>OY743189.1:7008614-8439864 GCA_963555705.1 Ligustrum vulgare
GTTTGCATGGGATTTTATTTAATGTGATGATATACACTTTGTTTGGACATCGTTGGTATAAACGTTTATTAGTAAATTGAGTCTACATTTTGATTGGAAAATCTGTTATTGCTTAGAATTACAATAATGGAGTCCGTAGAATAAGTTCAAACAACTTGTAAGTCACAAGGTGTTGTGATTGTGAGATTCAAGTGATAGAATGACTTATTCTTAAATTATCCCTAGTCAAAGCAATAGCAAGATACGGATATTTTTATTGCAGTTAGACTAGCACGTGTTACATTTCTTTCTTATGAAGAAAATTGCTCATCTCACAAGCTAGAATGTAGAGGGACATTCAAATGAACACGTGGATGCATTGTTAGATGAACAAGCATTGGATGACCCGCCTAGAGATACCACGCGGATAACTATCCAAACGTCAGTGGTAAATCTCTAATGTGTGGTTGTGGATTTGATCCTTTGACTTGAGGACTTCATAGAATCTTATGTGAAGATTACTATGCTTTGGTGAGCGTTGATGTTGGCTTTTGAGAGGGAGTCATCAGGATGACGTCACATGGGTATAGTAAGACTCATATGAAGGTTGTGTATGTCCAAAATGAGGATTCATCACTCCTGGGTAGTAGGAGATTGTAACCTGCATTTCACCAAACAAAGTTGATGTAAAATCCTCTGCTGGGGTAATGTTATGAATTGAAAATGTTTCAACCATGACTAAATCAACTTAGGTGGAGGTGAATAAAATAATTGGTTAAAAGAGATTGACATTATTCCATGTCTTTCAACCGATTGGGTAATATGTGATGAAGGGCCTATATTTCCACAGCAACTACACATAAACTGGTCTTGTCATACCACATGACATTCCCTTTACATGGATTGCCTTGATACGTTGTTAGACATCAATCTAGGACTGCGACATGAATTAATCGATCTTGGTGAATCGAGGATGAATGTGAAATAGAGATTTCGATTCATCTCATTCCAATTAGATTGGAACGATAATAACATGACGTTTGCCATTGTGAATAGAACCTAATGGGTCACACACAAAAGGCAAGAATTTAACATCTGGAATTGGATCTTGTACAAGTGGGAGATTGTTGGAATAATATGTCCAAGTTCAATTAGTTGGGCCGGACTTGGGTTGGCCCAAGTCCACAATCTTTAACCTAATTAGGTTTAGGTTATTCCTATAATTACTAAGAAAATTGTAGAGAAATAGTTAGTTGTTTTCTTGATTGCTAGCACAATAATCCAGATATTGACTTGCTGTGTGGATCACCATTAGAGGCTGGACGATTGGACGACTGTGGGAAAAATCTATACTACAACAACATCAGATTCTAGTGATTCATCAAAAGGTATAATTTCTATCACAAACTTCATCGTAGTGCAAGGTTGATCCGGGTTATGGTTTCGATTCTTTTAATTCCGCTGTGCATGTTTGTTTCGAAACCTTACAGATGGAATTAGAGGTGTATATGAATCTAGATCAGCATATGGTACAAGATTTATTGTTTTGCTTTTGTTTGGTTGACGGGGGAACAGGATGGAACCAGGATTAATCAATTGGGGGGACTTCAATTTCTTTTACAGAATTTTGACAATAAAAGAGGGGGGGGGGGGGGGGGAAAGAAGCTAAATTTGGTTGAAAATGATGCAAAATCTCAATTTTAATGAGTCATGTGATTAAACTCGATTTTTTATACGACACATGGTAATTAGCTCCCGTTTGGCCCCCATGTTTTTAAAATCAAATTTATTCAACACTTAATCTTAATCATCCATCTTAGCTAAGCTTACGATTTTTTACTTTTCAAATTTTTTTTTTAACTACACATTCTCCAAAAAATATTATTTAAAACCACATTATTCCTAAAAAAATGGAGGCCAAACAGAAATTAAGCACCACTTTTATGATTGAAATGACGTGATTATTTCATGGCAAGCCAATTGAAAAACCCCGTTGTCTAACTGTCTACTAGAAAAATCTTTCTACACTTCTCAATGGCATGGCTTTATTGAAATGATTCATGATTTCTATGCAAACCAATCGATCATGGAAGGCAATGAAGGTTTAAGCTGTGTATTTATTTTTAATTATGTTGTACTCTATGAGTTCTACAACGTATGTGCCTATCTAAACATACGAAATTGATATGTTGCCTCATCGGACACGTAGTAGCTCGACATTGGACAATGTCGAGCTTCCCCCTGATTTGTCGTGGGATAGTTCGAAATCGTTCAATGCCAGGCTGTCATATGTTCGGTAGACAACAGAAGAGTTGCCCACCGTGGACAACAGATCAAATCTTTGTAAACATAAATTTCCTATTTGGTACACAACATTAAATTCGATAAATTACTGGAAAATTATATTAAGATTTTTTAAGTGTTTAAGCATGCACATATATTATATTGAGCTGCATATTTCTGTTGAGTTTGTTGTTTTATGTTTTCTTTAATGATACAAAACATTATTAATGTTATGAAACCAAACTAACTTTAATTAGTCTCTTAAATGGATCTTCATAACAATAAGTGCTTTTTTATTCTTATTATTTTTGGAAAAAGTTGAGTTTTGTGGAGATTTTATGGTGTAGATTGAGTTGAAATGTCAAAAATTGTAGACTAAAAGTAAGATGTGTAGTGTAGATTGAGTACTATAGAAAAATGGAATAAAAAATGGGGAACCAAACATTGGCTAAATTTCATGAGTGAACTGGTGACACTTAACTTAAATTCGCTCTTCGGGCTAATTACTATATAGATTAAGAAGGTTATATGCTTCCTTAATCACTCAACAAATAAGATAAACAAAAAACCAGAGGAAAAAAAAAAAAAGAAGGAGAGAGAGAGAGAGAGAGCAAAAATGGCTTATTTTTTGCACGCCTCATTCTCGTCTGTGTTGATGATGTCCATGGCCTTAATTTCCCTGTCTGTAATACCATTTTCAATGTCTCACCTACTGGCTACTAAACGAAAATGATCTTATGTCCATTTGCTCGAAAACCCATGATGCCTCTGAATGTTTGAATCTATTTAAATCAGATCCCAGAAGCTTGAACACAGATGAAAAGGGCTTAGTAGAATTCGAGGTCGACTTTGCGTTGAACAAGTTCAATGCAGCCCACGTGCAGTACAATCAACGCTACAGGGACTCTAGGGATTATCAAATGCAGGAAAAATACATTTCGTGCTCCAAGAACTACAACGATGCCATTCGTTATCTTAAGGAGGTGAAATATCAATTGGATATTAATCGTAATAAGCTCATTCATGTCGAAATAAATGATGCTCTGCTAGAAATTACGAGATGCATGAGAGCTTTCGAGAGGGATCTGGTTGACCCTGTCCAAATGAATTACCAAAATGAACTATTCTAGGTTCTTTGCTACATGGTTAAGTTTACTACGGAACATTTGGTCTAGAAGTAACCAAATTTTCTCATTGTTCAACAATAATTATCTGATAAATTGAAGCTTATTTTTGGGTAGTTAGGCATTTAGCAAGATAATCCAGTGTCCAACACCAATTCAAAGTTCCCATTGCTTATGTTCAAACTCTAATGATATAAACAGAAATTGATAAATGATGTAATGAATATAGTTGCATCACATATCAAAGGCTTTGTTCGTGGACAAAGAGCGGACACGGGCATCAGGCAAGGTCACTTAAGGCCTTGATGCATGAATCTCGAGGATTATATATTTGCTTTTTGTTACTAATTAATATTTTTTGTTAAAAACTGGTCAATAGACTATGTTCAAGACGTCTCTTCCTCCTCTTCCTTCAAATCAGAAACAGTTCTTGCATTGCAATTAATTTTGAATTTAAACATTTAATTTTTTATGTTTATCTTGTATATGCACCACAATTTCTCCCATTGATTTCAATAGTTTTACATAATTGGCAAGGACTAATGACCTTATGTAATTATTATAATATTGGAATAATTGTGCCCTAAGTTAGCTAGATAACTTTTAAGGAAGAATCCATCTCAAAACTAAATGCTACATTCAGTTATAACAATAATAGTTTGAATAAGTGATAAAGTGATAAGTTAGTTTTGTAACAACTCAATGCAATCTTTTCTTCTTTTCTATTTTACATTTAAGTTATCTCAAGACTTGTAAACTACTATATATACTTAATGAAAACAATGTATCTGGTATCCAATTGAACCAGTTTATTATATTTGTAATGTGGTATCAAAGCCTCAATTTGGCTAACCCCACTCTTTGATCCTAAAGGCTTCCAATTCAGCTGCAACATTCTCATTCCCTAACATTATTTCAATAGTATCTGTCAAATTGGATGGAACCAATTATCTCAATTGGACCACTCAATTCATCCCTATTCTTCGAAGTCGTGATCTATTAAGCATTGTGGATGGCTCCGAGCCTTGCCCAGTGAAGTTTGTCATCGATGATAAAGGACAACATACTTCTATTGTTACTACAGATTATTTGGTATAGCTGAAAAGGATCAATTTTTATTGGCATGGGTTAATACCGCTCTCACAGAGAAAGTTTTGTCCACTGTTTATGAACAAACTTACTCTCGACACATTTGGAATACCCTGGCTAACAGGTTTGCCCCTAATTCTAGATCCAGAATATCACATCTCAAAAGGCAACTTCAAACCTTAAACCAGTCCAATAAAATCTGCACCGATTACCTACTTACGGCTAAAAGCTTGTCTAACCAACTTGCAACAGTTGGAAAACCTGTTGATGAAGAAGACCTGATCTCCTATGTTGTGGGAGGTCTCAACTCTGCCTACCATCCCTTCATCACATCACTGAACTTTGCTACCCGAGACTCCTCCATAACTTTTGATGACTTCCAAACATAATTGCTTAATTATGAGCAACTCCTTGACCTCCAGTAAAAATCTGTCCCACTAGACTCCAATCATATTGCCTTCTTCTCTCAAAAGTCCAAACAACACTATAATAATAGAAAGCTTAAACCTTATTCATCCACCAAACATTCTGGACCCAGTAATCATATCCTTCCCTCACCTACACAAATAACAAGCCTACTTCCAATAATAATTCTCTCTTTTCTAATTCTAAACCCCCTTGTCAAATTTGTGCGAAGAATAACCATCAAGCACTCGATTGTTATCATCAAATGGACTTCTCATATCAAGGGATACACCCCCCTACACAGCTTGTTTCCATGGGTGCACGTACGCATTTTCCACAGGAGAATGACCAACCTTGGTTCTTGGATAGTGGTGCTAACAATCATGTCACTTCTGCCTTAGAGAATCTAGCTATTCAACAGCAACCTTATCAATGACCTGCCCAAGTTACTATTGGCAATGGTGAAGGTTTGCAAATTCAAAACATTAGTTCATCTTTTCTCAAAACTAACCAAAGTTCTTTATTGTTGTCTAATATTTTACATTGTCCTAATGCATCCTCTAATCTTCTTTCTGTTCAAAAATAGTGTCAAGATAACCATTGTTATTTTGTTCTTACTGCTTCATCTCTAGTTGTGAAGGATATGCAGACCAACAAAGTGCTCCTCCAAGGTTCGAGTGAAGCAAGCCTTTATCATGTTCCCTTTCAACATTTTCAATTCAATAAGATGAAGCCTACCTCATCATTCACTGCTTTTCTAGGCGTTACAGCCCCTGTTCAAACTTCGCATTCGAGATTGGTACATCCATCAGAAGCAATCCTTCAAAATCTCACCTATAACTCATTAATTTCTGTCCCTGGAATTTACAAGCTCAAGCATGTGTGTGAATTTTGTCAAATGGCTAAAAGTCATAAACTTCCCTTCCCCAGTTCTACCCATAAATCCACTCACCCTTTAGAACTTATCCATTCTGAGGTATGGAATTCTCCTATAATGTCAATCAGTTGTTGTAAATATTATGTTATTTTTATTGATGATTTCTCTCAATTTTCATGGTTGTTTCCTGTTAAACAAAAATGTGATGTTGCTTTATTCTTAATTAAATTCAGATGCTTAGTTGAGAATCTATTCTCCTTTAAAATAAAACAATTACAAACTGATAATGGAGGAGAATACCTCTCCAATTACTTTAGTTTACTGGGTCGATTGCAGGTGTCAGTTCCAGGCTTCGATACTTTCTGATGTGATCCGAAGTAGGAGACCAAAGGAGAAGTCGACCTATGAGCAATGTGACAGTTATCTACGCGGGAAACGGCACAGGTTTCATGTTGGAAGCGAGCCGAGAAGACAAAGGGATCGAGCCAAATCAAAGGGGCAAAGTTTGGAGGCCAATGACACATTCACGGTCGTAAAGTCTGTTGTTCACGGCCGTAACATTCCCTCGGGTCAAAAGCAAGAATTCCAGGATTTTATTACTTATGGCCGTAAGACTAAAGTTCACGGCCGTAACTCCTTCTCTGGTGGAATTGAGTAATTCAGCAAAATTGATACTTACGGCCGTGAGAGTTCTTGTTACGGCCGTAACTCATTAACAGAAAGTCACTTACGGCCGTAAGTGACATTTTTACGGCCGTAACACCTAATTTTCCAGAATTCGCGTTTTGTTAATTTAATTCCGTTTTTTATTAAATACTCTTATGTTTTGGGCCCAAATTAGCGGCAAACCCTAGTTAGGTCAGTTTTTACATTATATTACTTTGTTTTTCATATGAAACAACAACTTTGAGATTATTGAATGAATGTGAGAATTTTCTCTCTCGAAAAGGAGGATTCCTTTTTCTTGTTCTTGAAGAACAATTCCTAGAACTTATCAAATATTTTCTTGAATGTTTGTGGCGTTCCATCAGAAACTTAACAAGGAGTTTGGCATCCCTTGTGGCGTTTCGAAAACCTCGGTTCTTCAATCTGCATCGTCAATTTATTGCGTCGTGATTGTTGGGTCCAGGTCCTATCGTCAATTTTATTTATTCCAGTATTTTTAATTATTGTGATCTTGTGTTCTTGGCTGAATCTGGATCTTTCCTATCTTTATTTTGTTTAATTCCGCGTGTTCGTTGTGACCCCCTCCCGGGATCACATCACTTTCACTGAGCTTTACGGTTCCGATCCATTTTTTGGTCCTATAATACAGCAAATGGTGGAAGGACAGAACTCAGCATTTGTAGTCGACCAAGGTTTTCTCTTCAAGGGAGTTCAGTTGTGTATTCCAGAATGTAGTTTGCGTGTCAAAATTCTTTCGGAGTATTATGGGGAGGGACATGTAGGACGAGTCAGGACAGTTGCATTGATATTGGCTTCCTTCTTCTGGCCCACTGTTCGTCGAGCAGATTTGAAGTTTATTCAATATTGACAAATAATCTGTGGAGTTTCACACAATGCATTATTTTTGTTTTGAAGTGCAAAGGCCATTTTCCAAGGTGTATCAAAATTCTTACATTATTTTCAAAGGATATAGATATTCTACATTCCTTGTCTTTGATGAGCAAGTCAAAATATTTTGATGGAGAAACTTTCTGCAATTTGACCCGCATTACCGGGTGCTACTGTGAGCCCTGAGGAGCACTATTGAAAAGTAATTCTATACTAAGAATCTGAGGAGAAATATTATTTCCATGATACTGGTAAGATGATGGATAAACTAGGACTATTTGTATAGAACCAAAGTTTGTGATAAAAAGATTGAAGAGCTGACTTGCAACGGAGGCCCTTAAAAATAAAAGATGGCCTACTTCAATCTGGTAAATGGTAATCAATTATTATATTTCATTGGATGATTATAAGTAATTCAAAATGCACCTAGTTCATAAATTATATGGATAAAATTGCAAATTCTTTCTCGACTCTTATAAATTAGTTTTCCACATACTCCATACTCCTTTTTCTTTATGCACATTATGTCTACCAATATGCAACTATTTCAGCTGGAAATTTTTATTTAAGTTTTGCACAATAATGCCCTTAAAGATATGGCCTTACTGGGAAAAACATTATTGTTAAGTGCATTTTTATACACTTTTCATACCTTTAAATTAGCATATTTTGGAACATCTTGAGCAAATATCTACTAATTTATGCATATTTTATGTTTAAATAGGTTAATATCCAAGTTTGAGGCCAAAAACCACAAAAGAAGTGCAGATTACGCTGAAATTGGAAGTTTGGGGACCATTTTGTCACTTCCGGGAAGTTTTGGACAAGCCGCGCAATTAATCGAGGGACCAAATTGCAAGATTTCAAAAGTTGAAGGGCCTAAAGTGCAATTTTAGAAGGACATATTTGAAAGAAATCTGAAAAGTTGGGGACTAAATTGCTCAAGATTAAAAGATGGAGGACTTAATAGCAATTACGGAAGGGACTTAGCTGCAAAAACACCCTCCAGCTGAGCCACGAGATCGCGTGGCTCGAACCAGGTCGCGAACGCGACTTGGACCTCAAAACGGACCCGAGACTAGGATGCTGCCGAAAAAACCACCGCGCGATTGCTCGATGTTTACCGCGCGCGATCGTGCGGTTGTAAAATAAAAAAAAGAAAAGAAAAGAAAAAACTTTCGGGCCGGACCGAGTCAACCCGGCCGACCCGGTTCGGCCCAAATAGCTGTTTTTCGCGGATCTAAGAAATTTTTAGGGTTTTTGGATGATTTTTAGGGTTGTATAAATTGAAAAGATCAGATTTTTGAGGAGAGTGGTGTAAGTTCTTGCCTCTTTAACTTTCTTTTGTAATTTTCATCTTGATTTTTATACTTTTAATGCAATGTTAAGTTAATATTTTTATGTTTAGTAAAATTATTGTGCATTTAAGTTGTTTATTATTGTTGGGCTTTTGATTATTGTTATTTTCTCATATTTCCATCAAGAGGGTCATTTATTTCTTATGCATTTAATGCTTTGTATTTGAGTTGTTAAAGATATTAATGGTTGATAAAGAAACTTGATTCAAAGTGAATGATTCTTGGGTTTTCACTTCAAGAACTTTACAAAAAGGGGAAGTTTCCTTTATTCTCTTGTTTTTAATCTTTATTTTTAGTATTATTCATATGTTTATGTTGTTTGTTAAATATTGTTGTTAGTTTATTATGGGTTAATGTTATTGTGTTGGAATTTTTTTACTAGTTTATTTTTATTTAAGCATTTTAAATAGTTTTTAGATTTTGGGTATTTATGTTTACATGTTTATGATTATGAATGTTGTTTTAGGTTTTTGTAACTTTTAAATGTTTGTTACCAATTTAAGATGTCATTGGAATTTACTACACAAGTTAGGTAATTTTAAAATTGCCCATGTAATTTGGTTGATTAATTAACTACCACTAATTGATTTGAAAAGAAGAAATTAGTATAGTTATGAAAACTATATTCACTTTGTTTTATGTTATGTAATTTGTTTCAATTATCAAGTTTATGTTTTCATTAAAGTGTTTAGATTAATTAGTTCTATTCTAAGTTTTATGTTGTTATCTATTTGCTTTAGTTAACTAGTTTACATATTGCCATATTTCTTATTTGTGTCACTTAGTTAGTAATTCACCAAAAACCATATTTTTATGTTATTTGACTTTTCTTTTAAAATGAAATCAATAATTTTAGTTACATATCAATCAATCCTCGTGGGTACGATAACCCGGACTTCTCTAGTCCACTTTACTACTTGAACGCGAACCGTGCACTTGTGGTATACGATTTTAGCGAACAATTATCTCTACTCTAAGAGAATTCATTTGTTACATATGGCTTTAGTAGTGTGTAGCTGCAGTTACCTCAGGATTCATTCGCATATCAAGAGGCCCATCATTGAGCACACTAAATTCTCTTTCAGAATTGTTTACCTGCAATCCACTAGTGTGTTAAAACATAAATCTTATAAACATATTGTTAAGGAAGTTCATATTGCCGCAACAGCAAGTAAACGGCATAGAATTTCACTTACAACCACCTTTTATAGGACAGGTAGAAAACCGTGGCAATGAAGTTTGTGGTAAGTGGCTAATTTCACTATTTTGCAACCATCCACCAAATGTGTGGAGCCTAATTACACTAACTTTTGTTTTAAAAAATGCTCCTTCCATTCACGACTGCTTATAGGGCACAAGTAAGTTGAAAACACTAAAAAGAAACTCTCCAACTCTCTACTTCCTTTATTTCTATTTTAAATTGGAGCATGGAGACTTTTGAAAAGAGAAACAATCAGAAAAAATTCTACCTAGTTTCCATTTCCTCAACAGCAACCTGTAATGTACTATAAGCAGCTACAATAACAATTAAAATCCAACACCCAACTGAGTATAAAAATTGTTAATAAACTGGGTATGTCAATTTAAATACAAAAAAAAAAAAAAAAACCCCCACTAAATAATACATCCACTATTTCACCACAGCACAGCATCAAGTGAACATTAGAATGGTCAATTATTATAGTATAGGTGTTTGCTAAACCATTATTGATAAGGAAAAATAATAACAGCACAATGTACCAAACAATGCAAATTACCACAGTAATGTAACTTATTTCTAGTTTCTGTAATAATTTCAATAATATTGAATCCATTGAAGTCATTTATAAGAAAGTCCAACTGAGCTCAATTTAGTGTATTACAAATGGCTGACCAATAATGGAGATATTGCAAGGAATATTAGAATGATTATCAGACCTATCAATGTTGCTTTTTCATATTCAAATACCACATATTGAAATTTATAAGCACAAACCAAACCCAGCAAAAAAAAAAAAATCAGTCATGAAGTTCCTTGCTGTCCATCTAAAAGATTTCCACAGGAATTGATACCATCAATACGAATCAAATCCTTAGAGACCAGAAATATCACGACCCCAAAAATCACATAACTGAATTATCATTACTCAAGTTGGAATATGGAACGAAAATCTACCTCGAAGAAAAATAAAGAAATACCAGAAAAAAAATTGAAAATATGAAAAGGAAGCATTGCATACTTCATCGGCGGCGGTTGGACTGCGTGCTAGGTGGTATTTTGCGTGAGATGGAGGACGAAGACCGGCTGAGAAGACGGAGATGATAAGAGCGGCAAGAGAGGTTGGAGTCATCTGTGTCCTTTGCCCCAACGTCTGACTCTTCCTTTTTTTTTGGATTGATTACTGTGTTTTGGAGAGAGCCGCGTTTTGGTAAATTTGTAGACAAAACATCCAAACGATAAATAGTCGTTTTGGGTTTTATGTAGACTTTTTTTTTTTATTTTGGAAAACTAGTTTCTGAAAATAGGTAAAGTGAACGAGTTTTGGAAATTTTCAAAAATCGAAAATTCAAAACAGCCTCAAAACGGAAAAGAGAACGGGGCCTCGTTTTTTTAGCCATTTCTGGCGTAGCTTGTGGAAAATGGTGAATATGTCTCTGAATTTTAGTAATGCATATCACCCGCAAACAGATGGGCAGACAGAAGTGGTAAACCGTTCTTTGGGGGATTTTTTATGCAATCTTGTTGGGGATAATATTCGCTCATGGGATCGTTGCCTCAGTTAAGTAGAATTTGCTCATAACCACACGGTCAATCGGAGTACAGGCTTCAGTCCCTTTCAGGTAGTGTACAGCTTACTGCCTCGTGGTCCAGTTGATCTCCTCATTTTTCCCAGTAAAACTCGACCGCATGGTCGTGCTACGGATTTTGTAGACAATATTAAACTAATACATGAACAGACCCGTGCCAAACTTTTGGAATTGACCGCACAGTATAAGCTGCGAGCCGACGTGAAGCCCGTGATGTTGAGTTCGACGTGGGGGATTTTGTATGGGTGGTTATGCCGCGGGAACGCTACACAGCACATTAATACAACATACTGTCGGCGAAGAAAATTGGACCAGTTGAGATCATTGAAAAGATTAACCCAAACATTTACCGTTTGAAACTATCGAGCCATATTCGCACTGCCGATGTGTTTAATGTCAATCATTTGATACCTTTTGTTGATGATTCTTCTTCTGATGACATTGACTCCGATTTGAGGGTGAATCGCACTGACCCCGGAGAGGATGATGGCAAGCAGGAGGATGGAATACAAGACCAAGCAGCAGCATTTCTGGACAGCTGGGAGCGGAAAAAATTATTAGACTGAGGTGCCAACTTCAAATGGCCATAACTTTTACATACAGTGTTTGTTTTTGGGGCCATAAGTACTTTTTGGAAAGGTCTCGACGATCCGGATGGGACTCATCGCTTTGCTATGATGTATAATGGATTTTGGCCGTTTGAGGACGTTTGCTATGTAAAAACTACCATTTTTTTATTTTTGTTATTTATTTTTGAACTTTATGTTGTTATTTCAATTTGGCCCAATCATATAGTGGGCTTAGGGTCCACTAGGGTTATTATTTAGGGAAAATTGCACTGTACACTACAAAAAAATCACTAAACTGATATATATAGCTCAGACCAGAGAAAATTGAAAAATACATTCCACTGCTGGCTCGTGTTCTTCGACTGCTTCCACTACTTGCTAGTGTTCTTCGGCTACTTCCCCACCGAACCACCACCACCCCAACAACACGCCACCACCGAACTACCACCACGACACCACCAAACAACGACCGACCACCTTTCTAACACAGCGTCAGAGCGCTCGTGGCTTCGTCTAGCAACGTTATCTCTATTTTTCTTAAGAAAGCTTGAGCTATGGTGATTCTTTGCCTCCGTATTCCCGACAACTAAACTCCTCTCTCCACGAAAAATGTTTTATAGCCATCGATTATGGCAATTCTTTGTTGCTTCGATTATCTCAACTTATGTGGCTAACTCGCAATGTTTTCATAAATGGTTAAATCTTCCAGTTTCATTGATAGGTGTTAATTTTCAGATGATGGGGATATAGATTCGATTAGGGATCGAGCAAAAATGTCTGCAATTTTGCGTGGTCGTAGTGGTCTTGCTCTCTCCAGGTGGAGGTGATGGTGTTGAGAAGGTAGTGGTTGTCGTGGTGGTGGTCGGTGGTTGTGGTTATGTCTTGAGAGGTTGTGGTGGTGATCGTCGGTGGTTATGTTATGTGTTGAAACAAAGTATCATAAAAGAAGGATAAAGTTTCAAGCTGTGATATTACAATTTCCCCCAAAGTATCATAAACATTTGATAAAGTTTCAAGGTATGATACCAAAAATTTGAAGTATCATGTTGTGATACTTTAAAAGTATCATACGATACTTTGAAAGTATCACAATATGATACTTGTGAAAAACATTATTTTTCAAAAAAAAAAGAAAAAAATGAAGTATTTTTCAGTTATTTTGAAAATGAAATAAGTTTCGATTATGATACCAAAAGTTAAGTATTTGTGCAAATGTCCCTATTATTTAAGTACTTTGCGTCCAATTGTAGGTTTTTGGTTGATTTCGAACAAAAGAATCATTCTCTTTCAAATTGCAATCTGTGTTCTATTGATTTGTGGAAAATTTCGTAGGTGCGACCTACATCAATAATATTCGTAACAATTCTCGAATTAACAAATACATGTAATCAATAATGCAATTTCATGTTATGCATTGAGAGCATAAATATGCACATTTATCCAATTAATATCATGCATCATAATATCACAAATTAACCATTTTCAAAAATATTATCAAACATAATTGGAGTTCGAGACAAATCTCAATAAAGTCTGAATGAAAATAATCCTTAGTTCAATTCACATCATCGGTTCAAGATAATCCCAACAAATGAGAAATTAACATCTAAATGCCCAAGCTCCAACTTATATTTAATTATGTCCCAAAAGCATTGACGCTCTATGTGTTCTATCAGGTTTTCGATCCATTTAACAATTTTGATAAGCACGTAGCTTCTAAATAGTTTATACACATAGTATTTTTCTTAATATATTTAAATGTGGATAATAATAGCCATATCGTTCCGAGCACGAAAAGTGAGAACGTGTCGTAATGGATCACACAATCAAGTCAAAATCCAACCCTACTCAAGAATGTGGGAATTTGCAATTTAATTTATACTCCAACCTTACTCAAAAAATGTTCAAAATTTAATTTATACTCCAATTTGCAATTTTCAAAAAATAATATCCCATGATATTATTTACACTAGAGTAATAGCGAGTCAATATGTAATTTTGAAAACTGGACTATCAAGGACCAACCAATAATTTTTAAAATCCATAATATTCTAGGTCCAATAGAAAATTTACGAAATCTTAGAGACAAATATGCACTTTTCAAAAATTTGCAGGAGCTTATATGGTATTTCAAATTTTCAGGGATATATCTGAAATATTTTTAAAGAAATTAGGACTGATATGGAATTTTCAGATTCTCAAGTTCCAATCTAAAACATTTCGAAATTTCAGGACCAATCTAAAGTTTTAAACAAATTCAATGATCAACCTGAATTTTACACAAATTTAGTAACCAATTTGAATTTTACGAAAACTCTGTGACTAATCTGAAATTTTCATACATTTAGAGGTCAAACTGAACAATTTCAGAATTATAAGCTCAAAATTGGCATTTTTCCGAATCACAAGGACCAATCTGAAAATTTTCAGACTTACAAAATAGCCCCCTTCACCAATTTAGCAGAAACATATAATAAAATTTTTGGATTCCTCTCCAAACTTAAACATGCCATAAATTTTGGACGCGTAAATCTTAAAGTGACACTATTAGTGCTTTAACCTTTACTTAAAACAAAAATAAGCCAATATTTATCATATATATTGATGAGATTCAAAGCGCAGAAGAAACACCGGAAAGTTCCGAACTCAGGTTGTGGTTGGACAGATGAATCATGATCCGATATTCACGACGCGATGGCTCAACAATGCGGAATAAAGAACCACGACTTTCGAAACGCCACAAGGATTTGCCAAATCTCCTTGATAAGTCTCTGATTTGAACGCCACAAATATTCTAGTAAATATTTGACAAGTTCGATATTTAAACGCCACAAGAAATATTCTTGATAAGTTCGAAAAACATATAAATCCACCTATAACTTTTATTGAATCCTCAATAAAAACTGTTTTAATCAAAATCAAATCTACATTACAATGAATGAAAAAAGCATATAAATAAACAAAATAAACCTAGCCGCTAATTTACTCAAAATAGAATTCTAATTAAACTAGAATACTAAATTAGGAAAATAACCTAAAAACCAAAAAAGGAAACTAAATAATTAAAAATCCACAAAATCAGGCCCCTACTCAATTACGGCCGTAAATACCGGGCTTACGATCGTAAGCCCTTCTCTGGTCCAAAATTAATACCGCAGTTACGGCCATGACGAATTTGATTACGACCGTAAGTCACGTTCTGCCCAAAAATTGCGATAACTGTGTAAGGCAGTAATTCCAACGGTTACGGCCGTAAAAGGCACTCTGCTTAATTTTCTGGTTCTTTTCGACATGATTTGATCTTCAAAGCTCGTCAAACCTGCTGAATTCTTGTTTTGGCTTGAATATTTAAATTTTCCCGTCAAGCCTGCTATGATTCGTATTATCGAGGTTCTGGATCACATCATACCCTCCTTCTTTAAGATGATTCGTCCAGAATTATAGCTTTGTTCATGAATGTAACTGCTCCCCCTGGATCAAACGGAAAATTTCTCCTGCCATTGCACATGATCAACCAAAAATATTCTGCAACGGGGGTCACGTGAATGGCTTGAAGTTGAAACACCTCTAGACATTGGTGGTGTTGCCCAAATTTCCACGTACCATTAACCTGCAAGAAAGAATTAAATAGAACGGGGAGGGAAATGTTAGGTTCATGAGGTACAAGGTATGGATCATTGTATTCATGAATTATCACCGTCAATTCCACCTTTTGAACCACGAGGCCCTTCTCTTCACCTCTTTCTCCTTTTGCAACTTCTTGCTCACCCCCCTCTATCTCTTTTCTCTCAAGCTCGGTTACTTCATCTAACTCAAGATTTTCTAGCTCATCCACCTATTCAATTTTTTTTCTTTCAAATTCAACCACATCTTCTACCTCTACATTCGTATCACCATGTTCGCACACTACCTCATCACTATCCAAATGTTGATCTACCAATTCAAAACCCAAATTTTGAACTTCTACCCTAACTTCTAATTCTTCATCAAATTTTGGAGTTTGTTCACCTAACTCCACTTTTTCAATTCCTACCACAAAGTTCGGGGTTTCTTCAACTAATTTATGTCTCAAGCCTCTCTCCTTCTTTTCAACTTCCATATCCCGAGGCTCGACATGATTTTCACTCTCTTCTAACCATCTAATTACTGCCTTTCGTTTCTCCTCCTTCCTTTGTAATTTAGCTAAATATTTTATTTCCTGCCTCCCGTTCACACCTCAATTTTTCCTCATAAATTTCCTTTTGAATCTTCAAAATTGCCTTAGGATCAATCTCGACTCCTCTCTTAACCCCAATTCCATCTCAAGGTTTAGGATCACGCCTATAATGACTCTCATCACTACGATTTGCTTGAGATCGCCCCTTTTTAAATTTCCCCTCACTTTCATCTAGTTTATCCAACCTTATCAAAGCATCATTCAAAAATCTCCACATACGATCTTTATCATTATCATTCCCCCTTCTAGATGGATATTTTTCTTAAAAATTGGACATTATAGAATTTATGTGGAACGGGATGGAAAAGAACAATAAACAAATGATCAAGAAATTCAAGAAAGTGGTTCTTGAATGGACTCTCTCTTTTTTTTTTCTTTTTGAATTTTGGATGAATTTTCGGAATAAAATAAATAAAAAAAATCTTTTTTTTTATAAATCCGAAAATTCGACAACGAACACGACAAAACAAACGGAACTTAATTCTGAAAGAATTAAGCAAAAAAACACTTTTGAAATTTTTTTTGGAACGATTTTCTAGATTAAAGACTCAACAAACTCAAGAACAAGAAGAACGCAAAAAACTGAAAATAAAACACTCAACAAGATATGAATGATTTTTATGAGACTCGATGATAAACATAAAAATCAAACTGGATAGAAAAACTTGAATTCAGAGTCCAGCTTTGATACCTGATGATGAGATTCGAAGCGGGGAAGAAACGTCAGAAAGTTCCGAACTCAGGTTGTGGTTGGACAGATGAATCATGACCCGATATTCACGACGCGATGGCACGATGATGCGGAATAAAGAACCACAAGTTTCGAAACGCCACAATGATTTGCCCAATCTCCTTGATAAGTCTTTGATTTGAACGCCACAAATATTCTAGCAAATATTTGATAAGTTCGATATTTGAACGCCACAAGAAATATTCTTGATAAGTTCGAAAAACATATGAATCCACCTATAACTTTTATTGAATCCTCAACAAAAATTGTTTTAATCAAAATCAAATTTACATTACAATGAATGAAAAAAGCATATAAATAAACAAAATAAACTTAGCCGCTAATTTACTCAAAATAGAATTCTAATTAAACTAGAATACTAAATTAGGAAAATAACCTAAAAACCAAAAAAGGAAACTAAATAATTAAAAATCCACAAAATCAGGCCGCTACTCAATTACGGCCTTAAATATCGGTCTTACGGCCATAAGCCCCTCTCTGGTCCAAAATTAATACCGCAGTTACGGCCGTAACGAATTTGATTACGGCCGTAAGTCACGTTCTGCCCAAAAATTACGATAACTGTGTTACGGAAGTAATTCCAACGGTTACGTCCGTAAAAGGCACTCTGCTTAATTTTCTGGTTCTTTTCGACATGATTTGATCTTCAAAGCTCGTCAAACCTGCTGAATTCTTGTTTTGGCTTGAATATTTAAATTTTCCAGTCAAGCCTACTATGATTCGTATTATCGGGGTTCTGAATCACATCATACCCTCCTTCTTTAAGATGATTCGTCCAGAATCATAGCTTTGTTCATGAATGTAACTGCTCCCCCTGGATCAAACGAAAAATTTCTCCTACCATTGCACATGATCAACCAAAAATATTCTGCAACGGGGGTCACGTGAATGGCTTGAAGTTGAAGCACCTTTGGACATTAGTGGTGTTGTCCAAATTTCCACACACCATTAACCTGCAAGAAAGAATTAAATAGAACGGGGAGGGAAATATTAGGTTCATGAGATACAAGGTATGGATCCCTGTATTCATGAATTATCACCGTCAATTCAACCTTTTGAACCACGAGGCCCTTCTCTTCACCTCTTTCTCCTTTTGCAACTTCTTGCTCACCCCCCTCTATCTCTTTTCTCTCAAGCTCGGTTACTTCATCTAACTCAAGATTTTCTAGCTCATCCACCTCTTCAATTTTTTTTCTTTCAAATTCAACAACATCTTCTACCTCTACATTCGTATCACCATGTTCGCACACTACCTCATCACTATCCAAATGTTGATCTACCAATTCAAAACCCAAATTTTGAACTTCTACCCTAACTTCTAATTCTTCATCAAATTTTGGAGTTTGTTCACCTAACTCCACTTTTTCAATTCCTACCACAAAGTTCGGGGTCTCTTCAACTAATTTATGTCTCAAGCCTCTCTCCTTCTTTTCAAATTCCATATCCCGAGGCTCGACATGATTTTCACTCTCTTCTAACCATCTAATTACCGCCTTTCGTTTCTCCTCCTTCCTTTGTAATTTAGCTAAATATTTTATTTCCTGCCTCCCGTTCACACCTCAATTTTTCCTCATAAATTTCCTTTTGAATCTTCAAAATTGCCTTAGGATCAATCTCGACTCCTCTCTTAACCCCAATTCCATCTCAGGATTTAGGATCACGCCTATAATGACTCTCATCACTACGATTTGCTTGAGATCGCCCCTTTTTAAATTTCCCCTCACTTTCATCTAGTTTATCCAACCTTATCAAAGCATCATTCAAAAATCTCCACATACGATCTTTATCATTATCATTCCCCCTTCTAGATGGATATTTTTCTTAAAAATTGGACATTATAGAATTTATGTGGAACGGGATGGAAAAGAACAATAAACAAATGATCAAGAAATTCAAGAAAGTGGTTCTTGAATGGACTCTCTCTTTTTTTTTTCTTTTTGAATTTTGGATGAATTTTCGGAATAAAATAAATAAAAAAAATCTTTTTTTTTATAAATCCGAAAATTCGACAACGAACACGACAAAACAAACGGAACTTAATTCTGAAAGAATTAAGCAAAAAAACACTTTTGAAATTTTTTTTGGAACGATTTTCTAGATTAAAGACTCAACAAACTCAAGAACAAGAAGAACGCAAAAAACTGAAAATAAAACACTCAACAAGATATGAATGATTTTTATGAGACTCGATGATAAACATAAAAATCAAACTGGATAGAAAAACTTGAATTCAGAGTCCAGCTTTGATACCTGATGATGAGATTCGAAGCGGGGAAGAAACGTCAGAAAGTTCCGAACTCAGGTTGTGGTTGGACAGATGAATCATGACCCGATATTCACGACGCGATGGCACGATGATGCGGAATAAAGAACCACAAGTTTCGAAACGCCACAATGATTTGCCCAATCTCCTTGATAAGTCTTTGATTTGAACGCCACAAATATTCTAGCAAATATTTGATAAGTTCGATATTTGAACGCCACAAGAAATATTCTTGATAAGTTCGAAAAACATATGAATCCACCTATAACTTTTATTGAATCCTCAACAAAAATTGTTTTAATCAAAATCAAATTTACATTACAATGAATGAAAAAAGCATATAAATAAACAAAATAAACTTAGCCGCTAATTTACTCAAAATAGAATTCTAATTAAACTAGAATACTAAATTAGGAAAATAACCTAAAAACCAAAAAAGGAAACTAAATAATTAAAAATCCACAAAATCAGGCCGCTACTCAATTACGGCCTTAAATATCGGTCTTACGGCCATAAGCCCCTCTCTGGTCCAAAATTAATACCGCAGTTACGGCCGTAACGAATTTGATTACGGCCGTAAGTCACGTTCTGCCCAAAAATTACGATAACTGTGTTACGGAAGTAATTCCAACGGTTACGTCCGTAAAAGGCACTCTGCTTAATTTTCTGGTTCTTTTCGACATGATTTGATCTTCAAAGCTCGTCAAACCTGCTGAATTCTTGTTTTGGCTTGAATATTTAAATTTTCCAGTCAAGCCTACTATGATTCGTATTATCGGGGTTCTGAATCACATCATACCCTCCTTCTTTAAGATGATTCGTCCAGAATCATAGCTTTGTTCATGAATGTAACTGCTCCCCCTGGATCAAACGAAAAATTTCTCCTACCATTGCACATGATCAACCAAAAATATTCTGCAACGGGGGTCACGTGAATGGCTTGAAGTTGAAGCACCTTTGGACATTAGTGGTGTTGTCCAAATTTCCACACACCATTAACCTGCAAGAAAGAATTAAATAGAACGGGGAGGGAAATATTAGGTTCATGAGATACAAGGTATGGATCCCTGTATTCATGAATTATCACCGTCAATTCAACCTTTTGAACCACGAGGCCCTTCTCTTCACCTCTTTCTCCTTTTGCAACTTCTTGCTCACCCCCCTCTATCTCTTTTCTCTCAAGCTCGGTTACTTCATCTAACTCAAGATTTTCTAGCTCATCCACCTCTTCAATTTTTTTTCTTTCAAATTCAACAACATCTTCTACCTCTACATTCGTATCACCATGTTCGCACACTACCTCATCACTATCCAAATGTTGATCTACCAATTCAAAACCCAAATTTTGAACTTCTACCCTAACTTCTAATTCTTCATCAAATTTTGGAGTTTGTTCACCTAACTCCACTTTTTCAATTCCTACCACAAAGTTCGGGGTCTCTTCAACTAATTTATGTCTCAAGCCTCTCTCCTTCTTTTCAAATTCCATATCCCGAGGCTCGACATGATTTTCACTCTCTTCTAACCATCTAATTACCGCCTTTCGTTTCTCCTCCTTCCTTTGTAATTTAGCTAAATATTTTATTTCCTGCCTCCCGTTCACACCTCAATTTTTCCTCATAAATTTCCTTTTGAATCTTCAAAATTGCCTTAGGATCAATCTCGACTCCTCTCTTAACCCCAATTCCATCTCAGGATTTAGGATCACGCCTATAATGACTCTCATCACTACGATTTGCTTGAGATCGCCCCTTTTTAAATTTCCCCTCACTTTCATCTAGTTTATCCAACCTTATCAAAGCATCATTCAAAAATCTCCACATACGATCTTTATCATTATCATTCCCCCTTCTAGATGGATATTTTTCTTAAAAATTGGACATTATAGAATTTATGTGGAACGGGATGGAAAAGAACAATAAACAAATGATCAAGAAATTCAAGAAAGTGGTTCTTGAATGGACTCTCTCTTTTTTTTTTCTTTTTGAATTTTGGATGAATTTTCGGAATAAAATAAATAAAAAAAATCTTTTTTTTTATAAATCCGAAAATTCGACAACGAACACGACAAAACAAACGGAACTTAATTCTGAAAGAATTAAGCAAAAAAACACTTTTGAAATTTTTTTTGGAACGATTTTCTAGATTAAAGACTCAACAAACTCAAGAACAAGAAGAACGCAAAAAACTGAAAATAAAACACTCAACAAGATATGAATGATTTTTATGAGACTCGATGATAAACATAAAAATCAAACTGGATAGAAAAACTTGAATTCAGAGTCCAGCTTTGATACCTGATGATGAGATTCGAAGCGGGGAAGAAACGTCAGAAAGTTCCGAACTCAGGTTGTGGTTGGACAGATGAATCATGACCCGATATTCACGACGCGATGGCACGATGATGCGGAATAAAGAACCACAAGTTTCGAAACGCCACAATGATTTGCCCAATCTCCTTGATAAGTCTTTGATTTGAACGCCACAAATATTCTAGCAAATATTTGATAAGTTCGATATTTGAACGCCACAAGAAATATTCTTGATAAGTTCGAAAAACATATGAATCCACCTATAACTTTTATTGAATCCTCAACAAAAATTGTTTTAATCAAAATCAAATTTACATTACAATGAATGAAAAAAGCATATAAATAAACAAAATAAACTTAGCCGCTAATTTACTCAAAATAGAATTCTAATTAAACTAGAATACTAAATTAGGAAAATAACCTAAAAACCAAAAAAGGAAACTAAATAATTAAAAATCCACAAAATCAGGCCGCTACTCAATTACGGCCTTAAATATCGGTCTTACGGCCATAAGCCCCTCTCTGGTCCAAAATTAATACCGCAGTTACGGCCGTAACGAATTTGATTACGGCCGTAAGTCACGTTCTGCCCAAAAATTACGATAACTGTGTTACGGAAGTAATTCCAACGGTTACGTCCGTAAAAGGCACTCTGCTTAATTTTCTGGTTCTTTTCGACATGATTTGATCTTCAAAGCTCGTCAAACCTGCTGAATTCTTGTTTTGGCTTGAATATTTAAATTTTCCAGTCAAGCCTACTATGATTCGTATTATCGGGGTTCTGAATCACATCATATATGCATCACTTATCTTCTCCAGCGTATAATATGCAAGAAAACAACCTTATTAAGCTCTAATATCGATGTAAACTATAGTTGCATGCTGCTATCCAGAATTGAAGCATTAAAACTTACTTGAACTTGAAGAAATCTAAAATCTTCATGGTTGAATTAGTTGTCTCTGATTACTTGCTTTCCACACTACTTTGTACTCACTTCTTGGTAAGAAATTCGATCACAATTGAAGGAATTTGATTGTCACAACCTAAGTGCCTATTTTTGTGAGTCTTCATACTAAAAGTGTGGTTTTAGTGTCTTTCCAATTTATGTATATTTTCACATACGAATTTTTCCCTTTTGTTTCTATCATCATCCTTCATCATGTTCTAAGAACACTATTTTGAGGTTATGAGAATTATTAGAGATGGCAATTTCTCCCGTGGGGATCGGATGGGAGTTATTAGAGATGACAATTTCCCCTGCAAGACCTGATCCCCTCGGGGACCTGCCCCGAATGGGGCGGGGATGGGAATGAGGTCCCCGACCCATCCTCGCGCCCGTTTAAAATTTAAAAATTTAAAAATTCAATACATTTTGAAAAATTACGTATTCTTTTAAACCAAGTTAGATGATTAGAACCTATATTACTAACATAAAGAAATGGGATAATAAGCTCACAGGGCACATCTCCCAGTGGCAAATGGGAGGGATGGAAAAATCTTCAGCGCAGTCGAGTGCAGGGTTTGAATCCTGAAATAATGGATTTGTGCCCTGTGACAAACGGAAGTTATGACTTTCCACATGATGAGATCCCAGTCGGGAAATCTCGTCAAAAACGCGGAATAAGGAAATTTAAATCCTAGGAAAGATCTAAATCAGATCTGACACAAAAAATAACAAGAACACGAATAAATAAACGGGAATTAAAAGATAGATTCGACGATAAAACCTTGACCCAACAATCACGACGCAATTAATGACGATGCGGATTGAAGAACCAAGATTGGTGAACGCCACAAGGGTTGTCAATTCCTTGATAAGTTCGTTGAGTGAACGCCACAAAGAACGGATCTTTGATAAGCTCGAAACAAAAGGGAAAAACTCAACCTTTAACAAGGGGATCCTCTCTCAATTTAATTCATAAACTCAAACTTGTTCCCCTTTTACAATGAATGGAAAGGAATATAAATAAGTAAAATAACCTAGCCTCTAATATACTCAAAATATAATTCTAATTAAGCTAAAATTCCAAATTATGCAAATAACTTAAAATAAAAAAAGGAAACAAAATAATTGGAAAATTCCCGGAAAATCTGGCGCTGCTTATTTATGGCCGTGACGAACCCTTTTACGGTCGTAAAGGCCTTTCTGATCAAAAACTGATTTATTATTTACGGTCGTGACGAATTTCTTACGGCCGTGAAATTCCCCTTTTTTGAATGTTACGGCCGTAACTTCCAAGCTTACGGTCGTAAGCCTCGTTCTGTTGAAATTCTCATTTTTTCTTCGCTAATTGATTACGGCCGTGATAACATGATTTACGGCCGTGAATATATGGGTTACGGCCGTGAAGGTCCTCTTTTACGGCCGTAATGGAATTTCTGCCCAAATTACTTCGTTTTCTTGATTCGGCTCGATCCGTCCCTCTTCTCGGCTCGACCCCAACACGGAACTTGCTCTATTTTGCACGTAGATCACTGTCATATTGCCGATGGATCGAATTCGCCCTTCGATGCCTGGTCCGGATCACATCATACTCCCTCTCTTGAAAAGGATTCGACCTCGAATCCATTTTTGGTTGGATTTTCGGACTCCTCCTGTTTTTCTGAGCTCGATGATCATGTTTAAGCTTTGTAAGATCCTTTAGACTTTTGGCCTGCTCATTTTGGCCAAAGAATTTCTTTCCCGCTTTAAGTTCATGGCTTGATTTATGTCCCTGCAAATAGATTTAATAGAACTGGGGAGGGATGTGTTAGCAAATGCAAATAAACTCATTTTTGTGGTGGACTCTCTTTTCTTTTTCTTTTCACTCTCAAGCTCACCTTTTTCTGAGGTCGTGGCCTCAACTCTCTTGTTTTCAATTTTCACACTCTCTCCTTTTTCTTAGGTCGTGGCCTCAACGCTCTTATTTTTCCCCTCAAACTCACTCTTTATTTTCAATTGGTCCTCTTGGACCTCTTTAGGTGATAGCGGAGCAAGAGTGATCATTTTTCCACCCTTCACGAAAGAATATCGATTTTTAAACCCGTCATACACTACCCTCCTATCATGTTCCCAAGGTCTCCCCCAACAAGATATGGCCAACATGCATAGGTACCACATCACAAACCACCTCATCCTTATAACCCCCGATTGTAAAATTGACCCCACCCTGTTTATTTACCTTAATTTCTCCCGACTCGGTCAGCCATTGCAATTTATAAGGGTTCGGATGTTTTATCAAGCTCAAACCCAATTTCTCAACCAACGTGGTACTAACCACATTAGTACAACTCCCCCCGTCAATCACCATACCACAAACCTTTTTACCCACTAAGCACCTAGTATGGAAGAGATTGTCCCTTTGCTCACCAATTTCATCCACCCTGACCCTAGCACTAAGGACACGCCGATTAACAAGTGAATCTTTAACAACATAGGTCAGCCCTTCCTCATCACTACTACTACTAGCCCCAACATCCACTAACTTAGGCATTCCCTTAAATTCATCCTCGGAACTAATTTCACCATTATCACGTAAGATCATTAGCTTCCTATTTGGACACTGGGATGCTATATGACCCATACCCAAGCACTTAAAACATTTAATATTTCTATCCCGAGTAGTTTGAGAATCAGAAATATTTTTACCTTTCGTTGTAGGCTCCACCTTCCCTTTCAGGTTATGTTCAACGTTGGATTCCTGCTTCGGTTGTGATGTAGGATAAGATGGTGAGTGTCTTGCTGCCCCCTTTCGCCTTAGCTGTCTTTCCACCTTCATGGCCATATGCACCATATCATCTAGCTCCACATAATGTTGCAGCTCAATGACATTAGCAATGTCTCTATTCAGCCCACTCAGAAACCTAGCCATCGTTACTTCCCGATCCTCCACCACGTTAGCCCGAATCATCGCCACCTCCATATCCTTGTGATAATCCTCTACACTCCTCGATCTCTGAGTCAAACCCTGCAGCCTCTGGTAAATATCCCTATAATAATGAGTCGGCACAAACCGCTTCCTCATTATGGTTTTTAATTCACCCCAAGTCTCCATCGGCTCCTCAAGGTTCCTCCTCCTACCCGTAACTAGTTGATCCCACCAAATATTTGCGTAGTCGGTGAATTCAATTACGGCTAATTTCACCTTCTTCTTTTCCGAATAATTATTACAATCAAAAAGCCGTTCAACCTTTGTCTCCCAATCCAAGTACGCTTCCGGATCACTCCTACCCTGGAACGACGGTATTTTCACTTTAATTTTTCCAAGGTCGTCATCAACATCATCTCTACCCCCACGATGCCTCCTAGCATCACGACACTCCCTATCATGCCTCCTCTCATACCTATCTCCTCTATCCCTCCTTCGCATACTTCCCAAAGATATACATACACTTTCACTTCACATGCCCTCATCATTCATACTAACCTCACGCCTATTACCTCCCCTAACCCGAGAACCATCATGAGATTGATCACGAGGTCTTTGTTCACATTCTGCACCTCGATTCTCCATCTGTACCATAAACATCTCAAATTGTGCCCTCATTGCTGCAATATCATTGTTACCATGTTCATTCCTTCTATTTACATCCCCGAGTTGTTTTCTGTCTCCAATAGAAGATGAAGATGTGGAAACCTCTCTATCAGACATTTTTAAAACACAAACAAGGAAATTCAGAATATTTGGGGAATATTTGGGAATTTTCGAATTTTTTTTTTTAATCTGCCAGGGAATTGGACTACGAGTATGGCAGAACAAAAGGAACCGGATTTGGACGGAAAAAAAACAAGAAAAACACTTTTGAATTTTTGGGACTGACTCTTATGGATCAAACTGAAGAAAATTATGACTGACACGAAGAACGCGAAGAACACAAAAAAAATCAAGAAAATTCAAGAAACGCAAGAATCTGAAATAGATCTAAGCTCTGATACCAGATGATGAGATCCCAGTCGGGGAATCTCGTCGAAAACGAGGAATAACGAAATTTAAATCCTAGGAAAGATCTAAATCAGATCTGACATGAAAAATAACAAGAACACGAATAAATAAACGGGAATTAAAAGATAGATTCGACGGTAAAACCTTGACCAAACAATCACGACGCAATTAATGACGATGCGGATTGAAGAACCAAGATTGGTGAACGCCACAAGGGTTGTCAATTCCTTGATAAGTTCGTTGTGTGAACGCTACAAGGGTTGTCAATTCCTTGATAAGTTCGTTGGGTGACCGCCACAAAGAACGGATCTTTGATAAGTTCGAAACAAAAGGGAAAAACTCAACCTTTAACAAGAGGATCCTCTCTCAATTTAATTCATAAACTCAAACTTGTTTCCCTTTTACAATGAATGGAAAGGAATATAAATAAGCAAAATAACATAGCCTCTAATTTACTCAAAATAAAATTTTAATTAAGCTAAAATTCCAAATTATGCAAATAACTTAAAATAAAAAAAGGAAACAAAATAATTGGAAAATTCCCGGAAAATCTGGCGCTGGTTATTTACGGCCGTAACGAACCCTTTTACGGCTGTAAAGGCCTTTCTGATCAAAAACTGATTTATTATTTACGGCCGTGACGAATTTCTTACGGCCGTGAAATTCCCCTTTTTTGAATGTTACGGCCGTAACTTCCAAGCTTACGACCGTAAGCCTCGTTCTGTTGAAATTCTCCTTTTTTCTTCGCTAATTGATTACGGCCATGATAACATGATTTAGGTCGTGATAACATGGGTTACAGCCGTGAAAGTCCTCTTTTATGGCCGTAATGGAATTTCTGCCCAAATTACTTCGTTTTCTTGATTCGGCTCGATCCGTCCCTCTTCTCGGCTCGACCCCAACACGAAACTTGCTCCGTTTTGCACGTAGATCACTGTTATATTGCCGATGGATCGACTTCACCCTTCGATGCCTGGTCCGGATCACAACACCACACCTTTACCCTGATTCTGGGAGACATAACCTGCGATTTATCTCATTAACCAATAGTCCAAGGCAGGGTTAGTTAGAGTCCTCAAGGTGTGGGCTACACCTCCCCCCCCCCCCCCCCCCAAGAAATGGGATAATAAATTTTTTTTTTTTTTAAAGGTTGATCCAAAAAAATAATAATAACGAAGATTTAAACGGGAAATTTTTAACCCCTGCCACATATGTAACGAGGATGGGGATGGAAATGAGATCCCCGACCCATACCCATACCTATACACATCACGTTGTCATCACTAGGAGTTATGTAGGTTATTGGGAAGTTAATTCAAACACTCCCTCCAACCACCTCCACGTTTGTGGGTTGGGTCACCCTACATGGACGATCCACGGCCCACATTTTCCAACAATAGCAATGGAGATTGTGGCAGTGCTAGTAAACGGTGATGTCATTGATGTTAATGGTGGTAGTGGGTGATGGGGGTGATATGAGCTTAGTTAATTAAAAGTATCATTAAAAAAAAATGAAAAAGTACCATAAAAAAAATAAAAAGTATCATAAAAATTTGAAAAGAATTATAAAATTTGGGAAGTATCATAAAAATGAAAAAATATCAAGGAGTCATACTAAAAGATTTGAAAAGTATCATAAAAATTTTAAAAAATAAAATAAAATTTGTGGTACTTTTAATGAAATAGACTCTTTTCGGTAACATTGTAGTAATTATAAACTGGTTTATTTACAATTTTGAAGTAAAATGTTTAGTTAAAATATGGAGAGAGAATGCGTGTGGTTAAAAAAATTTGAAAATTTATATTATTTATTAATTAATTTATAAATTGTAATGATTGCAATAAAGAATATAAAGGCAAATTTAAGTTACAATACCCAAACCTATTTGTGCGGTCAGTCCTATTATATTGATTGTTAACTAAGATGTTGTATTTTAGACAAAAATGTCCATTGTTATTAGAGGACATATTATATTTGTCCAAGGTGTTGATTAGACAAAAAATGTCGATTGTTATTAGAAGGTTTTTTTATTTTTAATGATATCATTGTATGTTATTAGTACAAATTTTTACATTCTTTATAATTCTTGAAAAAAAAAATTATGATTGACACTTGAATTTTCACGACAACCTCAATGTTGCCATAGAGTGGCGCGGCTACGACAACAATTAGTGCGTGTTACAAAAGGCCTTCAATAAATAGATTTTTTTTTTCTTTTTAAACCCTTCAATGAGTGTTGCAAAATTACTTCTGCAACATTCATTGAAGTTGCACAAACATAATTTTTTTAAACGCTCAATGAATATTGTTAATAAACTTTTTGCAACAATTTTTGAAGCTTGCCTTCGCTTAGAGCATCTCCAATCAAAATCTAATTAGCGTCTCCAAAATCATTTTTACATCTCAATTTACACCCATGTGGATCTATATAAAAATTTTGCTCTAAATGATAGATGTATGTTATACGAGTTAAATTTAGTTTTTGAACAATTTTTTAACTCATAAATTATATGTTAATCTATTTTTCTTATTTGTGCATATATTATAAGTATTATGAATAAATCGACCTAAAAAATTGGCAATTAGGTTAAGAAAATAAAAATATTAAAGACGTACAAATTAATATAAGAATTTTAAATTGTAATGTAAATTAATATAATAGATGTGAATATTTATCTCTCTATTTTGCTACATACTGTTGCACGTTGCCTTTTTCAACCTTTAAAAAGAAGTTATTACATATATTGTTATATTTACGCATATTATTTCACATAAATAAAACTCATTCCACAATAGTCGTTAAAATTTGTTTATATAATAACAATGAGAAATAAATCCAATGAAGTCGAAGCACATAAAAAACAAGGTAGCAAAAACCATTAAAGTATTCAATAATTACCAATACAAAAAAAGGTAAACAGTACAAATGGTCTTCAATCTTTGGATTTCTTGCGAAAATGGTTTTCAACGTTTATATTTTGGCATTTATACCCTCATAATCACCAAACATTGCGAAAATGGTTCTTACCGTTAGATTCTGTTAGTTTCAACCGTTAAAAACGTGTAAATTGCACAAATGGTCCATACCCTTTGAGTTTTTTACGATAATAGTCTCTAATATATTAAGATCATATTTAACATATTTAGTTTGTAACCTCCAAACGTTTAGCTTATTTAGTCCCTAACATATTAAGCCCATATACATTTGGGATATTTAGTTTCTAACATATTAAACTCTTATTTGAGACCAATTATTTCAAATAATATGGTTTGTAATTGTAATTTTTTGAAGAATTTTTGGTTAAAAAGTAAAAAATAAAAAATTGAATTTATTTGTAAATTATTTTATTGATAGAATGTGTGGTTGAAAACGAAGTTTAAAAAAATAAATTTTATTCTGAATTTCTAAAGTGCACAATAAAATATTTAATAAAAATTCATCGCATTAACATTTCAACCTATTGGTAAAAAAAAAAAATCATAAATTTATGGAATATAAACAAACAAATATATTGGACATTATTTTAGGTATTGAAGAGATAAAATATACTACTTGTGCATGTTAATTAACATAAAGGTTGACAAGTAGATGACGTGAATGAGTTGTGGTTGTTGATTAACAGATGGTGTGATTTTTGAAAAAACAAGATTGCATCACATGTGTCTTAATGTCAACATGTATGTGAATTAACATATACATGTAGCAAGATTAATTTATAAACTGATTTTCCAAACGGATGCCAAATTAAAAGTTATGTTACATGTACATTAAGATTGACAAGAAGTTTGACATAATGTAATATGGCACAAGCCACTGTTTGACGGCTGGTGGGAATTTAAAACCCAGTTTTTTCACATTTTTCGAGAAAAATGGATAGGTAGAAAATGGAGAAAGAAAATTTGTATGATTGAAGATTGATTTGAGAAATTGTGTAGTTTAAAATTTGGTTTATAAATCCAAAAAATCTCAAGATCCGAACACAGGCTTAATAATCCACACATCACATCAACAAAATATGGTGAAATAATTTGGCATCTCTATTATTAATCACTTGTTTAGCCCCATTATAAACATAACCCATTTTCTTTATTTTTTTAACCTCATATTTAACAATAAAACAATATTACACATAAATTAATTAAAGATTTCCTATTTTTAACCACACATTTTCCTAAATATCATTATTCAAACACTTATTATTATTTTTTTTCAAATAAACTCTTTTAAGGCTAAATAATTAAAAACATATGGTTTACTAAATCTATGGTTTTAACATTCAGAATTGATTGAATAATTTATTTTTTGTTTTTCGAAGTTTTTAGCTCGTATTTTGTTTTATGTTTTTATTTTCGAAAATATTTTTTATTTTCTATTTTCAATTTATGTTTTTGAATTTGCTGAAAATACGTTCTGTTTGCCTTGAAATTTATTTTTTAAAATGAAAAACTAAAACATATGTTCTGTTTGAAAATTTTTAGAATACTAATATTCAACTCAACCCTTCAATTTAATAGAGGGCCAGTTTGAAACTTTTTTAAAAATTAAAAGATGCTTCTAAAATAAACTATATTTGAACATTTTTGAAATTTTTTGAAAATATATTATTTTATTTTATGAGAAGATTTTATAGAAAGCTGACTTAAGATAATTTAATCATGAACCTTTATTACGTGAAGCATAAATAAAAGAAAAAAAAATCCTACCATAATTAACCCTTAACAATTTTGTCACTGTGACGTATCATGAATAAATTACACTACCATTTTAAAATATATTAAATAGTTGAGAAATGTTTTAGTGCACATCCAACGTGCACCATATGATGCACGTCCAGTGCACTGCCCCCAACACCCCATAGGGGGGAGGGATGATTTTTTTGCACGTGGAAGTGCACCGTATTGTACATGTCTACGTGTACTATAATATTTCTATTAAATAGTTTAAATTATTAAAGAATAATATAGCTTATTAATTAATATATATTAGGGTCAACTAAAAAAAACATGCACGAGGAGCGTATTGCTAAAATTAAGCATATATAATATAATACTAAGTATAAATATTTTGTTTAAAAAAAAAAAAAATCCAATAGTATGTTGTCCTTTGCCCTTTGGTTAGCTATCTCAAATTTCAGGTGTAATGCCCTGACTTTGAATCTCCTTTGTTTCCATTTTAATTAAAAAGTTCCGAATTGTATATCTTAAGAAAAAAATATTATTATTTCTACCAATTTCGTTAAAAGTGGGTTCAAACCTATGACCTACCATAACATTCACGTCCCAACTAGTGTTGACAACGGGGAGGATCGGAACCGATCCGTCCAACCCCGATTTTTTTTAGGTGATCCCAATCTGCCAATTTTCGGAGCGGGACGGATTGGGTTCGGGGTCAGGATGGATCGGTCCGCCAACAATTTTTTTATTTTTTTTAAAGTATAATTTAAATTAAATCTTAAAAAATATTTTTTATTAATTTTTCTTTTCTTTTTTTAAGTAAACGGAGCGGATCGGGTCTCCAGATTGACGGGGCAAATTGGATTTTTTTACCATATGTAGTCCAAACTAATTGATCTACAATCAGTTTTGTGATTTCTACCCTTTGTAACTGAAAAATGCTAAAAATGAGTTTTCATTTTCTTTTCAAAATTTTGTTTCTTTTTCAAAATGTATTTTTGAAATTGGAGAAGGGAACGCATTTTCGATATTTCGAAAAATGAAAACAGAAAATGACCTGAAAACAGAAGAAAAAAAACAAGGTCTTGACTTTTTGCCGAATTTAACCGTTATTATTATTATAAATGGAAACAATCACGTATTCACGGTGTTAATGTGTCCAACATCGATGAGATGTTGATACGTGTTCAGTGTTTTAAGATTTTTGAACATGTGTCAGCATTACAACCAAGTGGTGGACACATTAATACTTATTCATCGTGCGCAGGTGATCGAAACTAATAAATAAACATGCACTGGCAGATGAATCTATCTATATATAAAAACAAAGTAGCAATCACAAAAAATACCCACACACTTTTCCGTCGAAATTACTTGTAAATTTGAAAAGTTTTTGCAAAAAAAAAAAAGAAAAAGAGAGAGAGAATTATTAAAAAAAAAAAAAAGATCCATTAAAGTGCATCGAGAATTAGAACCATTTCAAAATGTAATAATGGTTGAACAATCCAAACTCCAAAGTATAATAATTGTAAATTTGAATTATACTTTTGAGCACTACATACATTTGTTTGCAAAATAAAATAAAATAAAAGTTTTGAGCATTATAAAATTATATAAAAAATAATGGTAGTTAAATTAAAAAAAAAAAAAAAACAAAGAATGTAATATTTTCAAGGTAAAAAATAGTTGTTGAAATGTGGAGAGAAAAATATGTGTGATTAAAAAGTAGTTTTAAAATGTGTTGCTTAAAAACATTTTGTCAAATAGAGCGCTTCGTTCCAACTCCAAAAAATGACAATTTGAATTTTTTTTTTTATTTTTATGAAAAAAAAATGTATTTTTAATTGTTAAACATAGTTGCTTCATTTTTTATTTTTATTTTTTGTGAAAAAAGTGAAAAAATTACATCAAAGGCATCATATCTAATTTAAATAAAAAATAGATCATTTCAATTGTTATAATAAAGAATTCAAAATGCATAATTTAGAATTTTTTAAATTTATTTAAAAATATTCTGTATAATCATAGTGTAACTAATTTGGTAATGTAATATTAAATTATTTCTAGAGATATATAAAATGTATTGAAAAGTATTTAAATAACCCGAAAATGTTTTAGTTTAAAGAATTTAAGAACATTCCTTATATTGTGTATTTTTATAAGTTTTCCAATTAGATTATATAAAAAAATAAATGAATAATCCATAAATTTCCTCTCAAATCAAATAATCTCATACTTGATTGAATATAATTTTCTTTCAAATCGAATAATTTCTTACTTTATTATATATATTTTTTTATTTTTCCTTAATATCTCATTCATTTTAAATTATATCATTTAAGTTATATAATGCTCAATATTCAGAAAATCTAAAATTAGTTCGATCCGAACAAGGCAACATGTCTATGATCGAAGGTTGAATCAGGTAGAACCGAGTTGAAACCGATTTTAATTAAAAAATTAATAATTATTTCAAACATTGCAAGATTTTATTAAAAAATAGAAAAGTTATTTTAAAATAAAACATTTACTCATTTGGAGATAAAATTAAATACAAAAAATATATAATAACAATATTCTTTAATTTCAAAATTACCAATTCATAACAAATATAGATTTATGGTAGTTGATTTTATTTATTATATTATATTATATTATATTATATTATATTATATTTCAAAATAAAATAATTTAACTTATAAAAAAGAAGATAAAAATTTAGAAGAAGAAAGTCCAACAAACAAACAAATAATAAATAAAAATAATTTTAAAAAGAAAAAAAGAAAAATCCTATAAATATCGGGATTTCCTAATTTTGATTTGTAGTTCATGTTGCATTTCTTATTTTGATTAGTTTTGTCTTTTTCAAAGTTTTGAATTCGATAATATTTTGTATTAAAATATTATTGTACTATGTCTTTATTTGATATGATTGTATAATTAATATATTTTTATATATTTTAATCGAAATCACTATTACAAACATATTTTCGTGCATCGTACGGTTGAAAATACTAGTAAGTAAGTAGAAAAAGAGAAACGTGAATGATTATACAAAATTAGAATAAGTAAACATGCACTTGCACAAGAATAAGTAAACGACACGACTCACGAGTTCTATAAGAGTTTTGATGGTTAAGATTTGTTAAGCATCGTGACTCAGCAAGATTTATATTCCTAATACATGATTGATGTTATTATATTCTTATTCTTATTTATTATTTAGATTAGAAAATTAAAAGACATCTAGACAATAGAATTGGTTGCAGATAAAATATATTGGAAATCAAATTTAAGTTTGAGTCCATTCATTAAACAACAAACATTTCCATTTACAATTACACGCCCCTTATAAATGACAATTCGATGAATGCATTGAACATGCTCTAACTCTCTACCACGAAGAGTTATTACTTATTATAATATAGTTAATAATGATAATGGTAAGTACTTTGAGGGGAAAAAAATTGATAATTATTTTTATCTCTACTCAAACTAGAGTGTTGTCTTCGTAAATGGATAGTTGTAAAATCGTCAATGTAAACATACATAAAAGGATAGACTTAATTATTAGAAATGATGTCTTGCAATATAAATTAAAAACTATATACAATTGAATTCTCGATATTTAAAAAATCAATAAACAATTTAAATATTCAATGTAAAAAAAAATATATATATATATATATATATAGACAAACAATTTTCAAAATTCTGAAGAATCACTTCAAAATGATTCTGAAACTTTTCAAAATACAAATGAACTTCAAATTTATCAAATTGAACAATTATTGCATAATTGGACAATTCCTAAGGTAGACAAAGGATCTATCTATGAAATTGGTCGATTTGATTTTTCTCAAAATTACATCATCAAAACACACATATGGATATGGAGACGTGGATGATGCGAATTCAAGAAATTATTACTACATTTTTATTAATTTAATGAATAAAAAGAGAAGAAGAGTGTTAGTAACAAGAAACCAAAAACCATTATGGAAATGGCACATTAACCTTTAAAACGTTAAGAACTTTTCGTTAATCCGAAGTATAAAAATTTTACATTTATATCTACATCTATCTACATTTACATCTACATCTACATCTACATACATATATATTATTATATTATATCTTAAAATGTGTGGATGAGTGGAAATCTTTTAATTTCTCATTTTATCCTCAAATTCTTTTCTCTTTCTTAATAATACACTTAATTCATTTATTGAAGTTTATTTTACATTTATTTTAATTTTTATTTCAAAAATATTAATTTAGTGTCGTTGCTTTTTAATTTACTTTCAAAATATTATCTCATCAAATTTCATTTCTCGTGATAACTCCATTGAACAATTAAAAGAGTGCGTTTATGCGTTTAATATTTTTTTTTAATTGAAACAATTATCTTTTAACTTGTTGGGCAATACTATTTCATTTATATACTCTTTGAACAATTCATAGAACATGTTTATGCTTTTAATGACTTTTTTCTATACTTAATTCAAACAATTATCAATGTTGAGAAAATCGAAAATCGGTTCCATTCAGAAAAGACACGGGTCAAGGGTTAGAAGGTTGAACCGAGATCGAACCGGTTTCAATTAAATAATTAAATAATTATTCCAAAAATCGATTTGTAATATTATTTTAATTAGTTTTAAGGTTTTAATTAGATTTTAATATAAAAAATATATTTTTTACAATGTGTTCGACACTTTTGATTATAATCATTCCAATTTTCAATAAAAATTTTTAACCACACATCTTTTCTCTGTCTAATTTTTAACCATTTATTTACCCCGAGATTTGAAAAAGCAAATGTTTATAATTAAATCCCTAGCCGCATAAATCACTTTAATTTCGAAATTACTAATTCAAAGAAAATATAAATTTATGTTTGTTAATTTTATTTATTATACTACAATTTATTTCAAAATATTCAAAATATTGTAACCCATAAAAAATAAGATAGAAATTAGAAATAATATTTAAATAACTTATAAACAACAATTCCAAATATTTTACTTATTGTGATATGAATTCTTTGTAATTTCAATTTAAGAAGAAAAAAAAATTAACAAACAAGTCTTTATTTTTTTATTTTTTTTTGAAAAATGAATAACACCAATCCCAATTCCCACATCGGAAATTAACGTGGGATTGGTTTTAAAAAAGACCTATAGAGGGTCGTTGCAGTTGGATAAAGGAAATTTCAATGACGGTGGATTAAGCCGCCCCCTGCATCAGGATTTTTTTTTTAATAGGGTTAAATAAGGAAATAATAATTAATTAATTATATTAAAATAATTGTTTTTCGTATAAAAATTGGACCGGGTTAATAGGGTGGCGGCGGTTTAATCGATAAAAAAAAGGGAAAATTACATAAAACCTTGTGTTCCAAAGATACAATTCAAAAATCATGTGAATGAAATCTTTTTTTTTTTAAATTCAGGTATTAATTCATTTAGTTAGGTGTTTAATAATTAAAAATAAATATAATGATATATATAAGATAAACATAATTATCTACTATATATTATATTAAAACTAATATAATATTAAATCAAAATTTCAAATTTTGACGTCTCACCTACCACCACCCCACCCCACCCTGCCCATGCCCCGCCCACCACCCACCCCACCCACCCACCCCCACCCCAAAAATAATTTTTATTTTTTTCCTTTCGATGTTTTCATATCATTCCCCATCTCACCCTCATCCCAACCCCAACCCCACTCGACCCTACCCAACCTCATTGTAAAGTGACAAATTCATATCACCCTAACCACATCCCCCGACCCCACCCACTCCAAAAATAAGTTTATTTTTATTTTCTCTCGATATTTTCTTACACTTCCCCATCCCACTCCACCCAACCCAATCATACTCGACCCCACCCCACCGCAAAGTGACAAATTGATCTCACACTCACCACATCCCCAGACTCCACCCACCCACCCTGCCCACCCACACCGCCCACCCACACCATCTCACCACCTATATCCTACCTCCCCAAAAATAAGTTTATTTTTATTTTTTTCCCAATGTTTTCTTACACTTCTCCATCCCACCCCACCCACCCCAACCCCAATCCACTCGACCCTACCGTACCCTACCTTATCGCAAAGTGACAAATTGATCTTATCCCAGCCACAGACCACCACCCTACCCCACCCAACCCTACATCAAAAATAATTTTTTATTTTTTTCATTTCGATATTTTCCTATCATTCCCCATCCCACCCACCCTACCCCACCTCATCTTAAAGTGACAAATTAATCTCACCCTAACCACATCCTCCGACCCCACCACCCACCCCCGCCTCACCATCCATATCCAACCCACCCCACCCCAAAAATAAGTTTATTTTTATTTTCTCTCGATATTTTCCTACACTTCCCCAACCCAACCCACCCCACCCCACCCCACCCCGACCTAACCCCACTTGACCCTATCCTACCCCACCTCATCGCAAAGTGACAAATTGATCTCACCCTAGCCACATCCCCCGACCCCACCCACCAACCCAACCTCACCACCCATATCATATCCCACCCCAAAAATAAGTTTATTTTTATATTCTCCCGATATTTTCCTACACTTCCCCATCCCATCCCACCTCAACCCAACCCAACCCCACTCAACTCGACCCTACACTACTTCATCGCAAAGTGACAAAAATATTTTTTTTTCTTTCTACTTTTCCACCTACCACCACCCAGCCCGACACCACCCTACCGATCCCACCCCCATCCCAAAAATGATTTTTTTCCATCTACTTTTTCACGCCCCCACCAACCCCACCCCAACACCACCCTGTCCACCCTACAAAATGAATTTTTTTTATCTCTCCATGTTTTCTCACCCTATCCTGCCACCCACCCCACCCAAAAATGATTTTTTTCTTCTAATTTTCTACACTCATCCCGCCCCTACCAGCTACCCACCCAGCCAATCGACTGGGCCCCACCCAAAAATGATTTTTTTTTCTTCCACTTTTTCACACCCCACCAAGACCCTACCCTTGCACCCTCCCCACCATACCCACTCATCCCATTCCTACTCATCCCCCAGAAATGATTTTTTTCTTCAATTTTTCACACCCCCCCCACCTCGCTCCCGACCCTACCCCGCCACCCACCCAACCAACTGACCCCACCCAAAAATGATTTTTTTCCTACTTTTTCACACTCCATCCCGACCCTAAGCCCGTCACCCAACAACCCCGCCACTACACACCCCACCAAAAATAATTTTTTTTCTTTTAAACACCCCGTCTGATGAGGACCGGAGTGGTATAAGTGGCACAACGAGTAAGGATCCGTTGCATATACCCGTGGGACCAGTAACGAGGCTGAGGACTAAGAAGATCAGGAAAGCAATGCAGGGGTTTATGCAAGCTTGGGTGGATGAATATTCAAGTGCAAGGTCGAAGACTCCATTTTCAATGCATGACAAGTTGGAAGATGAGCCAAAACCGTTACAATGCATTTGGATCAAAGAACAAGGAGAAAATAGTGCAGAAGGCCTTTTACGGCCGTAAGTTCTGGAATTACGGCCGTAACTTTGTTATCCCACGGCCGTAACTATCATTTTTCACAACCGTAATGGAGTTATGCAATTTTTATTCAGAAGGTGACTTACGGCCGTATGAACACTTGTCACGGCCGTAAGAGTTAAGACAGTTTTGGACCCGAGGGTCAATTACGGCCGTAAGAATGATATTCACGGCCGTAAAATTGCGCCGAGTTTTATTTTTGGAATTTTTCAGCTAGGGTTATTTTGGACGCGATTTGGCACTATATTAGGTTTTCTTGGTCATTATAAAACTACAACTTTTATGATTAATAAGATTGATTGAATTAGGTGAGTTTATCCCTATTCTTCTTCGTTCTTGATTGAACCCCTTGAACTTATCAAATGATTTGACAACCTTTGTGACGTTCACCCCTTTATGGTTCTTCATTCCGCATCTTAACGGGTCTTGGATTTGATACATCCTTGGTTCTTGAGTCGTGAGTGTCGGGTCATATTGTTATCGTCAATTAATCTGGATTTGGAACTTTCCAAGTGTTTATACAATTTCCGCGAGATCCCGTGATTCCCCAACAGGAATCACATCATTTGGTATCAGAGATTGGCTCTAAATCCAGGTTTTGGTATAATTCTTGTTTTGTCTAATTTTTTTCTTCATTAGATTTCATTGTTCTTGAGCCATCATTGAATCGATAATAGATTCCTGGGTTTCTTGAAATTCTTCACTATTTCAAGATTGGTCGTAGTTTCAATTTTGTTATTATTGATTGTTCTTGATTAGTCAAAAAAAAAAAGTACGAAATTCAGATTAAAAAAAAAAGTGATTATTATTGAAGAGCACGATCAAGAACACAATTCCATATTCAAGAAGACCTTTCTTGATATCTTTTATTTTTCCCACATTCTTAGTAGTTTTCGTCATCCATCACTACTTTCAAATTCTTTCAATTCCAGTTACATCAATTTTCTTGAGTCCAATATTCCATCAAATCTTCTTTTCATCTGTTTGTGTCTTGCACCTTGGGTTAATTCCACAAGGACCAAGTCCGTGACTAGTTTGGTGGGTTCTTTGAGAACTTAAGAAAAGGGATAGAGAGGAAAAAGGCAGAGTGGTGAGATCAATAGAGGGAAAAAGTCAAATAGAGTGAAAACACGAATGCTAAACACGTGAGGATATATTTTCTTGAAAATTATTTCTTTTCTTTTGATCACTAACCATGTCACAGAAGGACGCATCATCGACAGGGGAGGATAACCAATAGTTCCACTTCCTTGCAATGCTGGAAAAACGATTCGAGAGGTGGGATGCGAAGTTGGAGGAGATTAAAAACTCCGTGGACACGCATAGTGCAGCAATTGCCCAACTACGAAGAGAGCAACTGCATACGACTCCTAATATCCGGAGGCCGCAAAGGTATGAAAATAATCCTAGGAATAGAGTTTGGGATGATGATGATGTTGAGACAGGAGATAGTGTTGACGATGATAGTGAAAGTGTATCAGTGGCTAGCTTGGGTAGGAGAAGAGGTCGTGGTGGTCGGCGTGGAAGAGGGAATAGGCGTGAAAATAAGGATGATGATGGGATGGATAGAAGCTTAGGAAACATTAAAATGACCATACCAGCTTTCCAAGGGAAAAGTGATCCGGAGGTGTACTTTGAGTGGGAGAAGAAGGTAGAACTGATTTTTGAGTGCCATAACTACTCAGAGGGGAAAAAGGTGAAGTTGGCGGTTATAAAATTCACAGACTATGCACTTGTGTGGTGGGATCAATTAGTGACAAGTAGGAGGAGGAACCGTGAACAACCGATTGAGACCTGGAACGAGTTGAAGGGTTCGATGAGAAAAAGGTTTGTGCCCAACCATTACTATAGGGACTTGTACCAGAAACTCTAAACTTTGTCTCAGGGTTCGAAGAGTGTAGAAGAATACCATAAGGAGATGGAGATCGCTATGATTAGAGCAAATATTGAGGAGGATCCGGAGGCCACAATGGCCAGGTTTTTGAGTGGTTTGAACAGAAACATTGCAAATGTTATAGAACTGCAACATTATGTTGAGTTGGAGGAGATGTTGCACATGGCGATGAAGGTGGAAAGGCAACTGAAAAGGAAAGGGACAGCAAAATACTCTTCGGGATCTACTCCTTGGAAACCTACGTGGAGTGGAAATAACAAAAATGAAGGAGCTGCTCCAAAGGGAAAACCAGAACCACCGAAGGCTCGAGAGGAATCTACCAATAAAGGTAACCCCTCTTCTAACTCTCAACCTCCTAGAAGTAGGGACATCAAGTGTTTTAGGTGTATGGGAATCGGACACATTGCATCACAATGCCCGAACAAAAAAATAATGCTTGTGCAAAATGGGGTGGTTGTATCGGAGGATGAGGTTGAGGATGATGATGAGTTTAAGGATATGCCTGCCTTAGAAGAAGCTAGTGATTGTGACGATGGAGATTATGTTGTAGCTCAGTCCCTTATTACTAGGCGTGCTCCTAGTACCCAAATTAAGGTGGAGGAGTCGGGTGAGCAAAGGGAAAACATATTCCATACTAGATGCTTTGTTAATAATAAAGCGTGTAGTTTGATAATTGATGGGGGGAATTGTACCAACGTGGTTAGTACCACTCTTGTTGAGAAATTGTGTTTACCCATAATCAAACACCCTAGGCCTTATAAATTACAATGGCTGAATGAGTCTGGTGAGATCAAAGTGAATAAGCAGGTGTTGATCAACCTTTCTATCGGGAAGTATGAGGATGAGTTAATTTGTGATGTGGTTCCAATGCATGCTGGACACATCCTGTTGGGTCGGCCATGGCAATATGACAGGAGGGTGGTACATGACGGGTACAAAAATAGGTACAGTTTTACAAAGGATGGAAAAAGTACCAGACTTATGCCATTAACTCCGCAACAAGTTTACGAAGATCAGTTGAAATTAAAGAGTGAGGAAGAGAAGACAAAGAGAGTTGGGACCCCGATCCCAGAAAAAGGAGAGCTGAGTGTTCAAATGAGAGTTGGGAACACGATCCTAGAAAAATGTGAGCTGAGAGAAAAACAGAGAGTTGGGGGTTCCGCCCCAGAAAAAAGAGAGGGAGTGACGAGTGCCAGAAAAGAAAGAGGAGAGAAAACCAAAGTGAGCTTCCTTGTCAAAAAGTGTGAAATCAAAAGAGCTGTCCTTGACCACCAACCGATCGTCTTATTAATGTACAAGGAATCCTTCCTTGCAATCGATGACACTAACTCTTCCCTCCCCCGTTTAGCTGTTTCTCTTTTACAGGAATTTGAAGATGTATTCCCAGACGACATACCTAGTGGGCTGCCACCAATTCGGGGCATCGAGCACCAGATTGATCTTGTTCCAGGTGCTGTTATTCCAAATAGGCCTTCATATAGGAGCAATCCGGAAGAAACAAGGGAGCTTCGGCAAGTCGAGGAGTTGTTGAGCAAGGGCTATGTTCGAGAAAGCATGAGCCCATGTACTGTGCCGGTCTTATTGGTGCCCAAGAAGGATGGAACCTGGAGGATGTGCATGGATTGTAGAGCTATCAACAATATCACGGTAAAGTATCGTCATCCCATACCTAGGTTAGACGACATGCTTGATGAATTATATGGTTCATGTGTCTTTAGTAAAATTGACCTTAAAAGTGGGTATCACCAAATACGCATGAAAGAGGGGGACGAATGGAAAACTGCATTCAAGACCAAATATGGGCTTTATGAATGGTTAGTTATACCGTTTGGTCTCACTAATGCACCTAGTACATTCATGAGGTTGATGAACCATGTCTTACGGGCTTTCATTAGAAAATTTGTGGTCGTGTATTTTGATGACATTTTAGTTTATAGTAAAAATGTAGATGAGCATGTTGATCATTTAAGGTTGGTACTTGAGGTTTTACGCACTAAGAAATTGTTTGCTAACTTTAAAAACTGTACTTTTTGCATAGATAAGGTCATATTCCTTGGTTATGTTGTTAGTAAGGATGGTATTGAGGTTGACGAGGAAAAAATCCGAGCTATTAGAGAATGGCCTGTGCCTAAGAGTGTAACTGAGGTAAGGAGTTTTCATGGGTTAGCAAGTTTTTATAGGAGGTTTGTGAAAGATTTCAGTACAATAGTCACACCACTCACTAAGGTAATTAACAAGAGTGTGGGTTTCCATTGGGGGGATGCACAGGAAAATGCCTTCAAATTGCTTAAAGATAGGCTATGTTCTGCACCAGTCTTAGCATTACCTAATTTTAACCAGACTTTTGAGGTTGAATGTGATGCATCAGGAATAGGAATTGGAGCCGTTCTTATGCAGGAAAAGAGGCCGATAGCTTATTTCAGTGAAAAGCTGAGCGGGGCAGCGTTGAACTATCCAACGTATGATAAGGAGCTTTATGCTCTTGTCAAGGCATTGGAAACTTGACAGCATTACCTCTGGCCAAAAGAATTTGTCATCCACATGGATCACGAGTCATTAAAGCACCTCAAGGGGCAAGGTAAGTTGAACAAAAGACATGCCCGATGGATGGAGTTTGTGGAGACTTTTCCTTATGTCATTCAATACAAACACGGTAAGGAAAATATAGTTGCAGATGCGTTGTCAAGAAGGTATGTGCTCCTTAATTCATTGAATGCTAAATTGTTGGGATTTGAATATGTTCGACACTTCTATGCTAACGATCATGATTTCTCCACTATTTATGTCTCATGCGAAAAGGGATCATTTGATAAATTTTACAGGCACGATGGTTATTTGTTTAAGGAAAACAAATTGTGTGTGCCTAACTGTTCTATGCGTGAGTTGTTAGTACGTGAAGCTCACGGTGGGGGTTTGATGGGTCATTTTGGTGTTTTTAAAACATTGGAAACATTAAGGGAACATTTTTATTGGCCTGGGATGAAACGGGATGTTCACCAAATTTTTGATAAATGCATAACTTGTAAACAGGCTAAGTCTAAGGTTTTGCCACATGGTTTGTATACCCCTTTACCTGTTCCTAGTGAACCTTGGGTAGATATATCCATGGATTTTGTTTTAGGATTGCCTAGGACAAACAAAGGTCGGGATTCCATATTTGTGGTGGTGGATAGGTTTAGTAAAATGGCACACTTCATTCCTTGCCATAAAACTGATGATGCCGTGAACATAGCAGACTTATTCTTTAGGGAAGTTGTCAGACTACATGGGGTGCCTAGGAGTATAGTATCTGACAGAGATGTCAAATTCCTTAGTTACTTCTGGAAGGTTCTGTGGGGGAAAATGGGTACTAAACTATTGTTTTCCACTACATGCCATCCTCAAACGGATGACCAAACAGAAGTAGTCAATAGGACGTTAACACAACTCTTGCGTGTTGTCATAAATAAAAATTTGAAGCATTGGGAGGAATGTTTACCATTTGTGGAATTTGCTTATAACAGGGCTATACATTCTACTACTACTTACTCTCCGTTTGAAATTGTGTATGGTTTCAATCCGCTAACCCCTATGGATCTAATTCCTTTGCCTGTAGATGACAGGAACAGTTTAGATGGCAAGAAGAAAGCCGAGCTTGTGAAGTCACTCCATGAAAAGGTCAGGCTACAAATAGAAAGGAAGAATGAGCATTATGCGTCCCATGCGAATAAGGGCAGAAAGCAGGTGATTTTTGAACCAGGCGATTGGGTGTGGGTTCACTTGCGAAAGGAATGATTTCCAACACAACAAAAATCTAAGCTGCAGCCTAGAGGAGATGGGCCGTTTCAAGTCATTGAAAGAGTCAATGACAATGCTTATAAGTTAGATCTCCCAGGTGAGTATAATATATCTGCTACTTTCAACATTGCTGATCTCTCCTTGTTTGATGCAGGTGATGATTCGAGGACGAATCATTTTCAACAGGGAGGGAATGATGAGGACCGGAGTGGCATAAGTGGCATAAGTGGCACAACGAGTAAGGATCCGTTGCATGTACCGGTGGGACCAATAACGAGGCTGAGGACTAAGAAGATCAGACAAGCAATGCAGGGATTTATGCAAGCTTGGGTGGATGAATATTCAAGTGCAAGGTCGAAGACTCCATTTTCAATGCATGACAAGTTGGAAGATGAGCCAAAACCGTTACAACACATTTGGATCAAAGAACAAGGAGAAAAGAGTGCAGAAGGCCTTTTACGGCCGTAAGTTCTGGAATTACGGCCGTAACTTCGTTATCGTACGGCCGTAACTATCATTTTTCACGGCCGTAATGGAGTTATGCAATTTTTATTCAGAAGGTGACTTACGGCCGTAAGAACACTTGTCACGGCCGTAAGAGTTAAGACAGTTTTGGACCCGAGGGTCAATTACGGCCATAAGAATGATATTCACGGCCGTAAAATTGCGCTGAGTTTTATATTTGGAATTTTGCAGGTATGGTTATTTTGGACGCGATTTGGCACTATATTAGGTTTTCTTGGTCATTGTAAAACTACAACTTTTATGATTAATAAGATTGATTGAATTAGGTGAGTTTATCCCTATTCTTCTTCGTTCTTGATTGAACCTCTTGAACTTATCAAAGGATTTGACAACCTTTGTGGCGTTCACCCCTTTATGGTTCTTCATTCCGCATCTTAACGGGTCTTGGATTTGATACATCCTTGGTTCTTGAGTCGTGAGTGTCGGGTCATATTGTTATCGTCAATTAATCTGGATTTGGAACTTTCCAAGTGTTTATACAATTTTTGCGAGATCCTGTGATTCCCCAACAGGAATCACATCACCGTCTCAACCCTATACCCGTCACCCACCAACCCCACCCCTACCCAAAAATGATTTTTCTTCTTTTAATTTTCCACACCCCGTCCCTACCCCGCCACCCACCCAACAAACCGACCCCACCCAAAAATGATTTTTTTCTATACTTTTCCTCGTTCAATGGTCACAAAAAGTTATAGTTTGTCACATATTATTTATTTATTTCGTCACAACTTGTTTTTTTTCATGATTAGTTAATATTTTTTGTCATAATTACCTAATAATTGGTCACATTCCCTACTCGTCATAAGTCACACAAAGTCACATTTAATCGACATTTTAGTTACACTAACCTAATAATTTGATCACCCGACCCTACCCGACCCTACCCTACCCTACCCCACCCCCACATGCAAAGTCACAATATGTCACACAATTGGTCACACAATGTCACATTACAAATTTAGTTGAAAAACCTCACCCACCTCCCCACACATTCCTAATGTCACAGTTGATTACACAAGGTCATAGTTTGATCACACAAGGTCATAGTTTGGTCGCGCGAGGTCACAGTTAGATCACAATTGGTTTAGTTGCAAAATTCGATCACACAAAGTCACAATTCGATCATATAAAGTCACAGTTGGTCACACAAAGGCACGGTTCGATCACACAAGGTCATAGTTTGGTAACACATGTGACCAAACTATGACATCGTGTGATTGAACTATGACCTTGTATGACCGAATTGAGACTTTTTGTGATCGAACTGTGACCTTGTATGTTCAAATCGTGACTTTGTGTGATCAAGTACGGGATGTGACCAAAATATTTACTAATTGTGACTTGTGAGAAATGGGGGATGTGACCAAGAAAACTAAGAATACGGAATGTAACCAAATATTATGTAATTGTAACAAAAATGTTAACTAATTGTGATTGAGGAAATATGTTAATTATGACCAATAAATAAATAATACGTACCAACTATATGATAATTTTGATCAATTGTAGGTAAATGTGATCAAAATATTGACAAATTGTGAGTTTGTGCGACTTATGATAAGTGGGGATGTGATCAAGAAAAACAAGTAAGTTTTGATCAATCAATAAATAAATTGTGATCAATTATTGATGACTATGACCAATTATTAGGTAACTATGACCACTAAATAAATAATATGTAATCAATTATGGATCATTGTGACCAATTATATAGATTGTGACCAACTGTGACTTGGTGTGACCATTGGACGAGGACGTGATGTGACCTACAATTGTGTCAAATATAACTATGTGTGACTGAATGGTGACTTTGTAAGAACGAAGCGTGACTTTATGTGATCGACCTTTGACCTAGTGTGATCTAACCATGACCTCGTTTGACCTAATTGTGACCTAACTGTGACCTCGTTTGACCAAAATGTGACTTTGTGTGATCGAATTTTGACCTTGTGTGACCAACTGTGACTTTGGAGGGGTGGGATTTTACAACTAAATGTGTAATTGTGACTCTGTATGACCTTGTGTGACTTAATTGCGATATCGGGTCAACTTACGTTATTGATTGTGATTTTGGGGTTGGGGATAGTGGGGTAGAGGTCGGGTGGGGCTAGAAAAAGTAGAAGAAATCATTTTTTATGGTGATGTAGGGTCGGAGTTGGAAAAGTAGAAAAAAAAAAATCATTTTTTTGGGTGGGTAGGGGTAGGTAGGGTGGGGTGGGTCAGGGTGGGGAAAAGTAGAAGAAAAAAATAATTTTTTGGAGTGGGGTGGGTGGGTAGGGTGGGGTCGAGATCGGGTTGGAGGTTGGAAAAAGTAAGAAAAAAATTATTTTTTGCGTTGGTGGGTGCGTGCGTGGGGTGGGGTGGGTTGAGATGAGGTGGTTGGTGTGAAGTGTGAAAAAATAGAAGAAAAATAATTTTTTGATGGGGTATAGTTGGTGGCGGGGTGCGGTGGGATGGGGTGGGGTGGTTGGGGAGAAGTGTGAAAAAATAAAAGAAAAATCATTTTTTGATGGGGGGTAGGGTGGGTGGGTGGGTAGGGTGCAATGGGATAGGATGGGGCGATTGAGATGAAGTGTGAAAAAATAGAAGAAAAATCATTTTTGGGTGGGGAGGGTTGTGGTGGGGTTGCTAGGGTGGGGTGTAGTGGGGTTGTTAGAGTGGGGTGTGAAAATATAGAAGAAAAATCATATTGGGGTGGGGTGGGTGGCGAGGTAGGGTCGGGGAGAGGTGGGTAGGGGTGTGAAAATATAGAAGAAAAATCATATTGGGGTGGGGTGGGTGGCGAGGTAGGGTCGGGGAGAGGTGGGTAGGGGTGTGAAAAATTAAAAGAAAAAAATTAATTTTGGGTGGGGTGGGGTTGGGGATGGGTGGCGTGGCAGGGTCTGGGCGAGTCGTAAAAAAGTAGTAAAAAAAATCATTTTGGATGAGGTGTGTTGGGGTAGGGTATGGGGCGACGCTGGTGGGGGAGTCGAATATTAGAAGAAAAAAATTAATTTTGGGTGGGGTAGGATATGGTAGGTCTGGGCGAATTGTGGAAAAGTAGTAAAAAAAATTCATTGTTGGTGAGGTGAGGTGGGGGGGTAGGGTATGGTCGGGTGGGGTGGGAAGGGTGGAAAAATATCTCAAAAAAAAAACTTATTTTTGGGGTGGGGTGGGTGGGGTGAGAAAAAAATAAAAGTAAAATCATTCTTGTGGTGTGGTGGGTTGGGTTGGGGAGGAGTGGGGTGGGGTGGGTAAGGTGGTGTTGGGCGTGGGGGTGAGTGGGGAAAAGTAGAAATAAAAAATTATTTTATGGGCTGGGTGGGGGTGGGGTCGGGGAGGGTTGGGTGGGGGGGGTGGGTTGTCGGGGTGGGTGGGGTGAGTGCGGGGTTGGATTGGGATGAAGTTGTTGTGGATAATGTATTGTTTTGATTTTATTATTTAATATTAGTCTTTGTTTGGCAACTCATTATTATAATTATTATAATATTATATTAATTAATTAACTAATTAATACCTTATTTAAAAAAAAAAATATTAAGTTTGTTATGTTTAAAAAGTGAAAGTTTTAGTTGTATAATTATGTACTTTTCCCTAAAAAAAATCTGTTTATGGGCCGATTTTGTAATAGCCGGTTTTAAGGTTGTTCCGAACCAATTTCCCGACCAGTTGAACTGGTCGGTCTGGTTCAATTTTCTAAATACTGGTTTTAAGGTTATTTCGGAACGACCAGTCCGGTCCGATTTTCTAAACATTGACAATTATGTTTTGGTTATCGATAAAAATAGTTTTTTTTTTTTTTTTCAAAGTCGGGAGAGTTTGAAACTTTTTATTTTTAAATCCACTTAAATTCTTATCAAAACAATCAATTAATTTATATAAAAAGAAAAATAATTTTTTTTAACTATTTTCTAATTAAGAATATAAAATATATAATTTCAAAAACTATTTGGCAAAGAAAAAAAATCAAAAATGAAATTTTATTTAAATTTATATAGTCATTGTGTGGTGATGATTAAAATTAAATTTTTAATATATTTTAATATAAATTAAAAAAATGTGATTGAAAAGTTGTGGGTTCATTGAAATATATGGTTAAAATTAATTGTTACTTTGCTTTGGATTAAAATCTTCTTTTAATTTCTCTCAAATAGAAGCATAATATTAAAACAAATTTATTATAAAAACATGATCATAAATTAATTTAATTTATCTATGCACAATTTTTTCACGACTTATAATAAATATTTTATAAAGCAAATATTGATTTGCCTAATTTTTTATGATATTACATTAATTTTTAATATATCACACACGATTTATTTATTAAGTTGATATATTAAATAATTTTCTAATTATATTCCTAAGAACTAGACGAAAATTTTCAATAAAATATTAATATGTTAAGAATTGAAGTCAATTTACAATTTACAATTTTCCTCTAACAATATCAATTACGTCAATTACTTTAAAAAATAGTATTAGTACTTAAATGCGTCACTTTAACATTCATTATATATATAAAACGTGTAACGCACATGCTTATTACTAATTAAAAGAAAAACTCAAATTGGGTCCGGGGTGAAGTGCAAGGGGTAGGTTTTAATCAACAACGGTCACTGATTTTATCCCTTACAGATTCCTTTGTTTGATAATACTATTTGGTTTATAAACTAATTTACTTATGATTTTGAAGTAAAAAGTAATTATTGAATATTGAAGAGAGAAAATATATCAAATTAAAAAAATAATTTGAAAAATTGTGTAATTTATAAACTATTTATAAACAAAAAAAGTACGTACCAAGCGGAGGGAAAAAAATATCTTGTCGTTGATCTTCACCTTGAATATCTTGCCCCCTCCATCACTTTTCTTCGATAACTTCTTTCTATTATCTCACTCACAGTTTTGTTACCCTCCCGAGAGGGTAACTATGGGGTGGGTGGCAGTATGGGGGCCCGCGCCCTTTCTGAGGGGCAGGAAAATTTGTTTCTCTCCCTGGTGCGAGGAGGGGAATAAATTTTTTATCTCACTCATACCCTCACATGATTTGTAGTTTAATTTTCATTAAAATCTTTTTATTTTTATACAGTATTCAATTTGAATCATCAAAGTCAAGTCCACAATATTTAATTTTTCAATTAAGTTTCAACCATCTATTGTTTTAAAAATTACTATTCATTAAAAAAAAACCATAGCATAGAGTCATTGTTTGATTGGAAAATGCTACTTTGTCATCCAATAATTCCACCTTGGATGATCGAATTTTTGTGAGATATTAATTTTGATGACAATGTGATGGATAAAAATAGATGATTGACGTTTGTATTGGTATAAAACTTTATATGAAATTTTAGAATCTTGGAACATACTGTTGTTTGATTTCTCGGATCGATTGTCTTTTTTCGTACTAGTCATTTACACGTACATTGCACACCTCTCCATTGGTAGGAAGTCTCTAAAACAAGTTTTTTAATTTCAAATTATTTTTTAATCGCACATATTTTCTCTCTCTATTTTTCAACCACACATTTTATCTCGAAAATATAAAAAAATATATTTTTAAACAAAAAGTTTTTAACAAACAGAGACACGTAGCCCCAACAGACTCTTTCTATCTTTATTCATCGTACGTTCTCTCTGTAAATCGGATTTTTTTTTTTTTTTCTGTAAGTTATTGTTTACGTATGTTTTTGTTCTTTGTTTGGATGTTAAAAATGCCATTGAAAACATCGTCCTTTTTGTCGTTTTATGGGGACACATTCTGGTCTCGTTCCTTTTTTTTTTTTTTTCCTGTTTTTTTGTTTTTTGTATTTTTTTTTTCAGATTTTTTCTGTGCAATCGCATGAATGATTAACCCATATATGGTGAAAGAAAATTAGAAAAAAAAAGTTTTCTAATCAATAATTTGGAAGCAAAGCGTAGAATGTGTATGGGCTCTTCACTTTTATGAACAAGTTCTTAACTTTTTTATCTGTTATAATTCAAGAATTGAATTGATTGTTTTTTTCTTTTTTACTCCCCACCCCAAAAAAAAAAAAAAAAAAAAAATCAATCATATTTGGGGCTAATTCGAGTAGGGAATCTCGATAGGTGGATGGTGGATCTTGAAGTTTTTGGATTTCCTTTAGGCTACGTTTGATTCGCCATATTTTTTTTTTGGAAAATATGATTTTTCACGTGATTTTCCAACTTTGCGCTGTTTGATTGTCTAAGTTTTTCATGGAATTCATTTTTCCATTTGTTTCGAAATCCGGTATTTTCCTTGTTTTGGATGAATTCGTTTTCCAAGGGGGAGGAGGTTTTATTTTTTATGGAAAATCTTATACCATTTTTGTTACATTTGATCATTTTTATTATTGTTAATTGATTTTTTTTTTCCCAAAAATTAACATTATTATTACTAAGTACAAACTTGTTAAAAAATGAAAATAAAAAATATTATAATAGCTAAATTTTACTTTATTTTCTATGGAAAATAATATCAATCAAACAACAAAAGTTGGAAAATTCTTCACTTTTTCTACCTAGAAAATTAAACTAATCAAAAACATTAAACTTTCAATTCTCAAGAATTTAATTCTCTAAAATTCAATTCCCTAAAATTTATTTTTTTTCCGCTCAAACTTCATCCACGCTATCAAACGCATCCTTATATCCTTTCTATGTCTTGTCCTTTCTCTTTTCTGTCTGTTCTTCTCCTTGTCAAGCTGGTGTGTAATTCTGCAATTTATTAAAACTTTTTGGGGTCAAAATTTAGGTTTCTCAGGATGTGTAATTTTGTTCAATACACATGACACAATTTTAGTTTCAATTGTTAGCATTATTAGCATTATTATTTGTTATTTTACTGACCAGACCATTGATTATTTTTCTTTTTTTTTTTTTCGTAGTGGAAGCAAAGTTGCAGAACTGCCCATCTACTTTGTAGGAAGGGATTCAATTGGCCATTGATGTCCAAGACTTGGACATTTTAGTGAATTCTTTCATTGATACAGAATAACGTAATTCTCAAATGCTGAGCTCTGCTAGGCCAAGAACTCAGCAGAGATCTAATAGATCTATCCCTTTAGGAGGTGAGATTTTATTGTTTCCATTTAAAGTCACGAAATTGTTCAGTACTTGGTCACCGGTATTTTGCTGTTGATCTGCTTGATATATGGTACGTTTTTAATTAGTAATCACGTGACTGTTCCTCAACCATTTATTTTACCCTATTTGCAGGCATGGATTATGCCGACCCGAAGAAGAAGAGCAATATAGTAGGAAAAATTTTAATGGCCGCTACTCTCACAGCAATGTGTATTCTTATGCTCAAGCAATCCCCTAATTTTAGTTCTCCTAGCCAAGTAACTCTCTAACTCTTGTCATTTTCTATGTTTTGGTTTGATGTTAAGCTTGCTCAAGAAGGAAAAAGCTAAAGAAGAAAATTTGAACTATGTTTTCCTTATACCTGTTATTACTATACATTGTTTGAAAAAACTTTGAGGCTTGCGCCTGAAATCCAGCCTCCCATGGGGCTATCGCAAAACGCCTCAAAAACGGCAACTTGAATGTCATTTGTGAGGCTTATTTTCTATCTTCTTGATCTATTTAACTTTGTTTGCAATTTAGACTTCTATTTTGTTGGTTGGTTTTATTATGATTTTTTTTTTGGGTATGTTAGTGTTCTTTTGAATTCTTTTATTGTTCTATCTGGAAGCTTACGCCTCTCCTCATGGAGATTAAACGCCTCAGGACTAAATTAAACCTTTTCAAACACAGTTACTATGTTTATTCATCTTTACTTTTTACCTTTTTTATGTGTTTAATTATGTTGCCCTTTTTTGGAGTTTGGGGTTAATCTAAGACTTCAAAGTCAACAATTCAAGCAAGTATTATTGTGTTAAAAAAAACCTAAAGAGTACAGGTTCATAGTCCCAGCGTGGTATATAAGTACACTTTGCTGTGAGCTTGTCTTCAGATTCAGTGCAGCATAGTAGAACTTAAGTGTGTTAAGATTAGACATAGTGGTTATCCAAATAGTACAAAAAGAACAGAATTTTAATTAACTTTGTTTGCACTGTTAAGAAATTATATTAGATTAGAAGATATCTTTACATATCAATCCCCTTTCCTCAATGAGATTCAGCTTTATAGGAAGGAAATAGAAAAAAAAGGAAGGAAATAGAAGAAAAATGGATTCATATTCTCAACCTTTGGCTCGTAATTGTCTCTTTTTCAAATTTAACATGACTCTTTTTGCTATTCCCTCGTCTACGTCTTTGTACAGTTTTCACGTCATGAACCAGGCGTTGTTCATGTCTTAATTACTGGAGGTGCTGGCTACATTGGTTCACATGCAACATTGCGACTTCTTAAGGACTCATATCGCGTGACAGTAGTGGTATTTTTCTGACATGAATAGTTCATTTCTGTGATCGTTATACTGCCCATTAATTTAACATGGCACCTTGAGAAGAGACAATATTGCCGTTTTACAGGATAATCTCTCAAGGGGAAATCTTGGTGCCATCAAGGTCCTACAGCTGTTATTTCCAGAACCTGGAACACTTCAATTTATATATGCTGACCTGGGTGACGCGAAAGCAGTATCCTTATTCAGCATTTATTTTTATAATACTTTTTTGTAGTGCAGGTTAAATATGGATTTCAAATTGTTACCTTGATCAATATGTTCAGGTGCATAAAATTTTTTCAGAAAATGCATTTGACGCCGTGATGCATTTTGCAGCCGTAGCATATGTTGGAGAAAGCACCCTCGATCCTCTCAAGTGAGTGCCTTTTGATCTTATAGTATGCCTTTGTAAATAATAGTAGTTCCGATATAAAAGATGCCTCAAAGCAGGTTTTCCCTGATCAACTGGCCTCCCGAGTAGTTGCTTATAGGTCGACACATCATGAAAGTTATGCAATTTCATGTATGTCCACAATTTGGTTGTGTGTGTCTTGCTCACTGTTTACAGATGACTAATACAAAAAATTAGGCGGCGTTCTGTTTGTATTTTATTTTGTATTTTCATTTTCGAAAATGTTTAGTATTTCCTATTTTTGTTTTTGTTTTCAAATTTGCTGAAAACGCGTTCGGTTTGTCATTTCTGAAAACTGTTTTTGAAAATGAAAAGCTGAAAAAAAACGTTTTGTTTGAAATTTTGCAGAATACTACTAAACTATTTTTAATTAATTTTCATTGAATTATTTTTGTAATGTTGATATTGAATTCAATAAAACTTTATTTAAGCTTAGTTCCAAATTAGGATAATTCTAAAAAAAAAAAAAAAAAAAAATCTTCATTTAGGCTTAGTTCCAAGTTAGGATAATTCTCCAAAAAAATAAAAAAATAAAATAAATAAATAAAAATCCCAAACCCATTTTCAGCATTTTGAACATTTTTTATTGAAATACACACAAAATGCCCAAAACGAGATCTTAGGCGTTTTGTGTACAAATTTTTTTTTTATTTTCCAAAATGCGTTTTCGAAAATGGTAAAGAGAACGCATTTTTAGTGTTTTCTAAAATAAAAACAGAAAACGACCTCAAAACAACAAAGAGAACAGGGCCTTATTTTTCGCTTTCTATCATAAAGAATATAGTTAAAATGTGCATGTATTTGAAGTTTTTGTTGTTACTGACGGTTGACGCTGAGCTTTTCCTTTTCCATCCCATACCCAGCAATTGGCATAGGTATTTCATTGGCAGGGGCCTCTATTCATTCCCCTTTATGGTTTGTTTTATTAAAATATTGGCATAATATGGTTAAACTTTGCAAAAGTGATAGATGTAAACGTGTGTAGTTATATGACCTTTTAAATTTAGATTGAGCCGTTCTAAATTGCAGTTCCTGTTAAATATTATTATTTTAATGATAAACGTGTTTTCAATGCAGGTATTATCACAATATCACGTCAAATACTGTTGTTGTATTAGAAGCTATGGCAGCCTATGGAGTGAAGACTTTGATATATTCTAGTACATGTGCAACATATGGGGAGCCCAAAAAAATGCCAATTACAGAAGTAACTCCTCAGGTAAGGGTTGTGAAAGGCAGTAGTTACTTATATGTTTAAATTTTAATTTCAGTATAAGATAGAATTTCTCGTTGTGACATTGTTGGTTTGGAGTTGTATTACAAAACAACTTACTTTATTTTGCATCGAGCAGCATCCAATAAATCCATATGGAAAAGCCAAGAAAATGGCAGAGGATATAATTCTTGACTTTCATAAAAATTCAGACATGGCTGTCATGATTTTAAGGTATGAGCTTTAATATTTATGTTATTTTTCCATCTTACAACAATGTATGAACTTAAAACTATGTTAGTAAACTATTTATTTTACTTTCTTTATTCAATTTTAATTTCAGATACTTCAATGTGATTGGTTCTGACCCTGAGGGAAGACTAGGAGAAGCTCCCCGTCCAGAACTACGTGAGCATGGACGAATATCTGGTGCTTGTTTTGATGCGGCACGTGGTATCATCTCCGGGCTTAAGGTGTGCTTATCTTTGCTATACCTATACCTTCAAAAAGAGAAATTTATTTATAGTATGATAACTGATAATATTATCTTATCTACTCTTGTGTTGTGGTGCAGGTTAGAGGAACAGATTATAAGACTCCAGATGGCACATGCATAAGGGATTATATTGATGTCACCGATCTTGTTGATGCTCATGTGAAAGCTCTGGAAAAGGCAAAACCAGGGCATGTAGGCATATACAACGTTGGTACAGGAAGAGGTACCTTATTTTTCTCCAAATGTTTGTCTTCAACTGCTAAAGATTATTGTTATTGAAACTCTCTCTTCTTATTCAGGTCGATCTGTCAATGAGTTTGTGGAGGCTTGTAAGAAGGCAACTGGGGTGCCCATCAAAGTCGACTTTCTTCCACGTAGACCTGGTGATTATGCAGAAGTATACAGTGATCCGACCAAGATCAGGGACGAGTTGAACTGGACAGCAAAACACAGCGATCTTCGGAAGAGTTTGCAGATTGCATGGAGATGGCAGAAGGCACATCTCAATGGATACGGAACTCCTCAGGTGATGTCAGCATAAATGTTTATGCTGACATTGTGGACGACTAACGTGAGACCTCCATTTTATTTTACCGACTATTTTTGCCCAGTTCTCTATTAGCGCTTAGGGAAGGGGATTCAGGGCAGGGATTTGATATTTATTCTTTTAACTATCTCTATATCAAGTGCAACCATATGGCTCTTAGAGTTTGTAGGAAGCAGCCATATTCAAAACGTATATTTAGGCAGTATTATTTGCTAGTGAGGTATTATTGATTTGTTATTGTATCCTCAATTTTGTCCAAGGAAGTTTGAATCAGGAGGTGCTGATTCAGGGCAAAGCTACTACTGTGTTGGGACATTTTAGCTACAAAATCTGTCTGCAGATTGCACAGAATTGGCAATAGATTCACTTGAAAGGATCTTGTTAATTAATATTGTTAAACAAGTTAAATTTATGAAGTGCCTGTATGAAGTGCCTGTTTGGTATAGGAAATTTTGGGAATTTTGGGAAATCTTAGGGCCGTTTTCTCTGTGTTTCGATTTTGAATTTTGAGTTTTAGATTTTGTTTTGAATTTTGGATTTTGGTTGTTTATTTTTGGATTTCTGAATACGTGTTCTCTTTATAATTTTAGAAAACTGAAAAATACGTTTACTTTGTAATTTTTTGATATATTTATTTTGTGATATTTTATATGTCAAAAATGGTTGATTTGTTGAATTACATTAATCTTAATTTTAATAAATTAGTTAGTTCTCTATGGTAATAAATTCATCATTAATATTGTTTCAGCAAAACAAAAATTTAATCTCATACCAAAATTTTTTTAATATGGATCTATATATAATGGCAAAATAATATAAGAATTTCAAGTGAAGGAAGTGTCTCACATTTACTAAAAGATAAAAAAAAAAAAAAAAAAAACAAAAATTACGAAAGAAAAAATCTTAACATGAATCTATATATAATGACAAAATAATATAAAAATTTTAAATGAAGAAAGTGTTTCACATTTACAAAATAATAATAATAATAAAAATAAATTACAAAAAAAAAAAAAAAAATTCTTAATATGGATCTATATAATGGCAAAATAATATAAGAATTTCAAGTGAAAGAAATGTCTCACTTTTACAAAAAAAAAAAAAATTAATAATAATAAACAAATACAAAAAAAAAAAAAAAAAAAAAAAAAATCTTAAAAAGTATCTATATATAATGGCAAAATAATATAAGAACTTCAAGTGAATGAAGTGTCTCACTTTTATCAAAAATAAAATAAAAGAAATTTACAAAAAAAATAAAAAATAAAAAATAATCTTAACATTGATCTATATATAAATTTATAATGACAAAATAACATAAGAACTTCAAGTGAAGGAAGTGTCAAAGACATCTGTGCGCCGGCATGTCACAGAATAATAAAGAAATCAGGAAAACTCAATAATAATTCACAGAAATTACCAGTAGCACACAATCAATATTTTCTTTCTAGGGAAACATATGGTACCAAAGACATCTTCATCCAGTAAATTTCATTTAATGTTGCGTCCCTCAAAAATATGTAGACATGATCCCGTGGGCTCTTTTACGATAAATTGACTTAGATGTAGGTTTAGGTAAGATCATCTTCATCCAAGGGATCTTCTTGATCCTCTGCATCCATCTTCAATGCACTGACATCACCTGTAGGCAATTTCCTTGCAAGCTTGACGATCTGCAGAAAACTTACCTTGGCTAAATATTTCCATTATCAAATATCAGAATTGAAGATAATGAAACAACAAAAAGGATAAAAAGAAAAACTACTAAAAATTTTCATTTGCCAATTTGTTTGAATTCGTTGGTAAAACCTTACAAATATGGGAGACTTTAGAATCTAAAAGCGTTTCCACTTGACATTTCTTTATGAGATGTACAAAGAGGGGAGTGCTTGAATACTACTGCATACATCCATAAGTAAATAGATGTAGTAATTCCTTGCACAATCATTAATAGCATAATTTTTTAATTAGGAAGATACGAAGTCTGCAACTAAAAACTTCCAATAACTCCCGACATGTTTAAACCACGAAGTATCAATAAGCATATTTTCACCAGATAAGTTGGTTTATTTTCCAGAGAGAAATAAGTTTATCTGGATCCAAAATGACAATAGACAACATTTAAACAGCTTGGAACATTTACCACGTGATCAAGATTGGAGATGATGCTTGATTGAGCTGCACGTTTGATTTCTTCTACATCACCTTCACTGTATGCAGAAAGGAGTCTACTGGCAGCACGATTTTGATCGCTGTTCAAGAAAGCTTCAACCCTGCCAAGAAACAAGCAGGGAAAAAATTGCCATAGTTAGCAAATAATAGTTAGGTAGATTTCCTATAATAACTATGACCCAAAAAACAAATATCAGCAAGACAGTTGGATAGAATAAAAAGTACACTGACAAGGTCTTATATTTAAATGCTTATGCAAGCATAGAAGAAATCCTTAGTGAAGGACAGAGGAAGAAATTCCAAAATGCTCACCTTTCTAGCAATGTAAAATACAGGAAGACCAAGAGTTCAGCAAAACACTGACTAAAAGAGATCCATATTAGAAGTTCAACATCTTTCCCATTTAATGATAACTCTTGGGAGTTTGACCCCCGTAAATGAAAAGGGAAACTACCCTGGAATCCCCTAAATTGTCCAAACATGATTTTATTCCTTCAACTTCTTTTAAATCAATTTAGCCCTTCAGTTCAAATTATAAATTGTCATATCACATAGGCCATGAAGGGGTGAAAAGCAAATTCTGGTTTAAAAAGTTAAAAACAATTTATAAGAGAATACAAAGGTGAAAATAATGGCTTTGTCCCTCTCATCCCGTACAGTTTAGAAACATCATTTCACATTATATAGGCCATCTAGAGAAGTCCTCATATCCTTCGTTCCTAGAATGGAACCAATATTCTTGTCAGGTCCATCTTAGGTCCATTTCTTCATCTTTTTAACCCATCAAGATGTAAAGGATGTGAAAGCTACAGTAAAGCTGCCTAACCATGAGCATGCATGTGTGGATAATACCAATGCACACCATTTATTACTTTTAATTCTTATCAGCGACGGGAGGCATCATTTTAAGAGTGCCAACTTAGTAAAATGTAAAAGCCACAAAAAGCTCAACTTACTGACTACAATCGTTGTAACACTTCTCCGCTTGCTGGAAATCATGAGCGTAAAGATACACAATGATAGCACTGAGATAAGCCTACATCCAAAGACGTTAAGCTCATAATTCCAGAACATGAAAAGGACGTCTGGACTTCGAATATAATTTGCATTATTACAATTGTATTTTTGTTTCTAAAGACAGATTTTCTTATGTATTATGATTATAATGTTTCGAGTGCATATAAAAGCATATTCAATGATTGATCATTAAGATATCAATCAATGATCATCCTGCGAAATTTGTGTATATTTAGGTATATTGCTTGTTCGCAATTTTAATTTCAAAAATTCTACTTGAAAAGTTGTCCAAGTGTTTGTTCAAAATGATTGTTCAAGTAGCAAGGTTCTTTTAATTTACTGATTGCCAAGGTAGAATGATCTATTCAGAGCCACTAATTTATTCCCCAAACCACCTAAATTTTATTTTCATAATCCTTAAACCCAAAAAATTACTGTAACAGCTTCATAAAAAACCAATGTTTAAAAAACCGAACCGTTCTGGTTGGTTCAACCAGGAAAATCGGAAACCGGTCTAAAAATCGGACTGGTCCGGCCTAAAAAAGGCCAGAAAAACTGGCAAGAAAACTATGTTATTTACCGGTTCAACCAGGAAAATAGGGAACCGACTGGTTTTTAAACACGATTTTCAGATCTTTTTCCTCTAGCTGTTTTAAGCTACTTTTGTATATGATTTTATTTTCTAAATGAATAAATATTAGTTTATTTGTAAAATAACTTGTTTTTTAGAAAATTTTGTGATTTTTGAAATAATTTTTAATTTTTTTAATTGAAACCGGTTCGACCCGATCGGACCTTTCAACCCGATTGGACCTTTCGACCCTTAACCTGTTGCCTTTTTCGGTTTGAATCAGTTTCCAATTTTATAAACACTGTAAAAAACAAAAGAAATTGGAAAATGAGAAAATCTGGGAATAAATTAATATCTGTGATGTGATATTGTGGTTACCCCTCATAAATAATAGACTAGACTCATTAAAACCTACTCAACGTAATTATCTTACTTCTGTATATGTCAATTCATAAAATGGAATAATACAAACATAGAATTAAAAAACAGTATGTCACGCTAGCTGTAGGAAGGGAAAATTGCATAAAGAAAGGCTTTGAAAACATGGAACCAAACTGACAAGCTTTCGCACCTTGCATTGGCTATGGGTGGCATTGCACTTATCAGCTGCTAAGGCCCATCTTAAAAGAAAAGTTGCAGCATCTGCATACCTGTATAGGCAACAAAACCAAGCAGATAAGACATCAAAACTTTCTTTAATAGAAACAGAAATGATGCACATTGGCAAAAAATTCCATCAAGGTATATATCGGCCATTAAATGGATGCTAAGAACGATACCCCATGTCAAATCCACAAGCTGTTAATGGGATAACTAATTGCAACATATACAAAGTTCGAGAATGTCAGTGATACAATCATGGATAGTAAATTTATTTTTTTAAGAAACTATACCTTTTCAACGGAAAACATTAGTGAGCACCAGAAAGGATAAGTGCAAATTCACATGATATGTGCACAAAATATATGTACACTTACAACCAATGTCATTCCCCTGAGAGAGAGAGAGAGAGAGAGAGAGAGAGAGAGAGAGAGAGAGAGAGAGAGAGAGAGAGAGATTTTTAATTGCAAACTTGGCATAAACGAATGATGATCAATAGAGAGAGGAGTAAATTTTAGCAAAAACGGATGTCTGGAAAATAATTTAGAATAGTCATCACAAGAGCAAATGAGAGAGGGATTCTGGTTCATTTGTATTGAGGAACATGTGAAGTTCAGTTTTGATTTTTCGAGAAAAAAGTGCAATGTGAAACTTAAAATAAGAGCACCATCATTTCAACCTTACACAATGCTAAGAAGTCAGAGTACAAAGCAATTAATAAAGAATCTTACTTCTCAAGCTTTATATAGACACTTGTAGCAGCACGATATAGATCAAAGGCCATTTGTTCCTTTCCATCCTCTTCAAGAGCATCACAAGCATCGGTGTAAAGCTGAATAGCTTCCTCAGGTGCAATATCTTCTAAAGCACTTTAAGAAACACAGCAGTTTTATGAAAATCAACTATTACAAATAGAGAATTGAACTTAATGTAGATATTAAGTAAAAAGGTTAGAACATATAGAGAAGTAGCGGCAAAAAAGATTGAAATTCAAGTATTTCACTCTCAAAATATTACAACATGCACTTAATTGATGTTTCAAAACATCAAACATCATTATAACATTGTCTTTACCAGATCAAGCAATCTGCAATTTTGCACAACTTAAAAATCATAATGTCTAATTAATATACAGTCATACGACATATATATATGACAAAGAATAATTATAACAAATTGTCTATCAAATGAAGGAATTCCTCAAAATGTAATATTGCAGGCATAAATACTACTACGACCAGAAGAGAGCATAGCATTTCATACCGAGCACCCTTTGCAAGTGCGTCTGATGCAGGTTGTGACCTTCCACACTCAGTATACAATTCAGATGCATGTCGAGAAAATTCAGACACTTCTTTCCAGTTGCCTACTTCCTTTGCAAGAACAGCTGCAGATTCCATATGCTTCGCGGCATCCCAAGGCCTGACTCGCTCGTCAAGGTTTCCAACATTATACAACAAGATAGTATATAAATCCATTAGATTACTTGTATTAATTGAAGGATAAAAAACTTGGATACGAAGAGAGCATTTCTTGTCCTCTCGCAGCTTTCTCAAATGCCTCTTTTGCTTTCTCATATTTTTTCGCCAGCCTATAAGCATTTGCTGCCACATAAGAATGAAACACATTTGAACTAATAAAAAAAATCGCATACATAAAATTGCTCCAAATATAATTCCTTTTCTTTAACCTCATATACGTTACATCAAACATACCCGCCTGCTCATACAGAACTGTGGCACCCTTCCAATCTGCAGTCCATCTTGTCATACTGAGTTTTGTTCTATAAAATTAAATGGAAAAAATACAAGGAAAAAAAGAAAGAATTTTTAACATAATTAGTCTACTATTTGACTTAAGGAAACGATCATATTGAACATAAAACTGACACTGGTTTCTACTCGGATTTAGATCAATTATTTGATTGATTGCCTCATATAACAATATTTTAGGATATTGAAGCCCCCGAACAACATAATCATCCAGCGTAATGCAGTTATTATATAAAATTAATCAATATAAACTCGATAAAAAGTTCAGATTAACTGTAAATTATATCTAATAAAATAGAAAAGAGTAAAACTGACAGTTTATCGGCTTTGGCGATCAACTTGTCTGGATTGGAATTGGCCATGGCTCATAGACTGATGAAGTCCTTCTTGGGTCGAAGCTTCTTTCTTTGCGTTTAGGTACTCCAATTGCAATCCTCGCCAAGAAGAAACAACTTTTAAGAAATGAGAAAACTTGCGCCCTTGGTCCCCAATCTATTGTTCTATCTGGGACGAGGTCCCTAACTATTAAAAAGAAACAAGTTGGTATTAGTACTAGTCTCAAGTATCTATTTTGGGGCTAAAAATTACGCCAATGGATTCTGAAGTCTTAAGTAACTATATCAACGGGCACCGACTTTATTTTCTTATTATAGTAGTATAGTTAAGTTTATAATAACTACTCCATCTGTCCTATAATGAGAGTCCTTTGCCCATTAAGAAATGTCAATTAATGATGTTAAAAAAATAAGTTTTACAATTCATTTTTCTAATATACCCTTAATAAATTTTGTAGTTTCCCACAAAATTGAAAGAGTATAAATTAATTTAGACTAATAAAAAAATATTAAATAAAGATAAAATGGGACATAAAATATTAACTTCACTCTAAAAAAAAAGTGAATTATCTTTTTGAGACGGACGAAAAAGAAAAAGTAGATCATCTTTGTGGGACGGAGGGAGTATTTCACTTAGGCATGAACAAACGGCCATGTTGGGTCGGTTTTGGCCCAAGCCGGACCCGAAACCAGGGACGGAGCCAGAAATTAATGTCAGTGCGGGCAAAAAAATTTCGAGGTAGAAGGGGGCTGAATGGGGTTCGAGGGCAACGCCCTCGAAAACTTTTTTCATGGGAAAAAAATTAAAATAAAGAGGAGTTTAATTTCATAAATGATAAGTAAACAAATTTTAACTTACAAGTAACATATAAAACTTCAATTTCTCAAAAGATGAGTATCAAGAAATTAACTTCACAAACTACAAATCTCAAATTAAATCAATTGAAGTCAAATAATTTTGAAATTTTTTTGGACCAAATTATTTGAACTGAGAAATGGACAGGCCCAAATGTGTGAACTCAATTTTTTTTTGGGGATTTCGCACTGATACCCATGAATGAAACTCTATTTATGGAGAATATTAGTATCAAGAATTACTTTGATTAAATACCATCTTACCTTTAAAATATTTGTAAATATATCATCCAGTATCTCGTGTTAAAGAAATTGCAATAATTTAATATTTATTTATTAATTAGTTACAACATTAGACTGATCAAATTGTAACCGTCAAACATTATCCTGTAATCCCACTAATTTCGTTACCATGGGTCCTCCATCATCGCTGCACTTAGTTGGGACAGAATATTCAGATTTCACAGCAGACTGTAACATTCATTTTCATCCCTGCAAACCATGATAAGCTCAGATTTTGTATTATACGGTCTGTGAACTTTATCCTATAGTCAATGATCAAATAACTTGCCTGGTGAATTCATCCAAGATTATTGTTTGAGAATTGAATAAAGAAGCCTGCAAACTCCGTAACTGATTATTCATAATCATTCGTTGCCGTTGAAAAGCTCAAATGCATAACCGCTAAAAGAACGCGATGCTTTTCAGTTATATTGAGCGAGTGAATCTTCATCAAAGTACACAATACATTCTGCTACATCATGCTATCACAGGCTGTGTTCAAATATTGAAGTTAAAAAATAACACTGCCTTTGTACTGTTGAAACGTGAGAATATCGAATTGATTTTTGCTGGGGGAGTAATTGTCATATCAATAGTTTCTTTCCATTGTTACAGGTATGCTTATTACCATTAATAGTCGATGGATTAGATTGACGTTATCGTGTGGTAAACTGGTTATACATTGATGCCTGATTTTGCATTGTAAGTAGCGTACACAGTCCTGTAAATAATTTTGTTTTATTGAACTGAAACTTGACACCAAATTATTTTACTATATGTATGGAATTTAATATTTGATAAAAGAACATGTAGTCCGTGTCTTTGTTTAAACATCATCTTGCCTTCAATATAGTTACAGTGATCTGTGTTATGAAACTTACTCCATTGACAGTGTTGTTACATATTTGGGTCGCAAGTATATGAGATCTTCACACTTGAATCCAGTAAATATGTTATACGAAGAGTACATAAGCTAATTGTAATTAATATGTAATGATCCAGGAAATGGCTGGTTTGATGGTTTTCATGTACTTTGGAGGTGTATGGGATGACTCCAATAATTATAAAGACTACTATGTGCGTGGCCTTATAGTGCCCATGGACTGCTCGCATGACAAGTTAGTGGAGTTAATAGCTGCGCAGCTTCGACAAGAAGCTTTTAGGAATCGCTTCTTATTAAACTATCAGGTATTTGAACAGGGTCCTCTCATACCAATTTCAGATGATACATCACTGGATTTTTATATTCAATTGAAGAGGGGAGAAAATGATAAGAGAACCTATCCTATATGTGTTGATATTTTACCTAATGAAGAAATGGAGTATTGTGATACCACATTGTCAGATGCAATAACCGTGGATAGGAACGCTGGTGTAGTACATCACAACATAGATAACGAGTATGATGAATTGGCATATGAGTGGGACCAAAGAAACCCTAGTATTGAAGAAATGGGAATGGAGTTATCTGAATATATAAATATACAGGTGGATGAATCAGATGAATTGATGTCTCAAGTAATTTCGACCCCTAATATTGAAGAGGTTAGGAAAGGATCTATTTTCAAGAGCAAGGAGATACTTATCGCTACTATCTCGATGCTGGCAATACGGAATAGATTCCAATATAAAGTACTGAAGTCGGACTGCAAGTTTTATTGGCTAAAGTGCCATGAAGAAGGGTGTGATTGGTTATTCAAGTCATCAAGAACAGACTCGAGAGGAAATTTTAAGATAAGAGAAATGAATAACATACATACGTGCTCTATGGACTCTGCCTTGGGCTATCATAGGCAGGCTACTAGTTTCGTGATTACTGTTTTTATAAAGCACAAGTTTCTCTCTTCGAGAAGAATTTATACTCCCATCGACATAGTAGATGACATGAAGCATTCATATGGTATCAATGTTAGTTACGACAAGGCTTGGAGAGCACGTGAGCGTGCGATAAGGATTATTAGAGGTGATTCAGACGAGTCATATGGAAACCTTCCAGCCTATATGCATAGGTTGGAAGTTGTTAATCCTGGTTCTTATACTAGAATTGAAATTGATGCTAAAGGGCGGTTTTTGTTTAGTTTTGTGGCGTTGGGGGCCTCTATAGCTGGGTGGAAGCATTGCAAACCTGTAATCGTAGTTGATGGTACATTCTTAACGAGTCGAAATGGTGGTACTCTTTTCACAGCATCCACACAGGATGCGAATAATAACATATTCATTCTTGCTTTTGGAGTAGGTGATGCTAAAAACAACAATGCTTGGGAGTGGTTCATGTTAAGATTAAAAGAAGCATATGGCGATCGAGATGATCTGTGCATTGTGTCTGATCGGCATGGTAGTAATGCTCACGCAGTTGATACTATATACCCAAATGCTCTTCATGGAGCTTGTACTTACCACTTGTTACAAGATTTGAAGAAGGAGTTTGGGAAGAGGGGTAAAGGGATGAGAGTACCATTTAATGCTGCATCGAGAGCATACACAATACCTGAATTTCATGAGAACATGATTAAGTTGGATTCAATTCACAAAGGAATCAGAGGATACTTGGTATGACTATTTACTATGTAAATTGTATTATCTTAGTAATAATTTGAAAATATTTGTTATGACTTTAATATATACCTGCAGGAGGCAATAGGTTTTGAGAGGTGGTCCAAAGCGCATATGACTAAGAATAGGTTCTCTACTATGACATCCAACATCGCATAATCTGTGAACTCTGCCATTAAACATGCGAAGAATTACCCCATCGAAGCACTATATGAGTGCTTAAGGTGTACATTTCAAAGATGGTTTTTTCAAAATCTATGTGATGCTAAATCTACGTTCACAATTCTTGCAACACGTTACGATAAAATGTTGAAGGATAGAATCAGATTGTCGAGACGATATCGGGTAAAAAAATGCAAATTTTGAAATACGACCAGCTTAATGAATATTGTTATAATAAAATTATTCTTGCAGGTGCAGCCTTCGAGCGACAAGGTATACCAAGTGATTGATGAAACATCATCATATGTTGTGGATATTGAGAATAGGTCTTGTACTTGTCGTCGATTTCAGTTGGACTAAATACCATGTCCACATGCAGTACCAGTCATCGCTAGCCGAAACTTCAAGTTATCCGATTATTGCTCAAAATATTTCAGTAAAGAAGCTTACCTTGCTGCATATTCGGGTAATGTGTATCCTCTTGGAAACAAAGAGGAATGGATCACACCAATTGAGATTAAGCAACAAACAGTGCTTCCACCGATTTGCAAGCGTAGCCCTGGAAGACCAAAAGAGAGTAGGTTCAAATCTTGTTTGGAGTACAAGAAGAGTTCTCGTTGTGGGAGGTGCAATGCACTTGGTCACAACACCAGGACTTGCCGTAATTCCAACGGTGATAGCCATAGTAAAAGTAACAAAAGAAAGAGGCCTCCAATAGGGAAATAAGAGGTATAATAATTAAATGTATTTATTAACTACCATTACATGTGTTTGAATTTCTAAATTTCCTGAGCACGTGCTTGATGTGTAAACAGGTGATTGGATTCATTGAGATTGGGAAAAGATGCCAACGATTTCATCCATTTTGAACCGCTTTGACCTCGTGGGTAGCATCCGTACATAAATAAAGATCTTCCCTAAAAAGCTAAATAAATGATGACTTGTGTTTTATAATGTCGATTTGGGTTTTCCATATTTTACTTTAGTCGTGGTTTATTTTTTTTCTTTTGCTATGTTTTGTTGTGACGATACAAGTTCATCATGAATTAGTTTCAGTCTACATACTATGGGATTCCGGAATAAATATGAAAAAATTCTTGGATGATATTTCCTAAATGAAATGTGGTTCTATTTTATTTTTAAAAATTTTTTGTAACAGTTGATCTGTTAGTGTGAATAATTGTTATTTAATATTTTGTACATATACATTCTACTATTTATATATCTATATAGCACACTGTTTCCAGTGGAATAGTGCATCAAGGCATCAAGAATTCTGGTGGAAATGTATTATCATTAACGTGAATGGGAAAAAATGGGCACCAGTTTATCCCATTAACATTTGAAATTTGGAATTGATTTAATTGTTAAGTCATGTTGCAATTGATTTCATTGTTTGAGTGCATCAATGTAATGTAAGCCTTCAAAAACTGAATTATAGTGCAATCTATAATAAAACAATGAAAGCAAATGTACCACAAAAATGTTGTAATGTATAATTGCATTGTTGGTGTTTTATGAAGTTCAGAAAAATGGGTGCTGAATCCATTTTGTTTGTATGAAGTTATGTAAAACTTCTATGGTGCTGTAAATAATACGATAGTGCGTACATATCTCGAATAAAGAATAGTTACATAATGGAATATGAATTGAAAACTATCAAACTGGAGTAATCTACAATAGCTTCTATATTCATTTACAATTAGACATTTTTTTTAAAAAAATTGTTTATGGCCTCCATAACTTGTATTGTTCCAGTCATCAGATGATCACCAATTGGTTGCAAGATTTGCAAATTATGGCTTGTTACATTTCATTTTATGTTTTTTTTTTTTTTGAAAATGTAAGAGCGTTACTGCTTAAATTCTGTTGCAATCTGAATGCTTCACTGTAATGCACTTATACTATTTCTAGTGGTTGCATTAGAAAGCAACTGAAGTTGCATAATCACATTCCTGTGCAAATAATCATGTCATCCCACTATAAAGTTGGGATCTTGTGACATATGTAATCCTTAAAAATTGTCTACATTACATCACACGCCCATTCCTATTAAAATATAACACAATTAATGTTGACAAGTAGAATTTCAGAGACAAGAGTTATCATGTGCAATTGAATACATACAGAAATCATTCTCAACAATTCTGGTTCAAATTTAAATGGCATGGAAGGAAAATTATTTGAATGAATTTAAATATGGTCGGCTTTATTCATCGTGAAAAGTTATTGCATACATTGAATATCAAAAGAAATTAAGGACAGATCTAATGACCGATGATGGTCAATGATATATACATAAATGATGATGATTGGATAGCACTTATTTATGAATTATTTTACACTTCCATAACCAGAATGTAAAAACTGTAACTAGCTCCTCAGGGACTTGGCTCCTTTGCCATTAAACCATATGATGTCGGGCTCCTCCACCATATATTTGTAAAGTTGAGTAGCAATTTGTGACCGGGCAATAGCGGTGTCAAACACCATTGGCATTTCATGCATCTTATCCTCAATTATGAACTCCGCATATTTTATAACAAATATTCCACAATCTCCGCTCCATACATATATGGAGAAGTAATTAGACATGCATAATTGCATACCCCAAAACTAAAAAAGTTAGAATATATTAAACTCTATTTTTGGTGTAGCTTACCCGTTTGCTTGTTGAGGACATCTATCAATAAATCGACACTCAAGTGGCTTGGTGGGAAATGTCCGGACACCTGAATTCAATGATCTCGCTAGTATGGGGATGGAAACAAGCATAGCACGAATAGATGAGAAGACAAGATTGTTTTTTATTATTCATGTATATGAATTGTAAATTTCAAGTCTCCATTTAACCATGTCAAAATGTGCTAGTATCCAATGCCTAGAGGACTTCATCCACATTGGAACAAGTACATGATCTACTTGTGACCATGGAGTGTTAAATGCAATCTTTCTACCCTTGGTGTATGCGAACAACGATTCATGCTTTTGCAATTCCTGAGTGGCATTCATAAGATCGTTGGAGATCCCTCTGATTTTGACGTCAAAGTTACAGTCGGTAGTTGTGGCTCGAAATTCGGAACCACTCCTCAGTTTCAGCAGCATTCAGATGAAGTAAAAGGCAGCATCAATATGCTACAGACAATTCAGTGAAATATATAGATTATTGTCATTTAACGGTTGAAGACTTCATTTACAAATAATGATGTGTAAGTGCATAATGGTTACCGAGTCATTCAGAGGCCGAGCAACTTCACATAGGTCATGCCACCACATATTGGAGTATATTGTTATTGGGCCTAACTTTGTCTCTTCGTTAATCTCAATGACCTTAGTGTTAAGTTCCATCTTCCTAAATGGACAAACACACCGAATTGTGAGTCATGACGTAAATAAATTCTAATGTTTTATTAAGACATGTAATGTGGATACACACACGCATGGTGGATGTAAATGGATATAGAACTAGTTACCCATTACTATGTTTGAGACAGTTACGGTAGAAGATGTCGAATTTGGTAATGTCTGCATCTGATGGAGGGTCCAGGCATGTCTTATATGAAAAACAACAATCATTGCCTTGCGTCAGTTTGACATCGCATGCTTCAGTGTTCATATATGCATTAGGTGGTTTGATGGATCTTACTTCTGGGCTAAAACCTTCTTCTAAGTGAAATTGAATTGGAGAAATCTGCTATCATATATAGGATTATTGAGATAACCATCTGAGAAGCAAATGTATTAATGGCATTAGTATCAAAACATAAAGACGTGGCTAATTTATTACCTGCCTAACTTTGACAGGATCTGGTCTCAAATTTTTAAATGGTGTGATCCCAACTGTTGAATTTGTACCATTATCATTTTTAGTTTTTGTAGTGAATCGATGATCAGCCGAATGAAAACCATTAGTGTGTTGCTGCTCAGACTCAAGGCTGCGTTTATTTGTATGCATCTCACTGAAGCTCATTTTCTCGGGATTGCTTTTACTTGATAGCTGGGGATGAAAAGTACAAAGAGAAAATCAGCACAATCATCTTTTTGATGGACATGTGTATATGTTATGCAATGGTTATGTTTGGGGGAAAATAATTCACAAGTGCAAAAGCAAAAACCTTTTCAAATGCTAGATCATCCATATCCTTTAAAAATCTACTGGTTAGCACTAGCCCGTCGTCTAAAATGACAGCATCATCTTCGATGGAAAACTCAGGTCCAAGGTCAAAAGAGGGTGACGGGATGGGGGAATTATAGGATTCATATAAGTTTGGAGTACTGTGAACAATATTTGGCCAAGTTGAGCTTCCAACAGATCCCTGATCCACAACACATCAGGCCAGATTGAGCTAAATGATTCCTCTTTCAATTATTTGAATAATTTCAAGCAAGCATATAAACAGTAAAAAAAATCGTTGAAATAATAATTTAAAGCAATTAGTTAACTGTGGGTCAACATCTTCATGATGTACCTTGTGAAATGAAGTGGAGTGTTCTAACGACAGACTATGTATATCTGCTTTTCTGGAGGATTCACTGCTAGGAGCCTTTATCCGTGCTGAATCAGGTGTATGCAACTAACCATGCAGAATCAATGATGAATTGAATGGGGAAGATGTGAACGATAGATGTAGGGTTGAAAAATTAAACTTGAAAAAATATTCCAGAATGCTCCTACATAAATCAGGGCATGTAATTATGCTTATGCTGAAAAATTTATGTGCGTGTAATTAGAACTTCTAAATACCTTATTGTAAGATGAGACATCAGGTGACTGGCCTATATTCTTGCTGTTGCAGTCATAAGGAACTGCATTATCTGTTTGGTCCAATGGATTCCTGTTGATGCCCATTTTTTCCTCACTCACGTTAATGCCTAACTCTTTTCCACAAGAATTTATGATGCTTTCATGTACTATTCCACTGGCAGCAGTGTGCTGCATAGATATATAAATATAGAATGTAAATGTACAATTATTAAGAACGTGTTACTTAAAGGGTGTATAATGGAAAATGACACCTACTTGGAATGTGTAAAAATTGTTCTTCCCTACATGACATTGCCCTGTTTTTATGTTTGCCTTGTTATCTGGTGTTGATGTATGTCCAGTTTCAAATGATTTTACCTGATTGCTAAATACCTGTGAAGACCTGGAACTCCACAACTGTGCACAAAACAATTGCATTAGAAAGACCTTACCATGTAAATGAATAATTTAGTGTATATATTTCATGGTAAAACCTTTGTTGAAGATTTTATCTCATCCTGATGCTTGTTCATATTGTTGCTATATCTCTGAATCATTCTAGATTCACATGCCTACAAAAAATTCAAACAATGATTATATATGTATGAAATGCGTAGATGAACCATGTAAAAAAATTAAAGCTGGAATTATGAATATATGAATCAATATAGACTTATAGTATACATTTTCCTTGGTCTCGATATTTGTACGGCGCATAGTCACAGGTTTGGTTGCACACGTGGCTTTTATGCCCTCAAGTATCTGTGCAATTTGGCTATGGAGATATTTTTGTAATTGCTCGACTTCCATCCTTACAATGAAGTTTTCACAAGCTAATTTCGAGTGTTCCCGTGCAAGGATGTCTAGCTTGGAAACATATTTAGAAGTACTACTTGCGGGACCCTGAAATGATGCATCCATGTGGGCAAGTCATTAATAAAATACTGCATTTACGAAGTACAGTGAATGAATGCATAATTAAAAATCAAAACACATTAACATGGCTAAGTGGAACAGGTAAGGTATTAGTTACAGCTGGTGAGTCAGACTTTGATCCATTTGATGATGGACGGTCTGGTACATCAGTGCAGCCAAATAAAAAATCTGATGAGTTAGTGTCACGAGTGTGGGACGATTCTCCTGGGAACTGATGATGCATGACAGCTGGGTGTTCATTCACAATCCAATCTTCATCATCATCATTTGAGTCCAGATCATACACTATATCTTTCCCTTTTCGCGAATCTTGATCGGTATTGGAGTTGGCTCGTTGAATGTGGTCACGTATGACAATGGATCCTGATTTATTGCTGGGAATATGATTTTTAGCAACATCGTTGTTTATAACATGTTCATTGAAGCGAGGAACAGGTGGTATTGTACTGTGAGAACTCTGTGATTAAGTTTTGGATAGGAAGGAGGAGGCATTACGAAGTCATCATCATCAACATGTATGCAATGTGGTGCCATTTTTTTGGAGTTACATTTTTTAGCAGCCAACTCTTGCTTCAGTGACACATAATAGGAATCTAATGCTTCTGCCACTTGAGGTGCTAGCTTCACAACTCGTAACTGTGCAGAGAAAATATGAATAAATAGATGTTTCAGACATGATTATGAAAAGTGATACTGTCAACTTTGTCACGTCATGACATGGCTGAGCATAATGAAAAAGACATATATAAATGTATGTACTCACGTTGGGATGGAGAAAAATATCGGTTGCCATGTTTAGAGGAGGAACATCGTTATCGACTTCTGAAGACCAATTGAGGATCCTCGATCTCCTACTGGAAACTTGCAGCAGATCTTGCCTTCAAGAATTGGAAGGACTTCATAGATCCAAACTTGAAAAGCGATGACAAACCCATTCAATCTATAACTCATTGTAGGCTTTCCTTCACCTTCGATTGTAGTCTGCTTGTTCCTTAATGCTGACTTGAGTGATGAGAGTGTCCGTTTGAATATGTCCTTACCCCATGGATATTGTTTTATGTCAATGAAGTCGACTAGGACAAGTAACCTTTCATCCACACACCTCTCATAAGCTGTGTTAAACATTAAATGTGTTAGTAGGAACAATATCCCAACTATAACGACATCCCGAGTGTTACAATCCGACATGGTATTGAACAACTCAAACACATCGTCATTTGTAATATAAGGTAGGTGGCTGAAGTACTCCACCCTCAGTCTGCAATACTTATGATTGTGGTGTGCTCGATTGTCATCCCCAAAGCATCGAAGACCAGTAATCAAGTAAAAGTCATCAATTCCGAACTTGACAATATCATTGCCAATGGAAAACCAGATCTCGTCGTCGTTTGGTTGGTTAACCTCCCTCAATAAAACTTGGTGAATCAACTGAGGATTCACTGCAATTTCTTGCATGTCGAGGAAAGATCCAAAACAAGTTGACCTGAACATTCGCTCCTGTTCATCCGTGAATCGTCGCTTAAGAGTTCGAGCTATGAGATCGACGGCTTCACATTGACTTTTCCTCCAAACCAGTCCTTGGGGTCAACCTTGAGCTTCCATTGCTGTATGAAGGTCATTAATGGCATATAAAATTCACCATAGATATGACTGAGAATATGGATTTATCGGTTAGTTATTTAGCAAAAAAAAAAAAAAACCAATACCTGGCTTTGAAGAGGGACTATCTTAGAGGTTTTGCACCTACGAGACGTACGAGGACCTTTATTATGTTTCCTCAAGATATTAAAAGACGATGGTTTCTTGGGAACTTTGGACGCAGACGATTTTTTTTCCTCTGATCGATAGTTTCCCATAAGGCAAGATTTTGTACTGTATGCTGTTGATGATGTGCAGAATATATTCCAGCCTAAAATAAAATTGTAGTAGTTCAAAAAAACATCAATGTATTGATCACCACTTCATTATCTTAAAACACATAGCAGTATGAAATTTGGTTAATCATTTTGATTGTATGCCAAGGCAAGAAATACCCCTGGAAATCAAATACAATTAGCACACATTTCAGTTGCTTAAGCATCTCTCAAAATGCACTTGATGTTTTCTCAGATGATTCCCAAACAAAGGAAACCAAGTGGATGCAACCTGAGAATGTAAATGCAACTCCTAATCTACGTGTTAGTTCTACTTTCAAATTTATTCATTTACACAAGTTTATCAGAATCCGATTTCTATATTATACCAATGCTTACACATTATTCAATGGCATCAACACTAAAACATTCTTAATGAGCAGGACAGAAGGAAACTAGGAAAAGCAAGGCTCGTTTGAATTGATTCATAAGGGAAAATGCACAGCATCAATCTTGATTTCACGAATATATATTTCAAAAATGCAACCACTCATAAAAAATGCACTGGTCCCAATACCTCCTGATCAACTACAGTGATGTCACTAATATATTGTTCGAGAATAATAAATTGAAAAATTAAACATACTAAACTCATATGTTGACGTTCTCAAAAAAACTGCCCCAGATCAGGAACTTCGGATACTTGGCATTCAAACCCAAGCCCTCTTAGGAATTAAAGGGAAACGAATTAACAAAGATGAGATGGATTGATCCAAATATTTGATCAAGAACGGAAATGATTAACAGACTCTCTGCTGATCCGGTATTTGTAGTGATAAGAGCAGTGGAATTACTGTAACCGATTTCTGTTCAGCAGCAAAGATTTTTTACTGCTTTTGTTTTGACCTGTGGAATTAAATCACAGACAACTCCGAATTTTGAATTAGTGTGATAATGATGTTTTTTGAAAATCACAGCAAAGATGGGGAAGGTGAGTGTAATCAGGAGCCGTTACGATATCGCGCTAATTTCTAGGCATCCGTTTCATTCAAATAATAGGGAAATATTCGGAATGTTGACTGGTGTCATTTTACAAATATCTTTCATTCAGAGTGTTAAAATATATATACTTTAGTTACAGATGTCATAATTCAAAAGACTGATATTTTTAGTGGGCTCCTGCCTAATTACCACTTCTTTTTTTTTCAGTGGGATCCAAGGACCCCACTGGGCCTTGAGTAAATCTGTCCCAGCCCGAAACACTGATATTTCTACTAGTTTGAACTCGACGGGTTGATTTGGGTCGGTTCTGGTAAATGAGCCCATTGTCCAATCTTAATTTTAACGTTAGAAATAGGTACCATATTACACACGTCCAAATCAGAAGAACACTTAAAAATTCAAAACACACCATCAAGTTCAAATAATCTATTTAATTACTAATAGTACCAACGATGGGATACTTAGCCTCGAGTTTCTTCTCCCAATCATTAAGGACATCCATTTCTAGTGACTGTGAGGCCATTGAGGGAAGCAGTCACGTCTTCCTCGTTTTTACAACCCTTTACTGCAATATATATGGGCTTCGATGGGTCGTTGGAATCTTATTGTTTCAGCTGTTGTAGTGTGAGCTGTAGGGAAATAGTTATCGAATCTGATTCACAAAAGAACAAACAATAATTTGGAACACAATAATATAAATATTAATGAAAATCAGAACTGTAAATTCGAGCAGAATCTAGAATCGAGGTCTGTGCAAGCACAATTTCCTTAAAACAGATTCCCCCCCTCACCGATCTGTGCTTGAGGTTTGTCTGAGCGTCTGTGTCCCAGGATACAACGGAGGTTGAGCAGTTAACTCAACTCAAAGTTACAACTCCAGTGAACCGAACTCATGTATGAACTATTGAACTCTAATTTCTCATTCACATTTTTCCAACAATCCCCCCACATGAATGAAAATTGCAAGAGGCATAAAAACAAAAGACACAAAAACTGGGTGATATAGTTCAACGGTTGAAACCTGCATAGGATATGTAGGTATTACCCTTTGAACCCGTTCTTGTGAATGTATGTTTACTTTACATGCTGACTAGTAGATATGATGTCCTTGAACTATTCTATATTTTGTGTAAACGATGATATACCTCACACGGAATTCTTCCTTACATAGCTCAGTTATAATGGTTATGTTCATTAGGCCATGAACATTCGCCTAGTTCTATGAGAGTTTCTAAGAACTTAGCCCGACACAATTCCTTTAGAAGCGGCCCCACTTCTCTTTCACATAGGTGATCTCTTAATTAAGAATAGCCCGCTCTGCTCTGCTCGAATTCCCGATGCATAAGAATAATTAAAAGCATATTGCTTATCCTTCATCTTACGGGCATCACTGTTACATCATAGGAATCGACAAGTGATGTTAACTCTTACAGTGATTCAATTCAGTCTTTACAATTAGGTTGTCCCTTTGAACCTAAATCTCGGGATCTCCAGTCAACTAGGTTGAGTTTCCATTGTATTAACTCATTCGTTTAAAGGCTTAAGTCTCATTGCTCTTGATGACTTTGCAACTAACTCTCTATTTAACCCTTTGGTTAGCGGATCCATAAGGACCTAATCGAAAGAAATCAAAAGGTTGGGGACTCAATTGCAACATCTCAGAAAGTTGGAGGACTAAATATGCAAATAATTCAAGGGCATATTTATAATAAAATTCAAAATTCGAGGACTAAATTGAAGAAGACCAGAAGACGAAGGACTTGATGTGCAATTAGTTTAAAGAAAAAGAAAAAAAAGGAAAAAGACAAAATTAGAAAAAGACAAAAATAATAAAATAATAATATATATATATATATATATATATATATATATATATATATATATATATATATATAACAATTTGCTGGGCTTGGGAATGGGCGCTAGCCTGAGCGCCCATATTTTTCAACAGATTCTTAATCTGTTGTCCACGCGATCGTGTGGGTTTATTCCACGCGATCACGTGGGCAATTTTCGACCCAATTCCGATTTTAATTTTCATTTTTTGTTATTTTAAATTAAGGGCATGTTTAGCTATAATTGTACGCGTTTTCTGGGACTTTTTAGGTCTAATTTATGGGAGTATTTATACTCCCATTTCTTAACACCCAAAAAACAATTTTTTCCTCACAAAATCCTAGCCTTTTTTTCTCTCTTTTCTTCTTCTTTCTTTTTCTTTTCTTTTCTTTGTTTTTGTTTTGTTTGTAAATTAGTTGTAGTTTATTTTTGATTTCAAGTTGGTAGTCTCCATTGGATCAAAGAAGCAAAAAGTGAGGTGAAGATTCAAAACATTGTTGAAGGAATTTTGGGGCAAAAATCAAGGGAAGTGATTTATTTCATTATCTTGTATTTTTAATCTTTGATTTCTATATTTTGTGATGTATTTTTGTAAACCTCAACTTTTGTGCAATATTTATATAATGGGCTAGTTATTTTATGTTGGAATGATTGATGTAGCTTAACTTAGTTTAAGTAATTTAATGTTTGTTTATTAATGTTGAGCTTATTTCATGTGTGTTTGTTATTGAGATTATTCCATGTGTTTGATTGATCACCAAATATGTGTTTTGTGAAGTGTATGATAATCGAGAGATATTATGCATTTTAGACCAAATAACAAATGCTCTAGGTTCTTGTTAAGGATAGAGATATACCTTAAACCCTAGATGATCCATTGAGCTATTTTCACAAAGAGTTAATGCAATTGATTGGGCTTTAATCGACATAGAGATATAGTAGGTTAAACCAATTGATTATGGTTAATTTCACTCTAGAGAGGTAATTAGCTAAGCTTGGAAAATCGGGTCTAACATTGTAAATGAGTAATTTATTAATTTGCATGTGTTGAGAAATTACTTAAGCAAGAGTTAAGTGAAATCATGAACTCAACTATTTTATCTTTCATTTTCCTTATTTTAATTCGGTTTATAATTATTTTCTTTAATTTAGAATTTACAAAAATCCAACTTTTAATTGTGTGTTTCTTTTTATTGTTAGAATTAAATTAATTAAAGTTATATAATTTAAAGTAAACATTCCTCGTGGGATCGACAACTCGGACTCAAAAAGTCCACTTTATTACTTGTACGTGACCCGTGCGCTTGCGGTACACTATTTTGAGCGAACAGTTATCTTTTGACTTTACATAGTCAAAGAGATTACTCCAGTTGAGAGTAGTTATCTTATGATATTATGTCTGTGACGTATATGTCCAGACTTACCATTATACATATTTCTTTGTACCCATCCAATTTCTGATTGAATATCGCAATGTATACAAATTACTAGCACAAGCTTCAACTGTCTAGAAATGTCCTCTAAGAATTGGCATAGCCATTCAACCTATTTACCACACTTGTCAAGGGCAATAACTCAGATTCCATGGTAGACTTAGTTATAACTGTTCGTTTAGAGGATTTTCATGATATCGCTGCACCTCCCAATGTGAATACAAATCCACTTATCGACTTTAAGTATTTAATATCAGATATCCATTTAGCATCAATATGTCCTTCAATAACTGCAGGATATCTAGTATAGCGCAGTCCATATATCTCAAGTATCTTAGTACTCTTACTATTTATTTCTAGTTTTCAAAACTAGGATTACTCCTAGATCTACTCAGCTTTCTAACCGCATAAGCTATATTTAGACTTGTACAACTCATTTAGTACATAAGACTTTCAATTATTCTAGAGTACTCAACTTGAGAAGTATTGTTGTCTCTATTTTTTGATAGATGTTGACTTGTATCTATCAGGGTTCTAGCTACTACAAAATCATCCTTGTTAAATTTCTCGAGAATCTTGTCCATATAATGTGACTTGACTTAGAACAAGCCCATTTGAGATTTTAATTCCAATGATAACATCGGCTAAACCCATATCTTTCATGTCTAATCTTGAGTTCAACATGTCTTTTGTGGATTTAATCATCTTATCATTATCGCCAATGATAAGCATATTATCAACTAAAGATATAAAGTGATATAGCCATTTTTAGTGTCTTTGATATACAAAATTTGTCACATTGGTTGATTTTAAATCCACTTTCCATCATGGCATTATCAATTTTTCATGCCATTATTTGGTTGCTTGTTTCAAGCCATACAATTACTTCACTCACCAATTTACATATTTTCTTTTCTTGCATTGGTGATGAAAAACCCTCAGGTTGTTCCATGTAAATTTCTTCTTTAAAATTTTCATTTATAAAAGCAGTTTTAACATTCATTTGATGTACTTTGAGACTGTATAAAGCTGCAATCGCAAGTATCGTCCTAATGAATGTTATTCTCGTCACCAGAGAATACGTGTTAAAGTAATCAAGGCTTTCTCGTTGCCTTTAATATTTAATTACAAGTCTGGCCTTGTACTTATCGATAGTTCCATCTAATTGCATTTTATTTTGAAAATTCATTTGTAGCCTAGTGATTTACTTCCTGGAGAAAGATCAAATCCATTAGCTCCCAAGTATGATTTTTCAAAATGGAATCTATCTCACCTTTAATGGCCTCTTTCCATTGAGGTCACTCTGAAGAGTTTATGGCTTCTTTAATGCTTTGAGGTTCAATTTCTAGCATATAGGTCAGAAAATCAGGACAGTAAGATTTTTCTGTTCTTTCTTGTTTGCTATGTTTTGATTCAACCTCAACTTCCTCTTCCAATTTTCGATCTTGACTATTTTCAAACATAGTCTCATTAAAAGAGTTCGTTCCTCTTTGGACCGTATGAAAATACATATTCAAAGAACGAAACATTTCTCGATTATCGTGTTTTTGTATATGTCTTGAATCTCATATTCGTACACAATAAATCGATAAGCACTACTGTTGTGCACATATCTAATGAAATTGCGATCAATAGTTTCCAGACCTATTTTCACCTTCTTTGGTGTAGGTATAACCACTTCATCAAGATGCCCCCACATTCGTTGGTATTTCTAGGAAGACTTCCTCCATTTCCATAACTCGTGGGGGTATTATCTTTCCAAGTTGAAGGCATATTTTCAATTATGGAAGTCACTTGAAAAGTTTTACTCGGAGTCATCCTTTCGGCGTGAATCTCATGTGGAATCACTTTGACTAGTCAGAGTCTTTGAATCCACCATCTTATATTCAAGGAAGCGGCCAACTCCCACAATTCCTTAGCCATTTTTATTATGCATTTCACATTATACAATGAATTAGCCAAGTTGCTCAAGACATAATTCCGGCATAGGAAATCAGAATGCTTTCAAGCATCCACTACACTGATTTCCTGAATGTCTCCTTCTCCCTTTTTGGAGTATTGGAGCATTTTCAGTCAAGAATCTCGCAAGATTCAAGGTGATCAGATAGAACACCATCTTCTGCATCCACCACTTGAAATTCAACTCATTGAATTTCTCTGATTTCCTAATGGTTAATCGGAACGACCACAGTTAGGGCTTCAATTTGTGCCACTATTTGGGTCACAACATAACTTGGTAATTTAACCATAGTCTGATCCACATCATAACTTGGCATAGCCACAACTGGAGTAACAATAGAACTTGGCACTACAAATATTCAGTGACCAATTTTGAAGTAATTCTTCATTTTGGTGCTTAAAAGCAATTTTGCAAAGCTTTAGTGGCCAATTTAGAAAATTTTACAACTTTAGGCGCTGATTCAGAAAATTTTCAAACTTTAGGAGTTGAATTGTAAAAATCCAAAACTCTCAAGTCCCAACCCGAATAATTTATAACATTAGAAACTTAAATAATAAATTCCTTGATTTCAGGGATCAATTTTAATATCTTAATTAGATTTGAGGACCTGAGTTTGTAATAAACCAATAAAATAAAAATTGCACAAGGACCCCCAAAATCTTCTAATTTTGAGTCCAAGCCTTTACCTCAATAACTGATCCAGTTAGGTTTTCAAACACTAGCTTTTTTGCTGCCCCAAGTCCAACCAGCAAGGTCGCAGCCTCCCGGCGACCTGAGTGCGATGTGGGGCCATCAATGGCGTTGAGTACCACACCCCACAGCTGTGCCTCTTTCGCTAGTGCCGACAATGGCAAAAGCCACCAACCACACAATCGATTTCTACCAAAACTCAACAGCCAAGATTTCATTATGCAAATTTTTAGAATTTTTCCATTTAATTAGAGTCTCCATTTTTGAAGCAATTTCTGCTAATTTAAGAGAACCTCTCTTGATCATTGCCCATTTACTCTTCGATTCCATATTTTTTCTGCAAATGTTTTGGGTAATCTTCGTTTTTATGGCAATAAGATGTGGCACAGTTAAAGCCTTGGCCAATTGATGATGACCACTCCTTGAAGCAGATGAAGAGTGAGAATGAGAAGAATTCACCTGTTTTCTCCTCACAAGACTCCTCAAACCTCCAATACCACCACCATTTTTCTGTGTATCACAAATAAAACCCATAAAAACCACATCACAAAATAATTTGCAATAGGATGCCCGAAGATTGAACTTTTCTTGCAAAATATCGATTGGATCACAACTTTGAGGGTGTATGCAGATATATCTTCGTAAATTTTAACCAACAAATAATAAATATGTGCAAGAAAATCTTGGACAAGGATCATGGAATGGTGATGGCCTGCTTCTTGCTAATGCAATCCCAAAGGCAAGGAAAGATAAAATCTTTTTGGAATCAGAGCCTTCGGGTCGGTGGATTGGAGTGGGGTTGCGGATGGAGATTCAGCTGGGATTCTTATCAGAGAAAGTGAATTCTTTGGTTTTATAATTTCACTGTTCTTAATAATAGAAAGGCAGCAATACACTGCATCTATTCAAATTTGCTTCCAATGGTGTAGGACATTCACAGTAGTCTCAATTGTGGAGCATAATGGACAAATGGTAAAACTTAGTCATAAGTACTCGTTGGAAAAAAAAATTATAAATGATACGAAATCCTAAATATATCTCAAATAGTCAAAGACTATTACCCTACTGTTACCTCAGAATAGAAAATGTAATTCCCATCTTGGACCACAAAATTAATATATAAATAATTTCTATATCATAGCAGCATAGCTCTTCTTGCTGGAATCAATTTGTTTGTTCTTTTAGAAAAACCAAATTCTATTTTGGAAAAAAAAAGTCTGTTTTAAGCTTGTAGGGAAATAGTTATTGAATTTGACTAACAAAAGAACAAACAATAATTTGGAACACAATAATATAAATATTGATGAAAATCAAAACTGTAAATTCGAGCAGAATCTGGAACTGAGGCTTGTGCAAGCACAGTTTCCTTAAAATAGATTCACCCCCTCACCGATCTGTGCTTGAGGTTTGTCTGAGCGTCTGTGTCCCAAAATACAACGGAGGTTGAGTAGTTAACTCAACACAAAGTTACCATTCCTGTGAACCGAACTCATGTATGAATAATCACAAAAAAAGACAAGAAAATTATGGACAAAATATAGAATAATTGTGTCTTGAAAAAACAATGATTTTCTTGTAGTAAAAACAATGGGGAGATGAGTTTAAATAGCATGAAATGGAGTTAGAAAATAACTTCACAATTAACAAGGTACATTAATCCTTGATTAATTGCCATAGCTTGGGAGTTACATAAGTTATAATGTGGCCATTTACTCCTTAATCAACAACAATAATTTCAGGAGTTTCTAGTTTAACTACAAAAACATGGACCAGGTGAAGTTCCTATTGAACTCTAATTTCTCATTCACATTTTTTCAACTTGAGCTCCATTGATGGATTTGAGGAAATCCACTAGTACACAACACCAAGTTAAACTATTGTCAAGACTCGAGAGACAGAGTTGAAATGGAAATGGTAAAAGATTGTGGTGGAGCTGCTAGAGCAAAGTTTTTTTCAGGAGGGTGGAATGTGGCGGTGAAGTCATGTGACTACTGCAAGTCTATGGTGGGTTGCTATTTTGCAGGGTGGAGTCTACCTATATGTGCATGGCTTGTGATCTAGTGCAAGTCCATTGCGGTGTTGCAAGAAAGTGAGGCAAAGGGTAGAAAAGTGAAAGGATGGTAATTGCAAATTGTGCAGGGCTTCACGAGCATCGTTAAGTCGGGCTTAAGACTATAAACGGAGAGCTCATTTGGAGGCAACCCAATTGTCTTCCCTTTTACTTATTGTGCTTAAAGTTTTTAGTTCATTATTTGATTTTAGATGCATGCATGATTTATTTCATGTTTTTAGTTGTTTTGCTTGTTTACTTCTTAGTTTTCATGTTAAAATAACTTTGCATGTTTTAGTTAAATTAGGCTATAATCATCATCCCAAAGATATACACACATGAGTTTAGAATATGAAGATGATGTTTGATAGAGCATAGCCAAGATCATGAAGTGATTAGGGGTTAAAAACGAGGGTTGAAATTCAAAAAAAAAAAAGGAAAATTTGAAGCTTCTCTCGGATAACCGCGCGATCGCGCGGTATCAATATCGCGTGATCGCATTTAATAAAAATTTTGGGAACAGTATTAGCCTGTGCGATCGCTGGTGATCCTACCATGCGATCGCGCGGCTATTCTGGGGACATTTCGACAAAATTTAAATTTCAATCCATATTCTTTCAATTCATTACATCATACACTCGTTTTCTCTTCCCAAATCACCTCAATTTTGATCCTTCATCTTTAGTGCATTTCATCAACACCAAGTTGCATTATATTCTTATCAATATCACTTGCAAATCAAATAAAATGTATAATTTTATCACTTTAAGATTTTTTTAAATTTTGAAGAAATTTTCACTCTTATTTTTATACAATCTGTGAGTTGATAGGGAATTGAATTAGGTTGGGATGTGGTATGATGAATTGTGATTTCTAGGTATTAAATTTTTGGATTAATTCATTTACCCAAAGTTGTGATTCCCCTTTAAAATTCACAATGCATCCCTAGTGTTCGATGAAATGCCACTTAGAGATTTTTGTTCAAATTTGAGAAATTCGTCCTAACATAAATCTTCATCTCATGTTTATCTTTGAGTGTATGTCATTAGTTCATGAGTTAGTTCGCTTCATCACTTAAAATCATGAAAATCATATATGCACCATATTTGAATTCGTAAAGAGTAATGTCGTATTTAAATTCATGTAGATAATATTTAGATTATAAAATGCTTTGTAATTATTATAATAATAATAATTGGGGATTTTTATTATTATTATAACTTCAACTACTTGATTTTGTAAATAAAAGTATAATTTCATTGGTTAAATATAAATATTTATTGAGTTGAGACTAAACATATATTTATAATTATTATGATAGATTTTTTGAATTTTGAAAAAAAAAAATGTTAAATACAAGAAGTAAATGCATAAATTATGTAAATTTAGATTTTTAATGAAGTTCACAATAACTCACAAAAATTATTAAGATTTACGATCAGTTATTATTTAAAAATATAAATTAGCATTTACTATCCAAATAGGTTTTTAATAAATTTGGATTAGTTATGTTATTTTTTAAATTTTAATGATTATTATAATAGAATATTATTATTTTACACATTTTATTTTATGAATACTTATTGAAATAGATATTGCTGAAAGCAACTTTGTGCATAGCACGAGTATATATATATATATATAAGTGAGGAGAGAGAAACATTAAAACTCATATTCCCACCAAAATGCATATACAATTTTTGGAAAAAAAAACTAAAATAAAATAAAAAAATCCGTGTAGATTAATGTCGTATTTAAATCCATGTTGATTAATGCAATTTCCATTTGAATTCATGTATATTAATGTCATATTTATATCCGTGCAGAAAATATTGAGATTATAAAAAAAAAATAAAAAATTCTAGAATTTTGAAAAAAAAAAATGTTAAACACAAGAGGCAAAAGCAGCAATAATGTAAATTTGCATTTTCAATAAAGTTAACAATAACTCATAAAAATTATTGAAATTTCCGGTCATTTATTATTCAAATATATAAATTGACATTTTATTATCCAACTAAGTTTTTAATTATTTAGATTAGTTATATTGTTTTAGAATTTTAATAATTATTGTAATTATTATTTTATGCAATTATTATTTTATTGATTATGTAAAAACATTAAAATTTTACGAATACTTATTGTAACAAATATTGCGGAAAGTAACTTTCGTGCATCGCACCGCACGGGATAAATACTAGTAGTAGTAGTACATTAAAGTAGAAAAGCAGTCATCTAAATCCACATATAGTTTCCTGCCAAAATAACTTTCTAATTCTAGAATTTTTTGTATTAAATATTTTAGCAAATATTATGGCACATGTGCCATTAATGGAATTAGCATGGCATCCGTGCTATGTTATTAATGATATCAATATTTTTTTAATATATAAACTATTTTTTATAATAATTATTATTTTTTGATATTTATAGTATTATTTGAAATCGAAAAAATATCTAATATGAATGTCTAATAAAAAATCTCAATGAGAAATTTAATTCAAGCTAACAAGTGAGAGCAAGCGGTAAACATATTGTCCGTAAAATTGACTTAAAGATCAAAGGTAAATGTTTTATTTTATATATTTTTTTTTTTACTTTTCTTCAATATCTCATTCATTATAAATTATATTATTTAAGTATTTGACAGTTTTAATCATTACTTTTCAAAAGTTATACGAATTCTAATTCATTTCTACTTTGAGTATTATTTGACAGTTTTAATCATTAATTAAAATAAATTGTGTGTTCAAACTTTTTTTCTATTTTGAAATGATATTTACAGTAAAATCATTCATATTAAGTAAATTTTACAATAAAATACTTTTTTTTCACTTTAGATTTTATTGAGGGTTCTGTTTTTTTCATTTGCTGATTAGCTGTTTTGATAATGATTTTATACCAAATAGTGTTGAAAAATTGAAAGACTTGTGTACATATGATGGACGAAAGCAGGACTTTTCGTGGAATATCTACAGTTAATATGTCATTTTAGACTTGACATACACAGGGAAATAAATTGAATATTAAACAACATGATTGCATTATTAAATTCCAAAGTTCATATGAATTTAGTATGGACTTTAAAGTCAATCTATTTTTCAAAATTCCGAGCCCCCTTGTTAGAATTCCTGCACTGAGATATGATAAGTTTTTACTATGATTGTCAACCTTATTACAGTTCAGATTCTTTGATTGTTTAAACCTTTTAGTCTATATTTGGTAAAAGTTGTTTATAAATTTTGTTTATAATGGTCAGGTGGAAGCATTTTATTGGACAATATTTTTTAAATGTCAACAATTGACACTTCACTTTATATAAACAACCGTTTATAAACAATTTATCAAATAGATACAAACCAATGATGTTATTCAAGTAATACAGTAGTCGTCATATGTGGCATCCTATTTATGATTGTTCCTTTATCTCTTTTAGCATAGATAATGGCACTAGAAACACCACAACCGACTCAGTCGGAGAAGGGGAAGAAGAGATCTCGATCGAGGTCTTCGCACATTCTTATGGCCGACTCAGTTTTACCTAGGTATTTATCAAATAATCATAAGAGGAGGTACGCACAGTTTTGTGATTATGTGGAGTACATGAGCTGAGAGGCGAGTGATATTGGATGATTTCTCAAGTTTTGAGATAGCCACATTGATCTTTTTATGCTAGTGGCAGAAGGTGATTGAGACATCGCATATGACGTACAGTCAGTTAGTCCATGAGTTTTACGCGAACTTCAATGGGGACATTGACAATCCTACGACGAAGCATTACGATCAGATGTGGGTGCGAGGTAAATTGATCATGTTTACAACTGAGGTGGTTGATCATTATTATGAGTTAACATGAGGACATATCAATTTTGTTAACATGATCCGTTGGGATGTTGAAAGATATTGGGACATGGTTCGTCCTCTCCTTCATCTATAATTAACTTAAATTGTGGAAGATCAAGTGTGTCAAATTTGAGAATAACCATATCAACCTCCACTGGCTGTGGAATTAGATTCTCATCCACTGCCGTATTTCTTTTCGGCTCAAAGGTAATTCGCTCTTAATCAATGACGTCCTGTAAAACATTATGAAAAAATTTAAAAGGCTAATTGATCTTGTAGGATTTTTGTTATTTATTTTCTCAACATTGCATTGGAATCAAATGAAACTCCTACTAGTTATGGTATATGAGGTAATGTTGATGGTCTAATAGGATTAGCCCTTATATTAGCCATTAACGGATCATTATTTGGTTCATTGTTACCATTGAAATGTGGATTCACTACCTTGTTGGTACGTGTAAAATTTGGTCCTATTTTTTGGACATTCTCCATTATATTAAGGATATCCATATATGATGTTCAAACACCTTCCACATTAGAAGGTCTAAGACCCCATGTTGAATGGTCCAATATGTGGTGTTTCTAGGCATTAACTCGTATTCATTGTTGGCGAACTAATGTTTGTGATTGCAATTGGCGAGCGAATGCCTATTAAACTCCTAGCCTGGAAATAATTACCCTATGAGATTTGGTTGGCATATTTGACTTACTAACTTATTCATGAGTTCATTTAATATAACTATTTGTTTAACCATGTTGTCATAGTACATGTTTTCACTTTGAGCAAGTTTTTCTACAGTATGAATACTTTGCAAGTTTACCTGCTCAACAATGTCTTGAGTGAATTCGCCCAATAGTGCACGCATGGTACGTGGACTTAAGTTTGTCGCTGATTCATAATAACAGTGAGATCCGTCTACCTCTGAGGTGCTTTGCTGATCCTCAAATTGCTCAATCACAGAAGGAACATATCGTTATGTTATTGGCTCCTATTTAGAATTTTTATGAGGCATGATTCTTCAAACTTTTCTTACACCAAGTGTCCCACTAGGCATTTCAAATTGTTTAGTGGCGATTAGGTTGTTAACAATTAAAAAGAGATCGGACGATATGTAAAGAACAAACCTCTTGAAAGAAAGCCTCAGTAAGGAGTGTTTCTATTAGAAAGCTTAATTTACAAGATCCCTTCAAGGGGTGCAAACTCATAAATTTAACGAAGGAATAAAAAAATTACATATTATCGGTTCGAGAGTTGATTTCGTAATCCTTCTAAATTTCTAACCTTTTACAATATATATATATATATATATATATATAACTATTGCCTTGAATCTCTAAAACTGCTTTGTTTGATTCGTAATTGATCTAGGACACGAAACTTGTAACCGCTGTCCACTTCGTTGAGTTAATTAACTTCCTTCAGCAACTTTCCACGATGATAGAACTTAAATCGCACACGTTCTTCACTAACTGCTAGCACCGCAATAACTACCCATATTTTCAATAATTGTCCATGTTATGATAATTGCTCACAATATCCCCATTGGATAGTGGTTGAGTTGTAGAACTATCTCGTGTATTGCTCAATATTCAGTTGCCCAAATATTGCTCCAATCGTCCAATCACCTAAACTCCTCCATATCATCTTGATATTATGCAACTTGGGTTCTTATGTTTTGGGCCTCCATGTGGAGCCTATTCACTTGAGTATTTTTATGTGTCAACATGTTGAATGCAACGAGCCAATTGTTTTTAATATTCGTAAGCTGATTATGGTATTCACATATATACGAAAAGAAGATGAACAAATTATTAAAATATACGTCAAAAATAGAGAGAGTCAAGAAAAACAAAGATACATGATCAATGAATCACCCTCTCCTCTTTCCTTTAAATTCTTAACCACAAATCATTTCAGGTATATGTGTAACCTGGTTAGAATAAGAATAGATGAATTTGGGTACATTGTGATTGATCCATAGTCCGTACGGTTTAACGATTCTCAAAATACAACAGTCTTGTTTCGTTCATATGGTAGAACTCTTAGCTCACAGTATGACTTTATTGCTTTCGCAAGGCACTGCTTCTCGAGATCCTCAGATTTCTGTACAAAACTCCGCAAATTGTCCCTGTGGGAAACTCTCTCCACCTGGAACAAGAAAAATGATATTAAATTATCATAAAGCACTTATCACCATGTAATTCTGGAATTCAACTACTTAGGAACTCAATGGCTAGAGCTCATTCCTTCCACATTTATTAGATAACCATACTAGATTCTCAACAAACCTCTAGATGAACCTAATGTGCAATTTCCACGCATATCATTTATAGTGTTTTTCTTTCTGTCACTGTCAAGGTTCTATATACTATTTTTTATAATTGTTTGGGAAATAACCATAAATAGATCCAACCATAATATTTTTTAACATAGACTTTGAAACCATAATATTGTGAAAATAGACATTGACTCTTCAAACTTACTAAAATACCCTCATACATAGGATTTACAATATAAACCATTAAAGTATAGAAAAACTCCATTTAAATCCTTAGATAATTTTGTTTATATTGATTTTTTGTTTATATGATTTATGTTCGCTCATAGTAACACCCCCTCAATTGGTATCAGAGCCATATGACAGATCTCAAAGACAAATATTATATGACAAAAAATAAAAATAAATGTATTATACATACACCGGAATTTATAATCATTCAAACATTAATATTAACTGATAATGAAAAAATAAAAATCTTAAGAGTCTTTAAAAATTTAGATGAAGATATAAGAAGAGATATTTATGATCTAATAAATTTCAATATATTAAAAGAAGATTTTATAATAAATGAAATATTAGATTTAATAGAGAATGACATCATCGAAGAATTAATACAAAATGATATCACAGAAGAATATGAATTATCATAGAATAGATCCTCAATTAAATGAAAAATTAGATTTAATAATAGAACAAAGAGAAAATTTAATGGATCAGATAAGAGAAGAAATAAATATAAAATGACAAGAAAAGTTAATATTAAAATTATTAGAGAAAAAGAGAGAATATTATAATAGAATTTTAAAGCAATTCCATAAAATACAAATGATTTTAGAAGACAAAGAAAAAACTAAAAAAGGAAAATATGATGAAATAAGAACATTGGAAGACTGTCTAAAATATTATAGAATATATCATAGAAAATTAATACTTAGATCAATAGAAGAATTTTGTAAATATCAAATAATGAATTACAAAGAAGCAAAATATGAAACGGAACTTATTCTAGAAATTGAACATATCAAAGGAAGAAATTAATGACAGAATTTCCAGAAATAAAATTTGAAAAACAAATAATAGAAAATATAAGACTTCCAATTAGATCTTATCTGATAAAAAGAGCTAATACAACTATGTTTCAACCATTAAGCTCATGGAGAAAATTCGATGGATTTCTTAATATGCAATTAAATTGGATAAGTACCTTTTTATGGCAAACATATACAAACATAAATTTACAAGATAAATTAACTATTGAAGAATTACAACAATTAAATATACAGGATATGAATATCAAAGAAAATAGATAAAAAACTTATAGAAAAAGAAATACTTAGAATAGGAAAGAAACACTTTGATCAAGAAAAAATTATAATAGAAGTAGGAAATATGGATGATGAATTTAGAAAAAACATATTACCAAAAATACTAGAATTAGAATAAGAATTAGAATTACAAAAATTCATAGAAAAACTTTAGGGAAACTAAAATTTGAAGAAAAAACTGAAGAAGGACAAGATAAAAATGAATAAAGAATTAGATTTTCTTATAAAAAAATTTGACCAATTAAGCCTAGAAAATTTTAATGAATATCAAGTTTTAATGAATACTGGAGGAGCACCTAGCCCGGCTCCAATAGGAACTTCCAAACAAGAATTACCAGATTCAGATGAAAGTTATGCACATTTATATAGTAAACCACACCAACAATATTATGATAGAATTAGAGATAGGCAACCACCTAAAGAGAATAAATATAAAGATAGATTTGAACCAAATAATAATTACAATAAACCTATTAATCATGGAAGCACAAAACTAGATTTGGATTGTAAAATAGATACTAAAAAAAACCTTATTAACTTGGGCAAATTCATTGATATTGTTCTTTTTATACAATAAAAATGATACATGAAAAAATACTGAAAGAATGATAGACTTTTTAACATCGTCTTTTGAAGGACGTGTTAGGAATTGGTAGGAAGTAATAAGTAGTAATATGAAAGCATTCATAAGGAGAAATGTACAAACAGAACTAATAAAATCAGATAGAAAAGGTATAGAAAAATTAGTAGATTATACAGTAGATGAATTTTTAGGAGAAAATTGGATAAGTAATGTTGAAACAGAATCAATTAGAGAAAAAAATAATGCAAAAATGAGATTAATAAATTTAACAATATGTGATATGTGTAAAATCAAATAATATACTTGTGAACTCAAAGAATACTATTATGTCCAATTCTATAGTAATGAAAATCAAGAAGTATACAAAGATATGTATTACAATCAATTACCAGGTTCATGGGAAATATACTTTAAAATAGAATTTGAAAAATTTATCAGAGATAACCCTGTAATAACTAGAACATTAGGATCAAGAATAAAATTTCAATTTGAAAGATTAGCATATATATGTCAACAAAGACAATTATTAAAGAAATCAGGAAAATTGACTAGAATATGTTGTGAAGATATGGGAAAACCTATCCAATGGGGATGTAACCCTAAAAAAAGAAAAAATATTAAAAGAAAACATAAAAATAGAAAGTACAAAAAATTTAGAAACTTTAGGAAAAGATATATAAAACCTAAAAGAAGATATTACAAAAGAAGATATAATCCAAATAAAAAACATAAAATAAAACTAATAGGAAAGACAAAAGACAATGTAAATTTGGAATTGTGGATACATAGGGCATATAAGCCCTGACTGTAACAAAAAGAAAGTTAAAATATTACAAAAAATAATATCTAGAAATAGAAAGTGAACTAAGTGAAATATTTGACATTGAAGAATACTATATGCAGGAAGTCTATATAAGTAAAACAGATTCAGAAAACAATGAATCAGAATCAGTATAGAGAAATAGAAAAAATAGAAAAAAAATAATAACATAGATATACAAGAATATGAAGGAATATAAGGTTATGGATTAAAAGTAACTTTTGATAATAATAAGTTCAGAAAAATACAAAAATTATCTTCAGATTTGAAAATAGGAAAATGAAAAATATTAGACAGAATATGGATAAGAGAAAGAGTAGCAATAAATGAATATCATAAAATTGAAAAAATAATAAATGTTATAACTACTCAAGGAACAAACAAATTGAATCTTTTAACAAAAAATACGGTTACAAAATTATTAACAAAGATTAATAAAAAACAAAGTGAAAAAATCCAATATGTTTATTTAGCAGATATCCAAATAATATTTAAATCCTTGTTTAGAGAATGATTAAATTCGCCTTTGACTGTAAGTTTACATGATGGAAGAATAATAAATTTAAAAGACAGTCATTTAGTAACAGTAGAAGGAAATCTAGCATATAAGAAACTAATATTTACATGTTACCCAAACTATTGTATATCATTAAAAGACAAACTTTAATGAAGTTTTAGGACTACATTTCAAATTACATAAAGATGATATGGAACCAGGAGATAAAATTATGACTATAGAATATAGAGCATTATACACGTTTACTAATTCTAATTATAGAAACATTTATTCTAAAAAATCATATATTTCATAAAGAATGCAAAGATTTTGGTAAAACTGTGAAACCAGATAAACAAATAAGTTTAATCCCAAGAAACTATGAACTTACTATAACAAAAAATAAACCAGAAATTATAAAATTAAGAGAAGAAGAATACCCTAATAATAACATAGCATTTGAAGATGACAGATTAATTAGAAGATCAACAAGTTTACCCAATAAAAAATAATTAGGAGAAACTAGTAATACAATGGAAATAAAACTTCATAAAAATGCTGGAAATATGAAAATAGAACGTGAATATTTCAATGGAAAAAAACATATAAAATGATCTAATATATTAATTGACACAAGAGCTAGTGAATATCATATATCTTCAAACAGGAATAAATGATTAATATCTCATAGAACTGATCCGTATAGATATATAAATTTTGATAAACAAATACAAATGACTAAACTTGAAGTTAAAGTACCAATAAAAATAGGAGGAATAAATCTATTAGTACCATGCCATATAGATAAATGTATGGTAAATCCTCATATGTTATTATGAATGAGCTTCCTAAATGGACTAGGAGATTATAGTATAAAACGTGAAGGATTATATATAACCCATAATGGTCAAACTATATTATGTAAAAAAACTGAATAAATAAATAATCAAATAAGTTTTCCATTAGCTGTTTATATTCAATTACTATAGTTGAAACAAATATAACCTGTGCATTAATAGACACACGAATTTATATAACAATATTTAAAAATTTCTTAATTAAGTCATGGAATACTAATGGAAAAATAAAAATAACAGGAGTCGCAGGAGAAAGTACTCAAATAATTAACAGTGCTGATAAAATCGATATAATACTAGGAAGTAAACAAATAGTTATGAACAAGATATATAGTTATAACAAATTAGAATGTGATATATTACTAGGAAATGACTTTATACAACAATTTCAATATTATAAACAAAATAATTACACGATAATATTACAAACACTTTGCGGACATTTATTAAAAATATCAAGAGAATTTCGACCTTACAGAGTTCAGCCAACACAGCGTGGTGATAAATGAGAGAAAAAACCAATTACACAAAATGAAATAAAAAATAAAAGAATAATGTAGAAAAAAGTCTTTAAAACAAATATATAAATTAACATGGAAAAAATTATTGATCAATTAGAAAAAAGCGAAAATAGAACTATCAGAAAATGTTATTATAAGAGTTAGACCAATAATGTATATCATACAAGATACACAGAAATTGTCAAATCACTCAAAGAAAAATGTAAAAATTTGTCAAAATTAAGATTACCAGATGAAAAATATAATCTAATAGTTAATACTGATGCCTGGGATAAATATTGGGCAACAATATTAAAAACAGATCTTAATGAAATTTGTAGATACTCCAGTGGAACGTTTAACCAAGCAGAAATAAATTATACTACGCATGAAAAAGAATTATTAGCAATTATCAGAGGAATAAAAAAGTTTTTATTATTTTTATTATCCAAAAAATTCATTGTTGATACTGATAATTCTCAAGTTGCAGGCTTAGTTAACAATAAATTACCACCAGAACCATAGATAGCAAGCTTATTTGGCATTTTATAATTTTGATATAATTCATATTAAAGGTGTCAATAATTATCTTGCGGATTTTCTAAGCAGAAATATAAAATTTGCAGATGGATGATATTAAAGAGTCATTGATGGACGTCAGAATGCGAATGAACTTCCTCATAGAGGAAGCTGGGGATATAAAAGAAGAAATTGAACATGTGGCAGAATACCTCCAACAAAATGTTAAATTATTGATGAAACTTTCTGTCTCTCATACCAAATATACCAAACAATTGAGTGACAGAGTTAGTGAAGTTGAATCACTATTCGAGTCGTTAAATACCAAACAGGTCTTACCAAATATACCAACAAGTACCATACAAACAGGTACATCCTCTGGAAGCAGTGGTGGACCAAAATTAAAAAGAGATGAACCAAGTCCAAGCCCAAAGAAGGTGGTCATAAATGAAACAAGTTCTCAAAAAGTAACAATCAATGCCAAAGACGAACATACAAGAGTAATTAAAATTCGTGTTGAAGAGGAAGATGATTCCACTTTTTTACCAAAGAAGACGAATATAAAACTACAGCCAAAGTTATATATGAACTCCAAGAATGTGATTGTTATTATATTTCATCTGGAGATCATGTACCCACGATTGATCGTTACTCAGGGAGGAGATTCCATTATGACAAAAATGGCAGCAAATTATGGATTTTTGGATCTTATATACCCAGGAAAAGACTTGAAAGAGATTGAAAATTTTGATGATTTATTAAAAGGAGGAATTTCAAAATTAGCACAAGGAAGACCTATATATTTAAAATTCTATTCAATCAGTCCTGAAATTAATGGAAGGATGTATTATTCTGCTGAGCATATTATCACAATTGGATATGTTGCTCGAAATTTCCAAATTGAAGTTGGAAAAAATACCAAGCATGTACCAAATATTACAAGGTCATGGTTCAGATCCCGCAGAGTGTTAGGAATAAAAGTTCTCTATAACATTGCAAAAAAATTGTATGAGAAAATTCAAATGCTTATGTCAATATGAACAATGGACTCTGGTTACTAATGGAGGCAAGGAAAAACCAACTATCTTAAAAGAATACATTGACAAGTTTGATAGACATCAGATCAAAGGAAGCTTTATAACTCTACAAGAATCGTGTATATAGCCTAGAATTGCCCCACATGTCAACAGAATTGATGGACAGGTGGAAGCTACTTTTGAGATGCCAACAAATATGGAAATAAGATTGAATCTGCTTTAATGAAACAAGGCAGCACTATGTAGGGGACGTGAAGACTGAAAATAATGGAGGGATAGGTGTCCATATAATGTAGCCATGTAAAGATAATGGAGGAACATGTGTCCCTATGATGTAAATTATTGAGTCTGATTATTGAAACTCATGATGTAAGCAATGACGAAATTGTATTTCATGTAGTATTATAAATAGAAGTCTTTAGGCTAGGAAAAAGGCAGAGATCACTGGAGCACTCAACTTGTGAGAAAGCCAAAGAATTCCTCTGTCTCTGAAAAAATTCTCATACCAAAGTCTTGTACCAATCTTCTTTGAATCAATAAAATTCCAATCGTTCTAAAAAAAATGAGTTTCTAAGTTTCCATCTTCTAAATCATATTTCCTAAAGAAGGTATATTATTAAGAAAACTCCTACACTTTGTCCAAAATATTTTACAGCAAGATATTATATAGTGAAGGCATGGATTCGGGTGAGGCTAATTACCCATAAAGGCAGGAGGTCATTAAAGGGAATAATAGCAGAAACATGTGAGCCCAAAGGTCACTAATATCAGAAGGAAAATTGAAATGTACAAAGAACAGGAAAAGAGGTTAGTATTCTTAATATATGTCTCTATGGAATTAGGAGGAGAAAGAACTGTTAAGACAAGTTATCATGGGGAAATTTAGAATTATTAAGTTTAATTATTAAAACAGTCCTCATAAGGACGAATATCATAGCATAATTGAACCTTTATTCATGCATAAACAATTTACTAGACCCAATAATGAAATAAAAAAGTTATATCATGTCTATATGCCATGTTTGTTAGCTATTTTTCTAAAATTAAAAAAATTATTAGGAATAGAAATTACAAAATCAATCATTTACTTTTGGCTTGATAGTGATAATACTGAAATAAATAATGAATTATATTTAGGATATGTGTTTAGTAGTAATAATGATTATGATCCTATAATAGATTATGACAGTGATGGAAGAAACGAATCATTCTTTATTAGTTTTTGAAAATTTTAAAATTCTGAATGAAGAAAATTACATCATAAGAAAACCCACATATAAGAGAGGTCCATATAAAGTTAAGAAGAATATTAAAAATAAAAAAGAAATTGAATATGGAAATGAAATTGATAAAATAGGATACCAAGAGCAATTTTATGCATTACAAGAGATATTAAAATGTTTTAAAGAAAAATTGATAGAAAACTTTGTTAAAGGTACTGTAAGATTTATAATAATATAAGATATTCAAGATATAATTGATAAATTAGGAAAAAAATATTTCAAATTATAATATACCATTTGAATCAAGCATAGATATCATGGCTGATATAGATATTATCAATTCCCAAATACTGATAGAATTTGAAAAATTAGTAGAAACTTCATAAATTATATATATATATGTGTTTATAATGCCTGGATATACTATTAAAGGATTAGACAATTTGTTAGAAAAAATAATGAAAAAAATAGATAACATTATATCTCAATTAATAGATATAGATGAACCATCTGAACAATATTATATACTTTCAAAAAATTATGATCAATATATTATAGATTATTTTGATATATTACAGCTTAAAATAGATTTAGAAAATAAAATTATAACAAATACAACTCAAACCTAATGCCAGAATATACAATCGAAGGACTAAATAATCTTTTAGAAAAATTGAAAGATAAAATGGAAGATATTAAACATCAAATGGAAAATGAAAACATATCTTTTGAAGAATATAATAAACTTTTAGAAAAATACGAACAATATATTGCAGATTATTGTATTTTACTATATCAAAGAATGGACTTATAACAAAAAAATTTGTATAATAATTTATCAACCTAATAATTTATGGATACTTCAGAATCATCAACTTCTGATAACTGTGATCATAAACCATATTTAGAAAACAAAGAAATTTCATTTTTATCAACTATTATTGAAAAATATAAAAATATACATTCTGTTGGACAATCTAAACTAAAAAAGATATACGAAGATATTGACTATGCTATCCTAAATAGAATAGAATTTAATTCTGTTGAAACAACAAAAAATATAAATACAGTTCATAAAATTATAAGAGAATACGAAGATATAGAAGAAGAAGTTTCAGAAAGAATAACGTCAGGATATATAACTAAAAAAGATCATCCTAAATCTTTTGAAAAATTATCACAATATAGAACATTTTTAGAAAAATTTAAAAGATTAAAAAATATAAATATAATCAGAAGTCCTGAATTGAATCAACCTAACTAAATTTGGGGATATATCTTGCAAAATAAACAATCCTTTTCATTAAGGGTAATTTGGACATTTCATCAGAAAGATCTATTTTACTAAAATTATTGTTTACCAAAAACCTATTTAACTAAAAATCCCTAATTGTTTCCATTTTCTCTAATGCCTGACCAATTTACCAATTCAAAGCATTAGTTTTAGATCAGTCAAATCGCAAAATGGTCCTACCATTATTTGAATTCTTATAATGAGTAATGCTAGGATTGAAAATGTCGATTTCAAAAAAAAAAAAAAAAAAAAAGGATTGAAAATGACTCCATCTAGACGAACAAGAAATGTCAGGTTCTCTGTAGATCATGCATTTTATTGGAGATGATGAGGTGCTTAGTGTATGAATATGGCATGGCTGACTGAAATGAATCTCAGCCCTTGTTTGAGCCCCATTATTCATCAAAAATCGGTTTTACTTTTGAGAGAATATATGTGGTTCAAAAGTAGGGAAAAATTTTGAAATTACGTGCATAATATTTTATTGGTAAAATATGTAGTTGAAAATGAGTTTTTGGATAGTGGAGCTCAAATAGGAACAAAATATATATATGAATCAAATGTTATGAATCTAAAGAACTCAAGAAAAGTCCACACTCAAATAGTCTACGTTCTCCTTGAATCTATCACAATCATGTCATCAAGAGCAAAAGAAATGAAGTCAATCAATTTAGTAGTCTATTGAGCCCTTTAATTCCAAGAACCAATATTTCTTCCTACCCAGTATATGAAAATTAAATGCATAATTCAATAATGGAAACAAATACCATTTGTTCGATAATTGGCCCACAATCAAGTTCTTCAGTGACAAAGTGAGTCGTAGCACCGATCAATTTAACTCCATAATCAAAGGCCTGTTAATAACGGATGATGGATAAAATTTATATTTTAAACTTCTGAAACCTAGGAAGAAAATAAGATTTAACTAGTGATATAAAAAGAACACTAACATTTAGATCAAAATAGCATTATTCTAAAATAGATTATAATCGAACACTGGAGAGATTAATTAAAAAAAAAAAAATTGAACCTGTTTAGATGGATTCCCACCCTTGAAAGAGGGCAACAGGCCATGGTGAATATTTATTATATCCTTCCTGTAACTACTTAAGAAATTTCCAGAGAGTACCTGCAGGAATCAACTGAATATTTTTAAAGTACAGTCACTGCAATTGTGTGATGTAATGACACAGTTCTTTATAAGAAAGTGGACAACTACCAAATATCAACAAAACAAATTCTGTACAATAGTTCTCGAGTTTAAGCTTTTACAAAAGGAAATTGGACAGACTCACTGACAGAGGTCACTCCTGCTGCTTATGGAGCTGGATTGACCAGAAAGACCAGAAAACAAAAAATATTATACATCATCTTGACTTTCTAATTGAATTTATTTGTCCATGTAGAACACCTAGCAATTGGAACATTGATTATATCATGTATTCTAAACAGTTACATTTTAAATGGATTGTATTACATCTTTCGAGCCATTTTGCATAAACTCAAAAGAAGAAAATTCATTACTCTATAGAAGTTTACATGAGTCTCATATAAAACCACAAGTTTGCACCAACGTAACCTCAAATTTAAGTAGGTTGCTCTTGAGCTCAAGTAACAGAAGAAAGCGGCTACAAGATAATTTAACTATATATGAAGTAGACGAGATTACCTGCATGTATCTAGCAAGTACTAGAAAATCCGTATCCCAAACCAAATTCAAGATCTCTTCTTCTCTTTTGTTTTCTGTAGTTGTGTGCAAAAAATGGTAAGGAATTCTATGCCTCTCAAGAAACCTCATCACATGAGTGTTCGGCCCTCTGTCATGATTGCTGTTAGACATGCACTTAACACTGTGAACAGCCATCCAGCTATCCAACCCCTAAAGTCAAATAGAATTAAACAAATTTCTGGTTACCTTATTACGGCTGTAATTTGAACTGGAAGTTTTCCATCCTGCCAACCATGCAACAAATCAACAAGGCAGTGGTCCTACACCGAATATTAATAGCTTCAGTAAATGGAAAAACAATATATTTTGCAGCCCTACAACATTTAGCTAAGCAAGCAAGTATAGGTTTTGAAAAATTTACCTGCTTTGAAGCAAGGACTGCAATCTTATATTTGGGATCTAGACTGGGTACTCGAACAACAGATCTCACAGCATTGAACATCTTCGATAGCTTTAAAAAATCCTCATCCATTAGCAACCGTGTCCATTTAACAGGATCAAAGACAAATTCACTGAAAATTGCAGGATTTTCTGGATGTTACGAGGTAAATTGGATGCAAGCAAATCACGTCATATTGACAGCATATTAAACACCTATAAATATAGCAGATAGTAAGAATATTTCCCCAACTTTTGGTTGAGAAAAAAGACATGTTATGATTTGATATACATTTGAAAGAAGTACTTATTAAATAAAACATATAGCAGCATTCTATCGTTCATATTCCTGAGCAAATTATATGATACCTTATGACCATAACTTGTAACTACTTGGACTTGGCCATGCATGAGCATTGTCATACCTTTTATTAACCTCTTTGACTAGCTTGCCCTTTCATGAGGTACCTACCTCTTTTGTTTGAAGTGGCTGAATTATGTTTTAATGAATCTCCATTGATATCTCTGCTCAAAATTGAACTGAAGGCATAAGTTTTACAGCTTGTGCAGCAGCCAGCAAATGAACATGCTCAGGGTTTAAGAAAAATCTTCACCGCCATGACCATAAACAGTCCTTGAGTCATGGGGTATCACCCAAAACATCTTACCATTTTCTTAAATAAAGGTCTATCGAAATCAAACTTAAATAATTTTGTCGTGGAGCTGAATATTATGTGGCAGAGTTCTTTGGCCCAATCAACCTAACATTGGTTATGTCATAAACTGCGTAACCATCACTTCCAAGTCCATAAAGCCTTTCCACTGTTTACAAATACTATTTACCTTCATAAATCCGATATGTATATAGAGAAAGCTCACTATATTCTCTCTCTTGATAGCATTTGGTAAACTTCCTAATCAAGAAACAAACAATGGACTTCAGTGCCCACACCTGCCTTGCTTGAAGGAAACTTTATTGAGTTTTTATGAAGAGCACATTCTCCGGTTCACACCACAAATATATTCTCATTCACTTTCATCTTCCTTATAAATCATCTGGTATTACCCAGGATTGTCTTTAAAAACTCTCCACACTGAGTATACCAAATGAACTAGACTGAACCGACTGAACTAGACTGAAATTTCATTTTTGTTTCTTCGGAACTGAACCTAACTAGTTGGCCAGTTCGTCCTATCAAGGGAACTTTGCTCACCCCTAGGCTCCAATGCGATTGTGATACTTCATCAAGATTTTATGCAAGTCTTGATCCATGATTACATGTTAAGCACTTTGAGTATTGAATTTTCCAACTCCACCGACCACTATAATTACATATTAATAAATCTACATCACAATTCTTATCAAAAGGGTGACATACTCCCAAATATTTTCTCCACCATTGTGTTTTCCAATGCTTCATATAGGATAAATGACTTGCTGTGATTATGCTTTGTAGATAAACACTTTCCAAATGTTCTTAACTAAAATATTTAAATATAAATTGTTATTAAATAAAGTATAATATGAGTTCCAGTTAGAGAGGGGATTTTAATGCTGCTTTGATGGATACTGAAAAGAAAGGGGAAACAGGCCTAACCATAGAGCTATGATGGATTTTCAAAATATGCTACTTGATTGTGGAGTAGAGGAATACCACATTGAATGTAGTTCTCATACTTGGACTAATGGAACTGTGTGGGAGAAATTGGACAGGCTTTTAGTCAATGGCAGATGGGGAGAAGCTTTTACCTCATTTCACCCTCAACTTCTGAACAAAGACACTTCAGACCACAATCCAATCCTTTTACAGTGTCAGAGTCAACAAGCAAGCTTTAAATCCTCATTTAGATTCTCACATGCAGATTTCTTGGAAGCTGTTAAGTCTTGTTGGGAACAACCACTTTCCACCTATCCTAGAGATGATATGTTCTGGAAACAGAAGTCAGGGGATAAGTGGATTCTTGAAGTTGAAAAAAATACTAGGTTCTATCACGCTCTTGTCAACAAACAGAGGAGGAACAAAGAAAATAACTTCTACTGTCAAAGAATCTGGGGACTGTATTTCTGATTCTGATGGCCTCAAGCAGTCAGTTGTAGCCTTCTTCACCCATTTATTTACTCAGACTTCTACTTTGGATGATGCTTCTATTTTTTATGCTATCCCTCAGATTTTAACTGCAGAAGAGAATGAACTGCTGACCAAGATACCTACTCCTGCAGAGATAAAAGATGTTTTTGCTATGAATCAGAATAGTGTGGCTGGGCCTGATGGCTTTGGAGGTATGTTCTATCAAAAATGTTGGGATATTATTCACTTGGATGTGTGTGACGCTGTCTCTGAGTTTATTCAAGGGAGAAATATTCCTACTGGTACTCTTCCACTTCAATTGTTCTTTTCCAAAGAAAAGTGAGGCTCTCTCTTGGAGGGACTATAGGCCAACTTTAGCCACAAAATCTAATTTAAAATTCTGTGTCTCAGATTGAATTTGATCCTACCTAAACTTATCTCCTTGAACCAAAGTGGTTTTAACCCGGGTAGAGATATCACTGCAAATATGCTCTTAGCCCAAGAACTGTTTCCATAAGTTGATAGAAATGTTAGAGGAGGGGGGGGGGGGGGGGGGTAATACTATCATTTCCTTAGACATGGCTAAGGAATATGATAGGGTGGATTGGCATTTTCTGATCAAAGACCTTTCTAAATTTGGTTTTTCATCTTTATGGTCTAATTTGGTCTACAATGTAATTAGCTCTTGTAATTACACTGTCATGATTAATGGTGAGCATAGTGCATTATTCAAGGCTTTCAGAGGAATTAGACAAGGGGACCTTCTCTCCCCTTCCCTCTTCATTCTTATGGTTGAGGTATTATCTAGGTGAATTAATAGACTTTTTGAGCACTATTCTTCTATAGCCTATGTTTATGGGGTCCTCTTATAGTATCTCATCTAGCATTTGCAGATGATATCACTGTCTTCATTAATGGTCAGCAACACCATGTGAATAGGTTATCGAAATTTCTCCACACTATTCTTCCTGTTCTGGACAAGTTTAAACAGTTCAAAGAGCAAATTCTTTGCTAAATTAGCTCAGCATCAGCAAAGAATTTCTGCTGTTTCTGGCTTCTCATTTCAGCAATTGCCTATTACCTGGGGGTGCCAATTACTAAGGGAAAAAAGAAAATTTATCTGTATGATGATCTTATAAATAAGATTAGAAACAGGATCCTGACCTGGGAAAATAGACTTCTTTCTATTGGTGGAAGGCTTATTCTTGTCAAACATGTCCTTAGCAGCAAGCCAAAGCACTTATTACAAACCATGGACACCCCTAAAGCAGTTATTTTCAACTCTTTTCTTTGGGGTGACAAGGATAATACTAAACATATACATTAGTGTGCTTGGAAAAATCATTGTTTTCCTTATTTTGAAAAGAAAAAGGGGGGGGGGGGGGGTTTAATTGCAAAAGCTTGGCAGATCTTAGTAAAAGTTTTGGTTTCAAAATTTGGTGGAATTTTACGTTGCAGAATTCTCTATGGAGTAGGCTGGTCTCTGCTAAATATTGTTCCAATACACATCCTTTTATTGCTCCCTGCCCCTCTACTGCTTCTGCCATTTGGAAAAGACTGTGTGGTATCAGGTGCCAAGTTGAACAACTGATATATTGGCAAATTGGTGAGGGTAATAGTCATATATTTTTGGACAAGGGGGTTCCTGGTAGATCTATTTTTGCATTGTTCTCTCCTACTGAAGATGTACAGCTGGTCAGTGAATTAAGAACTGATAGCAGATGGAATGTTCAGAAAGTTTGCAGGTTTTTCCCTCTATAGTATCAGCAAGAAATATTGTCCATCCAGCCTGTCTAAGGCTCTAAGGCCTTGATTAAATTATCTGGGATCTATCAGGTAATGGTAAATTTTTTACTAAGACAAGTCATGATTTCCTAAGACAAAAGAAAACCATCCAGATGAGATTGAAATATGTTTGGCATAGTGCTGTCCCCCCTAAAATTTCTTTTTTTATCTTGAAACTATGGAACAATTCGATGCCCACAGATGACATTCTCAAAAAGAAATTTGGTATTGCTCTTCCCTCTAAATGTACTTGTTGTGAGCATGAGGAAACAATACAACATATCTTTGTTTCTAGTAATCTGGCTAAAGTGGTGTGGTCCTACTTCTGTCAGCTCCATGGGATTAATAGGGATGCTTATGAATTGCCTAGACAAGTATTTATTCACTGGATAATAATTACCAGAAGTCAACCTGGGTCTATCACCATATTTACTCATCTGTTGATTCTATGGTACCTTTGGCTTGAAAGGAACAAAGCCAAACATGAAGGATGTCAGGCTGTCAGCCAAATGCAGAAAGGGTTATCAGAAAAGTCCTATACCAGGTAGAGAGGTTTAGTCAAGCTGCTGGCCACACAGTGAGGGTTGGGGTTTAGTGGATGCAATCGGTTTTGCTTGGTTTTTTGGGGTCTCTAATATGCTGATTATACTTGTATAGTGGATGAACCATGTAGTGATAGTATCTCTACGTGGTTTTACCATTGAAGATTTTTTTAATTTTTTTTTTGCATGTTCTTTACCTTGTAAGCAATGTTCTAAAAGGCGTAATGCATTGCGATGCGTCGAGGTCTAGAATCAAGAATCACAAGTTTAGTTGTGTCAATGCGAAAAATAAGCACCATATTGCGTTTCGTATTTTTAATATTATTTTAATTATTTTAAGACATTAAATATATTTTTATATAAAAAAAGTAAATTTTTACTATATCATAAAAAAAATAGATTTCTTACCTAAAATAAAAGGGATTAGGCGGGACTAAACGCGCCTAGGCGGAACTAAACGGGATTAAACGCGCCTATGCGGTCAACAAAAAAGTTTGACCGCATTTCTAAGCGCATACCACATATTCGATGCGTTTTGGCCACACATCGCACCTAAGCGCACCTATACGGTGCATTTTAGAACACTGCTTGTAAGGTACCCCTCATTTACTTTTTTGAAGTTGCATGCATTTTTGAGGCTTTTGAAGATGTAACTAGGCATACCCCCAAGGAGGTAAGACTCCCCCCCCCCCCCCCCCTCGAGATGGATTGAGGGAGACCTAAAAACCGCCCTAATTATTCTGGGGGATTTTATGGGGAAAAAAAGTATACGAGTTCCAATAAGCGAGAGTGAAAAAATCTTATCCTGAGACTGCACTACGTGGATATTTATACAAAACCACAGCACTGCACGCATGCAAAAAGCGGACACATCACACTGCATGTGTTAACTGTCGTACTCAGAAGATTCTACGATAGTCCTAGACCCCCAGTGCAATAGACCAGGACATAAGATGGGTGAGTATGCGTTCATGTAAACGAGACTTGATGTGCCCTGACGTCTTTTACATTAGCATGTGTGCACATCTAACAACGAAGTACAACACTATACACGAGTATGTCATAAAAAATCATGTTTGGCCCTTATTATCCCAAGAAAATAATATTAAAAGCATGTTCTAGACTAGTCTACATAGTACATTATCTGTAACATGTTCCGAAAACAATAAGCCTATGTTTGCCTTTGGCTCATTGTTTTGTAGTACCCACTTTGCCATTACTCATTTACTCACACCTTGCCACACATATCATCCTAAGACTAGCTAACACCGGATCTCTAAAATGTTAATAGACTCTTCTGATCTGTTTTAAAGTTTCACATAGGAAACAATTGCAGCTCAGTTATTAACTAGCTAACTACTTCCAAATGAATATTGTGATGGGTGATTTACAATTTGAGCTGCGTCAAATAACATGTTTATTGTTCCACACTAGGTAAGAAGAGCAGAGTGCATAAAGCTCCCAAAGAATTTTTCTAAATCTGCTTCGGATGCAAATAACAATTCTTCAGAAAAGGGTAACTGAAAATTTCAGTAGTTTGATATATCAAGTGTACCAGCGACATACAAAAGACAAGCATGTACAACATGTGCACATGTTATGTAAGAACCCATATCACAGATGTTGAAGTATTTGTTTAATCTATAAGTGCATATTTTATTTTGCATATATATATATATACACACACACACATAAAATAGAAGAACAGCCCAGTAATTTAATACTGCTACTCCCCAACCAATTGTTTTAAAATCTAAAAAGACCTTCCCAACCTTCAAAAAGAAAGCTGAACAAACCCACATCTGCATAAGGATCCATAGTTGAGAAATACTATGTCCTTATCAGGCTACTCTTAGTCGTGGCAGAATGTATATTAATTAAATCCAAAGACACAATTGTGGATGAAAATATTAAATCTTAACTCACAAAAATTTACACATTTCTATGCTATATTACAACTTCAAAAGTAGATTAATTAGCACGAATCAAACTAAAAAACTTAAGTTACATAAACCCAGAATATCAATATATATTACATCAGAACATCGAAGAAAGGTAGAGAACGAACCTTCTGGAGTAAAAGACATTCTTTTTCTCAGGCACGAAAACATCAGCATTGAGAATATTGCCACCTCTTGAAGCTATGCATTCTGACAACTTTGCCACAATTCCCACCACATCCTATTTTTTATTTTTATTTTATTTTTGGAAAAAACCATAAATTCATTAAAAAACATATATAGATTTCATATTCACACATTCATATCAATCGAACATTTATATGCTTAAATCTGAATATAACCAGACTTACTGGGCAATTGAAAACGTGAATCCCGTGGATGAGAGAAGGAGAGGTGATTTCATCGACAGATTCATCAGGAAATTTCATAGATTTGAAGGACCGTTTTGTAAATAATTGAACTTTAGGGGGAAATCGCCGGAGGAAGCTCATGTCCGGAAAAAGGAAGGGAAGGGAAGGAAAGGAAAGATAAATATATCTCTGTATGTATGTCTCGATGGACAAGAGCCCACCAAGAATAGCTTTCGCTTTAGGCCTTCAAATCTGGGTTGGGATTTTTATTGATTTTCTCCTCCTGTCAATTTGCGGTAGGGGTCAATCATAGCCGTCAAGGTGTGTTGATGTGGGGTTAATTACACAAAACACCACCTTTGTTTACCAAAAATTACAAATCTATTACTAACGTTAAAAAATGATGCAAACTACCACTTATGTTTAAAATTCTTACACAATATGCCATTCTCCTAAGTTTCTATCCCAGTTGCATGTTAAATAATGACGTGACCATGATATGAACTTACCTTCTAGTAAGTTGGCAGCTTCTAGTAAGTTGGCGGCACATAAACATTTAAATTTTATTTTTATTTTTAAAAGAAGGTTACACATATATTCTTTTTAATTTTTAAAGAAAATATTAAAATGGGAAACATCCAAAGTAATAGAAAATTTGAAAATTGATTTTAAAAAAACATTTTTTACATACACATCAAAACCAAGAACACAAAACATATACACAAAATACACTACACCAAGAACATGCATTAAATACTCACAATACACCAAAATAACATGGGAACACAAAAATTTAAAAAAAAAAATCACTTTTCTTGATCTGTAATAGTCGTTCTTAGCCATGTTTTCAGATTGTCGATCTTGGTACTGAAATCAACTTCTCCCCATTATTCACATTCATGGTGGAAATAGAATCGTTGGGATAGTCTACAGAACATCTAACACAATTTTACAAACATGCTATGCATCTTTAACTCGTGGATCATTCGTTATGTTCATCCATTCCTCCAGAAATGTAAACATTTTCTTCGAAGAATCCATAACCACTTTTAAAGAAAACTGGAAAATCCTTTATGGGTCAGTCGAATTTGAGAAATCCATTGATGACAAGCTTGTGAAACACGATTCTTGATACTGGGTCACATTGCAAATACCTTTGATTGACGATCTGAAGAAGTTGGAGTTGAATCATCGGAATATTTTTTTCTTCTTGTTATGAACAAGGGTTCTAGCTACTACTCTAAGCCAGATACTCTCTTTCACAGCCTCAGTAATGGCTATATTCAGCCTCAGTACTTGACAAAGTCATAATAGGCTGCAATTGAGACTTCCAAGTAATACAATTATCACCTAAAGTGAAAAAATATGTAATAGTGGATTACCTTTGGTCTTTGTCACCGGCAAAATATGAATCCACATAACCTTTCAAGGTTAACACATCAAATCTTTTCTCATACACTAATCCTACTCTGAAGGTACCACTAATGTATCTTAAGAGCCATTTCAACCAATCCCAATGTGGTTTCCCCGGATTAGACATAAACCTACTGAGAAAACTAATAGCATAAGCAAAGTCAGGTCTGGTAGTAATCATAGAAAACATAACAGAACCTATAGCATTAGCATATGGAATATGCTTCATCTTATTTAGTTCTTCCTCAGTTTTGGGAGAATGGGGTGATGACAAGTTCATTTAAGCAACCAAAGGAACATTAATAGGTTTAGCATCTTTCATGCCAAAGGAACATTAACAGGTTTAGCATCTTTCATGCCAAACTTAGTTATCACTTTTTTCAGGTATGTCTCTTCAGAAATAGTCCACACATTTTCACTCCTATTTCTATTAATGACCATACCTAAGATTTTTCTAGCACAGCCTAGATCTTTCATATCAAAGTCAGATTTTAGAAGATTTTTCATTCTCATGATCTCACCTTTACTAGGATTAGTCAATAACATATCATCAACATATAAAATTAGGTACACTTCACTTCCATATTTATTGTTATTATAATAAAGGCAAGAATTATACTAAACTTCTTTGAATTGCAGATTATAAGTATAGATTGTCGAATTGTAGATTTATACCCATAATCTCAATATTGGATAGTTTTGACAATGAATTATTATCTTATAACCTAGGTGCAGTGGGAATTTCAAACACCACATATGCTAACTAAGCACGGATTCCTCTATGTCATCCCTCGTATATTTGGCATAATTCATTGTCAAAACTATCCAATATTAAGAGATTATGGGTATAAATCTGCAATTCAAAAATCTATACTTAAAGTCTCAAATCTCCCATCAAAATTCAGTTTAGAAATCCTGTTAAGACTCCCCATTTTCATGTTTTTGTTCCACTTATAGTATTAGCCCACTGAATTTCTCTATGTTCACTATTGCATTATCACAAAGATCCAAATCCATTACATTGTGATCAAATTACTACAAATATAGTTTTTCAGGTCATTTAAATGCATATAAAATTACAGTAGGAAAAACTAATAGCAACTCGTTACAAGTACACACTAACAGTGTCGGTCCTGATAATTTTTTGGTCTAAGACGATCTTTAAAAGTGGGCTCCTAAAGTTGTAGTGTTCATTCAAAATTTTTCTTCAAAACAATTTTCTAGAGCTAAACCATTAAACTCAAAAGACAACAAAAAACTTAAACTAAATGTAATATTCAAAATATTTATATTACAATTGAATAATAAGAACAAACATGTTCAAAATGATCACTTAAATACAGCTCGCCTTACCGTTTTGGAGGCAGAGTATTAATAACTTTGTCAATTATTCAATGTCAAATGACTAATGTCTTAGCCTCTTAGGTCAATAAATAAGTAATTCCAAACCAATTCATAAAACATCTTATTTCAAGATATGAATCAACTTTAGTATCCGGCTATCTTCCTGACTGCCGTCTGCCTATGTGGCTAATACTACTACTATGAATTAGACTTAGAGAAAAAATCGAGCTTGATTTTAGAATACAAACTTTTCAAGAAAAAAATCACAATTTAAATCCACTAATCAACAATGAAAAGAGCCCCATTTTTTTTAATAAACATATGACAAACCCTGACTGCCTAACATTATATTTAACACAAGTTACACAATTCATTATCTTCAAAATGAAAATTAGAACATTAAACATTGTAATATAGACAAGAAATCAGGAAAAATAAATTACGAAAGCATAACAATTAACAAAATCAAAAGATAAGAAATGTGACTATAGAGGTTTCATTAACTTACCTAAAGATAGAGAAGCCAATTGACAATAAGAGCCGGTCCTTCAATGAGTGATCGACCGTTGACAGAGGCAGAGCTGGGGGCGGACTCGTCGGAGACAAGATCACAGAAGACTCAATTCTTCATTTCATCCTTCAGCCTTCTGCGCCCATTTTTTTCTTTGGTTGGAATGCTTCTGGGACGTCTACTTGTTATCGTGTATGGTTTAAATATGTGATACTTGTTTGTTTTGGGCCAACCATTGGCTAATGGGGAAAATACATGAAAAAGGCGATTATAAATAAAAATTTCGAAATTGAGATTAAATTTGTATAATTTCAAAAATCAAGTTATAATTAAGATTAATAAATTAAACTAAATAATTAAAAATGTTATATTAATTAAATATATTGAAGTCACGTTATTGTATAATATATCAGGTTACGAACACAAATATTTTAGGTTACAAATTGATTTCATGACACATAATTTTTAAATCAAAACTATTTTCAAGGTCACAAATTATTAAAGCGGTAGGTCGCAAAATTTCCTCTTAGGTCACAACTGATTTTAGGGTCGTAAATCATGAATTTTGTAGGTCACAACTTTTTATCGATTACAAATCTCAAGTTATTTGGTTACAGCTTAACAAATTATGAGTCACAAATTCTTTATTAGTCACAAATTTTTCTCGGGCACAAATTACTAATTTTTGATGTCACAATTTTCACAAATCATATTTCTCTGTCATGGATCACAAATTTTATTGGTCACATTTTATTTCACAATCACAATTTATCAAATTATTTAATCAAGACTATTTTTTGGTCACAAATTACCGTGGTCACAATCTATTTCTTGATCACAAACCATAAAATTTACATGTTACAAATTATGATCACACTAATTAATGGGTCACAAATTATTTTTTAATCACAATTAAGTCAATAATTCAATTAAATGTCACACATTATCCTTCCTCATCATCGCTTTCCTACCCCAAACCTACAACCACCGATGTCGACCCCAGAACCACCACCACCACACATAGATCCGCCCCCCAATCACCACCACGCAACCAAGACAAAGTCACAAACCGCTGCAACCTCAAACAACCACCACCAGACACCACCACAACTATCACAAAGCCACAACTCGTTGTCATCGCCGCTATTACACCAACCACCATCGAGCAAATCAGAGTTTAGCATCACAACCACGGCTATCACCTGCACTAACAGACTCACAAAATTTCCAAATCTCACCAATAGATTTGCAGATATAGAAGAGATAAAACATCGAAGCCGCTGTTGCAACTGCTTCGATGCGATGATATAGAAGCGGTGCCTCTGCCTCGAGGTGAGTGACGGCGTCGTCGCTGTTACCTTTAAATCGTCGCTGCCAGCTTGGGCCTTTTATGAGAGTTTCGAATTTGTGACAGTGGAGTGACCGTAGAGGGGAAAGGGCGTCACGGTTACAATGAAGTCACTCCTCCCAGCAATGTTCTTGCTGGAGATGATGGAAGCAGTGGCGGAGACCGGCGGCACGGGCGGTAGCCATGGGTGGAAGGCATCACCAGTGTTCTATTCAAGAGGCTGAGAGTTGTGTGTATGATCGCGTAGTAGTATATAGAGAGAGAAATATAATTAGGGTTTGAAGTGATATTTAATTGAGATATTGTTGAATAATTAATTTAATTTCGAATTATTCTAATTTAGTTATTGAAATATTAATTAAAATATGATTTTTGTAATTATACAAGTTTCACCTTATTTATGAATCTTGATATTTAAAAATAGGGGTGGGTGTAATTTCTCCTTAGCCATTTGGCCCAAACAAAATTCATTTTTGAGCAAATTACATCTCACGCCTCTTTAAAATTAAATATTCAACTTATACGGGACAAGAATTTCATTACCAAAAAATACTGAAAATTTACTGTATAAATGATTAACTTCATATTGCTTCACACGTGAATTATTTTTAGACAAGCCTTTAATCAAGCTAAACCATTACTATATGATCTCAAATCCCAAATTAAGATGTTAATGGATCCATTCAAACCACACGCCCTAAAATAATAGTGCATCTTCCACTCAAACCTCATACTGCCATAGCTAATTCTTAACCTAAATCTCAAAATCATCGATGAATTCAGATTTCTGTCTTCATTATCTCAAAATTCATTTCAAGATTATAGCCATTTGTGATTACCGTATTGATTCTTGATCTTGGAAATCATATATTTCCATTCGCCATTGAATTCTTCATGATATTGTAAAGTGATCTTCATGAGAATCGAGAAAGTCAAACCTCGATGCACGTGCCCGTGAGACCCATGACGAGATCCGACGTCGAAAAGGTTCAAGATTCGAGGTTAAACAAGTAATTAAAGTCAATAATCAAGTTGGAGCCAAAAAAAATGAGAAATTGGACTCAAAAATTTTCGATTGACCAAAAGTCATTCCGGTCGACCGAAATTCTGTAGAGAATTTTGAAGGCAGCCTCAGTCGCGTTCGGCTGAGGGTTGGTCGATCGAAAGTTCCATTTCGATCGACCATGTGATCGACTGAAATAATTTTGTTCGACCAGTTCGGTCGACCGAAACATCCCGTTTCAGAAAAAGGGGATTTTTCTTGCAAATTCCGAAATTACACCTTTTGCCCAATTTTTGTGCAATATATACACATTTTTCATTTCAAACCAAAACTTGGTTGTTCATATGAATTGCTCTTGAGAGCTTATTGAGGTAAGGTAAGGTAAAAACCTCCTTGATCTTGTTTTCTTCTTGGAATTTAATCAACTTATCTTGAGTATTTGTATTCTTGTGTTGTTGTTTATTTTCCGCCACCTTGAAATTTGTTTGATTGATACCCATTGGGTTAGGGTTAGTTTAATCCTTGAATTTTGGGTTAGATTTGAACTTGAGTTAATGTGTTTATTGCTTTATTTTACCACTTTAGCTTTCTTGGAATGGTATAAAAATAGTTGTGAGAATTTTGGGTCAATCTATCGAAGGGGTTCGCATCATTTGGTATCAGAGCTTGGCTCTAATTTGGTAAATCTATCCTTTACATTATTGTTGTTGTTATTCAAAAAAAAATTGGGAAAATTTATATGCCCATGTGTATTTGTTGATTCCATGTATTGGGTATATATTGATTGTGAGTTTATTGGGGGAATTTTATTATTCATTCACTACAAAACATACACTTTCCAAATTGTGTACTCAAAGTGTTTGATAAATTGTCCCCAAGAAAAATACTCCATTAGTGCTTTATTATTCAATGCCCATTTATTGCTAATTACTTGGGACTATCCAATTCCCATTATTGAGATTGTGTTATCAACATTTTATTCCATAAACCACTTGCTCCATTCATTTGGTAATTGTTGATCATTCATTTCTTTTCACAATTTTGTTGTTGGGGGTTTTCATATATCCACATTATATACATTCAAGGTCATTCAAAGATTGAGTACAAAGTGTTTGATAAATTGCCTCATTAAAAATTTACACTCTTGTGCTTATTGCTCTACACCTATGCCTTGTCTAATACTTGTGGTCATTCAATCCCATTGTTGAAATTGTGTTCCTAGGATCTTATTCCACATAAAAAAATTGTTCCTTTTGAGTATAGCAAGCACATAAATTCCACTTGCTATTGTATCTACTTGTTATAAATTACCTTCCTTGAAGAACTTGAGAAATGAGATTTTGAGTGGAAAAAGGCAAGAGTGGTGAGCTCATTAGAGGGTAAAAGCCTAAATTGAATGAAACATGAGTGGAAATTATTCTTGTGAGAACACTTTCACACTTGCACACCATGTCAAATTCCAATACTTAAACTCAAGACTTGAAATACTTGTTACATAATCTTTCGACTACCATGGCTAGACAAATTGAGGAGATTGGGGGTGAGTTGAAAAATTTAGGAACGAGAGGGGAGAGTACATCAAATAGGGGAGGTAAAGAAAGGATGTGTAGTAGAAGAAGGGTGATGGATAATTTTGGGGACATTGTGTATAAGGATGGAGTTAGAAAACAAAATGGAAATTTGAATAGGAAAATTAGAATGAATGTTTGGGATGGTGAACAAAATGGGAGTATGAATAGGAAAGGAAGAGATTGGTTAGATAATAGGAGAAATGGAGTTGATGAAAATATTGATAGTGTGAGAATGCAAAATTCATCACTCCATGGGATGAGTAAAAGTGGAGAAGTAGTGAAGGAGATAAATGCTAGGCCACCACAATCTATGGCCCATACTAATGAGATGGAGGAACATGGGAAGGATAATTTCTACACTAGGTGCCTAGTGAGTGATAAACCCTGTAGTCTCATGATAGATGGGGAGATTGACACTAATTTGGTGAGTGCTAGTAGAGTTGAGAAATTGGGGTTACTGGTTAAGAAGTATCCTAATCCCTATGTATTGCAAATGTTGGGTGATGATGGGGGAGTGAGAGTGAGTGAACAAGTTCTTTTTGCCTTCAACATTGGATCCTATTGTAACCAAGTGATATGTGATGTAGTTTCCATGCACACTACACACATAATTTTGGGGAGACCTTGGAAAAGTGATAGGAGTGTGACACATGATAAGAGAAAGAACCGGTGTAGCTTCCAAATGAATGGAAAAAGGGTTGTCATCCTATCTTTGAGCCCCGAAGAAGTATGCAACGACCAAATGAAGCTCAAGAAGGAATTTGAGGACGAAAAGGAGAAGAAAAAAGAAAAAGAAAATTCAATTGAAAAAATTGAAGAAAATAAAAATGCGAGTATGAGAGTTGAGGCCACGTCCCCTAGAAATAGGAGAGGCAATGAGGGTTGGAGCCACGACTCCAAAAAAAGGAGAGGTGAGAGAAGAATCGAGGGATGAGGTTCCTACCTCAGAAAAAGGTAAGGGAGTGATGAGTTCCACAAAGAAAATTGGGGGAAGAGATCCCACAAAAATGTTCTTTGCTCTTGAATATTCTAACGATTCCCTCCCTAGTTTGGTAATTTCTTTGTCCCAGGAAATTATGAGGCCAACTTATCAAGGTAACAAAGAACTCCAAAAGCATGCTTTATGGAGGAAATTCATGAAAACATTTTCCTACAACAACGAGTACAACCGAGGTAAGGAAAATGAGATAACCGATGCAACATTTAGGAGGTATACTCCTAACATTCTCTTGAATGCAATGTTATTGTGTCTTGAATATATTTGAGGGTTGTATGATCTTAGTGTAGATTTGACAAATGTATTGTTGACTTGTGAAAATGTAACACGCAGTAAAGATCATTGGCATGATGAGTGCTTCATTTGTAAATGCAACTTTTTGCATGTGCCAAATTTCCTAAGTACCAAATCATTTTGTGAAAATGTTGCATATAGTAAATTTCATGGGCATGATGAATTATTATTTTGTGAAAAATGCTTGATGTGCCTATTTTCCCTCTAAAGGAATTGCTAGTTAGGGGAGTCCATTGGAGAAATTTATTGAGATGTCTTGATGATAAAAAGACTTCGCTTCTAACATTTCTAGATGCTCCCTCATTTTGTATTGAACATGTTAAGAGCATGCATGTTAATAATCCGAATTTGTTAAACATTTATGAATCATGTTATGAGCCATATATTGATGGATTCTATGGGCATGATAACTATTTGTTTTGGAAAATTGGGTTATTTCTTTTTAAATGTAAATATGCACAAATTGCTAGTGGGAGAGGCACATGATGATTGTTTGATGAGGCGATTTAAAATCAACGGGGTCCTAGGGAAATTATGTGATCAATTTTATTGGCCTAATTTGAAGATTGGTATTGAACTTGTTTACACTTGTAGTAAATGCCAAACTTACAAAATGGCTAAACTCAAGTTTTTGCCCCAAGAAGTCTATACATATTTGCCCATCATGAGTAAATCTTGGATTACTAATTCTATGAATTTTATGTTGGGTTTACTTAGGTCAAAGAAAGGGAATGAAGCTAATTTTTGAATGTTGGTAGGATTGTTAGAATGCTACATTTTGCTACATATCATGAATCCAATGATGCTACATACGTAACAATTCTTCTCTTTAAGGAGGTAGTGCATTTACTTGTTGTCCATAGGGGAATGTTGTTAAGTATAATTGCACATTTTATTAATCACATTTTGGGGGATTTGTGGGGGAGGTTTAGAACCAAATTTCTAATTTTAACCATTTCTTCTTACAAAACCACGTTCCAAACCAAGATGGTTAATGAAGTTTTAACACAATTCCTTTGCACTAACCTTATGAGTGACCTAAAGAGTGGGAAACTAGGTCAATCTTTTGTTGGATTTGCTGATAATCAACGTGTTCATTCTACTACTCCATTTTCTCCTCTTGAAATTCTTCATGATTTTAACTCGTTAGCTCTTTTAAATTTGATGCGTTTGTTTATTGATGAAAGAGGTAACTTGGGTGGGGAGAAAAATGAGGAAGAGGTTAAGTCACCTCATGAGTGAAACATGTCTCAAATTGAGATGAAGGATGAACACTACAACTCAGACACCAACAATGGTAGGGGCGATTCGTATTTGATCCAGGTGGTTGGATATGGTTCCTTTCGAGGAAAGAACGGGTTCCAAATCAAATAAAATCCAAATTGCTACTCTACAGTGTTGGCACCTTTCAAGCTCTTGGTAGCACCTACAATTTGATTTTGCACGGTGAGTATGAAATTTCAGTTACATTTATTGTGTCTGAATTTTCTATTTTTATTGTAGGCGTCGTTCGTGGTCGAATCTCTTTCGAGATGGAGGAGATGATGAGAATCGCGAAGGTCCAACTTCATGGCACGAACCTATGACCCACAATGTTGCAAGATCAAAGTTCAAGGAGTCTTACGTCGGTGCATTCGAGGCTAAACAAGTAATTAAAGTCAAGAAAAACAAGCCAAGAATCAAGTTGGAGCCAAAAACAAGGATAAATTGGACTCAGCCAATTTCGGTCGACCGAAAGTCATTCCAGTCGACCAAAATTCTGCAGAGAATTTTGAAGGCAACCTCAGTCGCGTTTGGCTGAGGGTTGGTCGACTGAAAGTCTCATTTCGGTCAACCATGTGATCGATCGAAATTATGGTCGACCGAAACACCCCGTTTCAGAAAAACGGGGTTTTTCTTGCAAATTCTGAAATTACACCTTTTGCCCAATTTTTGTACAATATATACACATTTTTCATTTCAAACCCAAAACTTGGTTATTCATATGAATTGCTCTTGAGAGCTTAGTCTTGAAAGACTCCTTTTGAGGTAAGGTAAAAACTTCCTTGATCTTGTTTTCTTCTTGAAATTTAATCAACTTATCTTGAGTATTTGTATTCTTCTGTTGTTGTATATTTTTCGCCACCTTGAAATTTGTTTGGTTGATATCCATTGGGCTAGGGTTAGTTTAATCCTTGAATTTTAGGTTAGATTTGAACTTGAGTTAAGGTGTTTATCACTTTATTTTACCACTTTAGCTTTCTTGGGATGGTATTAAAATAGTTGTGGGAATTTTCGGTCAATATACTGAAGGGGTTCGCATCAGATCTTCTTCATCTTCTTGCATTTCTTGGGTATTATATCCCTTTTTGATTTACACACCAAAATGATGTTCTTGAAAATCTGGTATTTCCTCCTGCAATGGGATTATATCCTGCCAATGCTTATGACTCATATAAATGCATGGGCTGCAAGCGTGAACAGTGGATTAGAAATATTTCAGCCTTTACCAATCAAGATGGCTGATGATATCCCACAGGATGAATTCAGGTACGTCCAGGTCATTTTTAGATGTCAAGTTGGTAACTTGGTATTTAGAAATTAAACTCCCTCTTTCTTCTTAGAATCATTTGTAGAGTCCGAGCTTGTTACAAAATGGCTTTATTTCATATGTTCAATTACAATCATAAATATAGTATTACATATGTAATGTGATATGTTCCGGACCCTCGACAATCGGAGTCATAGCAGGTTTGACGGAAAAATTCAAGTAATTCAAGCCAAAACGGAGTTAATTGCAAATTGGAGCAAAAATCGGAGCAAAAAAAGACCAGTTTGATCCTTACGGCCGTAACGCCCAGAAGGTCACGACCGTAATCAAACTACTGGTTAAGATGCGAGATTTTAATTTTACACTTACGGTCGTAAACAAACTGTCACGACTGTAACATTCACAGGAAGGAAATCTTAAGGCCGTAATAATCTCAATCATGGCCGTAACATGCGATATTAATCATCGGAATTTTCCATATTTTGCAGATTTTTAATTCATTTTCTTTTATTTAGTTATTTTAGTTATTTTACTTTAATTAGAATTCTATTTTGAGTAAATTAGTGGCTAGGTTATTTTGCTTATTTATACGCTTTTTCCATTCATTGTAATTCAGACTTTGATTTTGAGATAAACAGTTTTTATTGAGGATTCAATAAAAGATATAGGTGGATTCCTATGTTTTCGAACTTATCAAGAATATTTCTTGTGGCGTTCAAATACCGAACTTATCAAATATTTCTTGAGAATATTTGTAGCGTTCAGATCAGAGACTTATCAAGGAGATTGGACAAATCTTTGTGGCGTTTCGAAAGTCGTGGTTCTTTATTCCGCATCGTCGAGCCATCGCGTCGTGAATATCGGTTCATGATTCATCCGTCCAACCACAACCTGAGTTCGGAACTTTCCGACGTTTCTTCCGCACTTCGAATCTCATCATAATGTAATTATTCATCTTACGCAGGCATGACAATGGTGTGTTCGTGATAAAGAAATGAAGAAATGATTCGTTCATGATACTGATAGGACATACCTCGGAGACAGAGAACGCGACTGCTGGGCTGGAGTAGTAGCAGTCCTGGGCCTCCAGAAAAGGCAGCGTACTGTTGTTACCTGGAGAGCCTGTTCCCATGGCGCTGGTGCACAGGCTGAGAGTGATTGGACGGACGAACTTGTGTTGCATGAGCCTCGGCAGAGTGGGAGTGGGTAGCATCGATATCACCGAGGTAAGTTTCGTGGTCTACATGTTTGGCAAACAATTCTTCAAATGGAACAGTTTCATCCTTAGCGCGAAGAGCAGCAATAAGTTCTTTATAAGCAGAGCCAAGACCACGGGTACAGTAAATGAGGAGGTCATCATTAGAGGAAGGAGCGCCAAGAATACTTAGTTCATCGGAATGTGTTTTGATTTGAAGAAGAAAACCTTAAACAGTTTGAGTACCACGTTGGATTTGAGATAATTTGTCCTTCAAATGGATAACATGAGATTTATACTGTTTTTCAAAGTTTTGATTAAGTTTGGTCCAAGCAGAGGCACCTGTCGTTGAAAAGGCGACCAAAGGAATGATGTGGTCAAATAGGGATGCCAAGATAGAGTGCAGAATAAATTGGTCTTGTCGTTTACAGAGTAGGGCAACGGGATTTGGGGAGGTGACGCTGGATGCAATAATTGTGGCAGGAGGAGAAGGGAGTGTGCCACTGACATAGCCAAAGAGGTCAAGACCGTGTAGAAGGGAAGAAAATTGAGCCTTCCATGAGGGATAATTAGATGAAGTGAGTTTTAGAGTTATTTGGGTGGATGTATTAATTTGAATGACATTTTTGGGAGGAGAAGGTGGACCAACAACAACATCGATGGTTGGAGTAAGGCCTTCAGCAACAATATCTTATGTTGGAGTAGTGCCTTCAACCATTGTGATTTCGAGAGGGAGGAGGAAGGCACTAGACAAGAGCTGACGAGGGCAGACAGAGGCTGGGAACCTTGAACCGAAGGCAAAGACGGCTGAGAAGAAAAAAGAATTCTCGTTGGAGATTAGGGTTGCTCTAATACTATGTAGAATTTTGAAGAATAATGATTTTTATTCATACCTTGAATAGTACTTTTGGTATATATTTACAACATGTATAAAATCTAGAATGATCTCTTTTATGATTACAATGAACAAGGAAAGGATAAATATTAAATGTTCTAGTATAATAACATATATTGCTATAAAGTAAGAGACTCGTTAGAGCCCTTGGACGTGCATGCTTCATCTTCTGGGGCGTAGTCTGGTTTTTCATATGATCCAATAGGTCTCAACCATTCAAGCATGGAAACCAACAGTATTGTAGAGGCTATAAGACTGATTGGGACCTTATTCCATAGAGAGTAAGAAATGCCAAGAAAGGGAAAGTCCATAGCAATAAACTAGTAACCTGAATTCTCCAATTTATAGCGGGATCCAGAGCTAACGTGTGATATAGTCAGTCGTATCCGAAATTCAATTAGATGTGTTGCTTGTGAAATGAATTTCAATGCATTTTTAAATGCAGCCGGTTATGTAATTTGTGTATGCTTTTTTAAATGGAATTTCCTTTTTCAATCCAATTTCACAGGCTATCTAGTCTTAAAAGTAATATTAAACTCTATTTTGAATGCTTCTTTCAATGGAACTTCATTTTTGTTTCAATCCAAGTTCACATGATTTCCAGTCATAAAGTGATATTACCACATTACTCTGGAATTAGATTCATTCCCTGATAATTAAGTACATTTCTCTATTTTTCTTGTGATGCTTTCTTTATAGTGGGTCTTAGTATCACATGTAAATGAAGCATGTTGCTCACCATTTTCAAGGAATCTCTCACGAGGAACGACTATGAATGATGAATACTATTGACATGTTTGGAAGTTTATCAATTATGTTACACGACACAAAAGACCAGTAGGTTTCACAATATATTATGCCCACAGTTTTTAGATTATACAAATATTCAAGATGAAAAGAAGATTATATATATCCATGGATTTGGTGATATCACAATTATCCACAAATTTATTCTTCCCAATTGCATCCAATTGTTTATTATACATAAATTTGTTTTATATTATTAAAAAAAAAATAAAAAAATATATGAATCATACCTCATAACAACGATTTTATTCTAAATATGCTTATTCACACAAACTCGTGAAATTCAACATGGAAGAAAACAACTCGTGACCCAATCTTTTGATCATGCAATATAGCTGCTCTATGAAGGATAATATAATTCTGATGCCCTTCAAATTCGTGGAATTTTCCTTTTGCTAATGTTTATTTGAAATTGCTACTCCTGAAGATGGATATTGAAACCAACGTAAAAGACATTTTTTGAGTTTAATTTAAAATTGTAGTAATTCATGATTGCTTTAATAGTGTTTCAATTACAAAATATGAGAGTGATTTTTGGAGTCAGTAATTTTGATGTATTTTTGCATACTATCTAGTATTTGTAAAATAAAAAATAATGACTAGTATTTATTGAATTATTACTAATTACTTGGTTATATATGAATTTTTTCCTTCTTTTTTGGAAGATCGAAAATAATTTTGGGCCTCAGAATTTTTTTTAGGCTTTTGGGCTAAGTCCACCGACTCTATGGACTCATGGAAGGACCGGCTCTGCCTTTAGTGACCGCAAGTTGAAAAAAATTAGCTCATTCCAAAATTTTGAATAGTTTGTGGGAATGTAATTAAAGACATACCCGTAGGCATTTTTGTTTGGGAAAAATATTTGTTTATAAACAAAAATAATTTATTATTTTTAAGATAAAACATGTAATTAAAAAGTGATTAAAAAAATATATGCCCAAACCATGGATTGAAAAAGATGTTAAGCTATGTATGATTGAACATAAAAAAAGGTAAATAAAAATATTTACTTTTTTCATACAAATTTTCACACCAAAATAGTGAGGAAAAGTTTTATTGAAAAATGATCTAATTTGTGCATCAAATATTGATATTCAAAAAATATTTTTTAGTTCAAATATTTCAATCAAATACTGTAGCCAAAAAATATTTTCCTTATTTTTAAAGACAATCAAAACTTTGAAAACAAACACATAGATCATACTACATGAATATAGATGATGACACCCGAATGTCATCCTTCTCACGTGAGGTGAAATCGCTTATTATGAGATCGATCCTAAACACATTTACATAAGGGGGACAGTTCGAGTGTCACCCTCATTATTCAAATATCACCGTTGACAAAACATTGGTCGTGAATGAATGTTTCCAACGGCTCTAGTCTTTCCATACGTAGGATTTCAAACACTATTCTCGAGAGCAGTAGTAGCCGGACCCACCCACTCCTTCCCGTTAGTAGAGTGAAGTCCAAAATCTCCCCCAAAATCACGAAGAATTCTTCAACCCCATACATAAACCCACTCACGGAATCTGCCAAGAATTCACCAGTTCCCTTTTTCCAGAATCATGAATCTCAACATTTTCAAGAAGAAAACTTCACCCAAAGGTAAACCCTACTCTCTCTTTTCTTTTCCCACTTAAATTTGTAGTTGAAGAGGAAAGTGATTTTATGACAATCGCAGGGATTGTGATGTGCTGTGATTGATTCGCATTTGGGGAACTCTTAATTTCGTTTTCTTTATTATATCACCATACTTCTTACGTTTACAAAGTTTTTTCTCCATAAAGAACTTCTTTTTCTGTCTGTGTGTGTGCTGCGGTGGAGTGGGAAGTGGGGTTGGGGTAAATATATTAGATCTTGATCTGAATAATTTGATTAATGACAATCTGATTTAACAGATGCACTGCGGACCAGCAAACGGGAAATGGCTGTCGCCACAAGAGGTAATTCTAGCTTTTTCTACATTTATGCAACGATTTTCCCAGATCCTCGTGTTCGTGCACGTATAGTTTTCTTCAGATAGCACTCGCTAACAATAATAAGGGTTTAAAGTGTTTTTAAGGATGATTGCATATAAACATTTGGGATTTCATTAATATCTCTTTTCCCTTACCAGAACTTTAGTTCAAGTTTTTCATAATTTTGCAAGAACATTGGAAAAATTTGTTTTGGGGATTTCTTAGACGGGGCCATCAAACTAAATAACTTTTGCTTACCAGAAATTTTGTTCAAGAAAGAAATCCAGTAATGTGAAATGAGGTTCATCTTCTTATATCAAAGACAGAAAGTACTTAAAGACCGTTGATAATTACATAGGGATGGACATAATCACATTCGTGCAGTATTTGGTGGCATTTTGAAGTTGTTTTTATCAATCACTTTCTGTTAATTTTCAACTCAAGTAACATAGCCTTTCCTCGACAAGATTGTTCTCAACCATGGCAAAACAAATAATGATTCAATTGACAAGTCATAAGAGCTATTAGCCCTTTCCTTTTCCCAAAATAGACTCGCACCCTCAGATTGTAGAGGAATATAAGCTTCAATAAATACAGCTTGCTTTATCTCTTCATATCCTCCTACTTTAGTTTTTATTCACACGTTGATTCTGTACCACTGTAGGCATTGAACGTGAGATTGCATCTTTACAAATGGAGGTATGCTGTTTGTGATTTATTATCTATTCGTATAAATGGCACTAATATCTAAAAAGTTATAGATGTGTAATATTTTTATGTGAAAGTTACTTTTGTATTGAACGTGAGATTGCATCTTTACAAATGGAGGTATGCTGTTTGTGATTTATTATCTATTTGTATAAATGGCACTAATATCTAAAAAGTTATATATGCGTAGTATTTTTATGAGAAAGTTACATTTGTATTCATATTTTAGGAGAAGAAATTAGTAGCAGAGATCAAGAAAACAGCTAAAACTGGAAATGAGGTTAGTCTTGGATAAATTTTTTTTTTTGTGCATTTAGCATATATGTAAAGCACTGTACATGTTACAGGAGACTACTTGTACTATGAAAATCTAGAAACAATGTCAAGTTCACCATACTGTAAAAGTCTTGACTGTTCTGGTTTCATGTTGTTATTATGTGTCCTATAGGATGTCTTTCTTCAAACGCTGGCCTTGAACATTTAATTTTCTGTATCCAACAACTAATTTTATGTCAACCAGGCTGCCACCAAAATTTTAGCTCGTCAACTAGTTCGTCTGCGGCAGCAAATAACAAATTTGCAAGGAAGTCGTGCCCAGATCAGAGGCATGACAACGCATACACAGGTCAGTCCATATTGACATGTGGCTTTTGAACAAATATACGGGTTTTAGATAATACTTTATTCATTTTTATATCTGGTGCTTCTTTTTCACCTTTTAAGCACAATTTGCTACTTTAATAGGCCTTATATGCCAACACTTCAATTTCTACTGGAATGAAAGGTGCAACCAAAGCAATGTCTGCCATGAACAAGGTATACATTTGAAGCATTATATTTTTTACATATCTTTTCGGCTCTTTTGTTTAATCAATCTTCATTGTTACCTATACGAGGTCTAAAAGTCATTACATTTATTAATGAATAATTTTCATATCTTTCTTATTTGGTCTCGATGGCTGACAGATCTATATAGTTCTGCTGTAGCATTTATACTTTATATGGTTTAATGCTTAATATTTTTTGGCTATACATAGAAGTCCTGCTAGTTGAGTAGGGAGGCTATTGAAATTGTTTCTACTTTTGAAAGGAAAGAGAATACAAACTAGATTTCTATTTGCTTGTCAATAAATTTGTTTTTCACATTATTTCAGGAAATGGCACCTGCGAAACAAGCTAAGGTGATCAAAGAATTCCAGAAACAGTCAGCCCAGATGGACATGACGGTAAAATTCATTGCCTAAAAGTCAAATATTTTCAATTTGGGCAAGTCATTCTTGATAGCTTTGTTGTGTATAATGACATGATGTTAATTTTTTTACAAGTGTTATTCCCTTTCTGAGTTATACATAAAATCTCATGGAACTTCTTTTGTTTGTATAAAAATACATTTGTTTTGAGGAAGTATGCTAATCCGATTTTCTATTTAGATTGAAATGATGTCGGAAGCTATTGACGAGACATTAGACAAAGACGAGGCTGAAGAAGAAACCGAGGAACTTACTAACCAGGTGTCATAATGATATCCTTTTCTGTTTTTTCTTGGAAATGTTAAATTCAATTCTAATTCCTAAAACTTTGTTAATTGTTTTTGGTTACAGGTGCTCGACGAGATTGGTGTTGACATTGCATCTCAGGTTGGTTTGACTAAGCCACAAATATTTTGCTGTTGAATTTTTGTATCGTGAAGGATAAAAGAATCAAGAATCTGATCATCCTGCCTACTCTTGATAGTTATCTTCAGCCCCAAAAGGCCGGATTGCATCAAAGAAAGTTGAAAATACTGCCCCTAGGTATTTTTAGTACTTTTTGCATGCCTTGGAGAAAAGATAGGACTTTAAGGTTACTGACATATGAATGAATAATGTTCTTATGATGCCTTTTCAGTTCTGCATCCGCTGATGTTGAGGACCTTGAAAAGAGGCTGGCATCTCTTCGACGAATATGAGATCGAAAAGAAAAAACAAGGTTTTCATCTTAGCCATTTTATCACACCATCGGATGTTTTTTAAAGTGGATTGAATGGTATAGGAGAATACTAGTGATAAATAAAAGTTGGGGTAACATAGTTTATTTTACAGTCTACTCATGCCTGATAACGTGTCAATACAATATTAAAGCTCTGTCAATGAATTTTCAGGTTTCGAAAAAAGCTTGGCATCTTTCTTGCACAGATATGAAGAAATCATATTTGGACACTTCTCTTAAGCAGGTTTATATGTAGTTTTTGAATAGAGTCGACAAAATTGTAGCTATAAGACCACTGAATCTTTTGTTACTGTTTAGTCCTATCTAGTATTATTATATATTAAGCATGCATTGAAAGATTAATGTCATCAAACACCTGTCTCATATTCTTTATTGAAAGTATTAATGTCATCGGATGTGATATTTTAGTATAACAATATTGTATGGACTCGTGAGTTTTATTTGTGTTCTTTGCAAATTGTTTAGAAATGATTTAAATTAATAGAAATGAGTAGTGGATGATGATATTTGTGGGATCTATGAAATATGTGGATAAAAATAATTTGACTGTTTATAAACTTGAGCCAAACATACGTGAACTATTTCATTAAAAAATCTCATGGAGATGACCCCAGGGCATGGTTCAATTGGTAAAAAGTGAGGGTGGAAAAATTCAGCATCGCTTGCAGCTATGGAGTGAGAATTTAATTCCTGAAAAATAGAAGAGGTCATTGGCAAGCGGAGTTAAAGGGTAAGTCCTCAATTCACTCCTTCATCAAGACCCAAGGCAGGTGAAGCTTGTTGGAGTTGCGGTTCAACCTTTTTTAACTTAAGAAATCTCATGGAGATCCCTCTCTCATATTGTTGGCCAAGGCAAAAATGCTATTAATGGTATCTGAGAGGGATGTCAATATGACAAATGGGGCCAGGTTTGTCATTCCCATCTCTGCCCATTAGGGATTTTTCAGGAGATGGGAGCAGGGCGGGATTAAAATATCCTCATTTACCTCTTGATTTTGTTCCTTGCCTGTCCTGACTTTTCGGTATTTTTTCTTTTAAATTTCCTTCAACTGCCTACAAGCCTTATTTAAAATATTTACTGTTATATTGCACCTAAGCTGCGTCCCTAGTGTGCAGAAAAAAAAAAGACATGTACCTAGCAGTTGTGACCGTGGCGCCGACCTAATTGATCATATTTCCATTTTCAATGGGTTTAATTTCATCCTATACTTTCTTAGTATGGTAAACGTTTTTGCCAAGTTTTGGATGTGACATCTAGTCTTGACACTTTTTACTAACATGTCGTCGACAGACTTCCATACTTTTTCCAGTAAGGTCGAGAAACACTGAGTTTACCAATCCATTTTTTTTTTTTTTTTCCATTCAATCCAAATAGCATCAACTTGTAACAATAGAGGCCCCTATCTCCTTGCCTGAAAAGCTATATTTCGGACAAACCTTGTTGAGATCAATAAAGTCAATGCAAACCTTCCAACTCCCACTGCTCTTTTTCACGAGGTTTGGGTTGGAAACTTATTTACAATATTGAGTTATTTGATGAATCCATTCCTTAGCAGCAGTTGTCTACTTCTTAGACTTAAGCTCGGTATCATTCTGGATTTAAAGGCCTCATCCATTGCTCATTTGGATATATTCCTACCAAATCTAAATTGCTCCAGGCAAAAATATCCATGTATTTTCTAAGGAGCTTAATCAATTCGGACTTCGTTCGCTCCTTGAGCTCCTATCCTATGTCGAGCTCCCTTTTAGGATGGTGACGGTGAATTTACATTGCATCTTGCTTGCTTCTACATCGGCTCCGCCTTTTTTGTGGCAGTTCTCAATCCGCGGATAACAAAGACATCTTTTAAGGGTATTTATTCTTGCCATGGGATATGTGATATTGCAGTTCCTTACCACTACGTTGTTACCTCGTATACCAAATGGCGTGGGAAGTTTCATCACGTAGTAGTATATGGAGGTGGCTACTTTAAGCTCGTGAAGTATGAGTCGCCCTAAGATAGCATTGTAGTTTGAGGGCAAGTCTACCACCATAAAATCAACAAATGTTCTCCTGTGACAAGGAAGTTCTTTTAGTTCCACCATAAGAAATATTTGCCCTCTTGCATTCACTACATCCCTAGAGAAACCTTGTAGCAGCTTTGGGTAAGGCTGAAGCAAGTGCTTACTGAGGTCATCGAATTGTAGGTTCTCAAACACAAGACGTTGATTGAAATCCTGTTATCTACCAAAGATCTATGAATGTTTATTTCGAGTACTGGCATAGTGATTACTAGTGCGTCAATGTGTGGTTGGAGGACGGTAGCGGCGTCATTTTCAATGAGTCCGAACTATTCCAGATCAGTATTTAGTTCAGTATAACCCCATATCGCGTTAATTTTCCTTTGTCAGTGCTTATGGGATGCACGAGTTGACCCCCTTCCTCTATCTTTTGGAAATTTCCCATGTGTCGAATTCTTCCAACAATCATTCTGATTTCAGCTCGAGTTTGATTTTTCTTTCTTTCTTGTGAATTGTGATGAGCCCTTCTCTAACACGATTTAAATCACCACCACTATTGGTTAAAGCGGTTGTTTTAATTATGAAGACTTATTAATTACTAGAGTAATTTCTTCCACCATCTTTGGATAACGACCTTTTGAATTGTTTATAAAAATAATTCATCCTCCGTGAGGACACCGTCCCAGTTATCTCCACATCGAGCATTCATTCTTGGGTCTCAGTTTCCTCTTATTCTTCAGGAAAGACAATATGACTATTGGTAGTCTAGTTTATAACATGTGAATTCTATTATTCAGATTTCTTAAATCTGAAGTCTCCATTTGAATTATTTTTTTTCATGTATAAACATTACTTCTTTTTTGAGATCATTGATTTCTTTGTTTAGTTCCCCTAGTGTTATTGATTTTCACTTAGGGTTTCCATCCTACCAAAAAGCTATTTCATAGTAAAATTCTATTATTTAGATTTCTTAAATTTTAAGTCTCCATTTGAATTATTTTTTCATGTAGAAACGTTACTTCTTTTTTGAGATCATTAATCTCTTTGTTAATTAGTTCCCCTATTGTTATTGATTTTCCCTTAAGGTTTCCATCATATCAAAAACCTATTCCATAGTAAAATATTTTATTGGAGCTTGAGATATTGCTAACATTATGCGGTGGCATTAAACTTTGAATATAAGAGTGGGTTGTGCTATTTCCAGGTTTAGTACCATTGATGATCAATTATATATTCAAGTTGGAAAAATTTATATTATTATTATTATTATTATTATTATTATTATTATTATTATTATTATTATTATTATTATTGTTTAAATTTGCACTTGATGTTGTTACTTTTATTATATTTTTCTATTATTCTATGTCATTACATTATACATTGTTAGTGGTATATATTCGTGCATCGCACATGTATGAAATTAGTTAACATTTTAATGGAAAAGATAATTAATCACACATGACAACCACGTGAATTTAAATTGTGATTTCTCAGTTAACAAATAATTCATGAAATGAAATATTGAGTGTTTTTTCAGCATTTTCTCAACATGCAACACATATGTCATGAAATTAACTCTCGTTAAACTACTCATGAAAATAAATCAATAAATTCAATCCAACAAAATAAATTCAAAATAATTAGTTACAACATAACTATGACTTAAATAGATACATCTTTTGCTCTAACAATGTATTTAATCAAGAAACGTGATTGGAGAATCAATACAAGAAGATAATGACATGCATCACCCTAAAAAAATTAAAGGAATAAGAGTTTGGATGAAGTATGTAGATCTTGATTTTTCAATTTCAATTACTCGAAAATCTTCTCTTCTTGATCTTCAAAGGATTCTTGGATCTCCTCTTGATTTTTGCGATGAATTTTGTTATAAGAATGGCATGGATTGCTCTCTATTCTGTCTTGATCTACAATTATGTGATTATATAGTTATACGAGTCTAGATTGCATAGGCTTCAGTCTTTATGTTCTATTTCAATGTCTCCCTTGCGATCGCAAAGGTTTTTCCCTATGCGATTGCATAGGGGTAACGCATGTTCTCGATTGCTAGTTGGCCCTCTTTTAATTCCAATTTTGGTCGTCCAGCTTTCTAGTTCCTTCAATTTATTCCGTGAATTTTCACTTTTATTTCAATTATGTCCTTTTGTAATTGCAACAAAAGTCCATCATCATGTTGAAAATTTATAAGTGAATCACCAGTTTTATATATATATATTTTAACAATTTTGGTCATTTTTCTCCGTTTTTAATTCCAATCACCTTCAAATTCAAGTTTCACCTAAAATAACCCAAATGAAAACACAATGAAGTAGAAACAGGCTTAAATAGCCTGTCTTTTATGGCCCAAATAAGTGTGAAATCACACTTATCAACATGCAAATATACTTAGCGTAGTGTAGTGTATATATATTAATGCTCAAGAGGCTCAAAAGCTCACAAAATATGGTTAATATGCATCAAATCCCACACACCCTTCATTCAATCCACCATCAATAGCAATAAATCCAGTGCAATAAACAAGAATTCAACTACTCATGCCATTCCTCACTGTGCCTTAATTCATCTCAATAATTCACAATAATTCAAATCATAAATGGATAAGCATCGGAAAAATCTAGAATTAAGGAGAGAATTTTCAAAAAAAAATCTTTGAAAAAATAGAGCAAACATGGATTATAATAGAAATTGAGGTGCAACTAAAATGAATCAAATTTCAAAAACTAAGCAAAGCACATCAAAACCCTCCCCCAAACTTAATCCATACATTGTCCTCAACGTAACAAAACCATAAATTCTGAAAATTATAAGATAATAGGAATAGTGGACTCCCCTGCAGGTTGAAAGGGAGATGTGGTTCCTTTACTTCAAGGCGATTGTGCTGATTTCTTCGAGGTCGAGAAGGAGCTCTTTTTTTGTGACAGAAAGGAGAGGGAGACGGGCTATGGTGTTTGTATAAAGGTTGCAGGTTGGGGCTGTGGGAGAAGATGGAGATGAGGAGGCTGTTGAGTTTCGGTGGTAGATGAAGGTAGTACTGGTGGTGGTTGAAAGCGGAGTTGGTGGCTGTGGTTTTAAGGTTGAGAATGGAGTACCAGCGGCTGTTGGTGGAACTGGTCTGTCACAAACTGCTGAGAAGCCACGGTGGTTGGTTGCGGATGCTGAGTGATAGTCGGAGGTGTGGCTGGTGGTGGTGGTGGTGGAGAGATGAAGGTGGTGGTGATGGAAGGGTGTAAGGAGGGTTGTAGCTGTGAGAAATGGAGAGGGAGAGACGAGAATGGAGCTGAAAAGGGTTTGGAATCCTTTTTTTTTTTGTAACAAAGCCTTGTTTCTTAACCCGAGAATCACCTTGAATAAAGCGTGGGGACCCTTATTTCAAGATTCTTTCAATTCATTGCTTTCTTCATAGAGCGTGTTCACGTCTTAGTGAAAATTCATATCTGTCCAAAAATCAAAATAAGGTCAATTTTACTTCAAAAATTAGGAGATCATAAAATAAATAGTAGTGATTAAATAAATAAAAAATTAAAAATTGATTGCTAAAATTAAAGAAAAATTCGGGCTGCCTCCTGAAAGCGCCTTTCTTTTACGTCTTTGGCTAGACTAATTGTTTTCTTTCTTCAACCAGGATCAATTGGAATTCCCTAGCCAAATTTTGTCATGTTTTTCACTTGGTGACCTTCAGAGAAACGTTTATGTCCATGGTCATTAACTTTACGATGCTTACTATTGACAACTTTCAAGCCATCTTTTCCACTACCTTTGAAAACTTTCTATACTAAGCAATCAACAACATTAAAATAGACATAATTAACATCATTAGGAAAATTTATGGCATCATAAATGTTAAACTTAATAATTTCACTATCAAATTCCAATGTGAGTGTACCATCATGCACATCAATTTTTGTCCTAGATGTTTTCAAAAATGGACTTCCTAGAAGAATTGGTGTAGAATTAGAAGAAGAATCTTCATCCATATTAAGTACATAAAAATCAGCAGGAAAAATCAATTCATTTACTTGTACTAAAACATCCTCTAAGACCTTTAGGATATACATTAGATCTATCAGCAAGCTGTAAAATCACACCAGTTTCTTTTAATTGACCAATATTCATAGTTGAATAAACAGACAAAGGAATGATATTTATTGAAGCTCCTAGATCTAACATCACTTTCTTAACTCTTACTTTACCTATTTTGTAAGGGATGGTGAATATACATGGGTCCTTGCATTTAGGAGGCAATTTTTTCTGGAGGACAACTAAAACATTTTCTCTTATACTTACCTTTTTATTACCTTTAACCTCCCTCTTGTTGGTGTACAATTCCTCAAGAAACTTAGCATAACGAGGTACTTGTTTAATTGCATCAAGTAAGGGTACCTCAATTTTGCAAAAAGTTTCCATGATTTCCTTCTCTTCTTCCTCCTTTTTGGATATACTCAATCTTGTAGGGAGTGGAAGACGCGTCACATAAACTTTTGGTTGTTCTCTATTGAGGCTTTCATACTGGTCAGATTGAGGTTGATGAATGACTTCATTCTCAATTTTTTTCCCTAACTTGCATTGTTTCATCTTGCTAGGTTCTTTCAATTCCAAATGATGTGATCCCGGGAAAACCATTAGTGTAACGAACACGCGGAATGAATGCCGGGAAAGTTCCGAATTCAGGTTGGAACGGACGGTAACACTACGACCCGAGCCTCACGACGCAAGAACCAGGGGCATATCAAACCTGAGACCCGTTACGATGCGGAAACAAGAACCGTAATGGTTTGAACGCCACAAGGAATGTCCAGATCCTTGATAAGTTCAGTTGGTGAACGCCACAAATATCTCACAATATTTGATAAGTTCGAAGGTGTTCAATTCAGAACAATATATGAGGGAAAACCACTCAACACAATTTTCATTAATAAAAAAAAAAAAAAAAATCCCTTTGTATTACAATGAAGACGCCTTTATATAGGCAACCAGAATAAAGATCCTAATCTACTTAGGAAACTAAATAAAATCTAATCTAATTAGGGAATAGATAAAACTTATAATAAAATCTAATCTAATTAGGGAATAGATAAAACTTATCAAAATAGACTCCTAAAATACTAAAATAGGAAAAAGGAATTAAAATATAAAAAAGGAAACAAAAATCCGCATGATTTTACGCTTATCTGGATTTACGGCCGTGACAACATTCCTTACGGCCGTAACTGTGCTTCTGCTTAAGGATTACGGCCGTGACCATAAACTTACGGCCGTAACTTTGAAAACCTGAAATTCTTCATTTTGATCCGAGAGTGACTTACGGCCGTGAGAATATTTTGTTACGGCCGTAACTTTGCTTCTGCATAATTTTTGATTTTCTTGGTTTCCAACTCGATTCTCGGCTTGTCTCTTGGCTTGCTCACTTGGTTTAGCCTCGAACCTTGTTCACTCTCGCAATGCTTGATCTGTGAAGCTCTTCGAACATGCTGGAAGCTTTGTTTGGCTTGATTTGTAGTTCTTTCCGTCAAGCCCGCCATGATTCTCATGATTCTCCCCTTCTTTAGGATGATTCGTCCCGAATCATAGCTTGGTTCGTGATTTACAGATGCCCCACCAAGATCAAATGGGAAATTATGTACTCCATGACATGAATTCATTAGGTGGCAATCCTCCAATCGGTAAACACGAATGTATTGAAACATGAGGTTAATTTGCCAAGGTGGATTTGATTCAAGCTTCCATGTGTAATCAACCTGCAAAAAAGATTGAAATAAAATGGGGAGGGAAATGTTAGTTTCATGAGGTACAAGGTATGGATCCTTGTATTCATGAACCATCACCGCCAATTCCACTTTTTTAACCACGAGGCTCTTCTCTTCACCCCGTTCTCCCTTTGAAACTTCTTTCTCACCTTTCGTACTTTCAAACCCAACAACCTCTTCGAACTCCACATTTTTATCAACAATTTCTTGCACTCCCTCATTGCTACCCAAAATTTTATCTTCTAATTCCTCACTTCCCAGCTCAAAATTTGGAGCTTGTTCAACTACTTCAATTTTCAACTCTTCAAATTCAATCTCAACATGAGGCTTTACTATAATCTCACACTCACTTCCCCTTTGTAATTCAGGCTCAGCCTCCCTTTCCCTTTCCCGTTGCAACTTGGCTAATTTTTCCCTTGCACTTTTTTCAATCATTTCCTCCTTTAACTGCTTTAATATAATTCTCACCTCATCAATTTCATCCCTCATTTCCGAGACAGCATCCCCAATTTTTTTGGCACCATCTTCCAATACTTTCAGCTCATACCCAATTCCAACCCTAGGTTTATGATCAATCCTATTTTCCCTCCTAATTCTAGGAACTGTTTGAGGTTTATCCCTGAATTTAGACATTGTGGAGTTGGATGTGGAATGGAATGGAAAGATTCGATAACAAGGAGCTAAGAAACTCAAGGAAGTGGTCCTTGAATTATGGGATTGACTTTTTTTTTTTTTTTGAATTATGGATGAAATTTCGGATTAAATAAAAAAAAAATATATTATTTATTTATTTTTTTTTTTTTTTTATAAATCCGAAATTTGTCAACAAACGAGACATGATTTGGACAAGAATCGAATAAATTAAACAAGATTGAATTTTTGTTGGATTTTTATATGAATCAAAAACTGAAAAAATTTCTGGCAAGAAGAACATGAAGAAAAAGTAAACTCAAGAAAAAAAGAATCAATAACAAGATATGGATGATTTTGTGCAGACTCTATGATAAAAACACAAAAATCAAACTGGATAGAACAGAAAAACAAAACCTGAATCCAGAGTCCGGCTCTGATACCAAAATGATGTGATCCCGTGGTAGGGGGTCACGACGAACACGCGGAATGAACGCCGGGAAAGTTCCGAATTCAGGTTGAAATGGACGGTAACACTACGACCCGAGCCTCACGACGCAAGAACCAGGGGCATATCAAACCCGAGACCCGTTACGATGCGGAAACAAGAACCGTAATGGTTTGAACGCCACAAGGAATGTCCAGATCCTTGATAAGTTCGAAGGTGTTCAATTCAGAACAATATATGAGGGAAAACCACTCAACACAATTTTCATTAATCAAAAAAAAAAAAATCCCTTTGTATTACAATGAAGACGCCTTTATATAGGCAACCAGAATAAAGATCCTAATCTACTTAGGAAACTAAATAAAATCTAATCTAATTAGGGAATAGATAAAACTTATAATAAAATCTAATCTAATTAGGGAATAGATAAAACTTATCAAAATAGACTCCTAAAATACTAAAATAGGAAAAAGGAATTAAAATATAAAAAAGGAAACAAAAATCCGCATGATTTTACGCTTATCTGGATTTACGGCCGTGACAACATTCCTTACGGCTGTAACTGTGCTTCTGCTTAAGGATTACGGCCGTGACCATAAACTTACGGCCGTAACTTTGAAAACCTGAAATTCTTCATTTTGATCCGAGAGTGACTTACGGCCGTGAGAATATTTTGTTACGGCCGTAACTTTGCTTCTGCATAATTTTTGATTTTCTTGGTTTCCAACTCGATTCTCGGCTTGTCTCTTGGCTTGCTCACTTGGTTTAGCCTCGAACCTTGTTCACTCTCGCAATGCTTGATCTGTGAAGCTCTTCGAACATGCTGGAAGCTTTGTTTGGCTTGATTTGTAGTTCTTTCCGTCAAGCCCGCCATGATTCTCATGATTCTCCCCTTCTTTAGGATGATTCGTCCCGAATCATAGCTTGGTTCGTGATTTACAGATGCCCCACCAAGATCAAATGGGAAATTATGTACTCCATGACATGAATTCATTAGGTGGCAATCCTCCAATCGGTAAACACGAATGTATTGAAACATGAGGTTAATTTGCCAAGGTGGATTTGATTCAAGCTTCCATGTGTAATCAACCTGCAAAAAAGATTGAAATAAAATGGGGAGGGAAATGTTAGTTTCATGAGGTACAAGGTATGGATTCTTGTATTCATGATAGATCACCTCCCTATCCTCCTTTCGCATAATGAGGCTCTCCTCTTTACCTCTTTCAACATTTTCACTCTCTTGCTCAATAGTTTTAACCCGAAGCCCAACCACATCTTCTAATTTTTCATGCATTCCATCATCACTACCCAAATACTCCTTCTCCTCACCCAATTTTGGATTTAGCTCAACTACTTCCAAATTATGCTTTTGCTCATGCACCTCCTCATAAATAATATTATCGACATGAATAGGCACCTCCTCAACACTACACAAATTTTTATTTTCTACTTCATGTTTCAAGTCTCCCTCCTTTTCAACATCCCTATCCTGAAACTCCAATTTTAAATCCCCTCCAATCTCACTTTCATTCCCCTTTGGAAGATGTGATCCGGACCAGGCATCGAAGGGCGAAGTCGAGCCATCGACAATATGATAGTGATCTACATGCAAAACGGAGCAAGTTCCGTGTTGGAGTCGAGCCGAGAAGGCGAAAGGATCGAGCCGAGTCAGGAAATCAAAGAAACGGGCAGAAACTTATTCACGGCCGTAAGATATTCCTCACGGCCGTAAAAATGAAATTGAAATCATTTACGGCCGTAACATATTCATCACCGCCGTAACACTCTTCAGGCAAAAATAGACAGAATGTTCATTACGGCCGTAAACTGGATATTCACGGCCGTAATTCAAGATTTTCCAGATTTTCCGGATTTTCAATTAATTTATTTCCTTTTATTATTTTAGGTTATTTTCCTATTTTAGAATTTTAGCATAATTAGAATTCTATTTTGAGTAAATTAGATGCTAGGTTTTCTTGCTTATTTATATTTCTTTTCATCATTGTAAACAAAAGACAAGTTTGAGTCGATCAATAAAATTTGTGAGAGGATTCTCCAAAATTGAGAGGTTGAGTTTATTTCCTTTTTCTTGAACTTATCAAAGATCCGATCTTTGTGGCGTTCTTCCAGCAAACTTATCAAATATTCGCAAGAATATTTGTGGCGTTTCCAAATTCGATACTTATCAAGGAAATTGACAAGTCCTTGTGGCGTTCACCAATCTTGGTTCTTCAATCCGCATCGCCATAAATTGTGTCGTGATTGTCGGGTCAAGGCTTTACCGTCGTTCTATCCTTATTTTTCGTTGTTTGTTCTTGTGTCGATCTGATCTAGATCTTTTCGAGGGTTTTAAATATCGTTATTCCGCGTGTCCGACGAGATTCCCCGACTGGGATCGCGTCATCTGGTATCAGAGCTTGGATCTATTTCAGATTCTTGCGTCTCTTGATTTTTTTCGTGTTCTTCGCGTTCTTCGTGTCAGCCATAAATTTTTCCAGTTTGATCCATAAGAGTCAGTCCCAAAAAATTCAAAAGTGTTTTTCTTCTTCGTTTTTCGTCCAAATTCAGTTCCGTTTTTTCTGCCATACTCGTAGTCCAATTCTTTGGTAGATTATAAAAAAAAAAAAATCCGAAAATTCCCAAAATATATCCCAAATATTCCAAATTTCCTTGTTTGTGTCAAAAAAAAAAGAAAGATGTCTGATAGAGAGGTTTCTACATCTTCATCTTCTATTGGAGACAGAAAACAGCACAGGGGTGTGAACAGAAGGAATGAACAGGGTAACAATGATATGGCAGCAATGAGGGCGCAGCTTGAGAGGCTTATGGCACAGATGGAAAATCGGGGTGCCGAGCGGGATCAATCTCATGATGGTTCTCGGGTTAGGAGAAATAATAGGCGTGAGGTTGGTATGGATGATGAAGGCATGGGTAGTGAAAGTGGAAGTATATCGTTGGGAAGCATGCGAAGGAGGGATAGAGGAGATATGCACGAAAGAAGGCATGATAGGGAGCGTCAGGATGCTAGGAGGCATCGTGGGGGTAGAGGTGATGTTGATGACGACCTTGGGAAAATTAAAGTGAAAATACCATCGTTCCAGGGTAGGAGTGATCCGGAGGCATACTTGGATTGGGAGACAAAGGTCGAACGGCTTTTTGATTGTAATAATTATTCGGAAAAGAAGAAGGTGAAATTAGCCGTGATTGAATTCATCGACTACGCAAATATTTGGTGGGATCAACTAGTTACGGGTAGGAGGAGGAACCTTGAGGAGCCGGTGGAGACTTGGGGTGAATTAAAAACTATAATGAGGAAGCGGTTTGTGCCGACTCATTATTATAGGGATATTTACCATAGGCTGCAGGGTATGACTCAGGGATCGAGGAGTGTAGAGGATTATCACAAGGATATGGAGGTAGCGATGATTAGGGCTAATGTGGTGGAGGATCGGGAAGCTACGATGGCTAGGTTTTTAAGTGGGCTAAATAGAGATATAGCCAATGTCATTGAGCTGCAACATTACGTGGAGTTAGAGGACATGGTGCACATGGCCATGAAGGTGAAAAGACAGATAAGGCGAAAGGGGGCAGCGAGACACTCACCCTCTTATCCTACATCACAACCTAAGCAGGAATTCAACGATGAACGTAACCCGAAAGGGAAGGAGGAGCCTACAACGAAAGGTAAAAATATTTCTGATTCTCAAACTACTCGGGATAGAAATGTTAAATGCTTTAAGTGCTTGGGTAGGGATCATATAGCATCCCATTGTCCAAATAAGAAGCTAATGATCTTACGTGATAATGGTGAAATTAGTTCCGAAGATGAATTTAAGGGAATGCCTAAGTTAGTGGATGTTGGGGCTAGTAGTAGTGATGAGGAAGGATTGACCTATCCTGAAAAAGAAACACTTGTTAATCGACGTGTCCTTAGTGCTAGGGCTAGGGTGGATGAAATTGGCGAGCAAAGGGATAATCTTTTTCATACTAGGTGCTTGGTGGGCAAAAAGGCTTGTAGTATGGTGATTGACGGGGGAAGTTGTATTAATATGGTTAGTACAATGTTGATTAATAAATTGGGCTTAAGCTTGATGAAACATCCAAACCCTTATAAATTGCAATGGCTGACCGAGTCGGGGGAAATTAAGGTAAATAAGCAGGCTAGGGTCAATTTTGCCATCGGGGGTTATAAGGATGAGGTGGTCTGTGACGTGGTACCTATGCATGTTGGTCATATATTGTTGGGGCGACCCTGGCAACATGATAGGAGGGTAGTGCATGATGGGTTTAAGAATCAATATACATTTGTGAAGGGTGGGAAGAAATTTACACTTGTTCCGTTATCGCCAAAAGAAGCTCAAAAGGATCAATTGAAAATCAAAAGTGAGTTTGAAAAAAGAAATAAGAGTGTTGAGGCCACGACCTCAGAAAAAGGAGAGGGTATGAAAGTTGAAAACAAGAGAGTTGAGGCCACGACCTCAGAAAAAGGAGAGAATGAGTGCAAAAAGAAAAGAGAGTCCACCCCCAAATTGAGTTTATTTGCACATAGGTTGGTGTACAGGGATCCACGCCTTGCACTTAACCGAGCTAACAATCCCCTCCCCAGTTCTATGAAATCTGTTTTGCAGGGACATAACTTAAGCCATGAACGTAAAGCGGGAAAGAAAGTTATTGGCCAAAATAAGCAGCACAAAAGTCTAAAGGATTGCACAAAGCTTACACGTGATCAACGAGCCCGGAAAAGCAGGAGGAGTCTGAAAGGTCGACCAAAAATGGATTCGAGGTCGAATCCTTTTCAAGAGAGGGAGTATGATGTGATCCGGACCAGGCATCGAAGGGCGAAGTCGAGCCATCGACAATATGATAGTGATCTACGTGCAAAACGGAGCAAGTTCCGTGTTGGAGTCGAGCCGAGAAGGCGAAAGGATCGAGCCGAGGCAGGAAATCAAAGAAACGGGCAGAAACTTATTCACGGCCGTAAGATATTCCTCACGGCCGTAAAAATGAAATTGAAATCATTTACGGCCGTAACATATTCATCACGGCCGTAACACTCTTCAGGCAAAAACAGACAGAATGTTCATTACGGCCATAAACTGGATATTCACGGCCGTAATTCAAGATTTTCCAGATTTTCCGGATTTTCAATTAATTTATTGCCTTTTATTATTTTAGGTTATTTTCCTATTTTAGAATTTTTTGCATAATTAGAATTCTATTTAGAGTAAATTAGATGCTAGGTTTTCTTGCTTATTTATATTTCTTTTCATCATTGTAAACAAAAGACAAGTTTGAGTCGATCAATAAAATTTGTGAGAGGATTCTCCAAAATTGAGAGGTTGAGTTTAGGTGTATGGGAATCGGACACATTGTATCACAATGCCCGAACAAGAAAATAATGCTTGTGCGCAATAGGGTGGTGGTGTCGGAGGATGAGGTTGAGGATGATGAAGAGTTTAGGGACATGCCTGCCTTAGAAGAAGCTAGTGATTGTGATGATGGAGATTATGCGGTAGCTCAATCCCTTATTTATTCCGAAAATTCATCCTAAAATTTAAAAAAAAAAGAGTCCATTCAAGAACCACTTTCTTGAATTTCTTGATCCTTTGTTTTCATTATTCTTTTTGTGTCCTTCCACAAAAAAAATTCACAATCTCCAATTCCCATGAAAACGCCAAAGATCGTATGTGGAGATTTTTGAATGAAGCTTTGGTTAGGTTGGATAAATTAGATGAAAGGGAAGGGAAATTGAAAAAGGGGCGATCTCAAGCAAATCGTAGTGATTATAGGCGTGATCCTAAACTTAGGGATGGAATCGGGGTTAAGAGAGGAGCTGAGATTGATCCAAAAGCAATTTTGAAATTTCAAAAAGAAATTTATGAGGAAAGATTGAGGTGTGAACAGGAGGCAGAAAGAAAATATTTGGCTAAATTGCGAAAAAAGGAGGAGAAACGAAAGGCGGTGATTATTTGTTATTGTTGGTTATGAAGTATACCTACGGGTTGGATAAGTCCAAATTACAAGGGAGACTCTGCCTAGAATTTTATCATTTGAAATTAAGAGCATAGTATGGTATGCAACCACTAAGGGAATTGAAGTTAGAATTGCAAGTTCATTTACACCATAAGCGAGATTTAGTACATGATAAGTTATATTTTGAAAGATGAGTGAAGACAAGTATTATGGCGTTATTGGGAAGAATCTTAATTATTTTTGGGAACGGATTTATCACTAGTAAGGAATGATCATTTGTATTGGAGAATATTATAAATTATGAGGATAGGAGATAATACTGTTGATTTATTTTGGAATGTGATCGGGAAGAAATGTTAGAGAAAAACTGACGATATTATGTTATTGGGTATACTACATTGAGAGAATATTCAGGAAATTTCTATCGTTTTAATTATTTTGGTGATATTTGGTGATAAGAAGTTTTAGAGATGACAAATTATTATGGTTTGATATGTTTTTAAAGAAATAGTAAAGATTTATTGAAATTTGGAGAAAATTTTCATGGGTTTACAGAGATTAGTGAAGAGACGTGATGTTATTTGGATTATTGAGTAATGACTTAAGTGGTCAGCAAATATTTCTTTATACAGAGGCTATGTTGAAAGTTTGTATTTTAGACCTTAATGATGGTTAGGAAAACCATTTACCGTTTGTTGAATTTACATGTAATATGATTATTGGGAATAATCAGTTATCATGAATGAGAGATATTGAAAGTATTTTATAGTGAGATGCCCTTAAAGGAGTAACCAATTATTCAAATTGAGAAATTGGGAACATGTGATTTAATGTTTGGGATTATGTGAGATAATGATGATTGTCATAAGATTATTTGTATATAAAAGTACAAGAGATAATGATAAGGAATCATGTGATTTTCTTAGGCCGAGAATTTAAGATGATGATGTTCTGAGATGATGAAATAAGTTGACCATCCATGAATTGGTTATGTTGTATTTGGTTCTAAGTGGAATTTAAAGAATGATGAATCTCAGTTATGGAAAATAAATTAGGTTACCTCGTAATTTGAATGATTCACTGATGTACATTAAGTTTTCATTGATGATACTAGAAAATCATGAGAGAAAATTTTTGGATGAAATTGATGACAGAAATTTTTACCAGGTCCTAAATTTTGTACAAGTATTGATGAAGTAATGCATTGGATCAGAGAAAGTCTTAGGATTGATCATATCTTGAAATTTTGGAGATTGATATTGATGGTATTTTGTTTAGAAAATAAGAAATGAAATTTTATGTAATTGTTCTTGTGGAAAGAATTTGTGGAAAAATAGGGATAAGACTTCACAGCGATGACTTATTTTGGAATGGTGTGCAGAGAGTGACAACGGTAGAATCCAAGATTTATTGAAGTTGAGAGATTGATATATGAGTGAGCATATTGACGTATAAGGTTCACGTGATAAGTATGATGGTTATTATATTGAAATCTTAGAGAGATTGATATGAATATTTGAGATCATATGATACGATGATAAGTGACAGGTTACATGATTACTACAAGAAATGGTGACTAGACGGTTAATAGATGTTATGGTTATTTCGTGAAGAATCGTGTGAATATTGAGTTAATTGATCTCATTTTGATGGTTTATTGCATTATGGTGAAAAATATTACATACGATTGGGAATTTTTGTTTTGAGTCATAATATATGGGTTTATTTAAAGTCTTGATGATGCAGTTTTGATTATTTATTGTCGATTGCACTTTTGATATGAATAAAGTATTTTTGCTACAATAATGGAAAACCTGAGAAGATTATTTTTGTGACTTTTACTTATAATGGGATTGTATTTTTAGATTAAGCAAACATGATGAGGAATACTATATGATTCACAGAAGTCTTATTCAATGGTGATAGGCTTAATCAAAGTATTGTTCATAGTGTGACATGAATTGAAGTTTTGGGAGAACAGGAAAAGATTGAATCTTGAACTTCAGATTGGGAAATTAGTGAGGTTTCTTAAGTTTGAGAATAACATATCTGATCCGTATGATGCTTTAAGTCCTCAGTTAGAATGAACATGTGATACCGAGTACTGGATGCATGATTTAAAAGTATGGATTAAAGGATTTAAGTTTGAATTCTCCGATTTTGAAAAGGAAGTTTCAGTCGAACTTATAAATGATTTCGTTGGTACATCTTTTCAGAAAGATTCTACCAAGTTTGGGTTTTGTACTCAATATTTTGGAATTGATATCGCGCTTATATATTTTGGATCATAAGGATTTATTCTTGATCAATCTTCTTAATTTTTAGGTTAAGCATTTGGATCAATGAATATTTTGTGGTTTCGATATTAGTATAGATCCTATAAAAGGTACCTTTCGTTTTGACAAGAGAGGGAATTTAAGATCTCATTTTATCGGATCATTTGAAATATTGGAGAAAGTAGGTAATGTGGCTTATTGTTTGACTTCGCCACCAGAACTTGCAGCTGTTCACAAAGTCTTTCATGTTTACCTACTGAGAAAGTATGTTCATGATTCAAATCACATGGTGAATTATTAGTTTATTTTAGTCCAGAAATATTTGACTTATGAAGAGGCACCTATGTGCATAGTAGAGAGAAAAGTCCATGTCTTAGGAAACAAAGATATGCCTTTAGTCAAAGTCCAGTGAGGGTAGAGATAATAGTAATGAGATTACTGAGAGAAAGAAGAAAAGAAATTCTGGTTAAATATCCAGATATCATAGATCGAGTAAGTTTAATTTCGAGGACGAAATTATTTTAAGGAGGTAAGATTGTAGCGACCAAGAATTTTTACGCAATTAATAATTACTTTAATAATTAGAAAATCGTGTCGCTGCTATCTCACCCATTTATTTTTATGTTAACGTCATGACGCGCTCGTCTAGCCAAGTTGTGAAATATCGAGAAATGTTGAATTCGTTCGATTTTAAATTAAATGTCCGAATTTCTAAAATTATAGTATTTTAATTATTTATTCAAATTATTATTTTCAAAATCATTTTAAATTCTAAATTTATTAAAAATATCTCCATTTTTCCTTATGAAATTATTTTAAGTCCAAAATACGAAATTCAAATTTTATCTCAAGATTTATTCATTCTCAAATTTATTTTCAGTCCAAAATATATATCAAAATTTACACAATAATCGAATCAATTATCATATCTTTACACCAATTCCATCATCATTTCCATATCAATCAATTAGGATGTTTTCCATTATTCTTTCCTATAATTCCTAATTTAATACCAAGATTTCAGCATCTTCACACATGAACAACTGGATCACACTAAGCACCATCATTATCATCACAAAACTTCCATTGTCTGCAGCAAATTTGTCTCCAGCCCTTCTCCATCACAATCACGGCCAGCTCCTCCCAGTCCCCTCCAATTCAACTCCATCCAATACAATTTCCATTGCCAGCAATTTCCATTTGCAAGATCATCACCACTGTCAAACCACAATTACTACCAAAATGTTATCACCTGCAATTTCTCAATCCAGCCATCACCCCTACCCCGGTTGAACTCCAAAACCAGCATCACAAACCACCATTAAGATCCTGCCATAACCATCACCGGAATCCATCCACTGCAAACCAACCAGCAACACCACTCTGCCTCCATCATCATCACCACTACCTCCATCTCCATAGCCCAAAACCACCTGCAGCTCCATCACTGCCAAACCAACCCAATTTCTCTGCAACCAAAGTCTCAATACATCAAAACCTGGCCAACCTCACCACACTGCACCAACCAGCATCACCAGCCATCCACTTCCACCTTCATCCCCAATACCACCATCATCAGTCACCAACCAACCATTTAAGCCACAGACGCCATCACTGTTTTATCACTATCAAACCAACCTCACTGCAACACTGGATTTATCAACCATCAATGCCAATTTCAACCACCATCATCAGTCACCAACCAACCATTTAAGCCACAGACGCCATCACTGTTTTATCACTATCAAACCAACCTCACTGCAACACTGGATTTATCAACCATCAATGCCAATTTCAACCACCATCATATACATCAATCTAAAACCAAATTTGCAAATCAACTATCACCACCATCATCAGATTTCCTCAAACCAATTGTCTGCAACCACAATTCAACCACACCACCTAAACCATAATTTCTACAAAAAAAAAACCAATCACCACTACCGAATCAATACAGAACCACAAGCTGCACCCAAGATTCGTTGCAGCCCCAAATAAACACCCAATGCCATCACTACCTTCTTCACCATCAGCCACACCAACAGAGTCACCACCAACTTTCAAGAACTCAAATCATCACCACCGCTACTGCCTAGCTCTAAGTCCGCGCACCACCGTAACCACTTCCACCGTCTTCTCATAATCCACATAAATCAGCCGCTTAAAACAAACCAAACCTTACCCTCTTACCACCACCTCTTCCTCCTTAACACCGCCACACGACGGCGGTGATACCGTCGTGAAATCTTCGACGGAATGGGCCGGCAGTAACCACCGGTCTTCTTCCCTGTTTTTCGCTCGCCAGTCGCCTCTCTCTCTCTCATCGTCTGAATTGTAGATCGAAGTGGTAGAGAGAGAGAGAGAGAGAGAGAGAGAGAGAGAGAGAGAGAGAGAGAGAGAGAGAGAGAGAGAGAGAGAGAGAGAGAGAGAAATCTGAGAATATATTTTGAGTTTCAAAAATTTACACTTTGGTCCCTACGTTTGAAAAATGATCAATTCATTCCCTTTTGGTTTCAAATCATCAATTTCTGTCCTTAAGTTTTAAATGAGTTTTAATCAGCCCTTTCATTTTTAAAATCTATTATTTTAGTCCTATTGTTTAATATTCGTTTTGAGCTCCGACCCATCTTTTAAAAGATTTACATTTTAGTCCCCAAAGGTTTAAAAGCAATCATTTAAGCCCCCATATTTTAAAGTCTTTTGATTTTGTTCATATTGATTTAAAATGATATATATATATATATATATATATGTATATATGTATATCTATAAATATCAACTTTCAAAAGTATTCATTTTATTTCATCAACTTTCAAAGTATTCATTTTAGTCCATCAACTTTCAAAGTATTCATTTTAGTCCCTCAACTTTCAAAACATCAATTTTAGTCCTCAAATTGTAAATTATCATTTTTAAACTATAAATTTCTAAAGACTAATTTAATTTACTGGCTAGACGAGGTGTACGGAGATTTAAAGGATTTAAGTCGTTTCCCGCTCAACTTTGCACTCGTCGGATTTAAGGTAGACTCGCCCCCACTAATTGATTTATATTATAATTGCATGTGTTATGTGGGTCTGTGTGATTTTATGCTTAATTGCATGAGAAAAGAATATCTCTTTTGAGATAAAGAATTATGTTATGCTGGGCATAACTTATCTGCTAGCCAAGAAAAGAAAAGATGGTTCATTTGCGTTCACTATGTGATGCCTATGAATAAGAAAAGAATGTCATTACATTATTTGCATAATTACTTGTTCAATTATCTTGTAGATTAATTATTGGCGATGAGTCTACTAAGTATTTCATTTTGAAATGCTCAACCCATTATTTTAAACAATTTTGCAGATTTTGGAGACGGTGGCGAGTGATGGACAATGACGGCAAATTACAAATTGATATTTTTTAAAAGTCGTGAACTTTGAAATAATTATTTCATTTTATCAAGAATTTTCAATTCTTATAAATTTGTACGAATTTACTTATTTCATCTGAATTATTGAATTATCGCTAAACTTTTATTCAATAAATGCGATATTTAATATTTAGTCATTTTCCGCAACAAAGTTTATTCAAGAATTTAGAAAAGTGACGTTCCCGCGCTCCTCGGAATTCGGGGCGTTACATAGGAGATGTGGTTGAGTTTGAAGATAAAAAAATTGAACAAGAGATTGCAAAGGAGGAAAGAGGCGAAGAGAAGAGCCTCGTGGTTCAAGAAGTGGAGTTGGTGGTGGTTTGTCATGAATACAAGGATCCATACCTTGTACCTCATGAAGCTAACATGTCCCTCTCCATTTTGTTTAAATCTTTTTTGCAAGATAATTATGACTGGAAGCTTCAACCACACTACGATTGGCAAAGGAAGTTCAAGCTCCATCTCTTCCGTGTTAGCAAATCAAAGGATTCCAATTTATTGAACTCATGGCATGGAAGCAAAAATTTTCCGTTTGATCCAGGAGGTGAAGTGGAACACCAGGAACAAAGCTATGATTCGGGACGAATCATCCTAAAGAAGGAGGGTATGATGTGATCCGGACCCTCGACAATCGGAGTCATAACAGGCTTGACGGGAAAATTTAAATATTCAAGCCAAAACAAGAATTCAGTAGGTTCGACGAGCTTTGAAGATCAAACCGTGTCGAAAAGAACCAAAAATTAAATCACGGCCATGGATGGAATTGGTCACGGCCGTAACTATGAAGGTCACGGCCGTAACGATGAAGCTCACGGCCGTAACCTATTCTCTGCCTAATTCATAACCGGATAAAAAAAAGCTTACGGCCGTAACAAAATCCTCACGGCCGTAACATATTTCAATTACACAATTACGGCCGTAAGTGAAGACCTCACGGCCGTAAGACTGCTTCTGGACGTGCGCCGCTGTGGAGTTTAAAGATTTCGAATTATTTTATTTCCTTATCAGTTTTTAGCTATTTTAGGTTAGTTAGAATTCTATTTTGAGTAAATTAGCTATTAGGGTTTTATTTTGCTTATTTATATACCTTTTTGATTCATTGTAAAAAAAGACTTTGATGATTAAATAAAACAGAGATTGAATGTTTTTCAATTGTTTAATGTGTGGATTCACATTACAAACCCAAACTTATCAAGATTGATTATCTTGTGGCGTTAATCCCGAATTTATCAAATATTCGCGAGAATATTTGTGGCGTTCAAATCAGAGACTTATCAAGGAGATTGGGCAAATTCTTGTGGTGTTTCGAAAGTCGTGGTTCTTTATTCCGCATCGTCGAGCCATCGCGTCGTGAAAATCGGGTCATGATTCATCCGTCCAACCACAACCTGAGTTCGGAACTTTCCGGCGTTTCTTCCGCGCTTCGAACCTCATCCAGATGATGTGGACCCGGGAGGGGTCACGACGGACACGCGAAAATAACGCCGGGAAAGTTCCGAATTCAGGTTGGAACGGACGGTGACACTACGACCCGAGCCTCACGACTCAAGAACCAGGGGCATATCAAACCCGAGACCCGTTACGATGCGGAAACAAGAACCGTAATGGTTTGAACGCCACAAAGGATGCCCACGCCTTTGATAAGTTCGATTGGTGAACGCCACAAATATCTCACAATATTTGATAAGTTCGAAGGTGTTCAATTCAGAACAATATATGAGGGAAAACCACTCAACACAATTTTCATTAATCAAAATCTAATGATCGTATTACAATGAAGACGCCTTTATATAGGCAACAAGAATAAAAATCATAGTCTACTTAGGAAACTAAATAAAATCTAATCTAATTAAGGAATAGATAAAATTGATCAAAATAGACTCCTTAATTGACCTAAAATACTAAAATAGGAAAAAGGAATTATAATATAAAAAAGGAAACAAAAATCCGCATGATTTTACGCTTATCTGGATTTACGGCCGTGACAACATTCCTTACGGCCGTAACTGTGCTTCTGCTTAAGGATTACGGTCGTGACCATAAACTTACGGCCGTAACTTTGAAAACCTAAAATTCTTCATTTTGATCCGAGAGTGACTTACGGCCGTGAGAATATTTTGTTACGGCCGTAACTTTGCTTCTGCATAATTTTTGATTTTCTTGGTTTCCAACTCGATTCTCGGCTTGTCTCTTGGCTTACTCACTTGGTTTAGCCTCGAACTTTGTGCGAAAGGAGGATAGGGAGGTGATCTATCATGAATACAAGGATCCATACCTTGTACCTTTTGACACTAACATTTCCCTCCCCATTTTATTTCAATCTTTTTTGCAGGTTGATTACACATGGAAGCTTGAGTCAAATCCACCTTGGCAAATTAACCTCATGATTTAATACATTCATGTTCACCAATTGGAAGATTGCTGCCTAATGAATTCATGTCATGGAATCTATAATTCCCCGTTTGATCCAGGTGGAGCAGCTGTAAATCATGAACCAAGCTATGATTCAGGACGAATCATCCTAAAGAAGGGGAGAATGATGAGAATCATGGCGGGCTTGACGGAAAGAACTACAAATAAAGCCAAACAAACCTTCCAGCATGTTCGAAGAGCTTCACAGATCAAGCATTGCGAGAGTGAACAAAGTTCGAGGCTAAACCAAGTGAGCAAGCCAAGAGACAAGCCGATAATCGAGTTGGAAACCAAGAAAATAAAAAATTATGCAGAAGCAAAGTTACGGCTGTAACAAAATATTCTCACGGCCATAAGTCACTCTCGGATCAAAATGAAGAATTTCAGGTTTTCAAAGTTACGGCCGTAAGTTTATGGTCACGGACGTAATCCTTAAGCAGAAGCACAGTTACGGCCGTAAGGAAAGTTGTCACGGCCGTAAATCCAGATAAGCGTAAAATCATGCAGATTTTTGTTTCCTTTTTTATATTTTAATTCCTTTTTCCTATTTTAGTATTTTAGGTCAATTAAGGAGTCTATTTTGATAAATTTTATCTATTCCTTAATTAGATTAGATTTTATTTAGTTTCCTAAGTAGACTATGATTTTTATTCTTGTTGCCTATATAAAGGCGTCTTCATTGTAATACGATCATTAGATTTTGATTAATGAAAATTGTGTTGAGTGGTTTTCCCTCATATATTGTTCTGAATTGAACACCTTCGAACTTATCAAATATTGTGAGATATTTGTGGCGTTCACCAATCGAGCTTATCAAAGGCGTGGGCATCCTTTGTGGCGTTCAAACCATTACGGTTCTTGTTTCCACATCGTAACGGGTCTCGGGTTTGATATGCCCCTGGTTCTTGCGTCGTGAGGCTCGGGTCGTAGTGTCACCGTCCGTTCCAACCTGAATTCGGAACTTTCCCGGCGTTATTTCCGCGTGTCCGTCGTGACCCCTCCCGGGTTCACATCACCTTCCCACTTCTCAAGGAAATTGTACTAACATTTTGTTTTTTATTAACAATAATTTGTGAAGACAATTGACCTTGAGATTCCAATCTGATCACAGCTGATGCCAATTGACTCACTTGAGTCTCCAAATTCTTAATGCCTGTTCTCGTCTCCTGTTGAAATTTTTGTGTGTTAGTTGCAAGTGATTTAACAATCTCTTCTAGAGACATACTTGAATTTGAAGAATGTTGTTCTAGGAATTATTGGACGACCTTGTCTGATAACTGAAGTTGGGATGATCCCTCCAACCTGGGTTGTAAGTGTTTGAATAGGAATCATACTTCGCTTGAGGTGGGCCTGGAAATCTTTCAATTACATTAGTCTGCTCAAAAGAATCTTCTTGAAGAGTAGGACATGTGTTAGTTGGATGACTAGTAGCAGCACAAATTCCACAAGCTTTAACTTGTTGCATATTCCTTGAACAAGAGAGGTTAGATTTGCTATTTTATTTTTAAAAAAAGACACATTTACCTCATTCACCCTTTTCAAAGGAGTGTCTTTTCTGAATCTAAACTTTTTTGTGTTAGCAGCCATGATGGAGATCAAATCCCTAGTGGCAGTTAGGGTTTTATTCACTATAGCACCTCCACTAGCTGCATCCATCATCTTCCTCTCCATTGACAACAATCCTTCATAGAGTTATTGAATGAGCAGTTGTTTAGAAATCTCATGCCGAGGACAACTTGCACATAACTTCTTGAATCTTTCCCAATATTCATGAAGTGTTTCAGTATCGCTCTGTTTGACTCCACAAATTTCCCTTCTGATAGCAGCTCATGAAGTAGGGAAATATTTATCAAGGAACAACCTGACCATACCTTCCATGTGGTTATGGACCCTGAAGGTAAGCAAAATAGCCAATCCTTTGCCATATGTCAGCGAGAATGGAAAAGCATGCATATTGATCTGTTCTTCATTTACTCCTTGTGGTTTTAGGTTTGAACACACCATGTGAAACTCCTTCAAATGCTTGTGGGGGTCTTCATTCTCAAGACCGTGGAATTTGGGGAGCAAATGGATTAAGCCAGATCTCAGTTCGAAGTCCACCTCCAAAACTGGGTATTGAATGCAAAGTGGCTGTTGATTTTCATTTGGGGCGGCCAATTCCCTTAAAGTTCTTTCCTTGAAAGCCATTATTTTTTTATGTCTAAAGATAATTGAATGATGAATCAATCGAGCATAAATGAATAAAATAAAAAAAATAAAGAAAATTAAATCTATTTGACACCAGTCCTCGGCAATGGGTGTCGAATCCAACAAATAATAATATTTTCTTACTCTTATAAAATAAATTGTAATAGTGGTGAACAGTAAATTAAAAAGGGGGTTTTTGAATTTCGAATGTGAAATCAAATTGTAAATAAACAATTGCGGAATTAAAGTGAAGAAAATGTCAAACTAAATAAATATAAAGCCCAAGGTACAATCTCAGTATTGATTCTTAGAATTAATCATGGATGTAAAAATAAAATCTATTACTCGTTTTCTAAATTGGTTATGTTCGTTGATACGATCTAACAACCTATCTCTCCTTACTATCTCGATAATCAAGAGACGCTCGTTAATTATTTTCCTAATCGATAAAAAACCCTAGATATGATCTTATGATTTAATTTACCAATAGCATTAATCTCTAGAGAGATGACCAATTCAAACTAATAAATTCACATGTGTGATTTATTTTAGCTACATTATATATCTTAATAACATGAGTCAAAAATCAATCTATAATTAACTATGTTATTTGCCACTTATATTAGAAATTCTAAACAATTACGGATTTAGATTCCTAATTGGCTAAGTATCGTTTTGACAATTAAAACAACGTGCACTTTGTATTAATTAATCAAAACAACAATTTCAATGTAAACAAAAGATATATAAATAGAAAAGAGATAAAAGAATAATAAAACTAATTAGATTTCACAATTCTTGAAGAATCAACATTTCGATTATCCTTGAACTGGAATAATAAATTAGCTACTCTTGAACAGTGTTAATTAAAAACTAAAAAGAAAGAAATAATAAACGAGAGTTAAAGCCAAACTCAATGAATAATAAATAATGTTGTTGTCTTCATGTGCTGGGAAAGAAAGTCCCCCATTGTTGTCATGCCCTTTTGTCTTTTCTAGGGTATTAGATTAATCATGGGCCAAAGAAAAATGGGTTGCTGGACTTTTCTTTTCAATAACGTAGTGTCGTCGGAATTGTCTCCTTTCCTTTTTTCTTTATTCACCTGAAATCCGCCCTTCAAATTGTCTCTTGTTGCTAATCCAAATTAATGGTCGGCTGCTGGGCTCTTAATTTCATCCCCCAAGAATGTGTCCAACCCATTAATTTTTGAGGCTGCTGTCTTTTAGAAACAATAAGGCGTGCCCACCCCTTATGAAAAGTCATTTTTCTGATTGTATACTTTTTGAGTTCCAAACTTCTTCTTTTAATTTGTGATATTGAATCCAATTTGACCCAACTCCTTCATCTAATCCATAAAACATAAAATATGATTAATATCCACAATTTAAGCATTTAAAATCAATGAAGTAAGAGGAAATATCACAAATTAAGTAACAATTATGCGCTCTATCAAAGACCAATATGATTTTCCGGTTGTTTACAATGAGGACAGATTCCTCCTTTCATAGTTGATAAAAACTAAGTTTAGGGACAAGATATGATTCCCTAACTTTTACATAAATGGCTTACAATTAAAGTAGATAACGAAAAAGTAAGATTACAATAATTTTTGCTATTTTTCTAAAGTTTCACATGGAGTCTAAGCCTCCATGCCTTGAATAATTCATATTCAGACAAGATAAGCTTTGTCTTTATTGTAATTGAGTAGGTCCCCATAGCTTTTGCACTTATGGCGAGTTTCTACCTCCATTAGTTGATGTAGATATTCATAGGCTTCTTGGCTAAGATCCAAATTGCTGATAAGTATATCCTGAGCATATTCTCTTAATTTCCATAATTGACTATTAACTTGTTTAACTCTTGCAAAGTTGTAGATCAATATTTTCATCATTAGTTCTGTGTACACGACTCCAAATCCCAAAGCCCTTTTCTCTAGAATTTCTTGAATTTGTTCTTCCTTATTAAATGATTTAACTTCTAGTTTCGGAAGGATAACTTTGCTTGTTACTCCAAGTTTTATAATATGTTCTGCTTTTAGATAGTCCTCTTTAATAAATTCTGGGATAGCAGAGTAAATCCTGACATAAATCTTTTCAACTTTGGTTATACCAAAGTCTGTTTTAACTGCTTCTTTGACAGAATTAGGTAGTAATGATATTTCCTTCATATCTCTGCTAGGATAGATGCACTAGATAAGTCCTTGGTCAAACAGACCTCTGATTATTCTAGGTTCTGCTCTTGGTAAAATAATTGCTCTATTGATTTTTTTGATGGCTAATTGTCCTTAGCCATTCTCCTTCTTTTGTCCTTTCATTTAGATATTCCACATACTTCAAGAACGTTTCTAGTTTCTTCATAGTTTTCCCCCTTTCTGATAGTTCCTTTGTTACAACTACTGGCTTCTTTGCAGCTTGTCAAAAGTGTCTTTAGATGGTTCAATAGATTTGCCAATGGCTTTGGAAGATGAACTTCCTATAATTGATACATTAGATATATACTTCTTCCTCAATGGGAAGTTCTACAAACAAATTCTTCACTGGGGAGGATTGGGATCCTCCTTTGTATGTTTCCTCAAGAGAATTAACCCATGATTTGTAAAAAGATAGTTCACTGTTAATTTGTACTATTTGTGGCATACAAGTGTTTATATGGTTGAATAATTGATATTCATTTGTCTCATGGCCAAATTAAGTTTTTCTACTTTCTTATGTAGTTCCTCCATGTCTAGATAAATAATCTGCAATAACATTGTCAGTACCTTTAATATGAATATTTTCAAAATCATAATGATTAAGTTTTACTTGCCATCTAATTAACCTTTTATTTGCAATAATTGGATCAATCTCTTTAGTTATTGTCAGTCCTAATTTTGAATTTCATAGTAACAATAAATAATTCAAAATTTTTAATAGCAAATTTGACAACTAATAGTTCTTTCTCATTGATATGATAATTAGTTTGAGATTAAGTAAAACTACCACTATTGTATTGTGTAATTCTTTCTTCATCCTCTTTTGAATAGTTCTAAATTTGGTAAATTTTTACAAATGTCATTAATTTTTTGTACTTTTTCTTCTTCATCTCTAGACCATGTGTCCATCTAGTTTTTCCTTTTAACCGTTTTTGTAAGGGAATTAAATGTTTTGCTAGGTTAGGTATATATTTTCTAGTCAGATTTAAAAGTTCTAAAAAGCTTTGCAATTGTGTCTTATCTTTCACATAATTGCCAAACTTTTGTATTTTTATACCTATATGTTTTTGGAGTTTAATTCCTCCTGACTAATTTTAGATCCTAAAAATTCTACATTTTCCTTAGCTATTTCCATTTTTGTAGGTGATAATATAATTCCATTATTTCTTACAACGTCTATAAAAATATTAAGATGGTTTATGTGGTCTTATCTAATTTTAGAGTAAATAAGAACATAATATATAGATGCTGTAGTAAAATGGTAATTGTCTTTGAATATTTTTTCCATGTATCTTTGGAATTCTCCTGAACTATTTTAAATCCAAATGGTAAAACATTAAATTCATAAAATCCTGGTGGAACTGTAAAAGCTGTACAATGTCTAGATTCTTCTATTAACATAATATGATAAAATCCTGATTTTAGATCAAAGTTAGAGAAATACTTCTTTCCCCTGATTTGGTTAAATAATACTTGTTGACTTGGAATTGGGTAACTTAATTCTTTTGAATAACTGTTTAACCTTTTATAGTTCATTACCATCCTAGACTTTCCTCTTTTTGTTCTGAAAGTTCTATTACCATAAAGGTTGGGCTGCTACTTGCTATTAGATTCTCTAATAAATTTCTTTTCTAAGATTTCTTTTATATGCATTTCAAATTCAATTAATTCCTTTGGTGTATATTTTATTTGTTTTACACTAATAATTTTATTGTCATCTTCTAATATAATTTCCGCCATAGGTTTATTTATGTGCCATTTTTCTAAATGGTTATCTTCTGATAATTTTAATAATTATTTTGTAATGTTTTTTATTGCTATTTGATCAAAATTTTCTTGCACTAGGTTTATCCTACTTTTATTAGGCATAAATTGTATTGTTTGTGTTAATTTTTGTCTATCCTCACCACGCTGAGCTGCTATATGAGACTTTTTTTCTCTACAATACAGATTATTATTAATTCTAATTGCTATTACAATATGGTGACAAATGGTAGATAAAAATATAACTTCTAATTGCTCTGATACAACACTGGATTGGATCGCGAACTTTAATTTTGTGGAATTATATTCTTTTTCAAATTCTTCTTAAATGTTCTATAAATTCTAAATATTCTTTTATATGTCTAACAATTAGTCTATTACTGTAGCGCCCTGAGTTCCGTAAAACCAGGGACGCCACGTCGTCCTTTAAGGCTAACTATTTAACAAAATATTGCGAAAATAAACTAAATTTTAATTATCACATTTATTTGGAAATTTGCAACGGTAACTCAAATTTAAATAAATTTACTTGAAAACATTTCATAAAATTCCAAATCTCGACAAGTTGAATTAACAAGGTTCAATAAAAGTGACTTTCAAAATAACTTAAAATTAATATTTGCAAACACTATCCCTCATTCGTCACTGTCTCCGAACTCTACAAATGTTGTTAAAATAATGGAGTGAGCATTTCAAAAGAAAAATTCAGTAGACTTATAGCCAACAATTATTTTACAAGATGATTGAACACGTAATTATGCAAATTATACAGTGACATTCTCTTCTTAATCATAAGCATCACATAGTGAGTGCAATATGAACATATTCTCGTCTTATGCAAATAAAGCATATAAGTTATGACATGCATAATATAAATTTCTCTTCTTATCTCATAAGAGATATTCTTGTCTTGTCTCATGCAATTAAGCATATAAATCACGTAAATCCACAGAACTCATGCAATTATGATATAAACTAATTAGTGGGGGCGAATCTACCTCAATTTATCTCGAGTCACGTAAAAAGTGGAGCGGGAAGTAACCTCAACCTCTTAATCATTCTTACATTTCGTCTAGCCAAAATAGGAAATAAGCCTTGAATTAGTAATTCGAAAATTTAAAGTTTTAAAATGATAAAATAAAATTTAGGGACTTAATTGGAAATTTATTAAAATTGAAATTTCAAAAGTTTAAGGACTGAAATAGACTTTTCGAAATTAGTGGGCTGACTGTGGGGGAACAAGAACTCCAGGGGCTGATTTGTTAAGCACCCAAAACTTAGGAACCTAATTTAAAACATTTTTAAAGCTGCAAGACTGAAATGAATATACTTCCAAATTTTGGGGTTTAAAAGCAATTTTCAAAACTTAAACAGAATAAAACAAAGACATCTCATTTCTCTCTCTCTAAAATCGGAATAGAGAGAGAGAGAGAGAGAGAGAGAGAGAGAGAGAGAGAGAGAGAGAGAGGGCAATGGGAGGGACCTCTCCTCCGATTTTGGCCGCGTCGGAGCGGAGCTCACTCCGGCGGTGGCGCCGCCGTATCATGGCGGCGATGGCATGGGTGCGAGTGTGAAAAGAAGATGGGTTTGGATAACTTGTGCAGGAAAAACTAGAGATTTGGAGTTGGCTTGTGCTCGAATTTAGGTGGTTTCTCCGGCGACGATCTGTTCGGAAATGGGTCGGAGTTGAGGTAAGTTATTGGGTAAAGTTTATTTATTTATTTATTTTTGGGGAAATTTTGGAGGAGGACTGTGGCGATTGGTGGTGGTTCGATGGTGGCTGGTCGTCTGTGTGGGGGTTGCAGACGGTGGCTGTGGTGGTGATGTTCACAGTTCGAATGGGCAGGGCTTTGGGTGTGTGATGAAGGTGCTATCTGTATGTGTATGTGCGGTTGTTAGTTGGTGTGTTGTGGAGATTTGCAGTCGACAATGGGGTTCGAGGTTCGTTTTGGTTGTGATTATGTTGTTTCTACAAGGGTGTTAAGATTGTGGGGTTGAGGTGGTGGAGGCTGCTTGGTCGAAAGTGGTGGTGTGGGTGAACTTTGAAACTTTAGATTGCAAGCAAAAATCGATTATGGAGGTGGAAGAAGAGTGTTGCCCAGAATACCGCTTGGCTGTGTGAGTTGTGAGGAGAGATGATTGAGGGGTATATGAACAATAACTTTAGGGCACAATTTTCTAGGTGGTAAGTGGGTCAAGAATTTCCGAATTGGACTTACACGAATTGGACTTAAAATAATCAAGATTTTGACTAACATAATTTTTGGACCTAAAATAATAAATTTGAACTTAAATAAAGAGGAAATTACAAGTACCCCTGCTTTTCAAGAATCAAATTCAAAAATAAGATAAAACATATATAACTTCAATTTTCAGGTTGTAAATAAGATTTAAATTAATAAATTAGAAATCAATTATTCAACTCTTCCTATTTCAAAACACAACATTATTTCAAACCCTACTTATATTTTCTTCATCTCAATATTCATTTCATCGACACTTTCAAACCAGACAACCACCGCCGCTCAATCACCTACTGGCCACACCCCGTCGTCACCTCCAACTTCGTCTAAACCAAAAATCAAAAGCCCAGTCGGTATCATTGATCCGACAATCGCTGGTATCGGATTTTTCAAGTGTTGTTGCATCCGGTGAAATTCGGTAGTGGTGCCACTGCCTAAACCAAAAAATAAAAATCGAGATGGAGTGATTGGATGTTGCAGTACCGCTGCTGCCTGCTACCAGCGATGAGGAGGTGATAATGGTTGTGGATTTTTTGGCAATGGTAACGAATTGGTGGATCTGCAACGTAAGGTGAATCTTGGGTGACAAATTGGCTGCCATGTTTTGGATTGCAGTGGTGAATCTTGGGTGGTGTTAGTGGCTATGTGGTGGCTATGAGTGGTAATGGAGGCGGGTGTGTTGTCCGGTGGTAGGGGTGATGCGGTTCAAGCGTTAGTTTTGCATCAGCATTCTTTTTCTCTTTCTTTTTTTTTAATGGTTGAGGCATCAATCGTAGCGACGTCTTTGAGACGGTGGTGGTTGTGGGTGTCGGAGGAGGAGGAGGTGGTTGCGACGGTGTGGGCAGGTGTCCGTTACCTGAGATGTGGCCTCTATTGCAGAATGATTCAACCGATTCAAGTGCAGTAGAAGATGGCGGAAGGGAAGATCTGTTTGTTGATTTTCCATGGCGGAAAGGAAGATCTGTTTGTTGATTTTCCAAACGATATTCTCAGATTTTTCAGTTTTGAGGATAACGAATGATATACAGGAACCCCAATTCGGAAGGGAAGATCTGTTTGTTGGTGCCTGTCCCAATATGTTGTGACCTAATACATGTCCGTGCCCCAGTAACCGAATAATCTGATAATTGTGACTTAAAATATTCATGACTTGATAAATTGTGTCCTAATAATCAGACAATTGAGACTTAAAATATTTGTGGTTCAATAATTTTATAAATTGTGACCTAAAAATAACTCGAGATCAATTAATTTAAAAATTGCGACCTTTAAATTGTTATTAAGAAGTACAAATTTGTTACTTGAAAATATGTTGGATTCTATTAATTGGCATTTTGTGACCTAGAAATTAGTTCGTGATTTAAAAAATATTTTATTGTGACCTAAAAATAAGTTCAATTTGTGACTTAATATTTTGATAAATTGTGACCTTGAAATCATTTGTGACCAAAACACTCGTGTTCTGTGACTTAAATATATAGTATTGTGGCCTTAATATATATAATTAATAAAATATTTTAATTATTTAATTTAATTAATTGATTCTAATTACAACCTGATTTTTGAAATTTTATAGGTTACACCTTAATTTTGAAATTGACATTTATAATCACCTTAATTATGTAATTTTCCCATAAATAAATTGGACTCAAAATTATTAAAATTTGGATTTAAAATGATAAGGAATTTGATACTTTAAAGTATTTGAGATTGGACTCGATTTTTTGAATGGATTTAAATTTGTTTTACAATGGCTAGCCGAGCACGCTTTTATTTTTAAAAATTGGGGTTAAAACTTAGCAACGCGTTTTTCGAGAAAAATGATTTTATATTAATTTTTTTTAAAAAAAATTCTAGGTCGCTACAATTACTAAATAATCTTAAATAAAATCTAATTGTTAGAGTATATCTTAACTTTTTATATGTTTTAAAAATTTTTTTGATAGAGGCCTTCTCATAAAAATAGTTTGTCTAATAATTTCCAATCTAATTTTGTTTTCTTCTAAGATATTCTTTGTTGTTTTACTAGTCTTTTAATTTTTCTATATTTTTGTATAACAATTATACTTAAACTTCTTCCAGTTCTTTCTAATTCTAAATATTCATTATGTAAACTTCTAATTAAATCTTTTATTTTTCCGTGGAGTAGATGAGGGTCATAAACAGGCATATTCTTTTTATAATTGTGAAAATAATTAATAGTTAAATTTTTTTTATTCTTTCATGTGTTAATATTTTTTATAATTTTATTATGTGTAAAACTTAGTAGGATAATATGTTAGATAAAATTTAGGTTTATTTTTTTATTTTTATTTTTTGAATTGAAGAATTAGGTTTATTTAGTAATTCCTTAGATATTCAAAGATTATAATAGGTATTTTATAGTGTTTGTACTCTAGTTAGTAAGGATTTGTTAGTACAAGTAGAATTGTTGCGCAAAAAAATGATCACATTAATTAAACTATGTTAGACAAATGTGTATACTATATAGACCAAACACTTGGACCAAATCTGTACACTATAAAAACTAAATATATGTATGTTTGAAAGTTGTGAATCCCATAAAGAATATGATTGAGATTAATTATTGATTTTGATTTAAATTAAAATCTAGATTTTAAATTGTACAAAACTAGGTTAGTGGTATGAAACACTTCATTTTTAAAAAAATATATTCATCTTTCTATTCACAAATTTGTTATCGTTTTTATCGATGACATACTGATTTACTCAAGGGATTTTGAACAGCATGAAGAGCACTTGAGGATAGTATTGGAAACACTGAGAGCAGAAAAGTTGTACGCCAAATTCAAGAAATGTGGATTTTGGCTTGAGAGGGTAGCCTTCCTAGGTCATGTTGTTACAGTAAATGGTATTGAAGTTGATCCGTCTAAAGTTGAAGCTGTAATGAATTGGCCAACACCTGCCAATGTTGGAGATGTGAGAAGTTTCCTTGGGTTGTCCGGATACTATCGACGATTTATAGAAGGTTTTTCTAAAATAGCAGGTCCTATGACACAGTTGACCAGGAAGGGAATTAAGTTCCAGTGGACAAGTCAGTGCAAACAAAGTTTCCAAGAACTGAAGAACAGACTTGTATCAGCACCAGTATTGACTATACCGAATGGGTCGGATGGTTATGTTATTTACAGTGATGCATCCAAGCATGGATTGGGTTGTGTATTGATGCAGAATGGACAAGTAATAGCATATGCTTCAAGGCAGTTGAAGCCATATGAAAATAATTACCCGACGCATGATCTAGAGCTTGCAGCTGTAGTGCATGCTTTAAAGACCTAGAGACACTATCTGTACGGGAGTAAATGTGAGATTTACACCAATCACAAGAGTCTCAAGTATTTCTTTACTCAGAAGGAATTAAATATGAGGCAGCGTCGATGGCTAGAGCTCGTGAAAGATTATGACTGCACTATTCTTTACCATCCGGGTAAAGCAAATAAGGTTGCAGATGCTTTGAGCAGGAAGAACGCTGGTCAGTTGTCAGTTTTGGGGACAACGCAAGACTAGTTGATTCGAGACTTTCAGGATTTGAAAATTGAAGTGCGAGCCCCATCAATTCGAGGATCTGGCAGATTGACAAATCTGACTGTTAAACCAGATCTGGAGATCAGATTGTGACAGCTTAGGGAGGTGATAAATTTTTGGAGAAAATTAGATCTGAAGTTGGGACTAGTAGGAGGATAGATTTTGAGATTGCCACTGATAATGCACTTATGTTCAGAGGGCATATTTGTGTGCCGAAGGATGAACAGATCAGGAAGGAGATTTTAACTGAAGCTCATTCAGCACCTTACGTAGGTCACCCTGGTGGGACAAAAATGTATCGCGATGTACGCAATAATTTTTGGTGGAGAAATATGAAGGGTTGTATTGCGAGGTTTATATCTCGATGCATGACCTGTCAGCAGGTTAAGGCTGAACATCAGAGACCGTCAGGATTGTTGAATCCTTTGGACATACCAGAATGGAAATGGGAGAAAATTTCCATGGATCTCATTACTGGGTTACCAAAATCAGTTAGAGGAAATGACGCTATTTGGGTTATTGTGGACCGGCTTACAAAGTCAGCTCATTTCCTTCCGGTCAGAATGACTCTCAGTATGGATCATTTAGCTCGGTTGTATGTAAGAGAGATTGTTCGACTTCATGGGGTACCAGCTTCCATTATCTCAGATAGAGATCCGAGGTTTACTTCTAGATTTTGGAAGAGTTTGCATATTGCAATGGGTACTAAATTAAATTTTAGTACTGCGTACCATCAACAGACAGACGGTCAGTCTGAGCGTACTATTCAGACACTGGAGGATATGCTTAGAGCTTGCGTACTAGACTTTAGTGGTAGTTGGGAGAATCACCTACCATTGGTGGAATTTTCCTACAATAATAGTTTTCAGGCTACTATTGGTATGGCACCATATGAAGCACTCTAGGCGACGATGTCGATCGCCACTTTATTGGGATGAAGTGGGTGAGAAGAAATTGTTGGGACCAGAATTAATTGCAAGAACAGTTGAGGCTATTGAGAAGATTAGACTGCAAATTAAGACCGCACAGGACAGACAGAAGAGTTATGCAGATCAGAGAAGGAAATACTTGGTATTTCAGGTGGGAGAGAAAGTGTTTTTGAAGGTAATCCCAATGAAAGGTACTTTTCGCTTTGGAAAAAGGGGAAAGTTAAGACCTCGATTTATTGGACCATTTGAGATATTAGAACAAGTAGGGAATGTGGCATATCGTTTGGCATTGCCACCAGAGCTTGCAGCGGTTCACAATGTTTTTCATGTTTCCCTATTAAGAAAGTATGTTTATGATCCTACTCATGTGGTGAATTATCAGTCAATTTCAGTTTAGAAAGATTTGTCTTATGAGGAGGCGCCCATGTGCATTGTAGAAAGAAAAGTCCATGTCTTAAGAAACAAAGAAATTTCCTTAGTCAAAGTCCAGTGGGGTAAACACAAGGATGATGAGGCTACTTGGGAAAGAGAAGACGAGATTTTAGCCAAGTATCCTGATATCATAGATCAAGTGAGTTTAATTTCGAGGACGAAATTATTTTAAGGTGGTAAGGTTGTAGCGACCGAGAAATTTCTGAATTTATTATAAATAAATATTTTATTTACTAAAAACCGTGTCGCTATAATTTAACCCATTATTTAAAATTCGCGTACGTCGTTTAGCCAAGTTATAAATTTTGAGCCGAAAATAATAAATTTCAGTCCAAATTGATTTTACGTCCAATAAATGCAAAATCTATTTTTAAAATCCAATTTCATTTTTTTTATTATTTATTTATTCAAATTAAATCACCAGATAATTTTATTTCAAATTTGAGTTTATCATTATAATTACACTTCAAATTTTAAACTCATCACTTATCTCTACAAATCATGATCACCATCCTATCCAACTTGCAAACAACCAAGTCTATCACGAGAATTTATCTACAGTTACAATTTGAAATCCAAACTAAAGATTTTCTGCCCAACTATTTTAATCCCCATTCCAAGATCATAATTCTTCACGTCACCACCCCTGAGTTCAGGTATCCTCATCGATAATTTCTGTTTCTTCACCATGATCATCATCCACGAACAACACTGTCACCACCGTTTGCAGCAACCGAATCCAAGCCACTGCCATTATTCCACCAGAGAACGCCACCACAGCCTGCAACCAAACATCAATTTCCCAGCAACCACGATCCACCCTCGACACACCCTACCAATCTGCAAACCACAGAACCCAATCAACAGAATTCAACATCTCAATCCACCACTGCCCTGCCACCGCCACGGCCAAACCTCCAAAATTTCCACACCGCAGTCGAACCCAAATCCGACCACTGCCCATCTCCAAAAATCCAAGTTTAGCCCAAAAAAAATAAATCAAATCAAAACCCAAGAAGATCAAGAAGTAAACCCATCCCTTACCTTCACCGCCGCAATGGCGGAGCCACCGCCGAAAAATCATGAACCCAGCCTCGGTTCTTCGCACCAAAACAACCCAAAACTCAAACTAGAGGCACAAACATACAAACCCACGATCCCAGCAGCCCATTACATACCTCAATCATAAATTTTTCGTCGGAGAACCCTCGAGCATCGCCTCGGTCTCCCTCGGATTCGCACCAAAAAATCAGCCAAAACTCCATTTTGATGACACACCCAGGTTCCCCCACTCCCGCTGCTCGCGCCGACGATATTAACGCCGGCCTTGCCGCCGTCGATCGATCGTGGGGAGGGCGTCCGCCCTCCCATTTCTCTTCTTCTCTCTCTGTCGTAACCTATAGAGAGAGAAGAGAGAGTGTGTGTATATATTTTTATAGAATCTTGTTTTTTTCAAAAATTTGCTTTTAGGTCCTTATAATTATCGTTTTAATTGTTTCAGTCCCTAAAATGTTTTAAGTGTTTAGAGTTCGGCCTTAAGTTCCAAACTCTTTATTTCAGTCCCTGATTATTTTAAGCAACGTTTTAAATGAGTCCTCTAATTTTGGAAAAACTCTATTTTAGTCCCCAGATTTTAAAATCATTCATTTCCAACTTTAGATTTATTTCAAAACTTAAATTTTATTTCAAACTTTAAATTTCGAGAGACTAAATAAAATTTTATTTTATTTTGGTTAGACGAGACGTACAGAGATCTAGTGAACTAAAATACATTTTCCCGCTCAACCACACTCGTAGAGAATTGAGGTAGAATCGCCCCCATTAATTTGTTTACATTTTAATTGCACGTTATATGCTTCATGTGACTTAGGTGCATTATATGCATAAGACGAGACAAGAATTTATATTTCTTATGAAATATTTGATGTTACGAGCATGCCATAAATTATATGCATTTTTAAATGCATGAGACGAGACGAGATTATGATTTTGTTATGCTTTGACATAACTTATGTGCATTTATTGCATGAGACGAGACTACCCACACCCTATGTTACGAAAGCCTATTATTATGATGAAGTTGTCACTATATGATTGCATATTTATGTGTTCAATTTTTATGTAAATTTATTAATCGGCGATGAGTCTACTGAGTATTTCTTTTTGAAATGCTCACCCCTTTTTAACAACAATTACAGATATCGGAGATGGAGGCGAATGATGGGCAGGATGTGACATTAATATTTGAATAATTAGATTTCATTATTATTTCAATTGAATAATTACATTTTGAGAAATGTTGAGATTTTGAACAGTTTGCTTTATTTGGAAATGTTTTAGCAAATATTATTTCCGTAAATTGGTGAATATTTAAAGTTTTTCAATTTTTGAATTTATTTAAATAAATCTTGCCAATTAAAAATTTTATATTCTTCTGCTTAATATTATTTTAAAATTAGACGAGACGATGACGTGACGAGTCGGGTGATTAGAACCCGGGGCGTCACAATTTTTTAGCCGGTTGATGTAGGGAAAATTATTTTTCCGTCAACCAAAAAAAGTCAAGAAGTTCTTGCCAAATAAATTAGAAAAAACTAACTCTTACTTTATGTTAAAAAAAAAATATCAGTATTCTTTTAATTTTGAATTACATAACAAATCGGTATAATTATTTGATCTGGTTATATCGTTTTGACTATACAATTTTTGATAGATTAATACTTGAATGTGATTTTTTCATTCAATATTAATGAATGACATTTATACCACTTAAGATTTTTTAAGTTCCGTCCCAATAAAACAAAAAAGACCTAACATGGATTGAGTTATCTCTATATCACATGCTCAATGGAAAATTCCAGATAAATCAACTTTACCTCAAAGCCTACCTCATTTTTTTAAAAAAATTAGAGATCTGGGTTGGGAAAAACCATTCCAGCCCCACTTAGATCGGGTCAGTGTCTTCTTGCCTCGAATCCGCCCCACTGCCTCATTTATGCGGGGTCGTTTTAGCCCCTAATGGGGCGGGGCTCCCGCATGTCTGGATTTTCACAGTTCGTTTTTCCATCCCTACTGATATCATAAAATATTAGGAAAATCAATAATTGTTTTATAAAATATTTCTGATAAGTCACGAAATATATTTAAAAAATATATTTTTCTCTTTATATAAATTAATTGGTGGTTTTAATAAGAATTTAAGTGAGTTTAAAATTAAAAAGTTTCACATTCACCCTACTTTTTTTTTTTAAAAAAAAAAAATATAATTTTATCGATAACTAAAATATGGAGGAATGATCTATTGCTCACCAGGGGGCAATATAAGAACTGTCCACAACCAATAGTGGGCTGTTAAGTGTGCAATGGGAACACTTGACAGCCCATCATTGGTGGTGAGCAATTCTCCATAGTGGGCAACATATCAAAATTCATAAAACATAATTGTTTGAATTAAAAATAGAAAAAAATTATTAAAAGTATAAACATGTTTTTTGAATTGTTAAAATAGTGTGTTTATAAATGAAATAATATTGCTCACCAAAGGGCTAAAAGATAATTTGTTTGAATTAAAAATAGAAAAAAAACTTTTAAATATGTAAACGCACTCTTTGAATTGTTCAATAAATCACGTGAAATGAAATTTGATGAGCCAATATTCTAAATAAATTAAAAAGTAACGAATTAATATTAATTAAATAACCAATTTCAATTTAGTTAACGTGGATAAATTAATGTTTTTGAAATAAGAATTAAAATAAATGTGAAATAAGTTTCAATAAACGAAGTTAGGATATTATTGATAAAAAGAAGAGAATGTGAGGATAAAATGGGAACTAAAAGATTATCACTCATCAACACTTTTAATAAATATAATATAATATAATATAATAAATAATAATAATAATATAAAATTAAATAATATAATAATAATAATAATAATAATAATAATAACAATAATAATAATAATAATAATAATGTGTTATTATTATTATTATTATTATTATAAATGTAGATATTCATTTCATACATTTGTCTTCATATATATAGTAACAATATAGTCGTCACATATATCCGCACCGCCTATTTTTACTTTCTATTTTAGGATTTTTCTTAATTTTATCAATTTATTTTAATATGTGAATTTGGAGAGTTCAATTAATGCAACATGTAATAAATGATTTGTGGATTTGTTAAAAAAATCTATAAAAAGTCAAAATATAGATTATTTTTTTTCTTTTGATTATTATTGCATTATTTGAAGTCAAAAAATTTGCAGTATTTGTGTCAAATCCAAGATTTTAACTAGAAGTTTAATACATGCTAATAAATGAGAGAAAATTCGAAACACATCATTCGTAAAATCGTCTCAAATACCAAAGGTAAAAGTTCTAACTATACTTTTTACATTTTTTAATATCCAATATTTTAAATTTATCACACTTAAGTCCTAAAATGATAGATTTCCTTTCTTACCTAAATTCAATTTGACCTAAATAATTAATTTTGAATTTCTTTTTTATCACATTGGAAGAAATAATAGATATCCGATCTTAATTTCTAAGTAAATTCAATTATTCTTTTAATTTCTACAACTTTAAATTTCGAAAAAATCGTTGGTTTAATTTGTAAAATATATATTATAGAGTTTCACAATTAGTTCATTGATTTCTATCAAAAATAAAAATAGAAGCTATTAGCAAACTCATTCTATTTAAAAATAGAATATGATCAACACATTTATTTAACATGCACCAAAATAACTTTTTTTGGTAACATGATCCTTCGACTACTCAGTGAAAAATAAAAGTCACGTAGCATTGGAGACCATTGAATAAGAGTATGCTTGATAGAGACTACATACTAAAATAATTTTAAATGTGTGGTTGAAAGTGAAGGAAAGTGGTATAAAGTACACAAAATGGAGAGTTAATTGTTTCACTGGCCACCGAACTTTATATAATGTCACAGATTAGCCACTCAACTTCAATATGCTTTCAAGTGACCACTGAACTTTGAATTGTCTCACCCCGTTGGCCACCGAACTTTATATTGTGTCCCGACTTAACCACTCAACTTCAATAAGCTTCCAAGTGGCCATCGAACTTTGTATTCTATCACGAATTACCTACTCAACTTTAATATGCTTTCAACTGGCCACTGAAGTTTCAAAATTTTAGTTTTGAAGATGCGTGTTCAAGTTTAATTTCGAGGTACGAAACGAGGTCAAGACGTCAAGTTCTTGATACCATTTCGAAGTATTCACAACATACTTTTGCGTACAATTTACCACACAAGAAATGGTTAGCCGAGGAGGAAATTATGACTTGACAAAGTAAGCCACTTTATCAAAAGTTTAAAAAAAAAAAAAAGTTTTAAGTTGTTTATTTTGACAAGCCATAACTTTCTCCTCAATTAACCATTTATTGTGTGGTAAATAGTACGCAAAAGTATGCTGTGAGTACTTCGAAATGATACTAAGAACTTGATGTTTCGACCTCGTTTGATACCTGAAAATTAAATTTGATCATATCTCTCCAAAATTAGAATTTGAAACTTCAGTGACGAGTTGAAAGCATATTAAAATTGAGTAGGTAATTCGTGACAACATACAAAGTTTTGTGGCCACTTGGAAGTATATTGAAGTTGTGGCTAAATCGTGACAACATGTAAAGTTCGGTAGGCACTTAAAGGCGTATTGAAGTTGGGTGATTAAACCGGGATAATATATAAAACTCGGTGGCCATTGGAACAATTAACGCCAAAATGGATCTACGCACACAAAATGGATTGAATGACAACCTCCTCGTGGAGGTTCACCGTTTCTTGTATTTTTTAGCATTATTCATAAATTCATGTAAACAAATTACGAACACCCCCAGTTAAATAGAAAGAGGAAAGGAGTTCCATGATTCTATTTCCGTGTCTTCTCCGTTGGAGCATAATTTTTCTTGGAAAAAGCCAAAATTCTGTCGCCTTTTCAGTTTCCAACGGAGAAGAAAAAATCAAAGCATCTTCTATTGATATTATTACAGTCATCTACAGATCCGATTTCTGTTAATCCGCTCACAATCCTGCAAATTATAAACTCATAGCTTTCAGGGGTAAGTGGTATGCGATTATTCTTTATTCGGAATTGCAGTGCTTAGGGATTATTATTTTTTCATCTGTCAAATAATGTTTAAGATGCCCATATAATCACACCGTTTAGCTACCTTTTTTATTATTTCACCCTCCGTCCCACAACAAAGATAGGCATGTTTTCATTTTTACACTGATTAAAAAATGGTTGTTAATATAATTGAAATAATTAATTTATCTATACTTTTTCAAATATATCATTAAGTTAATTTTAAAAACTACGTGCCATTAAATTGACATTGGAATTAACTATTAAGGTACATTAACTAGGGTATATGAGGAAATGAAAAATTAAATACATGTTCATTATAGTAAGTGACCTATCTTTGTGGAACGGACGAAAACAGTATACAAGCCCATCTTTGGACGAGGTAGTATTAAAAATGAACCCAGATGCTCTTAATGGGTCAAAGTAGTAAAAAGTTAATTTTTTTTTTCTTTTATTTTTTACAGAATTGTACAAATATAATTTATTTCGGTGGAGGATTTAAGAGGTTTGTTTTATGTTTGATTACATGGTCTATCTGCCCTATTTTTCTGGCCCTGTGAAATTTTTGAATGTAGAAATTTGAAGGGAATCAATAGGATAAGAATAGGAAGTTTCAGTTTTCCTAATGATCTTTCTTTTGTTTTAATTTGTTGGTTTGCAGATATGCAAAGCCAAGTGGTGTGCAGTGGGTGTAGGACTGTCCTCCTCTATCCCAGAGGAGCTTCAAATGTTTGCTGTGCAGTTTGTAATGCAGTTACTGCTGTTCCACCACATGGTATTATCCACTTCTCTTTTTCAGATGTGCTATTTTACATCTGAAAGTTAAGAATATTCCGAACAATCACAATTATTGTTTTCTGTTGTCAGTCAATGCATGAAAGGATAAGGGAAGGGGTTAAGTAAGAAATAAATACAGATAAAAGGATGTTTGAGAATTATGTTTGGTTCTTTTAAATTTCAGTGTTGCAGATTTGGTTTGCTACAGTTTTTCTATCTTGGTTTATATCACATATTGATTGTTTGTCACCCATTTATGTGAAGTTGAATTTTTTTAAGAAGATTTAGGTGGAGAATCTCCCTGCAGGCCTGGTATGTTCTTCTAGGCTAACTGATGCTGTTTCTTTCTTTATACATCTATTTATAGTCTAGATGTACATTGTTTGCGGAGCTGTACATCTTTATTCATCTTGTTTGATTTCATGCCATCATATTTTGCACATTTTTTGCTGAATTTTATTCTTATCATATATTTTCTTCCATTTCCAGTCAAAATCAAGCCAGTGTGTTTGAAGTTTGTCATAGTGCTTTTAGGCCTTATTATTCCATATTGCTTCCCCTTTTTCTTTACTTTCACTGATGCAGCCAACAATTTCTGCTTGCATTAAAGTATGTTTTCATGATCCAAAATTATCCATCCTCATTGCTACTACAGAACTATGAGGTAAATCATGTTTCTGTTTGCAGCATCGACGTATGAAGCTTTTTTCACTTGCTTGATTTTTCGTACGGGAGAGATTATTTCAAGAGAAAATGATTTTTTTTTGGGAAGATTTGTGGTAAAAAGTTAGGAATAGTTATGAGTCCAAGTGCAAAATTATTTTATTAGAAGAATGTATGATTGAAAATGAGTTTGGAGGGGAAAAAAATGTTTTTCAAATTAGCTGGCTAGACAAACCCTGAATAAATCAACAGGTCAAGGAGATTGGAGTCTGAGTTGTTTTGCCAATATTTACACGAGTTTGTGATCAAATGTGCTGATTGCTATAGGAATAACTAAGAATGAGAACTTTTGAGAGTGTAAAGGCTTAATCTATCATGTATGCTGGTAGTTATATTTTCTTGGAGGTGGACATTGATTTCTGAGCTAGAACATATTTGATACCTTTGTGTCTGTTTGATTTCCATTAAAAATAATTCATGTTTCTTTATTACTCAATTTTAACTTCACATTTAAACAATAAAATATTCTACATATAAATCCAAAACTTTTCTTTCATTTTAAACCATAAAATAGCCTATCATTCACTGTTCAATTTTTTTTTTTTGAAATAATGTCAATCACACAGAGGCTTTTGTTCCTTTTTCTGGTCATCGGCATATTTCCCTGAAGTTTTATAACAAAATTTCTGAAGTTTTATAACAAATTTTAGGAATGGAAATGGCTCAGCTGATATGTGGAGGTTGTCATACTTTACTTATGCATGCACGAGGGGCTACCACTGTCAGATGCTCCTGTTGTCAAACAGTGAACCTTGTGCCTGGTACTAAAGTCTGGAGAGTGTATTAATACATATGCTCAATCTATGCATCTTGTTAATCTTTTCGACTTTCAGAATTGTATTGATATGCTCTTTAAAAAGTTCATGAAAGTATTACGGACGTTTTATACTTGGATTTTTGTTGTCTTGAGTGACTTCAGTTATTCTTTTATCTTCAACTCATCAACGTTCTACCACTGAATGATGGATGTGCAGCACCTAATCACGTTGCTCATGTAAACTGTGGAAACTGTCAAACCATGTTGATGTATCCAGCTGGAGCTGCATCAATTAAATGTGCAATTTGTCAGTTCATCACAACTGTCAATGTTAGTACCCGGGCATTTACTTTATTCAATAATAGCCTTGCTCATAAGAATGCTAGAAAGAAAGTCCTTTTGGCTTATATCAGTTATTTTGTTCTCCTTTTCTGGAGGCTCATCTTTTAATGCTTCCGTCAATTTATCTGTGTATTTGTGTCATTGTGTATGTTTACATCCTTTTGTGTACCTATTGAGGTGCCAAATGCTGCAAATTACGTAAAATGTTAGAGTCTAACTTGTTTCTTCTTTTGCAGATGGGTGAATCAAGTGTTCCCATTCCTGTGCAAAGACCATATGGAAACTCTACATCTGCATCAATACCGTCTACCTTGCAGGTGAGTTGGTCAATTTGTATCATATAGACACTGCAATTGCTATTATCTGATGTGGCATTCAATGATTTGAACTGCTCTATCTGATGCAGGCTGCATCCCATGCTCAAAATCAAACAGTTGTCGTTCAGAATCCTAGTTCGGTTGATGAAAGTGGCAAGTTGGTGAGTTACTTCACATCTCCCACTAATTTTTTTCCTATATGTATTTCTGTATGTGTGTATGTATGTATGTTACTGTGACTTTGTTGTATTTTAAAACTCAGAAGATGATTTAGGCTCTGATGTAGTTGTAATTTGTCAGGTGAGCAACTTTGTTGTCGGCGTTACAACATAAGAATATTATCCGAATGTATTGCATTCAGTACACTACTTGGGAATAAATAGCTATTTCAAAAACTGGCTTCGACCCGGTATATAGAGATATCTTGAATTGTGCATATTATTGGCAAAGATAAGTATTGAAGTACAAAATTTCTGGTTGTAAAATTTTAGAGAGACTCGACTTTTTTATTTATTTATTATTATTTTTGTACTACAAGAGTAAAAACAAGTGGAAGTGTTGATATTTTAGTTATTTGTAGTGTAATGCTACTGAATAATTGTGTTTGCTATGTAACAGTGTTTGTGAAAAATTGTCAAGAACATTACTAGAGATTGCAATGCTATAGTTCAATTCACCATAATGCAGTGTAAATTCACAATCCAGATCAATGTAGCCATCAAGAAACAGAGGACCCTATAACTCTCAATCTTCCCTTTACATGTTCTAACTATGACTATCAAACAAATCAATTAAATGATTCTTGGATGCAAAGACAGCACGAACAACCAAAATAAGTACGACGAACACATTGCACAAGCGTGCCACGCTAAAACTCACGTAAATAATAGTTTCTTCCGCAGGCATCTCGTCATTTGGTGATGGTGGCACAATGATAGTTCCTTCCACGGGTTTTGTGTCATTTGGGGATGGCGTTGATGCCGCTGTCGTGTCTGGCGGCGGTGGTAGTGAGAAGAGGCCGTTGTCATTGCCGCCAACCATAGACATTGTAATCAAGAACTTCGTTGATTCCATGCACTGAAAAAGCAACGTTAACAAGAATATCTGGATGGGTGACGAGAGAGTTATCGAGGGTGATATGGAATCGCGAATTGTTGGTAATGATAATGTACTTGGTAGGGAAAGCGTGGGGAGGCGTGTGAGGATGGGGAGCTGTTGTAGATCAGAGAAAGAGAGGCGCTATTGGACAATGTGGTAAGGCACAATAAAAGAGTCCAAGTTCATTCTGGCGGAGTTAGCGGTTGGGAACCGGGAGATGGCATCGTTGCTCGGAACGAAGAGGGTGGCGGTGAGCGGCAGAGACGATGGGTTTGTGGAGGAGAGCAAATTGATCCATCCCGCAAAATCTCCAGCCCCTATTAGGGTGTCGATTATGTTGTTCAGCTATTGTTTTTTGATATCCGCCGGCGGCCGCGGAGAAAATCTGGTGGGTGGAAAACGTCGGTTGGTATGGTAGTGAGATTGAGGATGGAAAATGCGTCCGAGGAGGTGGTTTTGCTGCGGAGATGAGGTGGTGCCCTGTGGTTGCGCCCATGATTGCCACCAGGAGAACTAGGCAAAGATAGAAGGAATTTTCCATCAATTTCTTGGTGAATTTTGATCAAGATACAGATTCTAAGGTAGTGAATCTTAATATATTTTGTTGAACTGTGCCCGTGTGTTGTGATGGGTTGAGCTTTGGGCAGGAAAATTAAAGAACTTCGTTTCTTGAATTCTGAATTTACTCCAAACTTTCATATGCTTAATTTTTTGGTGCCTATTAGCAACTTGGTCTGCAGTATTTGAGGAAGAGCATTTTAATCCTCAATCTTGTATTCTTGTTGCACAAACTAGTGCGAATGAATTAACTTATCATCCCCCGGAATAAACCCAGGCTCGCCTTCATGCCAATACATAGCGAGGTCACAAGCAAATAGGCTACGATCATGAAAGAGTCCTAGCTTAACATAGAATGATAGACTATTGTGTAATGATTGTTACGTGACATCTCACATACCCACTTTCATTTCATTACATATAATTCAAAATCATCCCGTCTCATGGTAAGATAAAACATGATTCTTATCTTGAACCTTGTTTCTATGCTTTCTGACTTGATCGATGGAGAGGAAAGCCTCTCCACTCGAAGGTGACTGAATTTACTAACCCAATTCTATTTTGAAGAGATAGATATTTCTAACTGAAAGATTTAATAAGATTCCGAGATCAACACGCCTCACCATCCAATCTTTCGATTGCAGTGCCGTACCTGTGGTTGTGAGGGCCAAAGGAGGACTTCTAAATTGGGCCCTTCCACGTGCGATTTTTTTTAAACAAGACCTGATAAAGATTAAAATCGACCACATAAGAATATCAATAACTAAATAAGTTATGTTAACAAAAAACAATAAACAAAATTTATATTCAAAAGTTTATGCCATAATATACTAATGAGAACTCCTTTAATTCAGCACGTTAACAACCCCAGAGTCTGCAAATTAAGAACTGATCTAAATTTAAGCAAATAAGAACATAAATAAATTATAAAAACCCGCTAACAGATTCAATAAAAATTGAATTAATAGATTAGTTACTACTTATGACTTACCTCCCAGATTAAGGCCCTCTCTAATTCAGGATTCAGAATGATAAAATTAAAATTCCAACCAAACTCTAAACAAAACCAGCAACATGGATGGTGTTATGGCAACTGCAACCTAAAAGTCAAAAATAAACAAAAACCAATTTAATAATTGATAAATTATTAAAGACTCAATCTTTTAACAAGTTTCAACAATCAACAAGAAAAAGTCACAAATGATGAATCTACATTCATGATTCAACTACAATCTTGGCCTCGAAATGGTAGTATGCTGGCGCTAATATGACAAATTAACAATTTATAACATAACTAAATATGCAAAAAATCATGGGATTAATTTATGGAAGTTCTAGTAACTAAGCCTGAGATTTGAAATTTTGAGAAGTGAACCTTCTATATTCCAACCAAGAGGGCTTCGGGCGACTGGGCGAGCGTCGATCGAGTGAACCGCAAACAACAATAGAGCACCGATGCGGTGGAAAATGTATGTGGCATGAAGTCTAAGATTGAAGAACGTTTGAGTGGATGTGGAGTGTGGAGACGTCGGAGAGTAGTCGAGGGCTTATGTTGATTTTGATTTTTGATTCTGAAAATAAGGATTTTGATTCTGTTTATACTACTGAATTTGAGGTATTAGGTTTTGTTGGACTCGGGCAGTTAGTTTTTTTAAAGAGGTTGGTCCTTTTTTTTTTCCTAGATTGTGGCATATTTTGGGCCTTCAAAGTTGGGCCAAAAACTAGGGCCCAAGACAGCGACTTTCTGGGCCTACCATCAGGTCCGTCCCTGTTCGATTGTACTGTGACTCTAAAGACGAAGTAGTGAAAAGATGTGCATTTACCTTATCTACGATAAGTTTGCTTTCACTCCATCTTAATCTATGCATCGATATCATTCCCTAAAAATAGTCTTGATCCAGTGTAAATCGTTGGCACTGTTATGGTGCCAACGATAGATACAGCTATGGCCCCCACACACAGGTAAGGCCACAGCACATGTGTCTGTCGTTGGCACTATAGCGGTGCCAGCGATTGACACTAGATATTTTTTCATCTCTAAAAATATTTTTTATGTCATATTAGTAGACCATTATATATATATAAAATATGGGTACATCATATTCCATGTAGTCCAATCATTAGTTTTTTAGTACAATTGGTAAACATGTTAATTGACAAACCCACAAAAAGTAAATAAAAACAAGTAGTTTATAATGAACTGCCAATGTCAATCATTTCTCTTATAGTGCTAATTGTGTAAATTTCTTGATCTTGTAGGCCAACAAACTCACCAACTATCATTGTTTGCAGTGGAGTATGTGGGTGATCCTCACACCAATCTCAAACCCACACTAGGTTTAACTTGGGAAAATTTTTTTAAATACCCAATAAAAATATATTATTTCATAAAATACTACACACTCTTTCATATATGTAATATACTATTTAACATACAAAATATAATAAAAAATACTGCCTCGTATAATTACTCTTTTTTCCATTTTCCATATATCTATATTTTGTAACTCATGCATTCAAAGAGAGCTGAGATCATGCTGATTTTAATTGTGAGCCCAAATCAATCTTTATAAATAGCTAATTCATCTATAGAATTGACTTGCTTCCCATCTACAATGGAACTGAATTACAATGTGTTTGACAGAAGACAAATCATAATTTCTGTTGTTATGTAAGAGTGCCCCAGCGTAAGTAAACTGCACATCATATTTGACATGGTAACTAATAAAAATGTCCTCGTGGATAAATGGATCAAAGAACCAATTCGTGCATATATGGATCTTGAACTTGGCAGGAAGATTGATCTATGGGATGGATTTAAGCAAATGAATTGAATAATATAATTTTTTATATAAAAATAACAGATATTTAGTAGAGAAATTTTAAGAATTAGAATGATATGAATCATGGCAGGCTTGATAGAAATATCAACAATTCAAGCCAAACCAAAACTACAAGTACGTTCGAAGAGCTTCAAAGGTAAAACATAGAGTGGTTGAAGAAGCGTCAAAGATGGTACAAGTAATGTGGGCCGAGAATCGAGTTCAAAATCAAAAAGTTGAAGAATTTGAACAACGCGACCGCGTGGTGTAAAAGGATGTGTGAAAAAAAGGACCCAATAGTTTTTGGCCTTTCCACGCGATCGCGACGAAAGTTTCTGAGCAATTGCACGGTTATAAATTTTAGGATTTCACGAGTTTTTAGGTTAAATTCCTTTTTTACTTGTTTTAGGGTTTATTTTGGGCCTCTATAGCGGCTATGGCTCATTTAATTCCGTTTTGCTTATTTATATTCCTTTTAATTCAATGTAACAGATAGCCTTTTGATGAATAAAAAAATTTGTAATCAATTTTTCTCTCTCAAATATTGTTTTTATTGAACATTCCTGAACTTATCAAAGATTATTCGAATCTTTGTGGCGTTCACCAAACTCGAACTTTCCCCCATGTTGGTTCTTGTTTCCGCATCGTAACGAGTCTAAGGTTTAATATACCTTAGGTTCTTGCCTCGTGAGGTTCGGGTCTCCATGTTACCGTTCGTCTCCAACATGAATTCGGAACTTTCTGGGTGTTTCAACATTAATTCTGCAAGCTTCTCGAACGGGATCATGTCATTTGGTATCAGAGATAGACTCTAAATTCAGGTTTTTATCTATCCTAGTTTGATTCTGCGTTTTTTCATAGAGTCTGCACAGAATCATCCATATCCTATTTTTATTTTGTTTGCTTAGTCTTTGTTTCTTGTTCTTCACGTTCTTCATATTTGCGAGTCTTTAATCAGGAAAATATCCAAAAAAAGTCAAAAGTCGTTATTTTCTTGTTTGTCATCCAAATTAAGTCTCGTTTGTTTTCCCGTATTCGTAGCCGAATTTTAGGATTTATAAAAAAGAAAATTATTATTATTTTTAATTTTATTTACTTAATCCGAAAAGTCATAAATATATATATATCCAAAATTCAAGAACCACTTTCTTGAATTTTCTTAAATTCTTGATATTCCTTTCCTTCCAAGTCGAAATTAAAAATCTTTCTTAGTCCTCGTGTCAAAATATTCCGTTCCGTTTCTTGAATTCTTGAAATCCTTAGAAGAGAATGAATTATGAGTTCAATCCTACCTTCAAGACTAGATTTCATGTGTGCAGTAAAGTGTGCAATGTTACTATCGATAAAGAGTATTTCTCTAATCTGGTTAGTACCACCATGGTTTAAGAGTTGGGTTTACCTCTACTGCAACATCTCAATCCTTATAGGATGACATGGTTAAAGGAGTGTGGGAAGGTAAATTCACACTTGGAAGATATAACGATAAACAATGGTGTGATATGGCGTCCATAGAGTTTTGTCACATTTTGTTGTGTAGACCGTGGAAGTGTGAGAGGAAAGCATTTTATGATAAGGGTATGAATGTGTACAAATTTGTCAAAGATGGGGAATATATTAAACTTATGTCGTTAACCTCGGAACAAATACTTGAAGAGAAAATATTGCGACAAAAGAGGGATGAGAAAAAAATAGTGAGAGATGGTGGTTGGGGATTAAATGATGAATTCATGGAGATGGCAAAGATATTAATACAGTTAGATAAGGAAATGGAGGCAGAAAGAGCAAGAAAAAAAATTAGCTAAGTGGCAAGAGGAGAGTGAAAGGGAGGCTAAAGCTAAATTGCAAAAGGGGAATGAAAGTGAGAATATAGTGGATTTACAGTTGGAGCCTTGGGATATGATTTTTGAGAAGAAGGAGGGAGAGTTGAAACATGAATTAGAAAATAAAAATTTGAGTCATGAAGAGGAGTGCATGTTGAGAATATTGAGATTGAAGAGTTGAAAATTGAAGTAATTGATCAAACTCCGAATCTTGAAGTAAAGGATAAAAATGTGGTGGACGTGTTTGAGTGTGAGAATTGGAAATTAGAAGGTGTGGTTGGGCTTGAGAGTAAAAATATTTGAAAGAGGGGAAGAAAATAGTCTTGTTGTGAGAAAAGAGGAAGTGCTGATGATCCCTCATGAGTACAATGATCCATACCTTGTACATGGAGAACCTACCATTCCCCACCCTATTTTGCTTAATTCTTTCTTGCAGGTTGATCACTAAACGAGAGAGTACGAGTCATACAAATCATGGCAATTCAAGCTCGTGTTTCAATAACTTCTTGTCTACCAATTGAAGAAGCACAACTTATTGAATTCATGTCACGGAGTCCATAATTTCTCATTTGATCCAGGTGGGACACCTGTAAATCAGAAACAAAGCTATGATTCGAGACGAATCATACTGAAGAAGGAGGGAATGATACGAATCATGGCAGGCTTGATAGAAAGATCAACAATTCAAGCCAAACCAAAACTACAAGTACGTTCGAAGAGCTTCAAATGTCAAACATGGAGTAGTTGAAGAAGCATCAAAGATGGTACAAGTGACGTGGGCCGAGAATCGAGTTCAAAATCAAGATGTTGAAGAATTTGAACCACGTGACCGTGTGATGTAAAAGGAAGCGCGATATCCCCATGTGTGGAAAAAAGGACCCGAGAGTTTTTGGCCTATCCACGTGATCGCGACCAAAGTGTCTGAGCGATCGCGCGGTTATAAATTTTAGGGTTTCGCGAGTTTTTAGGTTAAATTCCTTTTTTTACCTGTTTTAGGGTTTATTTTGGGCCTCTATAGCGGTTAGGGCTTATTTAATTCCGTTTTGCTTTTTTATATTCCTTTTCATTCAATATAATAGATAGACTTTTGATGAATAAAAAAATGTGTATTGAGTTTTTCTCTCTCAAATATTGTTCTTATTGAACATTCCTGAACTTATCAAAGATTATTCGAATCTTTGTGGCATCAACCAAACTTGAACATATCAAAGGCGTGGACAACCTTTGTGGCGTTCTCTTGTTTCCGTATCAAAATGGGTCTAAGGTTTAATATACCTTAGGTTCTTACGTCGTGAGGCTCAAGTCTCCATGTTACCATATGTCTCCAACTTAAATTTAGAACTTTTCTGACGTTTCAACATTAATTTCGCGAGCAACATGTTCGCTAAAATTGTGTACCGCAAGCGCACGGGTCGCATTCAAGTAATAAAGTATACTTTTTGAGTCCGGGTTGTCGATTCAAGGAGGAATGTATACTCAATTGCATACTCTAGTTAATTTAATTTTAATAATGAGGTCACACAATAAGTTTTTGGATTTTTTTTAGTGAAAATAAGCAAAACCAAACTAACTTTAAATCCTAACAACAATAAAGAAAATGGAATATTAAAAAGTTAGGATTGATGATTCACTTAAACAACACTTAATTAATTTGCAATTTTGTAAATAAAATTAACTACTAAAGATAGACAAATGTAAGACAATAAACATAAATCAAAATGCACAATATTAAAAGACAATAATCATAAATTCAAATGTTTGAAAGTAAATAACTCAAAATACATAAATAAACTTAAAATAATTAAGTGAAGTTAAGTAACATCCATCATCTCAACAAAATACTATTTAGCCCATAAACAAAACTAACTCATAATAAAATAACAACAACATTTAACAACTAACAAAATCATTTTAGCAACAAACTAACTTAAAAGATTAATAATAAAAGTTCAACAACAATAATAAGCTTGAAATTAAACAAAGCAAGTAAACACATGATAATTTAAAAACTTAAATGCATTAAAAGAAACAAAGTAAAGAGCAAAATACAAAGAAAAATGAAAAGAGGCAAGACTTACATGATAACCTAAAAAATGAGGATTTTTTTATAATTTAAACCACCCAAAAATCACCAAAAAATCCTAAAAATGCACTAGATCCGCGAAATTAAGCATTCTGGACCGAATCCGGTCGGCCGGGTTGACTCGGTCCATCACGAAAAGCATTTTTATTTTTTATTTTTAATTTAAGTCCACGCGATCGCGCGGTCGCGCGGCCAAAATCAGGGACCAATTTTGGTCCCAGGTCCGTTTCGAGCCATGGCTCGCATGCGACTCGATTCGAGCCATGCGTTCGCGTGGTTCAGCTGGGGTACGATTTTGCTACTTAGTCCCTTCTGTAATTGTCATGAGGTCCTTCATCTTTTAATGATGATCAATTAAGTCCCCAGAATTTCAGATTTCTTTCAAATAGGTCCTTCTAAACTTGCACTTTAGGTCCTTCAACTTTTGGAATCTTGCAATTTGGTACCTCGACTAATTGTGCAGCTCGTCCAGAACTTCCCGGAAGTGACAAAACGGTCCCCTAACTTCCAATTTCAGCATAGTTTGCATTCCTTTTGTGATTTTTGACCTCAAACTTGGATATTAACCTATTTAAACAAAAAATATGCATGAGTTAGTAGATATTTGCTCAAGATATTCCAAAATATGTTAATTTAAAAGTATAAAAGGTGTATAAAAATGCACTTAACACATCCTGAACGGGAGACATGTATCACCCACCAAAAGACAAGATTCCATTAAATTGGTAGTGGACTCAGATAGAAGGGTGAGCTACCAGCATAGCAAGCTTCTATCTGACCCAAGAACAAGCTTGGCAAACGTCCGTGTTTTTGCCATGAGCAGATACTTAAGAGTTACACAAGACTGGATTAATGATCCACAGTTATTGAATGCATTTGATTGCTACATGTCCTCTGTTGTCAGATAGACATCACTTGACTATGTAATGTTATACATTTAATGAACATCGCAAGATATGCACAACAAACAGATAATGGAATATTAGGTTCCACTCAAAACAAAATAAGATTCATTGAACAAAAACACATTGCAAAGGTTTGATGCAATCCCGAATGGTTATAACATAAATGTGGAAGATATCGAAAACTACTCGTGAAAGTAAATAGAACGAAATCACGTGAATGTGTAGTGTTAATTTTCTAATGAGATACATTTCACATTTCAAAAAAGAGGTAGAGGTCGATTTGTAATGCCCATTATTGTTCAATCTTCGTTTGACAGACTACTTGTTCCATGACGGATCTACATACTCTGACTGGGTGAAGCCATATTATATCTTCTAAATATGATTTCCAAACTTGCTTCAAGGTGTTCTGATCAAAAGCCACAAACTTGTTATTATTTGCAAAGACAAAATAGCGTTATCAACAAGATTGTATTATCGAAATCAGTGATTAAAAAATGTCTTGCGGATTTCGTGATAAAATGTTGAATCTTGTTGATTTGTGTGTTGACTGACGATTTAGGGGGACATTGATTTGAGGATTTGATTTGGTTCAATATGAGTTCACTGTAGTTTGTGGTTTCTGGGTGCCATTGGGAGTCTGTTCAGTTTGGGCAATTTGGGGTTAGGGAAGATTTTATGGACGCCTTTATTCAAGGGCATTTTAGTGGAGTGATTTGTGAGTCAGTCAATCTAATCAATTGACTAGGATGTATGTTTTGAATTTAATTTTTACTTTAAGAAATGCAATAAAATTGGATTAAAACATATTAACAAGAATTGTATGAATAATTATAAATGAACATTTAGTGGATGTAATTATCTCTTTTAACTTCTCAATTCAAAAATCTAGTTTACATCTTATTTGTTCAAAAATCAAGTCATAATGGTTTCAGGGCGGGGTCTGGGATGGGGATTTGACAACAATCTCATTCCCGCTCTATCCCCGATTGGTAAATACTTTTTCATCTCCATCCTCGCCCCATCCCCATCGTTGTCGAGGATTTTCGGTCCCGTTCGTGGCGGGTCCCCATTGTGTTCAGGGACTCCTCGTCCCATTGCCATCCCTGGTGAGCTGATTTGAGTAATGTTTGTGACCAATTCAGGGTGATCGTGACCAATAAAATAATACGTGACTTAAAAAAATTTGAGATTGTTACTAATTTTTAACTGTGACTTACAATTTTTAAGTTATGATCAATTAATTTGAGATTTTGATATTTGTGACTTGGAAATAAGTCGTGGTTTATAATATTTGTGTTTTGTTACCAAAAAATATGTTGTGACATATAAATTTGTAATTAGTGATTGAAAAATAAATCGTGACCAAATAATTTTATATTTTTTTATGATAAAAAAAATAATATGTAACCAATTAATTTTATAATATGTGAGTTATAAAATTTTATTTGTGATTGTAACCATAATTTATATATTATTGTGACAGTAACCTATTTAATTAATAAAATATATATATTTATTTAATTAATTAATTAGTTAACTAATTTTGGCTTGGTTTTAAATAAAAAATAAGTTTCTTAAATTTTGAAATGTATCTTTTGACCATCTTATTTGTTTATTTATTCCCTAGATTTAACCTAGAGGGTAAATTACACCTATTTATACTTCAGTGTTTCAAAATTTTAAAACCACTCATTTGAGAAGTAATTACGGAAATCAGATATTGATTTCAAACAAAACCAAAATTAACTCACTGATTTTTTCGTTCTTCTCTCGTCTCTCTCTTCCCACCAAACATTGGTATCCTCTTACGAAAAAAGAAGAATAATTTATGTAAGATTTTTCCTCTACTAATTTATCACATAATGTATAGTTAATAGCAACCATAGATATGGCAAAATCACTGATTTGTTTCCCAACTTCGAGTCGGATTAAGTCTCGCCTGACCAGAGCTCCAGAATCCATAAATACTCAAATATGGAAGTCTCCGTTGTTGGGATCCGACATTCAATTTCAAGTCATACACCGCCCGGGCCTCCAGATCCGACAACGTAGTGTAAGCATTGTGGATCTCGATGAAACTTTAACAATCCGATGATGATGGCGAAGAAATCGAGGAATTCATGAAACGTGATCTGGCGTCTAGGTGGTATATCTTGACAAGCGTTCGATATGTCGGCTTAATTTTTGTTTGAAATGCGTTGTGCTTGACTTGCAGAACCTCGTAGAGGCTTACTCTGTCCACTGCCGCTCGGTGGTGACCATGACGCGATTGTAAGATGAACAAATTAGAATGATGATTTTTGACCTTCTGCACAAATTATTCAAGTCCTCATGTTAAATTTTACCTAAACTAGTTGCAACCACACATCTCAAATCATTAAATTTACTATGAGATTTAAGTTTCATGTTCTTCGCTATCTGTGTCAATATCATATCTAATTAAGTTGGAATGCGCCCAAAATATCAGATATAATTCATTTGGGTTGTAATTAATTAGTTGCAATTGTAACTAATTGCAAACTGTAATTCATTGTAAAATGTAGTGATGGTGGTTTTAGGTGGTGATTGGTAGTTGTGGCGCTGGCGATTAGTTACTATTGTAATTAAAACTACTACAATTGTAACTAATTTCAAATTGAAATAAAATTACAATTTTAATTAATTATAAAATTGAAATAAAGTTACAGTTGTATTTTCGGCTATGGTCCGACGATGACAGTTGTGGAGGTGGCTAATTACAAATTACACTAATGTAATTAATTAGGAATTAAATTAATGTTTTAATAATTCATAAGTTACAATTTCAATTAATTACAAAATTGAAATAAAGTTACAATTGTAATTAATTACAAAACCTGATTCTGTTTTTTTTAAAACAAAAAATCTGATTCTGGTAATTATTTTAATACTTGTGTAATTAGTTATAAATAACCTGATTACAAAAATTTACAAACCTAAATGTGTATAATTGTGTACTTAACCCTAACCTAAACCAATTTGTATCGATCGTGGGCTTAAATTTAGTGGCCCATAAAAAAATTAAAAAAGAATTGATAGTTTCATGCTTATCTTCTTTGGGTTGTATATACTTGCAATGTGACAAGACAACTCTTTCCATCCCCATTATAAATGAATGGAGTAATGCTACTTGTACAACTATCTTTGACAACAATAATTGACAACTCACGATGTGGTACAATCCTGTTAATTAATACATCACTTCATCTCCATAATCAACACATAACAATTTTTCATCTCATAGTTGTCAATCATAAGTTTGACAATAATTGTACAAGTAGCATATTTCGAACGATAATGTGGCATTATTTCATTAGACTATTTTTTTGAAGTCAACAATTATGCTTGGTCAAAAATTTTAGTCAACCATTTTTTACTTTTAAAATACAACATCGTTATTTATAAATAACATTTATAAACAACCGTTTATAAACGAATAGCCAAACAAGAATTTCTTTATTTATTTTCAATTCAAGTTTACACTCAACAAAAATAGAAATAGATAAATAAAAAGGAAAATTTACCAAAATGTCCAATTTTATGCTTGTCAAGTCAAAATTGTCTAGTTCTCATAACTATAGTAAAAATAGCTAAATTGAGGATCAAAATGCCCATATACCCCTAATAAAATAAAATGTAATATTTTTTTTCTTTGGCCTTGAACAAAATTTTAGAAATGAAGCTTTGAGAAGCTACCACACTACTTGTTATTACCAAACTGATTCCTTTTGATAGCATTATCTAGTAACTAGTAAGTATTGAGCAACTTTTTTTGGAAAAATAAAGACGATTAACAGGGCTGTTTGGTCACATGTAAAATTTTCAAAATTTTGAGGAAAATTCGAAATTTTTTTATAGTACTAAACAAGCTCCAAGTATAAAGCTATTACCATTAACAAAGATCTATATGCTCCTATTCATCCCAAAATCATATAATTTTATTTTGAAAAATTTATTAACTTTCAAATTTGCTAGTTCACTGGGCTCACAAACCCTTTTGGAAGATTTTTTTTTTTTTTTTTTTTTTAAATATTGTTTATCTTGATAAATTTTTTTCAATAGTTATTGTTATATTTTTTATTACAACGGATTATATTATCTGAACAATTAGTCAACTCTTTGTTAAAAGATTATTGATAAGTGTATTTTATACACTTATTTATGAACAAAAAGTATGATTTTACATGTTCGTTTCAGAATATTTGCTATTCAATTTTGTTATTATTTGTTTATATTTAGGAAATATCCCAGAGTCAAGAAAACAAAGGAATTTAAGCAAAATAGGTCAACTGGATGATAAAATAGCTAAATTGCGTAAATAAAGAGTTGATGAAGTCAATCAAGGTGCAAAATTGTAGCAACTGAAATTTTAAATTGCAAAAATTATAAATTAAAAGTTTTGTCGCTACGACTTTCCTAACACATTTTATAATTTATTTTACGTCCGTCGAATCGTCTAGCGAAACATTTAATATAAGAAATTAATAACGATTTTTAAACTGACAAATTCGAATATTTTATCAGGTCGAATTTTATAAGGAAAATTACATGCATCACTACTTTTTAAGATCACTTTGTAATAATAAATTGATGAATTTTACATTTTTAAATATCAGGTGTTAATTAATAATTTAAAATTTATTAATTAAATATTTTATAATAAATCAACTATACACTAACCTACAAGACTTCCCACCCACCGACCCCCCTCCTCCCCCCTCTCTACATCTACTAACATTCCTGCCACCGGCGAGGCTCGCCACTGTAGATTCGATCTCTAGCGGTGAGATCGTCGTTAGCAACGACGAGTCTCTCCATTGCAACAAATCTAACAGATCGATCCAAAAGTGGCGATGCAAGGAGGAGGAGCACAATCGGTGAGTTTGGCCAGAGTAAAAGTTCAGGCCAAAGATTGTTTTGGATTTTACTGTGTGCAGGCGGTGGGTTTGCGGTGGTATGTGCAGGTGGTGGGTTTCTCTTTTGCATCTGCACGTGGCAGCCACACGCACAGGTGACGCTTCCATTAAAAGTGGGGAAAGTGGCACTGCACTGCCTACGGCTCGCTCCTGCTTTGTGAGTGACGATATGCGCAGTGCGACTGTACAACAATGCTCGAAGCTGTGTTTTTAATTTGTTGGTTTTTTTTTTTTTTTTGATTTCGATTGGGGTGGATTCTTCCTGTGGTGGTGTGCTATGGATCCGTGGTGGTGATGTGTGTGTACCAATGGTAATGGTGCTTGGGTGATGCTTCCTCTGGTGGAGTGTGACTAGGTGGTTGTAGTGGCAGTGTTGGTGTTTGGCTATGATGGTATTATTGGCATTCGATGGTCGACGACGGTACAGCAATGCTAGATCCTGTGTTTTTGAATTTTTTGTTTTTGAGATTTTTGATTCTGGTGGTAGCGGTGGCTGTGGGCCTTGTGGCAGTGGTGATGGTGCTTGGGGTGGATGTTTCCTGTGTAGGTGTCTATAGATCCGTGGTGGTGATGTGTGTGTATCAATGGTGATGGTGCTTAGGTGATGTTCATATGGTGGTGGTAGTGGTGGTGGTGGAGTGTGACTAGGTGGTTGTAGCGGCGGTGTTGGTGTTCAGGGCCAGACCTGATGGTAGGCCCAGAAGGCCGCCGCATTGGGCCCAAGTTTTTGGCACAATTTTGAGGGCCCAAAATATGCCATCATCTAAAAAAAAAAAAAAAAAAGACTGACCGAGTCCAACTGTCCAACAAAGCCCAATACCTTAAATTCAATACCATAAGTCCATAAACAGAATCAAATTCATAATTCTTAGAATCAAAATCAACGATTCAACATATAAGCCCTTGACCTCTACAGCTCTACTACTCTCCGACGTGACGAGTGACGACGCGTTGACGTCTCCACAGTCCATTCAAACTCAACCATTCTTCAAGCTTCAAGACTTCACGCCGCGTTCCGCCGCCTCGGTGCTCTTAGCTCTGTTGTTATTTGTCGCTCACTTGATCGACATCGACGCTCGACCACCGAGCCACGGCTAGACCAGTCGCCCGACCCTTGCTTGGTTGGAAAATAGAAGGTTCACTTTCAAATTCTCAAAATTTCAAATCTCAGGCTTAGTTCCATAAGTTCCAATGTTCCACAAATCAATTCCATAATTTTTTTGCTTTTGTATTATTATTAGCGCATCATATTACTGTTTAGAGGAAGAGGCCCAGATTTTAAATTGTAATTGAATGTATATTCATCAGTTTTGACTTTGTCTTGTACTCTTGTTGATTGTTGAAACTTGTTGAATGATTGAATCTTCAATAATTTATCAATTATTAAATTGGTTTTTGACATTTTGTTTAATTCTTGACTTTTAGCTTGCCGTTGACTGTTGAGTGTTGCCATAACACCATCCATGTAGCTGGTTTTGTTTGGAGTTCGGGTGGGAAATGGGATTCTGTCATTCTGATTTTGAAATAGAGAAGGCATCAATCTGGGAGGTAAGTCATAACTCATAACTATCTATTAATTCTATTTTTATTGAATCTGTTTGCCAATTTTTATATTCTTGTTTGCTTAAATTGAGATGAGTTCTTAATTTGCTTGAGTTGAGATAAGTTCTTAATTTGCAGACTTTGGGGTTGTTAATTTGCTTGAATTAAAGGGGTTCTCATTAGTCATTTAGTAATCTATTTGTGTAACTGTGTTTTCTTTGAAATTATAAATTTGTTAAGTTATTTTTTATTTTTTTTTTATAGAATTTGTTAAGTTATTGAAATGCTTTATTATTATTTTCAAGGTTTGTCCGTGTCCGTGTGTAGTATCTATATAATATGCCTCCTAAACATTTGTCCGGAGCTCAGAAAAGAAAAAGAAAACAAAGACAAGAGGCATTGATTCAAAGTCTAGCGGGAGATATCAATAAGTACTTCAATTTTATTAGTAATCAAAGAATAGATAGGGAAGAAATAGTTGAAAATTTGGTGGATGTGGATAGACAACAGACTGTGCATGAAAATGAAATTTTGAATGCATCAAATGAGAATAACGAATAGATAGGGCCTACTAACGTGAATGAGTCGGCTATGAGTGATGAAGAACCTCCTAATGTTCAACATGAACATTTAAATGAGGAGAGTTCTTCTTCAAAGTTGGAGGATCCGGTAAATTGGAAAAATATTGATCAAAAAACGAGGGATTATTTAGTTGAGATGGGTCCAAAAAGAGCTGATTACTTCTTTTATCCTAAAGATAGCATAGGCAGACATTTTGAGTCATCACAGTATAAGAGGCTACTACCAAATGGACAGATAATTGATAGAAGATGGCTAGTGTATTCGGTTTCGTTGGATAGAATATTTTGCTTTTGTTGCAAGCTGTTTAAATCGCAAAACTTGATGAATAAAATTGGCCAATTGGGTAATGAGGGATTCAAAGATTGGAAGAATATGCATAATCGTCTCAAAAGTCACGAAGCCAGTAAGGAGCATATAGATTGCATGAATAATTGGGTTGAATCGGAAAGCAGGCTTGGAAAGAAAAAGACAATTGATGAAAGTTTGCAATTAGAAATCAACAAAGAAAAAGAACATTGGAGAAAAGTGTTAACAAGGATTATTGCTATTGTGAAAAGACTCGCAAAAAATACTTTGGCATTTCGAGGAGATGATGAAAAGCTTTTTGGTGAGAATAATGGCCTTTTTTTGCAGATGATTGAAATGATTTCCGAGTTTGATCGTGTAATGGAAGATCACATTCGGCGTGCTCAAGCCCGTGAGATTCAGTACACATATCTCGGTCCTAAAATTCAAAATGAACTGATACAATTGTTGGCAGGCGAGGTTAAAATTCAATTGTCCAAAATGTCAAACATTCAAAATACTTTTTAGTCATTTTTTATTGTACTCCAGATGCAAGTCACGAGGAGCAAATGTCTCTAGTAATACGATGTGTGGATGACTCAGGAGATTTGCCAAAGGTAAAAGAATTTTGGGTTGAATTTTTGAAGGTAGATGACACATCAGGAAATGGACTTTCAATTGAGCTTATAAATGTGTTAACCAAACTTGGGCTTGATATTGATGATATAAGAGGGCAGGGATATGACAACGAATCTAATATGAGCGGGAGATATAAAGGTGTGCAAAGCAGATTACTTGAAATAAATCTTAGAGCTTTCTATACTCCATGTGGTTGTCACGGTATTAATTTGGCAATTTGTGATATGGCAAAATCATGTCTTAAAGCGAAGTGCTTCTTTGGAGTGATACAACGTATCTACACATTATTTTCTTCTTCTCCAAAGCGATGGAAAACTTTCAAAGATAAAGTAGAGGGGTTGACACTTAAGCCATTGTCACAAACACGTTGGGAAAGTCACGTTGAAAGTGTAAGAGCTATAAAACAACAAGCTCCTCAAATAAGAGATGCTTTACTTCACTTGGGAAATACTAGCGATGATCCTAAAACAACGAGTGAAGCTGAGTCTTTAGCAACAAATGAACTTGAAAGTTTTGAGTTTTTGCTCGGCACGACAATTTGGTACAAGTTGTTGCATGCAATTAATACTGTGAGTAAATTTCTTCAAAATGAAAATATGGATATCGAACTTGCTATTAATCTCTTGCAAGGACTTGTTGGGTTTCTTGATGAATATAGAGAAATCGGGTTTGATAATGCTATGGATAAAGCTAAGGAAATGGCAAGTGAAATGGGAATTGAAGCTACATTCAAAGAAAAACGCATCATTCGAAGAAAGAAACAGTTTGACAAAAGTGGAAGTGATGAGGTATTGCAATCAGCTGAAGAGTCTTTTAGAGTAGATTACTTCCTCTTTATAGTTGATCAAGCTCGATCTTCGCTTCAAACTGGATTTGAACAATTTAAGAAATATGAAGAAATATTTGGATTCTTGTTTAAATTGGAGAAGTTAAAAAAGGAGAGTATTAGCATTTTGCTGAAGTCTTGTAAGAATCTTGAAGAGTATCTTAAACATAATGAAATTTCAGACATTAATGGAGATGATTTATGTTCAGAGTTAACAATTTTGAGGAGCTATTTTCCAGTTGAAGCAGAAAGAGCAATTGATGTGCTACATTATTTTGAGGAAAATGAATGGTTGTTATCCACAAGCTAATGTTGCTTATAAAATCTTGCTAACTATACCAGTTACAGTTGCATCCGCAGAAAGAAGTTTTTCCAAGTTAAAGCTCATCAAAAATTATCTTCAATCAACTATGTCACAATACAGACTAAATGGATTGGCGATGCTATCAATTGGGAAATAATTGGTTGAACATCTAGATTACACAAATTTGATTGAAATTTTTGCTTCTAAAACCGCAAGACGGATTTTATTTAAGTGACCTTTTGAAACATTTTCAGCTTTATTATTATATTATGGTATAAATCTTTTGAATATAAATTTTGTTTATTGTTTTTTGTTAACATAACATATTTAGTTATTAATGTTATTATTTAGTCTGGTCGATTTCAATCTTTGTCAGGTCTTGTTTAAAAAAAAAAAAAATCGTACATGGAAGGGCCCAATTTAGAAGTCCGCCTTCGGCCTTCACGACCACAAGTACGGCACTGTCTACATACAACAGTAGATACATATAACTTGAATTCAGGCACTTAAAATAAAAACATGGATCATATTGACTCTTAACAAATTCCAGACTTTGTATAAAAGTATCAAATCTTTTATACCATTGTCTGGGTACCTGTTTCAGGCCATACAAAGATCTTTTAAGAAAACAAGCAATATTTCCAAGTTTTTTAAAACCATTAGGTTGACACATATATATAGTTTCATCAAGTGATCCATATAAAAATCAGTTTTTACATCCATTTGTTATAATTTAAGACTATATTGAGCAACTAATGCAAACAGAATTCTGATGGAAGTATATTTAACTATAGGTGAAAATATTTCATTATAGTCAATTCCTTCCTTTTGTGAAAAGCCTTTAGCTACAAGCCCAGCCTTATCTAGGTTTTATATCATTTGAGTCACCTTCTTTTATTTTAAAGTTCCATTTACAGTCTATCAATTTCTGCCTATCAGGTTTAGGAACTAGGACCCAAGTTTTATTTTTCAAAAGTGACTCCATTTCATCTTGCATTGCTGCAAGCCAGGATTTAGAATCCTTTGAAGAAATAGCTTCTTCATAAGATTTAGGTTCAATTTGTAAAGGTTCAGAATAAGTGAAGGCAGAGACAAAATCAGGATCATCATACCTAGAAGGAGGTCTAATCTCTCTTCTAGTCAAATCCCTAGCAAGCTGGTAATTATCAAGATTAAGATCAATTCGAGTTTCAACTTCTGTTTCAGGAATAGTTTCAGAAATAGGGACAGAATTGGATGACTCAGGTTCAGAAGTATAGTTTGGAGAATGTGAGGGTTGCTCCACCTGAAACTGAGTATTGGGCAGACCATTTTCATCACACAAATGATCTGCACTCAGCTCAGAAGTGAGGAAATCCTTTTCACTAAGAAGATCTTAAATTTCATCTTTACAAGGGAAAAAATTTTCATTAAAAATAATTGACCTACTAATAATGACCTTGTAACGTCCTTGATCCTTTATCCATAATCTATAACCCTTGACCCCTTCTCCATAACCCAAAAATACATATTTTAAAGACCTGGAGTCAAGTTTGGTTTCAGTTTGGTGTGAGTAGGCTACACACCCAAAAACTTTTAGTTTTGAAAAATTAGGAAGAGAATTATTCCAAATCTGATCAGGTATTTTAAAATCTATTGCACTGTAGGGAGAAATATTGATTTTATATGAAGCAGTTTTAACTGTTTCACCCCAGAAAATTTTTGGCAAGTTTGAATCAAGTAACAAACAACTAGTTCTTTCTAACAGTGTCCTATTCTTCCTCTCAGCAACTCCATTTTGCTGTGGACTGTATGTAACAATCCTATGTCTAAGAAAACCTAGATTACTACAGAAGATATTAAAGTCTTGATTACAATATTCTAGGCCATTGTATGTCTTAATTACTTTGACCTTCCTATCTTTTAAATTTTGAATTAAAGTAATCTAGTTTTTAAACAACCACACAGTTGCATCCTTAAATTTCAACAAATGAACTCAAGTTTTCCTAGAAAAGTCATCAACTATAAGTAGGAAATATCTAAAATCAGAAACAGATTTAACTGGGACAGACCCCACAAATTAGCATGTAGGTATTCAAGTATATTATTTGACTTATGAATGCCTTTATCAAAAGAATTTCTTTTCTATTTTCCCAAAACGCAGTTTTCACAGAAATCAAGCTTATGTAAAATATCTTTACCAAAAACACATTTCTTTTCAAGCAATTTAAGACCTCTTTCACTTAAATGTCCAAGTCTTTTATGCCATAAAACAGTTTTATCATTTTCAGATACTGCATTAAAAGAATTGGCACATATAGGATATGATTTCAAAACATATATACCATTTATTTTGGGAGTACAGGAAAGTAAATAATTACCTTTAAAAATACCGAGGTAACCTTTATGTAATCTAATGTCATAAAGTTTAGAATCTAGCACTCCCAGAGAAATCAAATTTCTTTTCAAATTAGGCACATATCTAGTTTGATTTAAAACAAGTGTTCTGTTGTTTTCAAGTTCTAACAGAATCTAGCCAATGCCTTTAGTATCACAAGTTAGATTGTTTCCAAGCTTAACAGAGCCATAAGAATTATTATTGAAACTAGCAAATAAATCCCTTTCAAGGCACATATGGAAAGTACAGCCAGAATCAAGTATCCAGTCATGCTTAGTATCAGTTTCAGTAGTAACATAAACAACACCATTATTATCTTGTGTTGCAGCCTCTGCTTGATTACTAGTTCCTGTTTCATTTTGTTTCTTAAAACAATCTTTAACATGATGTCCAGGTTTACCACAATAATAACATAGTCTAAGTCTGAGAATAATATCTTGACTTCTAGAGTTTTCTGGACCTCTAAAATTGTCTTGACTTCTAAAATTGTCTTGATTTCTAGGGTTGTTTTGACTCTTAAAATTGTTCTGACCTCTAAAAGAATTATCCTTAGGCTTATAGAAATTATCCTTCTTTTGATAGTTACCCGTAACAGGCTTGCTATTCAAATTATTCTAATTCCTGTTATTATTTGGAGAATTCCAACTTTTGTTGAAATTGTTCACATGCTTATTATCCCTAAATGAGTTTCTTTTCTTTGAAGTTCCTATAACACTATAGGCTTCTTTTATTTCTCAAACTTAAAAGCAAAGTATTTTTTTCAAAGAAAGCATTTATTAGGCAGGGAAACAGTGTGGTAAACTTCCTCTAATTTATCCCAAAGATCCATTGCAGTTTTAGTCTCACCTATTTGTCTAATGACATTATCAGATAGGTGAAGAAACAAAGTGCTCCAGGCTATTTCATCCATCTCAATCTGTCTATCTTAAGTTAGGTTATCAGGCCAAGATCGATCAATAACCTTAGCACATTTCATTTGAAGTAATAAGGCTTTCATCTTCTGACTCCAGAGACTAAAATCTCATTTGTCATTCCAGATTTCAACATCTACTTTTATAGTAGTCATTGAATAATGACTCGAGACTTTTTTAAAAACTTTTCAAACATTAGAAGCCTTATTTTTTCAGAAGTATCAGGCAAATAAAAATAGAGGAATGCGGGATAGTTTCAAAAAATATTACAAATAACACAGAGGCAGTCCACTAAGATTAAAAATAATATATGACACGGTATCGAATCAAGCACTAAGCAGTGTAGCAATTAAGGTGATCAGAATCCACAAAGAATAATCTCACAAAGTAATAACCACAAAGAGTCTATAGTACCGAAAAATTGTTTTTCCAGTATATCCCTCAACCTAGTTTCGGTCAGCCCAAAGCTCCCTCAGATTTTCGAATTCTCAAGAAATCCTGGACAAAGGTAAGCAATGGGGTCCAAGAAAAGGCTTCAAAGACGGAGAGATTTTGGAGAGAAAGAAATTTGAAAACAAATGATAGTATTAAAAGTGCAGTATGTAAAGATATCACCTCTTTACAAAATTAGGGCTACTGCAGTTCCACAAAGATACTATTCCACAAAGTTCCGGTTGCATGCACAAAGTTCAGCCACTAAGATTATATCCGACCCCCTCTAAGAATTTTAAGTATATTATAGAGAATATATTGAGTTCTTGGGATCGTTTTACTTTTGACTCAGAAATCAAAAGATCCAAACACATAACCAAGAGAACCCCTATTTTAAAAATTGGGGTTACAACAAATTTTCACAAAGTATGAATACCATGAAGATTTCAGTAAGGAATTTTTAGAAATCCTTTAGATCTGAAAATTTTCACAAATTTTTTCAGAAATAAAAACGTTTCAGTTTTGGGTTTTTCAAGAAACTTCTAGAAATCGCAAGTTTCTTATAGAGACCACACAGAAATAAGAAACCCTAAAAACGTTTTTTATGAATCCAAAAATAATCTTCCAGAAAATAACAGATCCACCCACAAAGACTCTGGATCTATACGATCTGAGTCGTAAATCAGCGAAATCACTGGAACCTCAAGGCTCTAATACAACTGTTACGAATTAAAGGTCTCAGAATTACCACAAAGCAACTACAAAGATGATTTAAACAATAAAACCTCAAAAGATTTTATTAATCAAAAGTAAATCACAAATATAAAAGAGTTTTACAGAAATAGAACAAATCCGAACAAAACTCAAATCGAACCAAATCTTGCACAAAATAACCACAAAGTATTACAAATTAATCACTGTAAATGAACCACGAAGTATTACTTTGATTATCCACAAAGAATCAGAGAAACCACAAAGAAAAATGGTGCGAGAGATGAGTTTTCTCTCTGTGAAAGAACAAAGACCACGAAGAACTCAGGTAGAGAGAGAGAGAGAGAGAGAGAGAGAGAGAGAGAGAGAGAGAGAGAGAGAGTCTGGAATGAATTGTGAAAAGCCAGAAGGAAACGCGTCTTTATCTTCAGATGGACGGCCAAGATGAAACCTAAATGATCCAATGGTTGGAAGTGGAAGGGATGTATTAACTGATGGGCTATAACCAGGTTTTAGCTTGGGCCACATATCCGGATCTCCACTTTAGGCTGCATCATTTAGTCGGGCTCAATTTTAGTCTTCAACTGGGCTCTAATTAAAGGACTTCGGGATTAATTTGGACTTCAATAATTTGGGTTTCTCCTATTTTGGGCTGCTGCATGGTCTAATTACATTCACATCTTTAAAACTTGGTACCCTAAATTTATTTGAATTAGGAGTTAGAGAGGACTTACACATAAAACGCTAAAACATCTTAAATTTTTATTTTTTTGTCTCCTTCGTGACTCGGGTTATTAAGTAATTAAGGATTCTTTGAATTTGATGCCCTAAAGTAGCCCTAAATGAAAATATTTTTATGTTCATATTTTTTTTCTAAAGTAAAATGTTAATCTAAATTGTTGAAACTCATGGTAAGCAAGTTGATAAAACAAAAATATTTGTTATTTACATTTTTTATTTATAGTTTAGTTTTAATTTGTTCGAGGACGAACAATAGTTCTAGTTTGTGTTGGTAAGTGTATTTTATACATTCATTTATGGGCCAAAAGTAGAATTTTATATGTTTGTTTGAGAATATTTTCTATTCATTTTGTTATTATTTGTTTATATTTAGGAAATATCCTAAAGTCGAGAAAACAAAGGAATTTAAGCAAAAACAAGTCAATTGGATGATAAAATAGCTAATTTGTGCAAATAAAGAGTTGATGAAGTCAATCAAGGTGCAAAATGGAGGAAAAGTGGAAGAAAGAATCAAGTTGGAAGAAATCAGAAGTTTACGGACCAAATTGATCTAAGCAGAAAATGGAAGTCTTGCTCTGCAATAAAAGACAGGGACCAACATATAGTACTCTAAAAGTTGAAAATTGCATGTACGGTCAATACCATGCAGTTGCATGGATTATAACTGGGCGGTCGCACAATTATCCGACTAGGACGCGAGCTGAGCTTTTTCGCGATTTTCAGCAGTTTTCTCCTCTTTTTGACCTAGGTTTCGAAAAAACTTATAAATACCTAACTTGAGGCACCTTTTTAGGGGTTCCCAATCAATCTAATTAATGCAATAATGCTTTCAAATCATCAAGGAACAAAGTCACGCCAAGATTAAAGATTGAAGATCCAAGTTCAAGATTATTATCTGGGTGATGAGCTCCCATAATTATTCTTGTATTTATTCTTTAATTATGTTTCTAGACTCGATATTTTTATGTTAGGATTGTGATGAAACTTTAATTTTTGAATTTTATGTATTAATTTATAGTTTAATTTATATTATTCATGGGTTTGAACAATTGATTCATGATTTATTATTGTGCAATTACTTGATCACTAGTTGTATGATTATTGTGATGATTTATTAAGATCTAAAGATTATGAATTCATTTTACGGGTTTCAATTGCCACAAAATTCAATAAGGGATAGAAATATACCCATATTCTTTGTGTTATCTATAATAGTATTCACGAACATATAATGTTTTTCTATACATTCGCATTCGTCATAAAAATATAGTCGGGTCATGTGTAGGAAAAGGTGTTAATTCTTGTCCAAAAGAGAGTCTTAAAAATATTAGGAATATGGATTTTCAAAACCCCATGAATTATCATTAGACGTTTAAAATTAATGCATAAATGATGGGATTAAAGTGGATTCTCAATTCTAGCATGCTTTTCTTATATTTTTCATAAAATCAATTCTTTTGTCTTTTTATTTAGTTATTAGTTCAGTTTTTTCTTCAAAAATTCTCAATCAAACATTCTTTAGTTTCGGTTAAGGAGTATAGTCTAAATTAAACAATTTGTTCAATCCTCATAGGATCGATACTTGGACTCAAAATCCTTTATATTACTTCTGCGATTCGTACACTTGCGTTCAGCAACAATTATTGTATTACTTACAATAAAACTCATGTTCATTTAGGTGTGTCAATCCAACATTTTGCCACATCATTCTTAAGTGATTCTTAGAATGTCGATAAATAAATGGACACAAGAAGAACATGATTATATGCGAATGGTTAACAAAGCATCAATGAACACAGAATAATTGTATATCAAACCATTGGCAGAGCATTCTAACTTTGAAGCTTTATAGTTCAAGTGGAGTTAAAAGTGATAACCAATGGACACATTATATGCATTAAGGTTACAAGGTCTTAACTACAATAGAAACTTCAACTGTTAATCCAATGTCATTTTTTATTGAAGGTATTAAATTTAAGTTGGTGGATTAGATTACAAAACACCTATTTCTCCATTGTTCTTGAAACAAAAGTGCATTTTCAAATAACTGATTTTCTTCATCTTGCCCTACTTCTGTATTAGGAATCATTAATAGATCTTGTAATTTGCACACGCCTATTTTTTCATTCTCATATAATGCATATATGAGGGGTGATAAATACTCAACTCCTACTTCACACCATTCATCGATGCTTTTTTAACCATTCACATATAATAAAGATCTTCATGTTGTCGATTTATTTATGATATTATCAAATAGAACAGTTCTTTTCTGGTACCCTTGGAAGGCACCTCTTATGGTGCCCTTCAACGCACAAGGGCTTGGCTCCACCTTCAAGGGAAGGGCACCAGATTATTTTTCTTTTGACATACTCTTGAAATCTGAAAACTAGTTCTCCATATTTGAGTATTGGAATTCTCAATTCTTTTATATTTCAAGCTTCCAGAATGAAACTTGCAAAAACTTAGTATGTTTGGAAAAAATTTAGGGATTAAAATTTCTAGAATTATAGGATTTAAATTGTATAATTTAAAATTAATGAGATATTGATCGGGACAAGTAAAATTTTACATTTGAACCAATTCTATGGACAATATGTCTACAATTTTCTCTCACAATCGTTAGCTTGTATTAAACTTTTTGTTGAAATCTTCGATTCGACACCCATATTACATATTTTTCAACTTCAAAGTAATTCAATAATTATCAAAAGAATAATAATTATTACAAGATACAAAAGTAATTTATAAATCAAAAAATAACATTTTGATACCATTAATAGCATAACACGGATGCTAATGTCATTAATGACGCATGTATCATAATACGTGATAACATATCCAATACAATAATTTTTTCGCCAAACATAGAAAGTTATTTTCACAGGAAACTATGTGTGGATTTTGGTAACAGCACATCTATTTTTATAGATATTAGTAATCGCACCCGTACGATGCACTGAATATATAATTGAAAATTATTTATTGAATAAATTGTAAAAATACAATGACCGATAAAAATAACACAATGAACAATAAAAAACATAACTTGCACACACAAATTATGGGTAATTTATAATTTTATTTCTTCCTATAAGATTTCTTACTTTGTCTAATATCATTATATGAATAAATTTTCTTAGCACAAAATAAAATAAATGAGACAAGTAACTTGATTGTATAAATTGCATTCATATAAATACAGTGAAAAATACCCAAAAAGGTAAAATATAAAGTTGTGACTTGCATATTTCTTTTAACAGCTAATTGTTCATTCTCTAATTTCTTAGTCTATTTAGGTGAAGTAAGATCTGGACATATGAGATCTTCTATACTTCACAAATTGATTTGATGACTGATGTCAGGTTTATGATTAATTGATTTCTAAAAGTTGAATATTTATAATTTTCAAATTGTAAAATGAAATAAAGAGGTTAATAGACATCCAAAAATGAATTTATCGACCACACATTATTTAAAAGACTCTTTTTCACAATGCACGTACTATTTTGTAACCACACATTCTAAAAAAGAAAATCACTTTTCAACTTTCATTTTCAACCACTCAATTGATTGATTTGACAATTATTTTATTTTTTATACCACTTTCCTTCATTTTCAACCAAACATTTAAAACAATTTTAATCTATAGTATTTATCAAACATACCTTTATTCAATGATTCCAATACAACATGACATTGTATTTTTCGTTGAGTAGTCAAATGGTCATGTTTCTGAAAAAAAAAAAGACGAAACTATTTTTGTGCATGCTAAATAAATGTGTTAACCATATTCTAATATTAAATAGAATGAGTTTGCTAACACCTTATATTTTTATTTTTGATAGAATTCAATGTATTAATTGTTAATGTCTGTAGTATATATTTTACAAATTGAGGTTGTTTTAAATTCATAAAATTAAAAAAAGATAAATGAGCGAAATGAGTATATTAATAAAATTAATTTCAGTATGACAAATGAGTTTATCGAAATCTAAAGTTGTAGAAATTAAAAGGATTTAATTGATTACTTAGAAAAATCAGATATTTATTATTTCTTTTAATTCGATAAGAAAAAAATCGAAATTAATCATTTATGTCAAATTGAATTAAGGTAAGAAAGTATAGGTATCATTTTAGGACTTAAATAAGATAAATTAAAAAGAATGGATATTGAAAAGTGTAAAAAGTATAAGGAAAACTTTTACCTTTAGTATTTGAGACGATTTTACGAATAATATGTTTAGAGTTTGCTCTCATTTGTTAGCTTGTATTAAACTTTTAGTTGAGATCTTGAATTTGACACCACTATTGCATATTTTTTAACTTCAAAATATTACAATAATTATCAAAATAATAAAAATAATATAGAATTTGACCTTTTGTTAGAAGTTTTATTTTTCACAAATCCATAAATTATTTATTAAATGTCACGTATGAATTGATTTTGCTTTAATTGAACTTTCCTATTTCAGTTATTAAAATAAATTGATTAAATTACAAAATCTTCTAAAACAGCGGGTAAAAAAGGTGGGAAACTACGTGGGAATTTATGTGACGGCTAGGGCTGCAAGCAGAAATTGTCAAATCAAAAAATCGAATCGAAATCGAATTTTAGAAACTGTCAGATCGGTGTCACGTGGACCCGTCAACGAAATGGTTTTGAACTGAACCAAACCGATCAAGAATGATTTGGTTTAGATTTTAAATTTTTAATTACGATTTGAAACCAAACCGGACCGGTGAAAAATATATAAAAATAAAAAATAGAAACAGGAAAATTCTAAAAAATTCGGCCAATATATCAAATTCAATAGTTATATGGGTATTCTTGTTGATTTCTATTAGATTTATTACCTAATTAGATAATTTCTATGTTTCAAAATTCAAATAAATCCAATAATTTTCATCCAAATATTTTCGTAACAAAAGACAAAAATAATTGTATGTAATTGTTATATCAATTATATACTCTTTATCTAATCAATAAGTAGTATGTATTGTGGCGGATTATACTCTCTATAGTCTTATTGGGCATCATGTTATTTTTTGGCTTTATATACTTGTATTATAATATTTTCGTAACATTTATTTGTAAAATCATAGCATAAAAAAGGGACAAAATAACTATATTGAAATTTTACAGTGATTTCATTTTGAATTAAGCCCTCTTTGGTTCTAGAGAAATTGAACGAATTTTTCTTCAAATTTATTTTCAACTACATATTTTTACGGGACCCACCACTTTGCACATTTTCAACAACTTTTCAACTACACATTCAATTTTTTTTCCAATTTCTCTTACACCAAACAGGCTCTTAGTTAGTATTTTAATTTAGAGTAGATATATTTAGTTTGTTTAGATATATCGTTAATAAAGTATAAATATACATCGAAATCAATGAACTATTGGTATAAAAATGGAAAGATAAAAAAATATATGGTGAAAACTGAGGTTTAAAATCGGACCAAACCGTTAGGTTTAGGTTTGAGTTTTTCTCAAACCGTTTTAAATTATTTGATTTAGGTTTGAACTTTTTAAATCAACAATTTGATTTCAAAATCTGTCAAAAATAGGTGAAACTGAACCACTTACACCCCTGAAGGCTATACGGTATTGTTATTATATATATAATTACAGTAATGATCTCATAAGCACCTGTTTAGGTGGCAGTTACATGTCATACACCACTTATTATCACCTAAGTATGATGCCTGGCATAAAACTAAACACGCTACTTTGAAGATCAAAATTGTATATAATTATATAATAATTTATAAAGATATACATAGATATAGATTAAACAATCCTTCCAGGGTTGATTTGTCATTAAACGAAGTCGTTTTTTAATAATTGTGTTGTTTAATTTAATAATCGTATTATTACATTATAATTGTGAATCACATGAAAGGATGCTTCTGATTCTTTCGTTTCGAATTGTGTATCATTGTTACTCAGAGAATCCCAGTTATAGTTTTCTTTTCTTCTGAATTATGTCATACTTGAACGTGGGGTGTGTATAATTTGGGGATGGACCACATCGAAAAACGTTGCAAGACAAACAAACAAGTTGGTAAAAAATATATTTATACAAGTTGATGGATTAGTAGGGGCACCGTTTACAGATTAAATTTTAATTTAATTTTGAGTAATAATGTTATAATATTACTGGTCTTAAATTATGTGTCCAGGTAGAACTAATGTGAGATTTAATGAGGGCACAATTAAATGTGAATTATACATTTAATTGAGTATATCACATAATGTCATATAAATTGAATTAGTGATAGTTATTGTTTATTCAAGGCACCTCCAAGCCAAAGCACCATTTTAGTGCACCATTTGCACCAAAATAGTGCAAAATCCACACCACTTTTTGAACTCATTTGTAACCACATGCACCAAAATAGTGTAAAATTCACACCATTTTTTAAACTCATCTCCAACCACATGCACCAAAATTTACACCAAATAAAAGTGTTAGGATTTTGTAATTGACAATTCTGTGAATAATAGACTAAATTGAACATTTGTAAAAGTCAAGGAGTTAGGTGCAATTTTGTATAGTTGATAAGATAGGTTAGGGTTGAGTTGAAAAGACAAGGCTGAAATTTAGAAGTTAAAGATCACTCTCGTTATCTGCTCAAGCGATTTCAACAATGACCATGTCGTTCGAGTTCCGCTTGTTGTGCCTTGGCCTACGCTCGAATCCCACTCATGATAGGCTCGAGTGCACCTGAATAAATTTGAAGACAGAATGTACCCGCTCACTTAACTCTCGAGCGGTCCTTCTATCGTGCGGAGGATGCTCAATTCCCATTCTAGTAGTGCTTGAAAGGGAAACGACAGAATGGAGCACTAAGCATGTTTTTAATGTAGAATTCTTGGCCCATTCTCACCACTATTTAAACTGAGGCTTGTGCACGAATTATGATGGGGTTATTCTCATTATTTCAGAGGCTTAACACCATCATACACCTTTTGATTTCACGTATCATTGAAGTTCCAAGAACATCAAAGTGCTTCAAAGGTGAATTCATTCGTGTCTTATAATACTCTAAATTGCAAATGTTGACCATTAGGTTTGAAGAAATTTGAATGAGGGATGATGAGATGTTCGATGTCTTCTATGCGAACCTAAATGACATAGTTAATTCTAGTTTCAACCTAGGTGAAAGGGTTCCTGAGCTCAAAATTGGGAGAAAATTTCTTAGATCCTTACCTACGCATTTCAGACATAAAGTCATAGCTATCGAAGACGTCTATTGCCATGGCACCTCTAGGAATGATGAATCTAGATCCTCTGATGAAAGTGTTAAAGATGAGAATGTTGCCTATATGATTAAGAAGTTCAAAAAATTCTTCAAGTCTAAGAAAGGGCAATTTAGGAAATCTTAGGGTGACTCTAGTAAATTTAGAAAGGGTAATGTGACGACCCGAATTCTCGAACATTCGAGTGCCACTAAAAGTGACTCATATCATATTATCGAGACTTAAATAGAAATGTAAAATTATTCAAAAGAATAATTAGAATCCCATAATTTTATTTGTGAATAAAAATAGAACATAATTTTCTTACATAAAGTTCAACATAATTATCTCATCAATCTTAACCACTTTTGCCACTTCCATGTTGACCGCCTCGAACCTTCAATTATCTGAAAATGGTAAATATCGTGGAGTGAGATTTATAAAATCTCAGTAAGTATACCAAGCATAAATTTTCTTTTGAAAGCATATGGATCATTTTCATCATAACATAGGATAGGATCGAAATACTCATAAACATAGGGAGACACAAGAATTTTACCGAACTTAAATGGCAAGAATTCTTATGTGTAGCGCTACTAAACTCCGGTCCCATTAGCATAATCATAAACATATCATATGGAACCCATAACAATCTTGTGAGATTGATTTCATAGCAATGATCCAAGCATTTTCATAAAAACATAAGATATACTTACTTGTCATAAAAACATACTTACTTTTCATAAAAACATAAGGTGTATTTACCTTTCATAAAAACATACTTACTTTTCATAAAAACATAAGATATACTTACTTGTCATAAAAACATACTTACTTTTCATAAAAACATAAGATATACTTACTTGTCATAAAAACATACTTACTTTTCATAAAAACATAAGGTGTATTTACCTTTCATAAAAACATACTTACTTTTCATAAAAACATAAGATATACTTACTTGTCATAAAAACATACTTACTTTTCATAAAAACATAAGGTGTATTTACCTTTCATAAAAACATACTTACTTTTCATAAAAACATAAGATATACTTACTTGTCATAAAAACATACTTACTTTTCATAAAAACATAAGGTGTATTTACCTTTCATAAAAACATACTTACTTTTCATAAAAACATAAGATATACTTACTTGTCATAAAAACATACTTACTTTTCATAAAAACATAAGGTGTATTTACCTTTCATAAAAACATACTTACTTTTCATAAAAACATAAGATATACTTACTTTTCATAAAAACATAAGGTGTATTTACCTTTCATAAAAACATACTTACTTTTCATAAAAACATAAGATATACTTACCTTTTAAAAGATTAAAATGAAGTGTAGTAGTAAATGGACCAAAACTTTCTTGACCACCTTGAATTTCTCTTACTTGTGGATTTTGTCAAGAGATTGGAAATAAGTGTATATGTGTAGAGTTGTGTGTAAAAGAGATGAGTTTAAATAGATGTATAAAGTTGGCATATTGTAAACATAATCATTCAATTCTATTAATTTTAACACATCCTTTTCTTAAAGTAAAGCACCATTCATATACTTTTCCATATTTATACAAATATTATGCTCTTCATGATTACATATAATGGAGTCTTATCAACCATTCATATACTTTTCCATATTTATACAAATATTATGCTCTTCATGATTACATATAATGGAGTCTATAATTCATTCATATACTTTTCCATATTTATACAAATATTATGCTCTTCATGATTACATATAATGGAGTATATAATTCATTCATATACTTTTCCATATTTATACAAATATTATGCTCTTCATGATTACATATAATGGAGTATATAATTCATTCATATACTTTTCCATATTTATTAAATTAAGATTCTCATAATTATTATATATAATGGAACCTCTCACGCTTGCATATATTTTCTTAATTTCAATAATAAAAATAATTTTTGTATAAATAAATATTGGGATAACATTGAATTAAGTACTTGGACTTAATATACTTTAAATCAAGAGAATGGAGATATTTTTAGAAATTCGGAATTTAATTTAAAATCGAACGATCTCGATTATTTCTTGACTTGGCTATACGAATACGTCGTGGCGTTAACTTAATAAAAATGGGTGAAATAGTAGCGACACGATTTTCTATTAAAATAATTATTAATCGCGTAAAAATTCTTGGTCGCTACAAACTTACCCCCTTAAAATAATTTCGTCCTCGAAATTAAACTTACTTGATCTTATGATTTCTGAACACTTAATCAGAATCTCTTCTTCTTCTTCTTATGTAGCATCATCGCTACCATATTTAACCCAACCATATTTAACCCACTGGACTTTGACTAAATGCATCAATTTGTTTTCTTAAGACATGAACTTTTCTATCAATAATAGACATATGTCTACTCATAAATTCTTCTGAATCAAAATGAAAATTCCCAATCGTATGTGATATTTCATCATATCTTGTAGTACTCATGTAACCTGTCACTTATCATCGTATCATGTAACCTCAAATATTCGTATTAATATCTCTAAAATTTCAATAAATCTTTACTAACATATCATACCATAATAATTTGTCATTTCTTCTTATCACCAAATATCCCAAAATAATTAAAACGATTACCTGAATATTCTCTATGTAATATACCCAAACATGTTATTCACATATCAACATAATCATCAGTTTATCTTTCCAATATTTGTAACCCAAAATTTCTGCAAAATTCAATAAACAAATATCTCCCAAATAATTAAAATTCTTAACTCAAATATCATAACATTTCCCGTAAGGTATTCCTTTCACTTGCACAAACTTATTAATCCTGATTCAATACAGTCCTTATTTCACTTTCACGTATCCCCGTATTATTTCTATACCTTGATTATTATATCAAAATATCAGTACCCAAAATCCAAGAAAATATTCCATATCTCAAATCCCGTCATCATCAAATCTTCCTTTTATCAAGAAAGTAAACGGCGCATAACTCTTGTTCCCTCTTTTCCATTATTCTATTCCGCGCTTTCTTGCTGGAATCAATATCACGCGGATTTCCTCCGATCCTTAATGCTTTTAAATAGTTCATGCTGGGAAGAGGTTAGATCCATCAAAACATGGATATCATTCTTACAAACATTCGCAAGTATTATTCCAGTCTTCCAATGAATGATCTGAGGAAAATTTATCGAATAAGACTCGAAAGATTGAGGTTGCTGATGGCTCATGGTGTTTCAGAAGATGTTCGCTGGTTGATCGAAGCAAAGGTTCGACTATCTGGTGAATTACCTATGACATTTCCAAAGCACATGCCTGGTTTAGGCAAAAGCACCTTCGCAAAGAAACGAAGAGCAAAAAGGCTGAATTGTTGCTACAAATGTGCTCGTTGGAACTGTGATACTCGTTGCAAAACAGTAGGATATTCTTCTACTAATCGGGATGATAAAATCAAATTCATAAAGGGTGGACTGAGTAAGGAGTCTTTGGATGATATTCGACTGACTCTTGAGACGCACCCAAGTGGTTATGTGCAACGTGAACTTTTCTCCTTATACGCTCAGTTTAACGGGGACAAAAATCGTTATAGTCTCCAAAATATAATAGCAAAAGATCCTGTTTGCCAGTCTGTTTTACAAAATGAGGCTTCTGGCAGTTCATCAATGATATAAGGTAAATCTCTTGATACACATTTAAAATATTTTGCTGTTTTCTTTCACGCGTTTTGGAAATAAAATATATTTTCCTTTCTCGAGTTTTGATAAAGCTGGAAATAAATATATTTTCCTTTCTCGAGGTTTGATAAAGCTGGAAATAAATCACCGAAAGGTGATATCTTTGGTAAAACAGTCAAAAGTTGGCCGATTTTGTCAAAAGTAAATCTTTACTTTTTCAGAATCAATGAAAAACAGTAAGTTTTTCCGGCTTTAAATAGCCAAACATATTTCATAGTTCAGGCATCCCAAAATCACATCTTCTTCGTAAGTTTTCTCTTCTATACTATCAAAGATGGAAGCACCAAAACTTCGACAGATCAAAACTATTTGTGTATTTTGTGGATCAAAAGTGGGGAAAGGCTTCAGTTATCTAGAAGCGGCCGTAGATCTTGGAAAGAAACTGGGGGAAAAAGGTATCACTCTTGTGTATGGGGGTGGTAGCAGTGGTCTAATGGGTTGTGTTTCCCAATCTGCTCTTGCAGAGAAATCAAAAGTAATCGGTGTCATACCTGTCCCTTTGGTAGATGTTGCAGGAAAAACACGAGGGCATGAAGTTCAAACCTTATCCATCCATGAACGCATAACTTGTATGCTATATGGTTCTGATGCCTTTATAGCCCTGCCCGGAGGTTTTGGTACCTTAGAAGAAATCTTTAACATTACCTCGTGGGCTCAACTAGATCTCCATACTAAGCCTATTGGGCTTCTGAATGTTAACAATTTCTTTGATGGCTTGTTAACCTTTCTTGATTATGCTGTGGAACAGGGATTCATCTCTCCATTTTCCAGAAGACTCCTTATTTCTGCTCCTACTATTGATGAACTACTGGATAAGCTGCAGTCATATATCTCAATACAAGATCCAGCAGGGGTTAAGATAGATTGGTCGCAAGGAAGGGGAATCAAGCGAAAATGGAGTCCGGTTAATGTAAACTTAACTTTATGAATCTTAGAATAGGTGGGGGTAGAGTACGGAGTATTCTTACTCTCGAGACACCCCTCTAATTTCCTAGGATTTTCCTTAATGTTTAAATCTTGTGTGTACCTCAAAGGTTCCAGGTGGTAGATTACGGAGTATTCTTACTCTCGAAACACACCTTTTTGAAGGTTTCTTTATTTCCTCAAAAGGTCAGAGGTGGTAGGATACGGCTACTCCGGAAACACATCTCTCAATTTGAGGAATTTCCCATGTTGCTTTCTTTTGCTTTTGCGTGTTTTCATGTATTTCCTTTCTAGGGTGACTCTTGTGTGTTCTCCTTATGAGAAAATAATAATATCTCTGTTATCATCTACTAAATCTCGTTTGTGATGTAAATGAACTTGTATGTCTAACTTCAATTCTCTTAGTGATTGCATACCATACTATGCTCTTAACTCCAAACGATAAAATTCTAGGCAGAGTTTTCCTTTGAAATTTGGACTTATCCAAATCGTAAGCATACTTCATAACTCACAATAATAACTAATTGTACATTTGATCACAATTTCATCAAACTTCAATATCATCATAAATATTCCAGAAAATCAATTCATAATTCCTCAACATAGAAATTTCAAATCATAATTTCTAATATCACCATATCAAGTCCTTATTTCTCAATAATTAAGAGCCTAAACTTTAAATCTCCAAATTCATAATTCTTCTCATAAAAATCTCAATAAAATCATATCACTTATAATCTCAACATCTCATCATAACTTCATAAAACTGACTTTCTATTTCTCGTTTAATCTAAACGATGAATAATTCGAAAATATTATCTAGTCCTTTCTGTTGACTTCTCATACTTAGTGCCATGTCTAAAATCAATTATGCAAAGTCCATTTAGGGCTCATCATTTCTAAACTTGACGACAAAGATTATTTTGAAAATCATTCGTAAATCATATTTTTTTTTTTTTTTTCAAAATTGAAACTTGAAGAGTGGTACCAATAATCATCCACAGTTTTTCCTTGCTTTTAAGCAAAGGTAGTGATAAAGGGATAAATTATTGAACCGAAAATTGAAACTTGAAGAGTGGTACCAATAATCATCCACAGTTTTTCCTTGCTTTTAAGCAAAGGTAGTGATAAAGGGATAAATTATTGAACCGAAAATTGAAACTTGAAGAGGAAGTACTAATAACCATCCACAGTTTTTCCCTTGTTTTTACACAAAGGTAGTGATAAAGGGATAAATTATTGTACAATTCATTATCAATTTTGTTTGTTTAATATATTATTCCATATATTTTGGGCCAAAGTTACAACCCAACTTAATTTCTAATTGAGTCAATCTTACTAAGCTTAATATGAACCAAAATTCATATCAATATCCTCTATGTCTCATGATTCTACATTAAAATGAATAAATTAAAATTTAGGCTTCTATCAATTCATATCATACTCAACATGTATATTTCACTTAAAGATTCATAACATATGAATATTTCATACTTAACATGTCTTAATAAAATTGTAAATGACTTGCAAAGCATATAACATACCTGGTTCGAGGAGTCAATACGTGGAGAGTGACATAGTAGAGTGATGAGTTAAAATATTTAAAAAAAAAAAAATTATTATTAATCATTTCGCATCTTTACATAAGATTGGGCCTAATTAACCCAAATAAAATTTTATCGTCAAATCTTATTTTCCTTTAGTCCCCGAACTTCTAGAAATTTATCAAAGACATCAATATAAAAATCATATCACTAACTAATTATATTCCATAAAATTTTCAGAACATTACAAACTCCCTTGCTTAAAATGAATTTTGTCCTTGAAATTCGCACATCAAATTTCATCATACTTTTCAAAATCATAACCATACTTGACATGTGAAAATTCAAATTTTTTTTTTTAATTGAATAGTGATTTCGTTCACTGTTCATCATGAATAGCACGTCGTTTTACTGTTCACGTGAATAGTTTTTTTTTTTTTTTTTTTTTTTTTTTTTTTTTTTTAAGAAATAAAATTTCAAAAATCTACAGAATCGTTTTTAAAACTCTTGGCTCTGATACCAACTGTGACGACCCGAATTCTCGAACATTCGAGTGCCACTAAAAGTGACTCATATCATATTATCGAGACTTAAATAGAAATGTAAAATTATTCAAAAGAATAATTAGAATCCCATAATTTTATTTGTGAATAAAAATAGAACATAATTTTCTTACATAAAGTTCAACATAATTATCTCATCAATCTTAACCACTTTTGCCACTTCCATGTTGACCGCCTCGAACCTTCAATTATCTGAAAATGGTAAATATCGTGGAGTGAGATTTATAAAATCTCAGTAAGTATACCAAGCATAAATTTTCTTTTGAAAGCATATGGATCATTTTCATCATAACATAGGATAGGATCGAAATACTCATAAACATAGGGAGACACAAGAATTTTACCGAACTTAAATGGCAAGAATTCTTATGTGTAGCGCTACTAAACTCCGGTCCCATTAGCATAATCATAAACATATCATATGGAACCCATAACAATCTTGTGAGATTGATTTCATAGCAATGATCCAAGCATTTTCATAAAAACATAAGATATACTTACTTGTCATAAAAACATACTTACTTTTCATAAAAACATAAGGTGTATTTACCTTTCATAAAAACATACTTACTTTTCATAAAAACATAAGATATACTTACTTGTCATAAAAACATACTTACTTTTCATAAAAACATAAGGTGTATTTACCTTTCATAAAAACATACTTACTTTTCATAAAAACATAAGATATACTTACTTGTCATAAAAACATACTTACTTTTCATAAAAACATAAGATATACTTACTTGTCATAAAAACATACTTACTTTTCATAAAAACATAAGGTGTATTTACCTTTCATAAAAACATACTTACTTTTCATAAAAACATAAGATATACTTACTTGTCATAAAAACATACTTACTTTTCATAAAAACATAAGGTGTATTTACCTTTCATAAAAACATACTTACTTTTCATAAAAACATAAGATATACTTACTTGTCATAAAAACATACTTACTTTTCATAAAAACATAAGGTGTATTTACCTTTCATAAAAACATACTTACTTTTCATAAAAACATAAGATATACTTACTTGTCATAAAAACATACTTACTTTTCATAAAAACATAAGGTGTATTTACCTTTCATAAAAACATACTTACTTTTCATAAAAACATAAGATATACTTACTTTTCATAAAAACATAAGGTGTATTTACCTTTCATAAAAACATACTTACTTTTCATAAAAACATAAGATATACTTACCTTTTAAAAGATTAAAATGAAGTGTAGTAGTAAATGGACCAAAACTTTCTTGACCACCTTGAATTTCTCTTACTTGTGGATTTTGTCAAGAGATTGGAAATAAGTGTATATGTGTAGAGTTGTGTGTAAAAGAGATGGGTTTAAATAGATGTATAAAGTTGGCATATTGTAAACATAATCATTCAATTCTATTAATTTTAACACATCCTTTTCTTAAAGTAAAGCACCATTCATATACTTTTCCATATTTATACAAATATTATGCTCTTCATGATTACATATAATGGAGTCTTATCAACCATTCATATACTTTTCCATATTTATACAAATATTATGCTCTTCATGATTACATATAATGGAGTCTATAATTCATTCATATACTTTTCCATATTTATACAAATATTATGCTCTTCATGATTACATATAATGGAGTATATAATTCATTCATATACTTTTCCATATTTATACAAATATTATGCTCTTCATGATTACATATAATGGAGTATATAATTCATTCATATACTTTTCCATATTTATTAAATTAAGATTCTCATAATTATTATATATAATGGAACCTCTCATGCTTGCATATATTTTCTTAATTTCAATAATAAAAATAATTTTTGTATAAATAAATATTGGGATAACATTGAATTAAGTACTTGGACTTAATATACTTTAAATCAAGAGAATGGAGATATTTTTAGAAATTCGGAATTTAATTTAAAATCGAACGATCTCGATTATTTCTTGACTTGGCTATACGAATACGTCGTGGCGTTAACTTAATAAAAATGGGTGAAATAGTAGCGACACGATTTTCTATTAAAATAATTATTAATCGCGTAAAAATTCTTGGTCGCTACAGGTAAGGGAGATAAAAGAGAAGTTGGAGTGTCCAAAAAAGTACCTAAGCATGTGAGGTGTCATAAATGTCAAGGATTTGGGAACATGAGAGCTGAGTGTCCCAGTCATAGAAAGAAGTCTGGCAAGGCTATGAATGCTACTCTAACTGATAGTAAGTTCGAATCAGGTAACCAAAGTGATGTGTCCACGCATGAAGAAAGTGAAAATTACATGGCCTTCACCTTTAGGATGAAGAGTGAATTTGAGAGTGCCAATAAGAAGAGTGATTATCCAGAGAGTGGTGAGTCATCTGGAGAAGAGGTTGAAGGTGAGCATGATATACATGAGGCGTTTGACCAGCTATATTTAGAATGTCTTAAGTTGAAGAAAGTGGATAGAGCTACCTTTTGGAAATTGCATAATATTGAGGTACAAAAGGAGGGCTTAATGGTCGAACTAGAAGAGTCCAATAGCAAGTTACAGGTTGTGACTATTGAGAAAGAGATCTTAGAAAAGAATGTACGTGTTTAGAAAGTGAGCTTGAGAAGACCTCCAGGTTAGCTAGTGATCTGAGTGTTGAGAAAGGAGATTTAGAAATCTAAGTTAGCAACCTGTCGAACTTGAAAATTCCAAAGCTCAATTCCTTACCTTTTCTAGTAGTTCGACAAGTTAGAAAATATTCTAGGGATTATCTAGGCTTTGATAAGAACACTGTTAGTACATCTAAGACCACATTTATCCCTGCGTATGACCAACTCAAATATGTGCCTAACCCCAAAGGCGGAGGCAATGGGAGGCCTTACTAGGCCGAGGCCCCCCCAAATATGAAAAAATAAATGTTCCTACTAAAAAAGAAAAATCTTTGATCGCCCAGTCTATTTTCTTTGATGGCCCAATTTGACAGCATCTCATGGCCCAAGCCAACTGATCCTCCTGGTTCAGCCCTTGCCTAACCTTCAGTGTAAGACTCATTGACCTAGGAATAGACTTCAGCGTTCACAAACACAATAGTCTGAGATTTGTCCCTAGTTGTTTTCATTGTGGTGAATTAGGTCACATACATCCCAAATATCAGTATATCTTGTACAGAAAGTATAATATATATATATATATATATATATATATATATATATATATAAGTAAGGAAGTGGTTTGGTGTGAACACATGTTGTAAATTAATGGCATTTATTATTTTTATAGTAATCAATGATGATTTTGAAGACTGCATCATTTTTGGTAATATTTCTGTCTACTTGATTATATATGTATAAAAAGGATTATTGGACTTTCTTATCATTCAACATGAATTTTGGTAGAAAAAAATTATGGGAAATTGTATTACCGCCGCATTAGCATTCGTTTGGTAAATAAAATAAATTGGTTTATAAAGCAGTTTATGAACTATACAGTTTTCTAAACTACTATTTAACCAAACACATTTTTTCTCTCTAATTTTTCAACATGGATTTGGGTATAAAAAAAATTATGGGAAATTGTATTATCGCCATATCGTTTAGTGTTCGTTTGCTAAATAAAATAAATTGGTTTATAAACCAATTTATAAACTACACAATTTTCTAAACTACTTTTTAACCATATATATTTTCTCTCTCTAATTTTCAACCACTATTTTTTACTCAAAATCATAAATAAACCGGGTTATAAACCAAACTCCTTTTTTATTATTATTTTCTCTATTTTTATGGCATTTTTCTCTTAAACTTTTTTATTAATTATTACAAAAATATTTTTTCTTCAAAAATAGAAAATAAAAGAAAATAAAATAAGAGCATTCATCGATCTGTTTTTTCTTTCATTTTCATTTTAATAAAATTTTGAGAGTATATAATAGAAATATCTATTTTTTCACTTATTACAAATTTTATTTAAATGAAATTTTATTTTCTCATTTTAAACTTTAAGTCAATTTAAATTACAATGTTTAAATTTTTTTTCTAGAAAGTAAACATACAAACCGTTTAAAAAATTTAAGGTATGTTTAATTGTATTTTTTTTGTAATTAATTGTTTTCATTCGTTTCTCATTTTTAATTAAATATTCATTTCATATGTTAACATAAGAAAATAAATTATAATTTTTTTTTTTTAAATTCGTAGTAAAAAAAGTTGTTAGTATCACATAAATATTTTTCTTTAAAAATAGAAAACGAAAGAGAATAAAATAGAGTGTTCATCGATCTATTTTTATTTTATTTTTCATTTTAATAAAAGTCTAAGCGTAAATTTTCTAGAAAGGTAAACATACGACATGTAAAAATTAATGTATGTGTAATTGTACCTTTTTTTAATTAATTGTCTTTCTTCATTTCTTATTTTAATTAAGTATTCATTTTATATGTTAACATATAAATTTGATATATGTGAGTAACAAATGACCGTGTATCGCACGGGTGTAACACTAGTGGGTGGTTTTGAAGAATGTATCATTTTTGGTAATATTTCCGTCATGACATTTATTATTTTTATGGTAATCAATGGTGGTTTTGAAGAATGCATCATTTTTGGTAATATTTCCGTCAACTTGATTGTAAATGTATAAAAAGAATTATTGGACTTTCTTACTATTCAACACGGATTTGAGTAGAAAAAAATTATGGGAAGTTGTATTACTACCGCATTAGGCATCCGTTTGGTAAATAAAATAAATTGGTTTATAAACTACACAATTTTTCAAACTACTTTTTAACCACACACATTTTCTCTATCTAATTTTTCAACATGGATTTGGGTAGAAAAAAATTATGGGAAATTGCATTACCACCACATTTCATTTAGCATCCGTTTGGTAAACAAAATAAATTGATTTATAAATTACACAATTTTTTAAACTAATTTTTGACCATACACATTTTCTCTCTCTAATTTTCAACCACTATATTTTACTCATAATTATAAATAGATCAATTTATAAATCAAACTACTCTTTTTTTATTTTCTTTATTTTTATGGTCTTTTTCTCTTCAACTTTTTATTAATTATTACATATTATTTTTAATCTCTGCAACATCGCCCAAAATGTCGTTAACATATTTAAAAAAAAAAGGATCAAACAAGTTGTTAAGGTTTCATGTATTTTTTTTTTATTATTTTAAAATAATTAGTAGAATCTTTTAATCCATTTTTATGACATATTGAAAAAATAAAAACTTGAGATATACATTGACAAAATTAAAAGATGAAGATATTTAATGAAATTAAAATGTGGCCCAATCATTATAAAATGGTTTTTTTTTTTCACTCGTGTTTTCCAAACACTTCAATGATGTGTTGCTTAAATAGGCAGCCATGGACAATTCTAGAGTCAAGGAAAGACTATAAGTAATTAAACCAGTATTTAAGAAATATGAAGCTCTTCACATTCACATGTCAAGACTTCTCCTTCCAACGTCTATCTATCTATCTATATATAAAAAAACAAAGTACATGTCAAAAATAATACACACATAGTTTCTCGCTCAAAATAACTTTCTAAATCTAAAAATTTATACAAAAAAACAATATGCAAATAAAATAATGTAGCAAATATTTTAGCAATTATTATTGTACATAACATTATAATTCGTATTATACTATTAATGACATCAAAATTTTAATTTATTTTAATGTATAGACTATTTTTTTTAATAATTATTATTCACTTGTTAATTATTTTATTATATCTATCTATCTATCTATCTATCTATACATATATAAAGATAAAATACACGCCAAAAATACACACACATAGTTTTTCGTCCAAAATAACTTTCTAAATCTGAAAATTTATGCAAAAATTAATAATAACGTGACAAATATTTTAGCAATTATTATATTACATAACACTAGAATTCGTGTTATGCTATTAATGGCATCAAAAAGTTTTGGTTTTTGTATTTTTTGTATGGTTTAAAAAAGTTTAAAAAAATCAAAAACTATGGGTTAGACTAAAATAAGATGGTTCAGATTAAGTTTTAAAAGTTGAGTTGAAAATTTTCCTATTACCAAACGGGCTCTTATGTCAAAAAATATTTAATATGAGTGTCAAATCGAAGATTTCAATGAGAAGTTTAATACAAAACAAGTGAGAACAAACTGTAAACATATTATCCGTAAAATCGTCTCAATGATCATAAGTAAAAGTTTTTATATTTTTAAACTTAATATTTCTTCATTTTAAATTATATCATTTTAGTTCTATAATACTATATATAAACTATTTTTTTTATTAATTATTATTCATTTTATAATTATTATATTATTTTGAAGTTGAAAAAATATACAATATGAGTATCAAATTGAAGATTTCAACTAGAAATTTAATACAAGATAACAAATGAAAGTAAACTGAAAATATATTGTCCGTAAAATCGTATCAAAGATCAAATCATCATGAAGTTTCTTAGTCTGCCTCCTCTTGGAAATCAGTTACAATTTTTTCAGTTATTGCAAATTTTATTTAAATGTAATTTTTTTCCCACTTTAAATCAATTTAAATTATAATGTTTAAAAAAATTTCCTAGAAGGTAAACATACAAACCGTTAAAAAAAAAAAAAAAAAAAAAACTTAAGGTATGTGTAATTGTACATTTTTTGTAATTAAATGTCTTCCTTCGTTTCTTATTCTTAATTAAATATTTATTTCATATGTTAAAATATAAAAATCAATTATAATTTTTTGAAATTCGTAAAAAAAAATAAAAAAATAAAAAGTTTTTAGTATCACATAAATATTTTTTCTTTAAAAATAGAAAATGAAAGAGAGTAAAATAGAGCGTTCATCGATTTATTTTTATTTTCTTTTTCATTTTAATAAAAGTCTAATCGTAAATTTCCTAGAATGGTAAATATACAACCTGTAAAAATTAAGGTATGTATAATTGTATATTTTTTTGATTAATTGTCATTCTTCATTTCTTATTTTTAATTGAATATTAATTTCATATGTTAACATATAAATTCGATATATGTGAGTAACAAATGACGGTGCATCGCACGGTTGTAAGACTAGTCTATCTTACAATAAGGTTGTTTGCACCTACTATTTTCAAACAATTTCTCGCCATTTTGGAATTAGCATATGATTTATTTAATTTTCTGGTATATTGACCAATTTCTTGCATACATACGAAATTACTAAACTTTTTACATCATTAATTAATTGCTTTGGAATGATTATCATTGGTTTTTTGACAGTGGTATAGAAGTATAGATATAGATTTTATTTATGCTATATACATTGAAAACATGTGAGACACCATTTAAGGCCATCATGGAATTAGCATTTAATTTCCGATTTCCGATTTTATATTCCAATTTTATACATAAATAAACACGTAAGGACATTTGTGAGCCACCATTTAAATCGTTTATACTATAATTTCTAAGAGCATTTTCAATATACTCTTTGTATTTTAAGAACATATTTTTGCATAATAGAGAGTATCTTTAAATTTAAAGAGCAAAGTTTTTTACAAACTTTTTATTTTTGGCTATTTATTTTTTCCATAAAAATATTTATTGTCTTTCTTTATTTTTTACTATTTTTTTAAAAGTGAATGACCAATGATATCAATTATATAATAAAGTTAATGAAAGTACATTGAAAATTGAAATTTTTTAATACATTTAATAATAGAGAGTAGGTTCGGCTTTTCAAATTTGGAGAGTCAAACCTACTCTATAAATTAAATTATTAAATTAGAGAATCTATTGAAATAATATTTTAAGTATTGACTCTATAAAATAAAGAGTATCTTAAGTTTAAAGATTCTAATGGAGATGTTCTAATTTTATGGATAGTACTATGAATTGTAAACATGTGAACCAGCATTATTGCCATATCTTGGATTATCATTTAATTCCAAGCGAGTGATTTTACATCCCAGTTTTATTCTAAATGATCTATTTAAATAAAATTAAACTATGTTATTAATTTTGCTTACAATTATTTTTAAGATTGCAGCCGAAAAATAATGTTTACTTTTATAATGTTTACGATTGTGGTTCGGTATTCCGTTATGTCATTCGTATTGTTCTAATTGACAAAGTTCCGTTTGTCATTAATCTATGCTAAAATATAGCATCTTTTATTAATCCTTTGATATTCTTTTATTTTAAAACTTGGTATCTTTTAGTTCATGGAAGCTCCTTTTACTTTGTTTTGAAAATTAAATTTGCACAATTTACATCTTGAACGCTTAAGATATTTACAAGTGATTATCTTAATAGTAAGAACTCGGTTAGGCAAATTATTATTTACAAAATAAGCACAATATAATCTGATAGAAGAAGTGATGTGATTTTATATAAATTGACAAATTATTTTTTATCCGAATGTATAATAACACATATATATCTGTGAAGTAAATTTATGAGTACTTATTATTTTTCTCGAAAAGTTATCTTCTTATTTAGGCAAACTATTATTCAGTGTGTTTTCTTCGTTATTTGTTCAGATATTTTATACAAATGATTATCTTAACTGAATGTAATATTTTCTTATAAATTAGGCAACAAAGAATTTTTTTCACACAGTATAATGTAACATATAAAGTTTACGTAAATTGACAAATTATTTTTTTATCTGGAAGTACAAGAACACATATATACATATAGATGTAGTAAATTTATGAGTAAAAAGGATTATATATGCAAAATCGATTGAATAGTAAGATGTGCAACGTTATTTTGAGTCCACAGTTTTGTATACATTCAATGGGGAAAGTGTGTGAAGACATGCAACGTTGTCGGAAAAAGTAAATTAAAAAAGTGTTACATCATACCACCGTCTCGAGGGTTAAAAATCGAAGTGGGTTGAAAATATTGGTGTGTGACAATGATGAGAATCAAACTAATACAACGATAAATATGGTTTTCAAAACTTTTGAATAATTGTTCCCCCTTTAAACTTTAAATATAAGTTCATATTTTCTCCCTCTAGATATTTAATTAGTTGTTTACAATTTTACAAAGTTTATCTCGACGTGAAACATATTTTCAATTATTGTAATATCATAGTACGGGTGATGCACTAGTGAGGTTTAATAGAATCATAATAAGGAGTCTATTGGTCAAGTTAAATTTCTTGCTGATTAAGTTAACAGGTTGACCAAATTAGTGACACAAATGTCTGGTAAATTCTCTACTTCTAAATAGGAATGGATGAAGAAGAGTCAATATAGAAATCCGAATTTTGGTCACAATGCTCTTAAGGATAAGAGCGTTTTAATATCTAACTGATTGAATATTTTTGGTGCATGCATGTGTTTATATCATGTATGATTATTTGTTGTTACATGCATCTTATTTGTTTGTCTACTTTTTAAGTAGTTGTTTTATTTCTTGCATGTGCATTTTTATGAATACTTTGGCATATGCATGTTTTTGTTTTTGATGTGTGCTTGATATATATATATATTTTTTTTTGTATGTGCATTCTCATGTTTTCTATATTGGAAAATTAAAAAAAACATTGGAATATTTGAAAAGTACAAAAATATTGGAGATTTGAAAAACAACAAAATCGTTTTTTACATTTTTTATTTTTTGAATTGTGTATTTTTACAAAATGATTTGAATCTTACTTAAAGTAACCGTGTTTAATTTATTTAATGAGCTATAATATAATTTTCGCTGCTTGTTTAGGTTACTGTGAAGTATTTTGTATAGGTGTCTACATGTACCATCTGCACTACACATGCTTTGATCTTGTAAGTGGGACTTAACCACGTGTGTGAAAATTGGGGTGCCAGTCACTTCTTGGTGAGATGACTTTGAACATAGATTGACCAATTTTAGTAGACATAAGCTCGTATCAATCATCTTGTAATAAAAATGCTCAAAACTACATGTTCTTCGTCGGGGCCTATTTGACTCGAGCTATCAACTGGCTTAGGGTTAACTTATCGAAAGCTCGCTACTGGGGTCGTCTTAATCACCTAATGAGGGAAACTTGCATTTAAGATGAAAAATAATAAGGCTGATAAAATTTTAAAATTTATTGGAAAAATATGTTTGAAGTACGGGGGAGTTTAATATAAATTTGCAAAAAAAAACTTCAATTTTAAGGTCCTATTTTGCATTATAATAGTTTGACTTTCATAAGCAGGGGAATAAGCTTATTGGCAGTGATGTTTTGCATGTTCTTTCTTTCAAATTTAAGATAGAGTCCTACTTACAAATGATTAGTGGTACATTACACACATGAGTCACTTATACAATTTACTTCATTTTAACTTGGGTTAAGTATGTGGGAAGAGTTTGCATTCATTGATTATGACTTATGCATGCTAACTACATCATTTTTAAGTTGTTCTGTATTTAAGCTAAAAATTGATTTGAAACTTACACCCTTTCGTTATTTGTAACAAAAAGAGGGAGAAAATGTATGGAAACACGAAGTATTGCATGAAATTCTATATTGGCATTGCATGAATTCTAAGTGGGAGAAAATTATATTTTGCATGTTTGCTTGAATTAAACGTGAATTCTATATTTGAAGGGTCGTTGGGAAGAGACATAAATACATTATATCCTACTGCATTAAAATTCTGAGTGTTGTAGTAAGGGGGAGCATTTATTGCGTTTGCACTGCATGCATTCCATTTTTGCATAGTTGTTTGAGTTTTATGTTTTATGGTATAAACATTTGTTTTGGTGTTAGAGTAGCATTTATATCACGCCTCAAACTAGCATGCTTAATTGATATTTGTGCCTTGATTATTGATTTTGATTATATTATGGTTGTTCCTGTATCACGTACTTTTGCACTGGGTATTTTAGTGTCTATGATTTTAGGAAATAGAGAATGCAACAAACAAGGATTGGCTTGGCTTGGCTTAACCTAGCTAGTTTTATTTTTGTATTTAGTACCTTGACTTATTGAGTTGTTTTGTCGTAGAATGTCAAAGGGGGAGTTTGTTAGGATTTTGTACTTGTCAATCTTGTGAACAACGGACTAAATTTAGTATTTGTTAAAGCTAAGGACTAAGGTGCAATTTTGTATAGTTGATAAGGTAGGTTAGGGTTGAGTTGAAAAGAGAATGTTGAAATTTGGAAGCTACATATGACGCTCAAGCGATTTTAACAGTGACCATGCCGCTGGAGTTCCGCGATCTCTTCATGCTTGAGCGCCTTGGCCTACACTCGAATCTCGCTCATGATAGGCTTGAGCACACCTTAAGAAATGTACCCGCTTGATCAACGTTCAAGTTGTCCTTCTATTGAGCGGAGGATGCTCGATTCCCGCAGGAGTGGAGCTCAAGTGGGCAACGGAAGAATGGAGCCCTACGCATGTTTTTAATGAGGAATTTGTGGCCCATTCTCTCAGCTATTTAAACAGAGGCTTATGCACAAATTATGATGGGTTGTTGTCATTATTTCAGAGGCTTAACATCATCATAAACCTCTATTGATTTCATGTGTCATTGAAGATCCAAGTACATCAAAGTGCTTCAAAGGTGAATTCATTCGTGTCTTGTGATCCGAAAACCCGTATCAGGAAAACATCAATTGTTCATAATCAGACACTTAGTATCCTTTAACATAAGGATTGCTTCTTCAATTGTGAAACTTCAGAGCTGTTGGAGGTTGAAGAATGTTGAATTGCAAGCACAAGAAGTTAGCTAGGACGGGGAGTTCTTGGGGTATCCATTTGGAAGAAGTATCAAGATCTGGAAGCTGCTGGAGGTAGTTGTATCTTGGGTTATTAGAGGTAGATTTGCGTTGTCTGGCAATGGAAGCTGGAAAAATCAAATTGTAATCAAAATTGCTTATAGTGTAGGTAGTTGGCTTGGTCTCGAAGTTTTTTCCCATGTTGAGTTTCTCCATCATCATAATCCTGTGTTATTTAGTGTTTTATTTATGATATTTGACTGTGGCATTCAAATATAGGATAATTTGACTTGTCTGTTTAATCATCTAAAAACTATTAAAAGTGACGCATTCATTTTAATTAATAGTAGTTGTTCTGCATGTAAAGTTGAAATATCTAGGTAATCCAAAGCTTTCAATAAGTTTCATTATTTTATTTTTTTAATTAATTTAAATTGTAATTCAGGTAGCAATTTTTTTTTTTTTTTATATACATAACTCATTTAATAAATATGTTAACATTGGAGAGGCTTAAACTTATAGATCAAAAAATAATTTCATAATCACTTTTCTTATTTAAAAAATTAAAACATAATACAAAGTTTGAATGACATTCTTGTAAATAATTTAATAATAGTTTTGTAAATAAACAGATGACATTTTGGTAAATATTGCATCAACATGCCAAATTTGACGTGTTACTATTGGAAGCATCATTTTTAAAATGGTGTTCCATTGGAGAAGGATGGCGAGTCACTGTTGGGAGAAATGGCGGGAGAAGGATTTTATACCAATTTGGTGTAAATGATATTTTTGCTCCATGGGTTGGAGATGGTCTTTTGGCTCCATGAGAGGGGTCTGGGGTGGTAGAATTTTATGTAGTAGGTCATCTTACTTGATTTGATTTTATATTATTGAAATATGAGGCTGCAATTAATTTTGGCTCTAAGGAGGGATCGGAGGGGATTTTATTTTATAAGATAAGATGAAGGGTGAAAGAATATTCATTTGCAGTAGTAAGAGAAAGATATTCGATTTCTTTAATTATCATTGAAAATTTGATTTGAAAATTCATTCAATACTCAATTAGTCTTCAAGGGTTTCTTGACTATCATTTGTAATGGAAACATCAAAATATGACTTTCTACAACAAAAAAATTCATCGTATAGTTAAATGTAACATTAAATTTTGTAGTATTGGTCAGGTCTTTCTTTGAGGAAACCATGGGGGATTCAACTTTCGTGTTCAATTGATGGTTACCTTTAGATTACAATACCTTTGGTATTTTATTTATTTATTTATTTGTTGATATAGGTGTTCAAGCTTCGTCCAATGAATCATGGGGGATGGCGACCTTCCCATGTGATTCTTCCTCCGTGTAAATTCGAATACAAATATAATCTATACGTACAATGAGTAGACATTTGAACAATGATTTCACCTCTATGCAAGCACTTGCATTCCAATATATAAATGCTGCATTTCAAGAGTCGAGGTTTAATTTTAAACATATGATTCTCAAGTTTTAACTCCTCTTACTTTACCATTGTACCATGCATGTGAAGCACAATACCTCCAGTGTTGATACTAACTAACGTAGGACAACACCAAATCTTTCGACTCTAGTACTGAAAATTTGAAAATGTGCATTAATCAAACCCTTTGGTTAAACAAACAATATAATTGGAATATCGATTTTGTTGTGTAAAAATTTGAATGGCCAGAATAAACAAATAAATAGAACATATTTTTCATTATACTTTTGAAATATGAGATACTTCAAATTGTCATCTACACAATTCTCGTAAAGAAAATTTAATAAATACAACATTTTAAGAATACAATTCTCTAAATTAACAAACAAGTATATAAACTTTTTTTTTCCCAGATGGCTTGTGATACGTGAATGATTATAAGCTGATAGTGATTTAGCCTATGTTTGGTAAAATTTGTTTATAAATTTAAACGGTCACTGATAAAATTTTATTGAACAATTTTTTGAAAAGACAATAATTTTGGCATGTCAAAAATTCTCACCATCATTTATGACTTTAAAAAAATGATCAAGAAAATATTGTTACATTGCTATTTATATATAAATAATATTTATAAATAATCATTTATAAACGATTTACTAAACTGAGACTTAGTATGATATCAGATCGTCATCTAATCTATGTGTCATGCTAGAACATTTATGTGATCGTGATTTTGGTAGATGACTCGATGTTAAATCTACCCTCCAAGTATAAAGGAGTCAAGTTATAGCCTAGCAATAATCCATGGTCATTCTTTCTAGGGATTTTATTGGTATAATAATATTTGCTAAATTCAAGTTTTAAATTATGATTTCAAGATTACTTAAATGATAAAAAAGGGATATAATTAAATTGCAATGAAAGAGAAATTTGAGTAGAGTTATTCTTTCGCTATCAATTGGGCTTTTCAAATAAAATTAGTGTAAATTTTCTTAAGATCGATAAGATTTAAACATATTAGTAAGAAAATTAATCAATTTATTCTACAGCATTCTGTCGAGCATGTTATGTGCATATTCAATATATACCACATCAGCGACATTAATCCAAGTAAATTAATCTGAAAATTTAAAACACTTTGTAAACCCTTATCAATAACAAGAATTCATCTATAAAAATTTAACATTCACCCATTGAAGCTAAGAATAACTCTTCTCAAATAAAATTTAGCTAAACATAATCGAATTGACCGAAATAAGATTCAAACAAACAATAACCATTACTAAAAATGAAATTCAAGTTGAGAAATAGAAAATTCAATAACTAAAATGTATCTAAAACTCAACTAATATCAATAATCTAAATTTATGAAAACTAGTAATTGAAACAATTCAAATTCTAAGCAAAAATATGAGTAGAAACTGGAACCAATCACCCGAAACCACATATCGTAAATCTCTTCAATCCGCCGGAGGTTGCTTCTGCGGAACGGCTGCTTGAGTGGTTACTGTGTTGGATGGAGTGAAGTGTGAGAGTTGGGGAAGATGAATGCCGACTGGTAGTGGAAGTATGAGGGAGGTACGAGGCTGATTCTGTGCTGCTGCATGGAAGGAGAGGTCTGTTGGTGTGATTGAGAGATGATGGTTGAGTTGTGAAGTTTGTGTTGAGGGATTGCTGTGTGTGACTGGGCGAGAGGGTTAAGGGGCTGGTTTCTGTGAGAGGAGGTGGAGTATGGGAGAAGGAGTCTATCGAGTGTAAGTTGGTTGGCGTGAGAGAATGTTACTTGCGATTGGTTGTCGTGTGAGGCAGAGGCCGAGTGAAGGAGCAGGCTCGTGAAGGCTGTGAGGCTGCTGGTGGTTTTCAGAGAAGGGATGCGACTGGTTTGTTGATGGAGGTAGAGAATGGTGAGGAGAAGATGAAGTCTGGCGGCTGTTGGTTATAGAGACAGAGAGTGAAAAAGCACAGGGCTGGAGAACTTGTTTTGGGATGGAGAATTGGGCCAAAATTGTGCGCCTTTCTTGATTTCTTCAGTCGAATTAGGTTAGGGATTTTTGAGAAGAAATTTAAATTCAATGTGAAATATTGTCCAATCTTTCCCTGCAATTAAATAAATGAAATTTTTAGCAATTAAATTTAATTTAGAGTTAAAGAAATAAAATTGAATCTTTTATAAGTTTTGCTCTAAATGACAAAATTTATATCCCAAAATTATGTTTTTTCATTTATTTACTTCTTTAAAATAAGTAAAATTGGACAATAATCACACTCCCCAACTAGCTGTTTGCTATTCTCTAGCAATTCAAGTGAATTAAAAACATGACTACCTCAATGAAAAACTTCAATTGTAAAGTCAAGAATGAATTTAGATAGTCGAGCACATTAACTTTGCAACATCAAGAGATCAAGCCGATCCATCAATCCACTAACCCCAACACATACAGTGTCGAGTATTCACTCAAGTAAAGCATAAACTCCATATTCTCACTGGTATGTGTATTCTGTTTTTGTACTGGTTAGGGGGATCACTCCTGGAGTTTGAAAACTGATTGCTCAAGCATTCAAGAAAGACCATATATATGTGGATGACAGCAATGCAAATATTGACCTTATGAAAAGCTCACAACCATTGGGACTCAATTATTCTTACCACAAGCCAACTTAAGATCAAAATATCAATGTCAATGTAAAGGTGACGATTGTGTTATCGAGGGAACTGATAAAGAGTGGTGGAAGAAAATGTTTACATGTTCCAATAATAATAGTAGAACAACAAATTCTAATAGAAGTATAAGATGTAATGGTAGCAATTTTTTTTTTGTTTGTTTTTTTTTTTTTTTTTTGGATAGGATAAGGAAATAAAAGAAGTGAGTAGAATTTGAGGACTTCCAAAATATAAGCAAGGATAATAATTTTCACTTTTAATCACACTTCAAGCTTACTTTATTTTCACATTTTTTACTTTCTTTTCACTACGTCTCCCTTTTCCTTCGACTTTTTTTTTTTTTTTTTTGGGGAACTGAAATCCTCTCAGATAATTCTTCAACATTCTCCTCTAGTCTCAATGACTGTCAAATACTTTCTAACTCCACTTTTCTTTCTTTTCATGCACTGAACGTTTGTTTCTCAAATATGGAGCAAAAATACTCATCCTCACTTATACTTGAAAGTAGAAGCAAGGTTATCCATTTCTGGATGCAATGTCATCTTTAATGTGAAATGGATGAAAGGGATTTGTGGCTATGAAGGAATTTGTGGATATGAAGGGATTTGTGATGGGAAGAGAAGATGATAAGGTTAGCTTCAAGGATCAAATTTTCATTTGACATTGACCTTCATCATTTTTTAAGTATAAACGACCAACAATCCACAATCCGTATAATGGTGCCCAATGGAAGTAGCAATATCAAACAAGGGCAATATAAGAAAACCACCAATCATTCAACTCTCATGATGAACAAATAAAATTACTTAAACTTGAAATAGCTCTAGTTGTATGTGTTGACTATCCATCTTACCACAAGGCTTAAATTCGTGCATGAAAAAAAAAATTAAGAGGGAGGTCTTTACAAAATAACAAAGATATAATTCGAGACTCAAGATGTACTCAATTTGATGCTCAACGATCACAAAAGAATTAATGCAACAAGTACATTTGAGTTACTCTCCCCCCAACTAAAATCAGACATTGTCCTCAATGACTCAAATAGAAGAAAAATGAAAAGTGATTAATAGACATGACTCAAAATTAAATCAAGATAAAGGACTGAGAGGAGGCCTATGCACATGAGCAATTATTGAAGAATGAAAAACTAAAAAAAAAAATGAAGAAAAGAATAAAATCTGCAAAAATAAAATAAAATATATACATAATAAAAGTTAGTTCCAAAAAAATCAGCTGCTGGAATCAGGGTCCAGCAGAGGTAGCTCATTAACTTTAGCAGAAAAATTATCCAAAAATGGTTTCAGACGTTGTCCATTAACTTTAAAAATAGTACCAGTTTTTGGATCCAAGATTTCAACCACTCCATAAGGATAAACAGTTTGCACAATGTAAGGACCAATCCATTTAGTTCTCAACTTATCAGGAAACAGATGAAGCTTAGAGTCATATAGCAATACTTTCTGAGAAGGAAAAAATGATTTTCTAAAAATTTTCTTATCATGAAAAACTTTCATTTTTTCTTTTGAAATTTCTGCATTCTCATATGCTTCCAAACGTAATTCATCTAATTCATTCAATTTCAGTTTCCTAAATTCACCAGCTTGATCTAAATCAAAGTTGAGTGTTTTGATTGCCCAATAAGCTCTATGTTCAATTTCAACCGACAAATGACAAGGTTTTCCAAATACAATTCTATAAGGAGACATTCCAAGAACAGTTTTAAAAACAGTCCTATAGGCCCATAAAGCATCATCCAATTTTATAGCCCAATCTTTTCTATTTGGATTCACTGTTTTTGTCAAAATGTCTTTAATTTCCCGGTTGGCTAGCTCAGTTTGACCATTAGTTTGAGGGTGATAGGGAGTGGAAATTTTATGCCTAATGCCATATTTTTTTAACAAGGTTTCAAAAGGTTTATTACAAAAATGTGTTCCTCCATCGCCAATTATGGCCTTAGGTATACCAAACCTAGAAAAAATATGTTCTTTCAAAAATTTGAGCACAAATTGTCCTACATGGAATAGCCTCTACCCATTTTGACACATAATCAACAGCAACCAATATATAAAGATATCCAAAAGAAGGGGGAAAATGACCCATAAAATCTAATCCTCAACAATCAAAAATTTCAAGAACAAGGATTGGAGCTAATGTTATCATATTCCTATGGCTGAGACTACCAAGTTTCTGACATGTTTCACAATTTTTTACAAAAGGTATGAGCATCCTTAAATAAACTAGGCCAATAAAAATCACATTGAAGTACCTTAGCAGCTGTTTCCTACGAAGAGAAATGGCCTCCGCACGCATGAAAATGACAGAAGGTAAGAACTTGTAGTACCTCATCATTAGGAACACATATTCGGATAATTTGATCAGCACAATATTTGAATCAATATGGATCATCATAGAAGAAGTTCCTTGCAATAACTTTCATTCTCATTTTGTCTTGGACACTCCAATTTGAAGGCATATGACCTGTCACGAGATAATTAACCAAGTCAGCAAACCATGAAACAATATTCAAGCTAAATAACTGTTCATCTGGAAATGAATCATTTAAAGGGTGAGAAACTTTTGAATTTTCAGAATTTAATCTGGATAAATGATCAGCGACAACATTTTCCACCCCTTTTTTGTCCTTAATTGTGATGTCAAATTCCTGCAATAACAAAATCCATCGAATGAGTCTAGGTTTAGCATTTTTCTTTGTGAACAAATATTTAAGGGCAGAATGATCAGTAAAGATGGTAACAGGGGTCCCAATAAGATAAGTTCGGAATTTTTCCAATGCAAAAACTATAGCTAGCAGCTCTTTTTCAGTAGTTGTGTAATTTAATTGAGCTTGATTCAAAGTTCTTCTAGCATAGTAGATTACATAAGGTTCCTTACCTTTCCTCTGGCCAAGCACTGCCCCTACAGCTATATCACTTGCATCACACATTAATTCAAAAGGTAGAGACCAATCAGGTGATCTAACTATGGGTGCAGTGGTGAGTGCCTTTTTTAAATGTTCAAAAGCTGCAGTGCAGTCATTAGTCCAAACAAACTTTGTATCATGCATCAAAAGTGTAGTCAAAGGTTTTGCTATGACACTAAAATCTTTTATGAATCTCCTATAAAAACCTGCATGGCCTAAAAATGATCGAACATCTTTTACAGTTAAAGGAATAGGCAACCTAGAAATTGAATCTACTTTTGCATTATTTACTTCCATGCCTTTAGCAGAAATTATATGACCTAAAACAATTCCTCTTGTAACCATGAAATGACATTTCTCCCAATTAAGGAGAAGCTGCTTATCCTCACACGTGCATAAAACAGCTTTCAAATTTATTAGGCAATCATCAAATGAATCACCATTCACAGAGAAATCATCCATAAATACTTCCAAAAAGTTTTCTATCATGTCATTGAATATGCTAAGCATGCATCTTTGAAAGATTGTTGGGGCATTACTGTGACGACCCGAATTCTCGACCATTCGAGTGCCACAAAAAGTGACTCATATCATATTATCGAGACTTAAATAGTAATGTAAAATTATTCAAAAGAATAATTAGAATCCCATAATTTTATTTGTGAATAAAAATAGAACATAATTTTCTTACATAAAGTTCAACATAATTATCTCATCAATCTTAACCACTTTTGCCACTTCCATGTTGACCGCCTCGAACCTTCAATTATCTGAAAATGGTAAATATCGTGGAGTGAGATTTATAAAATCTCAGTAAGTATACCAAGCATAAATTTTCTTTTGAATGCATATGGATCATTTTCATCATAACATAGGATAGGATTGAAATATTCATAAACATAGGGAGACACAAGAATTTTACCGAACTTAAATGGCAAGAATTCTTATGTGTAGCGCTACTAAACTCCGGTCCCCTTAGCATAATCATAAACATATCATATGGAACCCATAACAATCTTGTGAGATTGATTTCATAGCAATGATCCAAACATTTTCATAAAAACATAAGATATACTTACTTGTCATAAAAACATACTTACTTTTCATAAAAACATAAGGTATACTTACTTGTCATAAAAACATACTTACTTTTCATAAAAACATAAGGTGTATTTACCTTTCATAAAAACATACTTACTTTTCATAAAAACATAAGATATACTTACTTGTCATAAAAACATACTTACTTTTCATAAAAACATAAGGTGTATTTACCTTTCATAAAAACATACTTACTTTTCATAAAAACATAAGATATACTTACTTGTCATAAAAACATACTTACTTTTCATAAAAACATAAGGTGTATTTACCTTTCATAAAAACATACTTACTTTTCATAAAAACATAAGATATACTTACTTGTCATAAAAACATACTTACTTTTCATAAAAACATAAGGTGTATTTACCTTTCATAAAAACATACTTACTTTTCATAAAAACATAAGATATACTTACCTTTTAAAAGATTAAAATGAAGTGTAGTAGTAAATGGACCAAAACTTTCTTGACCACCTTGAATTTCTCTTACTTGTGGATTTTGTCAAGAGATTGGAAATAAGTGTATATGTGTAGAGTTGTGTGTAAAAGAGATGGGTTTAAATAGATGTATAAAGTTGGCATATTGTAAACGTAATCATTCAATTCTATTAATTTTAACACATCATTTTCTTAAAGTAAAGCACCATTCATATACTTTTCCATATTTATACAAATAATATGCTCTTCATGATTATATATAATGGAGTATATAAATTATTCATATACTTTTCCATATTTATACAAATATTATGCTCTTCATGATTACATATAATGGAGTCTTATCAATCATTCATATACTTTTCCATATTTATACAAATATTATGCTCTTCATGATTATATATAATGGAGTATATAATTCATTCATATACTTTTCCATATTTATACAAATATTATGCTCTTCATGATTACATATAATGGAGTCTTATCAATCATTCATATACTTTTCCATATTTATACAAATATTATGCTCTTCATGATTATATATAATGGAGTATATAATTCATTCATATACTTTTCCATATTTATACAAATATTATGCTCTTCATGATTACATATAATGGAATCTATCAACCATTTATATACTTTTCCATATTTATTAAATTAAGATTCTCATAATTATTATATATAATGGAACCTCTCATGCTTGCATATATTTTCTTAATTTAAATAATAAAAGTAATTTTTGTACAAATAAATATTGGGATAACATTGAATTAAGTACTTAGACTTAATATACTTTAAATCAAGAGAATGGAGATATTTTTAGAAATTCGGAATTTAATTTAAAATCGAACGATCTCGATTATTTCTTGACTTGGCTATACGAATACGTCGTGGCGTTAACTTAATAAAAATGGGTGAAATAGTAGCGACACGATTTTCTATTAAAATAATTATTAATCGCGTAAAAAATCTTGGTCGCTACAAACTTACCCCCTTAAAATAATTTCGTCCTCGAAATTAATCTTACTTGATCTTATGATTTCTGAACACTTAATCAGAATCTCTTCTTCTTCTTCTTATGTAGCATCATCGCTACCATATTTAACCCAACCATATTTAACCCACTGGACTTTGACTAAATGCATCAAATTGTTTTCTTAAGACATGGACTTTTCTATCAATAATAGACATATGTCTACTCATAAATTCTTCTGAATCAAAATGAAAATTCCCAATCGTATGTGATATTTCATCATATCTTGTAGTATTCATGTAACTTGTCATTTATCATCGTATCATGTGACCTCAAATATTCGTATTAATATCTCTAAAATTTCAATAAATCTTTACTAACATATCATACCATAATAATTTGTCATTTCTTCTTATCACCAAATATCCCAAAATAATTAAAACGATTACCTGAATATTCTCTATGTAATATACCCAAACATGTTATTCACATATCAACATAATCATCAGTTTATCTTTCCAATATTTGTAACCCAAAATTTCTGCAAAATTCAATAAACAAATATCTCCCAAATAATTAAAATTCTTAACTCAAATATCATAACATTTCCCGTAAGGTATTCCTTTCACTTGCACAAACTTATTAATCCTGATTCAATACAGTCCTTATTTCACTTTCACGTATCCCCGTATTATTTCTATACCTTGATTATTATATCAAAATATCAGTACCCAAAATCCAAGAAAATATTCCATATCTCAAATCCCGTCATCATCAAATCTTCCTTTTATCAAGAAAGTAAACGGCGTATAAACTCTTGTTCCCTCTTTTCCATTATTCTATTCCGCGCTTTCTTGCTGGAATCAATATCACGCGGATTCCCTCCGATCCTTAATGCTTTTAAATAGTTCATGCTGGGAAGAGGTTAGATCCATCAAAAACATGGATATCATTCTTACAAACATTCGCAAGTATTATTCCAGTCTTCCAATGAATGATCTGAGGAAAATTTATCGAATAAGACTCGAAAGATTGAGGTTGCTGATGGCTCATGGTGTTTCAGAAGATGTTCGCTGGTTGATCGAAGCAAAGGTTCGACTATCTGGTGAATTACCTATGACATTTCCAAAGCACATGCCTGGTTTAGGCAAAAGCACCTTCGCAAAGAAACGAAGAGCAAAAAGGCTGAATGGTTGCTACAAATGTGCTCGTTGGAACTGTGATACTCGTTGCAAAACAGTAGGATACTCTTCTACTAATCGGGATGATAAAATCAAATTCATAAAGGGTGGACTGAGTAAGGAGTCTTTGGATGATATTCGACTGACTCTTGAGACGCACCCAAGTGGTTATGTGCAACGTGAACTTCTCTCCTTATACGCTCAGTTTAACGAGGACAAAAATCGTTATAGTCTCCAAAATATAATAGCAAAAGATCCTGTTTGCCAGTCTGTTTTACAAAATGAGGCTTCTGGCAGTTCAACAATGATATAAGGTAAATCTCTTGATACACATTTAAAATATTTTGCTGTTTTCTTTCACGCGTTTTGGAAATAAAATATATTTTCCTTTCTCGAGTTTTGATAAAGCTGGAAATAAATCACCGAAAGGTGATATCTTTGGTAAAACAGTCAAAAGTTGGTCGATTTTGACAAAAGTAAATCTTTACTTTTTCATAATCAATCAAAAACAGTAAATTTTTTCGGCTTTAAATAGCCAAACATATTTCATAGTTCAGGCATCCCAAAATCACATCTTCTTCGTAAGTTTTCTCTTCTATACTATCAAAGATGGAAGCACCAAAACTTCGACAGATCAAAACTATTTGTGTATTTTGTGGATCAAAAGTGGGGAAAGGCTTCAGTTATCTAGAAGCGGCCGTAGATCTTGGAAAGAAACTGGGGGAAAAAGGTATCACTCTTGTGTATGGGGGTGGTAGCAGTGGTCTAATGGGTTGTGTTTCCCAATCTGCTCTTGCAGAGAAATCAAAAGTAATCGGTGTCATACCTGTCCCTTTGGTAGATGTTGCAGGCAAAACACGAGGGCATGAAGTTCAAACATTATCCATCCATGAACGCATAACTTGTATGCTATATAGTTCTGATGCCTTTATAGCCCTGCCCGGAGGTTTTGGTACCTTAGAAGAAATCTTTAACATTACCTCGTGGGCTCAACTAGATCTCCATACTAAGCCTATTGGGCTTCTGAATGTTAACAATTTCTTTGATGGCTTGTTAACCTTTCTTGATTATGCTGTGGAACAGGGATTCATCTCTCCATTTTCCAGAAGGCTCCTTATTTCTGCTCCTACTATTGATGAACTACTGGATAAGCTGCAGTCATATATCTCAATACAAGATCCAGCAGGGGTTAAGATAGATTGGTCGCAAGGAAGGGGAATCAAGCGAAAATGGAGTCCGGTTAATGTAAACTTAACTTTATGAATCTTAGAATAGGTGGGGGTAGAGTACGGAGTATTCTTACTCTCGAGACACCCCTCTAATTTCCTAGGATTTCCTTAATGTTTAAATCTTGTGTGTACCTCAAAGGTTCCAGGTGGTAGATTACGGAGTATTCTTACTCTCGAAACACACCTCTTTGAAGGTTTCTTTATTTCCTCAAAAGGTCAGAGGTGGTAGGATACGGCTACTCCGGAAACACATCTCTCAATTTGAGGAATTTCCCATGTTGCTTTCTTTTGATTTTGCGTGTTTCATGTATTTCTTTCCAATGTGACTCTTGTGTGTTCTCCTTACGAGAAAATAATAAATATCTCTGTTATCATCTACTAAATCTCGTTTGTGATGTAAATGAATTTGCATGTCTAACCTCAATTCTCTTAGTGATTGCATACCATACTATGCTCTTAATTCCAAACGATAAGATTCTAAGCAGAGTTTCCTTTGAAATTTGGACTTATTCAAACCGTAAGCATACTTCATAACTCACAATAATAAATAATTCCACATTTGATCACAACGATCTAAAAATTGACCACAATTTCATCAAACTTCAATATCATAAAAAAATATTCCAGAAAATCAATTCATAATTCCTCAACATAGAAATTTCAAATCATAGTCGTCAATATCACAATATCACTTCCTTCAATACCTTAATTGGCTCAAAAGATTACTCATACTTATATTTATAAGTCATAAATCATATTCCCAAAATTTAATCACAAGGCCAAAGTTCATAATAAATTTCTCTTCAATATAGAGGCATAATTCACTTACTCAACATAATATCCATTACTTAATTCCCAATAACCAAATCTTTAAATCTCTAACTTCATAATGCTTCTCATAAAAGTCTCATTAAAATCATATCACTTATAATCTTAACATCTCATAAAAATTCATAAAATTGGCTCGCTATTTCTCATTAAATCTAAATGATAGATAATCTGAACATATTTCTAATCATTTCTGTTGACTTCTCATACTTAATGCCATGTCTAAAATCAATTATGCAAAGTCCATTTAAGGTTTATCATTTCTAAACTCGAGGACAACAATTATTTTGAAAATCATTCTTAAGTCATATTATTCCCATTATGCTCAACACCCGTTCTCTTTCTTTCTTTTCTTTCTGAATTTTTTTTTTTTTTTCAGAATTGAAACTTGAAGAGTGGTACCAATAATCATCCACAGTTTTTCCTTGCTTTTAAGCAAAGGTAGTGATAAAGGGATAAATTATTGAACCGAAAATTGAAACTTGAAGAGGAAGTACTAATAACCATCCACAGTTTTTCCCTTGTTTTTACACAAAGGTAGTGATAAAGGGATAAATTATTGTACGAATTCATTATCAATTTTGTTTGTTTAATATATTATTCCATATATTTTGGGCAAAAGTTACAACCCAACTTAATTTCTAATTGAGTCAATCTTACTAAGCTTAATATGCACCAAAATTCATATAAATATCCTCTCTGTCTCATGATTCTACATTGAAAAGAATAAAAAAAATTGAGTCTTCTATCAATTTATATCATACTTGACATGTATATTATGTGTAACACATAAAGATTCATAGCATATGAAGATTTCATACTTAACATGTCTTAATAAAATCGTAAATGACTTGCAAAGCATATAACATACCTGGTTCGAGGAGTCAATACGTGGAGAGTGACATAGTAGAGTGATGAGTTAAAATATTTCATATAATCTTATTTTCCTTTAATCAACAATAATTTAATGTGGTTGTATCCAAATCAACATTTTCTTGAATCATAATTCCTAATTAATCACAGTCTTCAAAACAAATCCAATATCGATATAGTAATTATCTCCCCATCAATAATTAATAACTTAACCCAAATAAAATTTATCGTCAAATCTTATTTTTCCTTTAGTCCCCGAACTTCAAGAAATTTATCAAAGACATCAATATAAACATCATATCACTAACTAATTATATTCCATAAAATTTTCAGGACATTACAAACTCCCTTACTTAAAATGAATTTTGTCCTTGAAATTCGCACATCAAATTTCATCATGCTTTTCAAAATCATAACCATACTTGACATGTGAAAATTCAACTTTTTTTTTTATAATGAATAGTGATTTCGTTCACTGTTCATCATGAATAGCACGTCGTTTTACTGTTCACGTGAATAGTGATTTTTTTTTTTTTTTTTTGTAAAGAAATAAAATTTCAAAAATCTACAGAATCGTTTTTAAAACTCTTTGCTCTGATACCAACTGTGACGACCCGAATTCTCGACCATTCGAGTGCCACAAAAAGTGACTCATATCATATTATCGAGACTTAAATAGTAATGTAAAATTATTCAAAAGAATAATTAGAATCCCATAATTTTATTTGTGAATAAAAATAGAACATAATTTTCTTACATAAAGTTCAACATAATTATCTCATCAATCTTAACCACTTTTGCCACTTCCATGTTGACCGCCTCGAACCTTCAATTATCTGAAAATGGTAAATATCGTGGAGTGAGATTTATAAAATCTCAGTAAGTATACCAAGCATAAATTTTCTTTTGAATGCATATGGATCATTTTCATCATAACATAGGATAGGATTGAAATATTCATAAACATAGGGAGACACAAGAATTTTACCGAACTTAAATGGCAAGAATTCTTATGTGTAGCGCTACTAAACTCCGGTCCCCTTAGCATAATCATAAACATATCATATGGAACCCATAACAATCTTGTGAGATTGATTTCATAGCAATGATCCAAACATTTTCATAAAAACATAAGATATACTTACTTGTCATAAAAACATACTTACTTTTCATAAAAACATAAGGTATACTTACTTGTCATAAAAACATACTTACTTTTCATAAAAACATAAGGTGTATTTACCTTTCATAAAAACATACTTACTTTTCATAAAAACATAAGATATACTTACTTGTCATAAAAACATACTTACTTTTCATAAAAACATAAGGTGTATTTACCTTTCATAAAAACATACTTACTTTTCATAAAAACATAAGATATACTTACTTGTCATAAAAACATACTTACTTTTCATAAAAACATAAGGTGTATTTACCTTTCATAAAAACATACTTACTTTTCATAAAAACATAAGATATACTTACTTGTCATAAAAACATACTTACTTTTCATAAAAACATAAGGTGTATTTACCTTTCATAAAAACATACTTACTTTTCATAAAAACATAAGATATACTTATGATATACTTATGAGGGATTCGCATTCTCTTCTAGAAAAATTCTATGATGCACACTAAAGGACTAATTCCCTTAATATCTGCTATAGTCCAACCTATTGCAGATCTATGATCATTCAACACTTTCAACAACATATTTTCCTGATCACAAGTAAGAGTAGAAGAGATTACCACAGGGTATGATTCATTAGGTCCCAAGAATGCATACTTTAGTTCCGATGGAAGAGGTTTAAGCTCCAAAGTTGGCATCTTCTCTGCTGATGTTTGCATGGGTGTCTGGCTAACATTTAGAGGCTCAATGTTTGGCTTCCAAGCTCTTACAGCTGCTGTTGTTATACTGTTTGAAGGGTCTTGAATGCTGTCCAATTCGAGATTCTGCTCAAGTTGCTCATTAGGATCTTCTAACTCAATTAGCAGCTCTTCCAGCATATTAACTTCTTGCACGTTGGTAAGTGTATTTTATACACTTATTTCTATCCTAAAAATATGATTTTATATGTTTGTTTTAGAATATTTTCTATTTATTTTGTGTTATTTTTTTATATTTCAGAAATAATCTCAAAGTCGAGAAAACAATGGAATTGGAGCAAAAACAAGCAAATTGGATGATAAAAGAACCAAAGTATGCAAATCAAGAATGGATGAAGTAGATCAAGGGCTAAATTGAAAGAAAAGTCAAAGAAAGAACCAAATTGAAAGAAATTAGAAGCTTAAGGACAAAAGTATACAAATTAAATGAAGAAGGACCAAGTTGCAAATATTCAATATTTGATTCCGATCAAGATAAGATACTTGAGAACTTTTAGGAGTCAATTTGATGCAATTAGAAGTCAAAAAGGAATGAAATATGGTAAGAATATTACCATAAATTCATTCCAATCAAACAAGATTTCTGGCAGATTTTTAGTCGGACTTTAAGAGCTAATTTCTGGAAAGTAAACATTCGAATTTGGAAAATCCTATTTCAGGATAAATTGTATCTCTTGAAGTTATCTTTCTAACAGACTTTGAATCACCTCATTTGGATAAGGAAATAGAAAGATATGATCAAAATACTAAATGCTATGCAATAAAAGGATGAGGACCAAATTGCTGAAATTTAAAGAAGAAAATTGTTCCTGTCAGTATAACCGTGCGGCCGCACAGTTGAAAAAGCGTGCGGTCGCATGGATTGAAAAAATGACGACTGAAGGTTGGCTTTTCGAGGCTGCGACAGCAAAAATTCCTACCGTGCGGTCGCACGGTAGTCTCGACTGGGCCGCAGCTGGGCTTTTTGCGCGGATTTTAGCCAAATTCTCATATTTTTGACCTAGACTTCATGAACATCTATAAATAAGAGACTTGAGGTACGAAATTAGGGGTTCCAAACTTGTCAAAGGTGATCCCGAAGGGCTGTAGAACTTTCAAGGAACCAACTGGGGCATGATTGAAGATTCTTCTACAGCATAGTGAAAAGGGTGATGAACTCCAATTATCATAGTTGTAATTTATCTTTTATCATGTTTTTAGGTTATAAATCTTGTGTTAGAATTGTGATGAAGTTTTAACTATTTGATTCCATGTTTTTACCAATTATTTAATAAATGCAGTTTATGGGTTTGATGCAATTAAATAAGTGTTTTTATTATCATGCAATTGTTTGGTCAGCTTTTGTGTGATTGTCTTCATGATTTTCTATGTTCGAAAGAGTAGGATTTCATTAGAAGCTATTTAATTGTCACAAAATCCGATAGGGAATAGAAATATACCCCTATGCTTTGTGTTATCCTATATAGTGTTCATTGACCTTTAATGCTTTTCTAATTGGTTAATTGTCATAGAAATATAGTCAATTGACATTTAGAGATAGGTTTTTATGCATCGCTCGAAAGAGGACTTAAAACATTTTAGGAACATGGATATTCATAACCCCATAAGTTGTATTTAAATGATTTGGTCAAATACATGGATGATTTGGTTAAAATGGATTCATAATTCTAACGCGTTTGCTTTTATAAGTTTTAACAAATCAAATTTTCTTATTTTTAGTTTAATCTTTACTTTAATTTTCAAAAACAAGATTTTCAAACTCAAACAAATTCCTTGTTCCAGTTAAGGAAATAGTCTAAAATACAATTTAAAACAATCTCTGTGAGATCGATACTTGGACTCACGTCCACTTTATTACTTGCACGAACCGTGCACTTGAAGAGTGTTATCACACGTCATCAAAATCTTTTGGTTGCCTACAAGCATTGAAAATGTTAAGTTCCAAAGACATATTGTCAAAAGTCAACTTTAAAATATCACTCCTTTAATTTATCAAAGCATTTGAAGTTGCAAGAAATGGTCTACCAAGAATAACAAGGATTTGAGGAGAAGTTTTAGGTGTACTTTGAACATCAATAACAAAAAAATCAACTGGATAGTAGAATTTATCAACTTGAACCAAAACATCCTCAATTATCCCTCTAGGCATCTTAACAGATCTATCTGCTAATTGTAAAATCATGGGGTAGGTCTAAGTTCACCTAGACCAAGTTGTGTATACACACTAAAGGGCAAAAGATTTACACTTGAACCTAAATCTAGCAAGGCATGACCAATACGAGTGGTTCCTATCATACAAGCAATGGTTGGAGAACCAGGATCTTTAAATTTTTGAGGAGTTTGGCATTGTATGATAGAACTCACTTGTTCAGTTAAAAAGGCTTTGTTCTTAACAGCTAGCTTCCTTTTCACTGTACACAAATCCTTAAGAAATTTAGAATAAGCAGGGACTTGTTGAATTGCATCTAATAGAGGAATATTTACCCTAACTTGCTTAAAAATCTCATGAATTTCTGTTTGATTTTTGGTCTTATTACCAGGTTGTAATCCTTGAGGAAAAGGGGCAGGGGGTGCACCTAATATTGGCCTAGGTGGTTCCTGAACATCAGATAGAGATTTTAATACAATATCATCAACAGGGGGTTCAGGTTGCTTACCCACCAAGTTCTCTTTAGGTTCAGGAGCTTGGATTTGCTTACCACTTCTCAAGGTAGTTACTACTTTCACATGTCTTAGATTGGACTCATCGACCCCATTGTATTGAGTTTGAGGATTAGGCATTGGTTGAGCTGGAAACTTACCTTTTTCTGGTGCACTTTCCTGAGTAGTCAGCTTTGTAAGCTGAGATCGGATGTCATTAATGGCCTGAGAATTTTGATTGTTGATAGCAGCTTGACTTTGCATGAATTGTTTGATTTGGTCTTCCAGACTTCTCTTCTGCGGTGGCATATATGGTGTTGGTTGTGAAGGTCCAGCATTGTTGCCAACATTATTGCTTCCCCCTTGATCGTTCCTCCAACTGAAGTTTGGATGATTTCTCCAACCTGGATTAAAAGTGCTCGAATATGGATTAGAATAAGGTTTGGAAATCATATTAACAGCAACAGATTGATCAAAATACATCTCTTTTAGTTGGGGAAGTGCAGGACAATTAGAGGTTAAATGTTGTACATCTTCACAAATCGAACGTTTTTCTAAAATAGTGAAAAAGGAATTGACTTCATTCACTTTTTGAGTTTCCAAATTTTCAAGTTTTCGAGTGAAAACAGCCAGTCGGGCATTTATGTCATCATCTGCTCTAAGTGAATGAATTCCATTTCCATATGCAATCTTTGGAAATTCAATTTTTATTGGAACACCCCTATCAAACTCATCAATGTTATCCCAAGATTGGGCATTTTCAGCTAAATCATCAAAAAATGTAAAAACTTCATTTGGGTCTTTTGCAAAGAAATCACCATTACTCATGGTTTGCACAAATTGTCTCATTTCTGTTCTGAGCCCTTCATAAAAAAATTTAGTTAACATCCATTGCTCATAACCATGATGGGGACAAGATAACAACAAATCTTTGAATCTTTCCCAACTAGTGTAAAAATTTTCATTATTCTTTTGAGAAAAAATCATGATTTGTCTTTGAATAGCGATGGTTCTTTATGGTGGAAAAAACTTTTTAATGAACTCTTTCCGCATGTTTGCCCAATTTTTAATTGAACCAGGCCTTAAAGAGTTAAGCCATGACTTAGTTTTATCCTTTAGTGAAAAAGGGAAAAACTTGAGTCGAATGACTTCTTCAGTGCAATTTCTTTCAAGAAAAGTAAAACAAACCCCTTCGAATTCCTGGATGTGGTGATATGGACTCTCTGATGGCATCCCATGGAAGCGTGGTAGATGATCAATCATTCCCGGTTTAAAGTTGAAGACCGCTGCATTTGCAGGAATTATTTTGCTTGACGGAGTGCTTGCCATCGTTGGGAAAATGTAATCTCTAAGACTTCGAACGACTAGCACCTCATTTGGATCTGCATTATTTTCCATTACTACCTGCTGATTTTCAAGAATTAAAAATTGGTTAGTGGGTTCCGATCTTACTAATCGCTTAGAATTATCTCGAAACCAAACGGACATAAACAAAGAACAATATCCAAAAATAGTCATAGATAAAAAAATAATAATAAAATAAAAATAATTCATCAAAAATCAATTAACACCAAAATAATCCCTGGCAACGGCGCCAAAACTTGACTCAATGTTAAATCTACCCTCCAAGTATAAAGGGGTCAAGTTATAGCCTAGCAATAATCCATGGTCATTCTTCCTAGAGATTTTATTGGTATAATAATATTTTCTAAATTCAAGTTTTAAATTATGATTTCAAGATTACTTAAATGATAAAAAAGGGATATAATTAAATTGCAATGAAAGAGAAATTTGAGTGGAGTTATTCTTTCGCTATCAATTGGGCTTTTCAAATAAAATTAGTGTGAGTTTTCTTGAGATCGATAAGATTTAAACATATTAGTAAGAAAATTAATCAATTAATTCTACAACATTCTGTCGAGCATGTTATGTGCATATTCAATACATACCACATCAGCGACATTAATCCAAGTAAATTAATCTGAAAACTTAAAACACTTTGTAAACCCTTATCAATAACAAGAATTCATCTATAAAAATTTAACATTCACCCACTGAAGTTAAGAATAACTCCTCTCAAATAAAATTTAGCCAAACATAATCGAATTAACCGACATAAGATTCAAACAAACAATAACCATTACTAAAAATGAAATTCAAGTTGGGAAATAGAAAATTCAATAACAAAAATGTATCTAAAAATCAACTAATATCAATAATCTAAATTTATGAAAACTAGTAATTGAAACAATTCAAATTCTAAGCAAAAATATGAGTAGAAACTGGAACCAATCACCCGAAACCACCAATCGTAACTCTCCTCAATCTGCCTGAGGTTGCTACTGTGGAACAGCTTCTTGAATAGTTACTGTGTTGGCTGGAGCAAAGTGTGAGAGTTGGGGAAGATGAATGCCGGCTGGTAGTGGAAGTATGAGGGAGGTACGAGGCTGATTCTGTGCTGCTGTGTGGAAGGAGAGGTCTGTTGGTGTGATTGAGAGATGATAGCTGAGTTGTGAAGTTTGTGTTGAGGGATTGCTGTGTGTGACTGGGCGAGAGGGTTAAGGGGCTGGTTTCTGTGAGAGGAAGTGGAGTATGGGAGAAGGAGTCTGTCGAGTGTAAGTTTGTTGGCGTGAGAGAATGTTACTTGCGGCTGGTTGTCGTGTGAGGTAGAGGCCGAGTGAAGGAGCAGGCTCGTGAAGGCTGTGCGGATGCTGGTGGTTTTCAGAGAAGGGATGCGGCTGGTTTGTTGATGGAGGTAGAGAATGGTGAGGAGAAGATGAAGTCTGGTGGCTATTGGTTATAGAGACAGAGACAGAGAGTGAAAAAGCACAGGGCTGGAGAATTGGTTTTTGGCTGGAGAATTGGGCCAAAATTGTGCGCCATTCTTGATTTCTTCAGTCAAATTAGGTTAGGGATTTTCGAGAAGAAATTTAAATTCAATGTGAAATATTGTCCAATCTTTCCCTACAATTAAATAAATGAAATTTTTAGCAATTAAAATTAATTTAGAGTTAAAGAAATAAAATTGAATCTTTTATAAGTTTTGCTCTAAATGACAAAATTTATATCCCAAAATTGTGTTTTTTCATTTATTTACTTCTTTAAAATAAGTAAAATTGGACAATAATCAGTAGAAAAAAAGTTAATACTTAATTAGTAAAATTAAAACGTAAAAACTTGTTTTCAGATAATTTAAGCTCTATTCAGTAGGGATGGCAATAAATCCACGAATTCAAAATCTGTTGAGTACCTAAGACAAATGGGTGAAGATTACCCTACTAAATGAGTTTGCAGATAGGGTACGGGTGTAACTTTAGAAACCCAACATGGGTACATGTTGGGTATGGGTATTGTAGAAAAACTCATACCCGACCCATATACCTATTAATTTCCTTAAAAAAAATTATTATATTTAACATGCTAAATTTCTTTTAATATATTAAAATTAAAATGTATTTAATGATGTGAGAAAAAGTGAATAATAATTTAATCGGTGAATGTAACATTTCACTATATATATTTTTTACGCAAAGATCATCAAGAATTAGACTATTTTATTTCAAATTGGTATAGAAAACAAGGCTTCATTTAGCATGTATGATATGAAGTAGGTTATGTATTTTAGTTTTTCTATAGTTTTGAGTAATATAAAATTTCAATATTGCAAGTTAGCCAACACCAATGAAAAAAAATATATATTAAAGTTAAAATACGTAATGAATTTTAAATGGGTATAAAAGCATGTCCCCCCCCCCCCCCCCCGCTCAACTTGCCCCTTTTAAATGGGTATTTGGATCGGGTATTGATATTTTAAATTTTTAGTGTGTAGGGTATGGGTTTTCCAAATCCTACCCATTGCCATCCTTACGTATTCCGGTAATATTGTAATAATTATAAATTGATTTATTTATATTTTTGAGGTAAAATTTATGGTTGAAAAGTGGAGAGAAAATGTATGTGACTAAAACGTGATTTGAGAAATTGTGTTATTTCTCTGTTTGTTAAAATTTTTGTATTTAAAAATCTTTTTTTATATTTTCAAGGTAAGATATGTGTTCAAAAGTGGAGAGAGAAAATATGTGTGGTTAAAAAGTGATTTGAAGAATTGTGTTATTTAAACATGTTTGTCAAACAAAGGCTTAATTAATTATTTTGGTTACTAAGGATGAATGTAATATTGGAAATCGTGTATAAAGAAATATTGAACGTGTTTGGATTAATATTTGATGACAAGAAGTGGAAAATTCAATTCGCAACATTGTGAGCCTGCAATCGCAACTAGGTTACTAGGGTGTAAAATTAAGAAGCTTCAAAATCTGTAAAGCCTTGCAATTGCAAAGGCTATAACCATGCTGTCGCAGGGTACATTTTTTACAAGGTTTTCTATGCTATGTGATCGCAACTGGTTTTAACCTTGCAATCGTTAGGAGCTCCGAATATGAATGTTGAGAATTTGCAAATTTGATTTTTCTCAAACATTTCGGTGAAAATGGATGACTTTTGTGGTTTAGCTTGCAGTACTTCGTAGGGATGTTTGAGGATCTATAAATAGGAGATATATTTCAATACAAAAATCAATTTCATAAAGATCAAAACTTTGTCCAAAATATATACCAAAATAACTTTCAATTTTGTGTTCTTTGTGTTCTTAAAAGAAAAATTAAGTGTTTTCCTTTACTTTTGGCTTGATTCAATCCTGCAGGCCATTTGTCAATTAGTCTTTAAGCACTCTAAATTATCGAGAGGAGACAAATATCGTTTAAGGAAAACGATTACGTGGTTGAGCCTATTTTGATTAATTTGGTCATTTTTATTTTATATTATTATCTTGTTTTAATCTTGTTAATAATTTTTTTTCTCCATCCTATTCAATATTTTCAACAATCCCAAATGATATATATTGATGGAGAACGAAAGCAACATGGTTATTATCAACTTATGAACCAAGACTTAGTGAGACTGGATCACTTCGTTGGAACCAACTTCACAATGTGGTGAGACAAGATCAAATTCCTCCCAACAGCATTAAAGATCTTCTATATTTTTTTTTTCCGGAATAGGCACCACTCTCGGAACCAGCTGAAGAAGATACTGATGTTGTAAGGTCTAAAAGATAAAAATGACAAGAAGATGACTCATATGTAGGGGTCACATACTCAACGCAATGTCCGTCCAACTCTATGACCTCTATACCAATACTATATCGACAAAGGAGATTTGGGATGTACTAGAGAATAAGTACAAAGCCGAGTAGGAAGGTACCAAAAAGATTTTTATTCCTAAGTACTTTGATTTGAAATTCCTTGACAACATTTCCCTACTCCTAAAAGTGCACGAATTATTAATCCATGTGAACAAAGTAAAGACGGTCAAAATTGATCTTCTGAAATCATTTCAAGTGGGGGCTATAATAACGAAACTACCGAGCACTTGAAAATGTTATCAGAAGAAGATTCTTCATAGTTTCAATGACTTCTTTTTGGAACAATTTCAAAAACATTTGAGAATTGATGAAGAATCAAGAGCGAGAGATAATATTGATAACTCTTATAAAGACACGTCAAAAGTCAATACTATTGAAAAGACCAAGCCCTCCAACAAAATCTTCAAGTGCAAGTTTCCAAATGGAGAAACTAAAAAGTTCAAAAAGAAGCACAAAGGAGATTGTTTTGTTTGCAAAAACTTTGGATACTATGTGAAGGATTCCCGACATAAAAAAAACAAAAGAATAAAGAGGGAAAAGTGAACTCTATAAAAGAGGATAGCATAGTCGCTACAATAAGCGAAGTGCATGTTTTTTGTGGAAAATTTCTAGTTGGTAGTAGGATACTTGTGCTAAGGTACAGCTATCGTATGATGGAACGCTCTTTAAACATATCACGAGATAAAATATGGTCAAGAAGTACAAATGTGTAATGAAGGATGTACAAAGGTCGTCAGAAATGTAAATGTTGACATTATCTTCACTTCCGGAGAGAAGGATACCCTAACCAACGTGTTAAATGTCCCTGAAATGAATAGAGATTTAGTAATGGAGATATATTGAGCAAATCGAGCATTAAATGTGTATTTGAGTCCAAAAAACTTGTATAATCACGAAATGGGAACTTTGGTGGAAAGGGTACTCTCGTGAGGAAATGCTCAAACTTTGTATTCTTGAGAATAACATGACTAAAAGGATAAAATATGTTTACTCCCTTGATTTATTTACTTTATGACATGATAGATTATCTTATATTGGCACAACTACTATGAAACACACACTTAAAAATAATTTGATTTCATATGATACAAAAGATGCACATAAATGTAAAATTTGTGTAAAATCCAAAATGACTAAAAAACATTATCATAGTGTGAATAGGTCTTCTTGTGTTTTAGTATTAATTCATTCTGACATTATGTGAATTAATTGGAATCTTAAATCGAGGAAGAAACATATATTTTATAACTCTCTAACTTTAATTGATGATTTTTCTAAATATAGTTATATTTATTTGATGAAGCATAAGTATTCTACATTTGAAATGTTTAAAGCGTATAAAAATGAAGTAGTTAATCACTTCAATAAAAAATTCTATCACTTAGAAGTGATAGAGGTGGTGAGTACTTTTCTAATGACTTCAATACATTTTATGAAAAACATGACATAGTGCATCAATGTTCTACACCTAGGACTCCCAAACTAAATGATTTGACTGAAAGTAAAACGTAGAACTTTAGTTGACATGATAAATTATATGCTTAATCATGCTAAATTGTCATTTAACTTGTGGGGTGAAGCCTTTTTATCCTTCTAATGGTATAAATGTCTCTCCATACAAACTATGGAAAGAGCGTGAACCTAACATTGATCATTATAAAGTGTGTGGGTGTTTTTCCTATTGCAAGAACACAGATCCAAAAAGGATTAAATTAGATCCTAGAGGGATCAAAAGTGATTTTGTAGGATATTCTACTAATAGTAAACCTTAGATATTGCTAAATCTGGAAATCAATGTGATAACTGAATAAAATGATATAGAATTCTTTGAGAACTCATTATCTCCAGGTAATGATTTAAGGGAAACAAAAGAAGTGTTACCTAGCTCTAGAGGAGCACTAAGAGAAACACCTACCAAAGATGTTGAGGACTCTAGCGAACCTTGAATAAGAAAAATAATTCGAGTTGGCAAGTCATTTGGTTATGATGAAATAGACTCTCGACTCATTTCATTCTACTTAGAAGGAAATGGGAAGTGCATTGTAAGAACAACGCCTTTTATTCTACAAGTGGAAACAAGTCCTATGACTTATAATGAAGTTATGGCTTCTCGAGATAGTCTCTTTTGGAAATAAGCCATTAGAGATGAAACGGATTCTATTTTGTCAAACAACTTATGGGAACTTGTCGATCTACTAATTGGTTCTAAACTTATTGGATGCAAATATGTGTTTAGAAGAAAGTACAATTCATATGGTATACTAAACACTTTCCAAGCTAGGCTTGTGGTTAAAGGATATCGACAAAAGGAATGTATTGATTACTTGGATACATATGTATTTGTTGCAAGAGTAACACCAATTAGGATATTATTTGCATTGACCTCTATAAATGACTCACATTTTCATTACGTGGATAATGTGATAAACAAATCCAAACACTTAAATATAAAAGAGTATAATGTCCCTATTAATCGTAGAACAAGACTTATAAAGAATGATGAAAGAGCAATTGCACAATTAGAGTATGAAAGCACTATAGGAAGTCTTATATATGCAACTCAATGCACAAGACCGGACATATCATTTGTGATTAGTAAACTAAGTAGTTTTATTAGTAATCCTAGTAAGGATTATTGGAAAACCATTGGAAGAGTTCTTTGTAACTTAAAGAAAACCAAAAACATAGGTCTTCAGTATTCCAAATTTTCGAACAATTCTCGAAGGATTTGCTTATGCTAGTTGGATCTGTAGCATGGGAAAAAGTAAATCTACTTCGGGATGGTTATTTAATATGGAAGTGTGGCACCCCAAATTCATTTCCAATTTTAATTGATTTATTTATTTTCCCGCCATATTTTGATTTTTCAAACGAATAAAACAGTATTTTATCCACCCGCTCTAAATATAAATTTGAACTTTTATTTTTAAAGTATAATTGGACATTATTAAAAATAAGTATTTTTCTCTGAAATATCATTTGTAATTTAATTTAGAAGAAAACAAAATAAACTAACTATAATATAAAACATTTATAGTTAGTAGTTTATATAAAAATATCTGTTTAAAACAAGGAAGAGAGAGCAGAGAGCGGAAGATAGCCGGGAATTTGGTATTTAAAATATTTAACTATTTTGAAACAAAATAGAATTATTTAAAAGTAGATGGACCTTTTTAGGGTTTTCCTGGTGAGAGGCCCATGAATCACGGTCAGGTACCTGGTACACAATCGTCCCTTCATTTGAGATTTCGCACCAACCTCCAATCCATGCATTGTTACACCTACAATGCAAAACTAAATGAGCTAGTACTCAGCAAGTAACATATGCATGATCATGCGCATGAGTTTCGATTCACTTTCTCACAATTATTTCATTCAGGCTCCATACCTTTTCATTATTTCAGTTTATCCACATTTTCTACTTGGGCCCGAATCCCACTACATTGTACCATATGAGCTCAAATATCAGCATGGCCGATAACATGTGCCTTCCAGTGCCTGTGGTCCGTCATCACCCACCGAGACACAAGACTCCACAGTTTGTATCCCTCGTCGCCCACCGAAACTCAAGAGACTGCACCGGGAATTATATTATATCAATTAGGCCTGGCCTATTATATACAACACTTGGCGTGCGATTCGTAGTCCCAATGCCACCAAGAGACCTCCCGACACCGCCCGTATATCGGCGTCGGACCGCTAACACCCCATCATCGACTACCCTTAATGACCGTCGGGAGTTTCAAGCGAGTGTTTATGGACGCGAAGTAAAGTACAGTACACTCGTAAGGTGATTCTACTATTATCCACGTCATTCTTTCTCATTATACTCATTATCTTTTTATTTACTATTTATGAAGGACTTCTTCTAAGTCCACATAATGCACGTGCACATGAATTCCGCAATATACCTCGTGCAACTATTATATATCATAATCACATAATATGACATTCCAATGAATTCATGTGCATTAATAACATGTCAAATCATCAAAACATGTCTTGCATGCGTTCAACATATACAGTTATTTGCCATATTATATTCCACATATATTGCACCAATAATATACCTCACATAAACACATAGGGACACACAATAATATAAATATTATGTTTTGCATTGTAGTTGAAATGTTACTAATCTCACTCCTTAAGTATCCTAGAGTTCACAACTTTATTTCTTAATATTTGGTACTAATCCGCTTGGAATCAAATCACTCCTTACCTATCATATATATAAACTATAATTTAGTCATGTAATAATATTATATTTAAACTAAAAAATATTAATTAGGGTTCAAATAAATTAAAGTGGACCATTTTCCTACAAAAAATTTAACTGAAATAATTATTGAGACTGTCCTAATTTAAAGGGGTTGATTTACTTTATTATACCATATAAGGCATTTAATCTAATCTTCATATCCAAAATAATAATCAACATTAAAAAAGATAAATCTTATTATATTATTATATTATAATAAAAAAAATTAAAAAAACAACATTTACCTTACAAAGATAGGGGGGTCGACCCCCCCCCCTATATATTTTAAACGAGGGTCGACCCCCAGTTAAAAACGTGACTAGAATTTCCTTCCCTTTTTCTTTTTCCTCCGTTTTCCCAACAGCCGACCGCCCCTATTTATAGTTTTTATAGGGACTAAGCTTCAATTATTTAATTTGCTCTTTTAGTCCCAAAAAATATATAAAATTTATATTTTAGTACTAAAAATTAAGAAAAACTTCAAAAATGACTCTAAAAATTATAGGGTCATATGAAGTCGAAATAAAGAGTTCTTGGGGCCAATATGAAGTTCTCAAGGAATACATTACAACGATATTTTCGGATCATGAAATCGATAACCGAGGTAAAAGATATTGCACATCAAAGTTAGTCACTTAAAACTATTTTATTTCGATTTCTTTTCAAGTGGCTACTTTCGTCTTAATTTTCGGTACTCTTATTATCATCAAAATTGAACTTTCAATGTACCATTCTAAAATACCCACGATCTAGTTTCTCATATCCTTGCCGAAACACAATATGGTCAATTATAGCAAAAGTTGCAGCTTGTCAAAATAGGCCGTTTAAAACTAAAATTTCGATTGTCAACTTTCTTTATTAAATTTTTCGCGACACGTACGTCAACCGAATACGTGTCTACACTATGCCATTTTGAAGATCATTCAATGCTCTACATAATAGTATTCTCGAATAGTCAAGACAGATAAAAAACTAAGAATTTACGCATTTCGAAACTATACGCGTAATTCGTCATTAATTAATATTATTAAATAATATAATATAAATATATATGTAGACGTCACACATATGTAAATAATTATTATATAACTTTAATTATTACTATTTTGACCAATAAATTTACGAATTAGTATTGGTCTATTATTTTTCAACGTTAGAACGAATTCTTAGTTCCACTTTGAAGTACATTTCATATGCTTCAATCCATATCTTCCCAATTATGGAATCGATAGCCTATTTATTAAATCGATAAAATTACTTAAAGTAACATTTAATATTCTTATTTATTTTTCGTTGATATTACGTTAACTAAATTTAAAGTCTGATTTAATATCGAATAGGTCCTTAAATAAGTTAAATAAATTAAAATTTCTATTTGACTTTCAAGTGGGTCCCTTTAAATACGAATAATTTAATATAATAATATGATGAATTTTTTGGTCGTTATAGGGAGGTGTTGCGATTTTTGAATTCGTGGCATTAGCTGAAACCAGAAAGGAAGTGGAATCTCTATTGTGAGATTCCTTGGGAAGAAAAGCTCTTCGTCTATATGAGTTTTATATGATAGTCAAGAAACACTATCAAGAACATACCATGAAGTATACAATAGAAAGTTTAGACATGCGAGTCGAAGTCATGACTGCGTAAAGAAATTAATTAAAAATGGAATGATTTCCCGAAATTCGTTAGGTGGATCGAGAATTTAGCAGATCCTCTTATTAAACCTCTCCATAAAGATTTAGTAGTTTCTACATCAAGAAGGATGTGATTGAAACTCCTAAATTAAAGTCTACCAATGAACCCTATCTGTTATTATTCTAACAATAATTCACGGGTTCAAATGATAAATATAAGTCATTTTAAAAGTGAATTGTTGCAGTCCTATTAAAATTCAAATAAACCCTATCCTTTTGAAAAACAAAGTATTGTTACTAAGATGGAGGGATGATCATAACAAGATCTTAATGAAGTTCAGTTTATTAAACAAATATCTCTAACAATAACAAATATGCTGAAAGAATTTCACCTAGTTAAACTTCAAGATGATGCGTCTCAATTAGAAGTGAGAATGCTCAGCTCAGCCCAAGACTTCTTGGCTCATCAAAAAGGATGAGCCAAGCCTCGAGGCTAACTACTTAATTGAATTTTATAATATGCGGAGTTAAAATTATACACGAACAACTTGTTATATGTACAACTTTTATTTTGAAATGAAAACAACTTGTTACATGTACAACTTTTATTTTGAAATGAAAACAATGTTTAGATTTTAAAGAAAATATGATTATGTAAAGTAAAGAGATTAAGACAGTGTTCATCTACAATTTATAATTCAAATTGTAATTGGCACAATTTTCCAAAACATATTTTTAACAATACAGATTTTCTCTCTCTAATTTTTAACCACACATCTTACCTAGAAAACCTAAATAATACACATTATAAATAATTATAATTATAATTCAAATTCTATTTATTTCAGCCGCCAAACGGTGCCTAAAAGATTAAAACTAAATATCATTTATCTGAAAATATAAAATTTCGACATACTTATTTTGTATTAAAAATGAGTGTCTTGCTAATATTTGATGCACATTAAAGCTTCCAAAATGTTTTCTTTGAGTCAGCTCCCCGAAAAAGTCCTTTTACTCGCACTAAAAACAGACTCCAAAATTATTGTGCTAACCGGAGAAGTTAGTAGATCTTTTTCTATTTTGAAAACAATTGGATATCTCCATTCGTTTGTTCGCTGAAATTCAAGTAAATCAAGTTGTAAAGAATCAGAGGTCTACGTTCCTAAGTAATTCTTATTTAATTTCATTTTTAAATTCTTCAAGTATTTCAAGTGGACAGTATGATCCAAATTCAGATGTGTTATGAAAAATATAGGACATGCTGTAAGAAAAAGTTCCTTGTGTATCTCTAATTTCTTCCATTATATATTTAATAGTTCCACTTCTTTTTCTCTAAGTGAAGAAGAATTTGATGTTGCGGAGAGTGTACGACTAACATTAATACCTAATCATCTTGCATATAAGTTATACATAGTCACTAACATACTTTCTATATTATTATATGTGATAGGGGAGTCCAAATGTAGCGACCGAGTTTTTCGTGACTTATTTAAATAAATATTTTATTTTAAAATTGTGTCGCTATGATTTTTCCCATTTATTTATTTATTTTAAACACATAAGCATCTATCCAATGAAGTCAAGTTAAGTTTAATCTTAGTCTAATTCCAAATTTTATTTAATGATGTCCCAAGTCCATTTTTTTATGCTTATTTTAAAGTCCAATTTTCAATAAGTTAAATTCAAATTTATTTTTAGATCCAAACTATGTTAACCCAATCACACTTCTTAAGCCCAAGTGGTATTATCCATCATTCAAGCCAATCAATAAATTTCTTGGCCCAACCAATTCAGCGGCTCCTTTCCCAAGTATTTCCTTACACAATCGATACTCACTTCCATAATTCTCACAATTTTCCCTAATCAAAGATTTACTCTAACCTACCAAAGATAAATCATCAACCAATGGATATTTTCCCACTCCCACAGTCGTTCACGAACCACACTGAACCAACGCATATTCTCTGGGTAAGCACTCGACACCCACACTGCATCCCAAAGCAAAGCCAATTTTCGAACTCCACAATTCGAACTTCACGACCACCACACATACTCTCACGATCAGCATCTTCATTGCACTCCCAAAAGCCCACTGCCATAGCCCATTCACGAATCAAAAGTCATCTTTCAATTCAAACAATGAATTGAAGGAAACTAGAAATTTCAAAACAGTACCCCATACACCAACAAGCCTCGAACCACAACTACAATCTGCGAATTTCCAACTTCACACGCACAAATTCAGATTCAAACATTCAAAACCCATCACAACCAAAATCAAACCACCAGCAGCCCGAGCATCAACTATATCACCTCAGGCCTCAACCACCATGAGCCGAACCCAAGTTCACTGCCAGCCATCAAGTCTGCTACCTCCATCGCCCCCTCCTGAAGTCAAACAAAAAAAAACCAAGAATTAGACATAACCCAAAATCAAAGAATAAACCTACCAACTACCTAACCTCGACCGACGACTGTTTGGCCGGATTCTTTGTCGGAAAACCCATAACCAAATTTCAGTTTCACACAAAATCGCCCCATTCCAGATTCTTTTCGCAACCCCTACCCACCTCCGTAGCCGCCAAGTGATGGCAGCACTACTGCTTCTAGCGTGGTGCAAGGACGCTCGTGGCCTCTACCGGCGATGGACCCTCCGGTCGTCGCCTCCCACTCTCTCTCTCTCTCTCTCTCTCTCTCTCTCTCTCTCTCTCTCTCTCTCTCTCTCAGTGTCTCATTTGGAAAAGAGAGAAGAGATTTTGTTATTTAAATTTTGATTTTGATAAATTGTCCCTTTAACCCCTAGTTTGTTATTTCAGTCCCTACAAGATTTAAAGTTTAATTATCAGACATGCAGTTTTGAAATAAGTTAGTTAAACCCTAGTGTGTTGAAGTTCTTTGACCCAGTCCTTTTATTTTCCAAAAAAAATGTATTTCAGCCCCTAAACTTTTAAATTCCGATTTTCTTTAAATTTCAATTTAGTCCGGAATTTTATTTTATCACTTTAATTCTTCAAATATTTAAAGTACTAAATTAGTTTAATTTTCTTGTGGCTAAACAAAACATTCAGAGATTTAAAGGACTGATGTGACATTTCCGTTCTAATTTTTCAAACTCGTGATTTGAGATAGACTCGCTCCCACTAATTAGTTTAGATTATAATTACATGTATTATGTGAACTTTACGTGATTTAAATGCTTTGATGCATGAGACAAGACAAGAATATCTCTTATGAGATAAAAATCAAAATGTGGTTATGCATAATTTAAATACTTTAATGCATGAGAAATTGATGTGGTTATGCATAACTTAAATGCATGTATGAGACGAGACTGCCCACACTCTATGATTTTTAAAGAACCTATGATTATGATGATGTGATCACTGTATTAGTTGCATAATCATGTGTTCAATTATCTTGTAAATTAATTATTTGCGATGAGTCTACCAAGTATTTCTTTCAAAATGCTCATTCCATTTTTAACAGCTTTTTGCAAATTGTGGAGATGGTGGTGAATGAAAGGGCAGTTGTGGTAAACCGTTAATAGAAATCATTTTCAAGTCATGATTTGTGAACTTTGTTATTTCATCTGGTCGAGATTATGAAGCTATTTTTCTTAAAGTCAAGTTTAATGAATATCGTCAATTTAATTATTTTGTTGTTACTTTAAGATTTAAATGTTTTTATGAATTTATCAAATTTAATTTATTTACTGTTGTAAATTTTCAAATAAATATGATGTTTAGAATTCAATTATTTTTCGCAATAAAATTAGATTTAAAGGAGAAGTGACGTCCCGAGTTATTAGAATTCGGGGCGTTACACCAAAATTAACGCATTACCAATTTCTGAAATGATATGTTTGGTACCTTAAAATTGTAACACAATTCTATTGCACATTTTAAAAGAAATAATATAGGTAAGTCTTTCCCATATTTTCTAAATTTTAGTTCAATTGCAATTAACATATCGGTAAGAAATTATTCATTTATATACTTATGAAAATTTCATACAATAATAAAAAGGCGTTCAATAACTCTTGAACTATTTGGGTAGTATACCCCAGATAATATGTTAATTGAATTATAAAAACATGTCAAAAAACTTTTGACTTTAACAGCAATTTTCCAATCCTCTTCGATTAATACATACTTATTTTCATATCTAGCAGTTCTACCATTGTAATACCCAGTTATTAAGAGTTCACAACCTTCACACGATTTAAGTAATAAATATGTTGAGTTCTACCTATGTCTTATGTCGGTGATTATTTTTTTAGCATCTTTACTATATTGCAAACATAACTCTTCAACGTATTGTTTTCTACTTGGTGAAATAATTATGTAAACTAATGCATATCTAATTCTATCTATTTGGTCTTTAATATGTTTCATCTCATCTAGAATAATTAAATTTAAAATATAACATATACATCTAACATGAAATTAAAAAATCACTAAATTCAGGATTAAGAATTCTTCATAATTTATTTACAAAGAATTTATTTATATTAACAGTATCGAACATAAATGAACGAATTTTACTTTCACTATTATATTCTCTAACGATTTGTAATATGGAATCAAATATGTTTGTTGCATTACGAGGAAATTTATAATTTTAAAAGCAATAATTTTTTAATGCATAATCTAAAGTTGATCAATGTAGTGTGCATTTGCAATTGTATAACTTTTTTAATTAATTCATTCCCAAATGCCGGATGTAATGAAATAACATCGTCATATTTATTTAAGTCGAATATTAATTTCTTTTTAATTTTAATAAAATAATATATAGTGTCCAAACGAAGAGCATTTTTAGTAATTCTAACATACCTCGATTGAACTTTCAAAAAATAAATACCTCGATTGAAGATATTCTTTGACAAAACTAGTGAAGTGTTGGTTGTCCACTATGCTTTGTAGAAACTCCACCCCAACAATGAAAAGTGTATAAATGTATAATGTATTATGTAGTAATTGAATTGAACTGAAATATGTAAGTTCGGATTTGATTATAATAGAAGAGAGTAGAGAGTATATTGTATAGAATTTGGGTGAAATTAGAATGAAAAAATGTTGTATTTATAGGTGAAAAATGAAAAAAAAAAAAAAAAAAAAAAAAAAAAAAAAAGATGTTAAAATTACTATTAGGGACCCCAACAATAATTTTTTCAAGTTTGTGACGATTTTGCAACGATCAAAAACAAAAATAAAGTGACTTTTCACGAGTTGCTTGTGGAAGGATGAGCCAAGCCTAGCATGCTCGTGGCTCGTGATTTCACCAGCCTAGTCCGTGAGCGGCTCGACTCGTTTGCCACCTATAGTCTTAACAGATAGTAGGAGTTTCTCTCTTAAAAATTTGACGAATATGATAAGCGCAATGCCATAATAGCGCTAAGCAGATTTGAGGAACTTATGAACACTTGATACCTAGGCGTGTGTTCTTACCGGTATTATCAAAAGAAATAATTCGTTCAAAGATACCAAACAACGAATTTTTTTTGTAATACTTTGTAAAAACTATACAGTTAGATTCAAAGCGAAAGATATATGTGTCTTATGCATAAGTGTTGGTTGATTGGATTTCCTTCAATATACATTCTTTAAATAGTGGGGGTGGTTCGAAATCATGTTTAAAGAAATATTGAATGTGTTTGAATTAAAATATCAATGAAAAAAGTGAAAAATTCAATTCGCAAAATTATGCGATCGCAGACTAAATTGCAATATGCTATAGAAAATGTCAAAAAACCTGCAATTGCAACTACGATGTAAAATTAAGCAAATTCAAAATCGATAAAGCCTTGCATTGGCAGAGGCTATAACCTTGTGATCGCCACGTACATTTTCAGAAAAGGATTTATGTGCTATGCAATCGCAACTGATTTTAATTGTGCAAATGCAATGATGTCTGAATATGAACGTTGGGACTTTGGAAATTTTGAGTTTTCTTAATTCTTTTGGTGAAAAGGGTTGACTTTTCGTGGTGTAGCTTGTACTACTTCGTTTAAATGTTTGAGAATCTACAAATATGAGATAGTTTTTATAATACAAACATCATCATTTCATAAAGATCAATAAAGATCAAAATTTTGTCCAAAATAAAATTCAATTGTGTGTTATTTGTGTTCTTAGAAGTAAAATTAAGAGCTTTAAATTTTCCTCTACTATTAGCTTGATTCAATCCTAAAAATCATTTGTCATGTAGTCTTTAAGCACTCTAAATTATCAAGATGAGCAAATATCGTTTGAGGATAACGATTATGTGATCGAGCTTACTTTGATCAATTAAATCATTTTTATATTATTATCTTGTTTCTTCTTGTTAATCTTTTTTTTTCCTCCATAATATTCAATATTTTCAACAAGTAATTCTACTTCATCGCGCATCTTGTTAGTTTGCATATGCCTGATTCGTCGGGGGGGGGGGGGTTCTAGAGCGTGTGTAAAATTATATTTTTTTAGCAATTCAACAAAAGTGACTTCCAATTGTCCACTTTTGAAAGTCCAATTGATGAGATTCGAAGCGGGGAAGAAACGCCGGAAAGTTCCGAACCAGGTTGTTACGGACGGTGGAATCATGACCCGATATTCACGATGCGATGGCTCGACGATGCGGAATAAAGAACCACGACTTTCGAAACGCCACAAGGATTTGTCCAATCTCCATGATAAGTTTCTGGTTTTGAACGTCACAAATATTCTCAAGAAATATTTGATAAGTTCGGTATTTGAACGCCACAAGAAATATTCTTGATAAGTTCGAAAACCTAGGAATTCACCTATATCTTTTATTGAATCTTCAATAAAAACTGTTTATATCAAAATCAAGTATGATTACAATGAATGGAAAAAGCGTATAAATAAGCAAAATAAAAACCTTAGTCGCTAATGGACTCAAAATAGAGTTCTAACTAACCTAAAATAGCTAAAAACTGGAAAAGGAATTAAAAATCAACATTATTTGCGAAAATCCTAACTTATGGTCGTGACAGCATCACTTACAGCCGTAACTATTCTTTTGCTTAAGGATTACGGCCGTGACCATAATACTTACGGCCATAACTTTGAAAACCTGAAATTCTTCATTTTGATCCGAGAGTGACTTACGGCCGTGAGAGTCTTTGGTTACGGCCGTAATTTTGCTTTTGCATAATTTTTTGTTCTTTTTGACACGATTTGATCTTCAAAGCTCATCGAACTGGCTGAATTCTTATTTTGGCTTGAATACTTAAGTTTTCCCATCAAGTCTGCTATGATTCGTATTAACGGGGTTCTTGATCACATCATACCCTCCTTCTTTAGGATGATTTATCCCGAATCATAGTTTTGTTCATGAATGCAACTGCTCCCCCTGGATCAAACGGAAAATTTCTGCTTCCATGCCATGAGTTTAATAAATTATGCTCCTTTGATTGGAAAACATGGAAGAGATGGAGCTTGAACTCCCTTTGCCATACGTAGTGTGGTTGAAGCTTCCAAACATAATTAACCTGGAAAAAATATTTAAACAAAATGGGGAGGGACATGTTAGCTTCATGAGGTACAAGGTATGGATCCCTGTATTCATGATAAACCACCACCAACTCCACTTCTTGAACCACGAGGCTCTTCTCTTCGCCTCTTTTCTCTTTTGCAACTTCTTGTTCAAATTTTTCATCTTCAAACTCAACCACATCTCCTAATCCACACTTTTATCACCATGCTTGTGCACTACCTCATCACTACCCAAATGTGGATCTTCCAATTCAACGCTCAAATCTTGAACTTCCACCTCAACTCCCAATTCATTCCTCTCATTATCAACAATTTCATTCTTAATTATTTCCTCGCTACCCAACTCCACCTTCTCATCATCAAATTTTGGAGTTTGTTTATTTGTTTTTAATTTCAACTCTCCCTCCTTCTTATCAATATCCTTATCCCGAGGCTCAACATGGTTTTCACTATCTTCTAACCATCTAATTACCGCATTTCGTTTCTCCTCCTTCCTTTGTAATTTAGCCAAATATTTTTTTTCTGTCTCTCGTTTACACCTCAATCTTTCTTCATAAATTTCTTTTTGAATTTTCAAAATTGCTTTTGGATCAATCTCGGCTCCTCTCTTAACCCCAATTCCATCTTTAGGTTTGGATTCACACCTATAATCCCTCCTAGCTCTAGTACCCGATTGAGATCGTTCATTTTGCAATTTAGCTATTTCCTTCTCTCGTTTATCCAACATCTTCTCAACATCATGCAAGAATCTCAACAGACGATTTTTGGCATTTTCACGAGAATTGGACATTGTGAAATTTATGTGGAAGGACACGGAAAAAGAATAATAAAAACAAAGGATCAAAAAATTCAAGAAAGTGGTTCTTGAATGGACTCTTTTTTTTTTTTTTTTTTTTTTGAATTTTTGATGAATTTTCGGAATAAATAAAATAAATAAATAAATAAAATAATATATATTTTTTTTATAAATCCAAAAATTTGACAACGAACACGACGCAACAAACGGAACTTAATTCGGGTAAGAATTAAGCAAAAAAAAACACTTTTGAAATTTTTTTGGAACGATTTTCTGGATTAAAAACTCAACAAACTCAAGAATAAGAAGAATGCAAAAAAAACTGAAAACAAAACACTCAACAAGATATGGATGATTTTTATGGGACTCGATGATAAACATAAAAATCAAGCTGGATAGAAAAAACTGAATTCAGAGTCCAGCTCTGATACCAAATGATGAGATTCGAAGCGCGGAAGAAACGTCGTAAAGTTCTGAACCAAGTTCTTACGGACGGTGGAATCATGACCCGATATTCACGACGCAATAGCTCGACGATGCGGAATAAAGAACCACGACTTTTGAAACGCCACAAGGATTTGTCCAATCTCCATGATAAGTTTCTGGTTTTGAACGTCACAAATATTCTCAAAAAATATTTCATAAGTTCGGTATTTGAACGTCACAAGAAATATTCTTGATAAGTTCAAAAACTTAGGAATTCACCTATATCTTTTATTGAATTCTCAATAAAAACTGTTTATATCAAAATCAAGTATGATTACAATGAATAGAAAAAACATATAAATAAGCAAAATAAAACCATAATCGCTAATGGACTCAAAATATAGTTCTAACTAACCTAAAATAGCTAAAAACTGGAAAATGAATAAAAATACGAAAAAGGAATTAAAAATCCGCATTATTTGTGAAAATCCTAACTTACGTCCGTGACTATTTTTCTACTTAAAGATTACAGCTGTGACCATAATACTTACGGTCGTAACTTTGAAAACCTAGAATTCTTCATTTTGATCCGACAGTGACTTACGGTCGTGAGAATCTTTGGTTACGGTCGTAACTCTGCTTCTGCATAATTTTTGGTTCTTTTTGACACGGTTTGATTTCAAATCTCATCGAACCTGCTGAATTCTTAATTTTGCTTGAATATTTAAATTTTCCCTTCAAACCTGCTATGATTCGTATTATCGGGGTTCTGGATCACATCACCAATTAGTGTAAAATTATATTTTTTTCGGTTGTTCCTGGGAAATTTTGTTTACATATGCACTTATATAGATATAAATTCATCTTAATCTATAATAATAAAAAAAATAATGGAAATGACTGTTAGCTTTTTTATTTGGATGAAAGGTTTATCTGGAGAGGAAGACAATGACAATTAATTCCCATAGAAAATGATATGATTAATTTTATTTGTGTAAATTTCAGTGTATAAAAAATTGGATCGGACCGATCGGTTTAATGGGGAACCAGTCCAAAAATCAGTCCGATCGAGCCTATAAATCAGTCGAAAAACCTGATTTTTGGCCAGTTCAACAGGAAAAATCGAGAACCGGCAGGTATTTTAAACCCTTTTTTTTTGGGGGGTTTTTTTTTTTTTTTGGCTTTTTTGTTTTTCTCAAACTGTTTTAAGCTACTTTTGTGAATGGTTTTATTTTCTAAATAAGTATATCTAAGTTTATTTGTAAAATAACCTATTTTTCAGAATATTTTATGATTTTTGAAATAATTTTTTTAAGCTACTTTTGTTAATGATTTTTTTTTCTAAATAAGTATATCTTAATTTATTTTTAAAATAACTTGTTTTTCAGATCTTTTGACCCGTTGCCTTTTTGGATTCGAACAGATTTTCTAAGCACTGGTAAATTTCAACCGCCATGAAATAAAATTTAGATAAAATAAAAAAATAATTTTCCAGCTCGAGCCAACTATATCAGGACTATTTAAAGTTCTGTTTGTTAAAAGTTTTATATTTAAAAACATGTTTTTTAATATTTTTGAAATAATATATGTGATTAAAAATTGGTTAGAAAAATTATGAATGGTTTGAGGAATTGTGTTGTGTAGTTGGTATTAAGCAAGTTTTGCCAAACAAAGGCTAAATGCCTCGAGGCTTTCTCATGGATACGCGGCTTTCTTTTGCATTACTTTATTTTCGGGAAAAAATTGTCATTTTCACTATTTATGTATTTTTACATATTTGTTACTCAATTTCAAATCATAATTGGATATTAAAGTAAAAATTAGCGTTATATACTTCCATAAGAATTATTATAGATTAAATGTATAATTCTGCATTCCTACAAGTAATAATAATAAAAATACAAGAAGAAGTAAAAATAAATACATGATTTATAGAGGCTCACCCTCAATGAAGACTATCATAATCTTGAATTTGACTCGCATTTAATTTATGATTTTCTGCATGATATTGATCTTTTTATTAATCTGGGACTCAGGAGAAAATCTTTGTTCTAATTTGAGAGCTACGTCCTTTAACCTCTATACGCCTTCACATTTTTTAAATTTATTTATGGAGAAGTCACTTCCTTCTTTTATTATTATTATTATTATTATTATTATTATTATTATTATTATTTTCCTCTCTACACTTAAAACACTTCGACCTAACATCCTTTCCTTTATATACAATGAGGAACTATTATGGTTATTCACCGTCAAGAAAGAGTAAATCCTATTGTTTTGTAAAACAATTAAACTCAGACGATTGTGTGAATGAATAAATCTATTGAGAAAATGTCCCAAAAATGGTGCAATTGAGAATTATATTTAGCCTCCAAGTGGTGCAAGCCGACAACTACAAGAAGTTATAAATTGTTTTGAAAAGGAATTTACATCATTTGTTCGAGAGAGTTTTTTTTTCCTTCCGTCTAAATGTATGGATTACTTGCTTTTATAAAAATTTGTAATTGAAACAGGTCTTGATCATGTAACCTCTACATTCTGATTGGTTGATTTCATTACTCACATTTCTTCAGTAACCACTTTCCACTATCTAACTGGTAACTTTACTTGATAATAAGTACCGGATTATAAGCATGTCATGGACAATTATGTGCTACAATGCTCCACGTTCTCATTCCTTTTTGGACACGTTCGAATGAATTCTTGCTCAAGATGTTTTTTCTCCTTTTGTTTTTCTTGCCCTGATTGAGCGAATTCTGCTTCCCTATTTTCACCCCAATTGGACGTATTTGCTCATTATGCAAGGTAACACATCATCTTACCTCGATATTCAGGTATCTTCATCAAAACCATTTTTATTTCTGAGTATTTTTTGTAGCTCCAATGATATTTAGTCGGACTCTTGAATTTAAACAAGGACTCTGCTAGGGGATTTGTATACAGATCCCTGTACGAGTGAATTTTCCCTGTAAACAATGATTAACTAGGAGCTCATTCTGGTCGGAGGATTGGTGGAAGATATAAAACGCAAGTTATGCTCCCAAGTTATAAGGGTCTGTATTACCATTCACTGAGTTGATCAAGTGCTTAGCAAATTTAAATATGTAATCTCTATATTATCAACCTTTGATCTCATCATTTGTCAATTAAAATGTGTCCAATGACAAAGTCTGGGTAGAGAGATAAGAGACAAAAATGGAGTTGGAGAACAAAATTTACTAAAATATATTATCAAGATAACAGAAAAAATTACACAGATTTGACCTTTTTGATGTGTATGTATTTCAATCATCTCCCACACCATAAACCCTTATTAATTTCATTTTATAAACCAGTTTACAACTCTTTCTTCTTGTTGCGTACGAAGAAGAGCTTTTTTAAATGAAAAAGTCAGCGATTCTCTCTCTCTCTCTCTCTCTCTCTCTCTCTCTCTCTCTCTTCTCCAACTCTTTCTCTCACTAAAAAACCATTCATTCTGTGAAAAAAAAAAAAAAAGTTCTAATTTTCAAAATATAAGTCTTTGAAAAAAAACCTGAATTTGCATGTTTTATACGTCTGTTTGGAGCAAAAACATGCCAAACTAAGCAAGTCAAATGATTAGATTGTTTGTGTTGAGTTTAAAGAATGTGCAGTCAGTTCTTGCAGGGAATTAATGGAGAGTACTTATCAAGGTGATTTAGCTGATGTCGTTCGAGCTAGTGGTGGTGCAATAAGCAGCAACAACGGTTCTCCCATGCCCATGGCACCGATCTTGAAATCCAACTGGCAGTTCCCAAGCATCGGGATCGAAAAACCAGTCGATGATTTTGGGGATCCATTTTCTATTATGGGAGATCCACTTCTTCGCGATATTGACATCCCGGCGTCAGTCCCTATGCCTACGCCCACGCACACGCCAGTGGCCGTGAACATGCCCGAGCCAGTTTCAGGTTTCTTAGATACTGTAAATACTGGAGGGTTCATAGGTAGTGGTGGTGGTGATGACAGTGGAGATAACAGTATTCTTGATGATAATAGAAAAAGGCGTTCTAGCATCTTTTCGAGGATGCAGATCTCTCCTAACACAAGATTCCCCTTATCGTCGCCGTCATGCGATTCTCCGATGGGATTAAAGGCTGCAGATCCTTTGTCAGTTTCTCGTGATCATCATAGAATTTCTCAAAATAGTTTCGAAGGTTGCTTGGTGGAAAGTCCTAGTGTTGGTGTGCAGATCTCGTCACCACGAAATACGGGCATCAAACGAAGGTGATGATAAATTAATCTCTTAAACAAAATCAAACTTAATCTTCTCTTCTCGATTGTGTAAATCACAATCTTATATTTTATGCTGCAAGCTTTCAAAAACTAACTACTGCTAATTATTAATTACGCGAGTTTCAGAGAGTTTAGAATCTCAAAGTAGGGTTTGGGATAAAATAATAATAAACTTCATTTACAATGGATTGATTTTTGTATATGTTTTTTTTAAGAAATTAAATTAATTGCGTAGACTGTTGGTGGAAACCCCACGTACAGGATTTTCCGTTGAGTAGTCTTTCAAATTCTACATCATGTATATCTCAGCTTTTTATTAAAGAAAAAAAGTGTCAAGAAGGACACGATGAAGCAGTTTTTGCTAGTGAAAAAGCCAGAAAACAAGGTATTAAATTCATTTCTGGGTTCTGATTTTGATGCAACCAGGAAGAGTCAAGCCAAGAATGTAGTTTGTGTTCCGGCTCCTGCGCCTGCAAATAGCAGATCCACTGGAGAAATTGTTCCTTGTGATCTTTGGGCCTGGAGAAAGTATGGCCAGAAACCCATTAAAGGCTCCCCTTATCCAAGGTAAATCTTAATTACTACTTCTACCCTAAGTGACCCTGGCCTAGACATCCTAATTAGGAGTGAATCAAGATTTTAGATTTTTCATAACTTCTGTTCAATTCTTGTGGTTTTGATCAATGAAGGGGCTACTATAGATGTAGCAGTTCAAAGGGTTGCTCTGCAAGGAAACAAGTCGAACGGAGCCGGACCGACCCGAACATGTTAGTTATAACCTACTCTTCAGAGCACAATCATCCATGGCCAACTCAAAGAAATGCTCTAGCAGGATCCACAAGATCTCAGCCATCAAAGAACAGCACTTCAGCTTCCAAGATTTCATCAAGTTCTGATCATCTGGGCCAAAAGTCTAAAAAACCAAAAGAAATCAATACAGAAAATGTATCCTCACCACCATCCACGACGGAGAAAACGGGTCGAGATTGTAACAAGAAGTTAGAAAAGAGTGATGATATTATCGAATTGATCAGTGAAGGGTTTCAACAGATCTATGAATCAGCATTATCAGCCGATGACAGCAACCACACCGAAGATTTCTTCGCAGAATTGGATGAAATCGAAGCCGATCCTTTAGATCTCTTGTTCACTAAGGGATTTTCTGGAGAAGAAGCCGAAGAACACAAGACTTTGAATCCATTCATGAGTTTCTTTAATTGGAGTACTGCAGGAAACAATAACAACCTTAACAGCACCTCGTTTGGAGAAACGAAGAAGGATTCATAGCATATATATATACAGATTTAGCAGTTTCATTCGGTGCAATATCATTCAGTTGAGTGAGGTCGCCATGCATAAGCAAACACAAAACAATCATCTGCAGATACATGTGATCGACTAGTTTTTAATTTTCTACGATTTTTACCTTTATAAATTACTGCTGGTAAATTTGGAGCCGAAGCCAGGAGTCCATTTCTCTTGGAATATTATTAGATGGGACAGAAAGCTAAGGAACAGGAGGTTTCAACAGTTAAAAAAAGTGTATTTCTCAGATATGACAGGAAAACTCAACGAAGAGATTGATATTGGTGGGACAATTTCAAGAGTGGGAAATATTCAATCATGGTACATACCTTATTAAAAGCAACAAAATTTATGCAAATGTTGTAATATAATTTATGACATTTGTTATCAACTGGGTCAGTATGTGTATGTATCGATATTAGTCTTTAGAGGAAGAAGATAGTATAACAAGCCTTCGGTTCCTCCGCTTTCTGTTTTTTAATATATGGTGTCAACTGGTTTGAATTTTTAAATTTTTAGAAGTTACCATGTTTTCAATGATATTAGTAACTGTTCGACAACTTATTATAATGAGCAGTAACTGTTCGACAACTTATTATAATGAGCCGCCACTATTTATTTCGTAGTTCGAGGTAAGAGTTATTAAAAATTGAAGAGGAAAAATGTGTGTAGTTAAAAAGTAAATTGAAAATTTGTGTAAAATTATAAATTGCAATGATGACTAATTAAAATCAGTTGCAAAATAGAGGGTTAGTTGTTTGTGTTGAATGAAGGCTGATGAGAGCATGCATCATGGGATGGGCGGGACACGACCGGACCGGACCGGACCGGAGGTCTTTCACTGGACTTCTAGTGGCCCTAGAAATTTTTTAAGACTGCTTGATCTCCAGCAGCCTCAAAAGAGTGAAAGGTAACTAGAAGCCCAATAGCCTTATTGGCAGCCAACTAAGGACGATTGAGAGCCGTTAGGAGGCTCACTTCCTAGCTCACATTTCTTGGAATGGAAAAAGTCAAAAAGACATTAGATCCTCCATATACAAGGATGTAGTTGCCATGTCGATGAGATGAAATCATATATAAATCAAAAATTCTGGTTGTACAATAGTGGCTAATGTACCATCCCCTCACAATAGGGGCCAGGGACCAAGCCCGATTGTATGTAAATATAGGGATTGAGAATTAAATGTATTTTTTATGATTAATTCTATTACAATATTTTTTACATTCATATACTTTTCTCTTCCATCCACATCGATAATCACATAGGAGTGGCTACGAAGGAGATAGTCTTCGCAGGCATTAAATTTGGTGAGTGCCCCTATCGTTGGAGATATCATAATGAACACAACTGATCACCTGAGCTCCAAGCGCAGGGTTATCCTGCGCTTTGGAGCGCAGGGGCCCACATAGCTGACAGCGCCTTTTAATTATTTTTTTTTCTTTTAACTTGAAAGGGATGTTCATATTTTTTTTATTATTTGTTTATTTTATATTTTGACGTCACTTTTTTCCTTTCTTTCAAAAGTTTTTTGTATTATTTTCTAAAAATTAATTGACGATTAATTTGAATAAAAACAAATCAAACATAAATTAAAATAGATTTAACATAAACAATCTTAGTTAAGAAAGATACAATTTGAAAAAAATACAACGAAAATGCGACTTAATGATAGTCATTATTGTCAAACCCTTGGAACTCCCCATACTCATTACTAGCAATGTTGGTGTGCATATTATCTTAATTATCATTCCATGAGTGTTGTGGTTCACATGGCTCGTCCACCAATTGCGTCCTAATGTCATTAATAAAAAAAAGATTAAACATATTATGGGGGGAGAAAAATTAAGCTTAAAAATGATTATGTCTATTAACTCACCTTGGTTGTAAAGTTGGACAAGTTCTTCTATCATCTCCACTGCGACCACATCCACGAAAATTTCTCCATGATTGGGACATGACTATCTCCTTCGACGACTTCAATTGCTTTCCGCACCCTTTCGTCCTAATCGGAGTAATATCGACCACATGTTGAGTACTTTCTTTACCCTTGTTCTTCATCGTACTCATCCGCATATCACAACCATCGTCGACATCCCTAACATGCAATTTCAAGTTCTGAAACCCATCCATTAGAAATGTGGTTCGAGCATCCGTCAATGCTCCCTCGTCAACCAAGTCTGATGCAGTGCGCGATAACATCTCGTGGCGTGAAATTAAAGAATTGACAGTAGATGGATCGACAATTGGTTCAAAAAAGGAAATTACTTTTGCATTCTGGGTCCATCGACGTACAATATAGTGGTCTGGTAACAACATAACCTGTTTCTTGATCATAAAAGAAAGCATGTGCCGACACAGATATCATTTGAACTCAAATGTCTTACAACTGCATGATATAATATTAGTCATTGTGAAGTGGCCAACTTCACGTTCTCGATCAAATGTTTTTCCACTCTCAAAACGCCTGACGAAATACGTTTGGAGACCCTTGTAATTTGAACTCTTCAAAAAAAGATAGTGAGTACTTTGTGCAAGCTTTTTCTGAAAGCGCGGGAAAATTGTCTTTGTATATATGCTGGCCATCTGGACTTCCATTGCGAACGAAGTTGTTATTCGAGGCTGCTCGTTTAGGTCCGTGTGATTTGCAACAAATTCGCCACGTCGTTGGTGAACCAAGGCATTGGAAACCTTGTGATGAAATCCATCAATGTATTTTTTTTTGTCCATGTATCTTTTGAAGAATGTATGATTGCTTTCTGATCGCTGACTGCTAGACATCCGTGCAGAAAAGACGTGCTTCACGTATGCTGGTATCCAACGGACTCTTATTGCATACATATGGTACAACCACTCGTTATCCCCTAGTGCAGTGGTCTCCATCCCTTTAGACCAGCGATGTTCGAACCCGTACGAATTCTCAGACTCCAATATGATGTTTACCAAATCATGGTACATTTTCTCATCACTTAGTAGGCCACATCCAAATACAATAGTTTGACGATGGTGGTTGACACCTATAAATGGTGCGAACACCATGGAGTACTTGTTGGTATTGTAGGTCGTGTCAAACATGACAGCATCTCCGAAGTAGACGTATGAGCTCCTGGAATTGGAATCTGCCCAAAAACACCTAGCAAAAACTCCATCCTCGTCCGTCTCATATGCGTAGTAAAAGCTGGGGTCCTTTCTTTTCTCCAGTTTGAAGTATTCTATTAGTGTTTCTGCATCATGTCCAATGTGTTCCCTTCGAAGGTCTCTTTGATGGTTCCTAAAATCTCGCTCAATGAAACCAGTCGAAGTTGGGCCACCAATATCTATCTACATGATTCTGATTTGTTGGCAAGTAGGAATATTTGCTTGTGAAAACTGCTCCGCAAGTGCTTTCTTTGTGGTCGAAACTTTGCAGTGCGAACGTAGTAGGTGAACCTTGCTTGGTGTGGAAAGTGGGTGATTATGCGTCTTGGAGAAATGACTTACATACCAAAAATTTTGAGTTTCCTTCTTCAGAACAGTTAACTTGGCGGTGCATCCACAACGAGAGTCTCCGGGCAGCCTTTCTCCTGAACGAGCCACCAAATTTTTAAATTTTGTTTGGTATGTGTCATCTTTCTGGCCTTACTTGAAACAAACATATGACCTCCAGACAACTTTATTCGTTTGTGGATTCTTTCGGCTACTATTAATACGTGTACTGAACCCAGTTAATTTTGCATACTCATTATAAAAGTTGTACACATCGTCTAGTGTTTCAAACTCTTTCCCAGTTTGCGGAATCGCACCAACATTCACTTGTGGTACAAATACATTATCGCCCCCTTCCATTCCGAATAAAGATGTTGCAATTTTTTATAAAATTGAAATTAACTTGTAATGAAAGAAAGAAATCTGCTTGAGAAATGTTGCAAGAGAGTGAAATGATTTGGTTGGTATAATGGCTAAAAAAGATGAGAATTTATAGAAAAAAACTATATCAAAATTGGAGAATGAAATGACAAGTCATGTAAAGAAAAATATATCAAAATTCGAAATTGAATTGACAAGTCAAGAAAAGAAAAACAAAGAAAAAAATTGACACGACAATTCAACTGAAAAAGAGTATACAAAAAAATTTGAAAAGATTTTATACAAAAATACAGAGATTGATGTGACAAGTCATGTAAGGAAAAAATTTGACATGACAATTCTATTAAAAAAATTATACAAAAAAAAAGTTGAATAGATTTTATATAAAAATACATCAAAAAAGAGATTGGTTTGACAATTCATGTATGGAAAGAACAAAGAAAAAAAATTGATATGACAATTCAAGTGAAAAAATGTATACAAAAATGTTGAAATGAATTTATATAAAAATGCAACAAAAAAGATATTGATGCGACAAGTAATGTAAGAAAAAAAACAAAGAAAAATATTTGACATGACAATTCAATTGAAAAAATTAATAAAAAAAGTTGTTGAAAAAAATTTATATAAAAATACATCAAAAATCGAGATTGAAGTGACAGTTCATGTAAAAAAACAAAGATAAAAATTTGACAAGAAAATACAACTGAAAAAATAAAAATAAAAAATTTTGACATAACAATTCAAAAGGAAAAAAATTATAAACACAAATAAATTGACAACTCAACAAAAAACTACATTACAATATGTGGGAAAAAAAAGTTCGCAGCACTCAAAAAAAAAACAAAAAAAAAAAATTAAATAAGGAACTGACGGCCGACAGTCCCAATATGGTATTGAGACCTGCGCTCCAAGCACAGGAGATCAAACTTGTCACAATGAATAACCTAGTTATTATTGAAGTTCTAAATTAGTTGAGACAAGTAACTATAGATTTCATTTCCACATGACCATGATACTTAGCCACCATTTAGGAAGAATTTATAAAAGGTTTATTTTATTTATAAATAGAAATAAATAAATAATGAATACATATATAGTACTTGTGACCATTGAAATTAATGTAAGATTGAAATAAAATTTGTGTATTTGTATTTTATTTTTTTATTCATGAGTAAGCCAAACAGAGCTGCATTCTCATTAGCCTTTTAAACCAGATTGGTGCGAGATCAATTTTTTTATAATCACAAAGATCTCAATGAAATAGTACTTATGCAGAATACATTTGGGCAACAACGTCCAGCAGACATTGCCTTTTGGTGAGATGATTCTTCTTTATAATATTGTCTACTTTTAGTATGGTATTTGGCATTTAGGATCTTGATTAATTTACTATATTTACATATGGGCAGTTTTGTACCCCTCTTATTTCATAAAATTTTGTACAAGTTTTTGTTTATTTATATAATTATTATAGATGGAGTTATTGAAATATGATAGATAACATTATTTCTAACATTTTATAATCTAAAATACAAATAATTAATTAATCCTATGAAAATCATACGGTTTCTAACACATACAATAATAAACCCAATGTTGAATTATTATTGTTATACTACACAGTCTAATGTAATATTTTAAATAGTTATACTATTGTTTTCCCCCATGTGCCAAGTAGCCAATATTATTTGATTGGGTTCATGATGTGCTACAGAGACTTTAGTGATCTCCATGAATTATTATTTGGTAAATAGTGACCTTAGGTTTTGTCAAATCAATCAACTTTCATAAATATAATTTAAAAGGTTTTTTATAAATAAATTTTAATTTATAAACAGTCACGTGAAAACATATTTCAATGAAAAAATATTTTTTGAAATGCCAACATGCAATTTCGAAAGTTGAGATTATTGCCCATCATTTTATACTTTTCAAAATAATGAATCGACAAAATATTGTTATGTCGTTATTTATAAGCAATGTTTATCAACAACTGGTTATAAACCGTTTGTCAAATGAAAATAAAGAAAGTGTGTTAGATAGAATTTTTGAGTTTTATTGGAGTTACTATTGAAGAATGATTTTGATGGGAAATAAATAGCACATAAAGCTCAATTGCATGAGTGCTTTAGAACTCGTGGCGAATTAAAATCCATATACCTAGATCATGATAAGACATGTAAATTGTGCATATTGGATTATTTTCTAATTTGACATGACTCGTATTTTTAATGGGTGAGTTGAAAAGATTGATTAAAATATATGTTGGAAAAATGATTTTAAAAAATGTGTGTGATTTAAAAGTACTTTTGAGAAATGTAAAACTTTTTTTTATAAACAAAGAATATGATGTTTTCAAGTTAAAATATGTGGTTGAAAAGTTATTTGAAAAATTATATGTGTTAAAAAAGTGGTTTGGGATTTATAAACTCTTATTTTGATATAAAAAAATGTTTATAAACAGATAGTGTGACGCTTTCGAGGTAAAATATATGATTTAAAGATAATTATAAAAAAGTTGTATGATTAAAATAATAAAATGTGATTTTGAAAAATATGTTATTTATAAAAATAAGTTACCAAATGGATGTTTAGTTATAAACAAGTTTACAAAACATATGCTTATTAATAAATTTTTGGTGGTGTCAAAAAAAATTAATAATAAATAAATAAATTTTTGGAAAAAAATTAAAAGAAAGTTGCTTGACATGACATCACTACTTTTTAATATTTTCCAAATCCCGAATGCACAATTTTACAAGTGAATATACCTTATTTGAGCCCTATTATATTTTATTATATTTTTCTCGCTATTACTTTCAACCGTACATTCGTTAATATATTTTTCTCTATCTTATTTTTAACCATATATTTTTTTAAAAATCCCTATTCTAAAATACATTTTCTCAAAAATAAAATGGTTATAATGGGGTTCAAACAAGGGTAATCATTCTTTTTAATTACACATTCTCCAAAAATATCATTTTTCTAAAAATTCATTTAAAAAGAAGGAATTTTCTATTTGTACGGGGGATTCTATATAGGAATGACAATGGGGCGAGTTCGAGACGGGGATGTCAATCCCCGTTCCCATCCCATCGGAGATTTACCATCCTCATCCCCATCTTTGTCCCGTTCTCATCTAAATGGGGACGGGGTGGGATGGGGATGTCTATAATCTCCGTTTACATCCCTATTTGTTGTTATTATTATTATTATTATTATTATTACTTTTTCACATAGTCAATTTTTCTAATTCTACTCTTCAAGTTTTAATCCTAATAATGAATTCGACCGAATTTTTTTATGCATATGAAATTCCTCTCACGAGGTTAAATTAACTCTACCTAATTCAATCAACCATGCATCTCTACAATGGGTCATAATAATTAGGTGCATGAAATGCAAGAATTCATGTAGCGATTGTAATAACAACAAACGTATATCTCTATCGTTCATTCAATTACCGAATTTTATTCCTAAATCAATATTGTTAGCTCACCTCTGAAATTATGAAAATAACTCATTAAATCAATGAATTAGCGGCCAGTTAATTCACACTTTGAACTCAAAATAAAATCAATACATGCAACTTGTACATAAATCTTAAATTTAGGAAATTAAAAGAGTGAGATTATGCTACATCGTTTGTCCCAACTACAGCTTTAGTTGTTCGTAATCTTAGAATTAAAAATGCAACAAATAATATATGAAAAGCATTATGAGTTTATCAAATTAACAGGGAAATAACTCTTGCACCAAGAATTATCTTTACGTTGTCAGTCTTCAATACTCACGCCCTTCGCCTTACTTTTGCTTCCAATATTTAGATAAAAGATGTTGAATTGTGCCTCTTGAAAGTATGCACAAATGTCCCAATTTCGTGCATGACATGTCCCTTAAATAGTGCATGCAAATAACCTAGTCGAACAAATAAACAAAGCCTAAAAATCTCTTGTTTTGGGCCCAGTTGAATAACTATGTAGCTGCACAGTAGAGTAAGTGGTGGCCGCGTAGTTCACTTAAGTAGAATCTGCTTATTTGATGCATCATTGCGCGGCCACTCAGTATGTTGAGACGTGGCCGCACTGTTCATGGCATGTTTCCGAATTTTCATCTTTCAAGTTCTTTTAAGTAGGTCATCATTCTTTTATTGCACAACAGTCTTTCAAATTTCAATTGCTCCAATTAGGTCCCTATACTTCAAAATCTCCTCTATTTCTCTTCCAACTTCAATTCATCATCAATTAAGCCCTCGAACTTGAATTTCTCGCACTTTGCTCTTGTATTTTTAACTTGACATCATCTTCTTCCAAATTATCCATTTTATCTCCAATTGTCATCCAATTTTTTGCATTATTTTCATTAATTCCTCCATTCTCGTGATTCTAGGATGTTTTTCTGCAATGTAAACAAAGAAATAAACAATGAGGTAAAACTTATTCTAAAACGACAATACAATATCCTAATTTTAGACATATAAATAAGTGTGTAAAATACACTTATCAAATATCCCCAAATTAGAATCATTGTTCGGTTGGAACAATGTGAAACTAAACTAACAAATAAAAATAAAAATGGTAAATATTTTTTTCATGTCAACTTGTTTATCATATGCCTCAAAAATCCAGATCACATTATAATTTAGCACAGAACTTTGAACAACACAATAAAATGTTCTAATTATCTCATGTTAGACTTTCAAGCGCATGTGTGAATAGTCAAAGTCAAGCACATACTTTTTTGGAAGGTGAATTCCTTCTTTTTTACATTTATTTATGAATTTTATTAAATGATTTATGTGTTCATTTTTATTATTACAACATATCAATATATCACCTATATGAACAATTAAAAATTCATTAAATTTTCTAATTATAATGTTCAATTTTCTTTGGTATGTTTGTCGTGCATTTTTTAGACCAAAATGCATTACTATCCATTCATACTTTCCTTGATGTATACTAAAAGCTGTATATTTTATATTATCTTCTTCCATTTTAATTTGTTAAAATCGTGATTTGTAATTAAACTTAGACTAGTATTATTTTCCTTTTACAAGATTTATTAAAATTTCTTTATTTGGTAAGAAATATCCATCAAATTTCGAATATTTATTTACTTCTTTATAATTTATTATCATTCTTACTTTTACTCTAACATGTTCTGAATATTTCATGACCATAAAAGCTGGACTACTATGGGATCTGTTGACCACAAAATTCGGTTGGACCTTGAACCAACACGTCTCAGCTCCTCCCTCTTGGACACGAGGATCACCTGCGCACTGTGACAAACAATCAGTTTGTAAAGGGGGCCGAGGTGGCTCCCGTTTGCACTCCGATGCCAAAGTCAGTGCTCATATCCAGTAAATATAAATTGAATGCGGGAAATATAAGTGTGTAAAAGAGAGAAAAGGGAGTGAGAGTAAAATATTCAGTTAAGAGAGTGAAAATGCTAAACATTTATTAGGTGGAAGGAGTGTTCTATTTATAGGGGAAGTTATAATTTTGGATGGCGAAACGTGGTGGACTTTACATGTGTATTTACCCTAGCTGTTGGAGAGGGGGATCTTACTTTTTGGTAGTAATCATTACTATGTTTGGTAGGGGATGGGCGTCTGTCACTTTTTGATAAAGGCGGCGTCACATCTCTGACTCCATCCATTATCCCATCACTCATTTGAGGTGTCACCATCGAGCACCTCGGCTAAACATAAAACACATCGGTTAGATATAAATCAATTCGACTAAAGAAGTTCATGTAATGTTCCACCTGGCAGTTGGCCCAAGGTGATATCCTAAGCTTTAGTCATGGGCCTCCATTGGGCCCTCGCGGGTGGTTCACTGTACTCCATTTTGGGCACGGTCTCAACAGGATCCATTACTAAGGCTAATAAATTTTTGCTCTAGTAATTCTTTTATTTGGATTTTAAATTCATGTGTTTTGTGAACAGTGTATATCATTGGTCTTACTCTTATTATAACATTTTCTATTAATTCTATCCTTACTCTAGGATGATGTGATTTTCAAAATAATAATGGGTTTTCTCCATAAATTTTTCTAATTGATCAATGATTTTTTCCATACTTGTTTGTATTTCTATTTTTAAGATTTTTTTTGTAAATTATTCTTTTATTTTTTATTTCATTTTGTATGATTTTTTTTTTTATCCCATTTATCACCTCGCTAGGTTGGCTGAACTCTATAAGGTCTAAATTTTATTGGGATTTTTAATAAATATGCACAAGGTGTTTGTAACATTATCATATAATTATTTTGTTTGTAGTATTGAAATTGTAGTATAAAGTCATTTTCTAATAATATATCACATTCTAATTTGTCATAACTCTATATTTTCTTTACTACTATTTGTTTACTTCCAATTATTATATTGATTTTAACAGCACCATTGACTATTTGAGTACTTTCTCATGTTACTCCTGTAATTTTTATCTTTCCATTAGTGTTCTATGATTTTATTAAGAAACTTTTGAATATTGTTATATAACTTCCTGTGTCTATTAATCAACAAGTTATCATATTTCTTTCTACAATGATAACTTGTATATAAACAGTTAATGGAAAATTTATTTGGTTGTTCATTCTTTCAGTTTTTCTACATAATATGGTTTGATCATTATGGATTATATATAATCATTCTCTTTTTATACTATAATCTTCTAATCCATTTAGGAAACTCATTCTAATAAAATGTGAGGGTTTACCACACTGTTATCTAAATGACATGGTATTAAAAGGTTAATTCATCATATTTTTATTGGTACTTTGACTTCTAGTTCAGTAGTATGTAATTGTTCATTAAAATTCAAATATCTATAAGGTTCAATTCTATGAGATATTAATTCTTTATTCCTATTTGAAGCTATATGACATTCCCTAAATCCTATATCAATTAGTATATTTCATCATTTTACATGTTCTTTTCCATTAAAATATTCACTTTCTATCTTCATATTTTCAGCATTTCTATAAAAAATTATTTCTCTTGTATTACTTAATTCTCCTTGTTGTTTCCTATTAGGTAAACTAAGACTTGTTGATCTTCTAATTAATCTTCCATCTTCGAATGTTATTTTATTATTAGTGTATTCTTTCTCCCTTAGTTCTATTATTTTAGGTTTATTTTTTTGTTACACTAAGTTCATAGTCTTCCGAGACTAAATTTATCTGTTTGTTTGGTTCCACGATTTTTGCTGATATCTTTACATTTTTGTGAACTTCAATATAAGGTTTTTTAGAGTAAATATTTTTCATAATTAGAATTAGTAAATGTCCATAATGCTCTATATTATATAGTCATGATTTGATATCTTGGTTACATTAAATCATTTCTATGCAACTTGCATTTCTAAAATTGAGAGTATTAGGGGCACCAAATTAGGGGCGAAAATATGATTGGCCTCTATTAACATTACTTAGGGCGGATAAAAATGCCCATATTATTTTATCGAAAATTAATTAGGGGCACAAATATGTTTGATCTCTATTAACTTTAATTAGGGGTAGAGTTTGGACAAAAAAGCACACGATCGCACCACTCTTCAACCTTGCGATTGCGCGCTTTTCAAGGACAGGATGTTTTAGCGATCACCAGGCAATCGCGTGACTGTTCAGAAGACAGATTTTCACGAGTTTTTGAACTTATTTCGATTTTTTGTTTATTTTCTTTATTTCCCATTTTATTGTACTATATAAACCATACACATTACAAACCCTAGAATAATTTGGTTGTTCATGAAGCTTCTTGAGAGAACACACATTTGGGGAGGTAAAAACCCTAGTTCCTTGTATTGTAATATTAGGAATTTTTTCAACTAATCTTGAGTATATTTATTCTTGTGTTTTTGTTGGTTTTTCCACTATCTTGAAATTTGTTTGATCTTCATTTATTGAGTTATGTTATTTAACCTTTGAATTTTAGTTGGGATAAACTTTAATTAAGGTGTTTCATCACTTATTTTAGCATTTTAGTTTTCTTGGGTTGATATTAAATTACTGTGAAATTTTTTTGTCCAAACACCAAAGGAGTTCGCATCAGTTGGTTACAGAACAATTTAATTGTGTATAATTTAAATTAGTCTAAGTTTTTTTTTTTTTTTGTTAGGAATGATGATATGTTGTATATGAATCGCAATAGTATGTCAAGTTTTATATTTGTGCACAAAGCGAATTAAAATTTAGCAATTTCCGTTCAACTTTCAATTTGAAAAACTATTGAAAGCCTATAATAGGCTGGTGTTTCTGGAGTCAAATATGCTATAAGATGATAAAATGCTACTAAAGCTCAAATATGATGCTAGAGGCTGACACTAGAAATTATTTTGTTGTTTCAATAAACGGAGTCTAAACCAATGGCCATGTGTCATTGAGGATATGCTATAAGATGATAATATTGTGCTGAAGCTCAAATATGGTGCTAGATGTTCACACTAGAAATTACTTTATTGTTTCAATAAATGGAGTCTAAACCAATGGTCATGTGTCATTGAGGAACCTTTTTTATTATGTATATGTGTTTATTAAAAGAACTTAGGACATTTGCTAATTGTAGACTCTAAAATTTACCCGTGGCACTTATAAGATACAATTTTACATGTATATCGTACATTCTCAAGTGCATAGTACATACAATTAGAAGTATGTAGTTGTCAGCATGGTGAAAAATCGGGACTGGTGCTCAAAATAAGCTCTAATCCTAAATTCTTTTGGGAAAATAAGTGTCTAATCCTAAATTCAATAAAATTTACAAAAATCAATTTACGTTAATTAATGATGCCCTTACAAAATAAGTGTCTACAATACAAAAGTAAAAAAGAAATGTTTAATAATTAAGCACATGATACATCATCAGAAAGATGGTTGAATTTGGAGTTTGACGCAAAAAACAGAGTGCAATTCGGAATTGTACATCAAAAGTTATACATGTTTGAAGACAATGACCTATAAAGCAAATATGAGAAGGATTAAATTGAAAGAAAAGTAAAATTTGTAAACTAATGTGCAACAAGATCTGAAGTTGAGGGACCTAAGTTGCAAATAAATTAGGGTATTTTCGAAAGAAATTTCAAAATTTGAGGATTAAAATGACAAGTTTTGAAAATCAGGGACCAATAATGTAATTAAAAATGACAAATTTCAAATTTTTTTTATTATTTTAATTTTTTTTTTAAAGTGGAAACGCGCGTTTTTCGCGTTTTTCACTTAATAGGTATAAATTTCGGGAAACGCGGACAATGTAATATTTCAATGAATGAGAATACTTATGATAATTATACTATGATTTTAAAATCAAAAAATATGCAACATGGGTATCAAATCGAAGATCTCAACGAGAACTTTAATACGAACTCACAAGTTAGAGTCAATTATAAACGTGTCGTCCCTAAATTCACTTTAAAGATTAAAGATAAAAAATTTATTTTATACCTTTTACTTTTTCGCAATGCCATTCTATTTAAAAATTGTTTTATTAAGTCCTATAATGATATTTATAATTTCTTAACTAGATTTAATTTTGTCATAGATAATTAATTTCAATTCGAGTTGCTTTTCTTATCAAATCAAAAGAAATAATAGACATCCAAACTTTTATGTAATTTAATTAAGTTCGAATAATTTTTGCAACTTCATATTTCAATCAATTCAGGTTCCTTAATTTGTTACATTCATTTAAATATAAGACCATGTGTATTTAATTTGTAATGTTAAAGTAAATATGAAATGAAATATTTCTTTAATATTTTAATATTAAGATAGTGATTCTCAAAAAAAAAAAAAAAAGATAGTTAGTACTAATTTTAGTAGTACTATTTCGTTATTCGGGTAGATATAAATTTATTTTGATAAACTATAAATTATATTTTGGAAAAATTAATTACGTCAATAATCATTAAAATTGAATAATTATGTAAATCATCATTGAGTTTTATTTAATTTTTTATTTTTTTGAGTCGTTCAAGTTTTAAATTATTACAATTATAGCCACTTGATAAAAATTTTGGCCCCTACTAAGTACCCTTTTATTAAAAATCTCATTTTTCTAAAACTCATTTTTAACTAACATTCTATTAATAAAATAATCTACGTATAATTTCAAAAAAAATCCTACTTTTTAAAAACTAATTTCCCAAATTTTACTGTTACAAACAACATTATTTGAAATAATGTGTCTCAAAAAGGGGACTTAAGTACATATTCTCCAAAAAAAAATCACCATTAAAAAACTCATTTTGTATATAATGAGGGCTTAAACAAGGTATGTTAAGGGATGGCAAAACGGCTCGTCGGCTTGAGCCGCTCGGGCTCGGCTTGAAAAAAGCTCGGACTAAGCTCGGCTCGCGACTCGAGATTTTGAGCCAAAGCTCGAGCCGAGCTTTTTTTTGAGAGACGGGCTTTAGCTCAGCTCGGCTCGGCTCGGCTCGGCTCAAGGAAAAAAAAGCCCGCTAAAAAAGCTCGATGGGAGCTTGAGCAATGAATTTCGACCACAAGCTCGGTCCAACTTGCTATATATACACATTTTCAAACAAATTTTATGAATTTTTGCTATAAAAATTTAAAAAAATTAAAAGCTCGGGACTTGGCTCCGCTCGGCTAGGAAAAAGCTCGAGCTAAAGCTCGAGTCGAGCCTTATTTTTGGGGACAAGCTTTAGCTCGGCTCGGCTCGGACCAAATAAAACTCAACCCCTAAAAGCTCGAGCCTTAATCTTCGGCTCGGCTCGTTGACATCACTAGGTATGTGTAACAAATGATCGTGCATATTCTCCAAAAAATCACCATTAAAGAACATATAATGTAGTAATGTACCATTTTGTGATTAATTGTCTTCCTTTTGTTCCTCATTTTTAATTAAATATTCATTTCATATGTTAATATATAAATTCAATATATGTGAATAATAAATGATCGTGCATCGCACGGGTGTAACGCTTGTATATTTAATACTAGATACTCCTAGGCAAGTTTAATTTTCCTTTTTCATCAAATGACATTTGTTTTATGTATCATGTTTAATATAATCCCGGAGGAGACTTCTTTCAAACAAATGATTAGTTTATTCCATCAACTTTCAGATGTTACCGGTGCTTCTCTTCTCTCTTGGCAGAGTCTGAGGAGACATTAGTGAGGATATTGATTGATTGGACATTCTGGTCATGAGGTTGTCAACTAACGAAGAGGTGAAGCATTTGAAAGAGTTTGATTATTTTGTTGTAAACAAGGAAAATGAGTTGGGGAGCTTAGTAAAGCTGATGGAATCTTCTATTGAGAATAAGGGGGTGTCCCCAACATGGAATTTGAAGGATTTTAAAATTCCATAACATTTCACATATCCTCAATTTGGAATTCTATACAATCTGTCAAAATTCAAGGTTCTCAATATGAATTTTCTATTAATTCCATAAGATTGCAGCATCTTAAAAAATTTATGAATTTCGGTGGATTTCTAATATGAATGGAATTATAAGGATTTTGATGGACATCAAACCATGAATATGAAGGCAAGATTCCTCAATAAATTCGACCATGTCCCCTGGATTTCAATTCCATGACCCCTCGAATTTCCAATAAAAATATAAAACAATTAAAAAAAAAAAAAAACACCACATGATCCTTATTATTTTTTTTTTTCATTTTTTTAATAAATGAGGGTGGGTCTGCGATCCTTACTAATTTGATAGTTATAATCCCCACAACTCTGATGAGTGACAATTGTATGTACTGAAGGAAAAAATAATGTCTTATTCATCCACTTTTGATTAATAGAATTTTGACAATTTGTTTGTGACAATCTATAAATATTTTTATATAATTGAAAATTTGACTTTAATTATTTAAATGCAATTGATTGTTTTGATTGATTATTTGTATATGAAAATACTTCATGTTTTAAATGAAATGCTTGAATCTTTTTATTATTATTATTATTATTAATTAAACTAGACAAGCTTATATATTTTATTTTTTAATGGTTCGAATATTCTTACTTCTTTTTTTATTATTATTTTCTTGATGAGAAAATAAGAAATTATGTTAAATTTTTTTTTTAACTTCTGTTTGAAGTTTACTTTCAACTTGCACAACAAAAAATAATAAAGAAATCAAGAAATTACCCGATAAGAGGGAAAAGTGGATGAAATTTTAAAATTCATTAAGTTTCACATTGATGATAGGTTCAACATAAATTATAGGTGTTGAATTTATTATTTATTTAATTAAATTTAAATGTATTAGGGGTACATAGATGTTTCTTTATAATTAATATTAATTTGTGATTTATTTAATTATAGGGGCATTTATAAGTACCCCTATTGTATTAAATTTAATTGGGGCATTTAATTAAGTGCACCTAATAGTATTACAGGAATTATAATCCTACATGGCACGCATATTATTAGGGGCATTTTTATTGTCTAATTTTGCCCCCATTTATTATTAGGGACGCCATTTATAGGGGTATTTACTAATTCGCCTCTCATTCTCTTAGGGGCGTTTTAACTTTGTTGTCCACCCCTAATAACATTAATTGGGGTGCTTATTCATGGCCCTAATACTCTCATTTTTAGTAGTGAGGACTAGCAAAAGTCTAAATTTGAGGGTATTTGATAAGTATATTTTATATACTTATTTTATTTCCTAAACGTACAAATTATTAAGAACCAGAGCAAAATCTAGTATTAATATTGCGTGCTTTTTGTTCTTTAGGTAAAATCAATCAAACAAAAATTGATCTTGGAGGATCAACAATTGATGAAATTGATCTTGGAGGACCAACAATTGAAGAAATTGAACTTGGGGAACCAAATTGCAAAAGAAGATGATGAGTTGAAAATTTAAAATAATGTGGAGATAATGGAAATAATAGTAGTAGAATAAAAATTGATAGTGGATGGAAAAGAGTGATAGTGGATAAAAGGACAGATAATGTTGGATGAGTTGATATAATGGAGATAGTGGAGGGATGGATTAATGATAAAAAAATGATGAATTCTTGGCTATAAATAGAAGGGAGTTCAGAGGAGGAAAAATAAGAGAGAAAGAAGAGAAGTTGAAAGGCTTTCTATATACATTTTCCATTACGGGTTTTATCTTCTTCTTTTTTTGTTCTAATTTTATTACATTCTAAGTATTTTATACTAAAGTTGACGATGAAACTCGTTTAATTTCGTCGTTATTTGGTTATCGTATTAATTCTGTTGACGTGAAACATTTGTGGTTCTTGCTTATTGATCGGTTATTTTTACTCTTACCGCAAGTTTACGGTATCAAACAAGTAATAAAATGGAATTGAGTCTGAATGTTGTTCCCACAAGGATTGAGTAGATCTATTTTCTTAGATTATTAACCTTAACCGAAACAAATAAATGTGAAGTTGTTTATAGAGGATCTTAAATGATTATACTAAAGTAACAAATAAATCTAAAATTATTGATCAAAGAAACGACTAAATGGAAATGCAAGATTTGTTTAACAAATATATGTGAATGAAGTGTTAGGATTTAGAATCCATCTTAGTATCGATATTTCACACTATAGTTTAAATAATCCATGACAAGGTATATTATTGACGATCAATGTTCCTATAATGCCTAAAACTCTCTTTCGAACAAGAATTAAGCATTTTCCTAATTACGATCTACCTATATTTCTATGATGAATGCAAATATTTAGAAAAACATTAAACAAACATGAACATGAAAAGATCACATAGGGCATAGTGGTATATTTCTATCCCTATCGAGCCCTATGGTCATTGATTCAAGTCTAGCAAAATTCCACTCTTTCGATCATAGAAAAATCGCCACAAGCATCATATAATTCATGCATCAAAATTATAGATGAAACTAAGTACGAATCAATTACTCAAAATACCAATTGTCATAAAATTAAATAAACCAAAGCATGAAATAAGTATCTAAGACTTCATCATAATCTCAGCACTATAGAAAATTAGCCTAGATACATTGTTAAGAGAAAATCACAAATATAAAGGAACTCCATCACCTATAATATGAAAAGTCCAAGAATTTGGTGATGATTCTTCTACAAATCCGCTCTCCAAAACTTTGATATGCTGTTTGATGTCTTAGGTCAAGAGAGAATACCTAAATTCGTGCAACCTGCTATATTTATATGCTTCCCTCTGACCTAGGCGAAAAGGGATGAATTTAATCAGAATTCGCGTGAAAACCCCACCAGTGGCCCAGTCGGGACTACCGTGCGACCCATGGTGGAATTTCTTGCGGTCGCAAATGTTAGCTCAAAATAGTGTACCGCAAGCGCACGGGTCGCGTACAAGTAATAAAGTGGACTTTTTGAGTCCGGGTTGTCGATCCCACGAGGAATGTATACTCTAGATTATATAACTTTAATTAATTTAATTCTAACAACAAAGAGAAACACACAATTAAAAAGATGGATTTTTGGAAATTCTAAATTAAAGAAAGTAATTTTAAACCGAATTAAAATAAGAAAAATGGAAGATAAAATAGTTGGGATTCATGATTTCACTTAACTCTTGCTTAAGTAATTTCTCAACACATGCAAATTAATAAATTACTCATTTACAATGTTAGACCCGATTTTTCAAGCTTAGTTAATTACCTCTCTCGAGTGAAATTAACCCTAATCAATTGGTCTAACCTACTATATCTCTATGTCGATTAAGGCCCAATCAATTGCATTAACTCTTTGTGAAAATAACTCAATGGATCATCTAGGGTTTAAGGTATATCTCTATCCTTAACAAGAACCTAGAGCATTTGTTATTTGGTCTAAAATGCATAATATCTCTCGATTATCATACACTTCACAAAACATATATTTGGTGATCAATCAAACACATGGAATAATCTCTATAACAAACACACATGAAATAAGCTCAACATTAATAAACAAACATTAAAATCACTTAAACTAAGTTAAGCTATATCAATCATCCCAACATAAAACAACTAGCCCATTATATAAATATTGCACAAAAGTTGAGGTTTACAAAAATACATCACAAAATATAGAAATCAAAGATTAAAAATACAAGATAATGAAATAAATCACTTCCCTTTATTTTTGCCCCAAAATTCCTTGAACTTTGTTTTGAATCTTCACCTCACTTCTTGCTTCCTTGCTCCAAATGGTGCTAGTAACTTAGAAACACAACTAAACTATAAACTAATTTACAAATTAAATCAAAAACAAAGAAAAGAAGAAGAAAAGAAGAAGAAGAAGAAGAAGAAGAAGAAGAAAGAAAGAAAAGAGAGAAAAAAAAAAAGGGAAGGGGGCTAGGGTTTGGTGTTAAGAAAAAATGGGGATATCTTGGTGAAGTGAGAAGTGGGGTTATATATACCCCAAAAATCTGACCTAAAAAAGGTCAAAGAACGCGCCCAAAACGAGCCAAACACGCCCTCACTACAAAATAAAAAAAAAAACAGAAAATAAAATCCAGAATTGGCCAGAAAGTCGCCTACGCGATCGCGTGGCTGAGTGCCTCGCAATCGCGTGGTTATTCTGAAATCTCTCGGGTTGAATTTTTGGCCTCTCTCGCGATCGCTACTTGTAAGAGCCACGCGATCGCGTGGTTCATCTGGTAGCTCTGTCTTTTCATGATTTGCAATTTGGTCCTCCATCTTCTGCTCTTCTTCAATTTAGTCCTCGAATTTTTTACTTTTATTACAAATATGCCCTTGAAATATTTGCAAAATAGGTCCTCCATCTTTCTGAGATGTTGCAATTAAGTCCCCAAACTTTTGATTTCTTTCGATTAGGTCCTTGGACATCGAAATTGCTCTTCTTTTAGCTCAATTGCTCTCCAATCTTGTCTATTTCCTTTCCAATTGAGTTTGTACCTAATTGTACAAGATAAACAAAATATATAAGTAGATATTTGCTCAATTTGTCAATTAAATTGTTTATTTAAAAGTACAATAAGTGTGTAAAACGCACAATTATCACACCCCCAAACTTGAGCTTTTGCTCGTCTTGAGCAAAATTATCTACTAGTGCATTCAAGTAGCATGAAATATAGATCAACAATGTTAGATAACTTACAAATTACTCATGAGTGCAAAATTGTATAATCAATTTAAAAGTATGATTCCAAATAATGCTACCAAAAAGACGTTTAGCTAATCCGATGTTCGATCGGTGTGTGTGTGCATAGTCACTTTCAATTGTCAATTAAGTTTCGAGAATATTGATGAGTAAAGAAATTTCAAGTCAAAACTACCCACCATTAGTGGTCAATTCTTTTTCTTTCCCACTCGTGACATTCATCCCCCAATAAATATTTTTCTTTCCTCTCCCGGGATACAATTCTAGAGGGTACTCTCAAATCACTCTTTTCTTTTCCACTCTAGTTTGGGTGCGTTTTACCGGAAATCTCGACAACCTAGAAGTGCAGTGACTCTCCACTAATGAGTGCTTCGACATTCAAGTTTATACTAAGCAATTCAAACCCCTAAGAACCCTTATGCAAGTACAAATGCATAATTTCTAAAAACTAACATGATGAATGCTCGTGTCTTCCCCCACTCCCTTAAGCTTTCTAATTGACCAATGTAGCGAGCTTTAGGTCGGAAACTCCCCGATTGTTTTAAGATCAAAGGGTACCAGGTTTCAAAATACCCCTACGGACTTAATAACTTGAGTCAAAAAGGCTACGAAGTGAGGTAGACTTATTAAGCAAATGCAATAATGAAGTGCTTTTTTTTTTTAAGTGTGTGTGTGAGTACCCTACTCATTAAGCTTTCTAATTGACCCATGTAGCGAGCTTTTGGCCGGTGACTCCCAAGTTTCAAACTTAAGGCACCAAGTTTCAAGATACTCCTACGGGCTTAATTATTCGAGTCAAAAAGGTTTCGAGATAGGGTAATGCAATGCAAAAATTAAAATGGGCTTAGAAATTTAGCATAGGTCATTACTTAGCTTATACTTGGCGAAATACACTCCACACAAAATTTATTTCCAACATACATGGAATCACCACACGTCTAGACCATCTCCTTCACCGGGTCGACCACCCCCAAACTTGTCTTACAATAGGATCAAGAGATTTAGAGTTTTAGGAAATATTGGATAGGTTGATAAAAAAAAAAAAAAAAGCTCACAACCTAGTTCTTCTACTCCATTAACCTCTTCAACCTTCAACAATTCTCAAACTTCACCAACAATCAATCATGACTGTTGTGCTCAAGATAAATATGATCTTGCATGAATAAGCAATTTTGTAAAAGTAGACACAAGTAGCATATTGGTCATAAATCATGAATTAATAACAATTTTAAACATCTAAGTAATCCTGGCCGGCAAGGCTATCTAACATGTCAATATACAATAGGAAATCACGCCCAAACTTGAAATGCACATTGTCCTCAATGTGTAAAATAAAATCAAAGTAAGAGGAAAGAAGTTACTAGACATCCCAAGAAGTGGTGGGGCACTCATAAGTAGTCTTGGGTATGTGAACATCTCATTTCAAGCACCAACAATCCACCTCCAAACTTGTGTTGAAGCCTCCAATCAATTGAATGCAAATTTCTCCAATGAGGCATTTCATCGAACACCTTGTGAGCATCCTATGAAAACACAAGAAAAGAGAAGATATTAAGTGGTGAATGACCCAAAAATTTAAATCACATTCAACATCTCAATTCTAACTCATAAATCCAATACAATTTGCCCATCCACATCAATATTAAATCACACTTGAAGATAAAAGACAATATGAACCAAGTGATTTAAAAATGAGTTTTAAGCAAATATTTGACTTTGAAAATTTGATATGAGTATATGCTAGAATTAAATGAGAATGCATTTAACCTATTTCACACTACCCGACTTGAGGAAAATAAATGTAGAAGATAGAGACTTGGGCCTAACCAACTTATTTGCAATAAAGTAAATATAATGCAAGAAAGTAAATAATATGCAAAAATAAATAAATAAATAAAAATAAAGCAAGTAAAGGATAGAGAATGGGTTGCCTCCCATTAAGCGCTTATTTTAAAGTCATTAGCTCGACTCTCCGCATAAGCACTTCATGGCACTCTAAACATAGCTTTTGATGCCTTGCCCATTTTGCTTCTTTTGGCTTTGCCCCACTCTTCATTTGATCTAAACACTTGCACCTTGCCCCTTCCAAAGTCATGGGACTTGCCTATTTCATCCAATTCAAACTCAACTAAATAGACTTGCACCTCCTCAAGTGGCTTAATCACAAAATCAATTATTGGACAATCAATGAAGTTGAGAGAATTTGATTTGATCTATTCCTCATTAATTTCCACTTCCTCATGTGATTCTTGTGTGATTAAATTGTCATTCTCGTCAAGCTCATATTCTTTAGTTGATGTCTCCTCGGATTGAATGACCGATCCAAAATTTGAATCAATGGGCAATGGCAAGTTTTTCCTATTAATTCCCAAGAGTGGGTTATAACCCCACATTTGGAATCCTTCCTAATACATGACATCCCCCATAAGCATATCATCTTCATCCAAATTGGCAAGCTCATTGTAATACTTTGCAAGTACCTTCTCATTCAATAGTGGAGGACCATCTCCCACAAGAGTGATGTCCTCATCCCAATCATCCGGTACACAATCTCCCAAGAGCATGTAACTCACATCCAATGTATCAATTGCTTGTTTTCGGCATTTCAAATATTGTCTAAACTTAATAAGCTTCGACGTAATCAAATCATTTCCCAAAAACAAACATTGTCCATTACAATACATCTTGTAACAAATTTCACAACTTGAATATTCTTCAAGCATGTATTCATCACCCATGTTGAGATTGTTCAATGCAATTGCTTTCCTATTTTGCCAATGTTAAAATCAAATATGCATAGAAAGAAAACCAAACACAAGAGAGATTAGAATTGTGGTGGTTAACCAAAGATAACAAAATAAAACATAAAACAAAAATAATTACAAATTGTTAAAACTAAAATCAACTAAAGTAATAATCAAAGTAAAAACATTCCCCGGCAACGGCGCCAAAAACTTGTTCGCTTAAAATAGTGTACCGCAAGCGCACGGGTCGCGTACAAGTAATAAAGTGGACTTTTTGAGTCCGGGTTGTCGATCCCACGAGGAATGTATACTCTAGATTATATAACTTTAATTAATTTAATTCTAACAATAAAGAGAAACACACAATTAAAAAGATGGATTTTTGGAAATTCTAAATTAAAGAAAGTAATTTTAAACCGAATTAAAATAAGAAAAATGGAAGATAAAATAGTTGGGATTCATGATTTCACTTAACTCTTGCTTAAGTAATTTCTCAACACATGCAAATTAATAAATTACTCATTTACAATGTTAGACCCGATTTTTCAAGCTTAGTTAATTACCTCTCTCGAGTGAAATTAATCCTAATCAATTGGTCTAACCTACTATATCTCTATGTCGATTAAGGCCCAATCAATTGCATTAACTCTTTGTGAAAATAACTCAATGGATCATCTAGGGTTTAAGGTATATCTCTATCCTTAACAAGAACCTAGAGCATTTGTTATTTGGTCTAAAATGCATAATATCTCTCGATTATCATACACTTCACAAAACATATATTTGGTGATCAATCAAACACATGGAATAATCTCTATAACAAACATACATGAAATAAGCTCAACATTAATAAACAAACATTAAAATCACTTAAACTAAGTTAAGCTATATCAATCATCCCAACATAAAACAACTAGCCCATTATATAAATATTGCACAAAAGTTGAGGTTTACAAAAATACATCACAAAATATAGAAATCAAAGATTAAAAATACAAGATAATGAAATAAATCACTTCCCTTTATTTTTGCCCCAAAATTCCTTGAACTTTGTTTTGAATCTTCACCTCACTTCTTGCTTCCTTGCTCCAAATGGTGCTAGTAACTTAGAAACACAACTAAACTATAAACTAATTTACAAACTAAATCAAAAATAAAGAAAAGAAAAAGAAAAGAAGAAGAAGAAGAAGAAGAAGAAGAAGAAGAAGAAGAAAGAAAAGAGAGAAAAAAAAAAGGGAAGGAGGCTAGGGTTTGGTGTTAAGAAAAAATGGGGATATCTTGGTGAAGTGAGAAGTGGGGTTATATATACCCCAAAAATCTGACCTAAAAAAGGTCAAAGAACGCGCCCAAAACGAGCCAAACACGCCCTTACTACAAAATAAAAAAAACAGAAAATAAAATCCGGAATTGGCCAGAAAGTCGCCTACGCGATCGCGTGGCTGAGTACCTCGCGATCGCGTGGTTAGTCTGAAATCTCTTGGGTTAAATTTTGGTCTCTCTCGCGATCGCTACTTGTAAGAGCCACGCGATCGCGTGGTTCATCTGGTAGCACTGTCTTTTCATGATTTGCAATTTGGTCCTCCATCTTCTGCTCTTCTTCAATTTAGTCCTCGAATTTTTGACTTTTATTACAAATATGTCCTTGAAATATTTGCAAAGTAGGTCCTCCATCTTTCTGAGATGTTGCAATTAAGTCCCCAAACTTTTGATTTCTTTCGATTAGGTCCTTGGACATCGAAATTGCTCTTCTTTTAGCTCAATTGCTCTCCAATCTTGTCTATTTCCTTTCCAATTGAGTTTGTACCTAATTGTACAAGATAAACGCAATATATAAGTAGATATTTGCTCAATTTGTCAATTAAATTGTTTATTTAAAAGTACAATAAGTGTGTAAAACGCACACTTATCAGTAGACTCTAAAACCTGTCCTTCAGTCGCGTTTTTTCTGGTCATGCGGCCGCAGGGTTGTAAATCCTGCAGCAATTTTCATCTTTTAATTTCTGCAACTTGGTCCTTATACTTTATTTTTCTTCAAGTCCCCATCTTCTAATTGAAACATTTTGATCCTTATACTTCTGAAAATCTTTGATTTCATCTTTTCTTCCACGATTCTCCTTCTTTAACCATGTTCTGCATCCAGTACTCTTGTTTTGCTCAATTTTGGCCCAATTTCCTTCCCTTTTGCTCATTATTTTCTATAATTGCTTCATTCTCTTGATTTCGAGATAAAACTGAAATATACAAAAATGACGGATAAATTAGTAGCAATTACTCTCGAACTATTATATAAAATCATAATTTAAGCACATAAATAAGTGCATAAAACGCACTTATCACTTATTCGTATAATTAATTAAATATTCTTTCATCTTTAATATCAAATATTTTTGATAGTTAGAGATTTGATTAATTAATCCATGTTTTGTTTTCAAATGTTAAGTTATTATCTTTGATTTCTCGTTTTCTTTCAAATTGATACGAGAAATGCTTGGATAATTTGTTTAAGAAGTAAAAAAGAACTTACTTGAGATTTATTTAATTTGGGCCTTATTGTTATATCTAGAGGTGACAATAAATTGTTTTTGATTTGTTGCTCCAAATTAGGAATTAATCGATAACCAAATAATTATGTTGTTAAATTGTAGTGGATTCTAAAACCTTAGTACTTTGTTATTTATTAAATTTCTCTAGAATTTGTTATTTTGTATTATTTACATTTTTAAATAGTTTAAATTAATTCAAACAAACTTGATTTTTCTCAATTAGCTAGAACTATTATTAATTAAGATTGAACTACATTTTCATAAAATTTGCAAGTTCTGTGGTTTCGACCTCGTATCCATTCATCTATATTACATAGATTCGTGCACTTGCAAGTAAAATATAACATAACATGTTTTCACACAACAACTCCTTGTGTTGAACTTTCACCTTAGGACTCCAACTCGAAAATCTGTTGTTTCGGTGCTTCTATCTTGTCCATTTGTTGGAGAGATGTTTTCTCCTTGCCATGGGAAGGCTCCGTTCTAGTGAAGGTAGTTTTGGGAGACTGTTGGCTAGGTTCGCCTAAGCGATTGAATACACTTCCTCCTTTTTTGTTAGAGTAGGGATTCTTTGAGGAAACATTTCTTTTTCTCCGTGTTTCTTTGGAAGAATTTTCTTCAAAACTTAAAGCTCTTCTTGTTTATTGTGCACTTCATAATGGGGACTGCATTTCAAACTCAGTTCTGGCATGCCGAACTATTTGTCGGTTTTGCTCTAAGTCTAGGTGAACTAGCACATTGGAAAAATGGTCCAATATATCCATAATTAAATCAACACGGGGTTCTTTCAATTCTTTGGAAGTTTCTCGTTGATTTTTTCCAAAATATGGAGAATTTCCTATTTCGTGACTTCTAGTATTGGCATTACTAGAATGTTGACTCATTTTTGGAGGGTTTTTGTAATTAAATCGTTGGGGACAAAGGTTGTTTTATATGATTTGGGAGAAGATGGTGTTTGTGATATTTTCCGGATAATGGATAACCTTGTTTCTTAGGGGAAGGCCATCATTCTAATGCCAAACTGTTGAGATGGACACATAGAAATTTTCTAGCCAACTTGGGTCAGATATTTTTTATAATCAAATAATAACGTAATGAGAATTTTGGAGAGAAATGCTGAAGTTTTTGGAAGTATAGTAATGGATCTTGATTCTTAATTTTGCATGCATTACAACAATGTAAACCCTTCTATTTATAGAGGATTATTAGGATTTACTATAGCTAAATGAATATATTTTCTTAGTAATCTATACAAATAATGATTGTTACTTGTTGAAGAAGTGTTAACCATGCCTTGGTGAGCCCAATGGTACAATGTTTTTTGCAAATATGTATGGTAGGCGCCATCTCTGCAGGGATATTATCTGAATTGTTTGGATCTAGGAAATCAACTTGCTTTGAGGTAGGTATTCTTCGCGCTAAACAGAGCTCCCTTTAGTCCATGATTATACCGAGGTGAACATTTTACCAACTTTAGGAACATTCTTCTGGGTGATAAAGCACTGAGTTCGCAGGTCAGAGTACAAAACACATCCACTAAAGTTCGTTGCTCAAATGGAAGACCTAATATGGGGCAGGCCCATCTGATTTGAAGCCTTCTCAAATGGGCCAAGTCTATTTTACCTAAAGATATTGGATTGGGCCTTTGTGCAATTTTCTTATATCGACACATTCATTTCGTGTAAATTAAATACCTCCACTTCTATACAGAGATACAGTGCTCGGATATATACACCAAGTTGAGGCTGACCATTATGAATAGTCGAGGATGGGTTGTTGGCGTCTGGTGCCGATATGGATTGTGTCAGAAGGTCTCTTAGTGGCCTTGGGACTACAGATTGGCATGTGACTGTTAATACATAGGCCAAACCTTATTGATATAATGTAATTCCCAATGCAATATCCTAAGTATCGGTTGACAATGACGGATATAAATTGTGGACTCTTGAATCTCAGTTGGTGATGATGGAACCATAGGTATTGAAATGCGCACATGTTATTGACTATATTGATATTTGAGCTTATACAATATACCAGAGTAGGATTCCGGTCCAAGGTAGAAAATGCTGATAAATTAAGATAATGAGATCATAGTGAGAAAGTAACTAAAACTCATGCACATGATCATATATATCGTTATTTACTGAGCTTTCGTTCATATAGTTTTGTATTGTAGGTGTGACAAAGTATTTATTAGAGATTGGTGTCAACTCTCAGCTTACGTGATGATTGTGCACTAAGTACCTAACCATGGTTTAGTGAGTCTATCATCAGAGAAACCCGAAAACTGTTACAACTACTTTCAAATAATTTTCTTTTATAATTAAATATTTTTAAACAATTAATTTCTTCAACTATCCGCTCTTTATTCCATGTTTAAACTTTAAATAATTTTTTTTATACAAACTTCTAAGTATAGTAGTTTTATATTATTGTTAGTGTATAATGTCTTCTTATAAACTTAAGTACAAAATAAGGTTTTAAAGATATTATATTTAAGTACAATCAAATTATATTATATTATATTGATAAATAAATTAGAAATAATTTTTAGAGCTTGTTGATATAGTATTATTTTATTATTTTCAAACCAAATATGGTTGTAAAATAAGTAAATACATAGAAATTTGATATAAATTTGGGGCATCACAAAAATTCAGAACAATTGTGGAATAATCAGAAGTAACTAGGACCAACACATCACAGAAATTTGCAACCATCTTTTAGATCTAATTTTTGGATTCTTTTCTTGGAATCTTTTTATTGCATTTGTCACATTTTAATTGGTTAATTAAGCATGAAATTGAATGAAGGTTCTTTTTTTTTTTTTTAAATACTTATAAATCTTTTTATTCTTAAAGCATAAATCTTTTTATTCCAATAATTTTGCTTCTTTTTTTAATTTTTTTTTATGATAAAGTAAGTTATTGTATTAATTAATTAGTTTATTTTTTATTTTTGTCTCAAGTTCACATTCAACTTGCACAATACATTAAATTCAATACTGAGATCACATTCAATAAATCCGTGGAATTTAATTTATTGAATTCTATTATAAAAAATTCCACTAAATTCCATGTTGAGGACCCCTCTTAGCCTCTGTTTAGTAAATTTTATTTTTTAATGAACAAAGAATGTGATATTTTTTTTATGTAAAATATATGGTTGAAATATGGTTTGAAAAATATGTGTGTAGTGACCGAGAATTTTTCAGTTGATTATACAATAAATATTAAATTTCTTAAAAACGTGTCGCTACAATTTCACCCATTTTTAAATTAAAGCGTGTTTTTTTAGCCTTGTCAAATATTATTTTTGAATCAATAAAATAATTTAAATCCAAATTTATTTAATTCCAAAATTCTATTTATTTTAAACTCAAATTACTTTAAATTTAAATTTCAAATTTATGCTTATCCAAATTTATTTTGATTCAAGTCTTATCCTTTAAATAGTTATTTTTGATAAGGTATTATATTCACATTGATAGTCTTGTATCCCATATTTTTACAATCCTATTCAAAATCAAACATTTTCCATATCCAACATTACCACAATTTCATTCTAATTACAACACTTTACATACCAATCTATATATACACATATTTTCCCTAAGTCCAAACATAAAATCAAGCAACACTTTTTCAAGTCCAATTTCTTTTATGTCTTCAACCAAACCACCTGAACCGTGCAGTATCTACACCATAACAACCTACACCACCGAGCCACTACCAGACACATACCAAAATCAAATAGCCAACTTCCCTGTTGACCTACACCAATTTCAACGAGCATCACCGACCAAAATTCAAGCCTCCACCATTCCCAACATTGCCCTTCAAGACCCGGCATCGGCCAGTTCACTGTCGAAAACCAAAATCGAACTTCACAACATACAACCCTAAAAAATGAGAATCCGACCACACACCACTTCATCGCCGAACTCCACAATCGAGTTTCAAACTCCACCATCACGTTGTCTTCAATTCATGCGCGCACACAACCAAAATCAAGCCACTGAATTTCTACACCACCGTAATCAACCGCCACCGCCAGACTCGAAACTAAAACTACCACCATCGAAACTACCATTACAACCCAATCGATTGAACCTCCATATAGAACCTCCATACACCAATCTGCCAAAAACCACAATATGCTATGTAGATTTCCACACCACAATACCCAATCAGAAGAGCCTCCATCACCGCCACCAATCACCTCTATAACCGCACTACCCCACTTCGAAAATTCACCCAAACAACCATAAGAGCCCAAGAATAAATTAACCCAAAAACTCACCTTTACCATCGATCGCTTCGATCGAAGTGTGGCCGGAACGCAGCTCTAAACCACCACCTCTTCCTCTCGGTTCTCGCACCAAATTCACCTAGTCCTCCTCATTCTCTTGCCCCTACACACGCCGTCATCACCGCCCCTCAATGGCAGCATCACCGCTAGGGGTGAACGCGGCCCAGTTTGGGCGGTTTGTAACATATTTTCAAACCAAACCTTTTTAAGCGGTTTTGCATTTTTCCAAAGCAAATCAAATAATTCCATTTTATAAACAAAACAAAACCAAACCAAACAAAACCATTTTGTACTGTTTGGCTCGGTTTTAATTCACGGTTTATTTATCAAGATAATATAATTTATTTTATATGTCTAATTAATTCATATTTCTTAATACGTAAAACTAAAATAAGTTAAATAAGTTAACATATGGTAACTTTTTTGATTCTTTGTTTACCTTGTTACAATTGTAGGTGATAACATAGCATTGAATGCACCAGAGTCACACACAAACACGCGCGTGCACATATATATAATTATAATTGATTATCATTCATAAAGCACATTATACTATTAACAGAATCTCTTTTGATGTCAATTTAACTGGGGATATAAATGCATGCCTCTACCATGCAGTAAGAGATGAGCTAAAACAATTGCTTAGCTTTAATAGATGAATTAAAATTCTGATGTACTGGAATGGAGCCTTTTTTTAGGAGTGATCATATAAAATTTCAAGTATAATATGAAACTGAAAATCCTGATTTTATTTTCTGATTGTCTTTTTTTTCTTGTCAATGTTTTTCGAGTAACTTCCTAATGTAAGTTATTTGAGGTTATAATAGATGAGATTGATTAGCTTCTTCGGTTGAGTGGTGTGTGAATTTTCTTGCATGGGATTGGTTATCATATTGGTCCATAAAAATCATTAGTTAGTAAGAAAATAGTAATGGATGTCATAATTAATTCGTTTCTTGGTCCAGTAATGGAACTTCTTTCTCAAACTATAGAGGTCATCATTGAGGTATCAATTACTCCCAAGAATGTTCTCATTATAGGAAGGGCATTTGTGATTTAGAAGGCTTACAAAACTTTGTGGAAACCCTTTATTGGAAGACTAAGTTTGCTAAAAAATTAATTGAGATTGTGGGATTTCATAGCAAATTCACGTTGGATGACTACTGAAACTTATTCATGTGTAAAGAAGAAACAAAATTCCCAACTTCAAACACTAGCAGTCGTTTTTGGGATCATCACAATGTAATGAAAATGAGAAAATATGTAAAAGAATTTTATTTTATTAGTTAACATTTTATTTTATTAGTCAAATTTGACTTTTTTGGGGGGAGGGGGGAGTAAATTCAAATCAATAAAATAAATTTTTTAATTAAAATATAAAAATGTTTTGGTTCAATTTTATAAGATTTTTCAAAATAAACCTAAACCAAACCGTTTTGAAACTGTTTGGTTTGATTTGAGGAAAATAAAAGCATGAGTTCACGCGGCCTCAAACAAACTGTTTCAAACCAACTAGATAGGTTCGATTTGCGATTTTTTTGTGTAGTCCTAATGGTTAAAATTAAATAATAACTGATAACATACCATAAGATTGGATTTAATCACGAAAAGCAGTTGTTCTTTAAAGAGCTTCATGAAACTTAACTATAAATAAGTTATGATACTTCTAGTAATGTTTAGATTATAACCTATTTCAATCATTAAAGTTTACTGATGTGATATTATTATGTTGAGGGACATCATAACCATTTTAAAAGCATAAATCTCAACTCATTCAATATTCAATATTCAACATTCGACCAAAATTCAATATCAAACTCCAACATCACTACACTACACTACTCCAAAATCAATCCCAAACTCCATAATATAAATAATTTTCAAACATAAACATCAATTAACAAAAGGGAATTAACAAGCTACTAAATAAAACATACTTATTCAAACTAAACTTATTTAGAATGAACGAATAAAGAAGAGCCATGAAAAACTTATGAAAAATCTTTAATTTAATTTTAAAATAGAGTACACTATGGGTACTGTCTGAGTCTTCCACTAAATACTCTCCTCAAATCATCTAACTTTCATCACCTGAAATGTTGATGACTACTCACCCGCCGCTCTCTGTTTCCTTTATCCCTTATTGGTGCCACTGCTACCTCCCCAGTAAGCTCCCCCTCCCATTTCTTACACCCACAGCCCGCACCCACAGCACTCACACACACAAACCTTACACGAATGAACACACACAAACACAGACGAACACACTCACGCACACATATGAACATGTATGAATTGATGTGTGTGTATATATATATATGATTATACGATATATAGGTACGAATTTCAGATTTGAATCTTGATTAGATTTTGAGTTCTAACTATCAATTTGGAGATTTGGATAATCTGTGTGTGTGTATATTGTAACTTTCAGTTTCTTAAATGATGTACACACCGTTATTTTATGCAATGATTACAATTTATAAATCAATTTATAAATAACACAATTTTTCAAACTACTTTTTAACCACACACATTTTCTCTCTCCAATTTTCAACCACACATCTACCTAGAAAATACAAAAAAAAAAAAAAAAAAACAGCATAGCCATCGAACGCACTAGTGGATTAAATTTTAGAATTTGAGACATGAATTTAGTCGTATTAGTTTAGTATTTTGTTTAAATGTTGATTTATAAATTGGTAAATTTCTCATTTCAAATTTATGAGTTTAGTGTTTACATATATGAATTAATTGTAGATTTCAAATTTTGTTAATTTTAGGTTAAGTTTTATAATTTGTAGTCTGAATTTTGAATTAGTTGACAAGTAAAGTTTCAAAAGTTGTCCTTGAGTTTAATCTCATGTATTTCGAATATGGTGTTGTGTTGGACATAGCTAAATTTCACGTTGAGTTAAAATTGTGAGTCATGTAGAAGTCTTAACCTCGGTTAGGAGTTTAAAATGTGTTTTTAAACTAAAAGTTGTACCTTATTTATGAATGGAAATAACTAGGAACTTTGGGCACATGTATTGACGTTGAGGGCATCTAAGGATCTTTCACTTGTGATTCTAGATAACAGTAAACATCGAGTATGTCAGGTAAGTAACCTTCCCCTATTTTCATCAAGTTTGAATGTTAGTATAGAAGTAATGTGCTTAAGTTCTAATCTTGCAATTTACTTGCTATGATGATTTTCGTTTAGTTTATCCATGTATGTGTTAATAAGAAAAAATGTTCAAGCATGCATGTTATCATGTCATTTCATCAACAAACATGAATTTTCATCAAATTTGAAAGGTCAAATGTCTTGAAGAATTTTTAAAAGTGCAAGTTTTCTCAAAAGTTATGTATCCCAAATATTTAAGAATGAATTGGGTGTACTTCTATGTCATGAAAGAAGTGAGTGTGGGTACAGGGGACCGGCATACTAGATTGAAAGTAAAAATGAATGTACCGCATTGCAATGGATGGAACACAAATGAAAATTGAAGGTACCGCATTGCAGTGGAGTGAAAATTTATGTACTGCATTGAGGTGGAGTGAATTTGGTTATGAAAGTTTTGAAAAGTTTTAAGTTAATGAGAATACATATTTCAAAGTATTTTAAGCATTTCATGTCATGAGCATGCATCACATGCAAGAATTTTGCTTACTGAGCTTTAACTCACCCCAATCCCTCCCCAACATTTCAAGTTATAAAAGCTAAATGATACGATGAGAGCATTTGGTGGAAGACTTGAACAATACTCGTAGTTCATCTTTTACAATTGAACTAAAGATTTTTCATAATTTTTCATTGGTTATTCTTTAATTGTTCATTCTTTAAATTGTTTTGGTTGGATTTAGTTTAAATAAATTATGGTATTTCTAGTATTGTTTATATTATCGCTTATTTCAATCAATTGAAGTTTATTGATATAAAATTTTTGTGTTGAGGAGTTTGAGATTGATTTTGGAGTAGTGTAGTGATGTTGGAGTTTGATGTTGAATTATGGTTGAATGTTGAATATTGATTATTGGATGAGTTGAGATTTATGCTTTTAAAATGATTGTGATGTTCCTCTACAGGTTGACTAAGTCCAATTTATAGGGGAGATTACTGAAATTTCTTTAGAATTTTTAATAGAAAAATGATTTTTTAATATTTAAAATGATTTATTTTCGCATTTAAGTAAATGAAAGTTAACACGTCTAGGTTTAAGATTTTAAACTTGTGGTGTTACATTTTTTGGTATCAGAGCTGGTAGCCAGTTGGATCCTCAGACTGTTTAAACGCGACGAGAACATCACTAGTCTAACGGGGGGTGATTGTAATACTTAGATCAGAAAAGCTTAAAATATTTGATATGTACTCCTCATACCTAAAAGGTGCACCTTCTTTTTCGGAAACCCATCGTTAGAAATTTCACGGTTAAGCGTGCTTGGTTTGGAGCAATTTTATGATGGGTGACACCAGGTCCCACTTAACAGGCTGACCCGATCGTTAAAAACTACGTACTATCCGCTCTGGGAGAGTCTAAGTCCATTTTGGCTTTCACGGATTTCTGGTTGCGCCCCTATGATTCGAACACAAGACCTCTGAGAGTTTACGTCCTTTCTTGAATATCAAGCAATTTTTATGTTAATACTGTGATGAATTATTTATTTGGTAATTATTATTGTCACTGATTTGAATTATTTTACAGTGGAAGGACTTAGACATTGTCTCAATCAATGTGCCAATTAGAAAGTTTATATATGATTATGTGCAATTTTATGTGATTATTTGTTTTATCACCGATCATAGGGAGGTCTTTCTCCCCTACACATAAAAAATGAATATGGATGTTTGTCTTGCAAAAAATTGACTTCTCTTCGAAATCTCCATAAAATCACCACAAATCCCTCAAAATACATCAAAATTCTTCGATTTTGCTGCACAAATCTTGTTCATAACTATATTTCCATTAAATTTTTAGTTTCCCCCTACGGTCAGATTTGACTGCGGTAAAGCAGTATACTAATTACATAAGCATGCTATTTTCTATTTAATTAAGTTGTAAGTAGCATAAATTGTGTAAAATAAAAATTGGGGAAAAATTATTAGGATTTTGAAATTTAATGTGGAAGTTTTAGGGTTAAATTTCATTTTGTCTAAAGTTGGGACTTAATTACAATTCCCGAAGAATACCTATTTCCCTCCCACACAATTCAGTATCTCTACGAGGAAATACATATCAATACCCTTAAAAACATACCAATTTTTGAAAATACCCTAACAATTTTATATCTTTTAAAAATAGCCTTAATCACTATAAAATACCACAAATATCCTTATATATCATATTTCAATTAAACCCATTAAGATTTAGAAAAGTTACAACCTAGTCCTTGAAATTTTATTAATTTTATTTATGATTTTATTTGATTTTTGTTCGCTCATAGTAGCACCCTCACTTTTATGGTATCAGAGCCATATGGCAGATCTAAAAGATAAATATTATATAACACAAATTAAAAATGAATATATAATATATACATCAAGATTTATGATTATGCATACATTAACACTACCCGATAATTATAAAATAGAAATCTTGAGAACTTTAAAAGATTTAGACAAAGATATAAGAAGAAAAATATATGATCTAATAAATTTCGATATAATAAAAGAAGATTTTATCATAAACGAAATATTAGATTTAATCCACAAAAATATACTAGAAGAGTTATATAAAGATTATAGAAATGGATTATCATAGAGCAGATCCTCAATTAATTAGATATCTAGACATAGAAACAAATGAAAAGTTAGATTTAATAGTAGAACAAAAAAGAAATTTAATGGACCAAATAAGAGAAGAAAGAAATATAAAACGGCAAGAAAAATTAAGATTAAGATTATTGGAGAAAAAGAGAGAATATTTTGATAGAATTTTAAAACAATTACCAAAAATTCAAACGATTTTAGAAGATAAAGAAAAAACTAGAAAAGGAGAATATGATAAAACAAACACATTGGAAGACTATCTAAAATATTATAGAATATATCATAGAAAATCAATGATTGGATCAATAGAAGAATATTGTGAATATCAAATAATGAATTATAAAGAAGCAAAATATGAAACAGAACTTATTTTAGAAATCGAACATATTAAAGGAAGAAATTAATGACAGAGTTTCCAAAAATAAAATTTGAAAAACAAATAATAGAAAATATAAGACTTCCAGTTGGATCTTATCAAATAAAATGAGCTAATACAACTATGTTTCAACCATTAAGCTCATGGGGAGAGTCTGATGGATTTCTTAACATGCAATTAAATTGGATAAGTGCATTTTTATGGCAAACATATAAAAACATAAATTTACAAGATAAATTAGCTATCGAAGAATTACAACAATTAAATATACAGGACATGAATATCAAAGAAAAATTACAGAATATTCAAAATAAATTAACAATACAATTAAAAGAATTAAAAGAAATGATAGGAGAAGTTAAAAATATAGATGAAGAAATCTTAAAAGAATTCCAAAGAAAATCAGGAGAATTAATTAATCAAGATAAAATTGGAATAATTATAGAAAAAATAGATAGGTTAAATGAAAAAATAAGAAAAAATGAAAATGAAAAAATCATATCAATAGAAGAAAGAATCAAAAAGTTAGAAATAAAAATAGATGATATGTATGACACACTATTTAAGGTATAAAAAACTCAAAACCCAAAAGTATAAAATGTCGATAAGTGAATTTATTGAAGATCTAAAAATATTAATAAAAACATTAATAAGTGATGTACAAGAAGTAAAAAATGAATTAAAAGAAGTAAGAAATGATATAAATATACTAAAACTAGAGATTAGAGAATTTAAAGAAAATAATAAAAGCAAAGATAAGAAAATAGACAAAAAACTCATAGAAAAAGAAATACTTAGAATAGGAAAGAAGCATTTCGAACAAGAAAAAATTATAATAGAAGCAGGAAGTATGGATGATGAATTTAGAAGAAACATATTACCAAAAATATTAGAGGAAGAATTAGAATTACAAAAATCTATAGAAAAAACTTTAGGAAAATTAAAAGATGAAGAAAAAATTGAAGAAGAACAAGACAAAAATGAATGAAGAATTAGATTTGCTTATAGAAAATTTTGACCAGTTAAGTATAGAAAACTTTAATGAATACCAAGTTTTAATGAATACTGGAGGAGCACCTAACCCTGCTCCTATAGGAACTTCTAAACAAGAATTACCAGATCCAAATGAAAGTTATGCACCCTTATATAACAAACCACACCGACAATATTATGATAGAATCAGAGATAGACAACCATCTAGAGGAAATAAATATAAAGATAGATTTGAACCAAATAATAACTATGATAAACCTATTAATTATGGAGGAACAAAATTAGATCTTGATTGTAAAATAGATACTAAAAAAGCCTTATTAACTTGGGCAGATTCAATGATACTATTCTTTTTATACAATAAAGATGATACATGGGAAAATACTGATAGAATGATAAATTTTTTAATAGCCTCTTTTGAAGGACATGTTAGAAATTGGTGGGAAGGAATAAGTAGTGATACAAAAGCATTAATAAGAAGAAATATACAGACAGAACTAATAAAATCAGATAGAAAGGGAATAGAAAAATTAGTAGATTATATTGCGGATGAATTTTTAGGAGAAAATTGGATAAGTAATTCTGAAGCAGAATCAATAAGAGAAAAAGATAATGCAAGAGTAAGATTAATAAATTTAAAAATATGTGATATGTGTAAAATTAAAGAATATACTTGTGAATTTAAAGAATACTATTATGTCCAATTCTATAGTAATGAAAACCAAGAAGTATATAGAGATATGTATTACAATAAATTACCAGGTTCATGGGGAATATACTTTAAAATAAAATTTGAAAATTTTATTAGAGATAACCCTGGAACACCTAGAACATTAGGATCAAGGATAAAAATTTTATTTGAAAGATTAGCATATATATGTCAACAAAGACAATTATTAAAGAAATCAGGAAAATTAACCAGAATATGTTGTGAAGATATGGAAAAACCTACCCAATGGGGATGTAACCCTGAAAGAAGAAAATATAATAATAAAAGAAAATTTAAAAATAGAAAATTTAAAAAATTCAGAAACTTCAGAAAAAGATATATAAAACCTAAGAGGAGATATTACAAAAGAAGATATAATCCAAATAAAAAACAGAAAAATAAAACTTATAAGAAAGATAAAAGCCAATGCAAATGTTGGAATTGTGGAGAAATAGGACATATAAGCCCTGATTGTAACAAAAAGAAAGTTAAAATATTACAAAATGAATATCTAGAAATAGAAAGTGAACTAAGTGAAATATCAGATATTGAAGAATACTATGATCAAGAAGTCTATATAAGCGAAACAGATTCAGAAAGCAATGAATCAGAATCAGAATAAAGAAATAGAAGAAATAGGAACAAATAAGAATATAGATAAGCAAGAATATGAAGGAATAGAAGGTTATGGATTAAAAGTAACTTTTGATAATAATAAGTTCAGAAAAATACAAAAATTATCTTTAGATTTGAAAATAGGAAAATGAGAAATATTAGACAGAATATGGAAAAGAGAAAAAGTAGCAATAAATGAATATCATAAAATTGAAAGAGCAATAGATGTTAGAACCACTCAAGGAACACACAAATTAAATCTTTTAACAAAAAATACAGTTGCAGAATTATTAACAAAGATTAATAGAAAACAAAGTGAAAAGATTCAATATGTTTACTTAGCAGGTATCCAAATAATGTTTAAATCCCTGTTTAGAGAAGGATTAGATTCGCCTTTAACTGTAAGTTTACATGATGGAAGAATTATAAATTTAAAAGACAGTCATTTAGAAACAGTAGAAGGAAATCTAGCATATAAGAAACTAATATTTACATGTTACCCAAAATATTGTATATCATTAAAAGATAGAAATTTTAATGAAGTTTTAGGATTACATTTCAAATTACATAAAGATGATATAATGGAACCAGGAGATAAAGTTATGACTATAGAATACAGGGCATTATACACATTTACTAATTCTAATTATGGAAACATTTATTCTAAAAAATCATATATTGAAATTCATAAATAATGTAAAGATTTTGGTAAAGCTGTAGAACCAGATAAACAAATAAGTTTAGTTCCAAGAAATTATGAACTTACTATAACAAAAAATAAACCAGAAATCATAGAGTTACGAGAAGAAGAATACCCTAATAATAACATAACATTTGAAGATGGCAGATTAATTAGGAGATCAGCAAGTTTACCTAATAGAAAACAATTAGGAGAAACTAGTAATATAAAAGAAATAAAACTTAATAAAAATGCTGGAAATATGAAAATAGAAGGTGAATATTTTAATGGAATAGAACATATAAAATGATCAAATATATTAATTGACACAGGAGCTAGTGAATGTCATATAGCTTCAAATAGAAATAAAGGACTAATATCTCATAGAACCGATCCACATAGATATATAAATTTTGATGGACAAATACATATGACTGAACTTGAAGTAAAAGTACCAATAAAAATAGGAGGAATAAATCTCCTAGTACCATGTCATGTAGATAGTAGTATGGCAAATCCTCATATATTATTAGGTATGAGCTTTCTAGATGGACTAGAAGATTATAGTATAAAACGTGAAGAATTATATATAACTCATAATGGTCAAACTATACTATGCAGAAAGGCTGAATAAATGAATAACCAAATAAGTTTTCCATTAGCCGTTTATATACAAGTTACAATTGTTGAAACAAATATAACAACATGTGCATTAATTGACACAGGAAGTGATATAACAATATTCAAAAGCTTCTTAATAAAATCATGGAATACTAATGGAAAAATAAGAATTACAGGAGTAACAGGAGAAAGTACTCATATAATTAATAGTGCTGATAAAATTGATATAATACTTGGGAGTAAACAAATAGTTGTAAATAAAGTATATAATTATAACAAATTAGAATGTGATATATTACTAGGAAATGACTTTATACAACAATTTCAATATTATAAACAAAATAATTACATGGTAATGTTACAAACACCTTGTGCACATTTACTCAAAATACCACGAGAATTTAGACCTTACAGAGTTCAGCCAACACAGCGTGGTGATAAATGGGAGAAAAAACCAATTATACAAAATGAAATAAAAAATAAAAGAATAATGTATAAAAAAGCCTTAAAAACAAACATACAAACAAATATGGAAAAAATCATTGATCAACTAGAAAAAACTTGTGGAGAAAATTCATTATTATTTTGGAAACCACATCATCCAAAAGCTAAAATAGAATTAACAGAAAATGTTATTATAAGAGTTATACCAATGATGTATACCATACAAGATACACAAGAATTTAAAACCCAGATAAAAGAATTACTTAATCAAAAATTAATCAGACCTAGTAATGGACCCCATAGTAGTCAGCTTTTATGGTCATGAAACATTCTGAACAAAAAAGAGGTAAAGCTAGAATTGTGATAAATTATAAAGAATTAAACAAATATACTAAATTTGATGGATACTTTTTACCAAATAAAGAGATACTGATAAATCTTGCAAAAGGAAAGCAATATTATTCTAAATTTGATTGCAAATCAGGATTTTGGTAAGTAAAAATGGAAGAAGATAGTATTCAATATACAGCATTTAGTACACCCCAAGGTAAGTATGAATGGATGGTTATGCCATTTGATTTAAAAAATGCACCACAAATATATCAAAGAAGGATGGATAACATATTTAGAAAATTTAATCTATGTAGATGATATATTAATATATTCTAATAATAGAGAAGAACATAGAAACCATTTAATCAAGTTTATAAATGAATGCAAAAAAGAAGGAATTGTTCTTTCAAAAAATAAAGCTGTAATAGAAAAACAAGAAATTGATTTTCTTGGATTATCAATAGATAAAAAGGGGATAAAATTACAAACCCATATATCTAAGAAGATAGAAAGTTTTCCAAACAAATTAGAATCAAAAGAAAAAATACAAAACTTTTTAGGATGTTTAAATTATGCAGAATGATTTATTGAAAATCTATAAAAAAAGAGACATAAAATTCAAATTTTACTCAGGAAAACAAATACCAAAGGATGGAGTGATGAACATACAGAAATTGTCAAATCACTAAAAGAAGAATGTAAAAATTTACCAAAATTAAGATTACCAGATGAAAACGATAATCTGATAGTTAATACTGATGCCTCGGATAAGTATTGGGCAGCAATATTAAAAACAGATCTTAATGAAATTTGTAGATACTCAAGTGGAACGTTTAATCAAGCAGAAATAAATTATACTACTCATGAGAAAGAACTGTTAGCAATTATCAGAGGAATAAAGAAGTTTTCATTGTTTTTATTATCTAAGAAATTCATTGTTGAAACTGATAATTCTCAAGTTGCAGGTTTAGTAAAAAATAAATTACCACCAGAACCTCAATATAGAAGGCTCCATAGATGGCAAACCTATTTGGCATTTTATAATTTTGATATAATTCATATTAAAGGTGTTAATAATTATCTTGCGGACTTTTTAAGCAGGAATATTGAATTTGCAGATGGATAATATCAAAAGATCCCTGATAGACGCCAAAAAAGCGAATGAACTTCTTCATGGAGGAAGCTGAAGATATAAAGCTTGGAATTGAACAACTTGCAGAAACTCTTCAAGGAAGTTTCAAGCAGTTGATGGAAATCTCAACATTTCATCATAATTATACTAAAGAATTGAGCGATAACATAATTGAGATTGAATCTCAGTTTGAATCGTTGATTACCAAACAGGCTGATACCAAACAGGTTATATCAAAAATACAAACAGGTACATCTTCTGGAAGCAGTGGTGGACCAACAATTAAAAGAGATGAACCAAGTCCCAAAAAAGTTGTTATAAATGAAGTCAGTCCTCGAAAAATCACAATCAATGCCAAAGATGAACATACAAGGGTAGTCAGAATTCGTGCTGAAGAGGAAGATGATTCCCCTTTTTTACCAAAAGAAAACGAATATAAAACCACTGTTGAAGTTATATATGAACTCCAAGAATGTGATTGCTATTACATTTCGTCTGGAGACCATGTATACCCACGATTGATCGTTACTCAGGGAGGAGATCCCGTCATGACAAAAATGGCAGCTGATTATGGATTCTTGGATCTTATCTATCCAGGAAAAGATCTAAAAGAAATCGAAAAATTTGATGATTTACTAAAAGGAGAAATTTCAAAGTTTGCTCAAGGAAGATCCATATATTTAAAATTTTATTCGATCAGTCCTGAAATTGATGGAAGAATATATTATCCTGCTGAGCATATTATCACGATTGGGTATGTTGCTCGAAATTTTCAAATTGAAGTTGGAAAAAATACCAAGCCAGTACCAAACATTACAAGATCATGGTTTAGGTCCCGAAGGGTATTGGGAATTAAAGTTCTCTACAACATTGCCAAAAACCTATATGAGAAAAAATTCAAATGCATATGCCAGTACAATGGATGGACTTTACTCACTAATGGAGGAAAAGAAAAGTCAACAATCTTGCAAGAATACATCAATAAATTTGATACTCATCAAATCCATGAAAGTTTTGCCACTTTGCAAGAGGCGTGCATAGCTAGGAATTGCCCCACATGCCAAAGGAACTGATGGACAGGTGGAAGCCATTTGATAAGTCTGCTTTACATACCAACAGAAGTGATGGACAGATGGAAGCCAATTGATAAACCTGATTTAATGGAACAAGACAACACAATGTAAGGGATATAAGAAGACTGAAAATAGAGGGATAGGTGTCCCTATAATGTAGCCATGTGAAGAAATAAAGAGACAGCTGTATCCTTGTAATAAAGAATAGATGGACAGGTGTGTCCTTGTAGGTCCTTGTAAAATTCAAATTATTGTATCCATTACATAAGCAATTATGTAAGAGGTTGTATAGTAATACCTCGTGAAGTTGTATAAATAAGGATCTTCTGATTAGAGAAGAGGCAGAACTCTCTTGAGCACTCAGTTTGTGAGAAAGCCAAAAAATCTTCTGTCTCTCAAAAATTCTCATACCAATCCTTTGTCAATCTTTATATTATCAATAAAATCCCAATTTACTTATCATATTATGATGAGTTTCTAAATTCTTGTCTTCTAAATCCTATTTCCAAAAAGAAGATATATTATTAAGAAAACTCCCTACACTCTGTCCTAAAATATTTTCCATCTAAAGAGTTATACAGTGAAGGCATCCAGGTTTAGTTAATAACCCGTGAAGGCAGGAAGCCATTGGAGGGTGTGGAGCAGAAACCTATAAGCCTGAAGGTCACTAACAATAGAAGGAAAATACAAAGGTACTGAAAACAGGAAAAGAGGTTAGTATTCTTAATATATCTATCTTTACGGAATTAGGAGGAAGAATAGTTTTTAACATGACAGAATCCATAATTATTAAGTTTAATTACCAAAACAGTCCTTATAATGATGAATACCATAGCATAATTGAACCTTTATTCATGCATAAACAGTTTACTAGACCAAATAATGAAATAAAAAAGTTATATCATGTCTATATGCCATGTTTGTTAACTATCTTTCCAACATTAAAAAGAATATTAGGATTAGAAATTACAAAATCAATTATTTATTTTTGGCTTGATAGTGATAACACTGAAATAAATAATGAATTATATTTAGGATATGTGTTTAGTAGTGATAATGATTATGATCCTGTAATAGATTATGATAGTGATGGAAGAGATGAATCTTTCTTTACCAGTTTTTGAAAACCTTAATATCATGAATGAAAGTAATTATATAATAAAAAAACCCAGAACTAAAAGAGGTCCATATAAAGTTCAAAAGCATATCAAAAGTAAAAAAAGTATTGAATATGAAAATGAAATTGATAAAATAGGATACCAAGAGCAACTCTATGCATCACAAGAGATATTAAAAAGTTTTAAATAAAATTTGATAGAAAACTTTGCTAGAGGAACTGTAAGATCTATAATGATACATGATATTCAAGATATAATTGATAAATTAGAAAAGAGAAAGAAAAATATTTCAAAATATAATATACCATTTGAACCAAGTATAGATATCATGGCTGAAATAGATATTATCAATTCTTAAACACTCATAGAATTTGAAAAATTACTTGAAACTTTATAAATTATTTATCTCTGAGTTTATAATGCCTGGATATACTATTGAAAGATTAGACAATTTGTTAGAAAAAATAATGGAAAAAATAGATAACATTATATCTCATTTAATAGACATGGATGAATCATCTGAACAATATTATATACTTTCAGAAAATCATGATCAATACATTATAGATTATTCTGACATATTAGAGATTAAAATAGATTTAGAAAATAAAATAATGACAAATACAGTCCAAACATAATTCCAGGATATACAATAGAAGGATTAGATAACCTTTTAGAAAAATTGAAAGATAAAATGGAAAATATTAAACATCAAATGGAAAATGAAAACATATCTTCTGAAGAATATAATAAACTCTTAGAAAAATACGAACAATATATTGCAGATTATTGTATTTTACTAGATCAAAGAATGAACTTATACCAGAGAATCTTGTATAATAATTTACCAACCCTATAATCTATGGATACTTCACAAGCATCAACCTCTAATAAATGTGATCATAAACTATATTTAAATAATAAAGAAATTTCATTTTTATTAGCTATTGCTGAAAAATCTAAAAATATACATTCTGTTGGACAATCTAAATTAAAAGAAATACACGAAGATATAGATTATGTTATCTTAAATAGAATAAAATTTAATTCTGTTGAAACAGCAAAAAATATAAATACGGTTCATAAAATTATAGAAGAATACGAAGATATAGAAAATGAAGTTTCAGATAGAATAACATTAGGATATATAACAAAGAAAGAACATCCTAAATCTTTTGAGAAATTATCACAATATAGAGCATTTTTAGAAGAACTTAAAAGATTAAAGAATATGAATATAATAAAAAGTATTGAATTAAATCAACCTGACTAATTTAGAAATATATCTTGCAAAAAAAATAACTTATTTCATTAAGGATAATAAAGACAATTTGTAAAAAATGAGCATTTTGAAACATTACATTTCTAAAATGACTATTTAACAAATCCCCAGTATCTCTACCCTCACCCTTCTCACACCCGACGCCACTCTCTCTCTCTCTAACCGCATATCCCTCTCGGCGACTCCGAACGCCGGCCACCACACCACCGGTCGCCACCTTGGTAAGGACACGCCCCCTCCCTCTTAATTTATCACACACGCACCCGCGACACACGCGCGCACACAGGTTCAAACGCACACACGCACGCACACTGCCACACGAACCCACACAAACACACAACACGCACACATATTTTTATAGATACTGATGTATATATGGATTTATGTATACAGATGTATATATTGGTAAATATCAGATTTTAATGTCTGTTGTTAATTTCAGATTCAAATTTTAGTTTAAACTTCATATTTTAAATGTTAATTTCGAAATTGGGAGTTTTATGATGGTAGTGTATATATAGGAAAAATGTGTGTACAGGATCTTATACTTATTGTCAGATTTCGAAAATTTATAAATTAGTCTAATTGATTCTCTGTTAGGTTAATGTTGGGGTAATTTGAGTATTTCAGATTTTTGGAATTTACGGAATTAAGTTGTTTTGGTTGATTTTAGTTTAAATTTTTGAATCTTAACTGTAATTTTCAGATTCTATAATACATGGAGTTTAGATTTAATATTTTGTGAATTTTGTGTAAATAGATAAGTAAAATTCGTAAGTGCATGAAAAAAAATCGTAAGTGCATGAAATTGGATCCTTTGTTTCGAATAAAGGTTTTATGTTATTAATGAACAATGGTATTTAGGACATTTGGTACATTGACGTCACGGGCATCCAAGACTCTTCCACTTACAAATTCAGAAACAGTAAATATTAAGGAGGCCAAGTAAGTAAACTCCCCCCATCTTCATCCAAGTTGATTAACGTGAATTAATGTGTGTAAGTAAACTTCCCCTATGTTCATCAAGTTTGAATGTTTAATGTGGAATTAATGTGCTTAAATGATATTCTTGCAAATTATCTGCTTGTGATGCTTTTCATTGACTTTATATGTGCATGTAAGTGTTATTAAGGAAATGTTCAATTATGCATATTATCATGTCATTGTATCATCAAGCATGTAATGTTATTGAATTTGGGAAGTTAAATGTTTTTAAATGGAAAATGTGGAAAAGTGCAAGTTTTGTGCAATACTTATGTATCCCAAGTTTTAAGAAAATATTGGGTGTACTTCTATGTTATGAAAGATGCGAGTGGGAAATGGGGTACAGGGGACCGGTGTACCTGAAAGAAATGAGCCGCTTAGCGGTGGAATAATGTAATGAGCCGCTTAGCGGTGGAATGAATGTTAACCACTTTGTAGTTTTACTGGTGATTGGCTAGAAGATACACCAAGTGAGTTCACAATGGAAATGAAGTTAAGTTTTGAAATGTTTAAGTGAAAGTTTGAAAGTTTTGAAACATTAAAGTGAATGGGGATATATATTTCAAAGAGTTTAAAGCATTTCATGTCATGAGCATGCATCACATGCACCAAATTTGCTCACTGACCTTTAGCTCACCCCAATCCCTCCCCAACAGTGATGAAAGTTAGATGATTTGAGGCGAGTGCTTGGTGGCAAACTCAGATAGTACTCGAGTTCGAATTATTATAATATTGAATTAAAGATTTTTCATAAGTTTTTAATTGGTTATTATTTATTCCTTCATCCTTTGAATAATTTTGGTTAGAGTTTGTTTGAATAAGTATGTTTCATTTAGTAGCTTGATAATAATTTTTTATTAATTGATGTCTGTGGTTGATGTTGAAGTGGTTTAGTGATGTTGAATTGTTGAATGAGTTGTGGTATTGTGTTTTTAAATTGTTGTTGGGTTGTAGTGTCCCTCTACAGGTTGACTAAGTCCAATTTATATGGAAGATCCTATTCAAATTTTTCTAGAATTCTAAAATAGAGAAATGAAAGTTTTAATATTTAAAAAGATTTATTTCTGCATTAAAGTGAAATGAAGTTAACACGTCTGTGTTTAGGATTTTAAACTTGAGGTGTTACATTATGAGAACCGATATGGAACTATTTGATTATAGAACATTGGTCCCAGAAATTTGTCCAAGCTTCATTCCTTTTCAGGCTAGATTTGGAAATAATTGTTATAGAGGATAAAATTAGAAGAAAATTCAAAGAACGCACAAACTACTGATTTGGTGGGTTGAGAAATACAACTCAATTTACAATACAATGCTTTAAAAAACTAATGAGCATTGATTTTTCCAATCTCTCATAAACAGTGTCACTCCCAAAAACAGTTAAAATCAAGGGGGGAAAATTGGCAAGCAGGCCCTAGGGGTTTACCTTGCGACCAATCTTGTGTTGCAATGATTTCTACAATGACAATTCATTTTCACACAGCCTAAGATTCTGTCCAGCTTTGTCGCCATTCTAACTTCTAGCTCCTTAGAAGAATTTATTTACTTTTCCCCGAATCTTTGTTTCTTGATGGTAATCCACAACGATTTTTGACATGGTCATTTAGTGTTTTCTTCCTGCCTTTAGACCCACCTTCCGTCAAATGTAATCAGTAAAATGCACAGGACCAAAATCCTTTAGGGGCAACTCCCCCACTAGACCCCTGGTGAATCTGCTCCTAGATGGTTCAGTGGGGGATAAATTTAGTAAATGTTCATTGAACTTTCGAAATGTAACAACTTACTGAACTTCTCGATATCACTAATCACTCACCCAACTTTCATAGTCGTCCACCATCCACCACTATCATTACCCCTATTTCTTCTTTTGACAGAAATACCCAACGTAACGTCCGCATATGTGGAAAACGGTTGTATTCTAAAAAGTGAAAACTGAAATACGTGAACTCATTTTAGATCTTCAATTATCAAGTCATGTAAATGGTACATATTCATCTGAAAAAATCTCCCTCTAGTGTATGACAAATTTGTCTAGGTCATTCCATAATATGGTAAACTTACTGATGTTCATTCAAACTATTTGCATCTAAATCTACTCTTGCTTGTTGATTGAGAAGGGACTTCTATTCTTATTAACGTTGCTGATAGCTGCATTCTAAAAACTCCTACACAATGCATTCCACAAAACATAATTGATGAATCTCCTTCTCCATTTTTGGCTTCAACAGCTTTCTCTTACAAAAATAATTTTCTGGATGAAAACAAAATGCAGTCACCACAGAATTCAATAGTTTCAACATCAAATGCCAAACCAGTTTCACCTGCAACTCAATGGTGGGTTCACCTTTTGGTTCACAAGAAGCAAAAACTACCATTTGGGAATCAAACCTTGGAGGAGTATTCAGAATTCCATACATAAAAGCCAATCTCTCACCGTGACTTTTTGATCCACTTCAACATTCTGCAATACGAAGTTATAATCCAGAGTATAAATAAGGCTCTTCATTTTGGCATTTAAAAGTGCCAACTCCTTGTATATCTCTTCATGTTGTGGATGAGTTTGATTGCTCGAATAAAAGACTTCTATTCTGTCGTGTATGTCGATCGAGCTCCAACCACGTATGCAGCCGTTAGCCACGTTGGGTATCTTCGTCAAGAGAAGAAACGGGGGGAAATGACATTGGTGGATGGTGGACGAATACGAAAACTGGGTGAGTGATTAGTGACATCGAAAAGTTCAGTCAGTGGTTACATTTCGAAAGTTCGGTGAGCATTTGTTAAATTTACCTTTTAGTAGGTATAATTCTCATATTGAACCAGTTCGCCTTAAAATTGAACGAAGCTGGACCATGCCCACCACTATCATGAAAAGTCTAGCTGTTTATTGTTTTAAGTTTTTCACATTGCCAAGGTTTGTTTTAGCAAAAATTACAATTCTAATCTCAGGGCGTGGAGTTCACTGCTTGAAGAATTAAAATGAAAAGACCTGAGCCTACAATTGCAACTTCAAATAAGATCAGATTCGATGATTGGGATAGCCACGAATCTTCCGAAGCTGTATGTATTTTGGCAATAATCTGTCTATATCCCCCCACCCCTGAATTGTTCCGAGCGACTTTTTTGATTTAAACCATTTAGCTATTAGTATGAGCGTGCATGCAAAACTGTAACTAGAAAATCTGTATGCATGTACAGTTGCTCGCAAATCCATGTTCAATTTATACTATATTGAATGGTGATTCTTCTGTTTGCCTTACCTATTCTGAACAAAATAATACTTCATATCATCCCCCAAAAGATTAAACCAAGTTATTAAATCATCCCCGTGTCCTTATTTTCTATAATAGTCCATGTTTTTTCTTTATTCTTTTTTATCTACAGAAGAGTGGATATAAAATTTTTAGTCGACAAATTATTTATATTAATGGACCTAAAATATATACCAATTTATGAATCTTTGGATTTTCTAGTGATTCTTATTTAGACCTTTGTGTACTTCCTATGACATGTAGCTTATAATGTACTTAACATTTAATTTGAACAGGAGGAGATTGAGCGGGAGCTTGCCGATGTGACATTCGAAGAGCTGCTTAGAGCACGGTCTGATGGATCGGAGATGGTGTACAGGAAGCCCAATGCAGAGAAAAAGAGCATCCGTGCAAATAAGAACAGGTTTTTTCTTATCATGACTACTTGAAATATTTTGACTTTCGTGAATTCAATACATATTATTCGCTAAATTTTTATTACGGTAATTGTCAAGGCCTATGGAGATGAGCAGCAAGAAGCCGGTCAGCAGATTAAGAGATGTCGTCCAAGTTCCTAAAAAAGTGGGTTTTATTTTCTTTTGTTGTTGTTTTGAGTACAATGGGAAAGGGGGAGTGGGGAATGGGTTGGATAGGATTCGAACCGCCACCACGAACGTGGGAAAAGTCCACTGATGCCACTAGACCAACATGCAATGGTAGAATTTTTGTATTTTTAATATGTCATGCAACTAGTAGAATCATGCAATTTAAATGTTTGTATTCTATATAACAGATACTTAAGAATGTAAAAGCGGTAATAGTAAATATTGTGACTTTATGGTTTGTTTGTGTGACTTTCTTGAGAACCTAGAATCACTTGCTCTATACAACGCAACCACTTTAGGCCCTCTTGGTAGTTTTACTTGCATATTGTTAAGAAAATTATATTTCTTGTTGTATTTTGTTTATTTTATAGATACACTGTCACTTCGTCTTCCTAAAGATCTACTAGTTGTGGATTTGGAAATGTTATTTTTGGCAAAATCATTCAGTATGTATGCTATGAACAACACCTTTATTTAATGCACATTCGAATCATCTTTAGATCAAATTAGCAAAACAAGAATTACTTTTGCTATGACAACTGAAGTTGATGCTGTGGCTTCATCGTTTTCTTAATTCTTTTATCCCATCTTTGCAAAAAGCGCTCTGATTTAAATTGCTTTACACTTTATTTCAGGTGGCACGTGATCCTCATTTTGAATTATTATGCGGTGAGCTCAATGAAGAAGGGTAAGCATTCTTTCCTCTGACTCCCCTGCTTTGTCTACCTGTATGCAAATGTATATATGGGTATCTGCATACATGGAACGATTTTGATTGATATGATTATGACTCATACATATTTGATGGACCCCTATTTGACCTTGATGGTAGAATATAGGCATAGATCTACGAAATTGTTACCTTTTTGGAAAAAAGAATGGTAGTTTAAGTTAGAAGCTTCATCCATAAATCTTGTTCAATTTTTTTCTGAGCTTTTTCCTCCTACCTTCTTAAATTAATGGCTGCTTCCATTTTTCCTTTCATTTTTTTTTTTTTTTTTAAAATCTAAAGGAGTCCTTCAAAGATAGAGGCTTGTACGTCATATTTGGTTCTTAAATGGATAGACAATAATGAACCATGGAAATTGTGCAAACCTCACCATCATTGTCCCTGACATATGTGCCATGTGCCAGCAGAGAACGAGATATATTCTTTTCTTTGAATGGTTCTCAAGTTCGATGGCCTTGGGTATGTTATAAGGAGCATTGAGCCATTGATGCTCTGCCTATTTTCCCTACATTATTTGTTAATCGCACAAAAGTAGTAGCTATGGGAAAGTTTCAATTTGATTAGTTGGGTTGTTCTAAGACAAATAGACAACCTATTGAACCCCTTCGCCATTGCTTCCAAAATTATCTCAAATACTCTGACTAGATGTTTAAAATTAATGCATTCTTTTATTTTTCTTGCAATTCGCTTCCTGCCTCCACCTCAATGTTATTCTAGTTCAGCAAACATTTGCACAAGGGTGCTCGCAAAACGGCTCGTCGGCTCGGGTCGCTCTGGCTCGGCTCGGAAAAAGCTCGGGCTAAGCTCGGCTCGAGGCTCGAGCCGAGCTTTTTTTTGAGAGACGGGCTTTTGCTCGGCTCGGCTCGAGCCAAAAAAAAGCCTGCTAACAAAGCTCGATGGGAGCTTGAACAATGAATTTCGACAACGAGTTTGGCTCAACTTGCTATATATACACATTTTCAATAAAAATTTTATGAATTTTTGCTATAAAAATAAGAGAAAAAGTAAAAGTTCGGGAGTTGGCTCGGCTCGAAAAAAGCTCGAGCTAAAGCTCGAGTCGAGCCTTATTTTTGGGGACGAGCTTTAGCTCGGCTCGGGCCAAAAAAAGTTCGACCCCAAAAAGCTCGAGCCAAGTTCGAGCCTTGATCTTCGGCTCGCGAGCCGGCTCGGCTCGGCTCGTTGACATCCTCTGTCTGTAGTCTGGTTGATTAGTATGCTATTAGTGTCTGAGCTTTGGACTTGGAGAAGAAGATTTTCTTTTCCACCTGATTTTCATAGTATTTATCTTGCGGTAAAGCTCAGATTTTGTTGTATGACGTATGCTTTGGATGTGCGGGTTTAAGAAGAGATATGATGTTATCTACAAGAATGAATTGCCTGCTGAAAGAGAGGTAGCATTCATTCGGCATTTTAACTAATTATATAATACTGCTTTTATGTCAGCTACTACCAAATTGATTACTCTTTTTTGGCATCTGAAGGCACTAAAGAAAAAGATGAAAGAAGAAAAAGATCCACAAGTCATAAATGAGCTTAAGAAGCGTATAGCTCAGATGGTTAGTGCTTTTACTATGAATGTCTTCCAAAACCAAATATTTTCAGCTAGATTCCTTTAGACTCTGAGAGATTCCATGTACAAACAGGGTTTCCCTCCCTTTCGACCTTAGCCAACTGAGGAAATTATACCATTGGCCCCAACTTATACTTATTGCCAGTAGCAAGTTGGTCCTCAATCTTTTGCTACAACTGCACATCAGCCCTCTACGATATATACCATCCAAATCAATTGTTGAATTGTCATAAAGGCTTCACATGTCCAACTTTAAGAAGCTAGGGTTGTTTCCCGACTTGGACTATATCCAAAAATTTGATGTGTTGCATGTTTCAACGATGGCTTCATTACGATTTGAAGAAGATTTACCCATGTTTGATGCTCATTTTAATGAGAAATTGATTTTCGGATAATGTGTTGTTGAAAAATAAGGAAAATTTTTATGGTTTATGCATATAATATTTTATTTTTAAATTTGTGGTTGAAAATGAGTATGAGAAAAAATGAGATTTGGAAGATTGAGGATCAAACAGGGGCTTAGATTTAGACCGTGTCTGTCAATGTGGACTGATTAATGAAAAGGTTGGGGACAACTTGTGAACCAATTATGCAATTTCCCCAATGAAATTGACTTGTTCTAAAAGAAGGCAATTTGGCCTCTTATCAAGTCAAAGTGTCACGACCCTTCCCAGATTATCCTACTGGACCTGAAACATGACGTGTGCCGATGGCAGGTATCAACTAGACGTCGGGCCCACCATCAAGGCAATCTTGACTTTTCTTTGACTTTCAATATTTACTTTTAAAAAATTTTAATCCCATAGGAATTTATAAAATTTTGACAAAGTCTTCTCTATAATATTGACTTAACCAACCTGTAAAACAATGAGAAATCCTTAAACATGAAATCATAACTATTTGTTTTTAGAAGAATGAAATAATCTAATTTATGAGATTCGAAAAAGCAATTGAATAAAAAGTAAATCTATGTGGTGTCACAAAATCTCATTTCACCCGCCTTATATTTATAGTGTAACCTGTTAGCCCAATCAATTTTAAAAGGTTGATAATGTATTGACTAATTCACTTGTAAACCTTAAAATATCACCACAAACCATTTTCACGTAAAACCAAATTATATATATTTTGTTTACTGGTATACAGAATGCTATCTCACAATTATATATCATCATCAGCATTATACTGCATGACTTCAAACTCTTAATATATCATGTCTCACAAGATCAAAGAAATAATTATCATTTTATCACGTTGACCTTTCATTCATGAAAATATCGCTCAGTTTTCATTTTATCAATTGTTGTTCTTAACTAATAGTAACACTACGTTACCCCTTATTCACTACTCACACATGGAACAAATCCTGCTTGTTCTTTTCCCCAGAATGAACTTGGCTCAACAATTTCGTTAGCCATCTACCTTTTTATTCTTAAGATTTTCACTATGTGATCATGCTTGATATTGTTCAACTTAACCTATTTGTCTACTATTTCATTCCGAATAATTAAACTTATAAATACTCCTTTTGTCAGAATTCGTTGTGTAAACATGGATACTCTACTTGCCTGCAACATGAAAAATCATAGTCATATGAATTTAATTCTACCTAAAGCCCAAAAGCCAAATATATACAATGACATCAGCAGTCCATATCACTTCTTCATTTTGGTCCTCTAAGATTATCATATCACATCACATCATCATGAATTTTCTATTTACAAAACATGGTAATCACAATTTCTAACGAAAATATCCATGATAAAACAATCAATTAATTTCTCAAATCAATTATAACTCTATTATACAATCATCACCAACATATACCAAACATTTTCCAACTTGACAGCTTTAATGATTCTCCTAATCAAAAAAAATTCAATATCATTCTCCCATATAAATGATCATAAATACCCACATTAATAATACAAATAATCACTCAACGTCCCAAGATAATTAAGATTCCTCGCTTGATTGTCATAACATCGCCTGCACTTATCGTGCAAGATATAAATGATATTTTCTCATATATACCTCAATTATCATATAGTTCCACATTTATATATTAATACTTAAGCGATTCTATACTTCATCACTTTGAATGTTTATACATAAACTATCTGTAAAGCCGTCAAACTTCACTATAAATCAATAATTTGTTCAAAATTGTACTTTTATAATGCTAAACAACTAATAAGTCTTTCAATTATCTTATAATTGGAAATAATATATTCCCATACTAATTGCTCACGATTCTATTAATATTATTCCTTATAATCTTGACATTCATAACTTCGAGTAATAGTACGATTTTCAAACAGCTTGGGAGACTGTGTTTTCTGCCACCACATGTAATTACACACACTGAATATGCATGATCAACTAATGCGTTAACTATGAACACTTCTAAAGCTCTTTAACCATGCTTTGATACCAATTGTCACGACCCGTCCCAGATTACCCTACTGGACCTGAAACGTGACGTGTGCCGATGGGCCCACCATCAAGGCAATCTTGACTTTTCTTTGACTTTCAATATTTACTTTTAAAAATTTTTGATCCCATAGGAATTTATAAAAATTTGACAGAGTCTCCTCTATAATATTGACTTAACCAACCTGTAAAACAATGAGAAATCCTTAAACATGCAATCATATATAATTATATTACTCTCCAAATCTTCCAAACAAGACAATTGACATAATAAAATAACTACAGTTCTTAATCCCCTTCTTTATATATACAATCCAAAATACATCATCACCAGGCACATTCCTGACAAAGTATATAACTTATATAGAATAACTACATAGTCCAATGCATCTTCCTAGAATATAACTTCTAAGAGCTTACCAAAGTAACTCCTGCAAATGACAATGTTACAAAGTTCCTCGAGAGCTGCAAGGTTCCTTCTATGTTGCTAAAAATCTTATTTCTTCCTATACTGTAAAGGTGGGGAAAACATGAGCTTGTGACTCAGTGAGTGGAATTTCCAAAATAAATGTATTTTGTAAACCATTTTTGAAAACGTAATTTATTTCATAATGATTTTGCAACTTGAAATCAAAACATACTTGCTAACAATAATTGTTCATAAGGATCGTAGAATAATCATCTATGACATAACTGGAAAAACTAGAATATTTAAGAAACCACACCAAAATGTACCCAACTAAATCATTTGCTGAAGCTGGAATTTGAATTTAGTCATACGCGCGTATACTATTGAGCACCTCCGTTCCTGGTCCAAAGTCCCTCTTGGTACAAAAATGAGTCCCAAAGACCTTATATATACACCCTTACACACGGGCCACAGGCTCCCTCCGTGCATAAGAGTGGATCTTAAGATCCTCTGAACACAGGCCATAGGCCCCCTCCGTGACAGAGCTTTAAGATCACAAATAATATTCGCTAGTACACGGGCTATAGGCCCCCTCCGTGCACTAGCACAAAAACAGATAACCACATCTTGTACTTCTGGTGATTTTGAATTCATATATTCTTAGCTTGACTAATCATATTCGTAAAACGTGATAATAGAACTATCATGCTTGAACAAGTGTAATTATAAACCATTTTCCTTGATAAACACGCTAAAAGTCATTGATTTCAAAATCATTTGTAACTTAAAGAAAACCAACGTAATAGAAATCTTGCATAACATAAATTCTTTTAAGTTTTTAAAAGAATAACTTTTCCACTCACAGAGTTATTGATTGAAATCTAGCACAGTTGATAGGCCTCTTTAAATCTCCACATCATTTCCTGGAATCATAAAATAAATCTTTTATATTAAACCCAATCATAACTAACCATTAGAAATCGACTAAAATCATTTATAACTTAATTCTTTTACATTTCATTCTTATATATATATATATTTTTGTTACTGTCAATAGGCAATCAAATTACAATCCATTTGTTTTTCATGAGACAATGTTCAAAACCTGTTTCTTGCTTATCTTTTCCCACTTATCCATTTTCTTCCAACATAACCATTGTACCATTAATTCTGGCTAGGTTATTTCCATTTACAAATTAAATTTTCATGGGTTATTGTTAACATACAAATCTGTTACTCTATATTAATATCCAATTTCCCATTTTAATTCTTTGTCCTTCAACCATTTTACAACTTTCATGTAAACAAAGACAAGGACTTACCCACCTATATACACAATTTTCTTGAAAGTTAAATCAATTTGTTTCATTTTCGAAATTAATCAGTAACATTAACATAACTCCAATATTTAAGTAAAAAGACTTCACTATGGCTTCTCAAATCAAGCCCAGCATACAGATCACTTAATTACAAACCCAAAATAATTATATTCCATAATAAAGAATTTACTGACCTCTTGAATATTAAGGAGAGATGAAGAATCCAAACTAACATCATCCATCTACGGTAACCCATTTTCCGACCGCATCTTCTTCTATTTTTTTTTCTTTCTATTTTTCTCTCGAACTCTCTGGTCCCTTCCCAACAATGAGGAGAAATGGATCTTCTAATCCATTTATTGATATATATAAATAATTTAATTATCAAACAAGTCCTCACTTTTCATGTAATATAATACTTGGCCCTTAAATTTCCAAATAATACGACATTAAATCCTCAATTCAATCAATTGACCAGTAAATCCTTGATATTATAATTTATTTCATTCATGCCCTTTAAGTATTTTTCAATGTAAAATAGAACCCATAAAAATCATTTAGATAAATTATTTCCTCGCGAAAATATTTTCTGATCATTATCCCATTTGTTTTGGTTATAATATCATTAAGTATTTGAAACATATTCATAAGTAGCAAATTGGAAGAAGAGGAAACAACTACACAAATAACTTGAGAAAACTCGAATTTTGCACTGTTTAAATTTTATAATCTTTCTGCCTTGCAGTTGATATTAGGAAGCAAAAGCTTATTCAGAAGTACGAGGAACTCAAGGTAGTAGCAATTCTCACAATATTAAGGATATGTTTGGTAAATCGTTTATAAACAACGACGTGACAACATTTAATTGGTCAATTTTTATTTTATTTTTTGAGAAGTCAAAAATGGTGAGCGGGAATATTTGATTAAGTTGAAATTGTTGATTTTTTTTTTTAAAATGGATCAATGAGATGTTGCTATGTATTAGTTTATAAACAAATGTTACCAAACAATGCTGACATGTAACTATAATCTTCATATCACGTAACGTACTTGTGTGATCTTTTAGGGGGCTGGAAAACTTGAGTCTTTTCTTGACAAAAGATGAAGGAAGAATGCTGCAAAAGACCACAGATATGTGCCATATCGACGTTTTACTGTGCAATGAAGTTAATAACGTTATTGTGACTCTAGAAGCATATTTTCTTGGTCTTACCGACGTAAACATCACAGCTAATTCTCTGAGTACAATACATTTTCACAACTGATAAGGGTTTTTCTTGAGTTGTATTTTATATTATAAGAAGCCTTTTTGCATCTAAAATTATTCATTACCTTTTCGTGTCCATTTTCTTCTTTATTGCACATCGTTTAGTCTACCTTTTCCCCTGATTTGTAAATTGAACAATACTTAAAAAAAATAAAATCTAGTTAATTACATTTTCCAGTCTTATGGACTTTATGCACTAAGCATTTAGATCGTAACTCAAGAACTTGAATTGATAGGGATGGTGATGGGATGAAGAATCCCCGACAAAGATGGAATTGTAAACAGGTTTCCCTCCCTTCTGACCTTAGCCAACTGAGGAAATTATACCATTGGCCCCAACTTGTTGCCCTAGTAGCAAGTTGGTCCTCAATGTTTTGCTACAAGTGCACATCGGCCCTCCACCATATATGCCATCCAAATTAATTGTTGAATTGTCATAAAGGCTTCACATGTCCAACTTTAAGAAGCTAGGTTTGTTTCCCGACTTGGACTTGTTAGTCCAACAGTAAACTAACCAAGAGGGGAGTGAATTGGTTTATAAAACTTTTTCGATAAATAATTTCAAACTTAAAAATCAATGGGTACAAGTATGAACACTTAGTGTTACAAGTAACTAAACTATCAATGTAGTGTGCTATATATGTGTAAACTTAATTGATAAAGCAAGTATAGCACTTAGATATAGTGTTGCACAATATAAATTGATAGAAAAGAGTAAGTGCAATGTAAGTAAGTAAAAGGGATAAGAGAATGCAAACGCGATTTATGGAGGTTCAATCAACCAACGTGATCTACGTCCCCCGTTACCGAGCTCTCCGTCACGAGCAAGGTCAAATCCACTATATTGATAACTTACAATAAGGAGTATTGAATCCTTAGGTGACTTTACAACAAGGAGCACCTATCCTTTACAATCGAGTTTTCACAAGGCTCTCGAAACCACAAGATATAATGAATTGAATTTACAATTGAAATAACTCTCTTGACAAATGATATACTCAAATTAAGTATCGAGAGAGTTAGGCTAACACTTCAATAGATAGCAATGAATTAAGCTCGAGTGTTAGAGAAAAAACTTTGATGCAAATGATAATGAAAAGTTCAATGCAATCAAACAAAGTTCTTCAAAATAATCTCTTGTTAAAATATTGAATCAAATTAAGTATCAAGAGATGCCACACTTGAATAATTAACAATAAGTTAAGCTCAAAGTGTTTAGGCAATGGAACTTTGATGAATCAAATGATAATGAAAAATGTAGCACAAATAATCAAAGTTGGAATTTCTCTCTTCTAAAAGATTAAAACAAGTTTAGAACAAAGAGAGACTTACACTTCAATTCCAATATAGTGTGAAGATGTTGAAGAAGTTTAAACAATATAAAACCAAGAATCTTCACAAAACTTTCTTCCAAAAACTTTGATGATTTGATAAAACAAAGTTTAGATCAATCAAAGTTTTATAATAAAGATAGATAAATATAAATCAAGTAAGAATAATGAATTTTTCACAAGAAAGCCTATCTAAAATCTCCTCTATGTTATTGAAAATGAATGCAACAGAGAATGCTATTTATAGAGCAAATTTCGTACATACTGTCTTTTGCGGTCGACCTATTCAGTCATGCGGTCGACCTCAAAATAGCCATTGAGTTAAAAAACAGCAGTGCGGTCGACCGGTTGGTGTCATGCGGTCGACCGGTATGTATCATGCGGTCGACCGGTTCATTTTGCGGTCGACCTATTCAATCAGAATTTTAAGATTTTGATTTTTCAAGGTTTTCTGATCAAGGTTGATTTTGAAAAAGATATTTTGATGCTTTTAAAAATGTTACTTGAGCTTTATGAAGTGCATTGCCAACTATTGATGCATCAACCTTACATTAGATTGAAAAGCAATTTGTAAATGCTCAATTCTTTGTAGGCTTCATTGCTTGGTCTTCATGCTTTCCGACTTGAAATTTGATCTTGAATATCTTCGATTCTTTCTTGATCTTCTTTGCGTCTCATGTGCTTGATCACATAGTTTTGATTTATATCTTTGATAGATGATTTGAACATTGAATGCTTTGAATATTTATCATTATATGAAACACTTGAAGCACACTTGTTAGTAACACAATATATTCTTGTTTGTTATGATCAAAACAATAAGGTCAAATTAACCATAGGTCAACAAGACTATACTCAAAATTTGATGTGTGGCATGTTTCCACGATGACTTCATTATGATTTAAAGAAGATTTAGCCCATGTTTGATGCTCATTTTAATGAGAAATTGATTTTTTGGGCAATTTATGATTGAAAAGTGAGAAAAAACTTTCGAGTTTGTGTATAATATTTTATTTTTAAATGTGGTTGAAAATGAGTATGAGAAAAAAAATAAGATTTGAAAGATTGAGGATCAAACAGGTAGGAGTGGGCATTTTTCTCGGAACCGGTTGGAATCGGCCGGTCCGGATCGAGTTCAACCAAGGAATAAATCAATTTTCTTAGGCTGGTTGTATTTTTTTTTTTTTAAAAATATTAAAAGATCGCGATTCGATGATTCACATCTTCTGTCTTCCTTCAATTTAGGGTCTTGTTTCCTTCTTTATTTCTAATAGATTCTTTCTTCTTTTTAATTTCTTTAATTATTTCTTAATTTCTTAAAATCAAATCAATTAATTTATTACCTATCAATTCTCAAATACCAATTACCAAACCAAGTATGTCGGCACTACTTAATTATTTCTTTAATTACCAAATAACAATTTATTAATTTCTTTAATTACCAATTCCTTAATTTTTTTAATTATTTCCTAGTTTATACATACATGGTCTTTTGTTTTACTTTTAATCTTTGTAGTTTGTAAAGTGGGTGCAATACGATATGTCACATTTTTTGATATTATGTCATTGCTTGTTACATTAAAAGTGTAGGCAGCTTCCAATCTCAGTCGCATGCAACTTCTAATCTTTATTACTAAAGAATATTTTATTTTTGTATATATATATATAAAAGTGATTCTATTTTAACATTTTCAATGTAAAGAACCGGATCGAACCGAAATCAATTGGTTCGGTTCCATAATCAAATTTGGAACCAAAGGTTCCATTACTAAGATTCTCATTAGTACTTATTTTGGTTTGGTACGGTTCCTTTCGGAACCGAATTGAACCGAACCGCGCCCACTCCTTTAAATAGTGGCTCAGATTTAAACTGTGTATGTCAACGTGGACTAATTAATGAAAATGTTGGGGACAACTTGGTTGTTGTGAACTGCAATTTCCCCCAATGAAATTTTGACTTGTTATAAAAGAAGGCAATTTGGCCCCTTATCTATTCAAAGCCATTATTATTGCAGCACAGATTCATTAACAGGATAGAGAATTGAAGTCTGTAGTAACAAAGCATACCGATAAGGAAATTATTGTCGAGCACAAGAAGAAAGAGAGAGAAGCTACAAGGAAAGGGAAACGACATTATTATCTGGAAAAAATGTCTCTCTCCTTGTTGTTCCACTCCCTATTTCTCTCTCTTCCTGCTTCTGCTCTCAACCGTGAGAACATGAACGTGCATTGTTACATTTTTTCAGTTGCTCTTGCTTTGCATTCTCGAATAAATCGTCATTTCATTTTTCATTAGTCCACCTGTTTTCGTTGTAATATCATTAAGTATTTGAAACACACTCATAAATACCAAATTGGAAGAAGAGGAAACAACTACACAAATAACCTGAGAACAGTTGAATTTTGCAGAGTCTAAATTTTATAATCTTTCTGCCTTGCAGCTGATATTAGGAAGCCAAAGCTTATCTAGGCCTTAGGGTTGTCAAACGGGCCTAGCCAGCCCGTTTGACGTCGGCTCGTGTGGAAACGAGCCGGACCGAGCCGACTCATTTCCACACGAAGCCAACCCAAGTCCGGCTCGTCGCCCTCATTTTTTTCCCAAACGTGTAAGTGGTAACGAGTAACGACTGAAATAATTGAGATTTGAAAATATAAAAAACTTAAATAAACCCTCTTCCTTTAATCCGGGTTTGTGACTGGCTACATTTAATTTCTTGTAGGCGGAATTAAAATTGTACACAAACAAAATGTTACGTGTATAATTTTTTATTTGAATTTGAAAGATAGAATTCAAAATACAAAAAAAGAAAAATGCATATATTATTTATAGCATAATATATAATTGTAAGCAGTAAGCATAATAATTAATAATACAAAATAATTTACTCACAAATACGATTGTTCTCCGAATTCTTCTACCAGAATTTCACTTATCCTATTTTGTAACATTTTCTCTGCAAACTGCCAATCTTTCAAGCACATTAAGGCCTCTAGTATGTCTTTTTTAAGCCTTGACTTATATTCAGATAACACTCTTCCACCTGCATTAAAAGCAGTCTCCAATGCTACAGTTGATACCGGAGGTGCTAGTAGATCTCGTGCAATCATAGAACCAACTGGGTATTGACGCTCGTTTAGTCTCCACTACTTAAGAATATCAAATTTTTTTCTCTCGTCCTCGTCTAACATACTAAGAAAGTCGTGTGAAAAATACCTAGTTAATTCCTTGGAGTTTCATCTGAACTATTAAATGTACTAGAAGAACTAGAACCACTGACATGTATACCAGAAGTTCCCTTCATAGTCATAAGGTAAGAAAGTAAATCACTGTTTTCATTTTGTATCACACTACTGGTGGGAGCAGTTCTTCTAATATTTTTGCCTGACTTTTCGGCATTGAGTTCGTACATTTTACATAAACATTTTTCTAAATCTGTACATGTCAATGGAGTATCAAAAGTTAATTTATTTGATATTGCATTTATAGTGTGTTTAGTTCCCTCTAAATTTATTCTAGGGTCCATAATCATTGCTAATGGAAATAAAGTGGGTACATCTTCCCAATATTTTCTAAACTTAGTCTCCATTGATGTAATGATTTGCTTAAAAATAGGAAATGCTTTGTACTTGTTAAAATTATTATCAATGCAATAAAAATGCTTCAACACTAAAGGACTAGCGTGATAATAAACACCAGATAATTCGTTTGTAGCATCGTAAAAATGTTTCAAAAATTTTTTAACATGAAAAACAAGTTCCCAATCATCAGCCCCCAAACAAGTTCTACACAATGTGCATCAAAAGCTTGTTTTCTAGAAGGTGCCAACTCCTTGTATATCTCTTCATGTTGTGGATGAGTTTGATTGCTCGAATAAAAGACTTCTATTCTGTCGTGTATGTCGATCGAGCTCCAACCACGTATGCAGCCGTTAGCCACGTTGGGTATCTTCGTCAAGAGAAGAAACGGGGGGAAATGACATTGGTGGATGGTGGACGAATACGAAAACTGGGTGAGTGATTAGTGACATCGAAAAGTTCAGTCAGTGGTTACATTTCGAAAGTTCGGTGAGCATTTGTTAAATTTACCTTTTAGTAGGTATAATTCTCATATTGAACCAGTTCGCCTTAAAATTGAACGAAGCTGGACCATGCCCACCACTATCATGAAAAGTCTAGCTGTTTATTGTTTTAAGTTTTTCACATTGCCAAGGTTTGTTTTAGCAAAAATTACAATTCTAATCTCAGGGCGTGGAGTTCACTGCTTGAAGAATTAAAATGAAAAGACCTGAGCCTACAATTGCAACTTCAAATAAGATCAGATTCGATGATTGGGATAGCCACGAATCTTCCGAAGCTGTATGTATTTTGGCAATAATCTGTCTATATCCCCCCACCCCTGAATTGTTCCGAGCGACTTTTTTGATTTAAACCATTTAGCTATTAGTATGAGCGTGCATGCAAAACTGTAACTAGAAAATCTGTATGCATGTACAGTTGCTCGCAAATCCATGTTCAATTTATACTATATTGAATGGTGATTCTTCTGTTTGCCTTACCTATTCTGAACAAAATAATACTTCATATCATCCCCCAAAAGATTAAACCAAGTTATTAAATCATCCCCGTGTCCTTATTTTCTATAATAGTCCATGTTTTTTCTTTATTCTTTTTTATCTACAGAAGAGTGGATATAAAATTTTTAGTCGACAAATTATTTATATTAATGGACCTAAAATATATACCAATTTATGAATCTTTGGATTTTCTAGTGATTCTTATTTAGACCTTTGTGTACTTCCTATGACATGTAGCTTATAATGTACTTAACATTTAATTTGAACAGGAGGAGATTGAGCGGGAGCTTGCCGATGTGACATTCGAAGAGCTGCTTAGAGCACGGTCTGATGGATCGGAGATGGTGTACAGGAAGCCCAATGCAGAGAAAAAGAGCATCCGTGCAAATAAGAACAGGTTTTTTCTTATCATGACTACTTGAAATATTTTGACTTTCGTGAATTCAATACATATTATTCGCTAAATTTTTATTACGGTAATTGTCAAGGCCTATGGAGATGAGCAGCAAGAAGCCGGTCAGCAGATTAAGAGATGTCGTCCAAGTTCCTAAAAAAGTGGGTTTTATTTTCTTTTGTTGTTGTTTTGAGTACAATGGGAAAGGGGGAGTGGGGAATGGGTTGGATAGGATTCGAACCGCCACCACGAACGTGGGAAAAGTCCACTGATGCCACTAGACCAACATGCAATGGTAGAATTTTTGTATTTTTAATATGTCATGCAACTAGTAGAATCATGCAATTTAAATGTTTGTATTCTATATAACAGATACTTAAGAATGTAAAAGCGGTAATAGTAAATATTGTGACTTTATGGTTTGTTTGTGTGACTTTCTTGAGAACCTAGAATCACTTGCTCTATACAACGCAACCACTTTAGGCCCTCTTGGTAGTTTTACTTGCATATTGTTAAGAAAATTATATTTCTTGTTGTATTTTGTTTATTTTATAGATACACTGTCACTTCGTCTTCCTAAAGATCTACTAGTTGTGGATTTGGAAATGTTATTTTTGGCAAAATCATTCAGTATGTATGCTATGAACAACACCTTTATTTAATGCACATTCGAATCATCTTTAGATCAAATTAGCAAAACAAGAATTACTTTTGCTATGACAACTGAAGTTGATGCTGTGGCTTCATCGTTTTCTTAATTCTTTTATCCCATCTTTGCAAAAAGCGCTCTGATTTAAATTGCTTTACACTTTATTTCAGGTGGCACGTGATCCTCATTTTGAATTATTATGCGGTGAGCTCAATGAAGAAGGGTAAGCATTCTTTCCTCTGACTCCCCTGCTTTGTCTACCTGTATGCAAATGTATATATGGGTATCTGCATACATGGAACGATTTTGATTGATATGATTATGACTCATACATATTTGATGGACCCCTATTTGACCTTGATGGTAGAATATAGGCATAGATCTACGAAATTGTTACCTTTTTGGAAAAAAGAATGGTAGTTTAAGTTAGAAGCTTCATCCATAAATCTTGTTCAATTTTTTTCTGAGCTTTTTCCTCCTACCTTCTTAAATTAATGGCTGCTTCCATTTTTCCTTTCATTTTTTTTTTTTTTTTTTAAATCTAAAGGAGTCCTTCAAAGATAGAGGCTTGTACGTCATATTTGGTTCTTAAATGGATAGACAATAATGAACCATGGAAATTGTGCAAACCTCACCATCATTGTCCCTGACATATGTGCCATGTGCCAGCAGAGAACGAGATATATTCTTTTCTTTGAATGGTTCTCAAGTTCGATGGCCTTGGGTATGTTATAAGGAGCATTGAGCCATTGATGCTCTGCCTATTTTCCCTACATTATTTGTTAATCGCACAAAAGTAGTAGCTATGGGAAAGTTTCAATTTGATTAGTTGGGTTGTTCTAAGACAAATAGACAACCTATTGAACCCCTTCGCCATTGCTTCCAAAATTATCTCAAATACTCTGACTAGATGTTTAAAATTAATGCATTCTTTTATTTTTCTTGCAATTCGCTTCCTGCCTCCACCTCAATGTTATTCTAGTTCAGCAAACATTTGCACAAGGGTGCTCGCAAAACGGCTCGTCGGCTCGGGTCGCTCTGGCTCGGCTCGGAAAAAGCTCGGGCTAAGCTCGGCTCGAGGCTCGAGCCGAGCTTTTTTTTGAGAGACGGGCTTTTGCTCGGCTCGGCTCGAGCCAAAAAAAAGCCTGCTAACAAAGCTCGATGGGAGCTTGAACAATGAATTTCGACAACGAGTTTGGCTCAACTTGCTATATATACACATTTTCAATAAAAATTTTATGAATTTTTGCTATAAAAATAAGAGAAAAAGTAAAAGTTCGGGAGTTGGCTCGGCTCGGAAAAAGCTCGAGCTAAAGCTCGAGTCGAGCCTTATTTTTGGGGACGAGCTTTAGCTCGGCTCGGGCCAAAAAAAGTTCGACCCCAAAAAGCTCGAGCCAAGTTCGAGCCTTGATCTTCGGCTCGCGAGCCGGCTCGGCTCGGCTCGTTGACATCCTCTGTCTGTAGTCTGGTTGATTAGTATGCTATTAGTGTCTGAGCTTTGGACTTGGAGAAGAAGATTTTCTTTTCCACCTGATTTTCATAGTATTTATCTTGCGGTAAAGCTCAGATTTTGTTGTATGACGTATGCTTTGGATGTGCGGGTTTAAGAAGAGATATGATGTTATCTACAAGAATGAATTGCCTGCTGAAAGAGAGGTAGCATTCATTCGGCATTTTAACTAATTATATAATACTGCTTTTATGTCAGCTACTACCAAATTGATTACTCTTTTTTGGCATCTGAAGGCACTAAAGAAAAAGATGAAAGAAGAAAAAGATCCACAAGTCATAAATGAGCTTAAGAAGCGTATAGCTCAGATGGTTAGTGCTTTTACTATGAATGTCTTCCAAAACCAAATATTTTCAGCTAGATTCCTTTAGACTCTGAGAGATTCCATGTACAAACAGGGTTTCCCTCCCTTTCGACCTTAGCCAACTGAGGAAATTATACCATTGGCCCCAACTTATACTTATTGCCAGTAGCAAGTTGGTCCTCAATCTTTTGCTACAACTGCACATCAGCCCTCTACGATATATACCATCCAAATCAATTGTTGAATTGTCATAAAGGCTTCACATGTCCAACTTTAAGAAGCTAGGGTTGTTTCCCGACTTGGACTATATCCAAAAATTTGATGTGTTGCATGTTTCAACGATGGCTTCATTACGATTTGAAGAAGATTTACCCATGTTTGATGCTCATTTTAATGAGAAATTGATTTTCGGATAATGTGTTGTTGAAAAATAAGGAAAATTTTTATGGTTTATGCATATAATATTTTATTTTTAAATTTGTGGTTGAAAATGAGTATGAGAAAAAATGAGATTTGGAAGATTGAGGATCAAACAGGGGCTTAGATTTAGACCGTGTCTGTCAATGTGGACTGATTAATGAAAAGGTTGGGGACAACTTGTGAACCAATTATGCAATTTCCCCAATGAAATTGACTTGTTCTAAAAGAAGGCAATTTGGCCTCTTATCAAGTCAAAGTGTCACGACCCTTCCCAGATTATCCTACTGGACCTGAAACATGACGTGTGCCGATGGCAGGTATCAACTAGACGTCGGGCCCACCATCAAGGCAATCTTGACTTTTCTTTGACTTTCAATATTTACTTTTAAAAAATTTTAATCCCATAGGAATTTATAAAATTTTGACAAAGTCTTCTCTATAATATTGACTTAACCAACCTGTAAAACAATGAGAAATCCTTAAACATGAAATCATAACTATTTGTTTTTAGAAGAATGAAATAATCTAATTTATGAGATTCGAAAAAGCAATTGAATAAAAAGTAAATCTATGTGGTGTCACAAAATCTCATTTCACCCGCCTTATATTTATAGTGTAACCTGTTAGCCCAATCAATTTTAAAAGGTTGATAATGTATTGACTAATTCACTTGTAAACCTTAAAATATCACCACAAACCATTTTCACGTAAAACCAAATCATATATATTTTGTTTACTGGTATACAGAATGCTATCTCACAATTATATATCATCATCAGCATTATACTGCATGACTTCAAACTCTTAATATATCATGTCTCACAAGATCAAAGAAATAATTATCATTTTATCACGTTGACCTTTCATTCATGAAAATATCGCTCAGTTTTCATTTTATCAATTGTTGTTCTTAACTAATAGTAACACTACGTTACCCCTTATTCACTACTCACACATGGAACAAATCCTGCTTGTTCTTTTCCCCAGAATGAACTTGGCTCAACAATTTCGTTAGCCATCTACCTTTTTATTCTTAAGATTTTCACTATGTGATCATGCTTGATATTGTTCAACTTAACCTATTTGTCTACTATTTCATTCCGAATAATTAAACTTATAAATACTCCTTTTGTCAGAATTCGTTGTGTAAACATGGATACTCTACTTGCCTGCAACATGAAAAATCATAGTCATATGAATTTAATTCTACCTAAAGCCCAAAAGCCAAATATATACAATGACATCAGCAGTCCATATCACTTCTTCATTTTGGTCCTCTAAGATTATCATATCACATCACATCATCATGAATTTTCTATTTACAAAACATGGTAATCACAATTTCTAACGAAAATATCCATGATAAAACAATCAATTAATTTCTCAAATCAATTATAACTCTATTATACAATCATCACCAACATATACCAAACATTTTCCAACTTGACAGCTTTAATGATTCTCCTAATCAAAAAAAATTCAATATCATTCTCCCATATAAATGATCATAAATACCCACATTAATAATACAAATAATCACTCAACGTCCCAAGATAATTAAGATTCCTCGCTTGATTGTCATAACATCGCCTGCACTTATCGTGCAAGATATAAATGATATTTTCTCATATATACCTCAATTATCATATAGTTCCACATTTATATATTAATACTTAAGCGATTCTATACTTCATCACTTTGAATGTTTATACATAAACTATCTGTAAAGTCGTCAAACTTCACTATAAATCAATAATTTGTTCAAAATTGTACTTTTATAATGCTAAACAACTAATAAGTCTTTCAATTATCTTATAATTGGAAATAATATATTCCCATACTAATTGCTCACGATTCTATTAATATTATTCCTTATAATCTTGACATTCATAACTTCGAGTAATAGTACGATTTTCAAACAGCTTGGGAGACTGTGTTTTCTGCCACCACATGTAATTACACACACTGAATATGCATGATCAACTAATGCGTTAACTATGAACACTTCTAAAGCTCTTTAACCATGCTTTGATACCAATTGTCACGACCCGTCCCAGATTACCCTACTGGACCTGAAACGTGACGTGTGCCGATGGGCCCACCATCAAGGCAATCTTGACTTTTCTTTGACTTTCAATATTTACTTTTAAAAATTTTTGATCCCATAGGAATTTATAAAAATTTGACAGAGTCTCCTCTATAATATTGACTTAACCAACCTGTAAAACAATGAGAAATCCTTAAACATGCAATCATATATAATTATATTACTCTCCAAATCTTCCAAACAAGACAATTGACATAATAAAATAACTACAGTTCTTAATCCCCTTCTTTATATATACAATCCAAAATACATCATCACCAGGCACATTCCTGACAAAGTATATAACTTATATAGAATAACTACATAGTCCAATGCATCTTCCTAGAATATAACTTCTAAGAGCTTACCAAAGTAACTCCTGCAAATGACAATGTTACAAAGTTCCTCGAGAGCTGCAAGGTTCCTTCTATGTTGCTAAAAATCTTATTTCTTCCTATACTGTAAAGGTGGGGAAAACATGAGCTTGTGACTCAGTGAGTGGAATTTCCAAAATAAATGTATTTTGTAAACCATTTTTGAAAACGTAATTTATTTCATAATGATTTTGCAACTTGAAATCAAAACATACTTGCTAACAATAATTGTTCATAAGGATCGTAGAATAATCATCTATGACATAACTGGAAAAACTAGAATATTTAAGAAACCACACCAAAATGTACCCAACTAAATCATTTGCTGAAGCTGGAATTTGAATTTAGTCATACGCGCGTATACTATTGAGCACCTCCGTTCCTGGTCCAAAGTCCCTCTTGGTACAAAAATGAGTCCCAAAGACCTTATATATACACCCTTACACACGGGCCACAGGCTCCCTCCGTGCATAAGAGTGGATCTTAAGATCCTCTGAACACAGGCCATAGGCCCCCTCCGTGACAGAGCTTTAAGATCACAAATAATATTCGCTAGTACACGGGCTATAGGCCCCCTCCGTGCACTAGCACAAAAACAGATAACCACATCTTGTACTTCTGGTGATTTTGAATTCATATATTCTTAGCTTGACTAATCATATTCGTAAAACGTGATAATAGAACTATCATGCTTGAACAAGTGTAATTATAAACCATTTTCCTTGATAAACACGCTAAAAGTCATTGATTTCAAAATCATTTGTAACTTAAAGAAAACCAACGTAATAGAAATCTTGCATAACATAAATTCTTTTAAGTTTTTAAAAGAATAACTTTTCCACTCACAGAGTTATTGATTGAAATCTAGCACAGTTGATAGGCCTCTTTAAATCTCCACATCATTTCCTGGAATCATAAAATAAATCTTTTATATTAAACCCAATCATAACTAACCATTAGAAATCGACTAAAATCATTTATAACTTAATTCTTTTACATTTCATTCTTATATATATATATATTTTTGTTACTGTCAATAGGCAATCAAATTACAATCCATTTGTTTTTCATGAGACAATGTTCAAAACCTGTTTCTTGCTTATCTTTTCCCACTTATCCATTTTCTTCCAACATAACCATTGTACCATTAATTCTGGCTAGGTTATTTCCATTTACAAATTAAATTTTCATGGGTTATTGTTAACATACAAATCTGTTACTCTATATTAATATCCAATTTCCCATTTTAATTCTTTGTCCTTCAACCATTTTACAACTTTCATGTAAACAAAGACAAGGACTTACCCACCTATATACACAATTTTCTTGAAAGTTAAATCAATTTGTTTCATTTTCGAAATTAATCAGTAACATTAACATAACTCCAATATTTAAGTAAAAAGACTTCACTATGGCTTCTCAAATCAAGCCCAGCATACAGATCACTTAATTACAAACCCAAAATAATTATATTCCATAATAAAGAATTTACTGACCTCTTGAATATTAAGGAGAGATGAAGAATCCAAACTAACATCATCCATCTACGGTAACCCATTTTCCGACCGCATCTTCTTCTATTTTTTTTTCTTTCTATTTTTCTCTCGAACTCTCTGGTCCCTTCCCAACAATGAGGAGAAATGGATCTTCTAATCCATTTATTGATATATATAAATAATTTAATTATCAAACAAGTCCTCACTTTTCATGTAATATAATACTTGGCCCTTAAATTTCCAAATAATACGACATTAAATCCTCAATTCAATCAATTGACCAGTAAATCCTTGATATTATAATTTATTTCATTCATGCCCTTTAAGTATTTTTCAATGTAAAATAGAACCCATAAAAATCATTTAGATAAATTATTTCCTCGCGAAAATATTTTCTGATCATTATCCCATTTGTTTTGGTTATAATATCATTAAGTATTTGAAACATATTCATAAGTAGCAAATTGGAAGAAGAGGAAACAACTACACAAATAACTTGAGAAAACTCGAATTTTGCACTGTTTAAATTTTATAATCTTTCTGCCTTGCAGTTGATATTAGGAAGCAAAAGCTTATTCAGAAGTACGAGGAACTCAAGGTAGTAGCAATTCTCACAATATTAAGGATATGTTTGGTAAATCGTTTATAAACAACGACGTGACAACATTTAATTGGTCAATTTTTATTTTATTTTTTGAGAAGTCAAAAATGGTGAGCGGGAATATTTGATTAAGTTGAAATTGTTGATTTTTTTTTTTAAAATGGATCAATGAGATGTTGCTATGTATTAGTTTATAAACAAATGTTACCAAACAATGCTGACATGTAACTATAATCTTCATATCACGTAACGTACTTGTGTGATCTTTTAGGGGGCTGGAAAACTTGAGTCTTTTCTTGACAAAAGATGAAGGAAGAATGCTGCAAAAGACCACAGATATGTGCCATATCGACGTTTTACTGTGCAATGAAGTTAATAACGTTATTGTGACTCTAGAAGCATATTTTCTTGGTCTTACCGACGTAAACATCACAGCTAATTCTCTGAGTACAATACATTTTCACAACTGATAAGGGTTTTTCTTGAGTTGTATTTTATATTATAAGAAGCCTTTTTGCATCTAAAATTATTCATTACCTTTTCGTGTCCATTTTCTTCTTTATTGCACATCGTTTAGTCTACCTTTTCCCCTGATTTGTAAATTGAACAATACTTAAAAAAAATAAAATCTAGTTAATTACATTTTCCAGTCTTATGGACTTTATGCACTAAGCATTTAGATCGTAACTCAAGAACTTGAATTGATAGGGATGGTGATGGGATGAAGAATCCCCGACAAAGATGGAATTGTAAACAGGTTTCCCTCCCTTCTGACCTTAGCCAACTGAGGAAATTATACCATTGGCCCCAACTTGTTGCCCTAGTAGCAAGTTGGTCCTCAATGTTTTGCTACAAGTGCACATCGGCCCTCCACCATATATGCCATCCAAATTAATTGTTGAATTGTCATAAAGGCTTCACATGTCCAACTTTAAGAAGCTAGGTTTGTTTCCCGACTTGGACTTGTTAGCCCAACAGTAAACTAACCAAGAGGGGAGTGAATTGGTTTATAAAACTTTTTCGATAAATAATTTCAAACTTAAAAATCAATGGGTACAAGTATGAACACTTAGTGTTACAAGTAACTAAACTATCAATGTAGTGTGCTATATATGTGTAAACTTAATTGATAAAGCAAGTATAGCACTTAGATATAGTGTTGCACAATATAAATTGATAGAAAAGAGTAAGTGCAATGTAAGTAAGTAAAAGGGATAAGAGAATGCAAACGCGATTTATGGAGGTTCAATCAACCAACGTGATCTACGTCCCCCGTTACCGAGCTCTCCGTCACGAGCAAGGTCAAATCCACTATATTGATAACTTACAATAAGGAGTATTGAATCCTTAGGTGACTTTACAACAAGGAGCACCTATCCTTTACAATCGAGTTTTCACAAGGCTCTCGAAACCACAAGATATAATGAATTGAATTTACAATTGAAATAACTCTCTTGACAAATGATATACTCAAATTAAGTATCGAGAGAGTTAGGCTAACACTTCAATAGATAGCAATGAATTAAGCTCGAGTGTTAGAGAAAAAACTTTGATGCAAATGATAATGAAAAGTTCAATGCAATCAAACAAAGTTTTTCAAAATAATCTCTTGTTAAAATATTGAATCAAATTAAGTATCAAGAGATGCCACACTTGAATAATTAACAATAAGTTAAGCTCAAAGTGTTTAGGCAATGGAACTTTGATGAATCAAATGATAATGAAAAATGTAGCACAAATAATCAAAGTTGGAATTTCTCTCTTCTAAAAGATTAAAACAAGTTTAGAACAAAGAGAGACTTACACTTCAATTCCAATATAGTGTGAAGATGTTGAAGAAGTTTAAACAATATAAAACCAAGAATCTTCACAAAACTTTCTTCCAAAAACTTTGATGATTTGATAAAACAAAGTTTAGATCAATCAAAGTTTTATAATAAAGATAGATAAATATAAATCAAGTAAGAATAATGAATTTTTCACAAGAAAGCCTATCTAAAATCTCCTCTATGTTATTGAAAATGAATGCAACAGAGAATGCTATTTATAGAGCAAATTTCGTACATACTGTCTTTTGCGGTCGACCTATTCAGTCATGCGGTCGACCTCAAAATAGCCATTGAGTTAAAAAACAGCAGTGCGGTCGACCGGTTGGTGTCATGCGGTCGACCGGTATGTATCATGCGGTCGACCGGTTCATTTTGCGGTCGACCTATTCAATCAGAATTTTAAGATTTTGATTTTTCAAGGTTTTCTGATCAAGGTTGATTTTGAAAAAGATATTTTGATGCTTTTAAAAATGTTACTTGAGCTTTATGAAGTGCATTGCCAACTATTGATGCATCAACCTTACATTAGATTGAAAAGCAATTTGTAAATGCTCAATTCTTTGTAGGCTTCATTGCTTGGTCTTCATGCTTTCCGACTTGAAATTTGATCTTGAATATCTTCGATTCTTTCTTGATCTTCTTTGCGTCTCATGTGCTTGATCACATAGTTTTGATTTATATCTTTGATAGATGATTTGAACATTGAATGCTTTGAATATTTATCATTATATGAAACACTTGAAGCACACTTGTTAGTAACACAATATATTCTTGTTTGTTATGATCAAAACAATAAGGTCAAATTAACCATAGGTCAACAAGACTATACTCAAAATTTGATGTGTGGCATGTTTCCACGATGACTTCATTATGATTTAAAGAAGATTTAGCCCATGTTTGATGCTCATTTTAATGAGAAATTGATTTTTTGGGCAATTTATGATTGAAAAGTGAGAAAAAACTTTCGAGTTTGTGTATAATATTTTATTTTTAAATGTGGTTGAAAATGAGTATGAGAAAAAAAATAAGATTTGAAAGATTGAGGATCAAACAGGTAGGAGTGGGCATTTTTCTCGGAACCGGTTGGAATCGGCCGGTCCGGATCGAGTTCAACCAAGGAATAAATCAATTTTCTTAGGCTGGTTGTATTTTTTTTTTTTTAAAAATATTAAAAGATCGCGATTCGATGATTCACATCTTCTGTCTTCCTTCAATTTAGGGTCTTGTTTCCTTCTTTATTTCTAATAGATTCTTTCTTCTTTTTAATTTCTTTAATTATTTCTTAATTTCTTAAAATCAAATCAATTAATTTATTACCTATCAATTCTCAAATACCAATTACCAAACCAAGTATGTCGGCACTACTTAATTATTTCTTTAATTACCAAATAACAATTTATTAATTTCTTTAATTACCAATTCCTTAATTTTTTTAATTATTTCCTAGTTTATACATACATGGTCTTTTGTTTTACTTTTAATCTTTGTAGTTTGTAAAGTGGGTGCAATACGATATGTCACATTTTTTGATATTATGTCATTGCTTGTTACATTAAAAGTGTAGGCAGCTTCCAATCTCAGTCGCATGCAACTTCTAATCTTTATTACTAAAGAATATTTTATTTTTGTATATATATATATAAAAGTGATTCTATTTTAACATTTTCAATGTAAAGAACCGGATCGAACCGAAATCAATTGGTTCGGTTCCATAATCAAATTTGGAACCAAAGGTTCCATTACTAAGATTCTCATTAGTACTTATTTTGGTTTGGTACGGTTCCTTTCGGAACCGAATTGAACCGAACCGCGCCCACTCCTTTAAATAGTGGCTCAGATTTAAACTGTGTATGTCAACGTGGACTAATTAATGAAAATGTTGGGGACAACTTGGTTGTTGTGAACTGCAATTTCCCCCAATGAAATTTTGACTTGTTATAAAAGAAGGCAATTTGGCCCCTTATCTATTCAAAGCCATTATTATTGCAGCACAGATTCATTAACAGGATAGAGAATTGAAGTCTGTAGTAACAAAGCATACCGATAAGGAAATTATTGTCGAGCACAAGAAGAAAGAGAGAGAAGCTACAAGGAAAGGGAAACGACATTATTATCTGGAAAAAATGTCTCTCTCCTTGTTGTTCCACTCCCTATTTCTCTCTCTTCCTGCTTCTGCTCTCAACCGTGAGAACATGAACGTGCATTGTTACATTTTTTCAGTTGCTCTTGCTTTGCATTCTCGAATAAATCGTCATTTCATTTTTCATTAGTCCACCTGTTTTCGTTGTAATATCATTAAGTATTTGAAACACACTCATAAATACCAAATTGGAAGAAGAGGAAACAACTACACAAATAACCTGAGAACAGTTGAATTTTGCAGAGTCTAAATTTTATAATCTTTCTGCCTTGCAGCTGATATTAGGAAGCCAAAGCTTATCTAGGCCTTAGGGTTGTCAAACGGGCCTAGCCAGCCCGTTTGACGTCGGCTCGTGTGGAAACGAGCCGGACCGAGCCGACTCATTTCCACACGAAGCCAACCCAAGTCCGGCTCGTCGCCCTCATTTTTTTCCCAAACGTGTAAGTGGTAACGAGTAACGACTGAAATAATTGAGATTTGAAAATATAAAAAACTTAAATAAACCCTCTTCCTTTAATCCGGGTTTGTGACTGGCTACATTTAATTTCTTGTAGGCGGAATTAAAATTGTACACAAACAAAATGTTACGTGTATAATTTTTTATTTGAATTTGAAAGATAGAATTCAAAATACAAAAAAAGAAAAATGCATATATTATTTATAGCATAATATATAATTGTAAGCAGTAAGCATAATAATTAATAATACAAAATAATTTACTCACAAATACGATTGTTCTCCGAATTCTTCTACCAGAATTTCACTTATCCTATTTTGTAACATTTTCTCTGCAAACTGCCAATCTTTCAAGCACATTAAGGCCTCTAGTATGTCTTTTTTAAGCCTTGACTTATATTCAGATAACACTCTTCCACCTGCATTAAAAGCAGTCTCCAATGCTACAGTTGATACCGGAGGTGCTAGTAGATCTCGTGCAATCATAGAACCAACTGGGTATTGACGCTCGTTTAGTCTCCACTACTTAAGAATATCAAATTTTTTTCTCTCGTCCTCGTCTAACATACTAAGAAAGTCGTGTGAAAAATACCTAGTTAATTCCTTGGAGTTTCATCTGAACTATTAAATGTACTAGAAGAACTAGAACCACTGACATGTATACCAGAAGTTCCCTTCATAGTCATAAGGTAAGAAAGTAAATCACTGTTTTCATTTTGTATCACACTACTGGTGGGAGCAGTTCTTCTAATATTTTTGCCTGACTTTTCGGCATTGAGTTCGTACATTTTACATAAACATTTTTCTAAATCTGTACATGTCAATGGAGTATCAAAAGTTAATTTATTTGATATTGCATTTATAGTGTGTTTAGTTCCCTCTAAATTTATTCTAGGGTCCATAATCATTGCTAATGGAAATAAAGTGGGTACATCTTCCCAATATTTTCTAAACTTAGTCTCCATTGATGTAATGATTTGCTTAAAAATAGGAAATGCTTTGTACTTGTTAAAATTATTATCAATGCAATAAAAATGCTTCAACACTAAAGGACTAGCGTGATAATAAACACCATGAGTTCTAGTATCTATATCATCAATCTCATTTTCCAAATCCACCAAATTTTTAGGAATTGGAATTTCGTTGAGACCTAAAAATTCATCAACAAATTGACTAGAAGGATAACCATGAGATTTTGAGTGTGCCATTAGAAATAATGAATTTGGAAATTTGAAATTGGAGATCGAAATGAAATATTGAATTTGAGACAATATTGAATATTGTATATGAAAACGAAATATTATAGGCTTATAGGTTATAGCACTATAAATTAGAATATAACTAAAAAGTGGAAATATAGAAGTAGAATATTGCAATTGAAATTTGAGAGATGAGACTTGAGAAAGTTGATGTTGAGTTGAGAGAGTTGAGAGAAATTGTGATAGAAATTAGGAAAAATGTATGTATATTTATAGGTGTAAAAAAAAAAAGTATAAAAAAACGGTCACAATTTGTGACCGTTGTCAAACGCTAACGGTCACAAATGTGACCGTTTGTGACGAGCCGGATGGGCCGGCTGGCGAGCTAGCCCGTCCGGCTCGTAACAAATGAGCCTAACCGGCCGAAATGGGCCGGCTCGCTAGCCGGCCCGTTTCTCGGCCCGTTGGACTAGTCCACGAACTTCATGAGCTGAACCCGAACTGTCCAATACTCAAATTTTTTGTCCGTTCCAAGTCCAAGTCTTTTTTTTACGAGCCGAACCTAACTTTTAACGAACTGAACCGATCCGAACTCACGAACTGTCCAGCCCGTTTGCCACCCCTAAGCTTATCCAGAAGTATGAGGAACTCAAGGTAGTAGCAATTCTCACAATATTATGGACCTGTTTGGTAAACCGTTTGTAAACAATTGTTTATAATAGCATCGTGACAACATTTCATTGGTTCATTTTTTTTTAAAGTAAAAAATGGTGGACGAGAATATTTGATTAAGCCGAAATTGTTGATTTTCTTAAAAAAGGGATCAATGAGATGTTGCCATGTATTAGTTTATAAAGAAATTTTACCTAACAGGGCTGACATGTAACTAAAATGTTCATATCACATAACATACTTGTGTGATTTGTTAGGGGGCTGGAAAACTCGAGTCTTTTCTTGACAAAAGACCAATGAAGAATGCTGCAAAAGATCACAGATATGTGCCATATCGACGTCTTGCTGATGAAGCGAATAACATTATTGTGACCGCACAAGCATATTTTCTTGGGTTTATCGGTGTAAACATTACAGCTAATTCTTTGAGTATAATACATTTTCACAACTGATAAGGGTTTATCTTGAGTTGTATTATAAGAAACTATTTTGCATCTAAAATTATTCATTACTTTTTAGGAGGAATAATATTGAATCTCACAAAATATATGAATATATGAAATAATAATAGATATGAATGTGAATAAAATTTTATGTTCAACTTTCAGAGGATACGAAAAGAAAATTATTACTAATATAAAATACGAACTTTATCATAAACAAAATTTCGTGTCCATTTTCTTGTTTACTACATCATCGTTTAGTCTACCTTTTTCCCTTGATATTTAAATTGAATAATAAAGAAAAAAGAAAAAAAAAATCACGTTAATTACGTTTTTCAATCCAATGGACTTTATGTCCAAGTAGACACAACATAAGAACTCAGACTGGTAGGGATGGTAAGGGGATGATAAATCCCCGACAAAGAAATAGGTTGAGTAACATATATGTGCATGGATTCAGCTTTTCTGTCTGTTGAAAACTTTCCCATGTGCAGGTGAGGCCATTCCCTAGACATGCTATTAGTGATGGAGAGAGTAACTTGACTCTCAATGAATTGGGTTTGAGCAGCAAACAAGAAGCCCTGTATCTATAGTTAATATAGCATGTTTGTTTCGGGGTCTTGTTAGAAAACTGTTGTAAGGTTTTAATCAATCGTGTGGGCTTATATATGAATTATTGTGTATTGAATTAAAGGCTATCAAATATGGTTAAGCTCATTTAAAGTGATCTAATAAGGATTTGGTATATTGAACTTTTATGCATCTAATTAATGTCTGAGCTTTTATGTGTAGAGACCATGTCATTGTTCCTAATTTCATGATGGACCGAATTAGGTTAATAGACAATCCAGATATAAATACGGTTATGATCCCTGAATCACACTTACTATTCATTCTGCTCTGATATCCCATCATCAGAGAGAAAATATGGACTACGTGTTGATTTGGAAGACACAACCGCCCGAATCGATCATCGTGAACAATTTCTGATTAAGGTACGCTTCCGCTTCTGTTATTTCATTTTTGATAATTCAACATGATGATTTTGTATTATAGATAAATAATTATCTGTAATGAGTTTTCTAACAAGTGGTATCAGAGTCAATCATCATATTGGATTATCAGTTCAGTGTTTAGTCTTACGGTATAGTTTGGACTGAAAATTACAATTCTTAATCAATTCTGGAAAATTATATCATGCATGTATATGAATCTTGTAATACCACTTTTCGTTTTACGTGCTTTCTTGAATACCACCCAATTTTTATGATGAATAATTTATTTGACAATTATTATTGATAATAAGTTGAATTATTTTGCAGTAGAAGGACTTGGACGCCGTCTCGATCAATGTACCAATTTGAAAGTTTATAAATTGGTTATTTTAATTATTTACGTGCAATTTTATGTGATTAATTGTTTTATTGTCTAAGCATGTTATTTTCTATTTTATTATGCTAATTTGAAACTTGGGGGGAAAGTTTAGTGACAATCGTGGGTAAATAGAACTTATAGACTTACTTAAACAAAAGAGGGAAATTGAGGGACCAACTTGCAATTTTCGAAAGATTAAAAACTTAATATTAACATAACCCTCACTCCTCTCTCTCTCACACCGCTCCCATCCCTCTCTCTACTCGGTCGCCTCTCTCTCGACTCTCCTTCGCCTCACTCAACTCTCGGCGTCTCTCTTGATCCCTCACATCTCTGTCTCTCGCGACTCACTCTCCTCTCCTCTCACGGCGACGACGCCGCTGCTGCCACCCTCAATGTCGCCGACCACTGGTTACCAACCGCCACCGGTAAGGCACTCACCTTTCCCCCGACCGAACACACACAGCGTACACGTGATTTTTCACACGCCAACCGATCTCTGTATTGATGTGTGTACATAAATGTGTATATAGGTTAATTGTGTGTAAATATGTGATGTTTCTCATATTTTTCAGATTTAAGTTTACTTAGTTTCGACTGATAGCGTTAAATTGGGGTTTGGTAATGCATATGTATGTGGGTATTGATGTATATATGTATATATGGATATGCAATTTCACAGTAGATTGTCATATTTCAAATATATGAATATGGGTTTTTCATAGTATATGAAGGAATTTCAAATTTGGGGCTTAATTAGATTTTTTGAATCTTGAATTTTTATTTGAAAATTTGAGATATGTAATGTCATACTGTATAATTTCAGATTTTATGGATTCATTGAATTAATTGGTTTTGTTGAATTTATAACTAAATTGAAATTTGTAATGTATTTTTGGAATTAGGAAATTTAGTTTTAATTAGTGTAATTGACAATTTACTTCGATTAGTTAATTTGGAATTATCTTTATAATTTCAAAGTTTAGAGTAAAATTTTAAATGTGTACTAATTCCAAATTTCAAAATGTAGAAACTCAACAGTTATTTCACCTTGATTCTTAAAAGAGTAAATTTAATTTTTCCAGATTTATTAATAGTTAAATTTCTAGTTGTGATAATATTGAGTAATTTTGACTTTTGAATAATTTGATAAGTAAGATTTCGATGTTTCTTACCCTTGAATTTAAACACTTATTTCGAAGGTGATAGTATATGTGTTTGACAAGATTTAAGGACACGTTTGAGTTAAATTGTGAGTCTAATAGAAATGTTAACCTCAGTTATGAGTTTTGTTTATAATATTGAATAGGATGATGAACGTGTTTGTTTCAAATCTAAAGTTATACCTTATTAATGAATGGATATAATTAGGAATTTTGGTACATTGACGTCACGGGCATCCGAGACTTTTCCACTTGCAAATTCAGAAACGGTAAATTACTAAGGGCTGCAAGTAAGTAAACTTCCCCTATTTTCATGAAAGTAGAAAGTTAATGTGAAATTAATGTGCGTAAGTGATTTCGTGTTAATTACTTAATGTTGATGTATTTGATGTGTGATATGCAAGTATGTGTATTTAAGGAAATGTTCAAGCATGCACATTATCATGTCATTGCATCATTAAGCATGCATTGGCATCGAAATGGGAAAGTCAAATGTTTTATTTTTAATGAATGGAATGTGTCAAAGTGCAATTTTGTCAAAAAAAAAAAAAATTATGTATCCCAAGTTTTTTTTAGAATGAATGGGTGTACTTCTAGTTCATGAAAGTTGCGAGTGGGAAATGGGGCGCGGGGGACCGGCGTACCTGAATTAAGTCGCTTTGCGACGGAATGTTCAACCATTTACGGTGGAATGTTAAACAGCTTTGCGGTGGGAAAGTGAATGTTAAAACGCTTTGCGGTGGAAATGTGAATGTTAATCTGGTTCCAAATAAGAAATTTCCCACTGTTATTTGATTGACTAGAAGTTACATCAAGTGAGCTCACGATGGAAATGAAGTGAAAGTTTTGAAATGTTAAGTGAAAGTTTGAAAAGTTTGAATTTTCTGGAAAGTAAAGTAAATGGGGATACATATATGGAATTTTTAAAGCATTCATGTCATAAGCATGCATGAATGCATACAGTTTACTTATTGAGCTTTAGCTCACCCCAATCCCTCCCCAACATTTCAGGTGATGAAAGTTAGGTGATCCGAGGAGAGTACTTGGCCGTTGACTCAGACAGTACCCGTTGTCGCCTTACTTAATAAAGTTTAAATTTTTCAAGTTATCATTTAAACTTATTCCTTCATTCATTATTATTGATAAGGGTTTGGTCGAAGTTAGTTTTGATTAAGTATGGATAACGTATTAGAGGTTAAATTACCTCTTATTTCATTTGTCAATGTCTGTTGATATTTTGGGAAATCTTATGCTTGAGGAGTTTGGGGAATGAATGAATTGGTTTTGGCGATGATGAATGTGATTGAGATGTGATTGATGCTTTAAATTTTTAAAATGGTTTTGATGTCCCTCTACAGGTTGGCTATGTCCAATTTATAAAAGAGACTCTACCGAAATTTCTGTAAAACTTTATAATAAATAAATGAACATTTTAATTGTGTAAACGATTTAAATTCCGCACTTAATGTGAATGGGAGTTACACGCCTAGGTTTTAGACTCTTAAACTTGGGGTATTACACTGGTTCTGTGAATTGATTGAAATTTACCTTTGGATTTAACGAAAATTGAGTATGAAATTTGAATAAGCCGAATTGATATATTTTCGAATTGGGTCTTGAATCTTCGTAAAACATCTAATGCCGTGTGCATAATATGAATTTGAGAAAACATGCAGATTCAAATGGAATTTCTGTGTATGTATATGCGCAAGTTTGTTTTTGAAATTAAATATATGGATATGTACGTTGATTCTTATTTTCTGGTGTTGGGTTTGCCTTTGGATGTTGAGGGTTTGATTTATGGATTAAGTTGTTGTGTATGGATTCGATTTGAGGTTGTATATAGAATTTGTACGTTGATTTTGGGTGGATGAAGAAGAAGGTATGGCCGACGGTAAACCGTTGTCACATTGGAGGGTCAGACGCGCTGCGGTGCAGCGCCTTAGATGGAGCTGCAAGTCGCAGCGTCAGGGACTGGTTGCAAGACTGAGGTGAGTAGCGCCGGAGAAGGCGCTGCATTCGGGTGCAACTGCCCTGGTAGTGGTGCCACGTTCTGCCATTTTTTTGCAACGACGGTAACTAGGGTTTGAAACCCTAGTTGTTGCGATTTTGAGGCAGGGGCATTCACTGTAAATTAGAATTCTGCAGTGGGTTTTTGTGCAATTTTGGATACTTTGAACTATTTTCACTTCAAAAAACTCTGTTTATTCTATATTTATGTTTAAACCCTAAAGTTATGAGATTATTTAAGTTGGCCTTTGAAGTTAAGAAATTTATAACTTCAGCCCCTAAAGTTATAAATTATTAAAGTCGGGACGTTTTATAGTTGAGAATTTTCTAAGTCAACATTTTTTTCTAAATTGGTCCTTAAAGTTTCAAAGTTTTCTAATTTGGACCCTAAAGTTTGATTTTTTTTTCAAATTGGGACCTAAAGTTTGGAATTCTCCTAATTTGGCCAATAAGGTTTTGGAAAAATTGAAATTATGTCCTTCAAGCTTAAATTTTTTTATAATTGGCCACGAAAAATTTAAAGAATATTGCAATTTGATCATTCAAATTTAAGTTTTACTTTATTCTAAAGTTTTGAATTCTATAATTCAATTCCTAAAGTCAAGATATATGCAAATCAGTAATTTCAATTTCAAATTTTGGTACAACGAACTCTTTTAAGAGATATAATATTCGAAAGTGAGTTAATAGAAGCAGCATGTTTCCAAAGGAACCTCCCTTGTGGAGATTAATTAACTTAAAATATTAGAAGGTGTTTGTGTATGTTTTTCATGCAGATGTTGATCGGCCCAAATGAAGTTCAATGTTTGGCTCGAATTTCACATGCACCTGTGGTGGTAAACACGTGACAATTATTTAGTTTAGCATATGATCAATAAATCGGTCCAAAGAAAGGTTTATTGGTGACACATCTTATTGCCAGTGCTTGATCACTACACTAAGAGAAAACTATGTGTTTGTGTGTTATTCAGGCAGATATTGATCGGCCGAAAGGAAGCTCAATGTTTGGATTGAATTTAACATGAACTTGATAAACACGTGACAGTTATTTGGTTTAACGTGTGATTAATAAATCGGTTCAAAGAAATGTTTATTGGTTGACATGTCTTATTATCAGTGTTTGATCAATACACCAAGAGTACCACTTACAAGTTAATATTTCTGTCCGAAGACTTAATACTGATGTTGTGCTAGGTATCTTTTGATGGGCTCTACCATTATTTGAAATTATGATTAGCATAATAAGGTACTTATGTGAACTATTTTGTTTAAGTGTTCTCTATTCAATTTAAAGTTCTGATACTAGTATCTCTGCTAGCATAAATCTCAATTTCCATGCTTATGGGACAATCTTCAAGGATTGGAAAGAGAACATTAATATTGTTCTTAGTTGCATCGATCTAGATCGTGCACTAATGATTGAGCAACTTGATCCTCTTTCAGATGAAAGTTCGTCTAATCAAAGGAGGAGCTTTGAGAAGTGAGATCGCTCAAATCGCATGAGTCTAAATGAACATTATGTGGGAATTTCGGAAGCTTTTAATGGCACAGTATATGAAGAGGTAAATAATGCCATGAGTTCCTTGCCGACATTAAGAAACATTTTTCTAAAAATGATAAGGCTAAAACAAGCACGCTTCTACAAAGCTTGATTTCATTAAAATATAAAGGCAATGGGAACATAAGGGAGTACATCATGTAGATGTCTCACACTGCTTCAAAACTTAAGGTACTAATACTCGACTTGTCTGATGACTTGCTCGTACATTTGGTATTGATATCGCTTCCTACACAATTCAATCAATTTAAGGTTAGTTATAACTGTTAAAAAGGAGAAATGGACTCTCAATGAGCTCATTTCATAGTGTGCAAGCTTCTTGCACAATTTAGTCAATTTAAGGTCAGTTGTAACTATCAAAGGGAGAAATGAACACCAAATGAGCTCATTCTATTTTTTGTGCAAGAGGAATTAAAGTTGAAGCAAGACAAAATTGAAAGTGTTCACATGGAAAATACCTCCGAAGATAAGGGTAAAGAGCATAAAGTTGCTAAGGGTTCAGAACAAAAGAAATCATATAAAGACATTGAGGGTTGTTTCTTTTGCTAGAAATCTGGACTTTGAAGAAAGATCGTACATAGTACCAACTAAAGCTACCGCTAAAACACCTTAATAGCTTTTGACAAGCAGAAAGCCTAGTCTGAAGTATTTCCACATCTGGGGATGCCCAACTTAGGTTAGGCCTTATAGGCCGCATAAAGAAATTGGACTCCAAACGAGTAATCATCTACTTTATTGGTTATTCTGGGAAATCGAGGGGCCATAAATTTTATGATCCCACACTTAAGTCAATTTTTGAAATGGGAACTCCAGCATTTTTTGAAGATTTTGAGTTTGGGGGGAGAAATAAGGTCAAAGATATTGTCTTTAAGAAAGAAGTTGAGGAAGGATCAGTTTTGATTCCTACTGTTGCTTTTGACAATGTACAAGTTTCTATGCATGTCATTGATCGAGAAGCATATTCAACCTCAACTAGACAATGTTGAAGAACTTCCCATCCAAAATAAGGTAATTATTCCAGAAGTACAAAATTAACAACATCAAGAACTAATGCCATTAAGGAGATCCACATGAGAAAGGAAAAATGCTATTTCGGATAATTTAAATAGATTTTTCCAAAAACATGAGGAAATAATGGAATGGTGAAAATTACCCAATCAATCTCCATCAAGCCATGCAGGGTTCTAACTATCAAAAGTTGATTGATGCCATAAATAAGGTGTATAAGCTTATGCAAGACAATAAAGTTTGGAATCTAGTCCCAGTACTAGAACGTGCGAAGCCTATTAGTTGTAAATGGATTTTTAAAACCAAGAGGGATTCGATAGGTAATGTGGAAAGATATAAGGCTCTCTTGTAACTAAAGACTTTTTGCAAAAGGAAGGCATTGACTAGTTTCAATGAAATACTCTTTCATGAAAATTATGGTTGTTGCACATTTTGACCTTGAGTTACATCAGTGGATGTGAAGACGACGTTTCTCAATGGAGACATTGATGAGACGATCTATATGTTGCAATAAGAAAACTGTGTATCAGTAGACCTGAAGAATATGGTTTACAAATTAAAGAAATCCATCTATGTGCTCAAGCAAGCTTCCTGTTAAGGGTAATACAAATTTCATCAAGTAATTATATCATTTAATGTTGTTGATGATTATGTGTATTACAAGTTCAGTGGGAGTAAGACTGTTTTCCTGGTTTTTTATGTTGATAGCATACTGCTTGTCACTAATAATATAGACATGTCACATAAAATTATGAGATTTTTATCAAGAAATTTTCTGAATAAAGATCTTGGCGATGACTCTTTTGTATTAGGGATTCAGATACATCGAGATTGCTCTAGCTGTATTCTTGGATTATCAACAAAAGGACTATATCAATAAAGTACTTAAGAGATTTGACATGCAAGACAATTAACCAGGGGACACCCCTATCGCTAAGGGATACAAATTTTGTCTCAACTCATGCCCGATAAATGATCTTAAAATTAAGGAAATGCTGAAGATCTTATATAGTTTAGCTATAGGAAGTCTGATGTATACTCAAGTTTGTACGCGTTCGGATATTGCATACATTTTGGAATGCTAAGAAGATATTTAAGTAACCCTGAGATGGATCATTGGAAATTTGGAAAGCATCCAATAGGGTTATAAGGTATTTAAAGAGAACAAAAGATTACATTTACATGCTCACATACAGAAGATCGGACCAGTTGGAGACCATACGGTATCATGATTTCGATTTTTCTAGATTCCAAAACAGTAGAAGATCCACATCAGGCTACATTTATCTGCTAGTTGGAGGAGCTGTTTCCGAATGAAGTGACTAGCAGAAACTTATAGTTTTTTCCATCATGTCAGGAGAGTTTGTAGTATTTTGAAGCATCTAATCATGGAATATAGTTGCGAAATTTTGTCATTGGACTGCGTATACTGTACGATATAGAAAGACCACTTAAGATATATTGTGACAATAAGTAAGCAGTTTTATATTCAATAACAACATGAGCTCAACTACATAAAGGGGCTCAGGGGGAAAATTGCATAATTGATTCACAACAACCAAGTTGTCCCCGAACTTTTCATTAATCAGTCGACATTGATAGACACGGTCTAAATCTAAGCCACTATTTGATCCCCAATCTTCCAAACCTCATTTTTCCTCATGCTCAATTTCAACCACACATTTAAAATTAAAATATTAAACACATAAACCAAAAAAAATTTCCTTACTTTTCAACTACATATTGTCCAAAAAATCACTATTCAAAAAATCAATATCTCATTAAAATGAGCATCAAACATGGGCTAAATCTTCTTCAAAACATAATGAAGCCATCATGGAAATATGCCACACGTCAAATTTTTGTATATAGTCCAAGTCGGGAAACAAGCCTAGCTTCTTAAAGTTGGACATGCGAAGCCTTTATGACAATTTAACAATTGATTTGGATGGTATATATCGTATAGGCATGATGTGCAGTTGTAGCAAAAGATTGAGGACCAACTTGCTTCGAGGGCAATAAGTTGAGGCCAATGGTATAATTTCCTCAGTTGGAAAAAGGGAGGGAAACCCTGTTTACAAACCTGTACATGCCATCCCTCAGAGTCTAAAGAAATCTAGCTTAAAATATTTTTTTATGGAAGACATTCATAGTAAAAGCACTTACCATCCGAGAAGCTCATTTATGACTTGTGGATCTTTTTCTTCTTTCATATTTTTTTTTTAGTGCCTTCAGATGCCAAAAAAGAGTAATCAATTTGGTAGTAGCTGACATAAAAGCAGTACTATATAATTATTTAAAATGCCGAATGCATGCTTCCTCTCTTTCAGCAGGCAATTCATTCTTGTAGATAAAATCACATCTCTTCTTAAACCTGCATATCTAGGGCATACATAATACAACAAAATCTGAGCTATACAACAGGATAAATACTATGAACTAGAATAACATTAACGTACAAGCCTCTATCTTAGAAGGACTCCTTTAGATTTTAAAAAAAATGAAAGGAAAAATTGAAGCAACCGTTAATTTAAAAAGGTAGGAAGAAAAAGATCAGAAAAAAAAAATTGAACAAGATTTATGGATTAAGCTTATAACTTAAACTACCATTTTTTTTCCAAAAAGGTAACAGTTTGGTAGATCTATGCCTATATTCTACTATCAAGATCAAATAGGGGTCCATCAAATATGTATGAATCATAATCATATCAATCAGAATCGTTCCATGTATGCAGATACCCATATATACATTTGCATATAGGTAGACAAAGTAGGTGAGTCTGAGGAAAGAATGCTTACCCTTCTACATTGAGTTCACCGCACAATAATTCAAAACGAGGATCACGTTCCACCTGAAATAAATTGTAAAGCAATTTAAAGAAGAGTGCTTTTTTGCAAAGACGGGATAAAAGAATTAAGAAAGCCACAACATCAACTTCAGTTGTCATAGCAAATGTAATTCTTGTTTTTCTAATTTCATCTAAATTCTTATTTAGGATACCAGAGGGACCCAATTGGATTTATATAATGTAGGCTCCCAATAATTAGATCCAGTCAAGCCAACCAATAACCGTCTAATCTAATTGTTTAATAATTCTCACATTCTACTAAAGGTGAATTATTGTAACTCCTATTTGTTTAAAAGAATCATAGAAGCTAGATAATTAATTCCTGCAATTAATTAATCCTCTTGACTTGTGAGTCTAATAGTTTGTCTGCGTATGATAATTAATTAGGCATGCTATTGACCATATCACCTAATTACTTACACACTTTGCTTAAATAAATAATCTTATTGTCATGATTTCTATTTAGCAGCAATTGCCAAATACTAAGCTTAAATTTCTGAAATCATATTTGCATTAGAATATTTCAGTAGTCTCTCTCCTTAATTCTATTAATGAGAGCAACAGATTCTCTTAAGCCCTTATGTTCTTAGGTTTGTGATGTGATCCGGACAAGGCATCGAAGGTCGAAGTCGAGTCATCGGAAATATGATAGTGATCTACGTGCAAAACGGAGCAAGTTCCGTGTTGGGGTCGAGCCAAGAAGAGGGACGGATCGAGCCGAATCAAGAAAAAGAAGTAATTTGGGCAGAAAATACTTTACAGCCGTAAAAGAGGATCTTCACGGCCGTAATACATATATTCACGGCCGTAACACTTACTATCACGGCCGTAACAAATTATCGAAGGAAAATGCAAAAATTAAGCAGAACGAGACTTACGGCCGTAAGCCTGGGAGTTACGGCCGTAAAAGGGGCATTTCACGGCCGTAAGAGTTTCGTCACGGCCGTAACTAACAAACCAGATTTTATCAGAAATGCCATTACGGCCGTAAGAGAGTTCCTCATGGTCGTAAATGAGGAGTGCCAGATTTCCGGGGATTTTCAATTATTTAATTTCCTTTTTAGTTTTTGGTTATTTTCCTATTTTAGAATTTTAGTCTAATTAGAATTCTATTTTGAGTAAATTAGATGCTAGGTTATTTTGCTTATTTATACGCTTTTTCAATTCATTGTAAAGACAGAAGTTTTGAGATTAATAATATTTGAGAGAGGATTCTCCAAAATTGAAATGTTGAGTTTTTCCCTTTGTTTCGAACTTATCAAAGATTCGATCTTTGTGGCGTTCATCCAACGAACTCATCAAGGAATTGACAACCCTTGTGGCATTCACCAATCCTGGTTCTTCAGTCCGCATCGTCATTAATTGCATCGTGATTGTTGGTTCAAGGTTTTACCGTCAAATCTATCTTCTATTTTTTCGTTAGTTTCTTCGTGTTCTTATTATTTTCGAGTCAAATCTGATTTAGATCTTTCCTTGGTTTTAATTGTCGTTATTTCGCGTTTTTTGACGAGATTCCCCGACTGGGATCTCATCAGTTTGTAAAGATTCTCTTTGTTGAAAAGTGATTACAGTCTCATAATTGATTCATTGTCTTAATTGTGTGTCAGTGTTGGGTCTTTCCTCTTTTCCTTTTACTTCTCGTTAGTTATTGACGCTGTAAAAAATCCTAACATTGACGCGGAAAGATCTGGTGATACTTGATCGTTGGAAAAGATGAATGAACTCGCCTTGAAGGACCTGCAAAAAGGCGAGGAGGATTCTCCCCGTCGCCCCTCCGATGTGAGAATTAGTATTTTGGAGAAAAATAGAGAGAGAATATATAACTGGAAAGCGTAAAGATTGAATGAATAATATGTAATCAAAGGAGCTGTATTTAGGGAATAATACAAAAACAAGGTGGTTATAATACCACATTTCAAACTTAAAGTAATAAGTTTAAAAACTTCACAAATCAGGTTATAAATAAAATAATTAATATATTGTATAAATCACCCACCCTCCATCCCACTCCACTTCAAATCTGTAAATGATCTGCATCTCTACCATTGACCACCACCAACTACCGCCACCACCACCACCACCACCACCAACCACCGTCGTCACCACCACCACCGCTGTCACCACCACCAACCACCGTCGTCACCACCACCACCGCCATCGTCACCACCACCAACCATTGTTGTCATCACTATCACCACCTCCAACGTGACCTTCGACTCATCTCCACCACCACCACCACCCCCACCACCACCACAAGAAAACTGATGAATTGTGAAATTAATAAAAAAATATAAAATCTGTAACTTACATTCAAATTTTGAATTAACGGACATCGCATCTTCACTAAAGCCACCGCCACCCAACTCCGCCGCCGCCGCCACCACCTCCTGTCGTCACCTCCAGAATCCAGAAGAAGAAGACTGAAACATTTTTTAACATGTGACCTATTGCACCATATGTGACCCGTGACCTAAGGCGTCATATGTGACATGTGACGGCCATCTGGAAGAAGAAGAAGAATGTAACATTTTTGAACATGTGACCTAATGAGACATCTGGAAGAAGAAGATTAGAACATTTTTGAACATGTGACCTAATGAGTCATATGTGACCTATGATTATTAATTGTCATTTGCAAGATGTAAAATATGACATGCGACCCTCAAATGTAATATGTGACTTAAAGTATGAATCAAGATGTGATTGTGACCTAAACTATAAAGTGTGACCAATTTTCTTGAATTTGTGTCTTGATAAAATTGATATGTGACCAAGGGATTTTATGACTTGTGACCTGTTACGTGTGACCTCCAGGCTCCAGCATATGGACTGTAATGCAATGTATCAAATAGATTGTGACCTGAACAATTCTGAAGTGTGACATGTGACTTTCTGCATCAAATTTGACATGTGACATTCGCATTTTGAAGTGTGAACAATGACATGTGACCTAATACATCAAATGTGACTTGAAAATTTAAAGTGTGACCTGCGACTTAATAAATTAAATGTGACATGTGACCTAAAACATTTAAAGTGTGATCTGAGATTTATGTGTGACCTGTAACTTAATACATTAAATGTGATATATAACCTAAACATTTAGAGGTGACTTGAAAATTTGTTGTGTGACCTGTGGAATATAGCTGTGACCCATTAATGCGTCAATGTGACCTAAACATTTAAAGTGTGACATGAAAATTTGTTGTGTGACCTGTGGAATATGACTGTGACCAATTACATGTGACCACACTGCACAACCAGTGAACACAATGCACAATCACAACCACCACTGACAGCAAATGCACAATAAGTGACCGCACTGCACAACTACCAGTGACCACGCAAATGCACAACCAATGACCACCGTCACCACCGAAAACTAATTTTGCACCACCATCACCTTCAAGCTCGAAATTCACATATTGATGTTGGAATATAGATTTCTAATCGTCAATAATATGAGAATAAACACAAACAAAATCACAATCCCCAATTCAACACCACATCACCATACCCGAGCCTTAACCATCATAGCAGACCAAAAACCCAAACACCACTACAACCTCAACGACGTACAACCCACCAACCTCCACTGCCAACCTGATAACCAAACTTCCATTTACCAAGCAACCTGCAATGGCAAACTCCACACACCCAACTAAGACAATTCCATAGCTCAATCGAGCTTCGAACTATCACTTCTATAATTTGTAACATCATATTTCCCCAACCATGAACCACCACAAAAATCCCATAACCATCACACGAACACCCCCTCAACAATTGCCTGCTGCCACTTCGAAAATCCCCGCCTTTTTACACCCAAGCAACCAGAAAAGAACAAGAGATAGACTTTACCCAACATCTTACCATCATCTCCGGACCATCACAGGAATCAAAACTCCCAAAATGAAATCCCTTTAGCCTAGGTTTACACCAAAATCCGAGCCCAAACTCTCTTTTCTTCGCCTCCCATCGCTAGCCATCGTCCCACCACTCGTTGGCGGGGTCGCTGCCAATGGACACTGGTGGAAGGAGCACCAATCGCCCTCTTCGCTCGCTCACCGGACATTGCCTGGGGACGGACGATTTCTCTGTCGGATGTTTACCAGATTTGGGGCTGAACCAGGGTGCTTCATGGGTAGGTTGATTAATAAATATTACTTTATCTATATTATAGTATTTGACACCTTATTTGTGAATATAATAGTATTATTCCTGACTTGTGAAATTGGGCAAAGATAACTCGAGTGTGGTGTAATTTCCACCTGTATTTATAGGGCTGAAAAGCCCATCACCTTCTTTAATTAAAGAATGAGTCCTTTTGTTATAGACTTACTTTTTAGGAAGAGTTCTAAACTTATAAGGATTCAGTTCCTTTTTTAGAATGTTTCCTTCTTTAAGACGTGTTGCCTTGAGGCCCAAGAATGGGGCCCATTAACTAGGCCCATTGGCGAGAGCGATGCTGGGGCCTGCTTGCATGGGACAGAGGCCGGGAAGTGCCACTCTGATCCACTAGTGTCAAATTAGAGAGAGAATATGGTCGGGATTAACCCGGCCTAATTCTCAAGATATGATCGGGCACAAGGCTCGACCACAAGGCTCGACCCTTATTTTCGTAATACATTGAAGTAGAACAGGGATCGGGTCAAACCCGACCCTATATGGTTTGGAATCAGGTCGGGAAAATGAACCGACCTATGGACTGTGAGGGATGAGATCCGGTGAGTTCGGGTTATACAGTGGATATAAACTATTCCCAGGGAAGGTTCGAGCTTAAGGTGGTGGCCAGGATTTCCCTTAATTTAGGAAGTTGGAAAATAGTACTGATCATTGGCTCCCTGAGTTAGAGATCGGTAAAAGATTTATGGACGCATGACAACTGTCACACGTACTTTGCCAACTAATAGGATTTAATGCTTTAGAGTAAATGAATGGTCCCCTTTTAGATTCATGACAGGTGGTAGGGAGGAGTGTCGAAATTTCGAATTTTCCCCGCTTATTTGGCCTATATATATGCGGTCCCCATAGTCTCATTCCCTTTACTTACAAATTTTGAGAGATCAGAGAGCTCCTCAAACAATTTGCACGATCCCATCCTCGACAAAACTTCTTAGCATCTAGGTATGCTCGACCTTTCCCGACCACTCTTAATTTTATTGTTTATTTATGGAGTTATGGTGTGGCAAGTCACAGTGGGTGATCTAAGGGGGATAGAGAATTTGGACGAACCCCAAGAGGTCGAGCCTTTAGGTTTCTACCAACCTCCGCCTAGTCCTTGAGGATGTGAATCTGATAGTGGGAATGAAGTTGATGATAGTTCCCGGGCATGTAGGGAACCGAGATAGGCCGAACTTGAACTTCCCACTTACTATAATAAAATGAAGGAACATATGATCGGGGTGGACATGAGGAGGTATAGATTGGAAGAGAGGTATATAGCTAGGGTCCCAAATAAGGAAGAGTATTCTTACCACTGTCGGGAAGGGAAATGGTGATGTAACACGAGGCCTTAATGGTCGGGCTTAGGTTTCCTCAACACCATTTCTTTATTAACTTCTTGCTGACTGGGAGAATATTTCCGGGTCAATTAGCTCCCAACGGGTGGAGGATTTTCGTGTTTTTTTATGTTTTGTGTAGGAGTCTAGGAATAGAACCAACTGTCAACCTTCGTAAATGCCTCTTAGAATTTAAGTTTTTACCCGGTGCAATAGTTTTGTGTATCTGTGCGGGAAGGGTCAGTTTGAAGTTCCCTGGGTTCCTTCCTCTATCAAATATTGGAAGGAAAAGTTTTTCTTCACTAAGCCCAGGGAGGGAGAGAATCTTTTCTGGCCGACCTTTAGAAGCCCAGATGTTGATTATTTTAATAGGGTAGGTAACTTGAGTGAGGAGGCAATAACCGAGCTTATGGAAAATGTTGTGAGGGTACGCGACTTCGGGTTATTGGCTGAAGAAGCCAATGACCTTGTAAATGACGATATTCTTGACAGGGCCGGTCTTGACCTCTAGCCCGGTAGGGTTCGACCTTCTCAATTACGTAAAGAAAAGAAACTTTCTTGATGTATTCCCTTTTTCTTCCTAGCACCCACTTTTCTTTGTGATCTAACTAATCCCGAATTTACTGAATTTCAGGAATGGGTTTTTATTCAGAAGCGCTGAAAGAAGCGGCAATTGCCAAGGCCTAGGGCTCTTTGGCCAAGAGAGTGGTGGACGGGGTCACCCGGAGGAGACCTCAGAAAAGATCTAAAACTGCACCTTCAGGGCCTGGCCAAACATCTCAAGCCAATGAAGATGTTCCCCGCGGAAGAGCGGATAGGCAACGGAGAAGCCGGGCTCCCCGCATTCTGAATTTGAGGTCGAGTAGGAGAACCCAACTTTGGCAGACTGTAGGAGGAAGATGCAGGATTCTCTATACCCGGATTTGGTGAAAAAATACCAATTTGAGGTGGGTCTGGAACAAGGGGTTGAGCATATTATGAGCGCGGCTCTACAGGTAAGGATCGGGCGAACTCGTGCTTTTTGGATTCTCTTTTATTACGAGAATTTTTCCAACTTTTTCTCTCGACCTGGAAATGCTTAGCATTATTCAGGGTGTCTCTCTCCAGAGCATAGAATGGGGTGAGACTGCAAGTCAGCTAGTTCACCTCGTCCAGTACGAGGCGACCCGAGTTACAGCTGCAGAGGAGGCCCTTGCAAAGACTCGGGCGGAGCTCGAATCCATGACTTAAGAGCACGAGTAAGACCGGGAGGAAAATGCCTGCTTAACTGAAGATATAAGGAAGGCTCAGGAGAGGGAACTCCAAGCTAAGGTCTCAGCGATGGAGGCTTTCAAGGGGTCGAGTGAGTATAAGCTCGCCCTGGGGAATTATGCACTTGAGTCGTATACTCAAGCTATCAAGCAGGTGTGAGCTTGGTGTCTTTTGAACTCTCCCGACCTTGACACCAGCCCCATGGCGGAATTTCCTTTAGGTTCTGATGAACTTGACCTTACTCCGTTCGAGGAAGAAGAAGATTGTGAAGCGGCCATGGACGCAGAGAATGGGAGTGAACCCGAGCCAGAAACCTGACCTCTTCTCTTCTTCTTCTTTTCTGAAAAACTGTAATCAACCTGGGGTATGCCCCAAGGACCACTTGTAATTTGATTTTTGTGAATGAATTTGCATATTTCCTTTCTATTTTCGCTCCTTTTACTTGTGTTTTTTACAAGCTGATCTAAAAAGATCGTTTTTCGTGTCCTGATAACTATAGGGTCAAGTAAAGATGACCTCATAATTTTTTATTGACTTTAATTCTTTGTCGTATCAAAACTTTGGATTGATGATAATTGGTAAGAAATGCCAGGCATAGCCGACTTTGTAGTTAAATTGTACAAATATTAGGTTGGGCTTTTGACTTGGCGCAAATTAGAACCTTATTTCAGAAGGTCGGGAACCGTCGAACTTTCAAATTATTCGCAAGGAAGAGGTGGAACTTTTGAATTTGTAAATGTGAGAAATAATTTGTAACGCCTTGCCATGGGACATTGTAATTTATTCGTGGAAGAATAATTTGTAATGTCTTACCATGAGACATTGTAAATTATTTTTTGGGAAATAATTTGTAACACCTTGCCATGAGACATTGTAAATTATTCGTGGAAAAATAATTTGTAACGCCTTGCCATAAGACATTGTAAATTATTCGTGGAAGAATAATTTATAACGTCTTACTATGAGACATTGTAAATTATTTGTTGGAAAATAATTTGGAACGCCTTACCATGAGACATTGTAAATTATTCGTGGAATAATAATTCGTAAAGTCTTACCATGAGACATTGTAAATTATTTGTTGAGGAGTAACTTGTAAAGTCATTTGGATGACCTTGTAAGTTACTCCCAGATTTTGTCCTCTGGTGCTCATTCTTTGGAAGAAATACTTTTATTAAGGGGGACTGAACTGTGGGCCTCGTTAAAATCTTATTCAAAAAAAGAGTTCCCGTCCCCTACTCTGAAAAAAAAGTATGATGGGCGCACAGACCCGATTTTACTAAAAAATTACCGATGGACGTGCAAGTCCAGACATAATTGAGAAAAAATGGGTTCGCAGACTCGACTCTTACTTAACTAAACAACCTTGTTACTGTTAGAAAGGTTATCACTTGTAATAAGGCTTCAGATTTTCCACATTCCAGGGCCGAGGAAGGGGTTTTGAATCCATTGTTCTGAGGATGAACGAGCCCTTTCCTACTTTTCGAATGACTTTTTACGGTCCTTCCCATATAGTTCCAAGTGTTCCAGGCTGATGACCAGCGGGCTTGCTTCGACGTAGGACAAGGTCTTCCATTTTGAATTCTCTTTTCTTGACTCGAGTGTTAAACTTCTTTTCCATGGCCTGTTGATAAGCAGTTATTCTGAGGGTAGCACTTTCCTTGACTTCTTGCAGAAGATCTTGGCTTTCTCTCTGCCCCTCAATCTGATCGGTGATTCTGTAGTCATTGCGCGGAAGCCGGGAATTGTTACTTCTACTGGAATAGATGCCTCCATTCCAAAGGCTAGCATAAATGGTGTTTCCCCTGTTGCACTCTTGAATGTTGTTTAGTTTGTCCAAAGTATTTTTGGAAGTAGTTTGGGCCAATCACCCTTGTCACTGTCAAGGCGAGTCCTCAAGTCTTGCAAGATGAGTCTGTTTGTAAATTCAGCTAATCCATTACTTTGCGGGTGCGAAACGAAAGTTAACCTGTGTTCTATTCCCAGATTGTTGCAAAATTGTTTGAAGGCTTGGAAATGAAGAATTTCAGAGAAAACAAACTTATAGCCGTAAGTATAGTCGTCACGATTGTAACTCTTAAACAGAAGACCACTTATGGCCGTAAATGAGTTTTTCATAGCTGTAACTTCAATTTTCTGGAATTTCCCAAATTTTAATTCTTTTCTATTTTTAATTATTTATTTCCATATGTTGAACCCTAATTACGGCTAGGGCTAGGTTTTAGGTTTTTTGACTGAATTACGTTTTGTTTTTCATTATTGAGAGATAACTTTGATAATATTGAATGAAAATTAAGTGTTTTTCTCTTTGAAAGGTTGAGGATTCCCTTTTTTGTTCTTCAAAAATAATTCTGAACTTATCAAATATTTGTGAGAATATTTTTGGCGTTCCATTCAGAAACTTATCAAGGAAGTTGAAATCCCTTACGGCATTTCGAAAACTTTGGTTCTTCAGTCCGTATCGTCGAGTTATCGGGTAGTGATTGTTGGGTCAAGGTCCTATCGTCAATCCATCTTTTAATTTCGTTGTTTTCTTCCTTGTTTTCTTTTGTTTGACTGAATTTAGATCTTTCCTATCGTTTGTGTTTTATTTCGTGTTCTTTTCTCGTTTCCGGAGTGGGATCGCATTAGGTGATATCAGAACTTGGATCTGGATTCAGCTCTTGGTATTTCTTGATACTTTCTTGATTTTCTCGAGTCTTCACATTCTTCGTGCCAGTAAATCTTTTTCCATTATTTGATCCATACAAAAATCCAACAAAAATTCAATCTTGTTTATTTTAGTCAATTCTTATCCAAATTCAATTCTGTTTGTTTCACTGCACTTGCAGTTGAATTTTTTGTTAAAAAAAACCCGAAAATTCAATATTTTTCCCAAATATCCCGAATTTTCTCAATTTTCATATTTTCTTGTTCTTACTCGTGTCTTATCTTGCCCTACCCTTAACTGAGTTCTTGAATTGTGTTTTTTGAGTTCTTGAAAGGGGATTGAATGTGATACACAAGTGAAAATAAACAGGTGAGGTTATTTTAATTTTTTCTTTGATCAGTAACAATGTCTGGCAGTCGAGGATCATCTTTTTCATTAGTTGGTGACTAAAAATGAGTGGACAGGAGGGAGCCTGCAGCCTCATCAACGAGCCACAACAAACAGCCCGAAGGTATGAATATGAAGGGTAGGAAGGATGATGGTGTAAAACTGATGATACAGGAGCAACTTGAGAGGTTGATGGTTAGAATGGATAGGAATGAAGAGAATATGGCTCAATGGCGAATGGAGTGAACTCATACCAGTCCTAGGGTTAGGAGAGGTGATGAAAGGGAACAGAGGAGGGGAAACAATCATAGGGTTGGATATGGGTACGATGACGAAAGGGTTGATAGTGGACGTGGGAGTGTTCATTCATTAATGGTGATTGTGGGAAGGAGTGAAAGGAGAGATAGGTGTGAAAAAGGTCTTAGAAGGAGACTTGAGAATAGGGATGAAGTGGATGATAACCTAAAAAGTATAAAAATTACCATACCACCTTTTCATGGGAGGAGTCACCCAGAAGCTTATTTGGATTGGGAAAAGAAGGTGGAGTTGATGTTTGAATGTCACAATTATTTGGAGGAAAAGAAGATTAGATTGGTGGTAGTGGAATTCACTGATTATTGGTGGGATCAATTGGTGACCGGTAGAAGGAGGAATGGTGAGAGGCCAATGGACACATGGAGAGAGATGAAAGTCATAATGAGAAAGAGGTTCGTCCCATGTCACTACCATAGGGATATCTACCAATGGTTGCAGAGTCTTACACAGGGGTCTATAAGTGTAGAGTACCATAAAGAAATGGAAGAAGCTATGATAAGAGCCAACATTGAGGAGGACCGGGAGGCAACTATGGCAAGATTCTTGAGTGTGCTAAACTAGGATATTGCTAATGTGGTCGAGTTGCAGTACTATGTGGAGTTGGAGGACATGATACATATGATAATGAAGGTGGAAAGACAATTAAAGGGAAAAGGGGCAACAAAGCACGGACCAGGGACTTATCCTACTTCACAACCAAGGAGAGATCACAATGATGAACATGTCCCAAAAGGGAAGGAGGAACCTACAACAAAAGGTAAAATATTTCTGAATCTCAACCTAGTAGAGATAGTAATATCAAGTGTTTGGGTGTTCGGGTCATATAGCATCCAATGCCCAAATAAACGGGTGATGATTTTGCGTGATAATGGGGATATTAGTTCGAAGAATGAGTTTAAAGGGATTCCTAGGTTACAAGATATTGTGGATAGTAGTAGTGATGAGGAAGGGCTAACTTATGCTGTGAAGGGATCACTTGTCAATAGGCGTGTCCTAAGTTCTAGAACTAAAGTGGATGAAATTGATGAACAAAGGGATAACCTTTTTCACACTAGGTGTTTGGTGGGAAAAAAAGTTTATGGGATGGTGATTGATGGGGGAAGTGGTAATGATGTGGTGAGTACAATGTTGGTGGGCAAATTGGGAGTGATGAAGGTGAAACACTCTAACCCCTACAAATTGCAATGGTTAACCGAGTCGGGGGAACTTAAAGTGAACAGGCAGGTTAATATCAAATTTACAATTGGGGGTTATAGAGATGAGGTTATTTGTGATGTGGTGCCTATGCATGTTGGACATATCTTGTTGGGGAGGCCTTGGAAACATGATAGGAGGGTATTACATGACGGTTTTAAAAATCAGTATTCATTTGTGAAGGGAGGAAAGAAAATAACTCTTGTTCCTTTATCTCCTAAGGAAGTTCGAGAAGATCAATTGAAAATAAAAAAAGAGTTTGAGGGGAAAGATAAAAGCGTTGAGGCCAAGACCTCAGAAAAAGGAGATGGCGTGAAAATTGAAAAAAGAGTGTTGAGGCCACGACCTCGGAAAAAGGAGAGTATGAGAGCAAAAATAAATGAGAGTCCACCCACAAAATGAACTTTTTTGCACAGAGGTTGATGTACAAGGATCCATGCCTTGTACTTAACCACTCTAAAAAATCCCTCCCCAGTTCTACTAATTTTTTTTTACACGTAACCAAATCAAGTTCCAAAATTAAAGTTGGGTCTGAATGTAACATCAAGAAGAAACAGACCCAAAAGTCCAAGGAATGCACAAAGCACAAGCATGAACATAAATCCCACAGAAGCAAGTATAGGCATGAACCAAGAGCCAACAAACCCGAAGTTACAAGAGGATTGGGAAAGCTGCAGATTCGAGGTCGAATTCTTTTCAAGAGAGGAGGGATGATGTGACCAAAGTAGGAGCTCCAACGAGAAGTTGAGCTATTGGTGATACAACAGTGATCTACGTGGAAAATGGACAAGGTTTCATGTTGGAGTCGAGCCGGGAAGGAGAATGGATCAAGCTGAATCAAAGGCAGGAAGTTCGAGGACCAGAACTATAATTATGGTCGTAAGGAAGGAAGCTTACGGCCATAACTATGTCTCGGGTGGAAATGAAGAATTTCAGTGAAAACAAACTTATGGCCGTAAGTCTTGTCGTTACGACTGTAACTCTTAAATAGAAGACCACTTACGGCCATAAATGAGTTCTTCACGGTCGTAACTTCAATTTTCTAAATTTTCACGAATTTTAATTGTTTTTAGTTTTTAATTATTTATTTCCATATGTTGAACCCTAATTGCAACTAGAGATAGGTTTTAGGTGTTTTTTGACTATATTATGTTTTGTTTTTCATTATTGAGTTATCACTTTGATATTATTGAATGGAAATTGAGAGTTTTTCTCTTTGAAAGATTGAGGATTCCTTTTTGTCTTCTTCAAGAATAATTCTGAACTTATCAAATATTTGTGAGAATATTTGTGGCATTCCAATTAGAAACTTATCAAGGAAGTTGACATCCCTTGTAGCGTTTCAAAAACTTTAGTTTGATGCGAACCCCTTCGGTATATTGATCGAAAATTTCCACAACAATTTAATACAAAACCCAAGAAAGCTAAAGTCGTAAATAAAGGGATAAACACCTTAACCCAAGTTTAAATCTAACCCAAAATTCAAGGATTAACTAACCCTAGCCCAATGGGTATCAACTAAACAAATTCCAAGGTGGCGGAAAATAAACAACAACACAAGAATAATAATACTCAAGCAAAGTTGATTACATTCCTAAAAGATACAAGATCAAGAACAAGGGTTTACCTCACCCATGGGGGACTCTCTCAAGAGCTTTGCAATGAACATCCAAAGTTATCTTTAAAAATGAAAAGAAAAGAATATATAATGTACAACATTGGACAAAAGGTGCAAATTTTGGAAATTGCAACAAAACTCCGTTTTTGTGGAAATTGCAACAAAAACCCCGTTTTTGTGAAACAGAGTGTTTCGGTCGACCGACATGGTCGACCGAACCATTTTCGGTCGATCACATGGTCGACCGAAATGGGACTTTCGGTCGACCAACCCTCAGCCGAACGCGACCGAGGCTTCCTTCAAAAATCCTCTGTAGAGTTTCTGTCGACCGGTATGATTTTCGGTCGACCGAAATTGGCTGAGTCCAATTTCTTCTTCTTTTTGGCTCCAACTTCATTCTTGGCTTGTTTTCTTGACTTATTCACATTATTTAGCCTCTAATCTTGAACCTCCTTGGTATCGGATCTCGTCATGGGTCCCACAGGCTCGCGCATCGAGATTTGACTTTCCCGATTCTCATCATCCCCTCCCTCTTGAAAAGGATTCGACTTCAAATCTCACTTGAGTGCACTGTCCGAGGCTCCTTGAACTTTGATCTTGTAACATTATGGATCACAGGTTCGTGCAATGAAGATGGAACTCCACGATTCTCATCATCCCTTCCATCTCGAAAGAAATTCGACCAGGAATCGACACCTACAATAAAAATAGAAAATTCAGACACCATAAATATAACTGAAATTTTATACTAACCGTGTAAAAATGAATTGTAGGTGTTTCCAAGAGTTTGAAAGGTGCCAACACTGTAGAGTAGCAATTTAGATTTTTATTCGATCGGGAACCCGTTCTTTCCTCGAAAGGAACTATATCAAACCACCCGGATCAAATACGAATCGCCTCCTACCATTGTTGGTGTTTGAATTGTAGTGCTCATCCTCCTTCTCAATTTGAGACATGTTCCACTCATGAGGTGACTTAACCTCTTCTTTTCTTTTATTCCCACCCAAGTTACCTCTTTCATCATTAAAAAAACACATCAAGTTCATAAGAGCTAACGAGTTAAATTCATGAAGAATTTCAAAAGGAGAAAATGCAGTAGTAGAATGAACACTTTGATTATAAGCAAATCCAACAAAATATTGACCTTGCTTCCCACTCTTTAGGCCAATCATAAGGATAGTGCAAAGGAATTGTGTTAAAACTTTATTAACCATATTGGTTTGGAACGTGGTTTGGTAAGAAGGAATGGTTAAAACTGAAAATTTGGTTCTAGACCTCCCCCACAAATCCCCCAAAATGTGATTAATAAAATGTGCAATTATACTCAACAACATTCCCCTATGGATAACATGTAAATGCACTACCTCCTTAAAGAGAAGAATTATTACGTTGGTAGCATCACTGTATTCATGAAATGTAGCAAAATGTAATATTCTAATAATCCTACCAACATTCACAAAATTAGCTTCATTCCCTTTCTTGGACCTAAGTAAACCCAATATAAAATTCATAGCATTAGTAATCCAAAGTTTACTCATGATGGGCAAATATGTATGGAATTATTGAGGCAAAAACTTGAGTTTAGCCATTTTGCAAGTTCGGCATTTACTACAAGTTTAAACATGTTCAACACCAATCTTCAAATTAGGCTGATAAAACTGTTCACATAATACCCCTAAAACCCCGTTAATTTTAAATCTCCCCATCAAACGACCATTATGTGCCTCTCCCATTAGCAATTCACATATGGCACTTTTAAAAACAAACAAACTAATTTCCCAAGACAAATAATCATCATGTTCATAGAATCTAGCAAAATCTCGCCTACCACATGATTCATAGAAGTTAAACAATTTTGAGTTTTTAGCATGCATGCTCTTAACATGTTCAAGACAAGATGAGTTGGTTAAGGAGGTTAGAAGGAAAATCATTTATAAGCCAAAATGTTTGGTTAGATCTCCCTTATAGACTTCCCAAACTAGCAATTCCCCTATAAGACAAGTAGGCACATTGAGCTTGTTTTCACAAAATAGGAAGTCATGCTTGTTTTCGCAAAATAGGAAGCCACCATGCACATGAAGGCTATCAAGTATAACATTTTCACACTCCAACAAAATATTTGCTAAGCTTCCATTGATGTCATACAATCCTCTAATGTAGTCAAAACATAATAACCTTGCATTTAAAGAATTGTTAGGAGCATACCTCCTTCATGTGACGTCGGTTATTTCATTTTGTTTACCTCGGTTGTACTTGTCGTGGTAGGAAAATGTTTCCAAGAATTTCTTCCATAAGGCATGCTTTTGGAGTTCTTTGTTGCTTTGATAAGTTGGCCTCACAATTTCGTGCAACAAAGAAATAACCAAACTAGGGAGGGAAGGGTTAGAATATTCAAGAGTAAAGAACATTTTGGGGTGATCTTTTCTCTCAATTTTCTTGGTGGCACTCATCACTCCCTCACCTTTTTCGGAGGTAGGAACCTCAACTCTCAGTTCTTCTCTCGCCTCTCCTTTTTCTGGAATCGTGGCTCCAACTCTCAATTCCTCACATTTTTCTAGGGTCGTGGCCCCAACTCTCTCTTTTTTATTTGACCTCACTCTTGTGTTGACATCAATTTCCTCAAGTGAATTTTCTTTTGATTTCCTATTTTCCCTTTCTTTTCTTTCTTCCTAAAATTCCTTCTTGAGCTTCATTTGGTCTTTGCATACTTCTTCCGGGCTCAAAGATAGGATCACCACCTTTTTCCCATCCATTTGGAAGCTACACCGGTTCTTCCTCTTGTCATGTGTCACACTCCTATCACTTTGCCAAGGTCGCCCCAAAATTATGTGTGTAGTGTGCATGGGGACTACATCACATATCACTTGATCACAATAGGATCTAATGTTGAAGGCAAGAAGAACTTGTTCACTCACTCTCACTTTCCCATCATCACCCAACCTTTGCAATACATAGGGATTATGATGTTTCTTAACCGGTAACCCCAATTTCTCCACCCTACTAGCACTCACCAAATTCGTGTCACTCTCCCCATCTATAATGAGACTACATGCCCTATCCCCCACAAGGCATCTAGTGTAGAAAAAATTTCCTCCATGCTTCTCCCTCTCATTATCATGGGCCAAAAATTTTGGTAGCCCAACATTCATCTCCTTCACTACTTCTCTACTTCCACTTCCGTCCCTCCTATGGAATGATGAAGTCTTCATTTGTTCAATATTAACCTTCTCATTCATCCCATCTCCACTCTTATCTACCCATTCTCTTCTCCTCCTATTCATACTACAATCTCCTTCAACTTCTCCACTTTTACCCATTCCATGGAGTGATGAATTTTGCATTCTCACACTATAAATATTTTCACCAACTCCATTTCGCCTATCATTCAACCACTCTCTTCTTTTCATATTCATACTCCCATTTTGTTCACCATCCCCTTCATCTTCCCAAATATCCATTCTAATTTTCCTATTTAAACTTCCATTTTGTTTTCTAACTCCATCCCTATACACAATGTCCCCAAAATTATCCCTCACCCTTCTCCTACCATCCCTATCTTCTTCACCACTATTAGTAGATGTACTCTCCCCCCTTGTTCCTAAATTTTCCAACCCACCCCCAATCTTATCCATTTGTCTAGCCATGGTGGTTGAAAGATTTTGTAACAAGTACTTCAAATCTTGAATTTGAGCATTGGAATTTGACATGGTGTGCAAGTGTGAAAGTGTTCTCACAAGAATATTTTCCACTCGTGTTTCACTCAATTTAGGCTTTTACCCTATAATGAGCTCATCACTCTTGCCTTTTTCCACTCAAAATCTCCTTTCTCAAGTTCTCCAAGGAAGGTAATCAACTAAGCCACAAGTATAATTCTTGTGAAGTCAAGGAAATCACAAACAAAGGAAGAATGAATTTAGAACAAGTAGACACAAATAGCAAGTAGAATTTATGTGCTTGCTATAATCAAAAGGAACAATTGTTATGTGGAATAAGATGCTAGGAACACAATTTTAGCAAGGGAATTGAATAACCACAATTATTAGATAAGGTATAGATGTAGAACAATAAGCACAAGAGTGTAAATTTTCAATGAGGCAATTTATCAAACAACTTGTACTCAATCTTTGAATGACCTTGAATGTGGATAATGTGAATATATGAAAACCCCCAACAACACAATTGTGGCAAGAAGTGAATGATCAACAATTATCCAATGGATGAAGCAAGTGATGTATGGAATAAAATGTTGATAACACAATCTCAATGATGGGAATTGGATAACCCCAAGTAATTAGCCATATATGGGCATTGAACAATAAAGCATTAATGGAGTATTTTTCATTTGGACAATTTATCAAACACTTTGAATACGTAATTTGGAAAGTGTATGTTTTGTAATGAATGAATATGGAATTCCCCCAACAAACTCACAATCAATATACCCAATACATGGAATCAACAATACACAGGGGCATATAAATTTTTCCCAATTTTCTTTTTCTTTTCAATTTTCGGAATTTTTTTTTTGAATAACAACAAAAAAAATGTAAAGGATATGTTTACCAAATTAGAGTCAAGCTCTGATATCAAATGATGTGAACCCCTTCGGTATATTGATCGAAAATTTTCACAACAATTTAATACAAAACCCAAGAAAGTTAAAGTGGTAAATAAAGCGATAAACACCTTAACCCAAGTTTAAATCTAACCCAAAATTCAAGGATTAACTAACCATAGCCCAATGAGTATGAACTAAACAAATTTCAAAGTGGCGGAAAATAAACAACACAAGAATAATAATACTCAAGCAAAGTTGATTACATTCCTAAAAGATACAAGATCAAGAACAAGGGTTTACCTCACCCATGGTGGACTCTCTCAAGAGCTTTGCAATGAACATCCAAAGTTATCTTTACAAATGAAAAGAAAAGAGTATATAATGTACAAAATTGGGCAAAAGGTGCAAATTTCGGAAATTGCAACAAAACTCCGTTTTTGTGGAAATTGCAACAAAAACCCCGTTTTTGTGAAACAGAGTGTTTCGGTCGACCGACATGGTCGACCAAACCATTTTCGGTCGATCACATGGTCGATCGAAATGGGGCTTTCGACCGACCAACCCTCAGCCGAACGCGACTGAGGCTTCCTTCAAAAATCCTCTGCAGGTTTCGGTCGACCGGTATGATTTTCGGTCGACCGAAATTGGCTGAGTCCAATTTCTTCTTCTTTTTGCCTCCAACTTGATTCTCAGCTTGTTTTCTTGACTTATTCACATTATTAAGCCTCTAATCTTGAACCTCCTTGGCATCAGATCTTGTCATGGGTCCCACAGGCTCGCGCATCGAGATTTGACTTTCCCGGTTCTCATCATAGTTCTTCAGTCCGTATCGTCAAGTTATCGCATCATGGTTGTTGGATCAATGTCCTATCGTCAATCTATCTTTTAATTTCATTGTTTTCTTTCTTGTTTCTTGTGTTTGACTGAATTTAGATCTTTCCTATTGTTTGTGTTTTATTCCTCATTCTTCGTCACCTTTCCCCGAGTGGGATCGCATCACATTATCTACAGATTTGGGATACCATAAATATTAATGATAGATCATAGAACTTTTTAAAATGGGGATCAAGTGAAGGAATTCTTTAGTGAATTTGGAGTTAAGTTGGTAAACTCTACGCTCTATTTATACCCAATCTAATAGGCATACAGAATCTTCTAATAAGATTTTGAAGGTTATCATAAGGAAAATGATAAATGAAAATGCCAAAAGTTTGCATGAATATTTAAATAAAGCATTGTAGGCTTATAAAACGTCTCCATGTTCAAGCAATAAAGTAACTACTTTTCAACTTACTTACGGATAAGAGGCAGTGTTGCCTATGGAGATTAATGTGCAATCAATTAGAGAAAGTTTGAAAAGTAATTTGAGTGATGATGAATATGCAGAATCATTAGCTCAAAATTTATTAGAATTGGACGAACTAAAGTTGGGTGTCCTAGATAGATTATAGGTTCAAAAGCGAAAATGGCTTAGTATTTCGTTAAAAAGGTTATAGCCAAGTTTTTTAGTGTGGACGACTTAGTTTGGAAGACAACACTCCCTTTGGATAGCAATGATCCAAAGTATGACAAATGGTTGCCTAATTGGAAAGGACCATACAGAGTGAAAAATGTGTTACCTAATGGAGCATACAACTTAGAAGATTTAGATGATACAAGGCACATAAGGTTTATTAATGGTAAATATTTAAAGAAATATGTTCCTTCAATTTGGGATTTTGAACGAATAGAAGTCTAATATACAAAGCCATTACGCAAGCGAATGAAATACTCATTTCATTGATAAAATTGGTTGCACTACATCCAGTAGAAGCTGACAGCCATCATAAAATTAAATAATTGTACCAAAATAAATTGAAAGATGAGATTTTCTTACAAAAAAGGGTTAAGACATTAATGTCTTAATTACAATTTACGCCCAAAGAGAGAGCATCTGTTCCCTAAGTTTTCCCCAGTCATTGCGCTGGTCAATGGAGAGAGTAGATAGCTCTGCTATAAGTCCTTCATTAACTTCTAGATTTGAATAATGCTCAAGCAGAGACTTGGTTCGTTCAAATTCTTGGAAGGTATTCTGCTTCTTGGCAGCCAACCTAGCCTTGCAGTCGTCCATTCTTGCCTGAAGATCCTTCATCTCAACAACCATGCTCATCATCAAGGATTCTTCAACCATGACATCAAAAGCGATTTCATTTAGAGTGCTCTTAGCCTTCTCAATCTCATGATGTAGAGACTCCTTCTTATTCATAGCACGTACATATTGGGTCTTCTTGGCCTTCAACACCACATTTTTTGCCAACAAAGAGCTTATTTTAGAGTGGATAATCTTCAAAGCTAGTTTAACATCAAGTGGAAGTTTGAGGAAAGGAAATTCAAGTGCTTGAGCCATTTTTACACTTAGTTGCTTAAATTTATCTCATTGGCTGACAGCACTGGCAGTGACTATATCCATATTCAGGAAGGAACTATATTCAAGTACTGACTGCTTGAGATTGTTCATGTTTTCCTCTGAAAATGCAGCAGATGTAGCAGAAGGACGACTAGCTGAAGAAGAGTAAGAAATATTGCCTGCTTTAACTTATTCCCAAGAATTGAATAGATCCTGAATGGAGCACAAAATGGCATCAGCATCCTGTAAAGAAAAATTGCAACTACTTAGCATTTTCATTTCAGTTAACAGAGCGAATATTAAAGATAAAATAAAGGTTACCTCATCAGCATCCTTGGAAGAAGAAAATTGGGGTATATCACTGGGCGATTCCACTACTTTTGGAGTTTTCCCCTTATCTGGTCGAATAGGCTCTTTTATAGCAGGCAAATCTGCAGGCGCCTCGGCAAGAGACAAGCAATGGTGAGTTAAAGGCCTATGACACAAACAAAAGGAAAACCACAAATATACACATTACCTTCTGGTTCCACACTTGGGAGATTAGCATCTTGGAAATGTGAAAGCTCTTCTTAAGAAGTTAGAAGTAGATCTTCATTTGACAGAACGAGAATTCGCATTTATCTGATTGGCACCAAGCGTGAGCACTCAATGGCCTGCACTTCTACCTTACTAATGGTATGGAAATGCTCTTTAAGACTTTTGGAGTAACAAGGAAGAACATGCCAAGTTTGGCCAATACCAAGTTGACGGGCAAAGAATTGAGGGGCTTAGATTTCAACCCCTACCTTGGTATTTTTTCCAGTTAGAATATCATGGAACAACTCTCTCCCAATCAAATACTAAGCCCAAACATGCAAAATGGTGCTCACATCATTTAAAGTAAGAAGAGGTTGCATGTAGATTGGGACTTGGTGGGCCGAGAAATGAAAAAGGGTAGGAATTGAATTCAAATTATTAAAGAATGTAAAAACATCCCTATTGGACATATTAACAGTGCTCAATTGATTGATAATCAGCCTGTTACAACTAACTGACCTAGGAAGAGCTAGTAGGATACCAAACTGTAGGAAATATGCTCTCAACCACAATTGAACGAGCTAGAGAGGCCCACTACTAGTAGGAGATACATTAGTCCTCAGTTGGGATTGGAGAGAAGCCATGCCTCTATAAAAGGCATCCAGGAATAATGAACAAAGGTTTAGAGACCTACCACGTGTCAATTCATGTGCTATGGGCAAATAAGACAAAGAAGGCTTGAGACTAGGCACACAAAGGACATACCTACAAAGCCAAACCTAAAGAAAGGCCACATGCTCTGTATGGGTAGGCTTAGCATTGTAATTGTTGTAAAGCTCCTGCATTCCCGAATAGGAGTCGTTGGATTTCTTGTCAAATTTTGGATCAGCAGAAGAAATTAGAATGGAAAGGGAAATGGTGTCGCCCAAAGGTGGAAGGTTGACTAAAGCACAAATATCCCTCAAAGTGATGGACATTGGCCAAGTGGAAAAATAAATGTATTGTACTCAGAAGACCAAAAAATCAAAGCAGTTGGAAAAAGTACAGAGTCGTAAATTGGGGGACGTATAGCTATTTCTAAAAGGTCAGAAATTCTAGCACGATCAAAGAGTGCTTTAGTAGGGTTGTGCTTCATCATACGTGCATGCCAAATATGGAAAGTTGTATCAATTTTGGGACACGTGCGAATACCTTTTTCTCGGATTGGATTTAGTGGGAATGGTTGGGCTATAGCTGCTCGACCAACGAAGTTTGCATCATTAAATGCTGGGCCCAAATAAAACTCATAAAGATTCGAATTAGCTGGTAAAAGGGAAGCTCGATCTATGTAGGGTTTAGCCAGAAGTTTTTAAAGGTCTTCGAAGCTAATAGAGTTATATGAAAGGTTTTTTGAGGTCACCATTTATCATAAACTGTAAGTTTTCAAAGCTTTTGGGGGTATGAGTGTTTGAGTATTGAAGCAAGAAGATGAATAGTGCACTTTATAGGAGAAAGAAAATGCGGGCGATGTAACAGAAGCAAAATGTTGAGGCAAATAAGGCGACATGATGGTACCTTTTTAGGGATATTGAGGGTTGCGTGTGTGATAATGCAATGTTGTGATATACCTTTTAGGATATAGAAATTCATTGCCAAACAAAAGGAATGATTGAAAATTTTCACCTTTTTGGACTTCAAACATCGCGGGAAAAGTGTAAAAGAAGAATATGGCACAAATTTAATAATCGATATTAATTTGGACATAATGGGGGTAATTGTTAACATACAAAATGATGCCCAGTTAAGAAGTCCAAAGAATGGGTCCAACCGAAACCTTGTAAAGGCCAAAAACAGATTTATTAAGCGAAGGTCCAATATCGCTCAACCCTGGAAGACGCTCAAGATCTAGGCGAGTGGAATATCCCACTAATAGGTTTATCGTAATTATCATTTGATTCAAATCTACCTCTGTATATATTTCATTTAGGTGGTTGTCTATCTCTAATCCTGTCGTAATATTGTCTATATAGTTTATTATATAGAGGTGCATAACTTTCATCTGAATACGATAATTCTCGTTTAGAAGTTCCTGTTGGAGCTGGATTAGGTGCTCATCTAGTATTCATTAAAACTTCATAATTAATAAAATTTTCTAAGCTTAATTGATCATAATTTTCTATAAGTATAGTTCCTTATTCATCTTTATTATTTTGTTCTTCTTCAATTTTTTCTTCGGCTTTTAGTTTTCCAATGTTTTTTCTATGGATTTTTGTAATTCTAATTCCCAATCTAGTATCTTTGGTAATATGTTTTTTCTAAATTTATCATCCATACTTCCTGCTTTTATCACAACTTTTTCTTGTTCAATATGCTTCTTTCCTATTTTAGACATTTCTTTTTCTATAAGTTTTTTTTGTCTATTTTCTTATCTTTATTTTTATTTTAAATCTCCAATTTCATGTTTTAATAAATTTATATAATTTCTTGCTTCTTTTAATTCATTTTTAACTTCTTGAACATTATTTATTAATGATTTTATTAATATTTTTAGATTTTCGATATATTCACTCATTGACATTTAGACTCTTAGTTTAGTTTGGGTTTTTTCTACTTTAAATAGTTTGTCCTACATATCATCTATTTTTGTTTCTAATCTTTTAATTCTTTCTTCTATTGATAAAATTCTTTTATTATCCTCTTTCATAATTTTTTTCATTTAATTTTTCTATTTTTATATGATCATTCCAATTTTATCTTGGTTGATTATTTCTCTTAACTTTCTTTGGAATTTTTTTAGTATATCTTCATTTATGTCTTTGACATCTCCTATCATGTCTTTTAATTCTTTAAATTGTATTGTCAATTTATTTTGGATACTTTTTAAATTTTTCCTTGATATTTTTATCTTGAATATTTAATTGTTGTAACTCTTCAATGACTATTTTGTAATAACTCATTTTTATGTTATTTAAAAGTCAATGAATTATTTAGTCAAAGTCAAATATTCAAGGGGTCAAGTCAAATAAGGATTAAGTTGAATAAGTAATTTTATTGAGACTTAATTTGTATTTACAAATACTTGAGGACTAGTATAATATAATCAATGTATTAAAGAATTTCGTTTCCAATTGATTGAAGTTAAGGATTTAATGTGATATTATTTGAAGATTGGGACTTAACTTGTTATTTAGAAGAGATAAGTGGAGTTATCTCTTAATTTGGGAAAACCAAATACGAACAGAGGCTAAGAACGAAACAGGTAGGGGTGAAAAAATAAACCGTCAAACCGTCAAACCACAAAACCACCCGAAACCTCAACAAATGGTTTGGTTTCGTTTGATTTGGAGAAATTTCAAATCGACTTAAACGGTTTGGTTTAGGTTTCAATTTGGTTTCAAACCGCAACTCGCAAAATTTTAAAAAATAATAATAAAAAAGGCAAACATTCAATTTTGAAATCTAGAGTTGATTACATAAATAATTTTCTCTACTTCCAAGATCTTTTGCATCTAAAACACATCTCCAATAAAGAAAACCTCACAAAGTGTATATGAGGAACCAAATATGTTCTTGCATCTAAAACACATCTTTTTTTCTTTTCTTATAGAGTTAGCTTGTTGCTCAAATATACATTTGTGATAATGATCTTTGATATCACATCAGTGCTAAACTAAGTGAATGTTAAATATCAAGAAAAACTATGCATGCGATTGGTAACAAGCATTATCTCAACTATTATTGCATCTTTGAGCTCGTTGGGAATCTACTAATTTATTTATTGACAAACAGCGGTTTAAAACTGTACCAAACCACAAAAAATGGTTTGGTTTGGAAAAAAATTTCAAACCCCTTAAACGGTTTGGTTTGATATCTTGCTATAAACCGCCAAAACCAAACCATATTCACCCCTAGAAACAGGAGAGAAAATGAAAGAAAAAGAAAGAACAGGAAGGAAGGAATGAAGGAAAAGGGTAAGGAAAATGAAGGTGCGGATTTTTTTCCCCCCTCTCTCAAGCTTAAATTCTTGATGATTGTCTCTTTTAATTTAGATGTATGTAAGAATAAGATGTTGAATTAAATATCTAGGGTTTATGAGGATATTGATTATACTCGAATTATAGAAATTATTAGAGGTTATTGTCATTTATTTGTGGTATTAAACAAGATTATGACAATGAATGTTTATTGAAAGATTGAGGTGAAGGGAAGGGAAACTTTGAAATGGGTTTATGAAATTGAAATTGATTATTTAAAATTATGGTGTGTTTACTATATTAAATAAATATTTGAATTAAGGAATATTTGTTTGATTTCTACATTAATTAGGCAATTTCAAGCTATTTTCTAGCAAATATAGTGCAATGGTATTAATATTGAATTTCAGCCTAGAAAAATGACGGTTTTGTCAAATAGTTCTATGTCGATTTCTACATATTCAGAATTGAGATTTTAGTATTGCTTTGTCAGGTTCTTGAAATTTCAGGTTGGAATGTTAGGATAAATTACATGACCAATATTGGAGTCTAGATGTTCGATTAAACTATTCATATGGGTTATATGAGGTTGTGATTTAGATTTTGGAAGGATTAGTAAATAATGATATTGGTCACGCTTAATGATTGTTTAGTGAATTTGAAGAAATGAAGAAAATATGGAGAAATCGAGTTTCTTTATTTTGTACTTAAATTTTAAGGTTATTTCATATGGTAACATTAATTTGATTATTTATATCATATTCAGGTGGTAAAGAGGAGATTGAAAATATTATCGATCGACCTAGTTTCTAGTCTATAACTTGGTGAGTGGAAAATGTTAAAAGATTTTCAAATATAGATAAATCATTTATACGATTGCATTAAATGTTATTATGTGAATTATTTGTCAAATTGCATGATAATTGAAATCTTATTAGAATATGATGTTTGTGGAATTAAAGAGATCAAGAAAGATTTACTGTTAAAAGAAATGTGAGATGTGATATTGAAATCCATCAAAAAGTATGCGTGAGTTTATTGATTATCTTAGTATACTAAGGGGTCTTGGACGTGTGTTACGGCATTGAGGGGTCTGGGTCGTGCGTTAGAGCACTGAGGGGTTTTGGCCATGTACTATATACACTGAGGGGTCTTGATCGTGTACTAAAATTGATGATTTGAGGTCTTGAAACCCAAATATTGATATTTGACCTTTGAGACAGTATATTACAGATTATGTTCAGTGGGTACATTTTGGTGAAATTTGTTAGGGTATGGTCATACATAGAGATTATAAACTGTGTTGACAGTATATTATGGATTATGTTAGATTACAAATTGTGATGACAGTGTAAACAAATGATGATATTTTTCGACATCACGAATATGTCTCTCTTCTTGACTACGATTATATGATATTACATTGTGAACTCGATTTTGGGAAAATTCATATAGATGAGAAAGTATAGTTATTTTTGAAATTCTCCACTCACAGAACTATCAACTCATTATTTTCCCACCATTTTTCTTAACATGTAACAATTGAATTTTGGAAGCCTGAAGAGTCTGTTGATTTGGGAGCTATATTCATATGACATGTGCAAGTTATTATTTCATTGAAAGCATTAAATATCAGTTTGGGCCCACATTCTTTTTCAAATAAAATGAGTTTTCATTATTTAGCATATATGATTAGTAGTAGATCATAGTTAACCTTGGTGGTGGATCCGGCGTCTAGATGATATCCATTATCGGCGCACGTCATGTCTCTTCTTCATTAGGATGATTTTTGAGGGTCATGTCATATTTTATCTTGTAGATTTATGTTTTTATATGTTTGCCATAAAAAGATACTTATCCAGTTTAATTGCATGTTGAGAAATCCATCAAATTCTCCCCATGAGCTTAATGGTTGAAATATAATTGTGTTAGCTCCTCTTATTTGATAAGGTCCTATTGGAAGATTAAGATTTTCTATTACTTATTTTTTGAATTTATTTCTGAAAATTCTGTCATTAGCATCTTCCTTTTATATGTTCTATTTCTAAGATAAGTTCTGATTCATATTTTGCTTCTTTATAATTTATTATTTGATATTCACAAAATTCTTCTATTGATCTTAGCATTAATTTTCTTTGTTGTGATTTGAAATATTTTGTATAATCTTCCATTTTTCTTGTTTTATCATATTTTTCTTTATTAGTTATTTCTTTGTTATCTAGAATCATTTGTATTTTAGGCAATTATTTTAAGATTCTATTATAATATTCTCTCTTTTTCTCTAATGATTTTAATCTTAGAATTTCTTGTCTTTTTATATTTCTTTCTTCTTTTCTCCGATCCATTAAATTTCTTATTTGTTCAATTAATAAATCTAATTTCTCATTTGTTTCTATGTTTAGATATTTAACTAACGGTGGTCAACTCTATGATAATCAATTTCTATATTCTCTATATAATTCTTCAAAAATATCTTCATGTATTAAATATAATATTTCAGTTATTATAAAATCCTCTTTTATTATACTGAAATTTATTATATCATAAATAACTCTTCTTATTTCTTTATCTATATCTTTTAAAGCTCTTAAGATTTCTATTTTATAATTATAAGGTATTATGTATTGATATCTCATTATCATTCTTGGTGTATAAATTTTATAATTGTTTTTAAATTTTGTTATATAATATTTATCTTTTAGATCTGTCAATGACATTGATACCAATTCAGGGTGTGCTACTAAGAGAGAACAAAAATCATAAGATCAAATAAAATCATATATTAAAAATATTGTGGAAATTTTTAGACTTTAATGTTGGAAACAAAATACTTTTAAGAACTTTTATGTTAAATTATATAAAGAGGGTGTTTTGGTAATTTAGTATAGTGGATGTATGGTAGGATGTACCTATAGAATTATTTTAAGGGTGGCTATATTGCCACCACAAAACTTATTTTCTACACCATAATTTTAAGATTTTCTTTATTTACAAATATAAACATAAATAAAATTACATAAATGCCCTTTTAATTTTATTTCACTAACTTTTATGTGCACCACAATCACTCAAATAATCTTCTTCTCTTCTTTTCCCTTCTCTATATTTATATTTCTAAATCATCTTAATCTTCTTTTTATTTTTTATTGTTTCTTTTCAATTAATCTCTCAATTAATTTCTTTCTCATGCATGGAGTGTGCTTTTGATAATAAGGTCAAGAAACTAGTTATAGTCCGAAGTTGAATTTTAAAGATCTATGGCAAGGCGCTTTGATTGGAAATCCTCCATTTCCAGTCTATAAAAATAGTTTAGCTTTCACAAATTCACCAGTTGCTACAGCTCAAGGTCTACAGGGAATATGGCAACTTCCAAGTATAGGATAGACGAGAGATGCTAATAGCAATTTCTGTGTTCCTTCTCCGAAATCATTACTACAGGGTAGGGGGAGCCTTGAAAGCTTTCAATGTTTTTTAGGTTGCACACTTTCTTCTTCCTGGAACAATGCGAATCATTATTATAATTCAAACACAATCAGTGAGACGATTTCCAATCAAATTGGAGATGATTGAACAATTAAACCCCCCCCCCCAACACCATGTAATTGGTTACTCGAGTCTTGTTGCTGCTGATTCATGCTTGCCTCCTAGGACATTGTCATGTTGACTCTTCCATTCATACTCATAGATTTATTACCAGGTTCAGGTCGAGTTCCATTCACATTGGTTGAATGGCCGAGTTCATTGCCCAATTGGCTGAGAGACAGGGAAATAATGATTGTGTGGTGTACATATCATTTCTTTTTTTTGTTTTAGAATTAGATGAGGGGTATAGTTGTATTTATATTGTAGTGTATTTATATAAAATATATATTTTATTAGTGGTGATAATATAATGTGGTGTAGTAAGTAAATTTATTAGTGGTAATATATTTTGCTTTATTCTAACTGGTTAAGGGCCAAAAACTACGTTACTGAAAGGTTGAAGAGTCGAGGCATAATTTTCCTTCAAACCATTTAAAAAATCAGAACGTGGCAGTTTTACCTCCGTAAGTTTGGATCGTAGGCGCATTAAAGCAGTTAAATATGCACCGCTGACAACTCCTTGTTCGAAATCCTCTCCGGTGATATTTTCTCCGGTTTGATCCAGTTTAACTTAATTGCTTTGTATACCCAACTGGCGACCATAAGAAGGGATTCAGCTCCATTTTTATTTTTTATTTTTTGTGTAAGGTTAAAGGAAAAGGAACAACTGCACATTCTCGATCAAAATATTGGAGTTTCTTGAATTTCACCAAAGTGCAATGAAGCTGAATTTTATTGTACAGCGGGTCTTGATGTCAAACGCATATCTCATGCCGTTCTCAAGAGCCCGCATGTTTTCAAGTTCATCAATACCTGCAGTTAAGAGATGGGAAGGCGGCGTTTCAATGATTCAAGGTGCCTCCAGAGGCATTGGCCTTGAATTTGTAAGCCATTTTTCTCAACTCCACAAAAATGTTTATTCTCATTTTAATTTTTGATCTAGACATGGGCTTGGACTTATTTTCAATTGTACACTTTTTTTTTTTTTTTTTATCTGCATGGTAGAAAATGAGTGTTTAAGAGGGACAAAATCACTACTTAGTATCTGCCTTCAGCACTTATGATCGGGCAATATTGTTGTTTTCTTCTTGATATTGCTATTTTAAACGTACATTATAGGCAATCGTGCACAATCTTTATTCACTGCCTGTGATTATTTGGGAAAGTTCACAGTTGATTTCTAAAATTTGTCTTTTGTTAGAAATCATACAAGTCATAGCTATGTCTTTTAGGTAGACATTTTTGGATGACATTCTCATGTCTCACACATTCTTTGGGTGGTAAAAATAACTAATACCATACCACCATCCAATGACATAATTCAATGTCACTTAAAAATATTCTCAAAGAATGTGTCTCTAGAATTACTCTAGTTAATTAGCTTTGAGATGTGAATTTCTGAGCCAAAAGAATATATATATATTTTTTTCCATTAGTTTTTGTCTCCCATCCACATAGCAAAATAGGAAAGAGTGCCTTGTGTCAATCATTCTGCCGACTGTTTGCTGGTTATGTTGAATTGTGACCGTGTTATTTCCTTATATAGGTTAGACAACTGTTAGAGAAAAATGACAGAGGCTATGTCGTTGCAACATGTCGTAATCCTAACGGGGCAACAGCACTTCTGGAGTTGAAGGATAAGTTTGCTGAACGCCTTGATATTCATAAGTTGGATCTTACAATTGAGAGCACTATGGAGGTATTCTAGCTCTCTTTCTGCTTGCTGATTGGATTACATATTAAACTCGAAGCATAAACTTGTAGATTATTTTATAAGATATTTAGCATGTTATCAGCACTTTTTAAGCTAAGTCAAACACAGTGTTTCCCAATGTTTTAAGTTTTATCATTTATGTACTCTCTCAGCAGGGTGATTTTTTTATTTATGCTATACATTTCATATTACGTCAAATTTCAGGAAACAGCGAAGTGCTTGAGAGAGAAATATGGTTATCTGAATCTTCTTCTTAATGCATCTGGCATTCTTTCAATACCTGATGTTTTGAAGCCAGGTAGATTTTGTTTATTGATTTCTTTACTTTGGATTTTTTTTTTTCATTTCAATGAACATTTAAAAATTATCCAAAAACTCATAATGTAGAATTAGATATTAACTTTGTTCCTTGTGACAGAGAAATGATTTTAACGTTTTATTATAATTAGCTTACAGTTTCCTTCTAGATTCTGTAAAATGATTTTGTCCAGTTCAAGTACAGAAACTACGTTGAGCAAAGTAGAGAAAGCATCCTTGCTTCTTGCTTATGAGATAAATGCTGTTGGTCCTGTTTTGGTTGTCAAGGTGTGTGTCTCTCTGTTCTTTCATTTTCCTTACTAAACCCCTATTTGATTCCCATACTTTTTTCTCATTTTTCTACCGTACACAATCATAACTACACATCTTACTTTTGGCCTACAATTTTTGACTTTTTCAACTTAATCTACACTATACATTCTCTCAAAAACTCATTTTTCCCCCCCAAAAAAAGTACATCAAACAAAAACTAAGAAAGATATAATAAATTAGGTTTCGGTGCATTATCTTATATCATAAGCAATAAATTTAGCTTTAAGGTACATTGTTTCAGACATGGGTGGAGGGAAGGGGGGCCTGAGACTGCCCAGCTCACCCCATTTTGAGAAAATTCTTTAGGAAAGTTTGTAAAATTTTAAAAAATATATATATATATAAATCCTTCACACAGGCCCAGCATTCCTTCTGTCTGGGCTGGCTCTACCCCTGGTTTAAGATGTACATGATATTCAGCAGAAATCACATTTCCTACTCAGAAATGAAATATAGCGTTAGTATATATAGTTTGTTTTCATACCAAGTGTTGTATTACTATTTCTCAATCCTTTTATATATATATATATATATATATATATATATATATATATATATATATATAACTAGTTCTACTAGTTTATGATTCATTATGATTCTTATGAACAGCACTTGTGGCCCTTGCTCAAGGTTGGAAGTGGCTCTGGGACAAATAGAGATTTTGCTATCGTTGCCAACATTAGTGCCAGGGTTGGATCAATTGGAGATAATCGTCTTGGAGGATGGCACTCATATAGGGCATCAAAGACTGCACTTAATCAGTGTATGAATCTTTTAGTTTTATTGGTACCCTTGTATGGATTTTACATTCTCGCTTTCAAACTATAACTTTTCTGATTCGGTGTCTTGTATACCTTAAATCTCAAACTAACAAGATTATTTTTTTCTATTTAGGAAGTCATGAAACTGAAGTATTTCTTAATTGTTGATATATATATATATATATGTTTTTTTTTCCTCTTGCCTCGAATCCATAAAAAAAAAAAAGAAGATTAATTGATGATGCTTTTTATAGACACCATGAGCCATTATATATGTATGTTCTTAAATCTGTTTTAATGCTAAGAGTAGTATTAACATTTGAATCTTGACCAAATTCTATTGATGCTTGCAGTGACCAAGAATGTATCAGTGGAATTTGCACGCAAGAAAGATCCAATTGTATGTATTTTATTGCATCCGGGCACTGTTGATACAGATTTATCTAAACCATTTCAGGGAAATGTTCCAGAAGGAAAGCTCTTCACCAAAGAGTTTTCAGTTCAGAAGCTATTGAGCATCATTAACAATGCTAAGGGATCGGACAATGGCAAGTTTTTTGCTTGGGACGGTCAAGAAATTCCATGGTGATTGTATCCATATTTTGCTTGTGAAGATCTCTTATCATTTTATTAAGAATCATCTCTTTCTGGAAGTCTATATAAAAATCTGCAGATTATCTTGAAGTGTTCTATATTTATTTCTTATCATAGTTATGGGTTATATTTATGATTATGACTCATTCTTGTTTGAAAATATTTATGATAATACATGAGAAAATTGTCGAATCCACTGGTTTTAGTTACTTATCGAGTATCATGTTACTCTAGCATGTGTAATAGATAAAACTTCTCTTCTTGATTCTAAATTGGAAGTAAAGTCCATAGTACAATACAATATAACAGTGGAGATTTGCACAAAACGGTGCATCTTATTCAACAGCTATTTGTCACGGACTTGCAAATCTTCAAGTTATCTTGTGGCCTTAGTGTTGCAAACTCTGCCCCTTTGCAGATCTAATTTAAGTCAGTCTTATACTTTTACCTTACACTAAGAACGAATTTAGGCAAGAGTAAGAAAATAAAGAGCATAAGAACTTAAAGAAATCTCTATTTCTCCCTATATTAGAAGAGACTCTTCAAAGATTACTATTCATTTTTGGTTAATTGCTTTCACACCTTAAAGTCAATTATTCAGTTTGGAAATAGTATTAAAAAAAAAATTATTTTCCCTTTTATTCGGTTTGGCAATAGTTAAAAAAAAAAAATTTATTATACTCATATGATTTTGCTTAGTCATGAGATAAAAATATTTTAGTAAACGAGTACTTTGAGTTGGGATTAACTTATATTTGACGTTAATAAAATCGATTAAAAATCAAATCTCGTTTGACGCACGATCTAGCACTAGTATTAAGATAAGAGTTTCCTTACAACACTTGGAAGGCTATCACTCTACACGCTCTTTACAAATGACAATAACCTCTATTTATAGGCTAAGTCTCCACCAATGGACGGTTATGATCTACTTGATCCTATGGCCTACATTTATGCTCTTACAACACTTGGAAGGCTATCACTCTACACGCTCTTTACAAATGACAATAACCTCTATTTATAGGCTAAGTCTCCACCAATGGACGGTTATGATCTACTTGATCCTATGGCCTACATTTATGCTCTAGAGATGCTCTAGAGAATTCTATACAAATATCTACAAAAGGTTCTAACACTTTTATCACATACTATTATGGAACTCTCTAGAGACGGTTAGATTTTTCTAGGTCAGTCCATCTCTTTCTGAGATATTCCAGATTCTGCATTAGCAGTATCCATCCTCCAAAGCACGTCTACATTTCTCGTAGCTTCCTTTAATATTCAGGAGGCATCCTTCAAGGCTCAGCCACAGATCTTTCCGAAATGTACCAGATAAATGAAGTCCTACAATCTTTCGGGGATCTTCCGTCTCCTTTAAATACCTCTCTTCTTTGACATTCTTGTCTTGGTCTTCCCAAGGCTTAATCATCACATCCTGCATGCGTCTTTGGCCTATAGCCTTGCGCATGCCTTGTTCTACTTCTCATGTCTTCGTGTACGGAGTTTCGACCATGGAACTCGCGGGCGGTGTGACATATTGCTTACTAACATCATTGCAATCTTTGATCATCTCCAAAGCGCTCACCTCAGTGGATCCTGCAAATTGAATTTCGATTTTAGACCATTCCAGGTATGAATCAATTTAATAAATAAATAGAAAATTCGATCAGTTGATGCTGGCACTTACGTTTCATAGTTGGTGTTCATGGAAACTAGGAAATCAACTTTGATCTTGCAAGGGTTGGGAATTTGGCCTAAGAACTTGTTCTGAACTCCAGTAAAGTTCTTGACACCGGCCTTGAGGCACCGACAGATGGCCTTCTTGATTTCACGCTTTGTGCAAACTGTTGCAAGCCACTGCCTTCATGTCGATTGTGCCACATGTGATGGCTGCACTGTTGAAATGAGCAAAGCTGTAGAGAAGGGAGAGGACAAGGATCATAGAGAAGACAACACTCTTCATTCATTCATTTATTTGTTTATTTATTTTGGTGTTTGAGTATACTGAAAGTCTTCAATTGTGAAGGATATTGTATTGGTGAAGAGAGTTGGCTCACTGGGTTCATATAGAGAAGGCCAGGTTGAGTTTGAACATTGGGTTGTGTAAATTGAGGTTTCCAATACCATCGATGGATAAATTTTGTAGGTGGGCTCATTGGGGTTGGATAAATTTTGCAGGTGGGCTCATTGGGGTTGATTTTGCACTATCTTTCAATTTTCATGCAAAAATTTGTAGGATTGGATACCACGAGAATTTTTTTTGTGGTGTGTGTGGGGGGGGGGGGGGAGGAGGGGGGGGGGGGATGTGAAAATGATGTTTTTATTTAATGTATAACAATTTTGGCCATATTGAAAAAATAAATAAATAAAAATTAATGAGATCTTCTTTGGGTTAGTGATTGACTATCTGACAAGTAATAGCTGAGAAATGCAGAAATACTAAATCCTTATTTGGAGGGTATTAAAATTAGATTTTTATTATATTTGAAGGATATTGTATTGGTGAAGAGGGTTGGCTCACTGGGTTCATATAGAGAAGGCCAGGTTGAGTTTGAACATTGGGTTGTGTAAATTGAGGTTTCCAATACCATCGATGGATAAATTTTGTAGGTGGGCTCATTGGGGTTGGATAAATTTTGCAGGTGGGCTCATTGGGGTTGATTTTGCACTATCTTTCAATTTTCATGCAAAATTTGTAGGATTGGATACCACGAGAATTTTTTTTTGTGGTGTGGGGGGGGGGGTGTGTGGGGGGAGGGGGGGGATGTGAAAATGATGTTTTTATTTAATGTATAACAATTTTGGCCATATTGAAAAAATAAATAAATAAAAATTAATGAGATCTTCTTTGGGTTAGTGATTGACTATCTGACAAGTAATAGCTGAGAAATGCAGAAATACTAAATCCTTATTTGGAGGGTATTAAAATTAGATTTTTATTATATTTTAATAAAAATTAATGAAATGTATAGTTGAAAATTTGTGATTTCCATAAAATATGTGGTGAAATTGATTGTTAATTTTGATTTAAACTAAAATTTAAGTTTTAAATTTGGGCTTAGTTACAAAGTTTAAATTTGTAAAAATCGGAGTCAAATTTATTTGAGGTGTTTACATAAGGATTAATTAAACTCTACACTAGTTCATTCAATCCTTCTTAGATAAATACATTATTTAGAAATTATTTAGAAAAATACCAGATTTTATGAGAGATAGTATATTATTTGATCGATCTCATTAATTATGGAACCTATTATTTAGGGATGTAGTTACCATTTATTTAAGAAATTAAATTAGTTGTGTAATTAAATTTAAAATCAACTAATAATTTGAAAATTACAATTATTAAATTAGTTTAGTTTTAATAATATAAGAAGTAATCTTTTAGATCGAACGTGATATTACGAGCTATGTAATTTAATTAAAACCACATGCAATCTAACATACCTCGAACGACATTACATGAAATTTAATTGATAAAATCATATACCAACTTCTGAATTACATTCAATGTAATGTTTTACAAAGATTAAGTAAATTGCATGGAATGTAATATTACGAGCAACCTCAGCACTTGCACTATGTATTACATCCGTTGTAATATTACATTCAGTGATACTATGAATTTATGAGGCAAAATTACATACACAATAGTCTTTCAGTGAGTTTAATTTCACTTTATCTACTGTTACAAACTCTTTAATGTAATTAAAATACCGTCATTTTGTGATGTTAGATACACTGTAATGACAACATGTATTACAGTACATTACACGACATGTAATATTAGTAGCAACAATGTAATATTACATAAAAATGACAGAGATTAATCATTACACAAATACAGAAGGTGATATTCTGTCGAAAAAGGAAACGTGTGCTAAATTTCTGGATATTTGAAATTTCCTAATTTAATTTGCTAAATAATTGGTAACAATTTTCCTAAGTAAAATGATTTCCGGTTAATCTTGTCAATCAAATATTATATTCCCTCTTTTTAAATCCGGTTTTTTTTTTTTTTTAAAGTTATGACAAGAAATCCAGTAATATTATGAATAGATTGAAAATAAGGTATTTTTCAATTATAATACATTACATCTAGGTAGTTACGTAATTAACCACTTACAAAAATACTTTTTAAAAATTTTTAGGAAATAAAAATACTTTACAAATTTTGAGTGCCGCTTTTTTCACTTTTTTAATAATTTTGTCACTTTTTTTAAAAAAAGTAACACATCACTTATTTTTTTAAAAAATGACATGTATGTTATTTTCTTTAAGCAAACATAAATTAAAACCTTTGAATAAATTTATGACTTGTTAATTTTATTCAAAATATTAGAATAATTGTGTCACTTGTTAAAAAACAAATGACACAATACTACTTTTTCTAAATAAAAAAAAAGCGACATAATGTTACTTTTTATCATTTTTTTCCTTTTAAACTTTGTCAATTTTTAGTAAAAAAATTGACAATTTGCCATATTTTTCTATTCGAATGTCAATTTTTCAATTTTTGCAATATCAATAATAGACTAACAAATTACACAAGTCTACAAACACTAATAGATAAATTACACATTCTTCATTCTTTATACACAAATACAATGTTATTTTTTTTTTTATTTGAATGTCATTTTTTCAAAATTTTCAAACTTCATCATTGACTTAACAAATTCCACAACTACTAATTGATGCATTACACAATTCCTTCTAAAAAAAAAAACTTTTTCTTTTATATCATCTTCTCTTTAAATTAAAAAGTGACATAACAAATTACACAAGTAAAAAAACAAAAACAATTCATTTTTGATTATCTACGTCTGTGTAACATAACAATGTAACATAACAAATTACACAAGTCCATAAATATTAATAGATATATTGCACATTCACCATACTCAAATAACTATTACCCTAAGGAATTAACAACTAGATCTTCAAATTCACTGCACAATCTTAAATTGGTTCTTCGTCTATCAGTCTGTTCATCACCTTTGAGCCTCCAACCACAACAAATCTGGGCAATCCCTTGCTTGCACCTTCATTTCTATTTCGTGCAGCTCTATATCACAAATCCATTGTTCCTTCAAATACAAAATTTGTGTCATCCAATGTCCTTAGAATTCCCTTTTTTGACTCGTGAAATCGTTTTTAGTGCGGTGTGATAAGATACACACCAACAAATCTGCTAAATCAAAGGGATAATGCAAATCAATTATGCAATCCTTGTATGGTTATAATATTCATAATTTCTATTTTCATTCTTAGGTGATAGAGATTCCATGTATATCTCTAAACTTCACTGTATAAATTCTTGTATCTATTCACATAATAAATATCAAGAAATTCTACAAAATCCTTCATGGTATCAGAGCTGTCTATCAAAACGATAGAACTGATCCTACCCTAGCCATATTCCCCTCTCTTCTCCTTCCTCCTAGTATTCTACCTTCATCAACTCATAACGAGTAATTCCCCAAACTCCACTGCAAATTCCAGTCCAGAAAAAGAATCAGTCGTAGCTACTTCTACTGATATCAACACCTCTCTCTCAAACATGAATCTCATATCTCTAAATGCTTCTTCTCAAATTCCCTTCAAATTGGCGAAGGATGGCAGCAACTACTCATCCTAGAAAGCACATAAGACCAACCTATTGTATGGTTACAGTCTCTTAGGCTACATAGACAGATCTCTTCCATGTCCTTCAAGTAGTGACTCCGGACATAGCTTCTGGTCTCGTCAAGATCGTCTAGTATTGCCGGACATACATGCCACAATCGAAAGCACAATCAGTCCCATAATCAATTGCTGTAAAACTTCTTCAGTGCGTGGAAGAAGTTGGAGGCGAGTTATGCTAATCGATCCACAACTCGTATGTTATCTCTCATGACAACAAAGAAAGGGGGCAACACTGTGACTGATTACATGACAAAATGAAGAATCTAATTGACGATTTAGCACTCATCGGTCACCCCTTGAACGCTGCTCAAATTTTGTCTTACACCTTAAATGGTTTGGGTGACGAATTCAAAGAGTTGGCTGCAGCTGTGCAGATGTGTGATATCCCCATGTCATTTGAAGATCTTTATGACAAACTTCTTGATGAAGAACTTGTGTCAAATCATGGTGTGACATCCAAAGAGCAGGAGACACAAATCACAGCCCAGTATAGTCAAAGAAGAGGAAACTCCAGGGAGCGTGGCGGTGGTCGAGGAGGCAATCGAGGAGGGTTCAATCAATCCAATCACAGAGGAGGTTATAATCAATTCAATTACAACAGGCAGCCTAATAACTCCTCTCAGCAATATTGGAACAACAACAACCACAACAAGGGACGGTACCCCCCTAAAAACTCAAACCATTTCTCTACTCCATCGAATTACTCTGTCATTTTCTGTCAATTATGTGACCAACCAAAACACACAGCTAAATCTTGTCCAGCTCGATCACAGCCATCTTATTCCTCCAGGCCCAATGCGAATGTTGCAGAAGGAAGTTCAAACTCCATAAATAACAGAAACTGGGTGCTTGACTCTGGTGCCACACACCACATCACCTTAGATTTTCAAAATCTGTCTGTCCACTCCGATTATGTTGGCAACGAGGACATTGTTGTAGGAAATGGTAACAAAATTCCTATCTCTCACACTGGATCTGCCACGATTTCTTCCCCTACTTCTACATTCAAACTTACTAATGTGTTATGTGCACCTCGTATGAAACGCAATCTTCTTTCTGTATCACAATTTTGTAAACATAATAATACTTCAATTGAATTTTTTCCCAATTGTTTTCTTGTGAAGGATCTGAGTACGAGGGCATCCTTGGCGCGTAGCCGAAGTAGGAACAATTTATATGAATGGCCATCCTCAACCAACCCATATCTGCAAACAAGCCATCCACTTCAGTTGCTTGCTTCTCACATGTCTGGCATCAAAGACTAGGACATCCTTCACCATCAGTCCAACACAAAATTCTTACCAACCACAACATTCCAGTTTCATCTTTAAAGTTTGATTGTGATTCCTGCTACAGTGCAAAAAGTCACATATTATCTTTTAGCATTTTCTCTATTATATGTACTAAACCGCTTCAAGTAATTTATTCTGATGTTTGGGGACCCTCCCCCGTCAATTCATTCAATAATTTTAGATTTTATGTGACTTTGTGGACTATTTTACTAAATACACATGGCTGTTCCCCCTTAAAAACAAGTCAGATGTCTTTGAAACATTTCACAAATTTAAAGTTATCATAGAAAACTTCTTCACTTAAAAAATACAAACCATATACGCAGATGGAGGGGGAGAATATAAATCCTTATCACAGATACTTTCCAAACTTGGAATACAACACCTAACCTCTCCACCATATACACCCGAACATGTTGGCTCGGCCGAACACAAGAACCGCCACATTGTAGAGACAGGTCTATCTCTTCTCTATAATGCTGTGGTTCCCTTGCGTTTTTGGCCTTACGCCTTTCAATGTGCTACATATCTCATCAATCGAATGCCCAAATCTATTCTAAAAAATGACACACCATATCACAAATTATTTGGCAATCAACCACAATATACATCCCTTAAAGTGTTTGGATGCCTGTGCTATCCTTGGCTTAGACCTTATGCCAAACACACACTTGAGCCTCGATCACAGCCATGTGTATACCTTGGTTTTTCCACATCCCATCACGCTCATCTCTGCTTTGAAATTCAGACCTATCAACTATATACATCAAGGCATGTCGTCTTTTTGGAACATATATTCCCTTACAAAACAAACTCCTCCAACGGCCTCTCCATCACATCTACAAATCGAGCTCACTACATGAACATCTTTACACCAAAAAATCCTTCTTCCTACCCGAACCAAAAAGCCACAACCAAATCTCCCTCACACCTATCAGCTGACCAACATTACCCTATTATCTTACCAGTCCAACATGCCACTTCATCACCAACCGACATCGTTGCCACTGCTCCGTCCGTGTCGTCGCACCAAGATGCCACCCGCCTCGCATCCTCTCAGGTAAGAAAATCTCCTTCCAATTCTCCCCACCCTCGTTGCTCACCTACGACAGGCAGTCCTAGATCCTCTCATCAATTCCATTCCAGCCACTCATCAAAACCTGCACGCCCTTCCTCACCGCCTCCTCCTAACCGTCCTATCACTAGAGCATAAAATAACATCTTTAAACCCAAGATCCCTCTCTCTCTCTACATACCAAGACAACCCTTGTACCTCCTCCAGCTCCTACCACTTTCAAACAGGCCGAACGCCATCCTCAATGGCGTAAAGCCATGGAAGAGGAAATTGCAGCCCTAAAAGCTAATGACACTTGGCATCTTGTCCCTCCTTCTCCTAGCCAAAATGTTATCGGGTGTAAATGGGTATATCATGTGAAACAAAATCCTGATGGTTCTATTGCACGCTATAAAGCACGCATAGTTGCTAAAAGGTTTCATCAACTCCCTGGTATTGACTTCACAGAAACATTTAGCTCGGTTGTCAAATCGGCCACTATTCGTCTCGTCCTCACTATTGCTATGATTAATGGCTGGTCTTTGAATCAATTAGATGTTAACAATGCCTTTTTGCAGGGATCATTATCTGATTGTGTTTATATGCAGAAACCTACAGTGTTTGTGGACTCCAGTAATCCCAATCATATCTGCAAATTAAATAAAGCTCTCTATGGACTTCGACAAGCACCAAGAGCATGGTACCAGGAATTGCGCTCATTTCTCTTAAATTATGGTTTTCAAAATTCTCAGAGTGACACTTCTCTCTTCATTTACCACTCTGGCCCCAGTATTCTCTACTTGTTCGTGTATGTTGATGATATTGTTATGACAGGCAACTCCTCTTCCCTTCTACGGCAGTTCAATGACCAACTTGCAGCTCGTTTCTCATTGAAGAATCTGGGTATCTTGAACTATTTTCTTGGAATTGAAACATTTTGATTTGATCATGGTCTTTTCTTATCTCAGCAAAAGTATATTCTAGACTTACTTCAAAGAATTGGGATGCTTGATGCCAAGGAAGTAAGCACATCTGCCTCCCCCAGTGATACATTCGTTCTTGATAATGGATCTGCGCCTCATAATTCCACTAAATATTGCCAAGTGCTTGGTTCCTTGCAATATCTATCCCTCACTCGGCCAGATGTTAGTTTTATTGTGAACAAACTTGCTCAGTTCATGCATTAGCCTTTTGAAAAACATTGGTTAGCGGTCAAGCGTGTGTTGCGCCACGTAAAGGGTACTGCACATCATGGTATATTTATCTCCTCTAATGCCACTCTAAATCTTCATGTCTTTGCTGATGCCGATTGGGCTGGTGATCCGGACACTCGTCACTCTACTTCAGCATATGTTGTCTTTCTAGGTAGAAACCCTATTAGTTGGTGTTCAAAAAAGCAAACCATAGTTTCCAGGTCCTCTACGGAGGCCGAATATAGAGCCATTGCTGCAGCCACCGTCGAACTTAACTGGCTCATGAATTTACTCCGTGAGCTTCGGGTTCCAATTCACTCTACTCCTACTGTCTTCTGTGATGATTTGAGTGCCACTTATGTATGCTCCAATTCGATGTTTCACTCCCGCATGAAGCACATAGCCATTGATTTTCATTTTGTACGTGATCAAGTCTCAAAACAACGTCTTCGTATCTCTCATGTGCACTCTAGTGATCAGCTCGCTGACTCTCTTACAAAGCCTCTAGCTCGTAAACCATATTGCATTCATCGGTCCAAGCCGAGCATCCTACAAGGACCCTTGCGCTTGCGGGGGCATGATAATATACACACCAACAAATCTGCTAAATCAAATGGATAATGCAATTCAATTATGCAATCCTTGTATGGTTGTAATATTCATAATTTCTATTTCCATTCTTAGGTGATAGAGATTCCATGTATATCTCTAAACTTCATTGTATAAATTCTTGTATCTATTCACATAATAAATATCAATAAATTCTACAAAATCCTTCAGTAAACCTCAACGAGCAAGAAACTGAACTGTTTACCAGAATCCATTATTGTCTGACAAGCCCAGGTATAGCCTTAGCTAACAGAAGGCTGTTGAAACTGTGAGAGGAAGAGAAGAACGAACAAGGGAGGGAAGTGTTAGGGTTTTAATGGAGGCGACAATGAAGACTAGTTACACGGTAGATGTTCATTGGAGAGGTGGTAGATGTCCAGTGGAGAGGCGACAAAAAGACAATTGAAATTGGTGGGAGGAAGAATGAAGAATAGGAGAAATTCTGGGGTTTTTTTGTTGAGCATACATATTCAATGTTTTGGGTCTTGAATTAACATCATAATTTATGCGTTAATAAAAAGTTAAATTAGTTACAAGAGTGAAATTAAAATTAGTTAGAAAAAAGGGGCATTGTTTGTAATTTCCTCTATTTATTTATTTAAACTTAGAGTTTAAAACTCATCTCAAAATCAATTTCATCACTAAAAATCCAATACATGCACTCGTAAATCAATGACAACAAAAGTTAAGCTCAGTTTTTTTCCACGTTCTAATATGTTGTTGATCATCTCACATAAAAGTTTGAACAATAGAAATTTTATCACTTATTTATTTCAGTTTATTGTTCGAGAACGAGATGACACGATCCGTCCCGAATCACGTTAATGGATTCAAGACACATCATGCGTTGATGATTGATGTCAACTAAACGCTAGACCCACCCTTAAGGCGGACTGTGATATATTACCATTCATTTGCAATATGAAAGATAACTCATTTTTGTCAAAATAATGTGGGCTTAAAAATGATATTTACATGATGAATTTAAACAACACAATCACCTAAACAAGTCATGCATATGTAGCTCCAAAATCAACAGGCTCTCTAGATTTCCAAAACTCAACTTTTACCGAATAAGAAAAATCGTAGGAAAATAATTAGTTGATAGCTCAGTGAGTGTAGAATTTCGAAAATAACTGTAATTTCTCATTTATACTTATTTATCAAAATTCGAGTTCACATCGTTTAACAATTAACAGTATAATATCATATAATCATAATCGAAATGTCAGACATTATCATAAAATTGAAAAATACCATCTCATGGTCAAATCAATATATAATCTCATCATGTCTCAATTTATTGAAAAATCAACAAAAAATGTACTCTCTGATTAAAATCTGTAATTTGGTCCTTTGGTGTATGTAATTTAAATATTAACATGGGAAATTAGAGCTTTAGGTCGGGGAATTATTTTTATTTAATTTTGATTATAAATAAAAGAGTTTTTGAAGGTTATGATATGTGTAAATATTTATTTGATGTTTCAGAATTAGCCATTTAGTATTCTGCAAAAAATGTACCCTCAGATCAGCAAAATGCTCGATCCAGTAACTCTTCTGCACTTCAAGCTCTTGTTCTACAAATTTAAAAGCAGTAGCAATGTCAATTTTCAAATTCAAGAAAAAACCCAATTAAATCTCGTTCAAAAAGGTGAAAAAAGGGTAAATTTATCAAAACCTCTAATAGCAGTCATGGCAAAATTAGATGATTACTAGAAGTGCAACATTGAGTAGAAGACTCAAATGGAAGAAAGGCGCATTCCAGTAGCGGACATAGCCGAATCTGAATTGGTGAGAGAGAGAGAGGAGTGATAGTGCTTGATTTTGGAGAGATAAACCAGTAGCCAAAATAAAATTTTTAGTATAAGAGCTAACTACAATTTGCTTCTATATAATTAGTTTGTTTGTCAATATGAATTAATTCACAATAAAACACTCAATTAGAAACTTAATATTATTATTGAGCTAGTTTTAACTCGAAATTTTAGACGAATATGTGTGTTTGAACTCACTTTGAAATATACTAATTCATTCGTTGGCAACCTATGATTTTAAACCGCACCAAACTGCAAAAAATAGTTTGATTTGCTTTTGTTTAGAAAATAAAATTGTTTGATTTGGAAAAATTTCAAACCGTTTTAAATGGTTTGTTTGAAATATTACTACAAATCGCCCAAACCAAACCGTGTTCACCCCACAACAAAGTGACAACTTCAAATGACGACATGTTTTATAACGCTTATTCACTCTCTCCTCGCACCAAAAATTTGTCTTGCAAAACAAACACTTAAATGTAGAATCTCCAATATCTATGTACTCCGAACAATCAAACAATAGATGAAAAAGTTAATAATATTGATCATGCGTATAAAAGAAAAGATTTACTGTTTTGACCATATTGACAATAAAAAAAAACACGTATAAGAAATGAATTCGATAATCATAAAAAAGAAAAATAAATTGTGAGATTGACAAAGATACATCAAATTCACAATATTATAGGTTTTTGCAATATTCATAGAACGTAATTGTTTTTTTATAGAAATTATAATATAACATTGATCATCACAATTTCCAGTTATGTAAATTGAGAGATAATTTACTTATTTTTGTGGAAATTTAAGAATCATAAATGTTGAATTAAAATATAACAATTAATATCATTTCATAATTTTAAAATTTAGACTTAACGGTTAGGACAAAAAACCATTAATAAATATATAATTTCAAAACAATATAAATAAATTTGTTAACCGGTAATGTTAAAAAATGTGATATTGGACTTTATGAAATAAAAAATTAAATAATAATTAAATGTAATTGTAAATAAAATTATTTTGACAAATAATCTGATATAGAAAAGAAGATTATTACGTTTATCTAATAAAGAACTTAAAAGTATGATTATTTATAGCAAAATTTTATACAACTTGATTAAGTATTCGATAAATGTAAATGAAAATTAGACATTGAATTTGTATAACCGAAAGAAATTATTCATCCATAAGATTGAGACCAATAAAATATCACAATTATTGTATAAAAATATTTACGCATTAAATGTAACTTTCTATAAAAATAGTAATTAATTTAATAGAATACAATACAGAGGAGCTCCAATTTTTATATGTACTAAATAACTAAAAAATAAGATTATTTATTAAAAAAAAAATTATGCGATAAGGTTTATTTAGTATTAGATGCAAATACAACTTTTATATAATTTTGAACTGAAAATTTCACGTTGAATTTGTATGACCGAACACAAATACTTATTTGTAAGATTCAAAACATTAAAAGATTAAAATAATTTTATGGAAAGGGAGGTTTAAACACAATTAACCAAATATAAATAAGTAAAAAAATTTCTTCATAAAAATATTTAAGTGGAAGTAACAATGTGAACACAATAAAAGCTGAGTTTTCCTGCCAAAACTCAGCAGCTTTTATATATTATATAGATATATATATATAAACTAATAAATAACTGTTGTACAATTATAATTCAAGCCCCCAAACTTCAATATAATATAAGATTAAATTTTAAACTTCCAATAATTAAAAACTAAATCTTAAATTTATATTTTCTATTATATAAACCCTAAACTTTTGTAATCACAAATTAAGTCTAAATAATATCATTTATTCAAACTAAGTCCTCGCTTGATTTGACCAATTGAATATTTACTTTGACCAACTAATTCCTTGACTTTTGAGTAGTATAAACACGAGTTATCACACGAGATGTCATTTTGACAATTAAATTATTCGGTGGCGTTCTATTTGTATTTCATTTTTTGTTTTCATTTTCGAAAACGTTTTCTATTTTGAAATTTGTTGAAAACGCATTTTGTTTGTTATTTCTAAAAACTTTTTTGAAAATAGAAAATTGAAAAACACGTTATATTTGAAATTTTGCAGAATAATAATTTAATGATTTGTAATAAATTTGCGCGTGGATTAAATTATAAAATTTCTTGTGTTTCTAATATTTACAAGAAATAGATAAAATTAATAATTGATTAATTTATAATTTAGTTTGTTAATTGGGTTTTCAAAATTATTTGTCGAGATTACCAAAAAAAAAATATATTACAAGTCAAAGAGTAGTGTTTTGCCAAGTCACTCACATTTTGAGCATTAGGAAGAATCCAGAAGTAGTTACAACACAAAATTAGAAATACTTGTATGGATTGATTTTACCATAAAGTGATCTTGTGCACCAATTGATTCTAGTGGAAATTACGCCCTCTCTGATTTTTAAATATCTAATTTCAAAAATCAGGTATAATTATTATCTATACAAAAATCAGGTTCTAATTAAGATTTTAATTCTATTAATTAATAATAATTAATTTTAATATTATAAAATAACAACCCACGCCACCCACCCCACCTCAACAGAAACATAACCCTAATAAACCAGAATCGATTCGCTACCCTCTCTATTCTTCGTCCCTCTCTATCTTCCCCTAATCATTTATCCCCTCCTATAAACAATAGATTCTCTCTCTGGATCTAAAGATCACCGCTCCGCCACTTCCCCATCGCGGTCACACCATATCCTCGTCGGAGTAACCGTTGGCAGAGAAAATATCAAAGTAAAGGCGCCGCTGCTGCATCACGCGCAAGCAGCAGCGCCGCTGCTTTGTTCTTGAAGCATAGCGCACAAGCAGCATCGCCCAATCTGGCGGCCACCACAGATACCCACCCCCCACAGACCATTGTGGAAGACGAGGATCAAGCAGCTGCACAAATCGCTGCTACTCCTTCCACGCGGCGGGTTAACGAAAGGTAACCATTGATGATTTTATCATTGTTGACGATGGAGGTGAGGGGTGGTTTCGGTGTAGCGGTAGTGGTGAATGTGTCGGATGTGTTGGTGATTCTAGTTTTGCTGGTAGTGGTCGAAGGTGTAGGTGGATATATAGTGGTGCTCTATTGCTGGTGGCGGGCGGTTTGATGGTGGTGCACGTGGGGAGTGGTGAAGTTGCAGATCTGATGGTGGTGCACTGTGGGTGGTGGTGGAGGAAGCGGTGGTGTTTGATGATCATTGATGACAGTGGTGCACATAAATGTGATATTGGCGGTGATGGCGGAAGTGGAGTTTATTGTTGATCTATTTGCTGTGGATACCGGCAGTAGAGGTTGGGTTTATAGTTGATTAATTTGTTATTTGCCTCTTTTTTTATCGTCCGTTGATATTGGTGCTATTGTCCGATTGACAGTGGTGGTTGTGACGACGGTGGTTGTGGTGGTGGCGGTGGTGACGGTGGTGGTGGTACGGGTAAATGTTGATTGCATGAGATGTGACCTCGTAATTTACATAATGTGACATGTGACCAAATAATTGATTTTATAATTTTGTGACCTTGAAATCAGTTGGAAAGTAAAAATTTTATTATTGTGACCTAAAATTTTACATAATGTGACCTGTGACTAAATAATTGATAAGTCAATTGTGACTTAATAATATGATAATTGTGACTTAAAAGATTGGTGACCTCATAATTTGATAAGTTGTGACCTAGAAATAACTCGGGATTAATTAATTTAAAAATTGTGACATTGCAATTATTTGTGACTTAATAAAACTGTTATTGTGGCATATTATTTTGATAAATTGTGACTCTAAAATTATTTGTAACTTAAGCAATTTACATTTTGTAACCTAAATTTATCTTGTATTGTGATCTAGAAATAACTCGGGATTGATTAATTAAAAACCTGTGACCTCGCAATTATTTGTGACTTGATAAAACTGTTATTGTGACCCACTATTTTGATAAATTGTGACCCTAAAATTATTTGTAACTTAAGCCATTTACATTTTGTAACCTGAATTTATCTTGTATTGTGACCTGAATTTATATAATTAATAAATAAAACTAATTATTTAATTTAATTTAATTAAATAGATACCTGATTTTTGAAATTTTTTAAGTTATATCTTAAAATTGAAATTGTGTATTCTAAACACCTCAATTATGTATTTTTCCCTTGATTCTATTTCCAAATCAATTAAAACCCGAACTATGAACGAGCAAAAGCCTATGATCAATGGTAAGCATGTTTATATTTTAACATCTACCCTTATTTATCTCATTCAAACAGGAGAGACGGTCATGAGGGTGTGCGAGAGGTGCGACCGCATAGAACCTCAACATTATAGAGGCACCATTTTTTTTATTATTATAAGACACTAAAAAAAAATTGAATATAAGACACATTGTTTTATAAGTCATCGTTTCAAATTTTCGTTAATGACAACCAAAATCTCAGGATCGGCCCTGACTACCACAAAGACAAAATTTTTAAATTCGTGATAATTGCATAATTCCATGTATCTAATCAAATATATAGGCAACTCAAGAACTCTGGACATCTAATCAACTCTTCCATCCTCCACTTCCATAGCCTCCGTCATCTTTCTTAGGCAAAAGATCGCCTATTTGTCCTCCTTTAGCTGTTGCAGCAGTATATTACATCATATTTCTCGTTCTTGCAAACTTATGATCCAACAACAACTAAGTCAACTCTGAATATGCACAGAAGTAGATAACAGGGATAAAGGTTTTGGGTCCAGAATTTTACAGGAAATAAAAATGCAGAATCCAGAACAATTGAGTTAGAGAAGTAACGGTCTGTAAAATTCTTTTGCAGTATATTCTTATCTAGGGGCTTCAAGTATCAGCATTTACAACCTGTGGGAATTAGAACAACACATCCCAAAAATCTGATCATTTCTTCCTATATTGAACACAAAAAGAACCAGCTTTACTAATAATTTGAGTATGCACGTAAACACAAAAGAACTAGCTTTGAAATACAGCTAGCAAGCAATGGAATGGGATGGAATGGACTACTCAACCAGATCTTGGAAAAAATATTCTCACCCTTACAAGTTGTGATAGCTCGATATGACCAATCTTGAGAACAACCCTCCATTTAGTGATACGTTCCGGACCAGGTATCGAAGGGTGAAGTCGAGCCATCGGTAATATGACAGTGATCTACGTGTAAAATGGAGCAAGTTTCATGTTGGAGTCGAGCCGAGAGGGCGAATGGATCAAGCCGAACTAAAGGAGCAAAGTTGTATGACCAGAAGCTTCATTACGGCCGTAAAGAATAATCCTCACGGCCATAACTCCGCATCAGGTTTAAATGAAGAATTACAGAATTTCCTAGTTACGGCCGTAAGAAATATGGTCACGGTCGTAAGTCTTAAACAGAAAGTCATTTACGGCCGAAAATGAGTTCATCATGGCCGTAAATCTGATTTTTCCGGATTTTCGCGTTTTTTTTATTTATTATTTTTCCGTTTTTAAGTTATTTGCCTATTTTAGTATTTTAGCTTAATTAGAATTCTATTTTGAGCCAATTAGCGGCTAGATTAATTTTCTTATTTATATTCCTTTTTCATGATTGTAAAAGACAATTTAGTTTTGAGATTATTGAATTTAAGTTGAGAGAGTTTTCTCCAATTTAACAGGCTGAGGAGTCCCTTCTGTGTTCTTCGAGAACAAATCCAACTTATCAAATATTGTGAAATATTTTTGGCGTTGAACTTATCAAATATTCGCGAGGATATTTGTGACATTTTCAATTAGAATCTTATCAAGGAAATTGACGAGTCCTTGTGGCGTTCACCAATCTTGGTTCTTCAATCTGCATCGTCATTCATTGCGTCGAGATTTTCGAGTCAATGTTTTATCGTCGATCTATCTTTAATTCAATTATTTATTTCCCGTGTTCTTGTTTATTTTCACGTTTAAATATGATCTAGATCTTTCTTAGGTTTTAATTTCGTTATTCCGCGTTGTTCGACGAGATTCCCAGATTGGGATCGCATCATCTGGTATCAGAGCTTGGATCTAGATTCAGTTCTTGATATTCTTGATATTTTCTTGTTTTTCTTGTTCTTCGTGTTCTTTGTACCAGTTATAAATTTTTTTCAATTTGATCCATAAGAGTCAGTCCCAAAAATTCAAAAGTGTTTTTCTTGTTCGTTTTTCGTCCAAATCCAGTTCTATTTTTTCTGCCATACTCGTTGTCCAATTCTCTAGAATATTAAAAAAAATTCGAAAAATTCATTTTTTTCCACATTCCAAATTTCCTCAATTCTTCAATTTATTCTTATCCGTGTCTTGTTTATCTACCCTTGATAAAGAGTTCTTAGATTGATTATCAGAGTTCTTGAGAAGGAAAAGAGTGATACACAAGTGATAAAGATTTGTGGCGAATTTTATTTCTTCTTCTTGTTATAAACCATGTCTCGCGGGGAGAGATCTTCATCAATGGGTGACAAAAAACGCTCCGAAAGAGGGAATAGGATATTGGAGCAGGGTGTTGAATTATTGGCAGAGATGCAGACAAAATTTAAGAAGGTAGTGACTAGGATGGATAAAAGAGATACGATGATTGCCCAATTGAAAAAGGAGCAATCGCAGGCGGACTCTATGGCTAGGAGGAGTAGTAAGCATGAATGTCAAGCTAGGTACGGAGATGGTATGGATGAAAGGCCATTGAAGCGAAAAGAGACACCAAAACGGGAGGGTAGTGATTATGTTCACAAAAGGAGGGAGGAACCGACAGCCAAAGGTAAAAATAATTCTGATTCCAAGCCTCTTAAGGATAAAAATGTTAAGTGCTTTAAATGTTTAGAACGGGGTCACATTGCACTTGATTGTCCACTTAAAAAGGTTAGGTGTGACAGTGAATGGGCGAAAAGTGTTGTAGTGGATGAGTCAATTATTGATAGGCATGCTTTTAGCGTTAGGCGTAAGGTGAATGTTTTGGATAATGTGCAAGGGCAGAAGGAAAATATTTTTTGCACTAAATGTATCGTGAATGATAAAGTGTGTAGCATGGTGATTGACGGGGGAAGTTGTACTAATGTAGTTAGTACAATGTTGGTGGAAAAATTAGGCTCACCTTTAATGAAACATCCAACACCTTATAAATTACAATGGTTGACTGAGTCGGGGGAAGTTAAGGTGAAGTGACAGGCCTTGGTGACTTTTTCTTTTGGTAGATATATTGATGAGGTAATTTGTGACGTGGTGCCTATGCAAATTAGTCACATATTGTTGGGTAGGCCTTGGCAACATAAAAGGGCTATGCTACATGATGGGTATACGAATAGATACAGCTTGGTAAAAGGGGGGAAAAAGTTTACTCTAATGCCACTATCTCCAACCGAAGCCCTGAAAGATCAATTGAAAGTGAAGAGTGAGTTTAAGGGGAGAAATAAGAGAGTTGAGGCCACGACATCAGAAAAATGAGAGGGAGTGGAAATTAAAGAAAGAGGGTTTAGGCCACGACCTAAGAAAAAGGAGAGGGAGTGAAAAATAAAGAAAAGAGAGTTGAGGTTTAAACCTCAGAAAAATGAGAGACTGAGTGCAAAAAGCAAAAGAAAAGAGAGTCTACCACAAAAATGAGTCTATTTGCACTTACTCACGCTAACACACCCCTCCCCAGTTCTTTAAAATCTGTTTTACAGGTACCGAAGTCAAACCATGAGCTTAAGACGGGAAAAAAACTTGTTGGCACAAATGAGGAGTCCAAAAAGTCGAGAAAGTTGAAGGAGAAAAATGGGTAGCCCAAAAGGTTGAAAGCAAGCACGAGGTATAAACATAATCATCGAGCCCAAAAAAGTAGGAGGAGTTTGAAAAGCTGACCAAAATTGGATTCGAGGTCGAATCCTTTTCAAGAGAGGGAGTATGATACGTTCCGGACCAGGCATCGAAGGGCGAAGTCGAGCCATCGGTAATATGACAGTGATCTACGTGCAAAACGGAGCAAGTTTCATGTTGGAGTCGATCCGAGAGGGCGAATGGATCGAGCCGAACCAAAGGAGCAAAGTTTGATGACCAGAAGCTTCATTACGGCCGTAAAGAATAATCCTCACGGCCGTAACTCGGCCTCGGGTTTAAATGAAGAATTACAGAATTTCCTAGTTACGGCCGTAAGAAATATGGTCACGGCCGTAAGTTTTAAACAGAAAGTCATTTATGGCCGTAAATCTGATTTTTCCGGATTTTCGCATTTTTTTGATTATTTTTCCGTTTTTAAGTTATTTGCCTATTTTAGTATTTTAGCTTAATTAGAATTTTATTTTGAGCCAATTCGCCGCTAGGTTAATTTTCTTATTTATATTCCTTTTTCATGATTGTAAAAGACAGTTTAGTTTTGAGATTATTGAATTTAAGTTGAGAGAGTTTTCTCCAATTAAAAGGTTGAGGAGTCCCTTTCGTGTTCTTCGAGAACAAATCCAACTTATCAAATATTGTGATATATTTGTGGCGTTGAACTTATCAAATATTCGCGAGAATATTTGTGGCGTTTCCAGTTAGAACCTTATCAAGGAAATTGACGAGTCCTTGTGGCGTTCACCAATCTTGGTTCTTCAATCCGAATCGTCATTCATTGCATTGTGATTGTCGGGCCAAGATTTTATCGTCGATCTATCGTTAATTCCGTTATTTATTTCCCGTGTTCTTGTTTATTTTCACGTTTAAATCTGATCTAAATCTTTCCTAGGTTTTAATTTCGTTATTCCGCGTTGTTCGACGAGATTCCCCGATTGGGATCTCATCCTTTAGCAAACCTAGCACCAAATGAACTACTCAACTAATTTTTTTTCGATGCAACAAGAAACAAAAACTAAAGAAGAAACTAGTTCACTTTTATCAAATTACAAAATTGTATCCATTTTAATCCGAGCAGTCTCCCCAAGAAACCCATTAACCCGGAATTTTATTGCATAGTTTCCAAAAAGATCTAGATACCATAGTGCATTTGATAAAAGAGAGAGATTATAACAGTCACAAGAAAAGCATACCCTACTTGTACAAGTATGGGGAGTTACAGACCACTTGGTTCTAAGAGCCACTTGGACATTCTTAGGATTTAGATTATTGAGTCTTGATCAAATTTAGCCTCCCTTTTCAAGATTGATGATCAAAGCGTGTCCATAGAAAAGAAATAACAAAAAACTAGCGTTCCTATTTGTAACATGAGTTCATAATCTATACAATTAAGGATTTAGATTCTTGGGTCTACTAATAAATCACAATTCATCAAATAGACTGCAGTCCATCACATTTAGGTAGATTTGGGGGCTTTCTGAGTTTTTTTACCGAGTCAGCAAACACAACCCCCAAACCAGAGGGAAATTCAAGCATGATTCATTGTAGGTTTGCAACAGGTAGCCAAACAAGACTATAAAGCATCAAAATAAACAAATCTAAAAGTCAGGTAGATACATAATTAAGAGCATTCATACCTCGGGATTTGGCAGCAAAGTAGCCTATCAGACAACAACCCCAGTCACCAAGATCATCAGCATCCTCTTTATCCATACAAACATCATCTGGACTAGCAAATAGCAATAGATTGAAGCGTAAAGCCATTGTCCTTGTCAAGCTCAAGTTGGTTGGCTAAAAGTGTACTCATTGTGCTTCTTTTTCCCCATGGCAATGGATGTAGGAAACACCTCAAAAACCTACCCAAGCAAAAATCAACCGCGATGCCCCTCACACCAAGCATAGAATCTGAAAGCTCAGATAGAAAATAGCTCCAAATCGCAAAGATCAGATATAAAGTCCCCAAGAATGAAGGTGTAGTAGCCCATACCATAGGGGCCCCCACCGCCCCGCCCCGCCCCGCCCTGAACATTAATGAAGGAGGTAAATTGTAGGATATGGTAAGGTGTGGGAAGCTTGCCTCTTTGACTTCATCGATTAAATGTCCTTATCCATATTCAAGATTCGAACTCTCGTCACGGTAGCTGCAAACTAGCTTAAAGACTTTCCACCTCCCCCTTTCACCACTTGAAAATGTGCCCTAGGGGCAAGTGACCAAGAGTGAAGTTTGAAGTTCAGAAAAATATTGTTGAAAATATATATAGCTATAGAATATAATTCACGACATTTAAAAATAAAATATTAAATGATTATATTAATATGAAGTTGCGTTTGTTCATGAATCGATTTGATATTACAGATGAAGTGTTTAAGTTGTTAATTATAGAAAGATTCAATTTGTATTTTGATCTAAAATTAACGTTCAAAATCAATAAATAAATATAGACAATTTATTTTGATAAGATTGTCTCGTTTTATTAAAGTCTATCTTTAACTTTGGTAATAAAATTGAGAGTAAGTTCGAAACGTATTGAACGGGACCATGTGAAATTAATTTGTGATCTTGATCATACAAATTTAATTTCACTTGACTATTGTATGTGTGACCTTAATCCTGATCAGATAATGAACTTTAATTACAAGATTGAAGTTCTTTGAAGTATCAATGGTGAGATCAACTTGCTAATCAATATTTCGGTACTTTGAGAATTAAAATGAACTAACGAGGAACATATAATCGTATTATGGAATCCGTCACCTTTCAGGTATGATAATAATCTCACTGGTTCTTCTAGCTGAAAATTGAATCTGAGCTCAGTAATTCGACAGTGACTGTTGAATTCTATGATGTGATGTGATCACACTGAAGTGTTGATAGAAGATGAGAGTTGAGAGTTTATGAATATTCATAGAAGGGCATTTTGATCATTTTAACTTATTCCGAATATTCGAGTTGATCGATAGGAATAACATGTAAGAATGATAAGTTAGAGGACATAATTATTGATTATTATTTTAAAATTTTCAATTTTACTAAGAGTGCAATCTCGTTCTGTTAGTGAAATAGAACGTGATTAATAAATTGATTTTGACTGATCAAGAGTTGACCAAATCATAATTAATTTATGGGAAGAGTACATAATTTATGTTGTTACATTACCATAATTCAAAAATAAAGAAAAAAGTTTACAAATTCATTGATCAGGTGATAATAAAAGCATTTATAATAATTAATTAATAATAATACAATTAGACCCACCCAGTCTAGTTTAAATCTCCCCTGATTTTACCGATACCTGTCACTGTTACCACCACCATCTCCGAGCACAATCATCACCGTCGTCGTCGGGCTCGTATCTCCAATCTTCACGACCACCACCACCGTCAACATCATCTTCACCATCACTATAACTTCCCAAGCTCCGATGCACAACCACCGTCACCACGACCACGACCACCACCATCTCCAGAGCACCACCACCACCACACCACCATCATCACAAAATAAAAACTTGTCTCTTTACAAGAACACATAATAAATATATATCTACAAAATTTCTACAACTCAAGATTATCTTTCATATTAATGGATGCTGGATGGGAAAATTTAGATTTCTCAGTCTAGGAACATTGCAATAAGGAGAATTTTGAAAATATGACACAATGATTGCCCCAAGAAAATATGCCCCAGCTCATCAACACTTCTTTAATCCGTGACTTGTTGAAATTGTTATGTGACCTATGTAATATAACCAGTGACCTGTATTACTGTGACTTGAAATGTATAAAATGTGACATGTGACCGCAAAGTGCGACATGTGACATTGGGTATAAACAGTGACCTGTGACTTGAACATATTAATTGTGCCTTACATAATGTGACATGTGATCTTTGAACTATCAAGTACATGTGACTTGAACATACTGTGACTTGAACGTGTGACCTATGAACATATTTAAGTGTGACCTTGAACATGTGCTTGTGACCTTTATAATGTGACCTATAATTTATGAAGTGTGACATGTGATTGAATATACTGGACTTGAATGTGTGACCTATGAGCATATTAAAACATTTGAAGCGTGACCTGAGCATTTAAAGTGTAACCTATAAACTGTGACTATGACTTGTATATGTGACCCTTGTGAATCACTTTGCACTTCAGCTAACCTGCTTCTACGACTAGTGAAACCAAACCCGAAGCCTATATCTATACCATGAATATGTAACTTGAACATGAGAATTTTGACTTGAATATGTGACCCGTGATTTTGAACATGTGACCTGTTCAAGTGACCTGAACTTTGATCCGTGACTTGTATATGTAACCCCAATTGAATTTGTAGTGAACATGCTTTAGCTTGGTGAATTACATGAGCAAGGGATACCTTACCTCTAACTAGGCTTCAACTTCAACATTTTCAGTCACTGACAATGAAAATGCAAATTGCTACCCACATTGAAAATGCACACCACCAATGGCCACCATTTTAGTGAAGAAATTTTTTTACCACTGCCACTCACAATGAAAATGCACAACACTATTACTACCTTCGTAGCTAACAATATTTTTCCCCACCACTACCCACACTAAAAATGCAGACCACTACTGACCACCACCACCACCATCGACCATCGCTAACACTGCTAAAAATGCACCACTACTACCTTCTTTTCACCTTCGATACCACCACTGAAAATGCATGCCCACACTAGAACACACGCACACTACCACTAAACGAGGCAGCTTGCATCTGTAAAAATTTTCATATTGCACCTACAAAAATTATCAAACTGCATAGATCGCAACACCCATCACCACCACCTCTTGTACCCACACTCATGCACAGCGCATACACCCTCACTGCAAAGGGAGCAGTGGAAAAACCACGAAAATCGCACCACCACCATTGATCTGTTGTTTAGAAAAACCCAATCTTTGTCTTTGTTTATGACTCTCTGACTGGATTATGACGGACATAAAGTTTTAGACTGCAATTTCATTTTCAATTTAGGATTACGAGTGTGTGGGTTGGGTTTGGGTGGGTAAGGTTAGATTGTGGTGGATGGTGGTTGATTTATTTTAATTTTATAATGTTATTAATTGGTATTAATGATTTTAATAAACACTTGATTTAAGAAATATGAAACATAAAATATGATGATTGAATTGTAACTTTTAAAAACCTGGTGACCTCTAATTTCCTCTTAATTGATTGGAGTTTAGTTTAATTGGGTCAGATTATGTTCCCTCGGTGGCTTCACTATAATGGGCTTATACAAGCTTATTACCTATATTAGACTATGCAGAAATGAGCCTGGGTTATGATATTAGGCTTGGTAGGTTTTGGAGTGTAAAAAAGTTATAAATAGACTTCAAAGACTATTTTTCTTACTCTAATTTTGCAAAGTGACGAGACACACACTAAAGTATATAGCATGTTCCCTCCTTACAAAGAAAACTCTAATTCTACGTTAACCTAAGCTTAGAGAAAAGTGACCACACACCTACATAAATGCCATTGGAGAACACCAAGGAAAGCTTGAGGGTTTGAAACTTTGGTGAAATCAATAAGTAGTGAAAAAGAGATTATTGTAAAGTAGGCTATAAAGGTAATATCTCTTTCATTTTTGTGTGTACAAAATTGTTTATTCTAAGTTAAATATATAGAACAGAAAATCCTGTAACGAGGTGATCTATCATAAGAAATCAATTTTGATAAGTTGAACAACTTGGGTTCCCAATAGATATTCCCTCAAAAATGCTAAGTTTAAGCACTACCCTACACCAAACCCGAAACACAGCTCGAATGAATACCCACTACATATCGACCAAGATAGAGATCAGGTTGGAGTCCGAAATTGGTAGAATTATTACCCAAATACAAAATTAGAAATACTTGTATTGATTGATTTTACTATCAAGTGATCTTGTGTACCAATTGATTCTATTACCAAATCAATTAAAACATGAACTATGAACGACTAAAATCCTATAATCAAAAGTAAGCATGTTTAAATTTTAACATCTACCCTTATTTATCTCATTCAAACAAGACTACCAAAAAGACAACATTTTTATATACGTGATAATTACATAATTCCATGTATCTAATCAAATAAAATATCTAGGCAACTCAAGAACTCTGGATATCTAATCAACTCTTCCATCCTCCACTTCCATAGCCTCCGTCATCTTTCTCGAGTCGAGTAAAAGATCAACAATTTGTCCTCCTTTAGCAGTTGTAGCAGTATGTTACGTCATCTTTCTTGTTCTTGCAAACTTATGATCTGGAAACAAATAAAATTAACTCTGAACATGCATAGACGTAGATAACAAGGATAAGGTTTTGTGTCCAGAATTTTACAGGAAATAACAATGTAGGATCCAGAACAATTGAGTTAGAGAAGTAATGATCCGTAAAATTATTTTGCAGTATATTCTTATCTAGAGCTTCGAGTATCAGCATTTGCAACCTGTTCTATTAAAGTGAAAAGATGGATAGAAATCCAAAGGAATTAGAAAAACACATCCCAAAAATCTGAACATTTCCTTCTATATTGAACACAAAATGAAACAAGCTTTACTAATGATTTGAGTATGCACGTAAACACAAAAGAGCCAGCTTTGAAATACAGCTAGCAAGCAATGGACTATTCAACCAGATGGTATTATATCATGGAAAAAATATTCTAACTCTTACAAGTTGTGATAGCTCGATATGACCAATCTTGAGAACAACCCTCCATTTAGCAAACCTAGCACCAAATGAACTACTCAACTATGCAACAAGAAACAAAAACTAAAGAAGAAACTATTTCACTTTTATCAGATTACAAAACTGTATCCATTTTAAAACGAGCAGTCTCCCCAAGAAACCCATTACCCTAGAATTTTATTGCATAGTTGCCAAAAAGATCTAGATACCATAGTCCAGTTGCATGTAATGAGCTCACAAAATCACTACCCGTAAATTGTAGTTATATCTTAACAAACAGAAAGCCAGATCCGAGCTAGACTTCTCCAAAAAATCATTAGAGCCACTAGCATGGTGGTATGAAAGCCAGCGGCGAATCTAGGATTGCGGTTGACTCTTTAACCGTTGACCCTCAATGGCGAAATATTATTTAATTAAAATTTTTTAAAAAATTCTACTAATATATAAATGTTTTAAAACATAATCTCATTTAATACGAAAATATAGTCTAACATAAACAAAAATAGTAGGAAAATACACGATATAACCATATTCCGTAGCTATAAGTTTAGACAACTGCATTATCCAAGGTCTCATACTTTGAAAGTATTGCAAAATTGCCTCATTCTTAACTAGTTTAAATTTCTTGCACTCTTTGTAAATCACCAAACTGTCGTTCAACCAATCATCTCCCAAAGTAGCAAATTGATTGGACGGATGACATGGATAATGGATATAAGGCTACGTTTGATAGCCTTAAGTTTTCCATGGAAATGGGTTTTTGAAAGTGATTTTCCAACTTTTGCTATGTTTGATTACCTAAGTTTTCCATGAAATTCGTTTTCCAACTTGTCTTGAAATTCGGTATTTTTCTTGATTTGGAGGAATTCGTTTTTCAAGGATGAGGGGGTTTTATTTTCCATGAAAAATCTTTTTACCATTTTCGTCACGTTTGATCCTTTTTATTGTTGTTAATTGATTTATTATTTTTCTAAAAGTTAACATTATTATTATTATTATTATCAAGTACAAATGTGTGAAAAATTTAAAATATATATTTATTAAAATAGCTAAATTTTGCTTTATAATCCATGGAAAACAATGACAATCAAACAATAAAAATTGAAAAATTTCCTATTTTTTCCACCTAGAAAATTAAACCAATCAAATACATTAAACACTCAATCAAACACATTACTAAGCTGTTACATTTTTTTAAAAAAATAATAATAATAATTAATAAATATGAAAATCTGGTCGGATCCAGCACGAGAGGCTGAACGGGCTCGCCCATAGCTGGATCCACCAGAGATGAAAGCCCCAAACCTTATCTACAAGTAGGTAGTCTTTCGCATTATTATAGTTCGAATCTTCATTCATAGTAGGGATGACAACGGGACGGGGAATACCCGAACCCGACGGGGACCTGTCCCGAACGGAGCGGGGGGATCCCCGACAAAGGCGGGGATGGAGATGAAAAAACATCTCCGAACCGGGGATGAGGCGGGGACGGGGATGACCGTCTTATCCCCATCCCCATCCCTGCCCCGTCTAGTACCCGATCCCCATCCCCAATTAGCAAGTTGCATTAAAATTTAAAAAGTCAAAAAAAAAAAAAAATTCCTGTATTATCTGTACAAAAGTCCTATGATGTCAAAATTTCTTACTCCAAAAATTTATTACTTATCAAGTCATAAATTTTAAATACTTATTTTGAAAAAGTTAATGATTATTAGTTATTAAGCTTATCGAGTTGTATTTTCTCATCTAATCAAATATTAAATAAAGAAACAAACTAAGATGAAGATATATTTGATTAATGTCCAAATAATGTGTAAAGATTATTAGATTTAGAAAATGTTAGGGTTGTTCCTGTATGTTTCCTTATATTGTCTGCATAAAATTATTTTAAAACTTAGGAAAAAAACAAACAAATAAATAAATGGGGATATAAATGGAGATTTTCGCATCCCCGTCCCACCCATCCCCGCCCCATCCTCGATTAAATGGGGAACGGGAGGGGATGTGGATGATAAATCATTAATGGGGCAGTGACGGGAAAAGGGATCCACGTCCCATACCCGCTCCGTTGCCATTCCTAATTCATAGACTGATGCCATTTTACATTCCTTAAACAAATTAAGGGAGCTCTTAAAACGGTCACAAAAAAAGCATACCCGACTTGTACAAGTATGAGGAGTTACAGACCACTTGGCTCTAAGAGCCACTTGCACATTCTTAGGATTTAGATTATCCAGTCTCGATCAAATTTAGCTTCTCTTTTCAAGATTGATGATCAAAGTGTGTCCATAGAAAAAACATAACAAAATACTAGTATTCCTTTTTGTAACATGAGTTCATAATCTGTACAATTAAGGATTTAAATTCTTGGGTCAACTAATAAATCACAATTCATCAAATAGACTGTAGTCCATCACATTCAGGTAGATTTGGGGGCTTTCTGAGTTTTTTATCTAGTCAGCAAAAACAACTCCCAAACCAGAGGGAAATTCAAGCATGAATCATTGTAGATTTGCAATAGGTAGCCAAACAAGACTATAAAACATTAAAATAAACAAATATAAAAATCAAGTATGATACGTAATTAAGAGCATTCATACTCATACCTCGGATTTGGCAGCAAAGTAGCCTATTAGACCACAAACCCAGTCATCAAGATCATCAGCATCCTCTTTATCCATACAAACATCATCCTGACTAACAAATAGCAATAGATTGAAGCGTAAATACAATATCCCTGTTGAGCTCAAGTTAGCTGAAAGTGTACTCATTGTGCTTCTCTTCCCCCATGGAAATGGGTGTTAGAAACACCTCAAAACCCCACCCAAGCAAAAATCAACCACGATACCCCTCACACCAAGCGTAGAAATAGAAAGCTTAGAAAGAAAATAGTTCCAAATTGTAAAGAAGATATAAAGTGCCCAAGAATGAAGTTTGAAGTCGGTTTACTACAACAAAAATAGGTTTTTGCAACACTTTATAGGCAACATTCGGTACTTGAATGTTGCTAAAGGGACCTTTCGCAACATTTGGACAAGTGAATGTTACGATTGGAGTTAAAAATTGAGATTTAGCAACATTTAGCAAGTAAATGTTGCAAAAGAAACTCTTTTGCAACATTTATTAACCGCTGCAAAAGAGTTCAACATTTTACAACGTTTTTTGAACGTTGCAAATAAGAATCCTTTAACAACATTAAAAAAACGTTGCAAAATGGAGTCTTTTGCAACGTTTTTAAATCGTTGCAAAAGCATTTTGAGGCTAAGTTTCATGTTACCTAAACTTTGATGACTAAATTGGAATAAACATGGAAACTTTATCTGAGGTTAATCGATTTATAATCACTACCACCAGACAAACCCTTGCAATCAGCCTCTTTTGCTCCTACGCCGCCGTCTCATCTGCTGCACCAGCACCACCGCACTCCTCCTTTGCCCTCCGGCTGCGCTATCTCTTTGCCGCGGAGTCCGCTTCCCCTTTCCACCGTATGGCCCGGCTGTTCTCGACTAGAGGGTTGGCGACCCGCTCTACTCTACCTCGTCTTCATTCAGTGATCCGAATCCCAATTGGTCGAACTGACCCCCGAAAGAGACGATTCTGCTAAATGGGTGTGACTTCGAGCACTAGCTCGTCGTCATGGAAAAGCCTGAAGGGGAACCCACTCGAGATGAAATGACTGACAGTCAAATCAAAACCCTAGCCACGATCGTTGGAAGGTTTGATAATCGTTCGTTCATACTATATTTGATTGTTGTAGAGTTTGTTTTACTGCTCATAGGAAGTTGAAAATTGGGGATGAATTGAAAGGAATTAATTAACAGTAGTGATTTTGTACTTTATGTTATGGAGTTAATTTAATTGGTTATTGATAAAAGTTAAAGGAAGTTTAAATTTGAACAATCTGCTGCAGGAGTTGGGTGATTAAGAAACTTTGCATTGTATTTTAGAGATGCAAAAATCAGGGCTGAGAACTGGCCAATAGAGCTATATTTTTTGTTTACTTTTCTGTTGAAATCCCGATTGAGAATTGATACGACACATGTTTCCAGTGAAGTTTGAATTTGGTGAATTTTGATGATATACTCTTTCGAGTTCTTCCCCACACCACCACACATGTTTCTAGTGATGTTTGAATTTGTTGAATTTTGTTTCTAGTGAAGTTTGAATGGTTTTCTTTACTTCTTACTCGTCTACTTTGGGTATTTTTAATAGCCTTAAATACTTATCAACAATTGTGGCCCTCTTGATGAGGACGGTATATGATTGAAAGAAATGAAGGTTCTGGGAAATCACGGCTGCATCTAGTTAAGGATTTACCACAATTTTCAGCACTTACTGGGATATTATTATAGATTGGGGACTTTAGCAAAGGAATGCAAAAAATCCATGGCTGAGAGATATATGTTTGAAAATCAAAATTTTATTCATTCAAAATGATGTGTTCTCCATTTATTCTGGTATCATGTAGATTTAAAAATAAAAATAAAAAAGAAAGAAAGAAAGAAAGAAAGATGACTGTGAGTTTATTATTGCTTAAAATATGTTGCTGGGACAAAAAGTTGAGGACTTATTAAAGGTGAACATGGTTCTAATGGAGAGAAAATCTTAGGATCTCGCTATCAATATGTGGAAAGCAATGTGATTGGTTTGTTGGTTGTGACTGATTTGCTAGGGTAATATGGACATTTATTTTACATTGATTTTCTATTGAGCTAGTAAAATATTCTAGGTTGCACCGACACTCTGTCGGGAGCCAACGTGTCGTGTCGGACACGTGTCAAACACCGACACTTTCCGGACACTCTTCGACACGTGTCGGAGCTACACAGTATACATCAAAATGAAAAATGAGAAGGGACGAAATGCATGCAATTAAAAAAATGATAAATCTAACTTACAAGTTTGTTTTATTTGATATCCTCATTTTAATTCAATAAATATACAATGTGTTGATTGTAATAAAACTAAAATAATAATAAATAAAAAATAATAATTTGCGTGTCCCCAACGTGTCGTGTCCTAACTTTTTAAAAAAATCACGTGTCGACGTGTCTGTGTCGTGTCGTATTCGTGTCGCGTGTCGGTGTCCGTGCTACTTAGAAAATATTTATAAATGATTTTGGGACTTTGATAGATTTAAGTTCTCGCCAGGGGTTGATTGCTCTTAAGGAGAAACCAATGTAATATAGTAGTTCTTGTCTTACTAAAGTTTGACAATCTAAAACAAAATGGGATTTGCTTGTAACTTCACTTGTTTAATTTTTAAATATACACATCCCACATTATTTATTACAAAGTATTTTTTAAGTGTTGCTTGAAGTTAATTGTTCATAAAAATATATTAATGGAGTTGTGTATACATATCTTATCATGTAATAACCTGATTTGATTAAAAAAATTAAAGATTTGGTTGTTTTTTCTTATGCCATACTCAAAGTTGGAAAAAGAACTGGGAGGTTTGTGACCTTCATTGCCAGAGTCATTGGATTCAAAAGGTAATTCTGGAACCCATTCCAATAAATTTGATCATCTACAATACTATTTTTGAAAATTTGAAAAATTTAAGAATTTGTCAATTTAAATCCCTTTTATTTAGATGAAACTTTAGAGCATCCGTTTATTTAAGTGTTGCATAATTCATATACCTTTTCCTAATTTAATATATTTAGATTAGAAGAATTTGTAGCTATTACTTTTCTCCATTTTTTAATTTGGTTTGAAATTCAGGTTAAAGAATCCAACAAAAAGAGCAAAAATGCCATAGCAAATAAGGCCTCTGAACATGTTGGCGAGAATCTGCCATACGTACATGTTAGAGCTCGTCGTGGCCAAACCATTGATAGCCATAGCTTAGCTGAAAGAGTAAGAATCTATGTCTCATAATGTATCTTAAATCCTCTACATAATATTGATTATTAGCAATAAACTACTATTAGTTTTTAATCAAAGTTTGCGTTGCACGATTCAAAAATTGATTGAATGAAATGTGTATATATTGTACTGTGATGGTTGTGAATTCGAAATGATATGTTTTTTGTTTTGTGTGGGTTTATGAAAAGAGTTAAAGAGGATAACTATTGAGGAGGCATAGATAATAGATTCTATAATGGAGATCAATTATTCAATTATTTACAAATGAAAATGGACAATCTAGTATCTATATCTAAACTCATCCAATTGAAAAATTAAAGAAAACATTTGCGTGTCAATCTGTAAGATGTAACTTGTTTGAGAATTCTTAGAAAAATGGCTACAAAATGCTTGTCATCAAGCAATAAAAACATTCTCGCTCCCTCAGCTTCCCCCTTTTTTGGGATTTACAAACATTGAACTTAAAATGTTTGGTTGAAACATGTCCCCGATGTTAATGAGGCTATATGATAGATTTAAAATTAATTATCTATATTTTATGTTTATAGGTAAGGAGACAAGTGCTAGATCTTACGCCAGCTAAAGTATTGGATTTGGGGGTAGGAAAAGGATCTGCATTGTAAGAATGCAATTTTTTTTTTTTTTTTTTTTTTTTTTGTGTGGTCATTGTGTAAATTGTAGAACAAGTGCATAGTTCGCTCTCATGTTATTATTTCTTCTATGCCCCTCTCCTATATTATGGACTTTTAATTTCTGACTTGTGGTTAAATGAGATAGGGCAATGATGGGGGTGTGGTATTGTTAAACATTATTAACACTATTTATTTTGTATGGGTTATGTGGTTCTTTTGTGAATTTATTAAACATTAAACACAATTTATTTTGTATGGATTTGAGAATTTGTGAATTACTATTTTAATGAATGACTTTTGTCGTTTGTACAAATTATAATTTTAATAAATTAATGAGTAAATATAGGTTTTATAAATAAATATTTCATAATTTTTTTTAAAAAAAATATATAAATTGCATACAGTAGTTTTTATAAAACGTTGCAAAAAGGTCTACAACAACACTTAAAAAACGTTGCAAAATGGTCTACGGTAACACATAAAAAACGTTGTCAAAAGATTTACCGCAACACTTAAAAAACGTTGCGATAAGACACTTAAAAAACGTTGCAAAAAGGCTTATCGCAACATTTAAAGTTTGCAAAAGGATTTATCGCAATACTAAAAAAACGTTGTAAAAGGTCTACCGCAACACTTAAATAACGTTGCAAAAGGTCTACGACAACATTTAAAAAACGTTACAAAAGATTTTTGCTCTACGGCAACAGTGCGATTTGCAACATTAAAAAAATGTTGCAAAAGTCTTTTGGCAACGTTTTTTGAACGTTGCAAAAGACAATTTTTGTTGTAGTGGTTCCGATAATAGGTTCGAGAAGTTGTATAATTCTCGACATTTAAAATAAAATATGAAATAAAAGAAAATATTAATTGATTGTATTAATATTAAATTGTGTTTGCTCATGAATTGATTTGATATTATACATTGAGTGTTTAACACTATTAGAAAATAGGGCCTTTTCGACAATCAAATCTGTCGGTAAAAGCTCAAAATCTTTCACTAATGACCTTTTCCGACGAGAAAAATTCTTCGAAAATTCGTCGGAATTACTCGTATCAGTAATATATTTCCGACGGATTAAATAAAATCTTCGAAAATTTTCAACGGATAAATATGATCGACGGAAATATTAGAAGGATAATTCCGTCGGTACTTTCCGACGGAATATAAATATCCGTCGGAAATATACCTAATTTTTTTTTAAATATTTTTATTATGCAACCCGACCCGTTTTCTACCCGGCTCATGTCTGAGCTCGACCCGCTAACCATCATACTATCTTAAATTATTTAATGAAATGTGCAATGAAATGGATTGAACCCTTGACCTAAGAAGAGTTTGTGGCAACCCAACTACTAGAGCAAGGAAGTTCTTGTGTGTTTTTATATTTTCGCAAATATATTTTAGTTAAATAAACAAATACTTGTTTAAAAAATTTATTCGAATTTAAAATTTTACTTAAAATTAAAATTTAATAATTACACGTAAAGTATTTTGTCGACAAAATTTCCGACGACATCAATTTCCAATAGGAAAGTTTCGACAGGCGTTGGAAATCAGTAGGAAATTTCTGATTGAAAATGGGGGCCATCGGAAATTTTTGACGAAAATTGGAAGCCGTCGAAAATTTCTATATTCCGACTGAAAAATTTGAAGTCGTCGGAACTTTCCGACGATCACGATCGTCATCGGAAATATTCCGTCAGTAAAAATAGATATTCCAGTAGTGTAAGTTGTTAAATATAGAAATATTCAATTTGTATTTCGATCTAAAATTAACGTTCACGATGAGTAAATAAATATGAACAATTTATTTTAATAAGATCGTCTCGATTTTATTAAAGTCTATCTTTGACTTTGCTAATAAAATAGAGAGTACGTTTGGAATGTACTGAACGTGATTACCTGAAATTAATTTGTGACATTGACTATACAAATTAATTTTTTTTTTTATTATTGTACATGTGACCTTAATCCTGATCGGATAATGAACTTTGATTACTAGCTTTAAGTTCTTTGAGGTATTAATGGGTGAGATCAACTTGCTGATCAATAGCTCGGTACTTTGAGAATTAAAGTGAACTAATGAGGAACATATGTTCATATTATAAAATCCTTCACCTTTTAGGTATGATAATAATCTCATTGGTTTTTTTAGTGTACAATTGAATTTGAGCTCAATAATTCGATAGTGACTGTTGAATTCGTTGATGTGATGTGATCACATCAAACTTTCGATAGAAGATGAAAGTTGAGATTTTATGAATATTCAAAGAATAGCATTTTGGTCAATTTAACTTGTTCCGAATATTCGAGTTGATCAACGAGGGTAACATATAAGAACGATAAGTTAGAGGATATAATTATTGATTATTGTTTCGGTAATTTCAATTTTACCAAGAGTGTAATCTAGCTCTTTTAGTGAAATAACATGTGATTAATTAATTAATTTTGAATGATCAAGAGTTGACCAGATCATAATTAATTTATTGGAGCTTAGTTTAATAGGGTCCGATCAGGTTCTCCGGTAACTTCACTATAATGAGCTTATATAGGCTTATTACCTATATTGGGCTATGCAGAAATGAGCTTGGGTTATGGTACTAGGCTTGGTAGAGTTTTGGATTGTAAAGAAGTTATAAATAGTCTCCAAAGACTATTTTTCTTACCCTAATTTTGCAAATGACAAGACATACACTAAAGTGTGTAGTGTATGTTTCCTCTTTATAAAGAAAACTCTAATTCTAGTTTAACCTAGGCCTAGAGAAAGGCGACCACACACCTGCATAGCTACTAGTGGAGAACACTGACGAAAACTTGAGGATTTAAAGTTTTGGTGAAATTAAGAAGCAGTGAAAAAGAAATTATTGAAAAGTACGCTAAAAGGATAATATAAAAATTGTTTATTCCAAGTTAAATTCATATAATAGAAAATCCTGTAACGGTGATCTATCACAAGAAATCAATTTTTGTAAATAGAAAAACTTGGACTCCTAACAAATAGTCCCTCAAAATGCTAAGTTTAAGCACTACCCTACACCTAACCCGGAACATAGCTCGAATGAATACCCACTACATATCAACCAAGATAGAGAGCAGGTTGGAGTCCGGAATATGTAGAATTATTACCCAAATCCAACACACAGTAACAGGACAAGAAGAATCAAAGAAGAGCAGTGGAGTATGGGGGAACTAGTAGGAATTTTTCTCACTAGCACGAGCGCTTCTCCCTCTAACTTAGGAGACTTCCAATCCAGCCTTCATCTGTAATTTTTTTTCTTCTTATTTTCTATAACTCATTTTAGAAAATGCGGAAAATAATGAATTTTTGTATTTTTAAAAATGAAAATAAAAAATAGCCAAAAAACGGTAAAGAAAACATAACCTTAACATATTTTGTAATATTTGATTGGAAACATTAGTTTAGAACGGAGAGATTTTAGTTTAACATGAACTAAATAAATTTATTGGAAAAGAATAAAACTCCAAACCTAAAATTATTACTTTCTAAAATTAACAAATTTGGATTTTTTTAAAAAAAAATTAGGTATTAATTTGTAATTAATAAATATAATATTATATAGAGCTTGTTTGATTTTTATCAAAATTTTCTCATTTTTCTACAGTACTCAATCTCAACTATCAATTAAAAGTCAAGCACACAATATTTGACTTTTCAACCAAATTCAACCATCAATTCTCTTTAAAATCACTATTCATTTCAAAAAAACTCATTTTAACTAAATTCAAACGCACACATAATATGAAAATAATTATCAATTATTTATTAAATTAAAAATAATATAATATTTATATAAAAAATCCATCAAACAATATGTGTTCGGCTATCACAGCCCCCACTCCCACCCACCCCCACCCCGACACCAGCCTACCTACCCCACGAAAATGAGTTTTCTCTCTCACTCTTGATCGATGTTTTCCCACCCTACCCTACCCCAACCCACCCGCCCCACCTCGGCACGAAAAATGATTTTTTTTTTCTTCTATTTTTCCACACCACACCACACCATACCACACCTCACCCATCCACCCCCACCACCTCCAACACCACCCCACCCCACCCCACCCCAAAAATTATTTTTTCTTCTACTTTTCCACACCCCCACCTTGAAATCACCCTACCCACCCCATAAAAATGAGTTTTTTTCCTCTCTCGATGCTTTCTACCCTACCCTACCACCCCCGGCAAAGTGACAATTGATCACAATAAATCACAAATCACAATTACAAATTTAATTGCAAATATTACCCTAATCCCACGCACCCAACATCAACTCCACACGGGAAGTCACGTTTGATCACGCAAAATCACAATTTGATCACAATTACAAATTTATTTGCAAAAATTTACCCCAACCCACCCCACCCCACCTCACTCGAAATGCGAATTCATAGGACCATATAAAGTCACAATTGATCACAATTACAAATTTAGTTACAAAACCCCACCCCAAAGTCACATTTGGCCACATAAGGTCACAGTTCAAACACAAAAAGTTGTAATTAAGTCACACGAGATCACACCCTACACCAAAAAATGAATTTTTTCTCTATGTTTTCCAACCCAACCCACCCCACCCCACCCCCACCTCCACCCAGACCCAAAATGATTTTTTCTCTATGTTCCCCCCAACCCCTACCTCACCAAACTTGCAAAGTTACAATTGGTCACACAAAGTTACATTTCAGTCACAAATCATGTAATGCTCAGGCCAGGAAAGCTTAAAAGATTTGATAGGTACTACTCATACCAATAAGGTGTACCTTCTTTTCTGGAAGTCTTTCGTTAGAAACTCCACAATTAAGTGTGCTTAGCTTGTAGCAATTCTATGATGGGTGATCCATGAGAAGTTTTCTCGGGTAGCATGCGAGTTAGGATAAAGCATGCTGAAAAGACTCGTATTCGTACAGTGGAGACAGTACGTTGTCATCTAACTGCTGGGATAGCCTATTAAGTGGGACCCGTGTCGTTACAAATGGTATCGGAGCCGGCCGCCAGTCAAAAATCGGGAACTAAGTGTCAGGACAAATTGCAACACCATAGGACGGGAGCCACTTCTTAAACGTGTAGGATCCACCTCTAGAATCCCAACACCTGGCAGTGGGTCCTCAGATGGTATAATGGCAACGAGGACGTCACGAGTCTAACGGGGGTGATTGTCACACCCAGTACAGGAAAGTTTAAAAGATTTGATAGGTACTACTCATACCAACAAGGTGCACCTTCTTTTCTGGAAGTCCATCGTTAGAAACTCCACAGTTAAGCGTACTTGGCTTGGAGCAATTCTATGATGGGTGATCCCCTGGAAAATCTTCTCGGAGAGCGTGCGAGTAAGGATAAAGCATTCTGAAAGGAGTCGTGTTGGTACAGTGGGGATAGTACGTTGTCATCTAATGGTCAGGACAACCCATTAAGTGGGACCGAGTCGTTACAAATCACAAACGCAAATTTCACCCCATCCCACCCCACCCCACCCCATCCCATCCCATCCCATCCCATCCAACTCTATCCCACATGCAAAAAGTCATAATTGGTCATACACGGTCACAATTTGGTCAAAATTAAAATTTAAAATCAAAACCCCACCCACCCACCCCAACCCCAACCTCACAATCTCACAAAGTCTCAGTTGGTCACACAAGGTCACAGTTAGGTCATATGAGGTCTCGGTTCGGTCACATCTCAGCACTTATCACAAATCACACAAAATCATAATCCAATATTTTGATCACATTTACTTAATAATTGATCACATTCTGTACTCGTCTCAAGTCGCACAAAGTCACATTTAATCAATGTTTTGGTCACAATTGCCTAATAAACTGGTCACATTTGTGACTAGAAGGGTTACACAAAGTCACGGTTGACATAAATCAAACTGTCACATTCAGTACTCGTCACAAGTCACAAAAAGTCATAGTTAGTCAGTATTTTGGTCACAATTACATAATAAATTGGTCGCATGTTATTTATTTATTGGTCACAACTTCTCATTTTCTTAGTCACGATTAGTCAATATTTTTTATCACAATTACCTAATAATTGATCACATTCCGCACCCCCATACCCCATATCCCACCCTACCCTAACCCCACCACCTGTTTGGAATTACTTTCTTTCACTGTCACAGTTCTGCCATTGCCGGCTGCTGCTCATCGCCACCGCCATTTCCATAATCACTGTCATCACCACCACTTTAATTAGACATGGTGCATAGTCACCGTCACCATCACTATCACCTCGAAGCAACACCACGACCTCCTCCATCATCGCCTCCAATCATCAAACAAACCACCGCATCAAATCCAACATAACTTCCTTCACTAAACCACAACCACCGACAAATACTACACGACAACATAACACTGTGACACATCCACCCATGAGCACCAGATCTGAAGTTTGGTTCAAAATGTTTTGACGATGATGGCAAGCTCAACCACCAATCACCTGTACACCACCACAACCAAAAACCCACTGGAACTACAACAATTGCCAGAGGCTATAGGGTAGGGAGCATGGAGCAGCGGCACCACTGATAGATTGAAGCAGTGGCTGGCGATTCATCGACGGAAGTAGTGGTGTCGCATCTTATTGCTACTTCGTCGGCGGCCTAGGTGGGCAGAGGGGGTTGCTGGTCTAAGAAGTGGTTGAGAGAGAGAGAGAGAGAGAGAGAGAGAGAGAGAGAGAGAGAGAGAGAGAGAGAGAGAGAGCCTGGTGAGATCGTTAAAGAGTTGAGAGATTTGTTAATTTGATTTAGATTCTGACAAATATATAATTAATAATTGTTCATTAAGTAATTTTTAAAAAAGTAAACTTCAACACCTTACTTTTAAATTTTGATCTTTATATGTAGGAGTTTGTGAAATTTTCCCTAAATTTATTTATTACAATCAACTAAATCTTACATAGGGGTGCCCATATAAGGGCCTTGTTTAAGTTCCATGGTTTTATTCAACTCCAAAGCAATGTCCCCTCAAACTTCCCAAAATCTACTCCATCTCAACTAGAGCAAGCGATATAATCTGACAAACCCAGAAAATCAAGTTTCATTCCAATAAAAAAAATTGGAAGTACAACTGAGTGGCGACCTTACCTTTAGGAACTACACTATTTTATCGATTATATGTAGTATTCTCCAATGTATCTTATTCATGTATTCGAGGAGCTTCACATTGACTTTCAAGCAGCTACAACCTTTTTTGATTTTGTAATAAAGCAATCTTAGATCTTATGTTCCAAAGCCTTGTGGAAAGGGATATATAGTCAAGCCCTTGCAGGGGCAAACCCAGAATTTTTGTTCAGTGTAGGTAGAGGTGGAACTTCCGAGGGTTAATTTTTTTTTCCCAAAAACGAATTGGGCCAAGCCTCAGACGTGGGGCAACAAGGGCGGTGTAATCACGATTTTGAATCTCAGATTTCGCATTTTACGCTTGGAACTTTGGGTGAGAATTGGGTGTAAATTACAAATTTTGTTAAATTAAAATTGGGCCAATTTTTTGTCCATTTCAATTGTTCTTTTAGATTAAATGAGCTTCGAATTTTAAAGGGCTAACAGAAAAAAAAATCCCAGACAAAATTGGTCCATTTAAAATAAATAAATAAATGGGCTGACCCAGAATTTGAGTACAGGCATATGCTTGCACTCCACTGTGCATGGGTTCACCACTGATCCCTTGCACAATGCACTTCATGTTGATACGTAGCCTGAGAGAAAATTTAGACTTTGTTTTGCAAACATGTTTAAAAATATGTTTTTTTACAACAATCACCCAAATCACTTTTTAACAACACAAATTTTCTTTCTACCTTTTAACCACATATTTTAGCTCGAAAACATTAAAAAACATGTTTCTAAACACAAAACTTTTAACAAATTCATCACTGTTACTCACGATTAGTTACTACTTGCTCAAAAAAAAAAATGCTATTTATTACAGATTCATTTTCATAGAAGAAAATTGGCGCATTTAGTCCCTAAATGTTTCCCTCTTTGTACAATGGGTCCCCAACCTTTTATTTTTGTTGCTACATTTAGAGACCCATTACACAATAAAGGAAACGTTTAGAAATTAAATGCGCCAATTTCCCTTTTCATATAACTCATCTCATTTCCGACCGTCCACGTGGATTAAAAAGTCTCCATGGCGGATGGAATTCCCATGTTGCATCTGACAATGTTAAAACAATAATTCTACATAGACATTTTTTGAAAAAAATTTAAGTGACATTATGTGGTGTGGTAGTTATTTTCATCACCTAATAAACATATGACATGTTACAATATTACTTAAAAATGTCTCCGAAAAATGTTTCCCTAGAATTACTCATGTTAAAAATTGACAGTTAGACAAAAAAATATTTCATTCCATAACACTTTCCCTTTGAACTGGTCTGGTAGAGTGATTTTCCATCTTCACATCCAAATTTCAATTTCCCCCAATCTTCACAATAGAACCTAAATCCATCTCTTCCCCAAGTAGGTTTTCATCCCAAATTCTCCTTAATTGAACCAGAAATTGAAACGGGTTCGAAATCGATCCCTAAGATGAAAACCATCAAATTTTGTGCATTTATTATGAACATTAGTGACCCACGGGGCCCTAGAAATAGAAAGCATTTTTACTGTTGAAAAAGAAGAAATATTGGAGATAGCAGACGAGGGACCACTATTTATGTTATGTCATAACCGACCCAGACCTCACCCTTGCTCCCTCCACCTCTGTTCAAGTATTCTTGAACATTCCTAGCAAATCTATAAATAACAAGCACGTGTGAAGAGAAAAGATGTGGAAAATATTATTGGCTGTTTTGAAACAGAATCTCTCCCTCTATCTCTAAATTTCTACCTCTGTTCTTCTCTTTTGTGCTTCCCATGTTTTATTTTTCCTTTATTTCTTAATTTCCTGCATTGTAATAGTTTTTAATCAGTATATGAAATAGAAATAATTCACCATTTCAGTTTATATTCTGCAATTCATTAATTATAGTAGAGTTACTTATGTGCGTTGCTGTTTATGGTTGAGTTCTACATCAAATTTGAGCTCAACCATAACAAATGGTATCAGAGCGGTTACAATTCGTGGAAAAGAAAATGGATGATAGCTTCGATAGGTTGGAAATCACGATGAGAAAGACAAACAGAACTATGGATTTGATAATCTCAATATTGGAGAATATGATATGAAAAAAGCACTCTCCATAGAGGGAAAAAAAAAAGATTGAAAGAAGTTGCATCCGAGTTTTTGAAAAAGAAACGTTTGAAAAAATTTCAGCACCTAAAGAAGAGATTGAGGACTTTGTGCCTTATCTTATAAATGAAATTCAGATCAAAGGAGATAGTAGCATGGGATTTAAATTACCAAAGAATGATTTAAAAAAATTTGTTGGAGAAGGCACTGAGGAATGGCTTCAAAGAGTTGAGAAGTTAATTCCAATTCTCCAGATTGAAGACAAGAAGATGATTAATGGCTATGCTCCATGTAATATGCAAAAATCTGGGTATGAAACCCCTCGTTGGTAGCAAAAAGAGTTCTACAATCCTTCCTAGAGCAGAAAACTTGATCTCCCCCCTTGGGTATTTGCCTCAGCAGATGGATTAATGGATCTGGAAGGAGAAGATCCTGGTCTTCGATTCAAGATGCTGGAGAAGATGAAGTTGGGGAAAAATATGGGAGGGAAGCATCTCAGTGGGCTGAGTGGGATTGAAGTCAAAGTGAGTAAACGAGTGGGCTCACATGAAGATTTGGGGGCGGTCCAAGAAATAGTAGGCCACAACTTATTAAAACAGGCCTCAATAGACATTAGCCCAATGGAAGAAAAAAGCCCAATTAAAGCTAAATATTTGTCATCATTAACCATTGCGATACATGTACAACACACTTATGGGAAAGTGGGGATCTCTCTACTTACTAAACAAGATATCAACAAAGCCAAACAAAAGATAGATCTTGACAACAAGATGAATCTTTTTTGGGTAACCATATGAGCTATTAGAATCCAAATTAAAAGTACTTTATCTGAAAAAACAGACCAACCCATTGCAATGGCTTTAATTGATGAACGAATCCAAAATCCAGCCGAAGGATGTCTAGGATCCCTTGTAGGGAATTTAGCATGTGGTAAATTAGTTTTTACTGTTTACACAAAACTTTCATTAAGTCTTCATGACCAAAACTTTGACGGAATTCTTTCTTTCATACACAAGTTTGGAAGAAGAGATTTGGTTAAAGACAATAATGTACATTTTTCAATATCTTACCATGTTAGTTATGCTATTCACAATCAGCATAATTTAGCAATTGTTAAGGAACCAAAAAGAATAAAGATTGACCCTTTATTCTCTGATTATCTTGAATAAAAGAAATAGAATTCGAAAGGTTAGTCCAACCATCTAGAAGATTTGTTGACATTCAACTTGATGATCAAAGATCTTTAATAAGGGAACAAAAACCACTTTTGACGAGAAGCTTGTCCCTAAACAGGAATACGCATCCAAACATAAAATGGAAAAAAAGATCAGAAACCAGTCAGGCCCAACAACTCAAACAATTAAGTGAAACAGTTAATAAGATGGCCGAAACACTTTAAGCAGAAAATGAAACTAAATTCGATAATTAATATGTCAATCCCTGGGATATTAAAAGCAATCAGAATCATAAAAGAAGACATAGAAGAAATTAAGATAAATCTTAATCTTCTCCAAAATCAGAACGAAAAATCATTGGAAAAACATTCTGCTATCATCCTAGCAGGAATTGTTAACAATAATGGAAACTGAGCCATCATAAGGATTTCTACAACAAATCATTTAGGAATCTTTGAAAAAAGAGGAGAACTTTCTCCAAAAACAAAGGAAATACAGAATGAAATTCCTGAAGGAAAATTTGGCATTAATTTTCTGGAGTAATGTCAAAACTAAGGAAAAATATTGAAAACATTTATGAGACTAGCCAAGATCTATGACTCTTAAATGCATTACTTGCTTTTGAAGACAGTGAACTTAACAAAATTGTTTCTATTGTTAAAAACATAAATTTAGGAAACAATGAAATTCTGACGACAGCTAAATCAGAAGATGAAGAATCTCAAAACTATAAATCCATTATAAACTCAGAAGAACAACTCAATTATGATGATGGCTCTGATGAAGAGATTGTTATCCAAGAACGATTTAAAATGGGAAGAGAAGTACTTCCAAAAATAGGACTTGGACCTACCATCAGAGAACCTAAACCAGAAGCATGTGAGGTAAAAGATGATAATCCATCATATCCATCAATCCAAAAAGAGAAGGAAAAAGAGTAATTGGTGATCAAAATCCAAGAATTGATCCCAGAATCATGCTTGATAGGAATATTGACTAGAATCCTTTAGTTTCTAATTTTATTCCTAAAAAACAAAATCAAAACCAACAAGTCACAATTCTAGACATTGATTGCACCCTTGATCCAGAAAACCTTATAGATGCATGGCATAGCCACATCATGGTTGCTATGATTGTCAATAAGTAAATTATCAAGAGTGATGTGATCCAGACCACGGATACAAGCCCGCACAAAGATCCGTTGAAGATCAAAGGAGGACCGATGACTCGATTGCAGACAAAGAGGGCCAAGGAAGCAATGGCCAAAACAATGTTCGTGTCATCAAAAGAAGCAAGTTCCATGTTGGAGCCGAGCCAAAACGACGAATGGATCAACCTCATTCAAGCCGTCGAAGAAGATTGCCAAATTTCAAGAATTACGGCCGTAACATATGGGAGCTCACGGCCGTAACCAACTTTCTGTTTAAAATTGATTTTGCGAGATATAAGCAATCACGGCCGTAAAGAGTATCACGGCCGTAAAGGTTGATTATCACGGCCGTAAGGGAGTTATTGCTTAAAATTGGAATTCGTATGTTTTGGGACTTACGGCCGTAAGTCCAATTGTCACGGCCGTAAGAGTGACTCAGAAGCAAGGTTACGGCCGTAAGGAATTCAGTCACGGCCGTAACATTACATACGCGTGATTTTAGGTTATTTTTTATTTCCTTAATTTTAGGTAGTTGTTTCCTTATTTAATTAGAACTCTTTAACCTAGTTTTGACCCTATATATAGGGATGTAATTTTCATTATTCAAACACAACTTTGATATATTAATTGAGAGGCAAATTGCTTTCACATTCTTATTCTTTATTGAATAAAATCCGAACTTGCGAGTTTAATTCTTGTTTGTTCAAATCTTGGGTGAGATTATCTTCATTGTGATCAAGAGGTCAACATATCAATTGATTGTGTTGGTTGATTGGTTCAATTAATTTGAATCAATCTCTAAATCGTGGTTTATTGGCGTTCTTGGGTCGAGTCCAATAATTTGTGGGTTGCGTAGCTACAATTGCTACGTGGTTTGCATCAAAGAGTGAGACAAATTCATGGAATTATGTACTTGCCAGTACAAGAGGGAATGCAAGATCCTTCTTAGAACAATTTACATATGATGTAAAAAATCAAATTTGGAAAGATTCAGGGGGAAATATTCCAAAATTCATTGAAAGAATTGTAGACCAACTCAACAAACAATTTACTGGACAAACTTTTGAAGTTTTTAAAAGTAAAAGAACTTTAATTGAAACAATAGATGCCTTGAATCATTTAGAGAAAATCTCTATATGTGGCATGTGCTATTTCGAAAATTATGCATGCGAATATGCAAAATATGTTTACATGTGTCCAACAACCAATTGAACTTCATTAATTGAGAAATTTATCAGAAAACTTCCAGAAACTTCCAATCATGAAGTTATGGAAGATTTTGATAATGCAATTAAAATACAAAAAGAAGTCATTGATCCAAGACTCAATGCACAAATTGATAAGTCACTTGGATTGGTCATTTCACTAACAAGAAACCTAATTGCAGACAAATGTAAACAAAGTATTTTAGTCAGAGACAGTGTTAGAAAAAAAAAATGCAAGGATTTTTTGTAACAACTATCTTGACAAAATACCTAGACAATATGGTTGCGAACCAATAAAAATCCAAAAGAAGAAAAGAAAATGTTTTAGAAATAAAAGATATATTTTCAAGAAATACAAAAAACCATATAAAAAAAAAAATCAAAAGAAAAAGTTCTTCAAAAAATTTTCAAGGGGGAAGCATTCCAATAACAATACCAAGAAATTTGAACAAAAGAAAAAAAATTGTCCACATAAGAAGAAAAATTGCAGATGTTGGCTCTGTAATGAATCTGGACATTATGCTAATGACTGTCGAGCACGGGTGGGAAATGAAGAAATGATTAAACTCATTGATACATTTCAAAAACAGGGATTCTACTCAGTAGAAGACCCAAGTGATACATAATCTTTGTATTACTTAAAAACTGAATCTAAATATTCTTATTCAGAATCAGAATCTGAAGATGAGTAACAAGAATGTTACAAATCCTAATTCCATCTATATTCTAATCAAATTAAGTTTTGAAGGATATAGAAAATACACAATTCATGCTTATGTAGATACTGGAGCATCAGTATGTGCAGCAAGTAGATGGATTATTCCAAAACAATTTTGGGTATCATTGGAAAAGGTGTTAAACCTAAAAATTGCGGATAAATTTGAAATCAAAACCTCTAAGGTAACAAAAAATTTAGACATTGAGATCAACGAATATCACAAATCACAATGGAAAATCGTTTTCTTTAGAATACCAATGGTATATCAATTGGAAATTGGTAATAATTTTTATCAGTTATACCATCCTTTTATACAAGAAATTGAATCCATAAGTTTTAAGTTTAATGGTAAACAATTGTGGATACCAAAACAAAGGAAAGCTGTTGCAATGAATATTTTTCTAGAAAACAATTTAGAAACAATAAAAATTGACAACATAAAGAAATTTTTTAAAACTCTTCAAGGGGAAAATATTGCACCAAAAAGAAATATTTTCATCAGTACTGAAGAACAACAAAACTTTAAAGTTAACTCACAAAGAGAACAAATCCTAGAGTTACTTGATAAATGCTGTTCAGAAAATCCTTTAGATCCTCAAAAGAATAAAGGAAATATGACATCAACTATCGAATTACTTGATGAATTCAAAACTATTATTATTAGAGCAAAAGCAATGGCTTATAGCCCAAAAGATAGAGAAGAATTCTCAATACAAATCAAAGAATTGCTTGAGATACAGGTAATTGAACATAGTAAATCTCAATTTTCTTCACTAGCTTTCATGGTAAGAAAAGTAGCAAAAAAAGAAGAGGAAAAGCTAGACTGGTTGTTGACTATTCTCAGTTTAATAAAATTACCAACAGTGAAGGATATTTAATTCCAAATACGCAAAGTCTTTTACAATTGATAAAAGGAAAAAGAATTTTTTCTTCATTTGATTGTAAGTCAGGTTTTTGGCATGTAATACTTGACCTAGAAGTAAGACATCTTACGACATTTAGTTGCCCTCAAGGAGCATGAAAAACATGTTTTTAACTATTTTACAGACTGCATGTAACTTTGGAATTGTACTTTCAAAAAAGAAAGTAGAATTATTCAAAGAAAAAAATGGATACCTTGGATTGGATATAGCTAATGACTATAAACAATTAAAACCACATGTTATTACTCATATCCAGGAATTTCCAAAATTCAGGATAAAAAACAATTAGTGAGATTTCTTGTATGTCTCACTTATGTAGAGTCTTTCATCAAAGATTTAGAAAAAAAGAGAATGCCACTTCAAAAGAAACTCAAAAAAGATTTTAGATGGATTTGGACTAAAGAAGATACTCTTTATATACAAAAAATCAAATCTAAAATAAAAAATTTACCATCATTATACCACCCGAGTGGATGATAAAATGATAATTGAAACTGATGCATCTCAAGAACATTGAGGAGCAATTTTAAAGGCAATTGATCAGCAAGAACAAAATGAAAAACATTGTGGTTATGCTTCAGGTACTTTCAATAGTACTGAAAAGAATTACCATATTAATGAGAAAGAAATTTTGGCTATGAAAAAAGCTATCACAAAATTTAGACCTTATATTATTTCTAATAAATTCCTTTTTAGAACTGATTCAAGTACTTGTAAATCATTCATGAAAAATCAGGTACATCCAGATTACAAACAAGGAAGACTTTTCAGATGGAAAATGTGGTTTAGCCACTATGAATTTGACATTGAAATTGTTAAAGGTAAAGATAATTCATTAGCTAATTCGCTTACAAGAGAGTTTGCTTTTACAGGTAAAAATGACAGACATTGAGAATCAAATCAAAGACATTGGACTACAGATTGAGATAGAAAAAATGGAAATCTCAACTAGACAACAAAGAGTTAAAATGTTGGAAAAAAGATTGGCATTTTTGAAATTGGAAGAAGATTCCTCAAGCAGCGAAAGTAACAAAATTAATGGAGATAATACAAACGACTTGGATAAGTCAGATATCGAAAATAGCAAGTCTATTGGAGAGAAAACTAAAAAGGAAAAATTTCCTGTACTTTCAAAGAACAAAAAAGAAAAGAGCATTGTGAAGCTCGGTGTTATAATGAACAAAAGGAAATTCCAATTCTGACAACAGATGAAGAAGGAAAACTTCAGTGTTCGCAAGAACATTCTGTTATTCAAAAACCAAATGAAATTACAATACTTGAAACCACACCTTTGGTGGGGATTAATACTTCAATTGCAAGTACAAAATTCTATGTAATCTACGATGGAGAATACATGGGATTTTACACTAACTGGACACAAGTTGAACCACTTGTGAAAGGAACACCATACAAACACAAAAGTTTCAAAACCTACATTGAAGCCCAACAATCCTACCATGACTTTTGTAAATCCAAAGGATCAGACCCGGAACCTTTCAAACAACTCTTTGACCAAAGCAATTTGATTCTGAGCCCAAACTATTGTCAGCAAAGCATTAGATTAAGGCCCAAATTACACATAATTCTTTTTAGGCCACCTTCTGAAAATCAAAGAATCAGAATAATGACTTATAAAGAAGCAGCCCAATATGTCCCAGAAACACTTCCAGATAGATTCAAAACCCTTGGAGAAATCCCAACACAAAAAGAAGAATCAACATATCTAGGAATCAAACTTCAGGACTTCTCAAGACTTGAAGAAGCACCTACAATAGGAACTTCTGCACCAGAAGGAGGTTACTATGGAACAATTGAGAAAAAATTTGGACAGTTCATCTTCTTTGAAGGAGCAAAGCCAAATATGGTATAGACAACCTTTCATTGTGGATTAATCAAGGAAATTTTCCCAGGAAAGGATTTTGAAGAACTCAAATTAATTGATAAGAATTTATTCAAAACAATCAAAGATTTTGATAAATTTTTTATTAAAGACAAAAGCTTAAAAATGATTCTCTAAATCAATAGTACAATTCCCTTTTGGAATGAGCAAAATGTTCTGGTAAAAGGGTATCATCACATACAAATCAAGACAGTCCTTGAAGTGGAGATTAACAAACCAATTAAAGGAGAACTCACTGATGTAAATTCACAAGTACTGCAAGAATGGAGATCCTTATCCTACCAAAGGATAATTATAGGATTGAAAAACATTGGTAATAGTTCAAAAATCAACGTAATTTTTCTTTCAAAATTTATTTTGATCACAAGCAAGATAGGAACACTCATCACCAAAAAAGATGCTAGATCTGTTAGCAAATTTGAACAGAACTTCTACTATCTTCCAAACAGTCCAAGTAACTACAAAGGACACCTCTATCAAGCACTAAGGTCAAGTCTTGGAGAGGACCACTTTTGCCAAGGGTGTAAAACAGAATGTGAAGGAATCCAAGAAAAAGAATCAGACACAGGTAAAGATTGCAGTAGCACCAACCAATCAATATAAAAGGAGGACCAACAACAAGGAAAAAATACTTTTGACCAGAAGTTTCTCGGTGAAACGCGTGTCAAAAGAAAAAAGTTGAAAAGACATCAAAAATTGGAAGTACGATAATGGGGGACAGCTTTTGAAAAAGCAGGTTCACATGGGATCACAAGAAATGGAAGACAGCTGGAAAGAAGCAAAGGACCTAGCTATAAAGGAAGAAGAGAATAACAAGGAAGGTATCAGATTTCTACTCTGAAAATTTTCTTGTAATTTTTGAAGTCTTCAAAATGTTAGGTCGATGCCAACCACCTCCAGGACAGTAATCCATTCATGGATCAACCTTTGTAACTAAATAATTTTAAGAGTAGTTGCTCTTAAACCTTCTGTTTCAATAAAACTACATGTTATCTTTTATCTTTTCTGGTTCATCTACAAATCATGTACGGATCTACACAAAGGAGGTTCATCAAGGAGCACCGCTAAGCAGGAGGCCGTTAGGGAAACGAAATCATTAGACTTCCAGTAGTGAGGAGTGAGGAGAATACAAAACATAAGAGAAAGAGTGAACAACAACCAACAACTTACACAAAGAAGGTTTAATTTTGCAGTTACTTCGGCTTATTTATTTTACAATCGTTTCCTGAATAGATCACATCTCTTGGATTACAACATTTTAAATCAAACTTTTCATTAATGGATCTGGAAGGAGAAGATCCTAGTCTCCGATTCAAGATGCTGGAGAAGATGAAGTTGGGGAAAAATATGGGAGGGAAGCATCTCACTGGGCTGAGTGGGGTTGAAGTCAAAGTGGGTAAACGAGTGGGCTTACATGAAGATTTGGGGACGGCCCAAGAAATAGTAGGCCACAACTTATTAAAACAAGCCTCAATAGAAATCAACCCAATGGAAGAAAAAAGCCCAATTAAAGCTAAATCTCTGTCATCGTTAACCATTGCCACTGTAACTCCATTCTCAGATGCTCCTCTACTTCTTATCGGTGACATCTCTCAAACTGACGCTTTCCATACCCCTCTTCATTTCCCCTACAAAATAAATTCCTATAACTTCAAAGACCTCCCAATTTTCCTCTATTTTCTTGTTGTTCTTAGACCTCCCCTAAAGCCGCCAGATTATATTCACCACTCTAACCTTGAGGACAAGGTTAGTTTAAGGAGGTTGGTTGACATAACCAACCCATACCTCACCCTTACTCCATCAACTCTGCTCAAGGATTCTAGAACATTCCTAAAAAATCTATAAATAACAAGCACATGTGAAAAGAAAAGGCGTGGAAAATATTATTGGCTGTTTTGAAACAGAATCTCTCCCCCTCTCTCTCAATTTCTTCCTCTGTTCTTCTCTTCTGTGCTTCCAATCTTTTGTTTAATCAGTGTATGAAACAGAAATAATTCACCATTTCAGTTTATATTCTGCAATTCATTAATTACAGCAGTGTTGCTTGTGTGTATGTTGCTGTTTATGGTTGAGTTCTACATGAAATTGGAGTTCAACTATAACCAATGTTTAGAAAATCAGATCGGACCGGTCGGTTCAACCGGGAATCGGCCAAAAAATGGGTCCGGTTGACCTCGAAAATCGGCTGGTAAAAAATCAGCTAGAAAACCAAAGAACCGATAGGTTCAACCGGGAAAACCGGGAACTGGACGAGTTTTAAAACCCGATTTTCAAATTAATTTTTTTTGTTGCTGTTTTGCTTTTCTCTAGTTGTTTTGAGCTACTTTTGTGTATAATTTTATCTTCTAAATGAGTAAATATTGGTTAATTTGTAAAATAACATGTTTTTTTAGAAAATTTTGTAATTTTTGGAATAATTTTTTATGTTTTAATTGAAATCGGTTCAACCCCAATTCGACCCGGTCGGACCTTTTGACCCTTAACTCGTTGCCTTTTCTGGTTCGAACTGGTTTCAGATTTTCTGAACACTGACCATAACATGTTATTCTTGGTTCTCAATCTTGAAATTGAAGAGATATATGAATATGATAGTGACGATCAAATAAGTTTATGTGAAGTGCAATTTATGTAGGAATCATTTGATGGAGATAAGAGTTGGTACATGGGGGAAGAAATGTGATTCACCGTTAAAAGTTTAATGAATTGTATTCTCTGTTACCTAGTCTTGTTACCTATTCTTGTTATTAGGATTTATTTGATGACATTTTGGTGGAAAGAAAACGAATTTTAGGGAATTGAATTCCCGTGAATTGATTTCTTGGGAATTGAAAGTTTAATGTATTTGATTGGTTTAATTTGTACGTTAAAAAAGGAGAATTTTTCAAGTTTTGTAGTTTGATTGACATTATTTTTTATGACAAATAAAGTAAAATTTAACTATTTTAATTATTTTTTTACTTTTTAAATACATTTATACTTGATAATAATAATAATGTTAATTTCTAAAAAAAAAATTAGTCAATTAACAACAATAAAAATGATCAAGTGAGGCGTTTAATGTTTGTCATATAAAGTTGAAAACCATTTATCACCAAAGTGTTAAGAATTAGATTTCCACCAAAACAAGGTAAAGTACAATAATCATTAGGGTGCGTTTGACAGCGATGGTGAAATTTGAGTGGAAAGAAAACGAATTCCAAGGAATTGGAAGTTTAATTTGTTTAATTTTCTAGGTGGAAAAAGTGAAATTTTTTCAACTTTTGTTGTTTGATTGACATTATTTTCCATGACAAATAAAGCAAAATTTAGTTATTTTAATAAAAAAAATTCACTTTTAACACATTTGTACTTGATAATAATAATGTTAATTTTTGAAAACAAAATAAATTAATTAACAACAACAAAAAGGATCAAATGCGGTGCAAAATCAAAAGACAATTGCCAAGAAAATAAATTCTAGTCGATAGGTAGGAAAACAAATTCATCAAAAAGCAAGAAAATGTGGAAATCATTTTCTTGGCAAAATTTTGACAACCAAACACCAAAAGTTGGAAAATGTGGATGGAAATTTGATTTTCCATGAAAAATAAATAAGTATTAAAAGCGACCCTACTCTAAAGTAGGAAATGATTTTTCAAGGCAAAGTTAATAAGCCAAACATCAATAAAGGTGAAAAATATGAAAACATTTTCCAAGTCCTATGGTAAAAGGATCTATCAAAGACTACCTTAAATTATTATGCTCCCCCTCTTGATTTTGATAAAAATTCAGATTTTAAGTTAAATCAAAATTAACAATTAATTTCGTAATTCATAACTATTCAATCAAAATTTCCTCAAGGGCTATGTAATCAAGTTGTAAATCATTAATAAATATCACTACTATCTTAAAAGTACCAATAGAGGAAAATCTTTCAGTTTCCGAATTTGTCCTCACATATTTTATTCTAACCCAAATATACCATTGCTTGTAAATTAATTGATTAATTAATTATTAAGTTAAACCCAATCAGTCCCCACCTTTCCATTTACCCTAGAAATAAATATGTTTTATAACTTACAGAAATCGATTTTTAACCGAATTTTTTTTTTTTTGAAATTTCGCAAAAATTATTCAAAAGTTGTTTATTACAAAAAAATTATGCAATTTATTCATTATTTATATAAGACGTACAACGCAAGTGCTTTATTTTTTTAGTTTGCTGAAATTTCGCAAAAATTATTCAAAAATTGTTTATTACAAAAAAATTATGCAATTTATTCATCATTTACAAAACAAAATTTTTTCAAAAGCTGTTTATTACAAAAAAATTATACAATTTGTTCATCATTTACATAAGACGTGCAACGCATGTGCTTTATTTTTTTAGTTTACTGAAATTTTGCAAAAATTATTCAAAAGTTGTTTATTACAAAAAAAATTATGCAACTTATTCATCATTTACATAAGACGTGCAACGCACGTGCTTTAGACTAGTGTAATACAAAAATGAGTTTGTGATTGCCTGATTGGATGTGATGATTTATTAGAACTTATGATACATTGCATTTGGTAATTAAAATTGCCACATAAGACTGATGAATTAATGAGTATATTATGCACTTGAGATATATTATACCAATTCAATATTCTTAAAAATTCTTTGTATTAAGATTTACTGCAAAACAGAACATTCAAGGCAGAGCGGAAAAATTTTGTAGTACTGGTTAAACCAATTCCAGGTCTGGGAACAGAAGGATTTTTTGGTTAAATTGTTGAAGAAGAAGGGTATAAAATTGGAACCTTGGCGTCAGATTAAGCCTGTTTTTGGAGCCTCTTATTAGTGGATTTCAGCGTAATATCCTTACGGGGTTTGGCCAAAAAAATTCTCGCGTTCTTTACGTTTTTTGTTGTTGATTTCGGCTCTCATATTTGGAAGGGAAAATCATGTGCATTTTTCATGTTATAATGCCACTGTTATTTTCCTTTAGTTAATGCTTAGGAACTTAGCAAGAATTAAAAATATTAGTCCTTAGACAATACTGAACTTAATCACTCAATGTATATGTATTAAGACCAAGAAATTTAAATTAAATTAAATGATCCATTGACAATACTAAACTGTTCACTCAAAAAAGAAATCATCTTCAAACATTTACATCCTCAAAACTAGAAATTGCGCACGCAAGTTGAAGACAATGAATGGAAAGAATAAAGGGGAATGCGCAGAAAGAATATCGATTAACAAACAATAACGAATCCAATTTTGTCACAGACCAAGAATCTATATATAATTCACCACTCAGCACGAGGATTTCTTGATCTTGTAGCGGTAGAACGCTTTCTTTTTCTTTCCAGAACAATTCTTAATCGTCAGAACAATTTTCCCACATTCGTGGTTCTTGAATGTCTTGCGGACTGTTACCTCTTCCGAGCCCACCTTCTTTTCTTTCTGAATAATCACAGTGTAAGAATTCTCATCAGTAGGCACAAACTCCTCTGCATAGTTCACCTCCCAGCCCAGAACATTGAGATCCCAGATGAATGTGCTTCCAGCCTGTTATTATTGTTGAACAAAAACACTTTTCAAAATCGACATTTTTCAATATTAATTAAGGGATAATTTTTCATTATCAGTTTAGTACCTCTGGTGCAGGTATTTCAATTACTTCAGTTGCTCCAGCCTTGATCACAACCTCTGAAGCTTCACCATCGCTAACAGAGAACTCGAAATCGTTCTCCCTCTTGAGGCCGCCGTACTGGATTGGAATCTCTTCAATTGGTACGTACCTGTCTCAGATTTAGTTTGAATCAGTTTCATGTTTCCTAGCACAAAAATTTGATGCACAAAAAATAAGGCAAGGAAATGGATTTACTTGAGCACAGTCTCTGTGACTTTGGACGGACGAGCAAAGACTAGTTTGCTCTTAGTTCTTTGAGTTAAGAAAGGCGACAACAGAGAATGGAACGCAGAATACCAGAATGGAACGTTGATGAATATCTGCAACAAGAAATCCACATTAGCATTGGTCGATTGAATCAATTTTTTGCACAAAAGAAAATCTTACACTTTTAGCAACAAATTCAGGGTAGTTATCCTGAAGAAGCGCGACGGCTTTGTTCACAGCAGAGCGAACTTCCTTCTTCGAGGCTCCAGGCGAGTTCTTTAGGTCATTGATTTGAACTAAAGAGTTGACACAACCAGGCTTGAATTCTATTTTCTGAATGCCTTTCTCCATAAGCTGGACCCTCCATCGCAGAAACTGCTCGCGCTTCTTCTCGTCTCCGAGTGTCTTCTGATAGAACTCCTCATTTTTCAGTACCCCAAAAATGTTGTAACATATGGGGTGCTCTTCGCGATCAACGCCACTCATATAGGCGATCGAATTAAGTTCAGGGCTGAATTCTTCGTCTAAGATAGAATCAATCTTAAAATCTTTCCTCCATTGGAGCGTTTTCTTGAGCATCTGGTAGGCATCGTTGACTTTGAAATCCCTGGCCCTCAAGAATTTCAAGAGAACTACATTAGTACCTTCATCTCCTTCACATGGCAAGAGGGGTACTCCCCAGATAGAAATTCCCTTTTCAACTTTAACATCTGCACAATCAATGGGATTTTCTTCACTTTTCTTTTCACATTCTTCTTCCTTCTTTTCTGCTTCATTTTCACATTCTTCTTCAGCCTGTTCCTTTTCTTTCTCCTCTTTTGCTTCGTCGTGACAGACGGGTTTTTTGGGAGCCTCTTTCTTCTCTTCTTTCTCGAAGAGAGTGTTCCCGAGAATGGATTCTTCAAGTTTTGCTTGAAGCTCAGCCAATGCCTTCCTTTCATTCTCTTTTAGATCAGAGGGAAAATTACTCTCTTCTCTGTAGGAAGCACTTTTCTGAACGACCTTGGCTTCGCAGTTGTCATTTTCATCCTTAACTTCTTCCACCACCGCCTGTTTAGCCTCCTTCAGAACTTCTTCCACCACCAGCATCGCCTCGGCCTCAGCTTTAACCTCAATAGTCATTGTATCTAGCTTTCTGTAAAAAATCCTAAGAAAAGAATTCAATTAACATCCAAAAAACTTTAATTTCAAAAGAAACAAGGGAAAAACTTACTCTCACCTTTGAATCTGCCTTAAGATTCCTCCTTTTCCTTTTGGTTTTCGAGGACTTTGCTATGGAAATTGCGTTAGAAGAAGGGGAGGGTGTAACGGTTAAATATTATTTTGAAAGTTTGAAAAGGGCCCACAACGGTCATTTATTTGTTGTCATGACATGTTAGAGCCGTTAAGATTCTTTTTGCGATAGCCTGGAGGCCAGCAAAATTTGGTTTTCAGAATCAATTAGGGTCCACCTGCCAAATAATTTGATTTTGTCCTGTGATTAATCATTAAATCTGCGGCGTGTCACATGTTTGTTTCCTTGACTTGTCACATTTAATTTAATTTACATAAACCAAATAAACTTATTTATAAATCAATTCATAAACTACACAATTTTTTAAATCAATTTTTAATAATATACATTTTCTCTTTTTTCAATTTTCAATTACTACTTTTTATCTCAAAAACATAAATAAATCAATTTGATTGATTTATCAAATGAATGCTAAATATATTGAAACAATTATTATGCCGTGTTCGGCGGCTCTTTAAAAGAGGAGAAGATTTTTTGGTATTTTCGATGTAAAATGTGTGGTTAAAATTAAAGAGATAAAATGTGTGTGATTAAAAAGTGATTTGAAAAATTGTGTATTTTAAATGGTAGTTTAATGCAGCCTCCGAACGCAACATTACTTATTATTAGAAAGGGGAATTTTCAAAAATGTCCAATTTCATACTAATTACAATAATTGTATCCAATGTTAATACTTTTTGAAAAAATGTCTAAATTTAGGTGCAAATTGACTATCACACCCTTAATGAACAATAAAAAAAAGATTATTTATATAATTTCATTCCCAATGTCTTGATTATAGATCTTTAACAAGTCACATCAAGTCTAGTTATATCCATTTGATTTAATTAAACCTCTTATTATCTATTATGTAATGACTACTTCAATTTTTGAGGAAAATATGTATATTTTCAACTATGATTTCATACTCCAAGTTCTAAACTTTGAAGGAAGGAAATACTTGTTTCGACTGTGAGAAAAAGTTTACCAACAATTTTTTGAATCGATTTGCAAACAACAAATTTCAGAAGAAGGAATTACTTTCGAATTTTTGTTTCCATTGAAAACTTGTTTTTATTTGTTATACATTTTCATAATGGTGGGAATAAAATGATTTTAAAAAATGGTGGTTGAAAAAGATGATAAATGCAAGTGTTGAGGGAAACCTGATACGTTGTTCTTGACATTTATAATATCAAGAATGCCATTTAGAATATTATTCTAAATAGTTTTAAAATGTCGAGATTGTCAGTAATGAACTTACAAATGTTTATCATTTCAAAGATAACATTTTTTTTGTTCGCTTATCTCATGTAAGCTTATCATAGTATTGTTGCTCCTATCTAGGTATAACACATATAATGAAGTTTGTTGTCTCGCACGGTCATACTTTCACAACATGGATGACGATTGAAAGTGACTTGACAACGGATAACGTCCATTGTTATTCGAAGTGACATTAGAGAGTTTCTCAATTTACTATTTGAGAAGCTCAATGTTGATAGACTGGAATTTCAAATCCAGATGAAATTCAAAGTTCCAAACATCGAATATAACATTGCAACAAAATTAGTAGATGTGTCATTTATCTACAAACATCATTTTAGAACTAAAATTAATTTTATGTGAATGTTGGGAACCCAACCTGAAATAGAAATAAAGTCTTGACATTTAGCACTTAATTATTGAACATTCATGACTGTTCTCGACATTTTCAAATGTCATTCTCAACATTTGAGACCTGTTTTTCTAGATACTTAACATATCATGCGTCAAGAATGACAAAATATGTCCATTATAATGAGTCAAAGCCAAAATACATGAAAAAAGCATCTAATAACTATTTCAAAATTACAACAGTATGTGACAAGTCCCTAATAGATGTGTCAAGTGTGGATCACAAACGATCTACATCATGAGTTCAATGCAAAAATACATAAAGTCATTGTTTTTCAATTCTTCCATTTTCATCATTCCCTTCTTTCATCAGCTATATGTATAAGGAGTATTCGTGGTAGCACTGGAAATTTTCAACCGACTTGAACGAGGTCTGCTAGGTGGTAGATCACCAACCTTTCTTGAAATTTCACATGACGTGTTTTCACCAGTCTCTACAAGCTCCTTCATCGCCTTTGTTGTAGGTACCCATCGAAATTGTAAACCCCAACAAAGGCGGTGAATGAGCCACCTTCGTCTCCTCCATTGCATAATCATGAAAACCACAAACATGATTTTCCATCTCCGATTCTACCCGATCAAATCACCCTCTCATCTCCTTCTTAAGACCTTAGTATTGTTTGGGAGGGATATAAATGCTATAGAAATCTATTATTCAATTTGATTACATTGTAATAAAAATCACCATGTAAAATAATTAGATTGTTCTAGCACTTCAAGGACGATAAATTTTCGTGCTATGGTAGTCAAATGATTGAGTTTGCAACTAAATACACGAGAGTGAATATCAGTGATACGAGTTAAATTACGAAGTCCATTCATTGGACAAAATGCTAAGAATGTCAACTTACCAAACATCGGACTTCATAGCTGATAGATGAGATCTTAACACACTGAGACTGGCCTGTTGATAAAATATAAAAACTTAGCACTTGAAGATTTTCTTCCAACGAGCATTAAAATGAATAATACGTGAATATTGTTGTTTAAACAAGCTGAACACATTGATAGACAGTCTGTGAACTCACATTTCATTAACATTTGGATGGTATATCTTGTATTCTTGTTGACAAAACCGATGGAAGGAGATTTATACGGATAAGCATTTGGAAGCTCCACTCTTATCCCTCACACGCCACTTTGATAAGGGCCGATTAATATAATCATATTGGAAAAATACCCTTTTTGATCAAATGCACAAACAACCAAATATGCCATCAATGAAAAGGACTCTATTACTCATTAAGACAAATTAGTGAACAACTATCCCGCCAATTCAAACCCTAACACCACATCAACCATCTCATACCCCTTCCAGAGAAGACTTTCTACCAACTTGCTAAAAATAAATTAGAAAAATCATGATGTACAAAACCTTTCACAGAATTCAATGCAATTCAAGGTTTAACTCAAGAAAAATCTGCAATCCAAGTTCCAAGATACTCCAATTTGAGATTAAACACGAGAGCAAAAGCTAGCACTTTACCAATAGATTGTTATAACTACACTATAATTTTCAGCTTAAATACAAAGCTACGCAAGTCAAACACATCTCCAACTACTAAAGCCAAATAATCTTAACAAATACAAATAGGAAAACTACCTACAATGATCAAGAGTTGGATTGTAAAAACAAGTTAGTTTTGAAATTCTATACATTCTATAGAAACAACCCAAACAAAGAAAAAAAAATCCCAATTCGGATCCATGTACATACTTATAAACACAGACTACCGTAGAACAAAATATTTACATGGGCTTGATAAACACGATGGATTGGAAGCAGGTTCTGTAGCAAAAAGGCAAATGAAGTCAAGAGTGGGTTGGGAGAAGCTTAAACTCAACTAACATTATTATCCTGAAATGCACCAACTTATTTTTCCAAATCCAAAAAAATTACATATTGTACTCACAAACGTGAAAATCTTCCTCCAAAACAATCAAAAATGAAAAAAAGATTCAATTTCAGAGAAGAAAGACGAAAATGAACCGAGATGCAGTAGGAGATAAACGCAGGGTAGGCACTCTGTGGCGAGGAAGATGTCGACGATAACTGTACAAACAGCCGGAGGAAATAGGGTTTCAAAAAATGCTTTGCAGAGGTGATATACGTAGAAGAGAAGAATCTAGATGCAGGTTGAAAGGGAAAAAAAATAATTGTTGCAAAAATGGGTTAATTCTCACGATGAAAGGCAGAGCTCTTTATAGAGTAGTAGTGATAAGGAGATAGGATATGATAGGATAGGTTAGGATGAGTTGTCAAATTTTCATTTGTTACCACAATAAAAAATTATATTCAAAACATTGTCCTTAATGCTGGAATTTCAAATTTACAATAAGGGAATTTATGTCCAAAATTTAAGAAAATGGACATAACAAAAAATTGGGACATTTTTGCAAATGACATTGGAAAAATGGACATTTTATGTAATTTTCTCTATTAGAAACTAGAAAAAATTACTAGTACACTCACAACTTTTTAGTGTGATTTTGAGTTTTTTAGCATTGTTCGGATAAAAGTAGGTGTTTATAATTTGGTTTATTTGTATTTTCTAGGTAAGATGCATGGTTCAAAAGTAGAGAGAAAAATGTTTGGTTAAAAAATAGTTTGAAAAATTGTATAAATTATAAATTAATTTATAAAATAAATAATTGCCTTTATAGAACATAGGCTTAATAATATGTTTGGTAAATTTTTATTTTTTATTTTTTCGTTTATAAACAAAGAAAATGATGTTTTTGAGGTAAAATATATTGTTAAAAAGTGATTTTGGGAATGCAATAGTAAAATCTACTGTAAATAAAGTTGGGAATTGATGAAGACCATCAGACACTGATTCTGAGGATTCGTGAACAGTCCAGGAGAGAGATTAAGTCATTTGGTTGGAACACGACTTGGGAGACCTTTCTTGATGAGTAGCTTTACAGGTATACAATAAAGACTGTAAGATTACGAAGCGTTGGAAGAACACGATAGCAGGACATCAATAGTTGATGACATTGGACCTAGGGAAAGTACATAGCCACTAATTATCCACATTCCATATGACTCATAATTTATAATCTCTCCAAAACATACCCTTAAACTTCAACTGATTGTATGATCAATCAAAGACTATATAGAAGGTCACAACACCCTCAACATGTGATAAAAGAGGATACCAATCAAATGTGATCAATCACACTAAATGAAATAAGTAATTAATTATTTCAACATCAAGTGTTGAGCAACATTAAATTCTGATTTAGAGAAGGAAGGAAGAGAAATAAATTAACAACATCAATTAAGAAGCTGGAGTAAAACAAATATTCTCCAGTTTTTAAAGTCCACACCTTCCATTTTATCACACTTCTCAGACACCATAGCCAAATAAAACAAAATTCATAATTCACGAATCCTAATTTCGCCACTGAAACAAAGGAGAATATTGCAATACTTCGATTTCCACAAATATAATCACGTGTTAAAATAATTTCAGTATAAGAACAAAATGCATGATACTTAAAGAGTTCATAATGTGTAGATATTTCAGTAAAATACCAGAACTTCTATAGAGATATTATTGGGAGATACAAATCAAAGAAGATTGACAAATGATTGAAGATTGATATCAAATCAAGATATGAGGATACATAAAAATCTCAAATTGATCAAGATTGATGATTATGTTGATTATGATGATGTGCTTAAATTTAGGGATTATTATTCAATTTTGACATATTGAGTTGTACTATAAATTGATGGTTGTTCTATGAATAAAATAACAACTCCTATTTCTATCATATCTAGAATTTCTTCTTGGTATCAGAATAGGTTCGATAGCTTCTGCTTCCAGCGAGCAGTCTAATGCCACTCGTCTAGACAACACTTTTGTTTTTCCCTTCTTTTACCCTTTTTTTGCTAAAATAAAATGCACGTTCATCAATTTTCTTTCCCTTATCATCAATTTGTCCTATCATCATGTTTTGCCTATATTCCTACAGATAACAATTTACCATCATCTCATCTTCCACCACATATATCACACTAGATCTATACCATACCATACCATACAAATCAAGATACTACCCACAATAAATTAAAAAACATAGCAACAAAAAACATTCATACCAAAATCAGCGTATGAATTCATTGCCAATCGAAAGTCCGATCGGCACATTCTCTGAAAAAATACTTAGAGACACAACCCATACAATATGGGATACACAAGATTTGCAAAAAAAAAAAAAAAAAGGCGAATTCACTATGCCTCGCATAGTTTGCGGGAGGATATTGGGAGATACAAATCAAAGAAGATTGATAGATGATTGAAGATTGATATCAAATCAAGATATGATGATATATGATGATACATAAAAATCTCAAATTGATCAAGATTGATGATTATGTTGATTATGATGATGTGCTTAAATTTAGGGATTATTATTATATTTTGACATATTGAGTTGTACTATAAATTGATGGTTTTTCTATGACTAAAATAAAACTCCTATTTCTATCATCTCTAGAATTTCTTCTGATATTCTGCAATATTCTCAATTAAAATGTAGGAAGATAAACACAAATTCACACGATTCTTACCCACACCATCTTAGTAAGTAATAACCTAGACTTGTGTCTTTAGGAACTTACTCGTATAATTTCCAACATGAGAAAGAATGTCAAAATTGCACCAAAAGCCAAATTAAGAAACTTTGGCTGGAAAAGAAACCCACAATCAAATAGATTTCCAGAAAGAAAGTTAAATTTCAGCACAGTAACCTAAATTACTTGGAAAATGTGTGCAGGTAAAAAAAAATTGAAATATCCATCAAATGGTAGTATTTACGAAGAAGAATTCTCTCAATCATATCATTCATCGAAATGTTGTAGAAATGTATTACTGACATGTATATAACATCTACCCAATAGACACATAGGGATAGTATCTTGAGGGGTTCTGAATAGTGATGTAGTACTGTTTTATTTGGGATTTGATATTGAAGGAAAAAAAAAAAATTCTTGTATTGTTATTTTTAGCACATTTGAGGTTCCAAGCCTACATATTTTAATAGCAAAGAAATAGGAAAATTGACATTCTATAATAAAAAATATGACAATAATTCCTGTTGAAGAGTTCTGTATAAGTGAATGATTTTGAATTGATTTAGTTAACATAGTAAATGATTTGGATATATAATAAGCAAATATGCAATATGGATGATTTGAACATATATTAATATTATATACGGTGCAGAATTTTAACCAATGAGATAAGCAAATCATCGACTGATGTCAATGTTGTCCTATGGTTAATTTAACCTTATTATTTTGATCATAACAAAAAAAATTATATTGTGTTATTAACAAGCGTGGTTCAAGTGTTTCATGTAATGAAAATCTTCAAAATATTCAAAGTACAAATCATCTCTAGAAGATAAAAGATCAAAAACACAAGATTCAATGTTCAAAAATAAAATAAAATGAAACATGATAGCACGAAGACAAAGAAATGAAGCGTACAAAGAATTGAGTATTTACAATTGCTTTTCAATCATATGTAAGGTTAATGCATTAATAGTTGACAATGTATTTCATAAAGCTCAAGTAACATTTTTAAAGTCATTAAAATATCTTTTTTCGAAATCAACTTTGATCAAATCCTTTGAAAAATCAAGTTTTTGAAACGCTGTAAATACAGGTCGACCGCATGGACTTATTTTGAACTTCAACGGCTATTTTCTCTAAAGGCTATGTTGAGGTCTACCACAAAAGTCAGTATGTGCGAAATTTGCTCTATAAATAGCCTTGTATTCATTTCAAACAACTTAAGAAGAGATTTTAAGAAAGCTTTCTCGTGAAAAACTCATTGTTCTTATTTGATTTATATTCATCTATCTTTATTAGAAACCTTTGATTGATCTAAACTTTATTTTATCAAATTCATCAAAGTGTTACGAAGAAATTTTTTGTGAAGATTCTTGGTTTTATCAAATTCATCAAAGTTTTTGGAATAGAAGTGTAAGTCTCTCTTTGTTCTAAACTTGTTTTAATCTTTTAGAGAATTTCTATTGAAGAACTTTGATAATTTGTGTTATAATTTTCATTATCAAAGTTCCATTGTTCAAACACTTTGAGCTTAACTTATTTTTTATTATTCAAGTGTTGACATCTCTTGGTACTTAACTTGATCTATTGAATATTTATTCATCCATCTCATCAAAAATTCCAAGTGGGTAAGAAAACTTTTCAAGTTTGATTATTATCATTTTTATTTACCAAAGTTCTTCTTTACCAAGCACTTTTATTAAAGTGAAAATCTCTCCTCGTACTTAACTTGCATTACTTGTTAAGAGAGATTATTTGATTGAAAGCTTTGATTCAAAGATCCTACATATTTCGCATCCTATTTATCAAAGACTTTTCAATAAAATACTTGAGCTAAATTCATTGTCATCTATCAAAGTGTTAACCAAAACTCTCTATATACTTGATTCTATTCTATCATTTGTTTAAGAGAGTTTTCCAAAACTGTAAACTTATCATTTGTTATCCTACGATTTCGAGAGCCTTGTGAAAACTCGATTGTTATTAAAAATATGTGCTCCTTGTTGTAAGTCACCTAATGATAGGTGATCATTGTTTCAAGTCACTTAAGAATAGGCGCTCCTTGTTATAAGTCACCTAAGGATAAGTGTTTCTTGTTTTAAATCATTTAAGGATTTGATACTCCTTTCTTATTAATTACTAATAAAATGGATTTGGCCTTGCTCGTGACAGAGTGCTTGGTAACGTAGGACGTAGATCAAGTTGTTTGATTGAACTTCCTTAAATATCGTTTGCATCCTCTTATGCCTTTTACGTACTTATATTGCACCTCTCTATTATATCAATCTATATTGTGCAATAATATGTTTTGTTATACTTACTTTATCAATTAAGTTTACATTTTTATAGCACTCTACATTGATAGTTAAATTACTTTGAATCTCTTCCAACACTAAGTGTTTATATTTGTACCAATTAATTTTAAGTTTGAGATTATTTATCGAAAATTTTTTATAACAGTCAGCACATATCAATCTGTCCTGTAGTGACATGTAAGGTGTGCAATACATATTGAATAATTTAAGAATGTGTTTTTTCATGCCTGCAACCATTATGAGCATGCTTCTTGGAATTTGTGTGTGTGTGTGTTATTATTATTATTATTATTTTTTATCTTTAATAAAACATAAATAGATGTAAAATTTATATATATGAACACATTAAATGTACATGAAAATGACTATTCTTAAGAAGAAGATAGAATTAATAGAGTTTTTTCCTTAAATATGTTTTGTAATTTTCTGTGGCAAAAATGTAACTATTAGAGTTTTGGATCCTATCTAACTTCATATATAAAGAAAAGAGTAACAGTTTAGTACCTTTTGGATGGACATTTGTGAAATATTTATAGGGGGCAAAAACTATTGGAAACATTTACTGGAGGAAAAATTTCCAAAGAAGAAGCAAAATAAATACATACACAAAAAAAATTCAAAAACCTAAACTAATTAACTATATATAGAATGGATTTCAAAGAAGCATGAGGCTTCTATCTCATCAAGAAAACATGATAAGAAAAATTGGAGAAGAATAAAAAATAAAAAATAAATCCAAAAACCGGAAAAATATAGAAAGTCAAATTATTAATCAACAATAGATGTATTAGCATCATAACAGAAGTCAATTTAGAAAACAATGTATGTAATTATTATAGGCACGCAACAAAATATGATGCAATATTATTAAGACTATAATGAATAATGGCTTTTCTTTAAGAATTAAATGAATGTCATGTGTTATGTTTTTACCATGGTGCACTCATCTTAACTTTGCATCTTAGGATCATCATTCACAGAGACAGAGGCCATGCTATGATACTTGCAATGAAATTCAGCTAAATTTAAAATTAACTTAGGTTTAAAAATCACGACGTCAATTAAATACAACAGAATAATCTCTTTTCATATAATTAAACATTCGTAATGTAGAACTAAAATTACAAAATCGATCCAAGCATCTAATATTCCAAATAAGGAGTTCAACAACTATTTAAAATGTGCTTGATTCATCATAGGCTGGTGGAAACAAAATGTACAAGAATCAATCAAACTTATTGAGCTAATATTCAAGGATGATTGAAAATGTGATTTACAAAATATCTACACAGGTTCCAACAGACATATTGGAATCTTATTGAACTAACATTCAAAGATGATTGAAAATGTGATTTACAACTATGCTAACAAAAACATACATATTGAAATTATGATAATAAATCTATCTTAAATCTTAAATTATAATCAAATTAAGTTGTTAAGAATATGTTGATGAGTAGCATTAGCATATAACTTGAGAAAGGAGACACGTGTTTCATCAAGGGATTTTCTTGGTTATTCAACGTTAAAGTGAAACAATAAGGACTTGAGCAAGCTTAATATACTTTTATAGTAATTACAAACTTGATACTGTTACTGTTAGATTTAACTTGTGACCAACTAAGCAAAAAAAATATATCTTGCTACTTGAAATTATAGAGCTTTTGCATTATTCAGTAAAGATCACTAGTACAAAAATCACCAAAAAAAATGAGGAATATACGTCGATTTTTAGAAAAACCGACGCCTATAAAAGGACGGTGGCATTTTTGTAAATATAATTAAAGAATGGGAGTCGGTTGTAATATTACAACCGACGTGTAGAGAATACGCGTCGGTTCCTCAAGAACCGACGCGTAAAACCCGGTATTACGCGTCGGTTCTTGAGGAACCGACGCGTATTCTTTAGATTTTTTTTTTTTTTTTTTTAGGCGTCGGTTGTAATATTACAACCGACGCCTAAAGGCAAAAAAAAAAAAAAATTTTTTTTTTTTTGTCTTTAGGCGTCGGTTGTAATATTACAACCGAGACTTTAGGTGTCGGTTGTAATATTACAACCGACGCCTAAAGTAATGACTTTAGGCGTCGGTTGTAATATTACAACCGACGCCTAAAGTCAAAAAAAAAAAAAAAAATTTTTTTTTATTTTTTTTTTTACTTTAGGCGTCGGTTGTAATATTACAACCGACGCCCATTCTCCGATTTCTCGCGTCGGTTCTTAAGAACCGACGCGTATTCCTTTATTTACTTATGCGCAGAAAACTCAGATCATCTCTATTTTTTTCACTACTCGATCTCTTCCCGCCTCTCTCTTTATTTTTCTCTCACTCGAACCACCGCACTATGACGCCGCCGCCGCCACCACCACCATTCCTCCATTTCCCGGCAACGTTCATCACCACATTCCTCCCCTCGCTTTTTATCTCTTCCTCTCCCCGAATCACCGGAGTTGCACCTCCACCACCGCCGCGCACCTCCACCATCTCGTAAGAGACCCACCTCCCTCTTTATATATGTGTGTTTTTATTTATGTATATATATAATGTATGTAAATATATGTGATAATATTTATGCATGTATAATGTATGTAAATAATATGTATATATATGTATTATATATAATGTATATAAATGTATATATGTTTATATATATATATATATATATATATATATATATATATATATATATATATATATATATATGAGTATTTATATTATAGATGTGTTTGTATATATGTATGGGTGTTTCAACTAGTTATTGATTTAATTTTGTATTGTTGATTTTTAGTTATTAGATGGATAAATTGCAATATTTGAATTATTGAATTTCTATATTGCAGCTGAATGGATGAAAGAAATGTGATGCTACCCCCGCACAAAAAAAAAAAAAAAAAAAAAGACTTTAGGCGTCGGTTCTACATTTAGAACCGACGCCCAAAGTTAATTTTTTTGTTTTTTTGTTTTTACTTTAGGCGTCGGTTCTAAATTAGAACCGACGCCCAAAACTGACTTTGGGCGTCGGTTTACAACCGACGCCTAAAGTTGAGACTTTGCGCGTCTGCTTCATAGACGTCGCCGCTACAACCGACGCGTATTCCGTTTTCCAACCGACGCGTATTCCTGTTTCTGTACTAGTGGATGGCAAGCTACTGAACAAACATTACATTACATACACATTGCATTTCTATAGAAAAAAAAAAAAAGAAGACTCAAACTGTAGCGACCAAGAATTTTTACGCGATTAATAATTATTTTAATAGAAAATCGTGTCGCTACTATTTCACCCATTTTTATTAAGTTAACGCCACGACGTATTCGTATAGCCAAGTCAAGAAATAATCGAGATCGTTCGATTTTAAATTAAATTCCGAATTTCTAAAAATATCTCTATTCTCTTGATTTAAAGTATATTAAGTCCAAGTACTTAATTCAATGTTATCCCAATATTTATTTATACAAAAATTATTTTTATTATTGAAATTAAGAAAATATATGCAAGCATGAGAGGTTCCATTATATATAATAATTATGAGAATCTTAATTTAATAAATATGGAAAAGTATATGAATGAATTATATACTCCATTATATGTAATCATGAAGAGCATAATATTTGTATAAATATGGAAAAGTATATGAATGAATTATATACTCCATTATATGTAATCATGAAGAGCATAATATTTGTATAAATATGGAAAAGTATATGAATGAATTATAGACTCCATTATATGTAATCATGAAGAGCATAATATTTGTATAAATATGGAAAAGTATATGAATGGTTGATAAGATTCCATTATATGTAATCATGAAGAGCATAATATTTGTATAAATATGGAAAAGTATATGAATGGTTGATAAGACTCCATTATATGTAATCATGAAGAGCATAATATTTGTATAAATATGGAAAAGTATATGAATGGTTGATAAGACTCCATTATATGTAATCATGAAGAACATAATATTTGTATAAATATGGAAAAGTATATGAATGGTGCTTTACTTTAAGAAAAGGATGTGTTAAAATTAATAGAATTGAATGATTATGTTTACAATATGCCAACTTTATACATCTATTTAAACCCATCTCTTTTACACACAACTCTACACATATACACTTATTTCCAATCTCTTGACAAAATCCACAAGTAAGAGAAATTCAAGGTGGTCAAGAAAGTTTTGGTCCATTTACTACTACACTTCATTTTAATCTTTTAAAATGTAAGTATATCTTATGTTTTTATGAAAAGTAAGTATGTTTTTATGAAAGGTAAATACACCTTATGTTTTTATGAAAAGTAAGTATGTTTTTATGACAAGTAAGTATATCTTATGTTTTTATGAAAAGTAAGTATGTTTTTATGAAAGGTAAATACACCTTATGTTTTTATGAAAAGTAAGTATGTTTTTATGACAAGTAAGTATATCTTATGTTTTTATGAAAAGTAAGTATGTTTTTATGAAAGGTAAATACACCTTATGTTTTTATGAAAAGTAAGTATGTTTTTATGACAAGTAAGTATATCTTATGTTTTTATGAAAAGTAAGTATGTTTTTATGAAAGGTAAATACACCTTATGTTTTTATGAAAAGTAAGTATGTTTTTATGACAAGTAAGTATATCTTATGTTTTTATGAAAATGTTTGGATCATTGCTATGAAATCAATCTCACAAGATTGTTATGGGTTCCATATGATATGTTTATGATTATACTAAGGGGACCGGAGTTTAGTAGCGCTACACATAAGAATTCTTGCCATTTAAGTTCGGTAAAATTCTTGTGTCTCCCTATGTTTATGAATATTTCAATCCTATCCTATGTTATGATGAAAATGATCCATATGCTTTCAAAAGAAAATTTATGCTTGGTATACTTACTGGGATTTTATAAATCTCACTCCACGATATTTACCATTTTCAGATAATTGAAGGTTCGAGGCGGTCAACATGGAAGTGGCAAAAGTGGTTAAGATTGATGAGATAATTATGTTGAACTTTACGTAAGAAAATTATGTTCTATTTTTATTCAAAAATAAAATTATGGGATTCTAATTATTCTTTTGAATAATTTTACATTACTATTTAAGTCTCGATAATATGATATGAGTCACTTTTTGTGGCACTCGAATGGTCGAGAATTCGGATCGTCACACAAACATACTTTCAAATAAACTTTCATGGAAAATACTTGACAACCCAGTTCAATTTTCCTCTCTCTTGACATCTATAAGAAGTACTGCAGCCCGCCACAATAATAATGTACTGTCTAGTTATGAGGAAATATTTCGCGGATATAAAAATATGTGCCACATTACCATTTAATAAAAAAGAAAGGCGGAAACAAGTTGCAAGGAAGGATTATATTTCTCATAGGGTATATTCTTAAGAAGTTTAATTTTTAAGCTTTTAAATATGTTTCGAAAGGCACCAACGCAATCCTCCCGGATTTTGCTTGAAGATGTTTATCCAAAAACTACTACATTTACGACTCTACTTTTAATTTAACAAATGGAAACAATAACTGCAAAGAACATGTATACACTATTTTAGTCATGGTGGAAAAGTAGGCTATTACAACTTGAATAATAAACAGTTTCAGTATGCTTCTTTCAAGCATACTGAAACGCACAAAATAAAAATAAGAATGCCAACAAATATAGGTGGCATTGATTGACAATAAATTAAGGGAATGTAAGCAAGTACCCCATTGAATTTTTACCTATATTTGCCTCATCTGCAAACATTTAGGACCTAGACAACATCAAAAGGTTGTATTCATATACCATAAGAACAACCAATTCAGTTCCTATTGTAAAATTTATGGTTAATAAAGAAAGCAACTATTAATGTGAAATATTCTATAGCTTTAATTTCATATTATTCATCTTAGTTGAGAAAGTGAGTAATTAAGTTCAGGATATTCTGGACCCATGTGTAAGAATTGATAGTCAAAGAGAGACAAATATCATATCCTAGTATTTTAATTTTCATCCAAAGTAGGCATAAATGACATATCTAAAAAGCAACCATCTTAAAGAGTAAATTGTCAACTGTTTCACTTTTGTTCTTAACCTCTGGGCTTGGACTATGCAATTTAATGAAATAAGAAGAAAATAGAAAAAACTACTTTTTGAAGAAATAATTGTTGGAAAGGCAAAAATCTCTAAGCTATTGATCGAGGACATCGATGTTAGAATAATTAGCATAATTAGTTTATTATAATTATAGTAGCTTTCCTAATTATAGCTTTCTTAGTTTAGATTGTATTATGTTTATATATAGTTTTGAATATTATGATTAATTCAATATATTTTTCTTGACAATTCGTTTTAGGGTTGTCTCACATCTCTCTTTCTTTCTTCTTGTTCTTTTCTTTCTTTCTTCTTGATTAATTGGTTGAATATATATATATATATATATATATATATATATATATATATATATATATATATATATATATATATGTGTGTGTGTGTGTGTGTGTCATTGAGTTTTCTACATGGTATCAGAGAAATTTGAATCAGATTGTTGTTGAAAAACGAAATAATTAAGCAGTTTTTTCTTCCTTGCCTCAAAACCCTAAATCGTCACTGTTTTCACGATTTTTGAGGCACCCACAGTAGGTATTTCGGCGAACCAAGACCATATTCTGACTCAGAAGACGTCGACGCATCCATCGGAGCGGCGCGTGTGGTGTCACGCACCGGTTTGAGGAGGCGCGTGAGACGGTTGGCCGGACACTGCGACGATGCGTGGTGGCAGGTGGAGGGGTTTCTGGAGACGCGGCTGACGGAAAAGTGATCGACTTCTCATTTTCTACCTTTTCGTGGTGTTGGTTTGAATTTATCTGTTTGTTTTATAAACTGCTCCGCTTCACTTTGTTGGTTAGTATCGTTTTCTTTCGCTTATCATGAAATCTGATGATTCTCTTCAAGCTATTAATGTGCGTTTGGATGGTAAAAATTATGCTTACTGGAGTCATGTTATGAAACACTTTCTTAAGGGTAAAAAGATGTGGGGTTATGTAAGTGGAACAATTGACAAACCGGGAACCAATGATGCAAATTATGCAACTGTGTTAGATACCTGGGATTCAAACAATTCAAAAATTCTTACGTTGATAAATAATTCCGTTGAACATAGTATTGGTACACAGTTGGCTAAGTATGAAACAACAAAGGAGGTTTGGGACCATTTACAGAAGTTGTATACTAAATCTAATTTTGCAAAACGATATCAGTTAGAGATTGACATTTGGGCATTGCAACAAAATAATATGAGCATTTTAGATTTTTATACTGCTATGACATTAATTTGGGATGAGTTAGCTCTTATTGAACCAGCAGGATTGAAAACATGTGAGGATTATACTACCTATAGAGAGGAGCAACGACTAGTTCAGTTTTTTTATGGCGCTTCGTAGTGATTTTGAGGGGCTCAGAGGTTCTATTTTGCATCGTACTCCCCTTCCATCTGTTGATTCAGTTGTTAGTGAACTTGTTGCTGAGGAGACACGGTTGAAATCTCTTACTGAAGATGTATCTCTTTCACATTTTGGGACTTCTGTTTTAGCTGTACCATCTACACCGAATCGAACCAAAGGACATGTACGGGTCCCAAATGATGTTTGTAGTTTTTGTAGACAAAAGGGACATTGTAAGGCTCAATGTCCTAAATTGTTGAAGTCATAGCAGCAAAGTTATTACTCATCACTGCAGCAGTCTTATAGATCCAATGCTCACACAGCAACGGTTGTTCCATCTATTGGCTCCTCTATACTTGGACCACCACCCTCATCTGATTCCAGGTTGACTAGTGAGCAGTTTCAGAAGTTTTTAGCATCGCAGCCACATGCCATGTCTGCCTCTACTCATGTAGGTTTGTCCTCTCAGAATTCCTTAGATAAACCTTCCTCATGAATTTTTGACTCGGGTGCTTTCAATCGACCTCCAATACTGATGGGGTATTTTTATGTTCGGCGGTGGCAATTTAATTTGCTAGAAGATAAAAAATCAAAATAAAAAATTTAATTTACATAATTTCCCTTACCACTTTTTAACCATCCACATTTTCTTTCTCCAATTTTTAACCCCACATCTTACTTAGAAAACATAAATAAATCAACCAAATAATTTACATTCTCATATAAATGTAGCCGAACAGAGGCTTAAAAGGGCCCAGTCAAACCATATAAAACTTTTTATAACCTAACTTTAAATAAGTCTTTAAGGCCTCTTTAAGGCTAAAATGTCTAAATCATACTTTACAATATTGTTAAAATGTATCAAATTCTCTTAACCTAAAATGACCATGATATACATTTTTCAAATTTGAACTAGTCATTACTCCTATTTGGACATTTTTCTTGATTTTGACTTCAGCTTTCTCATTTAAGGTTTATCTCCCCCCTCCTTCTTCTTCTACTTCTTCTTCATTATTTTATCTTTGATATCCTCCTTCATTTTATATAGTTTTACTGAAAAGATGTAAAGAAAGAAATTAAAGACAACAAACCCCTACATTTCTACATTTTTATATTGGTAAGATTTTCATCACTTTTATTTATTTTTTGATCTTGTGATGCTTCTATATTGTACATACATTCATTGTTAGTTTTGTTTACTTTGATTTCTAAATGTATATTTCGATCTAAAATAGCTTTGAAAAGCACAATCTCATAAGAAGAAGTAGCATATTCATTACAGGTCATTTAAAACGACCTAAAACGACTCCAGTCTTTTAAAATGACTATGGTCATTTTACACGACTTTGGTCATTTTAATGACAGAATAAGCTACTCTGTATGTTATAAATGATAGTAATAGTTTAAAATGATTTATTCAGCATTTTAAATGATTCCAGTCTTTTAAAATACTATGATTGCTAACATTCTAAATCTTTTTTTTTTTCTTCTAACTACAAATGTGGACTCAACAACATGGATTGCTATATTTTATTTTGGTGACGTTGTCTGTGATGATCATGGTAAATGGACATGGAAAAGAAGTGAGGCTGATGAAATGGTAGAAGGAGTTCCAAAATCATCAGATAGTTCATATCATGATCTATATTGTGAAGTGCTAGGTCATTGTGATGTTGATCCATCTTTGCATGAAATCGAGATGAGATTTCTTCTACCTGGAAATGGACAGTTTTCAGTTCCAATCAAAATTACTTTAAACAGGCAAGTGAAATGGTTACTATCTATTAACAAAAGCGGTTCTCATTGTCCCATTTATGTAACCCTTGTGAGAAAAGGTCCAGTTTAGTTTTTTTTTTTTTTTATTTAGTTTGTGCCGTTCACAGTTTATCAGAGATGGCAATGAGTAGGGTATGGATCAGGTTTAGAAAATCCATACCCTACCCACTAGATATTTATAATATCCATACCCTACCCATATACCCACTTAAGAGCACGGGTCGGGTGCCAGTAAGGTACGAGTATACTTTTATACCAATTTAAAACTCGTTATGTATTTTAATTTTAATAATTTTTTAATTTTTATTTTTTTGGCATTGGTAGTGTGTGTGTGTGTGTGTGTGTGTGTGTGTGTGTGTGTGTGTGTGTGTGTAGAATACTTGTTCAACAATAATATAAGTATCTAATTATAAATTTTTCATGAATTTCACATGTGATATACTAATTAACAATCCCTGCGTAACATAAAAATATCAAAATGTAGTAAAAATATAACAACATCCATTGTTCAAAAATAAATAGACCCTAATTGTCCAATAATAAGCAAATATCAAAGAATCCACTTGTTCAAAATTATATACTGTTAAAATTTAAATACAATTTTTTTTTTTTACAATACCCATACCTTACCCATACCCATGTCGGCTTTCTAAATCTACACCCATACCCTACCCACAAAACCAATTAGGTCGGATAATTCCTACCCATTTGTGTTGGCTACCCAACGGGTTGCGAGTTCGTGGGTATTATTGCCATCCATACAGTTTATCCTCATGCGGGCCAAGAGTTAACATTAATAGTAGATAGTATATGAAAGGAGGGGGACATAAACCTAACCTCGAAGAAGCAAAGGAAGCAGTAAATGTAGGTGTTCAACTCCCTAATAATAAAAGCAATGAAAAGTAAAAGTAAAATAAAGCCTAAGCTATAGCCCTCTGTAGCTGGGGAGGCCATATTTGTCGATCTGTACAAGCGCCCTGAGTGTACGAGGTAGATCATGTGGTCCATGCTCCTAATAGTGTCTCTGATCCCAACCCTTTGATGCAAGCGGGTCAGCAACTTGATTACCCTCACGGTAGATATGGGAAATAGTATCACTGTCAAACTGAAGGATGTCTCTGATCTGTCTACGGATGCCATGAATCCTCCAAGGTCTACCTCCTCGAATGATACAATGGATAGCTACTAAAGAATCAGCCTCAACCCAAATAATTGTAATCCCCAATCTGTGAGCAAGAAGAATGCTATCCAGGATAGCCCCCAGCTCAGCGTCAAGAATAAGGCAGTCCCCATAGAATGCAGAAAAAGTGAAAGTAATCTTCATTGTGAAGTGCAAGTGTGTAATGATAATGAAGTAGATCAGACTGAGAATGTTGATTGGGATGGGTTGTAGATAGCTCAAGACAACAATGTTGATATTCTCCCTTAAAATTGTAACAATGTTGTTTTCTCTACAAATATACCCGAGGTGCTTCAAAATAACAGAGAAGAAAATCTTTTTACAAATGAGGACCTTGTTGCTTTTACTCTTACATTATATGTGATTCCCGAGGATGCAGATTTAGTAGATCGTCAAATTTTCAACTCCAAAAAAGATCTTATGTTGGAAGTACACATGCTTGCACTGAAGTACAACTTTGAATTCAGAGTTAAGACACCAAATAAGGAGATATATAAAATCGTTTGCATAGATGGAAATTGTAAATAACGTTTGTGTGAAACTAAATTCAAACACTGTGATTACTTTAAAGTTTGCAAATATGCACGTGTACATACTTGCTCTGTGAGCATTCGCAAAAATGATCACAGGTAGGCAAGACATTGGGTTGTTGGAAAACAAATAATGCCCAAGTTTCAAAATCCCAACACTATATGTAGACTCGCAGACGTCTTTAATGACATTCGTCGAGATTTTAGGGTAGACATGAGTTATCAAAGGGCACGGAAGTCACGAGAATGTGCTTTGGAAGTTTTAAGAGGTTCCCCTGAGGATAGTTATGCTAAGTTGGCCTTATATTCTCATAATTTGTCAAAAAAAAATCTTGGAACCGCATTGTCTTTAGAGATTGACAGTGACAACCACTTCAAGTACTTGTTTATGGCCCTCAGACCTTGCATTCGTGGATTTCACTCTTCAATGCGGAAGGTTATTGTTTTGGATGGAACGCTTCTAACAGAGAGATATAAAGGTATGATGATTCTTGCTACTTGTCAAGATGTAAATTTTTAGATTTATTCTCTTGCTTGGGGCATAGCCGATTCCGAGAATGATACATCATGGAATTGGTTTTTTATGAAGTCGAAAGAAGTAACGGGTGATACTGAAGATCTTGTTGTGATATCTGATAGGCATCAAAGCATTATCAATGGAGTCGAAGATGTATATGAAAATGCCCATCATGGTCATTGTATCTATCATATAAAAGGAAACTTAAGGACTGTAACTCGAAAAACGAGATTTTACCACTTTTTAAGAAAGCAATAGAGGCATATATTTTAGAAGAGTTTGAAGCTTGGAAGTATTTAGTCAAAGCAGGTTTTCATACTTGGGCCAGGTCACATTTTTAGGGGAACCGGTACAATATCATGACATCGAACAATGCAGAGTCATTGATTACGGTGTTTAAGAAAGCTCGACATACTCCGATACTAGCATTGATTGAGAGTATTAGGCAGAAGTTGCAGAAATGGTTTTATGAAAGGCATGTAAATCACTACAACAAAAACTGCCTTTAGCAACGTTAAAAAAAATTTCCAAAAGGCTTTTGCAGCATTTTTTGAATGTTGCAAATCATAGTGTTGCCGTAGAGCAAAAAATTTTTGCAGCATTTTTTAAGTGTTGCCGTAGACCGTTTGCAACGTTTTTTAAGTGTTGTCCTAGACCTTTTGCAGCATTTTTTTAATGTTGCCTTAGACCTTTTGCAACATTTTTTGAGTGTTGCCGTAAATCTTTTGCAACGTTTTTTGAGTGTTGCTGTAGACTTTTTTCTAACATTTTTTGAGTATTGCTATAGACCTTTTTGCAACATTTTTTGAGTTTTGAGTGTTGCCATAGACCCTTTTGCAACATTTTTTGAGTGTTGTCGTAGACATTTTGCAACATTTTTTAAACGTTGCTGTATGCAATTTATATATATTTTAAAAATTATTAAATATTTATTTATAAAATCTATATTTCCTCATTAATTTATTAAAACTATAATTTGTACAAATGACAAAAGTAATTCATTGAAATAGTAATTTACAAATTCTCGAATCTATACAAAATAAATAACATTTAATGCTTGATAAATTCACAAAAAAAACCACATAACCAATACAAAATAAATAGTGTTAATAATATTTAACAAATCCACACCAGATCATCATATCACAAAAGAAATAGTTGATATCTTCATAGTACTAACTTGCTTAACTAAGACCAACAAATTATTTTTATCATTTCCCTTGAAATCATGGTTGCCTGTGGTATCTTTTCCGGTGCAAATCCTGATGCGCATTCATCAAAAATCAAAATTACACATACATAAATACAAGCAATGTACGATCAAATTACACAAAAATAATTAAATAAACAGAAACAAGAGATTTCTATTATAAATAAACTAGTGCTCGCATGTGCGAGGCATGTGCAATGCTCGCATTTTGTATATATTAGCCCGAACATTTGCGTAAATATAGTAACCTTCAAAATTTAGAAATACACATTGACTCATTTTCCTTTCCCATAATAAAAGATGAAGGTTCCATATTTACACTCAGCTACCATGTATATGAAATCACAGTTTAACAAAAAGTTGTACTACCTCCTTCCCAAAAAGATAGTCCTATAGTTATTTTCAGACGGATTAAGAAATGGTAGTTAGTATAGTTAGAGTATTAAATTTTATCTATATTTTCCATTTATACCCTTTATCCCTTATTTATTGTTTTAAGTAAACTCACTTCGTTTCCCACAAAAATTTGAAAATGCAATAGCTAAGTAATTGATGTATATTGTACCTAGATACATTAAATAATGGTATATGTGGAAATGAAATATTTAATACATATTCAATATGGAAACAAGACTATCTTTTTGGGACAGACAAAAATAGTATACATGACTATCTTTTTGGGATGAAGGAAGTATAAAAGTAAGATGCATAGACCTACCTTCCTTAAACTCACTTGGGTCATCTTCTACAAGATAAATATGATTTCAGTAACGAGGAAGTTATTGAACCACTTGCGACAATATATTTTCTTAACCACCTTGCACAAAAGAAAGAATAAGAAGAAAATTAATTGTGAGTAACTTGACTATTTATTGTCTTGGGAGCACATTGCATTTCGGTGCTACTTGGTAGTAGAGCTTTCTTGTATATTCATTATACTAGTGGGGCGCGTGCGTTGGACGACCTCAGATTTCGTGTGGTGTGATATTGATAGAAAAATATTGAGGTTACGTTCGTATAATGCTTTCAAGATATTTGGTTGAAGAAATTGTTGGATGGTATCAATATGTGCTCCTAATGTTAGCTTATGGTGATCCAGAACTTCGCTTTACATAATCTTCAGTGTTCAGAATTATCTTAGGCACAACAATCGAATGTGCACCAACAAATATTAATATCCTCAGAAAGCTTATTGACATTAGAAACTACAACATGCTTTGACCGTGCCCAAAGGATCAGGTGCCAATAAACTATATCTATTCAAATAAACATTTCTCAACACAAATTGAGAGCTTTATAATCAGTTAAACTGCGTCAAAAAAAATACTAATTGGTATTCTTTAGAATCAAAATATATAGTAGATCTTAAAACACTGACAAGGTTAAAATTTATAAAGATTTCAAATCTTTAATAGCTTGAAATCTCTATTTTTTATTTTTATTTTTTCCATAGCACAAAATCTTGTCTGATGAGCTTGGGAAAAAAATATGTAATGCACAGAATTGAGTTGCTATGCTGTAGAATGAAACCAATAAAAAATAACAATTTACCTGATATGCAAGAATCCCAAGCAAAGTTTCTCTTTGATCTTCCATTGATTCATGTGAGATGCGAAAATCTAAGTCAGCCCTTGCAAAGGAGTATCAACATCTTGATTCTCAGTATCCTATTTGCAACAATCTTCAGCGAACTGAAATAAGTAGGATCAAACAAAAGAATTAAGTAGAATCTGAGATGAAAAACTTTACAGCAAGTTGGAATAAGATGAGAATTACATAGAACAAAAATATGGTTGTAGTGTTCTAATTGAAAAGATTAAATTTACCTCCTCAACGAGATCCTTCTGTAGCATTTTTTTCACTACTCAGTGGATAACTACAAAAAGAATTATAACCTTATAATTCATAATAGTAAATCATTTTGCTTAACTACAACATGGAAGTGGAACACATTTACACTTGTAGCATCACTTAAGATTTGATGCAAGATAGAACACAAATGAAGTTAATTATTATGGGAGAAACTGAAAAACAATGAGAACATCATCAATTTAGCACAAGATCCCAAGAAAGGAAAACAATCAAAAAATATTTGTCATGTCGAAACAAATAGTTGAAAAGATGTGAGGGGGAAAAATGCAAATTGCATTTCCCAACTTCTCACATGAGCTTAAATTGGTTACTTACCATGACATCATGACCATATCAGTAGCTAAATGGGTGACTTACACGGATGTAATCTATTTGCCAAATAAATCAAAATTATTTACTGCAGCCTATTTTATACTCAAATGGTAAAGATGACTGCTTTAGGATCTAGCCAAGGGAAATAACTCGTAGGGAGAACCATAAAATGCTCTTACCAATGTTGGTTTTTAGAGTAAAACATAAAAGTTAAATTGGTTATTTATTGAAGAAATTAACATTGTCTTGAACACGGTTTCAAGTCCAAAGTAGTAGTTATTTTATTTCCAAAAAGTAAAAGGAAAGTAAAATAAAGTTAAAGGAAGCTCAAAATCTAGGCCTCAAAGATCTCAATGTTCTTCATATACAGACATGGGCTGTAATGGGATAGTAAGTACTTTGTGACTTAATCGGAGTGTGTCACCAGAAGCATCACTCATACAGGGGTGGGGGTGGGGTGGGGTGGGGGGGGGGGTTCTTTAATCAATTCCCATGCAAAGATTGTTGGATCATCCCTGTACTGAATTCCAACGTATGTGTTCCTCCTTGTTAGCACCGTCTGCCAAATAAGATGTTTCCAAACCAATTAAATTATTTCATGAAAGAGACTTTTTTTCTGCTCTTTGACGTCACATTTTAGTTATGGTGAAAAAGAACATAAGGAAGCCAAGAATTATTCTCTTTCCTTTTTCTTTTTGATTCCCATATGAAAAGAAAAAAACGGAGGAAAAGCAACATTAGTTTCTTCTCTCTTTTCTTCCAGAACTTTTGTCATTTTTTTTCTTTCCTCATGAAATCAAATAAGCTACACTATTAATTCCTGCATCACATCATCCAATGCTCAATTATTGTGTTGATCATGCAAATGTAATGAGGTAAAGTTCAAGATCATGCAAAAGCAATGTAATTAGCATGGCTTTTTTAAACACTCTAATGAATTTTAATCAAATTATTTCCAAGCCATCAATATTTTCTAAGCCTGTATAAAGTGACAATTTAAAGCAGGCCAACAAATAAACCCTTATTGCTAAATTGGGAAACTTCGCTTTGTCTGGTATTTCTATGATGATGAAGCATGTACATGTATAATTTCGTACGTGGATCTTCAATGTCTTCCAAAAATAAATCCAATGGTCTATCACAATGAATGGATAAAAAGTACATAAGAATGGGTATATCGATAGGGGTAATTCTGGAGAGAATAGTTGGTTTTAAACTTCAATAAGGTGACTTGGGAAATTCAAAAACAACAAGCAAACTAAAATAACCAAAGAAGTTGTACCAAAACACAGGAAGGGGGGAAAATTTTTTCGAGCAGAAAAGGCAAGTAATTAAAAAGAACGAACGCCAAACCATAGAAGAAGAAGAGTCTTGAAGGGACACTGAACAGTAGTTTTCGAAGCAGAGACGGGAGGAGGAACCCTAGACGACGAAGATGATTAAAGGAAGCGAAAATTTTTTTTGGATGTGGAATGGAAGGGAAGGTTCGAGAGACGCAGAGAGGAAGAACAGAGCAAATGGAAGCTTGTGTGCGTATATATTATCGATGACAGAGGATTTTTTTTTTTTTTTTTTAACACAACTTCCTATAAACCTTTATCAATTTCAACTTAAATACAAGACACAGATTAGGCATCAATAACCAAAACCCAAATAACATACCCCTAATTTATTAAAAGAACCTTCCAAGGAGTTAGTATATTGAATAATATTTCAACTTTTCCTTTCATAGTCAGTTTGACGTAGAATGATGGAAGAAATCACGTACAAAATAGAAATAAGAGAACAAGAATCCAGAAAGCCACAATTAGAAAGAAATCTCAGCATTACAAATAAAGCAGTCATTATCCAAATTCTTCACCTATTAGTTCACAATGTAAGAATCAAGATTCAAGACTGAAAATGTAAAATTCCCATCCAAAACAACATCAATTTGGAAAAAAATGGCCATAGATGAGAATCTATCCACAACTACCAAAGAAAAACTGTACCTTCTATCTACCCCAACCCCTCCCCCAGCACCAAATCCTCCACCATGACTAGAGCCACCCCCAACACCACCTCCTCCCCCAAGGCCTCCTCCTGCACCACCACCACCAACAACTCCTCCCCCTGCTCCAAATCTTCCACCATGACCAGAACCACCCCCAACTCCACCTCCACCTCCTGCAACACCACCCCCACCAAGGCCTCCTCCTGTACCACCACGACCCGATCCTCCCCTGCTTCCACGCGGACCTCGACCAAAGCGGCCACCACCACAACCTCTCCTACTATAGAAACAATCATCATCGTCTCCCTACCTAGCATTATAGACTTTATTTCACTGCAGAGGGTTAAGAAGACGGTGGAGTTTTATGTTAATTATAATTTATTCACTCAACTTTAGATAATGTGAAACTAAGCCCCTAAATTTAAGCTATTGCAACATTTTTCAAACGTTGCAAAAGCTTAGACTATTGCAACATTTTTAAAATTCTGCAATAGCTTACGCTTGTGCAACGTTTTAAAAATGCTGCAATAGCCTAAGCATTTGCAGCTTTTTAAAAAACGTTGAAAAACGTTAATTTGAATGTTGCAAAAACTTTAACTTATGACAACAATTTTTAAACGTTGCAAAAGAGGATAAATCTCAAAAATATGAACCAAAGGCAACATTCAATGACTGAATGTTTGAATGTTGTCGTTGACCCCTTTTATCAACATTTAATTACTGAATATTCCCATTTAAGTGTTGTAAGAGCCCTATTTTGTTATAGTGCATGCAAAAAACTATACAAGCACTCTAATGCCAGCAATTGAAGATAAATTACGTAAGAATGTTGATAAAGCCACGAAGTTTGTCACCGAGCCAATCGATCAGTTCCAGGTATGATGTGAGGAACGAAAACCATGAATTATATTGTTAACTTGGATGAAAACACTTGTAATTATAGACGGTTTCAAGTAGAACATGCGGTAGCTGCGATAAAGAAGAGTGGATGTTCAATTTACTTGTTCTGTTCTTTGTATTATATTGTTTAATACTGGAGAGTAGCATACATTGAAACTACTTTTCCCATGCCGAATGAAGTTGATTGGGAAATTCCTGACATTTTTTTCTCTCTCAATGTGTTGCCGCCACTAATCCGACAAAAAGGTAGACGTACTAAAACTACAAGGATCCCATCTACAGGAGAGTTCCCTAAAAGACACAAATGCAGAAGGTGTGGCACAACTGGGCACAATCAACTAACATGTACAAGTCAAACGCCTTTAGCTTGATTGAAGAATTGAGGACTAGTATATTGTATTTGATTGATTGCATGTCATTTATATAACAATGTTAATTGATTTCAAATTATTAGAATTGATGCTTTATGTTTTGAGTTTGAATGTTGAGGTTTTTTGAAGTTGGTTTAATTCATAGACAAAAACGACCTAGTCATTTTAAACGACTGTGGTCGTTTTGTTACATGACTAAGGTCGTTTTGTATGTAAATTGTAAACGCCAGGACATTTTCCAATTCATCTATTTTTATTGTACATGATCTTATCAATTATAATTTTGATACTTATAAATTGATTGAAAAACAAACACTACTTTCGCTATACACCTCGGTTCTACTTATTCAAGTCAATTATAAGCCGTGCACTTAAAAAGTTCAAAATTTGATTACCATCTCATCTTTTATTGTTCATGATCGATAAACTATCCAAATCAATCTTAAGTTGTTCTTTTATATGGAAACCGTAAAATGACCATGGTCCTTTTAAAAAGACTGCATTCGTCTTAAAGAGTTTTTCAATTAATCTATTTCTATAGTACATGATCTTATCAATTGTAAGTTGTATACTTATAAATCAATTGAAAAAAAAAACACTACTATCGCTACACACCTTGGTTCAACTTATTCAAGTCAATTATAAGCCATGCACGTAAAATGTTCAAAATTTGATTACCACCTTGTCTTTCCTCGTACACGATTGATTAACTATCCAAATAAATCTTAAGTTCTTCTTCTTTTATATGGAAACTGTAAAATGACCATGGTCTTTTTAAAAAGACTGCATTTGTCTTAAAGTGTTTTTCAATTCATCTATTTCTATAATACATGATCTTATCAAATCAATTATAAGCCATATACTTAAAACGAAATAGGTCGACCAAATGAGATCTAAAATGTTAGAAGTTTGATTTGCATCTTGTCATTTATTGTATGTGATGGTTTAAAAAGAAATTCTCCTTCGACCTGCTTTTCAAAAGAAATATATTGATTGATGAAGAAATAAATATCAAATTTTATATAAATTCAATTCAAAATGACTGAAGTCGTTTAAAATGGTTGTTATAAATGACTACGGTCGTTTTTGAAAAACGACACCAGTCGTTTTAAACGACGGGGGGGTCATTTTCCATTGAAAATTAGACAACGACCCTTGTCGTTTTAAATGACTGGGGTCGTTTTCCATGGAAAACTAGAAAATGACCCTAGTCTTTTAAAACGACTGGGGTCGTTTATATAAAAAGGGCATTACGTTTATATAAAAAGGGCATTATCTCCCTTGTAATAAGCACTAGGGTCGAAAGTTTGTTATCAACAATCACTAGGTTACTATTTACAATGTACATTTGATATTCACGACTCACAACATACAAATATACATCTATAAGTCCTAAGGATCATAATCAAGTGCAAACATATCGGCACCCCATCTTTTCTCTCCATCTAGCCATGTAAAAGCCACTAACTTGTTCAAATGGACTGTTGATGCTAAAAAATTCTATATATTTTACTATGTACATAACACAATCACCCTTGAAAGATAATAAACAATTGTCAACAAAAAAAATGAAACAACTAATTGAATAAAAACAAATTAATATTCAGTTGTAATAAGAACTTACGAAACGGCCTGTTTTGTTTCGTTGTATTGGTAGCTCTTTCTATAGAAAGAGTATCTTTCCCCATGTCAACGTCGATTTCCTTCAAGAGGAATGGTATTATCACTACAAGAAAAATGACCTTTTGCAACAAGCAAACGACAACATTCGCTAATTGCATGTTGCTAAAGGGGGTCTACCGCAACATTCAGTAGTTGCATATTACCATTGGTTGATTTATTTGACATTTAGCAACATTCAGCAAGTGAATGTTTCTAATTATAGCCTTTTGCAACCTTCGTTGCGCATTGCCAAAATGTTACTCTTTGGAAACGCTCATCGCGCATTGCCAAAGGGCACCCTTTCGCAACGCGCGCTGCACATTGTCCCCTTTCGCAACGCGCATTGCGCGTTGCGGGTACCTTTTGCAACACGCAGTGCGCGTTGCCAAAGGGTAACCTTTTGGCAACGCGTAATGAATGTTGCCAAAGAGTTTAATTGGGAATAAACTTCATATTATCTAAAATTATGGGATTAAGAGCCCGTTCGGTAATATGAAATTTTTTTTGTTTTTGTAATTTTTTTGTAGTTTTTTATTGGATGAGTGGTTTAAAAATCTTTGAAAAATCAAAACAAAAATATGTTTTTTACATAAAATTTGTGGTTGAAAAATTGAGACAAACTAAAAATTGATTTGAAGAATTGTGTTGTTAAAAAATCGTTTAAAAACGTGTAACATAGAATTGCTTCAAACACGTGCGCACCATCCTTGTTTCGTTCCATACGTTTCTTCCTTATCTCCAAAAAAAAATATCTGAGTCCACTAACATTTTCCATTTCTCAATAACTCCAAGTCTTCTTCCTACCAAAAAGAAACACCACAACTTCATGTAATCTTCCGTCGTGTCTGAGTACTTAGCCGATTTCGCTTAATTGTCCATTTCTTGGGGATTTCCGGCCGACAGTTTCCAGTCCCAAAAACCCGATTTATTACTAAGCTTCGTCTTCACTTCGCTTTATCTTTGGATCTTGAAAATCAGCTTCCGATGGTGATTTCTGATGATCTGATATGAACACGGGTTCACGTGATAGTAACCACTCAGGTTCGTTTTCCTTTGGTCATGTACTGTTTTCTTCAGAAATTTTAGTCAATCTCCCTTACGAAAAGTAGTAACACGTTATTTGGGTATGTTTTACTCGTATTTTCTTTTTATGTAACTTTGACAAATCTACAATTTCTTGCCAGATCTGGTTTAAAAGGGCCAGATCTGAAATGAATGGTCATCTACAGAGACAAAAAATAATTGGGTGTTGCTTCTTCGTCCTACCGTAAAACAGTTAAGTTATTATTATTGTATATTTTCTAATTTTTTGATTTTTCGTTTACAAAATTGCTTCATTCCTGTCTTAATATGGTAGAAATATAGATTGTTATAATATAGTAATATATTTCGTTTAATTTCGTTTAACATAGATTGTTATAATATAGTGATATATTTCTGTACCATTTCTCTTTGCATGCACAACAATTTTTTGCTAACAAATGGTTGGAAACGGTTGTTGACATAACACTGAGGATGTCGAGACACAGAGGTGAGGGCACTGTAAGCTCATTTCTTGGCTTACTATTTTTCTTTACAATTTTTTACCACTACCAAAACCTTTTAAATTATACATACTAAATTAGACAAATATAAGAAATCTTTTCTGCTTTTTATGTCCAGATCTGAATTACAACAGTTGAGATCAAGCCACAACCAAAGATAAACATAGATGACATAATTTTTTAATTGTCCAGATCTGAATTACAACAGTTGAAGAATTTGCAGAGTAGATGATGTCTATTCTTGATTTACTTGTGAAAACAACTTCACTTGAAGCCTAAAATATATGAAGGATGACGATTCCAGTCACACTTATTTTTTCCAACAATCAATTTATTTATTGTACAAGTGTCTGGAAATTTATTTCAGGAAAAATTTTGTTCGATATTTTATATTGTCATTATCTGATCTGTGACGTTGTTTTACTTATGCAATATCATCTTCCTGTAAAGAATCTTCGCTATAGATGGACTCTACACTGGAGTTACTAGTACAATTAACTGTTGAAGCCTAGAATAGTTAAGGGATGATGATTCTGATCAAATTTATTTGATGAAGGTTGTACGATAATTCAAACTTAAATGGTCATGAAAAGATCAAGCAATGTGCTTGAATGTTGAATCTTGATATTGCAAAAATCTAATGCAGGAAAATATTATTTACTTATCCTTTAGTAATGGTGATCTAGTACTTGATTGTTGTCTTTACTTCTGCAATTCCTTTTCTTTTTTTTTTTTCAACAGAAAATGGATTTCAAGTATCCGTTGTCAGTATCATGGATAGTGTGGCTTTATCTATCTGTCAATTTTGAGAATATTCTTGTAGGTAGACAAAGAGGATGACAAAAACTGAGGAGGTGAGATTGTGTGAGTTGATTTTGGTTGTGATGAGTATTGATTCTAGATTATTTTTGGCGTGTAGTTGGGGATGGATTTTGGATTAATTTGATTGTAGTTTGATGATGAATGAGTTTTTATTTTAATGTTTTAAAGTATTATGGTGGTTGTGATATCCCTCTACAGATTGGTTAAGTCCAATTTATAAGGAGACTTTGTCCAAATTTCTGTAAAGTTTTACAATAGAAAATGATAATTTTAATATTTAGTATGATTTATTTCTACATTTTTGCATTCAGTGCAGTTGGAGTCCTGATGATTAAACTTTTATAATGTCTTTGCAGGTAAAAGTTAATTTTGTAGTTTTTGTGATGGTTTGTCATGTGCACAGTTCAAGCTAGACTTCAGAAGTCAGGGAAGTACTCATCTTTAATGATGGTTCATGTTGAAAATGGTGATAATAGCTCCTTTTTGTATGGCTGTTGGTCTGCTAGAGATACTGTTGCAATTTAGAGGGATAGTAAATATCAAACTTTAGATGTGTAATCAAATAGGTGAAAAACCTATATTGCATATTTTGTTTTAATGTAGGAGAACAAAGTACTGCAATTTTTGTAAAGTATTTATTTTGAACAATTGATTTATTTTTATAGCACGCGTGTTTCATATATTATATATTACATATATTTTTGAGAAATTAGTTGGTTATTAGTGGAATTATCTATATTGATTTAAAAAATTAAAAAAAAAATGTTAAAGATCAATGGCAACGTGAAAAGAGTGTTTCCAAAAATATCAACGGCAACGCGCAAAGAGTGTTGCCAAAAGTATCAACGGCAATGCGCAATGAGTGTTGTAAAAAGTATCAACGGCAACACGCAATGAGTGTTGCCAAAAGTATCTACCGCAACACGCAAAGAACGTTGTTAAAGGGTCTACCGCAACATGCAAAGAACGTTGCTAAAGGTTTACCGCAACACGCAATGAACGTTGCCAAAAGTATAAAAAGCAACGCGCAATGAATGTTGCCAAAGGTCTACGGAAACGCGCAGTGAACGTTGCCAAAGGTCTACCGCAACGTGTAATCCATCCTTTTGCAACACGTAATGAACGTTGCCGTATCCTTTTCCTCTACGGTAACACTGCGATTTGCAACATGCACATGAACGTTGCAAAAGGCCTACGGAAAACATTGGGATCATACACAAACATTGCCGCTTTGAAAAAATCAACCTCAATTGCAATCCAATGATTACAAGTACATAATGGAAAATATAGATTCGTGCCATTTCTTCCCGGATGATGGCCTTTCCCAGGTGGTATATTTTGTTAGCTCTTTTGAGATTTTGAACATATTGCCTCGATTATGTAATTCAAGCATAGAAAAGTTCAATTCGATACTGAATTGTACATCTAATATAGCTTGCAAACCACCAAATGACTTGGGATATTTTGTTGTCTGCGCCCGCAACATATGCAATGCCATGTCAATATGCTGAAAATAAATAGACGCATTATATACAAAGTACCTAGATAATTAAAAAAAAGGAGCTAAACGTAATTACATCATCTAGAAACCACCCCCAGGTTTCAACACATCCTCAAACAATTTTTTTACATCTGTTATTTTGATATCACCCAACTTGTATGAGGCACTGAAAAAAAAAACAAGACTGTAAAAGAATACAAGTGATATGTAAAACAATACAATTCAATGAATTGTTAAATGTGCCTACCCATTGCCTAAACTGGGGTACCATTTGGAGAATTGCTTCTTCTTAACCAGGTAAACGTCCCGAAAAAGATCAACATTTGTGTTGACAACATGCCTTCTCCACTTAGCTCTAGTCGTGTATGGAGAGGAAACTAACTTTGAAGATTTTTTAGTCTCTTATCTTGCATCACAACATCAATTTGGGGACAATTTTTATCCAGACTTCTCTTTTTTCGAGTAAAACCTTTATTGTACATCATTGTCGCTTCATTAGTCTCCACTCTCCTCTCAATGTCCCCTGCCATTGTGTCAATCACAGTGCTCCCTGCCTCTGTCTCCACTCTCCTCTCAATGCCCCCTTCCATTGTATAAATCACAGTACTCCCTGCCTTTATCTCCACTCTCCTCTCAATGCCCCTAACATTGTATCAATCACAGTGCTCCCTGCCTCTATCTCCACTCTCCTCTCAATGCCCCCTGCCATTGTATCTATTTCTAACCCAATGTTCTCTATCACTATCTCTCTCACAGTGCTCTCTGCATCTGTCTCTCTCCTAATATTCCCTGCAATTGTCTCCATCTCATACTCCAATGAACCATTATCCATCACAATGTTCCCTGTCCCGATCTCCCTCCCCATATTCTCTACATCGATTTCTCTTCCAATGTTCTATGTTATTCTCTCCCTCACCACATCTCTTGCCTCCATCTCCCTCTCAAGCATCTCCATCTCAACCTCCTCACTATTATCTCCCTCAGTCCCTACTACTTCACCAGCTATAAAGGAATTATTTCTATGGTCTTCTCCATATTCTCTATCGGGATGTTGGCTCGGTTTCATCCAATCCATTATAATATCTACCTTCTGATTTATCTCTTCATATTTACCCGATAACCTCATCACAAGTTGTAACAGTTGTCTCAATATATCATCATGGACGTAAGAAGGTTGACAGTGACGTCTTCGACTTGTTGGAAGAGAAGATTGATGAACACAGGAAATGCCAGAATTTTGCACCTAAAAGAAGAAGATTATAAATAGTTAGCACCAAAAATTCGAAAGAAATATACTAAATTAACATTAGAAGTATACATACGTCATCATCACACATATGTGGAGATACTCTTTCCCTCTACCTTAGTGGTGGACCTAGATCATCTTCATCTAGTCCTGCATCACCAACATTCGAGTATCCTCCGTCCTAATAGAGGTAAGCATCTAAGATTGGATCTTCTTTTCTAGTCCCCTGAACAAACAATTTTACATATTCTTGCTCTGCCTTATTGGGAGATACCTTCAATGAGCAACAAATTTTGAGCTGTAGGTATGAAACAATCAAAATTATTAGCTATAATTGAAGTAATGCATTGAAGTAGTTACACATAAAGAAATATACTCACCCGTGTGTCGTCCAAAACCTTAGCAATATCCTAAGAACAAGGTGTAAGTATTGACTTCCAACAACACATTCTTGGCAGTTTGTTGATATGTAACCTAGCTTGGTACATGTTTGCTATTCAAGGAATAGACTCGAACGCCCATACCTAAAGTAAGATGGATAAGTTATTCATTAATATTTAAAATCAAATGAAAACAATTTCTAAAGCACAAGTTTTGTCATTTACCTATATCTCCAGTGGAAATCCCCACAAATAGTATTTGGGCTTCGGATCCTTTGAAGCTCTAAGGAATGCATGTATTGTAAACTTGAAACTTTTTGTTCCGCATGGATATATATTGAATAGATCCAAATCATCAACTATATCTAAAGTCTGAAAATTAATAGATGTATTTGTTTCTTTGGATTTCAATACAGTCTCGTATATAAGTACTAAACCTAATTTTTATTTGTCATCCAAGTCTTTAGTCTCTTCTTCAAAAGCTTTGTCTAGTTCCTTAGGAGTAACCTTAGTAAATGTTGGGAAGTATTTATTTCTCAATCAGCCTTTTTCATTTATTTGGCTCCGATACTCCTCCTCATTAGCAGGGCTTAATCCTGTTACAAGCGTAAACTTGTACAAAGAGAAACGAGCTGCTTTTTCATACCCTAAATAAAACCACAACTCATCCTCACTAATGGAGACAACTCGTTGTATTAACAAGTTGTGAATTAATTGGGCAAATTATTCTCATGTTCCTGATGTCGTATAATTTACCAAAGCAAGACTTCAAAAACAGCTCCATATGGACATCATCCAACCCATCATACACTTTCTCTACATTCGACACGTTAGAATGTGTTGTAACTTTTTCCTCAGATAGATTATCAATATTGTATATGTATTCCATACTGCAAATGACGCAAGATTGTTAGTAACTCAATTAAGGGAAAGTAAGTACTCAAGCACATAGGCTAAGATACTTGAAAATAGTTTAGCTTTTTGGTTATTATGATTGAACCACCACTTATTATGATTAAAATTATTTGATTTATCTAACCAACTTCATTAGTATGTATTCTTGGAATTTTCTTTTCACGAAGGAAAATGTTCATAATAGAATGTAAAATACAATTTTTGGCACTAGTCAAAATTGCTAAAGCTATTATAATATACCAGAATTCAACATACGGAAGGATATTAATTCTTAAAACCACAACTAAACATCATTATTGCCATACCATTCCTTCCTATAATTTTTTTCTAAAACTTCTCAAGGAACACCAGATAACTACAAAAATCTTCAATTCTTGATAACTTGGGTGCGTTTAGATAGCATAGTTGGAGGAGAGGCACCTTTATTAGAAAAAAGAAGTGGAAAAAAAATTTGAAAATCGGTCCTCCATTGTGTTTCCCTCAATTCTAACAATGCCCTAATATATAATATCTTTAAATGCAGATAAAGTAGAAAGGGCAATCAATGGAAATATAATAAATAACATCAAAACCACAAATTTAAGTCGCAGAGTAAAGTTATTAGTTTACACAAATATATAAAATACATAGAAGTAGAAATGGTCACATTTCTTAACAAGGAAAAATCAAGAGCATCTGTAACAACTTCATCAGGTATATATTTTCTTTAATACGTATGCATATGTAGAGAGAGATAGGGAAATAGAGATTTATATCATGAATCTTAGACAAAAAAAGAAGGGCATCTTATAAAAATTTAAGAGATACTTTGGCTAGGATCGAAAGGAGTTGGAGGGTGTAGGAGGTGGGGATCGCCGGTAGTGAAGAGGAGGAAGCGACTGAGGCGTAAGTGGTGTTAGATACGAACAACCCTTTTTCTGGCTTTGGTTCTAATAATGGTAACAAATTGAAACAAAAATGGAGAAATATGTTATATGTTTTAAAGGATAAAAGAGGAAATAACAATATTAATGTTTTATTCATATATTTTTTTAAGTATAAAATCTGGTCAAGGGCCAAAAAAAGTTTTTAACCGAGTCAAAAGGCCTTTTCCACTTACACTCACCAATACTGATAGCGCAAAAAAAAAGGCGTATTTCTCCAGGCTATTCAATAAGATGAAAAAACGTAGTTATCCTTACATCTAAAGTCACATTTGGGCCTTATAAATAGTAAACATTGAAGTGCCATTTATATATAGTAGTGATAGTGATAGTGATAGTGATATATTCATAGAATTAAATAGGATTGGCCATTTGATCGATTTGGCTCAACTTCAAACCAACTAAGCCTGACTCGATTTGACAATATAACTAGGGAAAATTACCTAAAACCATTGTTTTAAAATTTAATTATGCTAAATCGAGTGATCAGGAAATATTTGCAAATTTAGGTGTTAATAACTAAGCATTCGTTTGGTAAATTGATTATAAATGAATTTATAATCTACAAAAATTTTCAAACCACTTTTTAAGGATACATATTTTTTATCTCCGACTTTTTAACCACACATCTTACCATGAAAAACCAAATAAATTGGTTTATAATCACCAAATATTATCCGAACAAAGGCTAAAATAATTTCCCTTTATAATTGCAAATCAGAAAGACGGATCTAATTTCTTTTCCGTTCATTCCTCTCTCCATTTTTCAAACTGTTCTCGCTCTTCTCCTCTAGATTTGGCTTGCCATTGCAGTTAGCATTTGGTGCTCACCCCATGCTCGAAAACTAGTCAGTCTTCTCATTGACTTGGTGGTGATAGTGGGTTCGTCGGTGGTGATAGTGGGTCCGTCGACAAAGCTTATTTAAACTTTGATCCCACAGACTATGAATCCTACAGATTCATTGAGGTGAGGGGAGGAGAAGGTGGTTGTGGGTTGGTGGTAGATTGTAAATTTTGAGAGACGACGATTCTTGGATGGTGTGGATCATATTGAAGAAATCTGAAAGAAGAGGAAAACGAATTGAAGGTGGAGGTGGTAGTGGATTTTGAGGTGGTGGTAATGATAGTGGCGATAGTGATAGTGGATTTTGAGGTGGATGAGAAAATGGTGGTGATGGGGATGTTTGTAATAAATTACAATTTAAAAACTATGTAATAAGTTAAAACTTTAATACTATGTAATGACTTACACAATGTAATTTATAATTTTGAAAAAATTACATAGTGTAATAATTACATATAACAAAAGTTACAACAATGTAAAAATTATATAGTAAAAAAAATTACATACATGTGAAAAAATATATTTCATTTACACAAATACCAAACTTTGGGTATTACAACCGAAATTTGCGTCCATTAAAAGTATCACCTATTAATAATTCAACAACATTTATTATTGAAATTTACGTTATTCAGAAGAAGTATCATATTATAATACTTTTAAAGTATCACAATATAATACTTACAATACATTTCAAATTTTTGGTGTCATAATCTAATAGTTTTCATTTTTTATGATACTTAAGAAGTAATTTTAGCCCCACTTTGATGTTGATTTTATAGAGTTAATTTGAAGAAATAATTTTTTGAATAGTGATTTTTAGGAGAATGTGTGGTTAAAAATAGGGAATCTTTTATGTGTTTGTAATGTATGGTTAAAAAAAATAGAAAATTGTATTTTGTTTATAATGAATTCCAAATAGGGTTAGTATCACACTTGGCATTTTTAACTTCTTATGATTATGATATTTTTCATCATATTTAATCAGAAATTTCATCAAACATATTATTGAATTGATAAAAGCTCAATGGCGACTTCTTTCAACAAGATACTCATCCTAAGTAGGTCTTTGGAGCTTCGTTGGAGGAAAAAGGGGTAGCATGGCTGTGATTACACGGTGCTGGTGAGAATATTGTAGGGTTTAAAGAAAAAATAAATAAATGAAGTAAAAATCAGATAAAAATTTAAATCTATTGAGGGATGTAAAAATAGTGAGAAGTGCTATTATCCCTATGTAATATACTTGATTTTTATAATTATTTTTTATACTATTGAAATATATTTCAATTGATCTGATTGACATGTTTGTAATCATGAACTTATCTATATAAACTATGGGTTAAGTTCATGATTATAAACATTTATATTGGAAATGTTTGAAATTAGGCAAATTGTAATTTATTACAAAAGTGTCAAAAGTAAATATCAATATCAGGTTTTGCAATTAATTACAATTGTAACTAATGAATTTGTACATATTGTTTTGCTAAAGTAATTGAATCAGTTACAAAATTTAATTAATTATATTCACCTTAATTATAAATTCAATTGCAATTGCAATTTAATTACATTCTGTAATGAATTACAGTTTACAATTAATTACAATTATAACTAATGAATTCGTAAAACATTACTGTAATTCGTAATTTTTAATCATCCACCAACACCACAATCGTTGCCGACGGTAGACCACCATTGAAACATTCCTACTGCATACTTTTTGTTCTCTTCGAAGTTGCAAAAAATAGAGCTAGAACAACTAGATCTTGTTTGTCTTTTCCATTTATACTTAAACAATACCAAAAAAATATAAATGAAAGGCCTCCGTTTGGTGACAGTGTGTGGTTTATAAACTGGTTTATTTATAATTTTGAGATAAAAAGTGGTTATCGAAAATTGGAGAGAGAAAATGTGTGTGATTAAAAAGTGATTTGGAAAATTGTATAATTAATAAACTAGTTTACAAACAAAAAAAAAGGTATTGAACAGTTGCTTATATACAACCAATTCGTTTAACATGCACGAAATAAAGAATTGAAATATGTTTACTTGTCATTTCTAAAATTAAGTTTTCTCTCTTTTTTCTCAAAGTCCCCTCTTCATACCTCGATTAATTTTTTCGCTCGTGCTGGAAGAAATTTCTAGCTCCGCCCTAGGTATGGGCCCAAAGTATAAAAATACAATGATAAGCTATGGTTTGACATTTTTTAGTACTCTTCAATCTCCACAAATATCTTCTTTTAGCTCCTTGCAGGTTCGCTGCCACAGCCTAATAAAATACCATGTCCAAACCTTTCTCCACCGGGAAATTCCCCTTGTACAAGGGAATTGTATAGGGGCTTGTACAGGCCCCTCACTGTGAGGGACTTGTAATAGAGGACCCCCTATACAAATCTAAACTGATATATCAATACCTTTCCTGTATGTATTGATAATTCAGATATGATATTTCAATTCTTAAGTTTGGCACCAACATTTAAATCTTGCAAGTATAGATACAATGAAATGACATATTGATACACATCAATAAATATTGTAATATAAAGAAAAAGTTTTCAAAAGGTTAAATACATAGCCATTTACAAAAGTCGAGTCGAGATTTTACAAAATAGTATTAAAGATCCCGAAGTCATTACATTTCATAAAACATAAACTCCCTAACCAATAGTAAATCATAAGTATCAGCATATAAAAACTCAAGTCTCGGTATGGTAATATTTGACACAAGTGCGGGCGAACTCAAAAAATCTATAGAGTGGGGTACTTAGGCAAATAACTTCAGATCTCGTTTCGAAAATACACATACATTTGCAACCATATTTTGATAGCCTCCATCCAGTCGAGGTTTCTTCAAAGATTTGATGTTCCAGCATCTACAGGTTGAAAATATGGGAAATATGAATACAAAGTATTCAACAATTAACAATATTTTTATTTTTAATAATATAACTTTTAGTGGGTCCCATATTACAATCAATTATTATTAGAAGTGCGCATATAATAAGCAAAGAATGTATAACCCTGAATTCAGGCGTGGTATTCTACAAGTTCTTTTAACAAGCAAAGAGTCAAAATCCGTGAAATCTATTAACAAGAGTAACCACATCATAATCTAGGTACTAAACTCCGTGACATGAATAACAAGAAAAGCGTCATAGGCTAATTAATAATCAGGATAGAGTATTACAGTAATATCATGCATAAATCTTGACTTTTATGCAATATCAAAGTAATGAACGTACAAATAACACGAAATAGCATTTAAGAGCACATAAATGAGAACAATTGTTACTCACAATTATCAAGACCCGAAAATGACAAAAGAATCAAAATCAGAAAACTACTTTGAAAAAATTGCTTGATGTATCGATACATAATGAACATGTATTCATACATATTCTTGAAGGACTGTAGGATTTTAGTCTTGAGCCTTCATGATTTTAGTTTCGTATTATTCTGCCATCAATGCCATTTCAACAACACTCGAAAAAGTAGCTATGCTGGAAGAAGAAATTAACACATCCCTACTTAACTTATGTTTAAATCCTTCAATAAAACAATCTATCTTATGTCGCGGTTGGCTAACCATATTTTCAGGAAATCTGGACAATTCCTCAAACTTCTTAACATAATCGGTCATTATCATATAACATTGTTTAAGCTGGACAAGCTCATTGAGTTTTTGATTCTGTACAGAGGCAGAAAATATTTGTTTCCAAATTTCTCGTATAATTGTTCCCAAGTAAAAGTTGTAGCTCCTACCAATTAAGCTAGAGTATCCCACCAATAGCCAACACTTCTAGGTAGCATAAAAGTGGCATTTTCCTCATTGGGAGTATTAGCTTATGAGAAGATTTGTTCAATCGTTCAAATCCAATTCTCGTCTTCGATGGGATCTTTTGCGTGTTCGAATACTGGAGGTTTTAGGCATCAAAATCTTTCAGTACCTGCACTACCATTTGTTCTGTGAGTGACTTTGTTGACTTTCACCATTATGGCTGAGTAGTTTTTCAATTTGACGAGATTGATATCAGACTAATCGATTCAAACAGTTCGTGATTTCAGTTGATCTTGATGGTCGGATTAATTCACGTGAGACAAGTCTTAACCTTTACATTTACAGTGTTGGAGGATAAAGATGCAAATGATTTACTTTAAGAAAAGTCAAAAAAATTACGATTTTTTTTAAATGTGAAATCGAAGGTACCGATTAATGTATTGATACATAAGGAATTAGAAACTTTCAGGGCTTTAATGTATCGATACATGAGGGTTATGTATCTATACATGCATTGTGAATATAAAGGCTGAACCGTTCATTTTAACTTCATTTTCACGGAGAATTTTTTTTTTCAATCCTACTCCAAAATCATCCCTAAACTCTAAATCACTTATTCTCTTTATTAAATTCATCAAGAATAGCAAGAGCAAAGACAATTACCAAAAGAAGTGGTTCTTATGTTGTAGTGTGAAACGATTCTAACGAATTTACAGATGAGGATACTCATTCGAGCAGTGGAGAAACATGAGTCAAGCAAAGGCAAGACTAAATCCTAGGTCAACACAGCGTGCACGTCAAGCTTCCTCTCAAGGTAGGGCTTCAGGGTCTAGACGGGGTAAAGAGAAAGTGGTCGAGTAGAGTGTGTCGATTGATGAAAAGTTTGATGAGTTATTGATATACCTGAACACCTTCTTTCTCAATGTCAAGAAAAAGGCACATTTTCTTGGAATTCTCAAATTCTCAATCGTCCCCGAGTGGGTAATAAAGCTTTGATTCCTATTTTATTTTAATTTCTCTTACCCTTCATATTTTAATCGATTCCATTGGAATAAGTTTATTGAAAATTAGGAGAAAGTTTGTGATTGCTTGGTGCAATTTTTTTACGCCAATGCGAAGGTAAAGTTGGGGGTGAGATGATGAGATGAAGGTGGAGCAGTTGGCTTGGGGTGACAGTATCTTCAAGTCTATGGCAAAAGAGAATTATTTTTGAGTCGAGTATCAAAAATAAGAGAGGTGTTTGAGCTGGAGGAGGGCAGTGAGATTTATGACCCGATGTTTAATAACGTTAAGGCGTATCGGCATCATGTTTTCGAGGATCCTATGTTGATGGATATCTTATAGCATGCGCCCGCACTTCCTTTGATACTAAAGTTCTACACTTGATGCTTACCCACATCATTAAGCCTCGGGGGTTCAAGCATTCGACACTCCAAGCCGATGAATTATGGTTTTTGACGATCGTAGCATTGGATAGGCAGGTAGATTGGTGGACTTGATTTTTGGTGGTTTTACATAGAGTATAAGGTCGAGAAGCATTAGAATTTTATACAAGAGGGTGATCATGGTGATACTTCGTCATGATGTGATTGACTTCAAGGACAAGGATCTTTAAACTGTTCACCTGAACAAGACGCTTGGTGTCTCGACTTTAGGTAAGACTGGGTACGTTAAGTGTCGTCCTGGAACTAGGACTAGGAGCCAAAAGCTACAGTTGGTGCAGGTAGGCATGGTCAGGGTGCTAGGGTTGTGAACAAGATTGAGGGTGCACAATGTAGTATGTGTGTTGCTAAGGAGGGTACTAGGGTCGAGAAATAAGCTACTGGGGTTGGCGTTGCACCCACTTGTGAGTGGATAGCTTTTATGGTCGAGTCGAAGACTGCACGGGACATGGTTCTTCATAATCAGGTGACTATACTCCAGTCCATTTAGGACTTGACCACTTGAGTTGGAGTACTCTAGTGCCACTCGACTCCTCGTTGATCTGATGCACCTACCGATCCTATTAATCTCGAGTCCTAGGTTTATTCCCATCCCTTATGATGTATCTCGTAGGATACTTTTCTTGTCTACATGTTTTTAAAATAATTTTGGCTGGATATGTGCATCCAAAACTTTTATGTTTCAAGTAATGTCAATTTTAATATTTTTTTCTATACATGTTTTTCATATTATATCACTTAACATGTCCTATACTTTGAATACTATCGATATAAATGCATGTAAAGATAATAGCAAGTAACATACATACCTCAATGGGATGAGGTATGTATGTTACTAGTTAGGTGTGATAATTGGATAATCTAGTGAGCATTGATGGCAATGAGAGGAGAGCTTCATCTGTTTTGAAGTGGGTGATTGTGGTTATATCTTTTCTTGGGGGTCATTTGCATCTGTTGCATGTGTTGACCTTTTTTAATTAACTCAGTGTTAATGTTAGGTTCTTTATGTGAACTTGGTGAAAAGATTTGAGGTTTTCCTTTTGACGTGCTCTCATCACATGTGTGGAGTCACTTATAACTTCTTGTTATTATGTGCTCTATATTGACTCGTGTGGAGATGTAATGTGTTTACATTTGTGTTACTTGCTAATGTGATATAAATGCATAATTTGGCTCGCTATGTTTTAGTTAGTACTTGGGTTTTACCTTGGCACTCACTCAGTGATTACTTTTAGCAGGTATGAGATATGTTTCTAACTCTAAACATTGGTAAAGATATGTTGAGTTCTAATTTGTTTGGAACTATTTTGTACAACTAATAAACATTGTGTTCTGGTGTTTCAACTTTGTTTGGAACCAAGGTGGAGATTTGTTGGGTATTTTGGTCCTAATCAAACCTCGGAGGCGATGATAGAACATCGTGACAAATTAATTATGCTTCACAGGTCTTTTGGCCCATGATTAAAGATAATAGTATTGTAAAATCTCCACAAATTAGGTAGCCCACTTACAAGACGGGCTAAGTGATTAATTGCCCACTTTGACGTTTTAATTGGGTCTCAGCCCTATTGCTCGATGGGTAGGCTTCGGCTAATTAGAACACATGACATCCTCTCTTTTCTTGGTGAAAAGCGACTCGGATCTCCCTTTCCCTTTCTCTCTCGGTGACTCGAAGCGTACCTCTGATTTTTAGTGAATCAAAAATCCGTGAGCCTCCTTGTGCTAGCTCTTTCTGGACCTTGTTCTCTTGTGGCCTAGGTCTTTGCCTTGGTTCCATCATCCCTTCATATGGTTTTTGACCGTGAACAATTCGTGGCCGGTGACCCCTTTTCCTGTTGATCGTGTTCTTACTATGAGCCGTCTGTTTGGTTCTTGCTGTGGCCTATTCTTCATCCTGTTGTGCTGCCTTTGTTAGGTTATTGCTGTGAGCATTGTGTGGTTCTTGTTGTGACCCTTTCCTGTTGTGGTTTTGTTGTACAGCCTCTGGTTCGGTCTTGTTGTGGTCTTGTTGTGCAGTCTCTGTTCAGTTTTTGCGAAGGTAGTGGATTTGGCCATGTTGGGTGTTGTCTAGAAGTGTTTTTAGTGGTGTTACCATTGTGGACATTTGGGTAGATCTGAGCCCTTGATTTACACCTTTCAGTCGGCTATTTTGTGCAATTGAGGGCATTTTCATTACTTCGTTTAGTTGCTTATTATTTTGATTCAATTATATTGTCAATCTATATTGGTTATCTACCGTCTAACTCGTTTTACTTTGTGTTTTGGAGGTAAATTCATCACGAATTGGTATCAGAGCCATGGTGGTGTGATTCGTTGAATTGGAATCATTGTTTGAACTCGTTGGACGAGTTCGTGAATTCGTGTTGCTGCATTGCTGCACGTGGTGTGAAAGTTTAAAATCTTCGATTAATACGGACTCAAATTGGTCCGTTATGGTAAATTTGCTGAAGCATTTAAATTTATGTACTAGAAGGTCATCGTGTGGGGGTGACCATTAGGTTTGCATTTTCTTGCTGCTAGATATAGGATTTTATGTACCAATGTGTTAATTTTCTTTGTGAATTTTTTTTCCGATATGCAATTATTTTTCAGAGTATATTTCTTTGTGAAATTGAGAACTTTCTATGTGACATTATATTTGCATAAATTTCTTTGTGATATTGGTTTTCTAAATGCAACTATAATTGAATTTAAATTTCTTTGTGAAATCATGTTTCAAGTTTCTGCTTGAAATTTATGTGTAATTTTCTTTGTGAAATTGTTAAGTTTCTTTGTGAAATTTATGTGGTTAATTGTTTTGTGAAATTATGTGTTATCTTCTATGTGCTATCAATGTTGGAAATAAAGTTCATGTTCAGTGTACCTTAAAATTGCTCTTGATATTTTGTTGCTAATTAAAAGCATTTGTTTTTTTCAAAATTATTGACCTTGACCTTTGTGATCTATTAGGCGACTCTATTTGATACTTACTTTGTGTGTCTTATTTACTTGCAATACTTTGCTTATGTGAAATTGTGATTTGCATGGGTAAGAGTCTTCTTGAGTTCAATGTGGTCCATTTAGTGTCTTATGCATTTCTTTGTGAAAATGACGATACTTTTGTTTTAAGGGATCTTTTTTTTTTTTTTTTTTTTTTTTATGAAAAATTGGGATTTTTTTTGGTAAGGCAACAAAAGTTTGGAAAGTATTCTTTGTATTAGTTGAAAAGAATACATTTTTTTAGGGGCAAATTTTTTTTAAGCGGTTGTTTACACTTTTTCTTGAAATTCCAACTGTTGTTACTAGTGTATTGTGTGCATCTGATTGGTTTTACCCCCTTTGCATGTGTGATCAATTGATTTGGTTGCATTTTTATGTTGTATTTCATTTGCGTTGATTTGAACATGTGCATGAATTTGATAGTGATATGTTATTTATATGTAACATTGTTATGTGTATGGTGGTTGGGGTTGGTGTGAGATTTTCACACTATGCGTGTTCTCACTATAGATATCAGATGTGTTCGCTTGGGTGGGATGGGTATTCAGTAGTTGTGTTAGATGTGATGGGTAGCTGGTAATGATGGATTAGATGCCTAAGAGTGTATTTGGTGACATATTGGGGAATGTATATTTTGACATGTAGATCAAGAGAGGTGAGGTTGTCAAATGTCTTGTTAAACTCTATCAGTGAGGATCTCGATTAGGTGGAGGAAGCTCCTATTATCTCTGAGGTGGAGATTCGAGGTTTGTCTTCTTCTGAGTGAGAAGTGAAGTTGTGATAGAGGTACATCCGTTTTCTTTGGATCTTTAGTAGTTTACCAGTTAGGTGTGATTATTGGGTAATCTAGTGAGCGTTGATGCGATGAGAGGAAAGCTACATCAGTTTTGAAGTGGGTGATTGTGGTTATATCTTTTCTTGGGAGTCATTTGCATCCATTACATGTGTTGACCTTGTTTGATTAACTCAATGTTAATGTTAGGTTCTTTATGCGAACTTGGTGAAAAGATTTGAAGTTTTCCCTTTGATGTGTTCTCATTGCATGTGTAGAGTCACTTATAACTTCGTGTTATTATATGCTCTTGATTGACTCATGTGGAAATGTAATGTGTTTACTTTTTTGTTACTTGCTAATGTGATATAAATGCATAATTTGGCTCACTATGTTTTAGTTTGTACTTGAATTTTACCTTGGCCCTCGATGATTACTATTAGCAGGTATGGCATATGTTTCTAACTTGAAACATTGGTAAAGGTATGATGAGTTCTAATTTGTTTGGAACTATTTTGTGCAACTAATAAACTTTGTGTTTTGGTGTTGCAAGTTTGTTTGGAACCAAGGTGGAGGTTTGTTGGGTATTTTTGTTCCAATCAAACCTCGAGGTGATGATGAAACATCGTGTCGAATTAATTATGCATCGTGGATCTTTTGGCCAATAATCGAAGATAATAGTATTGCCAAATCTCACAAATTAGGCATCCCACTTACAAGATGGGCTAAGGGATTAGCTTCCCACTCCGACATTTTAATTGAGTCTCGATACTGTTGCTCGATGGGTAGGCTTTGGTGATTAACCAACTTAATTAGGGCTCCCCTACTTAACCTAATTAAGTGCTAAACCTATATCTACCCACACCCAATCCTCGGCTAATTAGAACACTTGGCATCCTCTCTTTTCTTGGTGAAAAGCGGTCGGCTCTCCCTTTCCCATCCTCTCTCCGTGACTGGAAGCATGCCTCTGATTCTTAGTGAACCACTAACCTGTGAGCCTCGTTGTGTTGGATCTTCCTGGATTATGTTCTCTTGTGTCCTGGGTCTTTGCCTTGGTTCTGTCATCCCTTCGTGTGGCTTTTGACTGTGAACCATTTAAAGTCGATGACCCCTTTTCCTGATGACCGTGTTCTTGCTGTGAGCCACTTGTTTAGTTCTTGTTGTGGCCTGTTCTTCGGCCTGTTGTGCTGCCTCTGGTTCGGTTCTTGTTGTGAGCTTTGTGTGGTTCTTGCTGTGACCCGTTCCTGTTGTGGTCCTATTGTGCAGCCTCTGGTTTGGTCCTGTTGTTGTCCTATTGTGCAGCCTCTGTTCGATTGTGGTTGGGTGTGAAGGCAGTGGGTTTGGCCGTGTTGGGTGTTGTCTAGAAGTGTTCTCTAGTCGTGTTTTAGTGGTGTTACCATTGTTGAGATTTGGACAGAATCTGCACCCTCGATTTACACCTTTCAATCGGTAATTTTGTTCAATTGAGGGAGTTTTCATTACTTCGTTTAATTGCTTATTATTTTGATTCAATTATTTTGTCAATCTATATTGGTTATCCGCTGTCTAACTCGTTTTACTTTGTATTTTGTGAGATATATTCATCACAAGTATCATTTTATTAATCAGGTCTTGTAAACCAATCATATATGTCAAAGTCTAGGCATCGATAAACATTGAGCTAGGATTTATAATTATTCAAAAGAAAGCACTTAAGTAGTTATTGATCTACTTGTTATTCAAGACGATGATTCTCGACACGGATTCATGTTCTCTACTCCCCTTATTTTCAAACTCCCTACTCACCAAGATATTTGATAAATTAAATTGATCTCACCCATTAGTGAATCAAATAACCTTCCAAGTCTTGAAAAGATATTTACATTTCTATCAAGAGATTTAAATGAAATATCTGACAATAAATGGAATTTAAATTCCTCGCATGGTCATTTTATAGAATTGTGCTACTTTGAGACCCATTATAATTAGATTATTTGAGATAGTGTATTTTGGAATAGTGGTTTTTTGAATAATATGTGAATAAAAATCTAGACAGGAAAAAATGTATTAGAAAATGTGTGGTTGAAAGTAAAAGAGAGAAGAAATGTATGAAATTATAATGTGGCTCAAACAATACAAATTTGACACTTTTTTTTTCTTGATTTATGCTAGCTTGGAAATCAAAGTCTCGGATATAGTTTATTTATATATCAAATCAAATATAAAGATACGAGGACTTGGAACCTTACCTCTAAAAAGAAACTTAAAATTAAGTAATCAAAACATCATATAAACAAAGCAACTTCCTAATCCAACTAATTAGCAATGACAAATTAATAGGACTCACAATCCTATCAATTAAAAACAACTTTTATAGAGGATTCAAGGAGATAATTGACCATCAATTTCAACCAATACTATTCATGAATAGTAAAGAAAACAACTTTTCATTTTCCTTGCCCGCCAACTTCATCAAACAAAAAATAATGGCACTATTATTCATCATTTTACTGTTGTCTCCACCCTCCACCATTCTTTGTTTCAATTGGGCACTTATTATTTCTCCACTAGGCACTCCCAACCATTCTTTGTCTTATCTTTTGTTTGATAAAAGTAAAAGGATGAATAGTAGTGCCATTATCTTTTGTTTGATAAAGTTGGCGGGCAAGGAAAATGAAAAAAATGTTTTCTTAACTATTCATGAATAGTATTGGCAGAAATTGACGGACGATTGTCTCCTTGGATCCTCTATAAATTGAGGAGAAATCGTAGCGAATTATTTGTGCTCTTGGAGGGTGCCATATTGTGACCAAAGAGAGGGGGAAAATTGATGAGCTCTGTCTTTATAATTTCTTGTGGATAATTCAAGGGTTAGAAACTTGTGGGTAGACAGTTGCTCTTTATTTGTATTAGTATTTTCTCTGTGATCTGTGGATTGAGTTGATGAGTGAAAGTCTATATATTTATAACAATTTAATATATAGTGAAAGGTTTTAGTGATGGTCCGTGGACGTAGACAATTTGCCAAACCACGTAATTTTTTGTGTTTATATTTATTTTCATGTTTGCTTATTTTTACTTTCAACATCCAAAAATTCTGTGGGTAAATTAAAAGGGGAATTGACGTGAAATTCCCAACACTTCAACGTAACAAAATTTTAAATTTATCAACAAAAAGAATTGAATGAAAAGCACCGAACACAAAAATTTAGAATTTGTTATTGGCAAATCCCGTTTTATTCATTCGAGCTTCATCCTTCCGTATCCCCTCGGACTCTTGCAGCAAACTTTATGATTTTATTTTCTTTGTACCCAGTATTCGCAAGCCAGTGAGCCAGCCTGTTAGCTAATTTACTCCAAATGTGAGTGAAAATGATATTTTTGTTGAGTTTGTAATGAATGATGATTTCTAAAATAAGCCAAGTCTTCCATGAACCTTTATCTTTCTTGTTGATAAGTTGATTGGAGTCAGATTCAATCCCAACCTAGATAAGAATAATGCCGTTTATGACAAATCTATATGCCTTTGGCAATAGATCTTAGTTCAGCCTCCAAAATGGTTACTTCACCATAATAATCCCAGAATTCGGTAATTATATCACCTTTGTGATTACTGATTACTCCAAGGATGGGATATTATATCATAAACCAACATATGATATTACTGAGGAGTCTATTGATTCTCAAAATCAACTTTTTAATACTCATGACCATTCCCTGATGTTTTTCCAGATTTCTTTCCAGCCACAGGTACCAAAATGCAATGAGAGGAATAATAGCTAGCCTGAATGTTCTTATTCGCCACATTTGCTTGCGCAAATTTCCAATGTTGAAACAGAATTACAGGTCTGCTGAATAGATTATACTGTACTCCATAAGATTGAGATAAATATTTCCAAACCCCTTAGGCCATTTTACCATTTATCAGAACATGTTCCATGGTCTCCTCACTCAGACCACATTAGCATTTATATGACATTTGTAATCCAATTTTTATTTTCAGAATCTCATAAGTAGGTAAAAAATTATGCCAAACCTTCCAGTTGAGAATTGAGATTTTAAGAGGAATGGCCTGCTTCCATCTTTGTTTATATGATGACTGGAGGTTATTTTTCAATCTAAAGTTCTCCCAGCAGGTTTGGATTGTGAAGGCACCTGAAGTCTGATTCCACAAAATTTTATCAGGTATGTCCTTATGATGAATTTGCAAAATCTCTGAAATTCTAGAGAGGTTTTGTACGTTCCATTGTAATGCTTGGATTGCAGGAGTGTATAGTTCCAGACGGCAACCACCTGTCAAACTAGAAGGATAAGTGCCCCCTTCCATTTTTCCATGCTATGTTCGATTCAACCAAGTTTCTTATAGAAAGTAGTCTTCTTGAGACAGGAGAATCTTTTTGTTTTAACTGGACCATTGTGGGATGAATATTTTGCAGTACTTAGATTTAATGTCCCAACTACAGAGTGATTCGTGAGATCTAAACTTCCACCAATGTTTGCACTCAAATGCCTTGTTTATCTCAGTTAATTTTCTGCAATCTACACCTCCTTCCAGGTAGGGCAAACACATCATATTCCAAGATGCCTAGTGTACGTGTTTACTTGAGTCATTATCCCCCCAAAATAAGAGTTAAACAATCTTTCAATTCTAGTGAGTACAGCAACTGAAGGATCCATCACTTGTAGGAGGAAAACAGGCATAGATTTTATCAAAATGAGATTACCCCCTGCTGATGGAAATTTATTATCCCATCCCTTGTGTCTCATTTTTACGAATTAGGCTATCATAGAGAATAGCCCTTTTATGTCCTTTGAAAAGAGGAGCTCCAAGGTAGTTGATAGGCATGTTAAAACTTTGAAACTCGGTCCATTCTTGGAGTTTATTTCTGATACCTTCTTTACTCACAGTGAAGGAGCTCTTTTATATATTAGATGATTGAACGGATGCTACAAAATAGTTCTTAAGAAACTTCAAGATCTTCTCAATGGAAGCCTTCTTACCATTAGTAAAAATTATGAAATCATTAGCAAAGGAAAGATGAGATACCAGGATGATTCCACCATAATAAATAGATGATGAAGACCTCTTTAAATGCACTCAGCCATTATGATAAACATGGATGGGATATTTGATCCCCTTGTCTCAGGCCCTGTACAAAATTGACACATGATCCTTTTAATAGAACACTCCAAGTGTGCTAATGTAAAATTTACTCTGTTACGACCACGCCTAAGTAACCTTGACATGTCACCTATGGGAGTCCACATGAGACCCATTGGCTGTCAACTATGCTTAGGACTCTGGAAGTTACTGTATTGCCAAGGTGAAATATTGTTCGAACTCCTTATAGCTGCCAGCTTATTTTGATTTGATGGCCGTCACTCCCCTAAGATGGGTAGTAATGATTATGACCAAACAAATGGTTTACCTCTCCAACGGTTGGGAACTTAGACACGTGTAAAGCATAACACGTGTCACCACCCAGGATATTTATTTCCACCATAAATAGACTACACCTGCCTCCAAGAAAAAGGTTAAAAATTCTATACTCAAACTCAATATATAATCTCACTCCCTTTTCTCTCTTTTACACACTTCTATTTCCCACATCTGAATTACATTTTTCTCCTAATGGGTTCTGACTTGAACATCAGAGTGCAAACGGGAGCCACCTTGCCCCCCTTTGCATACTGACGATTAGTTCAAGTGTGCAAGAAGTTCAAGTATTCAAGAGGGAGTAGTTGAGACATGTTGATCCAAAGTCCCACCAAATTTTATAGTCAACATTTTGGGACCGTCTATGGGAAACCACACTTCTAACTACGAAAAATCACGTGGTAAAAAGCTATCAAGAACCTTGAAAAAGGTGGAAAACCTCTTGAAAAAAAAAATGAAAAAGGAACTATATGAACCTTGAACAAAGTTAAGAAACCTCTTGAAAAGGCGAGTTACACTTGTGAGACCGTGAAAAAAGCTAAAAACTTTGAAATATAAGTTTATTGATCCTTGAAAAAGGCTAAATTTGAAATACAAGTTTCCCCACCTTGAAAAAGGACAGCTCCTAAATCACTACAACTGTGAATGAAAGTGATAATGATGTTAGCCCCCAGAGAACCGAGGAGGAACAATATGACATCAATGGAGAGATACACAAACGCTCAGTCTCAAAATGTCAATGAGGAGGTTCCTTAACCTAACCCTCCTTGTGGGCACCGGAGTAGGCGTATGCTAAGGGACATGACGTGCATGGCTACTAAAATGTTGGAAACGTAAAAACAACAGATTGAGCAAACTGCTGCCATGAATGCTTATATGACAAGGGGATATGCGACGAACGAGCTTGTAACACCATCGCATTACCTTCAAACTCAACCAAATTACTCACCATCCAATGCAGGAACCACCTCACACTATTACAATGTACCTCCAGGGTATGCCTAGGTGAATTCCATGCATCCTCAGGTAGGGGACTCTAAATACGAAGTGCTAAAAAAGCACAGTTCCCCTGAATATTGTAGGGAAGTTTCCCCATCAAGGTCTGGTAGTGTATTCAGCTGGATAGGTGGGATATGGCTTAGAAATAGACGAGGGAGAGGGGTGGAAGATGCCCATCCGCCATCCCCAAGCGCCAACGCTTAAGAATAAGCTAGAGCGAAGGGTTGAAGAAGTCCATTCGCAGGTTCACATGCCTAGAAATAGGTCCGGAAGGGAAGCTGAAGAAGCTTACCCGCCAACTCAAGAGCCTAGGAATAGGCGGGAGGGAAGAGCACCAAAAGCTCACTCCCAAACACAGGGTAACCATCCGGAGCAACCTATGGGCGTTACCATGGTAATATCGGACCATGATGAAAAAAATAATGAACTCTTGTCGTACGAAATAGATGACGATGAGGAAATAAGCCCCTTCTACTGACTTTGAAATGTCGGAGATAATAAAGTACTCCTGGAGAAGTGACCCTGATGATCACCTTCTAAACTACTGTGCCAGCATGAAGATGGCAGGAGCTAGTCCGACGTTGAAGTGCAAAGCTTTTACCTTGGCACTTGAAGGGAGTGCTATATGATGGCAAAAAAAAAAAAAAAAAAAACTTCCACTTGGCAGCATCCACAATTGGAGAAACCTAAAAGTAGCCTTTAAGAATGACTTTGTGTCCTCTCGGCCAGGACAACTCCTACTCCTACTCCAATGCATGCAAGACCTAAGACAAGAGAGAAATGAATCTTTAAAAGGTTATTTAGCCCGATTCACTGAGGAAATGCACAACTGTGAAAATATCACAGAAGCATAAATGTTCTCCGCCCTAAAGGGGGCTTGGACATGACAACCATGTTTTGGAGATATGTGCAAAGTCGTAAACCAAGGGATTATAATGCACTTGTAGACTAGATGAAGGACGAAATCATCTCGAAAGAGATGGTGAGGGCTAGAGATAGCCATCCTCAAGAGCGATATAACACCGGGTATTTGTCCAGAGTAAACCCAGCCACTGGGGAAATAAAAACCAGACCGAAAATCGCCGAGGAGGTGGTTCATGCCGGTTCCTTGGGTTTGGATCTAGCTACATAGCCAAAATTACGGAGGCTATCCTCAACATACACTCCGATTTGCCATAAATAAAACCCCTTAGCGCTCCGGAAGGAGTTGGTGCTAGTCGAGGTGATAAGCATCTCATGATTGGGGCATACTGTGCATACCACCGATTTTATGGACACGCGATGGAGGATTGTATGGATGTTCAAATGTTGGAAGACAAAGGGCCAACAAGAGGAAAAGAGGCAGTGGGACCTCGAACAGGGGAAAACCCAACAGGTTGAATGATACGAGGTTCAACCGAATTGAAAGAAGGGATAACAAGCGATATCCCCCAAGGGGAGGAAATAAGAATCTCCGCATGGAGCAATGTCAAGACAAAAATAAGGCCCCAATACCTGATAGAAATATCATTGACTTGCCTCCCCCACCTACCGACCCGCCAATATGCGAGATTGATACCATCTTTGGGGGACCACACCCAGGAGGAAGCACAAACAATTCCCAGAAAAGGTACATTAGAGAGGCAAAATGAGCCTACCAATGTGAATTATTATATCAATTCACACCCTGCTGGGGCTTCATGAACGGAGCATATCACTTTCACATTGGATGATGCAATCATGGTGCACTTCCCGCATAATGATGCACTGGTAATCCGCGTGGTGGCAGCTAGAATGGCTTAAATAGAATGTTGGTCGATGATGTAGCCTCAGTAAATGTGATTTAAGAGGTCACCTATGACAAAATGGGCGTTAATACTCCGCTCACCCCAGTTTCGGACCCCATTTACAACTTTATCGGGGACTATTTCACTCCAAGAGGATCTATAATCCTCATGACGGAGGTGGGACAAGCCTCCACTATTTCACGAATACCACTGGAATTCTTGATAGTGGACAAAAGTTCGTCCCATCATGGCCCCATTGAGAGACCAGGTCTCATCGACCTCGGAGCTGTCACCCACACGAAGTACACATTTATGAAATTTCAAACAGAAAATGGGTATTAATACTCCACTCACCTCAGTTCCGAAACCCATTTACATCTTCACCGAGGGCTATTTCATTCCAAGAGGATCTATAATCCTCATGATGGAGATGGGACAAGCCCCCACTATTTCGCGAATACCAATGGAATTCTTGATAGTGGACAAAAGTTCATCCTATCATGGCTCCATTGGGAGACCGTGTCTCATCGACTTTGGAGTTGTCACCCATACGAAGTACACGTGTATGAAATTTCAAACAGATAATGGCGTGGCCACTATCAGAGGAAGCCAGATCGAATCCAGGTCATATTACACGAATGCAATCAGAAAGTTTCAAGATTGGACTATGAATATGATTAGTGATGTAGCAATGACCGACGTAGCTTTATACCGTGAAAAATGGGTCCTGAACTTATGGTAGACATGGATGTCACTATCATAGAAGGAGAGGATCTAATGGATTTGGATATTTGAATGATCGGTGCAGATTGACAAACCGTCCCTGCTGAAAAGTTGGAACGTTTCTCAGTCGATCCTTTCGACCCCATGAAGGAATTGCAAATTGGTCGAGACTCAACTTGTGAGTTTAAGGAACAATTGAAAAGTTTCCTTTTCCAAAACCTTGACGTGTTTGTATAAAAGCACAATAACATGGTGGACATAGACCCAATAGTGGCCTATCGTAGGCTCCAGATTGATCCAAATCACCTCGAACATAGGTATAGAAAAGGCTTATGAGTCTGGAGGAAGCTGAGGGTATGCATCTATTTTTCGAACTTAAATCAAGCATGCCTAAAAGACTATTTTTCTCTACCCCAGGTCGATCAACTAGTTGACTCTGCTATAGGGCATGAAGTTTTGAGCTTCAGGATGCATATTCTGGTTACAACCAAATTCCCATGCAAAAATTTGATGAGGAACACACTTCCTTTATCACGGATAGGGGACTCTACTACTACAGGGCCATGCCCTTCAGATTGAAAAATGCCGGAGCAACCTATCAAAGGTTAGTAAATCAGATATTTGCAAAGCAGCTCGAAAATACTATGGAGGTATACGTAGATGACATGATAGTAAAAATTATGGTAGCATCAAAACATGTTGAGCACTTAGAGGAGACCTTCAATATACTAAGAAAGTATAGGGTAAAGCTCAACCCACTAAAACGTGCTTTTGGAGTCGGATCTGGAAAATTCCTTGGGTGCATGGTAAATAGCGGAGGAATACAAACCAATCCTGATAAGATCAAATCTCTACTTGAGATGCACTCTCCTAGGAATCCCAAAGAAGTGGAAAGCTTAACTGGGTGAGTGGTGGAATTAAGATGGTTTGTCTCCAAATCTACTGATAAATACCTTCCTTTCTTTAAGGTCCTCATGGGAGGAAAAATGCTCAAGTGGCACCTGAATGTGAACAAGCATTCATGGAGTTAAAGGCGTTCTTGGGACAAGCCCTGCTATTGTCGAAGCCTAAGGCCAGAGAGCTATTGTTCTCTACTTGACTGTCTCTAAAGAAGCTGCGAGCGCTGTGTTAATCAGAGAAGAAAAGGGGAGTCAACTCCTACTATACTATGTAAGCAAGGCTCTCTTGGATGCTGAAACACGCTATTCTGAAATGGAGAAACTCACCTTGGCATTGATCACGACAGTCTGTAAGCTCTGACCATGCTTTTAGTCACATTCAATCCAAGTACTTACTAACTTCTCCATGAGGCAGGTTTTCCAGAAGCCAGACACATCTGGGAGGTTAATGAAATGGGTTGTGGAAGTTAGCCAATATGACCTTCAGTTCATGCCACGAACGCCCATAAAGGGCCAAGAATGGGTAGATTTCATAGCTGAGTTTACACTTCCACCCGAGGTGGAAATGAATGAGAATACTAGGGAATCCTAGGAATGGGGCCTACTCGTCATGGGTCTTCTGTTGAAGGGATATCTGGTGCAGGTGTGATACTTGTAAGCCTTGAAGGGCACAAATTATACAGCATTGTACGCTTTGGCTTCTTGGATTCCAACAATGTAGCAGAGTATGAAGCTCTTCTGGTAGGACTAAAGCTAGCAACAACTTTGAAAATCAAGGTACCAACGGCGAACAGCGATTCCCAGCTCGTTGTGAGCCAAGTCAGAGGACAATTTTTTCGTGGAGGAACCCAGCATGGTAGCATACTTGAGAAAGGTAAAAGATTTGGTGGCTTGCTTTGAAAAATTTAAGTTAATTCACATACACCGGTCTGAAAACACAAACATGGATGCCTTGTCAAAATTGGCAAGTAGCAAACACGTCAAACTCCTGAATGTAGTGCCTATTGAGCATCTGCCGGTCTTATTTAATTGAGCCTGGAGCAGAAATTTTTGCAATAGAAGACAAGGGTTCATGGATGACTCTTATCAATGGTTACCTAAAAATCATGTTTTACCAGATGATGTTGAATCAACCTGAAAATTACAAAGGTATGTAGCTCATTTCGTCCTAAAGGATGGGGTGTTGTACAAACTAAGCTACATAGCACCCCTACTACATTGTGTGGGCCCAATAGATGGTAAGTATGTTATGATGGAAATCCATGAAGGGAATTGCGGAAACCATGCTGGAGCACTATCTTTGACAAGAAAGGCCCTAAAACAGGGCTACTTCTGGCCCACTTTGCAGAAGGATGTGCATGACTTTGTCCGTAAATACGACAAATGTCAGGGACATGCCACCATACCACACCTACCTCAGGACCTATTTATTTTATACGCATTAATTGGAAAAAAATTAATTGATAGTTTCGATAAGAATTTAAGTGAGTTTAAAATAAAATGTTTTATATTCACCCTACTTAAAAAAAAAAAAAAAAAAAAACTATTTTTATCGGTAACTATAACATACATTTTTTAGTTAAAAATAGAAAAAATTCATTCAAAACATAAACATGTTCTTCGAATTATTCAACGGGTGTATTTATAAACGAAATAGTATTACCAAATAGAGGGTTAAAAAATAATTATTTGAATTAAAAATAAAAAAAATCATTAAACATATAAACATATTTTTTGAATTGTTCAATTGAGTTATAAAGGGAAATGAAATTTGATGGGACAATATTCTAAAAGTAAATAAAAACGCAAAACCTTGAAATGATAGGTGATTTAGGGTAAAATCTAGCCAAAAAAAGAGATAGGTCCTAAATAGGCAATAACCTAAAACGATAGGTCCTTATTTGGTTATTTACTCAAAACAATAGGTTATTAATTAAATGATAGGTCCTTAATAGGCAGCGACCTAAAACGATAGATCCTTAATGGACAGCTATTTAAAACGGTAGGTCCTTATTTGGATATTTACTCGAAAAAAGTTAACGAAGATGGACGGAAATCCTTATCAGGCAAAAAAAGATGATTCGGGGTCTAATCTTGCCCCCCAAAAAAAAGATAAGTCCTTAATAGGCAGCGACGTAAAATGATAGATCCTTATTTGGCTATTTACTCTAAAAAATAATGTCAATCAAATAAAAAAAACTTGAAATTTTATTTCACTTTTTCCACGAAGAAAATTAAACCAATCAAATGCATTAAACTGCTAATTCTCAAACATTCATTTTCTTTCCATCCAAATTTCACCATCGCTATCAAATGTACCCTTAGAGATGAGTCCAGCTTTACATCGTTCCATAAATAAGCACTGTCCCATCTATATGGACCTCCCAACCGGCTTACTTTTCGTTTGTCTATGTCAAGTCCAATCCGCCCATGAATGGAACCATCAAACTCATGGGAGCCATGGGACTCAATGGCTGCTAGCTATGCTTAGGACTCTGCAAGTTACTGTATTGTCAAGGTGAAATATTGTCCAAACTCCTTATAGCAGAACTGCTTATTCCAAACTGATGTTATCCGAGGTAAATGCCCACAGGCTAGTGACATGACTGGTCAATGTGTCAGAAAGATGTGACCTTCCTTCAAGTTGAGGTTTGATGCAACCCTCCTTAAAGGGATGTAATGACCGTCACTCCCTTAAGATAGGTAGTAATCATAATGACCAAACAAATAGTTTACTGCTCCAATGGTTAGGAACTTGACACGTGTAAGACATAACACGTGTCACCATCCAGGGTATTTATTTCCACTATAAATAAATTACACTTGCCTCCAAGAAACTCTATACTCAAACTCAATATAAAATCTCACTCTTTTTTTTTCTCTTTTACATACTTATATTTCTCACATCAAAATTATATTTTTTACTCATAATGGGTTTTGACTTGAGTATTGGAGTGCAAACGGGAGCCACCTCGACTCCCTTTGCATACTCACTATTTGTACAAGTGCGTAGGAAGTGCATATGTTCAAGTGGGAGGAGCTAACTGAGACATGTTGATCCAATGTCCCACCTAATTTTGTGATAACATACTCTATTTTTGCTCCTAAATTTGAAATTAATACTACAACTTTCCATTCGAAGGTGTCAATTTTTTAATTACTCATGATCAAATATTGTACTTCACAAATGCAAGCACCCAACTCTTACTATTACTAGTGATTATAGATACTTTAATTAGCAAGCTCAATATCAAAAAAATTACAATAAATAAATAACACTACAACAATAAACACGTTTGCTCCACATATCCTCTATATCATGATATGACAACCAATCCAAGCTATTCTTGGATAAAATTAGTGCATAATTATATATTTTTAACGAAAAAAATACGTGTATACAAAGACGATTAAATAACGACTTACACTTGCAAAATATCGAATATATTTGACTTATGAAATCATGATATGCATATATAATTTCGACTTACTAACATGAAGAAATTAAAAGGAGATAAAATGAAACGAGGTATGCGAATGCAAATCTCTTTAAGACGGATTTCGCCCCCTGCACTGGTACTAACAGGATCAAATAGACGTCCATCTCCCAAGATATAACGTTTCTTCCAAAATTAATATAGCACATTATTAATTTTGTCGGGCGAACAAACGCTTGACTACATTCTTCAAGAACGGAATTGACATCGAATAATAAATATCGAATACGAAACTCAAAATAAATTGAAAATTATTTTGACAGAATTTGAAGAAAGAAAGAATTAGAAATCAATTGTATGGAATTGATTTGGAGTAGAAAATATGGAAAATGAGGTCCTTATTTATAGATTTTCAAGTATCTCTTCAAAATATTGTATCTTTTGACAAAACTAATTTAAACCATTAGATCATACATTTTCATTATTGATGGTATAAAATGCATCTTATCAAAAGTCATGACTCTTTATTATGGACCTTTTGTATTTTGAAGAGTCGCACCCAATCAACACCTATTGAAGATTTATTCTAATTCATACTATAAATAATGGACCAATTATTCCAACAACTATTTGACTAATTCAACATAAAATATTAAATAAACTAGAATATTACAATTATGAAATAAAAACACAAATAGAACAAATAAACCTAAAAATTAAAAGTCGGCACCTAATATATTATGTTCAAAATTATAAGTAAGCTATACATATTAAACTGTTACACGTTGTACATGTTATATTTTTTTGTACGTACTGAAAATGACATTTCAAATCACTAGACTCAAAAGTATACCGTGAGCACATGATTCAAGAAATTATTTATTATTATTATTTTTTTTTATAATTAATGTTACTTGTACTTGAATGCTGACAAGAGAAATGACAAAAAATGAGGTGAGAAGATTATGTGTTTTGATTTAAGAATTGATATGATATTTAAAATTATAAGATTCTGCAATATATCTATTATGTCAACCTCCTTTTCAATATTAAAGTACAAGTAGCATTACTCAGTATAAATACACTTCAATTAATTTTCTCATAAACAAACACTAGTTCAATTGACGTGAAACATTAGACATGCACGAGTTTTACGGATTCTTAAAACAAAAATAGTTTACAGCCTTAAAACTTGTTTGGTACAAGGAAGCTTCTATTGATAATGTTTGGTAGTTCCTTTCCAAACCAAATAGCTTAAAGAATAAGTAATCGATTTTTTGCGTAATTGGCAGCCATTATTGATATTGAACCTTTCCAAACCAAATCATTGGGCGGCTTATAAATTGTTTAGATAAAAATTATGATAATTGAATTTCCTTGCATATGCAGTGCATTTGGGTTTTAAGAAAAATTGAAACATCATGTGGTTTCAATCATTCAACCACCTTATGATGAGAGATATACGTCATACATTTATTTATTTAATAAATTTAATTTTCAAGAACTAAAAATCATATTCGTCTCACAATATTCATTAGTGAGTACAAACCTGAATTAGAAACATTTTCTCAAATTAGATACCATTTTGACCGTATGCTCTAAAAGCGTGTTGTTTCAAAAGTGAAGGGATTTATCCATCTACATCTAAGCTTTCAATAGTATTTGAGGTGCATGTTTGGGCAATTTAAAATATAAATATATAAAATAAATGGATAATTATATCTGCACTACAATTTCTTATAATTAGACCACATTTGAATTGGATTATTAGTCCATATTTTTTATAGATTATTACACTAATGCTCTTTGTTTTTTCATCAAGTTCTTATTATTAAATTTTTAACAATTATCAAATTTTGTTCTTCATGATGGTTTTCGTCCAATTTTTTTTTTTATTAATATCGTACTTTAAAACAATAAACAAGTATCAATTAATTTTTTTTTTTTTTAACTTATTAAGTGTACAAGTGGTAAATAAATCATTTTAATCCCTCTTAATATTTTTAGACAAAAATCGATAGAAGGGACGAAATATATTAATTAATGAAAGAATTAAAATAAGAATACGGTGAAAAAAAAGCTAGGGGACATAATTGTAATATTGATTAAAGGTTATGAACATTTTTTGCAATTAAAATGTGGTGGCAATATATGTAGTTAAAATAAATTGTGAATAAGTGAATAGTACTTGTATATTCCACAAAATTTTAAGCTGGAAAGTGGTTCGATTAAATATAAATAAATGATAAAGAAAAGGCAAATAATTTCTCATAAGTTGGTGTTTGTTTGAAGAAGTGTAACACAACTTATGCTTTGATCATAAATAAAGTGTTCACAACTAATGTATGAAGGTTGGAGCCCTGAACTAGTAGAAGGTTGCAGCGTTAACTAATTCACTATTAGGGATTACAATTTTACTTCCATTAACATTTTTGTGCAAAAACTAAATTTCAATTGGCTATCAAGTATTTCAAGGACGTGATTTTCACAAGTTTAATAGTTCTTTGATTCGCCAAATAGTGATGTCGATTTGATTAATCAAATATCTCGATGAATTAAAAACTTAAAAATGAGAGAAGTAGAGAACATGAATTCGTATTATGAATTGTCTTCCTGAAAATGGTCGAGTGACTATTTGAGTCTTTTGTTTTCACTTTTTTTTAGTTGAACAATTATAAATCTAACCTAAGCATTTATGATTGGTTCACATGACCATTGGAGAAAATAGATCAAGTTAGTGAGAATAATTAAAGGGATAAAACGGTTATTTATGTCCAAACCTAATTATCAGATCTTCGATGGGATGGAGAGTGCTGTCTTTTGTCTTAGTAAAAATAAAATAAAAAATAAAAAAATAAAACTAATAATTAGAATGGTAGTTCATGGTGGCTTTGACATGATTTAAATATTGGAGCTCCGATAGTATGTTTACAAACCTGTACTAATGATAACTTGGTAATTTTTGGACTCAATTCCAATTAATTTAAAACTTTTGGGCTTTATCGTAATTATAATTAAGGTTTAGAGACTACGTTTGCAATTCCTAATATGGTTTGAACTAGGACTATATTTTCCTAAAAATAATCATAGGGGTAGCCGAATATTATATTTATATATAATATACAAAAAGGAGAAAAAAAGTTGAAAATTTTATTTTGATGTATTGTTAGGTAATTGTTTCTCTACACAAAATCATGTTACTTCACAATAGACACGGGCATAAAAAAGTACATTTTCAATTCACATAATTGCCCTTTCTAGTTGATTTTGTTTTAGCCTGTGTTCGGGAAATTTTGTTTATAATAAACACAATTTTTAATAACAATTTTTGACCATACATCTTCTTTCTCTAATTTTTAATCACACATCTTACCTGAAAAACATAAATAACACCAATCATTATTATTTATAACAGTTGCGGAACAGAGCCTTAGAATGACAGAAAATAGGCCATGTGACATTTTCCAAAAAATAATCATATTGTATATTAAAGTTATAATAATAATAATAATAACAATAACAACAACATCAATCAGAATAATAAAAACAACAATAAGACACTCTCACAGGCACTTCTATATTGGAAATGCAATTATGTCCACTAATTAAGTTGAGACACGCTAACAAGACAATTATATATAGCAAAAAAATGGTTAGATGACCCTAGTATCATTTTATTTGTTCACTAAAATCATAAACAAGAGCATCTATTGGAGGTTTGAAGATGATCTCAATTTAAGTGTAACTTTTGTCTAAATATCTAAAATAACTCCATCATATATAGGGAAATCTCTAATTTTATTTTATCTAGGCGACCATTCGATAAAGAAACTCAAACTATACAGCCCTCCTATAAAAAGTATATTCCATTATGGGCACAAGGCAAGTGCATTTATCTTGCTTATGGATTGATCGAAGGTGATCACAAAATTTTATTTAATTAAACGTCATCTTCCACTTAATATTTTTAAATGGGGAAGATGACGAACACATTGGCCACCACGAAGGAAAGGTCATGCATTCGTCAACGTAGCAGCTTTGACGATTTTCACGCTGCACCAGTACTGCTATGTCGTCGCCGTGTGTAGCGGCTGTTTGTTGCCTGAGTTGGAGAGGTCGAACTCTGAGTTTGAGTTTGGGGAGGGCGGACTGAGTTGTTGAGTGATTAGCATTTGTTAATTATATTTGAGTTAATGGTTTTGTACAGGTTGACTTACATATATATTATTTTTTTTTTTTTAATTTGATATACCATCTGATTTGTAAAAATAAATAAATAAAATAAAAATTATCTATACTTGTGATTTTTAAAATTGGAACTTAGAATATAGGGCTCCATGTAATTTTCCATTGGTTAAACACATTGGTTCCACATATCGTCAATCTCATATAACAACCAACCACAAATTATTTGACTAATTCAAATTCAAATAATAAATGAACTAGAATATTAAAATTGTGACACAAAAATACACATGAACTAATAAACTTCAAAAATTAAAAGTAGGCCCACAACAAAATTATATGGTAGGAACACAAAAAAATTATATTGTTCATAGTTCTTAAGCTATACATATTATATTATTACACGTTTGCATACGTTATGATTTTTTATACGTACTGAAAATGATATTATAAATCAATAGTTATAGACTTAAAAATATACCGTGAGCACATGATTTAAGAAATTAAAATCCTTCATTAAGGGTTTGTTTGACATAGTTTATATGAAAATAAATTTTCCTCAAACTTATTTTTAACAAAATCTTTTTCTCGTTAAGGCCCACAACAAAATCAATATTTATTTATTTGTTCGCTTAAATTAATTTATTCTAAATAGACACTAACTCTAGTGACTCGAAACATTAGACAAACACGATTTTTATCGATTCTTAAAGATATATATATTTTAAGTCTTAAATAGGCCTGTACGTTCGGTATAAGGAAAATTCTATTGGTAATGTTTATGCAGTAGGTGGTTCCTTCCAAACCAAATATAGCTTTAAGAATAAGTAATCGGAATTTTGGACAATGTCAGTGAAATTAAACAGATTATTTTTTCATAAATTTGGAAAGATCACTTGACAATGATAGTCATAAACTAGTCATGAGTATGTGTTTTAGACGTCTTGTGTGTAAGATGAGTGATACTTGTGTATAAGATGACTCATACGAGTAATATTTTTTAAGTACTAATATTGATTTTTTAAAGTAGATGAGGGTAATTGATATAGTTAAAAAAAATATATTGTAAATTGAATGCAGTTAAAAATAATTTAATATTTTATTAGAACATCTTCAATGCACTATGTGAATTGAGGCGACGTGACAATGAAATTAACGAACTTTTAGATGACGTGGATAAATTGACGAAAAAGTCTTAAATTTCATCTCAAATGGTTTCGTGTACATTTAAATATTGTTGATTGTGTGACATTTTTTCAAATTTAAAAATAATAACTTATTCACAAAATGATTAATATAATATTAAACTTTTCATTATTATAAACTATAAATGTTATTTTCTTGGACTATATTCCATTTTTATATTTTATTTTGGTAGTTAAATTTATTATGAGATTTTTTTTTTTTTTTAATTATTACAGACAAAAAAATATTTATTAATCTTAAATTATCATTTTTTATTGTTATTTTGTTAAGATATTTTAATGACTAATATTTTTATATAACTTTATTTAGCGATAATTTTTTATTAATAAATTAAATTTATTAAAATGCATATTTTTTAAATTATTAATCTTAATTTTAATATAATCATGAAAACTGTGAATTAAAGTAATCAAAAAGTGCATCATCAGAGATAATTTTTAACAAAAAACTTCATGACATGACGCACACGTCCCTTTTTAATATTGTTAAAGTAATTATAAAATAAATTAATGCTTACTCATTTAGTCAGACGGGTCACTCGACATTGTCAATTTATTTCTAGCTACGTCGCTTAACTTCGTAATTAATATTGCGCATTGGAGAGACATTTTTAATTCATTCCGTCAATTTACTGACGTGTCAAGTCTTCTTTCCCAATTGACGAAGTGTATTGAAGATACTATTAAAGTTTACACAAGATTCCTTGAAATATAGATTAGACAATTTTTAAAATGTACAATTTAATAAAGAATCATGTGTCATATATAAAGAAGTAATTTGACATTATAAAATATTAGGCAAATAAATTTTTTTATAAAGTATTTATGATAAATTGCAATATATATATATATATATTTAAGCCTTGAATACACAAGTCAAATTAATTTAGAAACATATTTTTCTAATTAAAAAAACCTTAATAATATTTAATTTTAAACAAAATTTTCAATTTAAATTATTTTTCCAAGAAGAGTTATGAAATTACTTATTGTATATTCTTAATTAAACTATAATTAAAAAATATAACAACTGGAGAAAAAATCTCTTTACAAATTACCCTTCCTTGTGTAACTTTTGACTATTTATCTAACCTTATATCTCACAAGCTCACTCTCATTGGTTCCCTCCTTACTCTTGTAAACTCATTTGCATCTTAGGATGGATTTTTATCCTTAGGTTTAAGTATTAATTCTCAAAGTTTGATTCTTATCGAGAGAATTCATCTTGTTACTCATGACACTCAGAAATTAGCATAGGCTAGATGTATTCAAACATTCTTTGGGGTTCTCTCCGAGGTCTTCTATCTCTATTTCTAGCTAGCTGACAGTCAGTTGGAGGATTTTGGTCAACAAGATGATCTTCAACGTTATCCTCTTCTCTTTCTTGTTCTACAGTTGGTAGATTTTCTTGTGGATTGTTCTCTACCTCACTCGGGGTAACAGGGATCACTAGTACAGAAATAGGAATTCGTGTCGGTTGGAAAATTGAATACGCGTCGGTTGTAGCGATGACGCATATGACGCAGACGCGTAAAGTCTCGACTTTAGGCGTCGGTTGTAAACCGACGCCCAAAGTCAGTTTTGGACGCCGGTTCTAATTTAAAACCGACGCCTAAAGTAAAAAAAAATAAATTAACTTTGGGCGTCGGTTTTATAAAAACCGACGCCCAAAGTTTTTTTTTTTTTTTTTTTTTGACTTTAGGCGTCGGTTCTAAATTTAGAACCGACGCCCAAACCTTTTTTTTTTTTAACTTTTATTTATATATTATATGATCTGCAGTGACCTGGACGTGGCCTGCAATGATCCAAGCCACTGCAGGTCGTAGCCTGCAGTGACCTAGACATAGCCGCAATGACCCAGGCCACTGCATGTCGTGACCTGCAGTGGCCTGCAATAACCCAGGTCACTGCACGTCGTAGCCTGCAGTCACCTGGACGTGACTTGCAATGACTCATGCCACTGCAGGTCGTGACCTGCAATGACCAGGACGTGGTCTACGATAACCTGAACATGCGCATCACCAAATATATATATATAATCGATATATACGTAATAAAATAAAATTAACAACAATTATACTTACAAATTGTTAATTTATGATACAAATTAAATATATATGTAAGTGCAAGTTTTGATTACGCTTCGATTTACACAAACCTATGAACGAAGTATTTTGCCCATAAGTTTTGAATCTCGATTACTTCCTCCGTTGAATAATATTCTTTAAATGCCTACAAACAATCAAAATGAATTATTAGTTATTTTTTCATAAATTATAAAGTCATTATTAAAATTCTCATTTTCAATGACTTGTACATTTTATAACGAAGTAAGTTGAAAGTGTTCTGTAACTATCTCATACATATTTCTCATAATGTAGTAGTCACACTTAGACCCTCCAGGTTGTTGAGGACACTAAAATATTCACATTGAAAAATAACAATATTAGTAATCAAACTAAATAAAATATAGAAATAATTCAAAGATTTTTAATAAAGTTTAAATCCGTGTTTTCATACTTTTAAGTTTTTCCACGTTGTATTGGATTTTGTCCTCATGCCTCCAACTGTCCAATACATTTTGAAAGCCCTAAAATTTCAATAAATTATATCAACAAGCTACAAAAAAATAATATGACTCAAATTTCCTACAGAAATTTGGGCAGAGTCTTCTCTATAAATTGAACTTATCCAACCTGTAGGGAGACTCTGCTATTCAAAACTATCAACTTCTCAACAATCACAACTCCACAATCAATTTCACCACAACTCCACAATCAATTTCACCACAACTCCACAATTATTTCATTAAAAGTTTCCTAACTTACGTGTTCAATATCGGCTTGATATCCAAGTCACGCTTAGATGCAACAGCTGAATCTAAGAAGTACACCGTATTCTTCTCAGGAGAAATAACTAGCAACATCCAGTGATTCTTACGTATTATGAACGTGTAAATACAACTTTAAATATCATATCATTCAAATTAGGTTAAAAATTAGAGAATATCAATGGTCTTACTCCTGAAAATACGGTGCTAGAATGAATTTCTTAGTTTTCATTGCCTTCATGGTGCTGGCCAAGTAATTTATAACACCATTTGCATTTGTTCTTACTGAAATCGATGCAATGTGTGTCGGAGACATGAATCCAATTGATTCAATACCGTATTCCTGACACAAATCATGGAGGTACCTAAAAATAATAATACCAATAAATAGAAATAAAATAATGATTTAAATTGAAGTTATAATTTTTGATCAGAAGTCTTACAATGAAAACACTTGTAAGATTGATATATCCAACCATTGCATCGTAAGCAAGTCGGTGATGTCTCCGACTGTAACATAAAAACCATCCTAGAATGCAAAGTTGAACACAGCGGCATGAACGGGTACCTGGTAGAAGTCATCACCAACAGTCAATTAAATGACTAGAGTGTGTAACATTTTCCAATCATCACCCAGACGTTGCAACATCTCATCGTCAACAATCGCTGGTCACTGAGTGGATGACATTTCGAAACTCTGGGGTGTTTTTCCTTCGTTCAATTTTTTTGCCTGTTGTGGTGCCTCTTCCTACAACAAGATAATTTTTATCATCTTTAGTTGTTATACAAATTTAAAAGAAATTAATATTGACAGAATATTTTATATAACTAAATGTTTGTAGGCACATGACAATCATGAGACTTCATACCAACCAATTTTAAGTCCTTCATCGAGACAAGACTTTTAATGTTTGATGAGTACCCAGATGGAACCTTAATGGTATGCAGGCACTCACAAAAACTTGTTTTCTCTTTTCTCGACAAAGTATAGCAAGTTAGGGGTAAATAAGTACGCTTTTCCAACTCTTGCGGTGCTAATTGATCCCTTATCCCCATTTCTACCATGTCTGTTACGACCCGGGTCCCACTTAAGGGGTTGTCCCGGCCGTTAAATGACGGCGTACTGTCCTCACTGTACCAACACGGGTCTTTTCAGCATACTTTGTCCTCACTCGCACACTCCCCGAGAAAACTTCCCAGGAGGTCACCCATCCCAGAATTGCTCCAAGCCAAGCACGCTTAACTTTGGAGTTTCTAACGATGGTCTTCCGGAAAAGAAGGTGCACCTTGTTGGTATGAGTAGTACCTATCATTTCTTTTAAACTTTCCTGGCCTGGGGTGTTACAATCACCCCCCGTTAGACTCGCGACGTCCTCGTCGCGCTTAATCCATCTGAGGATCTATTGCCAGGCGTTGGGATTCTAGAGGTGGCTCCCGCCCTATGGCGTAGCACTTAGTTCCCGATTTTCCGGCTGGCGGCCGTCTCTGATACCATTTGTTACGACCAGGGTCCCACTTAAGGGGTTGTCCCGACCGTTAAATGACGGCGTACTGTCCTCACTGTACCAACACGGGTCTTTTCAGCATGCTTTGTCCTCACTCGCACACTCCCCGAGAAAACTTCCCAGGAGGTCACCCATCCCAGAATTGCTCCAAGCCAAGCACGCTTAACTTTGGAGTTTCTAACGATGGTCTTCCGGAAAAGAAGGTGCACCTTGTTGGTATGAGTAGTACCTATCATTTCTTTTAAACTTTCCTGGCCTGGGGTGTTACAATCACCCCCCGTTAGACTCGCGACGTCCTCGTCGCGCTTAATCCATCTGAGGATCTATTGCCAGGCGTTGGGATTCTAGAGGTGGCTCCCGCCCTATGGCGTAGCACTTAGTTCCCGATTTTCCGGCTGGCGGCCGTCTCTGATACCATTTGTTACGACCAGGGTCCCACTTAAGGGGTTGTCCCGGCCGTTAAATGACGGCGTACTGTCCTCACTGTACCAACACGGGTCTTTTCAGCATGCTTTGTCCTCACTCGCACACTCCCCGAGAAAACTTCCCAGGAGGTCACCCATCCCAGAATTGCTCCAAGCCAAGCACGCTTAACTTTGGAGTTTCTAACGATGGACTTCCGGAAAAGAAGGTACACCTTGTTGGTATGAGTAGTACCTATCATTTCTTTTAAAATTTCCTGGCCTGGGGTGTTAGAATGTCCTTCCTGACTTTAATACCATCTTTCGTCTTTCCTGGAATGTTCAACAATGTCCCAATGATGCTATCACAAACATTTTTCTCCACGTGCATTACATCAAGACAATGCCTTACAGATAAGTGTTGCCAATAAAGTAGATCACAGAATATGGACATTTTCTTCCAAAGACTCTTCTGAGGAGGCTTAAAAGTTTTTCCAAACGAAACATCAAAATTTTTAACTCATTCATATACCTCACCTCCTGTTAATGGTAAGCGAGCTGTTCGAGCCTCGATTTTTCCATTGAATGGATTTTTCTTCTTGCGATAAGGGTGGTCAGTAGGGAGAAATCTTCTATGACTCATAAAGACATTTTTCTTGCAGTTTCTCAACCAAAGATCAATCATGTCTTCTTCATAAACGGGACATGCTTTAGGTCCTTTGTTAGTATAACCCGACAAGTTACCATAAACTGGAAAATCAGTTACGGTGCAAAATATCATAGCACGTAAGGTGAAATTCATCTGAGTATATGCATCAAACACAGACACGCCTTCATCCCACAACAGTTTTAAATCTTCAATTAGTGGGGCTAGATAAACATCTATGTCATTACCCGGTTGTTTGGGCCCTGATATTAACAAAGATAACATGATATACTTGCGCTTCATACATAACCAAGGAGGAAGATTGTAAATAGTCAAAAGAACCGGCCAAGTGCTATGTCGACTACTCATATTACCGTGTGGGTTCATCCCATCTGTACATAGTCCTAGCCTAAGATTTCTTTCTTCCCCCCAAACTTGGGAAACAGCCTATTAATATTCCTCCATTGAGGAGAATCAGCCATGTGTCTTAGTTTTCCATCTTCTTTTCTCCCGTTGGCATGCCACCGCAAGTTCTTTGCATCCTTTGCATTGGCAAACAAACGTTTAAATCTTGGTATTACAGGTAAATACCATAACACCTTTGCCGGAGGGCTTTTCTTATCACCACAATTATCATTCACGTTCTTCCGTTTATATCGTGATGCCCCACACTTTGGACATAGACGTAAGTCCTTGTAATCATTTCGATATAGTATACAATCATTTGGACATGCATGAATCCTCTCAATCTCCATACCCATCGGGCACAACAATTTCTTTGCCTCGTAAATTGAACTAGGAAGTTCGTTATCTTCCGGAAGCATCTCTCGTAACAGTCCCAATAATGCCGTGAAACTCTTATCACTCCACCTATTGCTTTCTTTCAAGTTATACAATTTTAGTATAGCAGACAATTTAGTGAATTTATTACAATCAGAAAACAAAGGCTTCTCAGACTCGTTGAACAAGTTATCTAATACATGAGGTTTTTCAATGTATTCCCCTTGTATATCACGCATCATTTCGTCTATCATATCATTCTCGTCATTTTCCAAATCATTCTCACAAATATTGCTTGAATTATTCTGCTGCTGATCACCAACATCGTCACTAGTGCTCGTCTTGGGAAGCACACTCTCACCATGCCATATCCATTGTGTATAACCTTCCTTAAACCCACGACGAATCAAATGACTCTTCACTTGATCAAAACTACGAAACTTTCTCAAATTCTTACAATCGTAACAAGGACACAAAATCATTGTTTCACATTTCTTTCTCTTATTTTCATCCGCACATTTCATAAACTCTTCAACACATTTTACATATTCACGTGTATTACATCTGCCATACATCCAACCCCGATCCATATCAATGACCTATATGTGAAGATATAATTAAATTTTTTTATTAGTTTTGAGTAAATATTTTTCATGATACATCCTTAAAATACGATACTTTTTATGTTGGAAACTTCGTAATCTTATTACAATGATTATGTTTTATGTAATTATTTATTTAGTATGGTCAATTCTGTAATAGTGAAAATCACTTTAAACTATAATTTTCTTTTTTATTTACAAAATTCTACAAAACTTTTGACAGAACATCCCCTATAAATTGGATTTAACCAACCTGTAGGAAGAATCAACATATCACAATAAACCAAAATGTTCAACCTCGACATATTCAAAAATCAAATACTACTCCAATCAAACTTTAACATCATCAACTACTCCAAGTTTAATTCGAAATCCATTCTCAATTCCCAAAAAGTCAAGCTAAGATTTCATGACTTAATATCTCATAATTTCAACTCCAATAATTAAAATATTAAAATGTATCTATCTACTAACTTAAAATCAATATAAATTTAACACCCAAATTTATATATATTAAAATTTAATTAACACATCTATACATATTAACATGTAATTAACATATTTATATAATAACAAATACACACACACACACACACACACACACACACACATATATATATATATATATATATATATATATATATATATATATATATATATGTGTGTGTGTGCCTGTGTATATATTTTTGTGTGCGTATGTGTGTATGCGTATGTGTATATATATATACACACATATATATACACACATACATATACACACATATATATTCTATAGACACATATATATACACACATACATATACACACATATATATTCTATAGACACATATATATACACACATACATATACATACATATATACAAAAATGAGAATCGGGTCTTACAATGTAGGAGGCGACGGCGGTAGAGGAGTGCCGGGCGGTGGAGGTGGCGGTGGGAGAAGATGATTTCGTGAGACGTGAGAGAGAGAGAGAGAGGCGTGAGAGTAGAGAGAAGAGAATTGTGAGAGTGAATTGTGAGAGAGAGGCGTGAGAGTAGTAGTACTGAAAGAGAGAAAGAGGCGCGAGAGTGTGTATGAAATTATCGGGAGAAAATTTATTATAAGAAAAGGCGTCGGTTTAAGAAAAAACCAACGCGAGAAACCTCGGTTTCTCGCGTCAGTTCTCCTTGAACAGACGTGCAAAGTTGGCCGGTCCAACTTTACACATCGGTTTAAAATGGAAACCGATGCCTTTTCCTAAATTTTAATTACGAAAATGACACCGTCCTATTTTACACGTCGATTTTTTGAAAAACCGACGTGTGTTCCTCATTTTTTTATGCCTTTTAGTACTAGTGGATAGGGATACTAACACTTTCCACCTCAATTGGAGGCTCATCCCCAACCATCTCTTGTAATACACTCTCTAGACACGACATCTCAGACACATTAAAAGTGACATCCCTACTGATGATTATTCTCACACCCTTTTGATTGTTTCACAACATATGCCCTTTAATTCTTTTAGTGTACCTTAGAAAGACACACTTTGTAACAACCAAAGTTTAAAATCCTAAACATGGATGGGTTAAGTTCCTTTCACTTTATATGCGGAAATAAAACATATTACATATCAACATCATTATTTTTTATTGTAAAATTTTACCAAATTTTCGAAAAAGTCTCCTCTATAAATTGAACTTAATCAATCTGTAGAGAGTCATCGTAGCCAACCTGACAATTTAAAAAATCAATCACAACTTAACAATATTCAACATTTCCAAAACCAATTCAACATCAATCTCCAAACTCCTTAACTATAAAAAATCTAAATTATAAACTTCAATAGAAGGAATATAAGATAAACTAAGCATTTCTGGAAATACCATAACTTATTTAAACTAAATTCAACCAAAACAATTTAAATAATAGACTAATAAAAGTATGACCAATAAAAAACTTATAAAAATCATTAATTCAATTTTTAAAAGAAAATAATTGTGGTACTGTCTGAGGGTACCCCCAAGCGCTTTAATCGGGTCATCTAACTTTCATCATCTGAAATGTTGGGGAGAGATTGAGGTGAGCTAAAGCTTAGAAAGTAAATCTTATGCACATGATTTATGCTCATGAGATGAATTGCTTTAAACACTTTGAAATATATATCCCTGTTTACTTTAACTTTTCATAACAAACTTTCACCTTTCAAAACTTTTACTTCAAACTTTCAAATATTTTTCCTTACTTTCGTGAGATCACTTGGTATATCTTCTTGTCAACCAAACAACAGTGGGTAATTCCTTATTTGGAACCAGATTCACTCCACCGCAATGTAGTACATAAATTTTCGCTCCACCGCAATGCAGTGCCTTCATTTTTTATTTGTGTTCCCTCCACTGCAATGCGGTACATTAATTTTTACTTTTGGTCGAGTACGTCATCGCTACCAGTGTGTGCACAGTTGGGGAAAGGAGGGAAAGGGGAGTGCGGCGTTAGCAAAGGTGGTGGTGGTGAAGTGAGGTGGCGGCAATGGTGAGGTTGCAGGCCGTAACCGAGTGGAAGGTTGCAGTCGAGAGAGAGAGAGAGAGAGAGAGAGAGAGAGAGAGAGAGAGAGAGAGAGAGAGAGAGAGAGAGAGAGAGAGAGAGAGAGAGAGAGAGAGAGAGAGAGAGAGAGAGAGAGACGATTGGTTTGGGTGGGGGTTACGGGTTAAATTTTATTTTTCAAAAATTTTAGTTCCAACTTTAGGTAAATGTGCAATTTAGCCCAGAATTTTCATTCACTTTTGAAATGTTACAAACTTTTTTCCTAACTTTAATTCAGATGCATTTAGGCACTTACAACTTAATAAAAATAGAATTAGCAAGCTTAACAATTAAAATAAACAATTAAACATAGAATTGCAAGTAAAAATTTTAAACTTTTTAATAGACACGTTGATCGTGATGCCATCCAAATCCTTCCACTGTAAAATAATAATTACATTGAAATAATTTATAAGGATATTACCAGAACAATTACATGAAATTTAAGAAAGACATAAAATGAAAAACATTATTACTCACTTCCAAGCTCTAAGTTCAAGATTTTCCTCAATTTGATGAGAAAACGCAGCACAACAAAAAGTTTTAAGTATATAGAATAATCAATGCATTTTTCATACCACTTTTCATAAGGAGTATCACCATTTAAAGTAGTGGAAGGAGTCATAGTAGTCAGATAACACACAGTCATAATAACTTTGTGGTGCATGATTCTCCATATAAAATTTTTCATTTTTATAGTACAACAATATAAAGAGAGATTACAGTGGAAGGGAAAATAAAACAATTACAAAGTTATAAAGTGATATTACGAGAGTTGATAATATCATGACTTTTAAATTTCAAAACTGATATACTAAAAATATCTCATCATGTATCAATATAGTTGAGTTTCTTATTTTGATGCCAACATTTAAAATACAAAATGATGTATCAATACATGTAGGTTATTTAGTTTAAAGGTTCCATATGTATCATTGTTTGCAAGCAGTTCATGTCATGGTTTAAACTTTATGAATTGAAGAAGAAGGAAGCTGAAAACTACATTGAAAACAGTAATACAATTTTTCTACTGAGAGTATTGATACATACTATTGATACTTACAGTTACAATTTGATATTTAAGTTTTGAGATTTGGCGCAAATGTTCGTTATACGCATGTAACTGAATTTTGAACTAGGATATCGATGTGGTTGATAAATACGGCTTTTGAAAGTAACTTCTTCCGAAACTTAACATTATATGCTGATTTTTTTTTTTTTTTTTTAAAGTACAAAAGTTGAATTAGGATATTATAAACTAAACAAAAGATCCCGGTACATTGTATCGACACTTTGAGTTCTGTACCCGGACCCACTATACCTATAACCAGATTCTGATTATGGCTAATTTTCAATGTTTTCTTCAAACAAATGATGCAGAATCTCTAAATGCATGATAGAGAACACATCAGAGTCATGCTATTGCATTAACATGCTCTGACTCAAAATCAAATTAAAAAATGACAAAATATATTTGAAGTTGAAAATTGAAAATAATTTTGGGAGAGATTGAGACTATTTTCTTTAGGAGTTTTTGTGCATTTTCTTCAACTCAACAAGGTCTTTGTTTATAGGGAGGATTGGTAGGCGTTAGGATCAATTTCCAGAATTAAATTTATTCCTAGCCCTCATCACTCTATCCTAGACTTGAGGAGTCACAAGAGCTGGAAGTAGGAGGTGGCTGGCTGCATGAAGGTGTTCAATCCATGTGAGAAAGGTGGCAAGCTTTGATTGAAGGATAAGTTGGCCAATCAAAAACCGTAAATTTTGTAAAAACGTACTTAAACCTGAAGTAAATCGACTATAGGTATCAATAAATGAAGAATATGTATCGATATATTCATTTGGTTTTCTCAAAAATTGATTTTTTTTTTAAATGGAAAAATGTAGGATGTTATAATCTCCTCCCTTATAATTCCTTCCTCGAAATTACGTAAGGGAAAAGTTCGGGATAACTAATCTTCATTTCATCTTCACGTTCCCAAGTTTCTTCTTCAATGGTGGCACTTTTCCATAAGACTCAAACTAAAGGAACTTCTTTATTTCAGATTTTCTTCATTCCTCTCATTAAAATCAGAATGGGCTTTTCTTCAAAAGTCAAGTCGGGTTGCATCATTTACGGGATTTTTGTCGGGACATGAAATGAGTCAGGAATATACTTGCAGAGTGTATAAACTTGAAAGACATTCTGCATTCTATGTAGTTGTTCTGTGAAGTTAGGTTTATAAGCTACTTCTCCAATTCATTTGATAATGGGGAAATAATCGATATATCTGGGAGTCAATTTTATTTGTTTCCAAATCTTAGTAGTCATTAGATTGGAGAGATTTTCACAAAGAGTTGATCACCGACTCTAAACTCAAGTGGTCTTCTTCTTTTATCTGCATAACTTTTCTATCTATCTTGCGTTATTTTCATGTGTTCTCTAGACTCATTTAAATTTAAAGGAGATAGAGATTTTCTTTCGTATAATGCTTCATAAGTCACATTCCGATTGAAGCTTGATAATTTTTGTTGTAAGAAAATTCAATCAAAGGTAGGAAATTATTGCAACTCTATTCAAAATATTTTACACATGCTCTAAGCATGTCTTCTAATGTTTGGATTGTTCGTTCGGATTGTCCATCAGTTTGAGGATGGAAAGCTGTACTTCTTTTCAAGAACATAACTTTTAAGGGTCCATATTACAAATCATCTACTATCCGGTGTCCGCAATTTAACATGCAGGGAATAAATAACCGTAAATTCAAGCATGATATTCCACAAGTTCAAGAAGGAAGTTGACCTTAAATCTTTTAAAAAAGCGTAACCACATTGTGATACAAATATCAAAACAAGCGTCATAGGCAACATGAGAAACATAATAGAGCATGATAGTAATATTATGCAAAAGTCTTAACTTTTATACAATATCGAAATAAAACACATATCAAAAATTGAAGTAACATTTAAGAGCATGTAAACAAGAATAAGTGTTACTTACAATTATCAAAACCTAAAAATGACAAAAGAATTAAAAATCAGAGTTCTATTCTGTTTTACTGAAAAAAATTTTAATGGGTCGATACATGAAGAACATGCATTGATGCATATTCTTGCATAGCTTAATGTATCGATATATGATATCGATACTTCAAATTATGTACCAATAACCAGATTCTAATCATGGCTGATTTTCAATGTTTTCTTCAAACAAATGACACAGAATCTTTACAGGCATGATAGATAAGTCATGCTATGACCCCTTCCACACCTATCACCTCTTTAACTTCTTATCCCCACACTAGCTATAGATAAATGAACACTCTCCCATTCTCTATCAATCCTTTATTCATCAAACCCATATCTAAACCTACGGTCATTTTCCCTCCTACGGTCCCTCTCATCATCTTTCCTAACTCTAGGACTTGTATGAGTTCATTCCCTATGCAACTGATTAATATTTTTATCCTGCCGATCTATTCTAGTCATTGATTTCTTAAACTAGTCCTGCAAGGTTTCAATTACACCTACATCATTCCCATCCCTCCTATTCATACCTTTAGGTTGTTTGTTGTGACTCATTGATGATGTTGCTGATTCTCTCTTGTCAATCCCTGTGCTGTCACCAAATGATGAAGAAGATGATCCTTGCCTGTCAAATATTGTTAGTTCATGGAAGACAAATAAAAATTTCCTACCCTATTTGTTTTCTCTCGTGTATCACACTTAATCCATTTTTAAGTACCCAAAGAGTCTTACCAAAGATTTAATAATTAGGACGATGCGAGACACGAAGAAGACAATGGAAAATGGACAATTGAGAAATCTTTGGAAATATTTTCAAGATTCTACTGAATTTTTAGATTTTTTTACCTGAAAATTTGACTACGAGTACGTCAAAAGGAATGGAATTGAATTTGGATAAGTAATGAATAAAATAACATGTTTGAAATTTTGTGGGATTTTTAAATGTATCAATGCTTAAGAAAATTATGAAGGCACGAAGAACATGAAGAACAAGAAAATCAAGAAAACTAAGAAAAATCAAGAAATATTAAGAACTGAATTTAGATCCAAGCTTTAATACTACCCGATGCGATTTCTTTTGAGAAACGCGGTGAAAATGCGGAATAAAGATTCAATCTCTGTTTGTTAAAATTTTCCTGTTTAAATTTTTTATATGTTTTCGAGGTAAGATGTGTGGTTGAACATTGGAGAGAAAAATATATTTGGTTAAAAAATATTTTGGGAAATTATACTGTTTAAAAACATGTTTTTTTTTGGGTTTTCCAAACAGAGGCTTTATAACTTAGGAAAGATCTAAATTCAGAAATAACAAATATAACAAGAATGAAGAATAATAAATAAATAGACGATAGGACATTGATCCAATATTCACGACACATGATTGACGATGTGGAATGAGCACCATGGTTTTCGAATGCCATAAGGATTGTCCAATTCCTTGATAAGTTTTGGATTGGAATCCCACAAAGATTTCAATAATTTTTTATAAGTTCGATTAGTTGTTCAAAAAATGAATCTCTCACTTTTCTAGGAAAAACACTCAATTTGATTCAAAATAATATCCACGTTAATGTTTACAATGATCAAAATTGATAATATAAACTAAAGAATGAAATAAACTAGGTCTAGCCACTATTGGACTCTAATTTGTGGAAATAATAAACCAAAATGAAAAATATAATAAAAACCACACGAAACCCTACAGTGGCTAACTGTGCGATCGCGTGATTATACCTCCTGCGATCGCGTGCACCCTTACGCCATGCGATCATGTGGTTTTCTCAGTTGGCCTCCTCTTAGTCCTTTTGAAGCAACTTGATCTAGTTTGATTCTCGACTCGAACCCACACTAAACTTGCTCGTTTTCCCATGTAGATTGTCGTTAAATCACTTGTAGCTTGATTTCTCCTTTGATCTCCTACCTTGGATCACATTAGGTTTGTGTTTGGGTGCCAACGTTTGAATCCTCCATTTTGTGGCTGATACCATTTTAGATAATACAAAATTAACAATCAATAACAAAGAAACAAAAACCTAGAAAACCTTACATTCAAAATAGCTAAAAAAGATGTAATATATACACATGTATATGTATGAATCCTACCTTCTCTTAATGTGTGTTTCTTGGTCCTCCTCTTACCAAAACTCCATGTTCCCTTCCCCTATTATCATTCAAGTGATTGGAAATTGACTAAGACATGGAAAAATCAATCAATTGCTGATACACGTACAAATATATACACTTAAACGGTTGACTTTTCAACAAAAATGAGCTAAGCTCTAATTTCGATCATTTTCGTGTTTAGTCGAGCCCTTTATGAAAATTAAACAACATAAAAAACTATACCAGGTGAGATAGCTTGTCACGTCCCCAAAATTATATCTAAATATCTTTTTTCAAGTCTGCTGACGGCTACTATTAGCCTTCCTTTAAACTAAAAACACAACTACATGCAGCTACTAGAAGCATGTTTTTTGAAGCAGGACAACTTTAATACCTTTACTAAAAATTCTTTCTAAACTTGTTTAGATCCATTTTAATTGTTTTAAACAATAATTTACCCTATTAAACATTTAGGATCATCATCCTTACTTTGAATTTAACATTTTAATAACAATTAAGTAACTTCATAAGAATGATAATTAAACATTAAGCGGAACTTTAAAATACGGGGCCCATTTATTTCCATAAAAATCTACTTATATATCTCAAAATCAAGCCCCAAATAATATTTATCTTTTAAATAGTAGAAGAATAAAATCTCATTCCAAAATAATTTTAAATACAAAAGGGCATCATCTTTCCTCTCTTTTGGTTACTAATAAGTACTCTTCATTCTCGGAAGCATTCTCCTTGGGGAATTCAAACGCCCATTAAATAAATGCTCCATTGCCTATAAAAAAAGATATGAAACAATTATGAACCACATGGTTCAGTGAATAAAACTTGATAAATATAATAAGAAGTTAATTTCAACATAAAGCGTATGAAGTCATAAAACCTTCTTTCATTCTAAATCTTTTCTCGTCAAACCTTAACTTGAACATAATTCATATACTTTATCTGTTAACTTTGAAAACTCTTTCATCATTAGATCTTTGACCCATTTTTGTAAATGAGCGATTCTGTTGATTAGTCACCCACCTTTCATCTTTTGAAGGATTCTACTGCTTTAAAATGGACATGTGCTGATCCAAATATGAATGAACCTCAATTAGGTGTTGCAAGATAAGGAGGTGTGCTTTTTCTTGTAATTCAACAATGGGCAAGATTGTTTTACATCAAATTGTACATTTACCGCCGAGTCTTCCCTCGTGATGCTTTTTAGGAATACCAATAGTCTCAACACCATCTAGGTAATCACTACAAAATTCGATAACCTCCTAAGTAGCATAACCTTCAATGATACTGCCTTTAGGTCTAAATTGGTGTCTCACATATCCTTTTAATATCCCCATGTATCTCTCAAATGGATACATATACCTTAAGAACACCGGACCACAAATCTTAATTTCTCTCACCGAGTGAACAAGTAAGTGCACCATAATATACTTGCACTTCATACATAACCTGGGGGGAATATTGTAAATCACCAAAAGAACTGGCCAAGTGCTATGTCGACTACTCATGTTACCATGCAGATTTATCCCATCTGTGTATAGTCTAAGCCTAAGTTTCATATCTTCGCCATCAAATTCGAGGAACATCCTATTAATGTTCTTTCATTGAGGAGAATCGGCCGGGTGTCTTAGTTTTCCATATTATTTCCTCCCTTCAGCGTGCCACCGCATGTTCTTAGCATCCTTTACATTAGCAAACAAACGTTTAAATCTTGGTATTATGGGTAGGTATCCTAACACCTTTGCCGGAGAGCCTTTCTTATCCTCACAATTATCATTTCTGTGTTTTCGCTTATACCTCGATCTCCCACTCTTTGGACATAGATGCATGTCCTTATACTTATTCAGATATAATACACAATCATTTGGACATGCATGTATCCTCTCGATCTCCATACCCATCAGATACAACATTTTCTTTACCTTGTAAATTGAAGTAGGAAGCTCGTTATCCTCCGGAGGCATCTCTCATAAAAGTTCCAACAATTCTGTGAAACTCCTATCACTCTACATATTCTTTGCTTTCAAGTTATACAAAGCAGACAATTTTGTGAATTTATTACATCTAACAAACAAAGGATTTTCAAAATCATTGAACAGGTTATCGAATATATAGGGATATTCAATGAAATCTTGTTGTATATCACGCATCATTTAATCTATTCGATCACTATTCACATCATTCTCATCATCCTCCACATTAGTCTTATCATTATTGCTCAAACTCTCATTGTCACCGGTGCTCATCCTAGGAAGTGTACTCTCACCATGCTATATTCACCGTGTATAACCCTCCTTAAACCCACGACGAATCAAATGGTTCTTCACTTGCTCAAAGCTACGAAACTTTCTCAAATTCTTACAATCACAACAGGGATATAAAATCATTTTTCCCCTTTCTTTATTTTGTTTTCCTTAGCACATTTTATAAATTCTTCAACTTCGTTCATATATTCTAGTGTATTACGTCTCCCATACATCCAACTCCGATCTATAACTAACGACCTATATATATCAAGATATTCACAATGTATTAAAACAAATGATATTACCTTAAATTATAAATTTCATTTTTTATTTATAAAATTCTACACAAATTTCGGCAGAATCTTCCCTATAAATTGGACTTAGCCAACCTATAGGGGAAATCAAAATATCACAATAACACAAAAACATTCAACCTCAACAAATTCAAAACTCAAAACAACTACAGTCAAACTCCAACATCATCAACTACTCCAAAATTAATCCGACATCAATTCCCAACTCCTCCACATCAAATATCTATAATCAACGATATATTCTATAAAAAAAATTAATAACATTCTAAAATTTCATTAAAACTCCAACAATTCAAAATTTGCGATATATCCATCTAATAACTCAAAATCAACAATCTAAAATTAACATATTCAAACTAAACTAATAAAAAGTTCATTTAAACTAATTAACACATAAATTCAATCATATACATAATAAATATACAACATATGTATAAAAAAAATATTAAAACACTATAAATATATACATGATATACATACAATACACACACATATATATAAACAATATTACTATATTATTATATATATTTTTTAACATACTGCATTATATATATATATATATAAATAGATACACAATATTACAAATAAATACACACATATACATACGAACACATATATATACATATACATACCAAAGAAGGTGGTGGAGGCGGCGGGTGAGAGAGGAAATGCACGTGAAGGAGAGAGAGAGAACGACGACAAGGAGGGGGCGACGACGTGAGGTGACGACGGGCAGTGGTGGCAGCAGCGGATTGAGTATTGAAAGAGAGAGAGTGAGAGAGAGAGAGAGAGAGAGGTATGAGCTTGAGTAAGAGAGAAATGAGAGCGGAGGCGCTCTGCTGGAGATTTTTAGGACATAATTTATGCGTCGGTTCCTTTACGCATAAAGTATTATCGTGTATTCGTCGGTTCTTAGTACAGAACTGACGCATATACACTAATTTTATGCGTTGTTTATAGAACCGACGCATTTTGTATAAGCACAACTCTTGCGTTGGTTCTTCACTATGAACCGACGCATATTGTCCTAAGTTATTACAAAATTGTCACCGCCATTTTTATTAACGTCGGTTTTACCAAAAAGCAACATAATTTGCTTATTTTTTTGGGACAAATATGTATTAGTTTTATTTTTGTAAATAATGTTTTAAATATAAATATTTTGACTACTTATTTGCTAATTATTTTGATTGATATTTTTGAGTGAAAATAAAAAAGTATGTTAAATACAAGAGGCACGTGTATAAATTATGAGAAACATACAAATACCTTTTATATGCATTAATATTCATACTTATAATATTTCATCAAACATTATATAACATTAAAAAAAAATTTAAATTTGCTTCATTAATAATAATTCATAAAAATTATTGAAATTAATAGTCATTTATTATTTAAATATATAAATTGACGTTTATTATTGAAAGAAGTTTTTAATAATTTGAGTTAAGTTATTTTTTTAAATTTTAATAATTATTGTAACAGAAAATTATTTTTATGCATTTATGTATGTGTTGGTCATAAGCATTAAAACTTTACGAATACTTATTGAAGTCGATATTGCGAATAACAACTTTCGTGTATCGTACGGATGAAACACTAGCTATACATAAAGGCAGAATAGTCTCGTCAGTGTAAATGCAAAATATTTGTGCCAAATGCGAGTGCAAAATCTAGATAGATAAATGCTAAATAATGGTTAGTCTTTTTTTAATCATTTTTAATTTTAATAATTGTGCAAATATTATATAATATAATAATTTCTTGATCTTCAATGTTATTCAATAGTCGTATATTTGATGGGTTAAAACACATATTTATAGTTATTGCGATTGGTGTTTTTTAATCAAAATTGAGAAAAAATTTAAATATGTGAGTCAAATGCAGAAATTAAAATAAACATATTGATACATTGGACAAGCATCAATATTTGTACTCATAACATTGCATCAAACATGATATACAATTAAAAAGCTACAAAATTTGTATTTTCAATGTAGTTAATAGTAACTTATAAAAATTATTTTATCAACATTCAACTATTGTATATTTTTTAAAATATATAAATTTACATTTATCATTCAATGAAGGTTTCGATAATTTGGATTAATTATGTTGTTTTTAAATTTTAATAATTGTTGTAATAAAAAATTATAATTTTTTTCTTTTTTATATATATATATATATATATATATATATATATATATTTGATGCGTGCATTTAATATCAGAGAATCACCAAAGTCTTCCCTATAGTGGTGAAATTTGAGATAGTTAAGAGCCTCTTGGGTAAGGTTGGAATTTTCATTTTTTTATTATTATTATTTTTTTAAAAATCCGTTTCCAATCACAAATATTAATGCAACCCATCATTTTTCTAGCTTTTCAATCATACATTTTCCAAAAAACTAAAAATTTCTCCAAAAAAGTTTCTACACCAAACATTGTAAAAATATTTGTAATAATTAGATTATTACTCTTTAAATAAAAGTGACCTCATGCATGCATTGTCCTCTATGAATATAAATTTATTATATTTCCTACTTGTTCCACAAGTTATATATATCCTTGAAGACTTACAATTTGCATGATTTCTACGACGAAAAAATTGTGTTAATTAAAGAATATTAATTTATTCTTGGAACATAAAGTTAGAAATTAGGCAACGAATACCTTCACAAATATTGGTAATTAACTTGAGGATTAATTTTTTCCTGAAATAGAATTGCCAGTTATATAATTAATGATGCATAATAATTCAACTTTTATTTTTACACTCAACCAGAAAAGTCATTCAGAAAAACGACTATAAATACATGCAACTTCGTAGATCAATAAGTAACAATTAGAAGCAAAAAAAAAATTAGAGTATGCAGATTTCAAGTAGTATATTCCCATTTTTTCTTTTTGCCATTTTATTTTCGATAGCTTCTTCTACTCATATCAAAAATGATTTTCTAGAATGCCTTACCCTTCAGTATCAAAAATCCAACTCCGAAACTGGTTCCATTTACAGCCCAAAAAATGCATCATATTTTTCTGTTCTCCTATCTTCAGCACAAAATGGAAGGCCCGCATCAACCTCTCCCCACAAACCTGTCGTGATCATTACACCGGAGCATGAATCCCAAATTCAGGCCGCAATTTATTGCTCAAAGAAACTTGGGATTCAGCTAAGAGTGCGAAGTGGTGGACATGATTATGAAGGGCTTTCATATTTTTCTGAAACTCCTTTTGTCATCGTGGATATGAGAAACATAAGATCAATATCCATCGACACAAAGAACAAAACTGCATGGATTCAAACAGGTGCAACACTTGGTGAACTTTATTATACGATTGCTGAAAAAAGCAGGACTCTTGCTTACCCTGCCGGTGTTTGCCTTACGGTGGGTGTTGGAGGGCACTTCAGTGGCGGAGCATATGGCATGATGTCTCGTAGGCATGGTATTGCTGCAGATCACATCATTGATGCCAAACTAATTGATGCTAATGGCCGAATTCTTGACCGAAAATCCATGGGAGAAGATCTCTTTTGGGCCATTAGAGGAGGTGGAGGAACCAGTTTCGGGATTGTGGTTGCATTTAAAGTGGAGTTAATTGTTATTCCCGAAACGGTGACTGTTTTCAATGTTACAAGAACGTTAGAACAAAATGCAACCCAGATTGTACACAGATGGCAATATGTTGCTAACAAAATTGATGAAAATCTCCTGATACGACTCTTTTTAAGAAGCATCATCAACTCTTCAGGAAAGAGGACAATAGGAGCATTTTTCACTACTTTGTACCTAGGCAAGGTTGATGATCTCCTCCCAATAATGCAAGAGAAATTTCCAGAATTAGGTTTGGTGAAAGAAGATTGTACAGAAATGCCGTGGGTAGAGTCCACACTCTATTTTGCAGGTTATCGGAACGTATCACTGGACATTTTGCTGCGTAGAATTCAAGTTACCATACCATTTTTCAAAGGAAAATCTGACTACGCGACGCATCCAATTCCAGTAAATGGTCTCAAAGGCATATGGAAATTCCTTAACAAAGAAGACGCGAATAGGGCGGAACTGCAATTCAGTCCATACGGAGGGATAATAAACGACTACTCAGAATCTGAAATTCCTTTTCCACATCGAGCAGGCAACATATTCATGATCCATTATATTGTAAACTGGAATAAACAAGAGAATGCAGATTCAGAAAGGCATATAAACTGGATCCGGGAGCTTTACAGTTATATGGCTCTTTATGTTTCAAAATCTCCAAGAGCCACATATTTCAATTACAGGGACTTGGATATTGGAATGAACAATATTGAGGGTTATACCAGCTACAGACAAGCAAGTGTTTGGGGACATAGGTATTTCCTAAATAATTTCAAAAGATTAGTTCAAGTCAAGAGTAAGGTGGACCCAACAAATTTCTACAAGAATGAACAAAGCATTCCACCTGCATTTGTACAATCATAAAAGTATTATATATATTGGCGTGTAATTATTTATTTACTGAATAAAAAGAAGAACATGAATAATTTATTATGTAAAAATATATATGCATGACTTATGAATAAAGTACTAGTTGATTTTCTTGAGAATTATATGGACTATAAGAGCATTTTCAAGATGTTATTTAGCCTCTGTTTGCTAAAAGTTTTTTGTTTAAATTCTTTTTTATGTTTTCTAAATAAAATGTGTTGTTGAAAAACGGAAATTATATGTGATTAAAAAGTGATTTGAAGAATTGTGTAGAAAAAAAATATGTTTATAAACATGGTTGTCAAACAGACTTGAAAATAAGACTCTTTACTTTATGAGTTAAAAAAATAAAAATAAAAACCCCCTTAAAAGGGTCTTATTTCTTATTTCAACTATTGAAAATATAATATGGGTTTTACTCGTTACATTTGGATAGTCAAATTAACTTTCTATTTATATTTTATCAAGATTGCATTTAATAAATTGCAAGTTCAGTACTCCCTACTTAAATTATTTATAAATATGAATATTTTAGCTATTGACTCATGCACCATATATTTATTGAAAAATGAGGGGAAAAAATCAATTTTCTAAGAAGTAAATTAAAAGTAAAAATAAAATTTTGTTGAAGTGCATAAAAATAATTACATTTTAAATTTAAAAATATTGTTTCGCAACATTATTTTTAGCAAGATACATTTCAGCATCTTGCCCACGATGGACACCATAATACATGCACATCGTGGACACCATATCCTTGTTGTAGAAACACTATTCAAAAACTCATTATTAACTCCCAAAATGAGGCTCAAACAAGTATTAATTATTAATATGTGATTAAAATTAAATGTTAAATTTAATTGAAAATTATAAGGTATTAATATAAAAATCAAGCATAGGCCATTTTTTTATTTTTATTTTTATTTTTTATTTTTTATTTTTAAAACTCAAACAATCAAAACATCAAATTTACATGCATTACACCGCAACCAGATAAGCTAGTCTACTTGACCAGCAACAATTTTCTAGTCCCAGCTCCATCCTTAGACCATATCCAACTCACATGCACTAAATTTTACATTCTCATTTTTACACTATATATGAATTACAGTTACACTATTTCAGCTTCTTTACTCTAACTCAGCAACACTAAATCTTACACCAAATGTACACTATTCATTATTTTTCTTATTTTTTATTTTATAAAAAATAAAATTTCATTAAATTTAATTATTTCGATAATTAAATACAAAAAGTGTATTTATATTTTAATAATTAATATTTTATAAATTAATTAATTTAATAATTAATTGTTCTGAACACTTAAAAATTAATACTGTCGTAACCTAATTAAAATTAAACTTTTTAGTAGTTGAAAATTCGAAAAACAAATATGGAAATTTAAAAAACGGGATATGAAATATGTAGCAATGACATAACTCGAAATAACATAGAAAATCTAGTCTTGGGACCACAAGTGCTCAATCAATGCATTTCTTAACGCTATATGTGCTTACCTATCCTTAATCTTTCGATGTGGAGTAAGAAACTCTCGAAAACGTTAATGATTAATTGTCGCGTTTTTTAATCAAAATTTAATATGTCACATTTTCTTGTAATCAATTACTATTTACTACACATTTATTAAAAAATAGTCATTAATTACGATTAAATAAAAATAAAATATTAATTATGGACAATTTCAACTTTATATAACAATTTTTAAACAAGCTAAACAAAATTGTAAGGACTAAAATGAAAAATACCAAAAAGGAAATATGGACAAAAACAACCAAAAGAAAATTGTAGGGTCCCCAAAAAAATAAAAAAATAAAAAAAAGCCCATTTGCCGATTTATTCGGCAAAGATACAGTGCAGCTAGCAGGGCTCCATTTTGCCGACTGGAGAAGATTTCAGGGCTGGAGTTGCCCTTACATGCAAATGTTCACAACTCCAATTCTCTCAAGCATTTCAGCCTTTTCTCTTCCGTCGAATTCTTCAGCAGTAAAAGTTCTGAATTTTTTCTCTTTATAACATGTGTTGGCGAGCCAATCAGCTACCTTATTTCTTTCTCTCCAAATGCAGGTAAAAATAACATTTTTGGTAGATTTATGATGGATGATGGCTTCAATGATATGTTGAATCTTCCATATCCTCCATTTTAATGAAATCAATACCAACCTTAGAATCTGATTCTGCCCAGGTGTTGGGCTGCTTTATCTCCTGACAGATTTGCAAACCTTTTACAATAGCCTTGAGCTTAGCCTCTAATATAGTAGCCTCACCATAATACTCGCAAAAGCAAAGAATGATATCTCCTTTAGGATTTCTGAAGACAACTAGCAGCAGACTTATTCTTTTTTAAGCTCTCGTCACAATTAAGTTTGACCAACCCTACTGTTGCTTGATCCATTTAACCAAATTACTTCTGTGGATGAGTAGCTTCCTCATATTTATAAGTTTCATCAATTCAACACTTTGTATAGTACACAATAGCCTAGAAACTCTCTTGACCACCATTTTGCTATTCATGATCACACATTTGTGTTTGGAGGAGTTCCATTCCAACCACATACCAATAGGTAATAAGAAGTATCATAGCATGGATAAACATACCATTTTCTTTAGCCTATGTGAACCACCAGTGTTGAAAGAGCAAGATAGGTTTGTTGAATTAAATGATAGTAACATTGTCACGGCTTGTCCCAGATTACCCTACTGGACTTAAAACGTGACGTGTACCAATGACAGGTGCCACTAGACGTCAGACCCACTATCAAGACAACCTTAACTTTTCTTTGACTTTCAATATTTCCTTTTAAATAATTTTAATCCCATAGGAATTTATAAAATTTTGATAGAGTCTCCCCTATAATGTTGACTTAACCAACTTGTAATACAATGACAAATCCTCAAACAACTAATCATAAAAGACTTTATCACTTCCGAGTCTTCTAAACAAGACAATTGATATAATAAATAACTACAATTCTTAGTCCACTTCTTTATATATATACAACCGAAATTGCATAATCACCATATACAATCCTGGCGAAGGAGTATAACTTCTATAGAACAATTGCATAATCCATTGTATCCGCCTAGAATATAACTTCTAAGAGCATACCAAAATAATTCATGAAAATAACTATGTTTTAAAGCTCACCAATGTCGCAAATCTCCTTCCATGCTGCTCAAAATCTTATTTTCTTCCTATACTGTAAATGTGGGGGAAAAATATGCGCTTGTCACCCAGTGAGTGAAATTTCTGAAATAAATGTATTTTGTAAACTATTTTTGAAAACATAATTTATTTCATAGTGTTTTTGCAACTAGAAATCAAAACATACTTGCCAACAATAATTGTTCATAAGGATCATAGAATAATCATCTGTGGCATAACTGAAAAACTGTAATATATAAGAAATCCCATCAAAATGTACCCAACTAAATCATATGCTAAATCAAAACATACTTGCCAACAATAATTGCATGTTCAGAAGGATCATAGAATAATCATCTGTGGCATAATTGAAAAACTGTAATATATAAGAAATCCCATCAAAAGGTACCCAACTAAATCATATGCTAAAGCTGGAATCTGTATCTAGTCATACGTATGCGCGAAGACTGCTAAACACCTCCTTACCTGGCCCAAAGCCCATTTGGGTACAAAAGTGGGTCCCAAAGACCTCATATTTGCACTCTTACACATGTGCCATAGGCCCCCTCCGTGCATAAGAGTTGATCGTAAGATCTTCTGAACACGGGCCATAGGCCCCCTCCATGACAGAGCCTTAAGATCTGGAATAAAATCATCTGGTACATCGGTCAAATGCCCCCTTCGTACACTAGAACAAGAACAGGTAACAACATCAGGTACGTGATTTTGAAATCATATATTCTCAACTTGACTAATTATATTCGTAAAAGGTGATAATAAAACCATCAACTTTAAACAAGCGTGATTACAAAACATTTATTCTGGTAAACATGCTTATCGTATAATCATGCTAAAAATCATTGATTTCAAAGTTTTTTGTAACTTAAAGAAAATCAATGTAATAGAAAACTTGCATAACGTAAATTCTTTTGAGTTTTTAAAAGAATAACTTTTTCTACTTACAGAACAACTAATTGGAATCTAGATGGGCCATAGGCCTAATCCAATCTCCATATCATCTCCTGAAATAACGATATAAATCTTTTGTATCAAAATCAATCATATCCAACCATTAAAAATCGACTAATAATAATAATTTAATTCTTTTACATTCTTCTCCTGACTAAAATTAAGGAAATATATACTTTATGCTTTTCTTTTCTATCAAAATCCATAATTCCCCAAATCGTGATTAATAATTATAAAATGCAACCAAGCTCTCTTTTAGTCCTTGTTCCCCATTTTTCATCCAATCACATGCCCTTACTTATTAAATTCCCAACATACTTCACGTTTCGCACCCATAAAAGATTCTATCGTTTGAAAATTTCCGTATACTAATGACCCATTTCCATAACCAAAAGCATGAAATTTGCACAATTATGATATAATACCCATTTCCTTTCACTGCCCCTTTCTTCTTATTTAATTTTAATCCCTTAATCTACACTTATATATACTGCAAATAAAGTATTTAGAATTATGTAATCATAACAAAATCAAAGATCAAAGTACTAATTTAAAAACCCCCCATTTCTTTACTCACCTCTTTTTCAATTCTACCATTAATAAGCACATGATCAAGGCTTTCCTCACTCTGCCAGGATTAACACTTAGAAGGAAGAAGCATACGGCCCATTTTATTTTTCAAGATCTCATCGGTGGGTATCAAATTATGCAACACTTTACAATTAAAAATGGAGATTTTGAGAGGGATAGATTGCAGCCATATGTGTTTATAGGATGATTGAAAAGTACTTTTGATTCTAAACATTCCCAAGCAGCTGGATTGCAGTGTATAATCTCACCCGAGGAAATCAGGGGCCAAAAAAAATCTATCTGGCGTGTCCTTGAAATAAATCTGATATATTTCTTCCACTTTAGCTTCAGGTAGTTTAATGTTAAGTTAATGACATCTCATCCTTCAAGATGCATAAAGTCTTTGACATATGTGTTATCAAGTTAAGCAGTAGGCAGAGTATAGGCTGAAGACCCAGAATATAACCATTTATCGTGCCAGAATGATATGTGCCCTCTTCCAATTTTCCAAGCAATGTTAGGTTCCACAAATTCTCTAACTGATAATAGTCTTCTCCATACAGGGGAGTCTTTTTGTTTCAAATGTAAGGTTTGTTATTTCAGCAATAATTTGCCTTAATGAACCAACTCCACATAGATTTTTGTGCCTTAAACTTTCACCAAAGTTTGCAATCAAAAGCTCTATTGATTTCTATGATAACCCATTTTTTCATTAGTCAAAAGTCAAGGAATAACTTAGAATGGGTGTTTGGGGATTAAATTGTAATTATACAATACTTATCCAATAAATAAGAGGATAAGTGATTAACTTTCTCAACATGGGGATAGAGAAGATGCAGAGAATGGGCCTCAGAATGAAACCAAGAAAATGAGGGGAAAAAAGAAGAAGAAAGGGGAAAAAATGGAAGAAATAGAAGTCGACCTTTGAGTCTTGAGTTTTCACTTGTGCAATTCCTTCCTAATTTCATAAAGTAAGTAGAATTATATTAATTAAGTTTCTAGAGTTTATGAACAATTTACATTTTATCGAATTCTTAGCAATAATTGAAAGATGTTTGCGTGTTTTGAGGTATTAAACTTGAAGTATGTCAAAGAAGTATATATTATAAGGTTGATATTAAAGTAATTCAATTTCTGAATTAGGTTTATGAAATAGAAGCTTATACTTTGGTTTTCTTGTGCTTATATGTTGTTAAACACTTGAATTTAGGATTTAAGGTTTTGATTTCGCCATTTTTGAGCAATTTTAAATTATTTTTTGTGCAATTCACACAAAGGTGCTATTTTTGAAATTGTTACAAGAAAAATGCTATTTTTGTCAATAGTTTGGAGATAGGTTTCATATATACAAAAATTAGTACCAGCATTCAAAATTTTGGAAATGTGGTGCCGTTTTTGTCAACCATTGGGTTTTCTTAGAAATTTTAATATGGAAATCAGACTAAGTAGGGGTAATTACACCAAATAATACCTTTAGATTTAAAAATTTTAAAATCAGGTATCTCAAAACTATTTTATTAAATCAGTTGAAACAAAACTCAAACCTTAATCGTTTTTCCCTTTCTCTAACCACTCCCGTCTATCTTCTAAAACAAAACTCTCCAAATTCTAAACTTCATCCAAATCCGTTAACATCCCAATTTTGTTTCACTCTTTCCATGGCACCAAAAGTTGAGAAGAAGCCAGCAGAGAAGAAGCCGACTGAGAAGAAGCCCGCTACTGAGAAGAAGCTTGCTTTCGAGAAGACCCCGGTGGCAGAAAAGGCACCCACGGAGAAGAAGCCCGCTTTCGAGCAGGCCCCGGTGGCAGAAAAGGCACCCACGTAGAAGAAGCCTGCTTTCGAGAAGGCCCCGGTGGCAGAAAAGGCACCCACGTAGAAGAAGCCCGCTTTAGAGAAGGCCCCGGTGGCAGAAAAGGCACCCACAGAGAAGAAGCCCAAGGCCGACAAAAAACTCCCAAAAGAAGCTAGCTCTCTGCCGGAGAATTGGCCAAACACGCTGTTGATACAGCACGGTGTCGATCTGCAATGATCGGCACCGATGATGAGTTCCGGAGTGGCTCAACGAGCGTTGACCCGTTGCACGTGCCCGTAGGACCAATAACGAGACAAAGAGCCAAAAGAATCAAGCAGGCAATGCAAGGATTCATGCAAGCGTGGATGGACGAGTGCTCTAGTGCAAAGACTTCATTTACGTTGCATAAGAATGTGGAAGAGGAGCCAAAGTTATTGCAATGCATTTGGATCAAGGAAGAACAAGAAATTGGGCAGCAATTGAATCACGGCCGTAAAGTCTGAAATCACGGCCGTAATGGATTCACGGCCGTAAAGCCAAAATTACGGCCGTAACACTACAATGACGAAATTATGCAGAAGAGGACTTACGGCCGTAACCCACATCTTCACGGCCGTAAAGAGTTTTGTAGTTTTAATCCAGAATATTGATTACGGCCGTAACAAATGTTTTCAATTTTAATCCGTAGCTTGCTTACGGCCGTAAACTCATAAGTCACGGCCGTAACTTAGGTTCCGTATTTTAAGATGCGTTTTGGGCTTTTTAGTTTAGGTTGAATTCTAGTTTATTTTTAGTTGCTTTATTTTCTTTGCCTATATATAGGGCTTTATTCAGCATTGTAAAATACAACTTTTTATCTTGAGATTAATGATATCGAAGGTGAGATATTCCCTTATATTTTCTTCGTGTTCTCGTCGAACAAATTAAACTTATCAAAGGATTTGAAAACCTTTGTGGCGTTTCCCCTTTGTGGTTCTTATCTCCGCATCGTAACGGGTTTTGGGTTTAATATACCTATAGTTCTTGCGTCGTGAGGTCATGGTTTCATTGTTACCGTCTACTATCTTGGATTTTAGAGCTTTCCGGCGTTTAATTCCGCGTGTTCTTGGTGATCCCCGTATCGGATCACATCATCTGGTATCAACGAGCGTTGACCCGTTGCACGTGCCCGTAGGACCAATAACGAGACATAGAGCCAAAAGAATCAAGCAGGCAATGCAAGGATTCATGCAAGCGTGGATGGACGAGTGCTCTAGTGCAAAGACTTCATTTACGTTGCATAAGAATGTGGAAGAGGAGCCAAAGTTATTGCAATGCATTTGGATCAAGGAAGAACAAGAAATTGGGCAGCAATTGAATCACGGCCATAAAGTCTGATATCACGGCCGTAAAGCCAAAATTACGGCCGTAACACTACAATGGCGAAATTATGCAGAAGAGGACTTACGGCCGTAACCCACATCTTCACGGCCGTAAAGGGTATTGTCACGGCCGTAACAAATGTTTTCAATTTTAATCCGTAGCTTGCTTACGGCCGTAACTTAGGTTCCGCATTTTAAGATGCGTTTTGGGCTTTTTAGTTTAGGTTGAATTCTAGTTTATTTTTAGTTGCTTTATTTTCTTTGCCTATATATAGGGCTTTATTCAGCATTGTAAAATACAAATTTTTATCTTGAGATTAATGATATTGAAGGTGAGATATTTCCTTATATTTTCTTTGTGTTCTCGTCGAACAAATTAAACTTATCAAAGGATTTGACAACCTTTGTGGCGTTCCCCCTTTGTGGTTCTTATCTCCGCATCGTAACGGGTTTTGGGTTTAATATACCCATAGTTCTTGCGTCGTGAGGTCAGGGTTGGATTGTTACCGTCTACTATCTTGGATTTTAGAGCTTTCCGACGTTTAATTCCGCGTGTTCTTGGTGATCCCCGTATTGGATCACATCATCTGGTATCAGAGCCTGTCTCTAAATCCAATTATTTAGTATTCCAGTTCTTTTTTTCTATTTCCAGTTATTAATCATTCAAAAAAAAAAAAATTTCATTCCAATTCCTGTTTCTTGAAATTTCTCCAGAAAAATTCAAGATTTGCAAATTTCTGTTTTCTTGTTCTTGATTATTCTTGTTGGATAGGATAAAAAAAAAAAAAAAAATTTCCTAAAATTACAAAAAAAAAAAAGAAAAGAAAAGAGATAGTTGTTGATTTGAACAAGAAATCAAGAAAATAATCTTGGGAAAATCTTTTCAACAAATCCTTGTTTCCATAAAATTCCTTATTCTTGTTTCCATAAAACTTCTTCTTGCAATAGAATTCTTATTTCCATAATTTCTTTCTTAAATTTCCTAATTCCAATATTTTCCATCAACTTTCCTTATTTGCACTTTGGGGTTTATTCCACAAGGACCAAATTCGTGACTAGTTTAGTGGGTTCTTTGAGAACGTGGGAAAAAAGGGAATAGAGAGGAAAAAGGCAGAGTGGTGAGAATAATAGAGGGAAAAAGCCAAATTGAGTGATACACGAGCGATAAAACACGTGAGGATCTTTATTTAATTTTTTTTTCTTTTCTTTATTACTAACCATGTCACAGAAAGAAGTTTCGTCGACGGAAAAGGATCTTCAAGATTTTAAAATGCTTGCAATGGTGGAGGAACGGTTTGCAAAATGGGAGGCGAGGTTGGATGCCAAGTTGGAAGCAAAATTTGGTCCACAATCCGGCGAGAATGTGGGAAGGGTAAATAATCCGGGGGAGACACGTGGTGCGGGAATTGCTCAACCACGTCAGGATCAACAACGCAATTTTCCTAATTTACGGAGACCACTAAGGTATGACTTCAACCCACAATTTAGAGCTAGGAATGAACGTGTTGAGGTTGTTGATAGTGATGAGGATAGTGGTGAATTGTCTATTACTAGTGTTGGTAGGAGACGAGATCGGGGAGAAAGACATTATAGGGGATATAGGCGTAATCGTAGGGATGATGTCGATGGACATGTTGGTAACATTAAAATGTCCATTCCCTCGTTTCAGGGTAAGAGTAATCCGGACGTTTATTTTGAATGGGAAAAGAGGGTAGAATTAATTTTTGATTGTCATAATTATTCTGAAGCTAAAAAGGTTAAATTGACAGTCGTAGAATTTACTGATTATGCTATAGTATGGTGGGATCAATTGGTTACTAGTAAAAGGAGAAATGGGGAGAGGCCTATTGAAACTTGGGATGAGTTGAAGGCCCTTATGAGAAAACGGTTTGTGCCTGGACATTACTATAGGGATCTCTACCAAAAACTACAAACCCTTTCCCAAGGTAGTAAGAGTGTGGAGGATTACCATAGGGAGATGGAGGTTGCCATGATTAGGGAAAATATAGAGGAAGACCCGGAGGCAACCATGGCTAGGTTTTTAAATGGTTTAAATCGAGATATTGCTAATGTTATTGAATTGCAGCATTATATCGATTTGGAGGAAATGCTTCACGTGGCCATGAAGGTGGAGCGACAACTAAAAAGGAAGGGAACTTCAAAATTCTCTACAATTTCTAATTCTTTTGGTAAGTCTACATGGAGTGGGACTTCTAAAAATGAGGGGGTTGTACAGAAAACTAAATTTGAGGCACCGAAGGGAAAAGTAGAGCCACCCAACAAAGGTAAAATTGCTTCTGATTCTCAAACTCCTAGGACTAGAGATATTCGTTGTTTTAAATGTTCCGGCTTAGGACATATTTCTTCACAATGTCCAAATAAACGAATTTTTGTTTTGCGTGATGGGGTATTAAGTTCGGAGGATGAGAAAGAGAGAGAGGTGGAGGATGAGTATAAGGATATGCCAGCTCTAGAGGATGTTAGTGAAAATGATGATGTGGATTATGCAGTAGCTAAATCACTTGTCACTAGGAGAGCCCTTAGTACTCAAGTTAAGGTGGAAGAGTCGGGTGAGCAGCGAGAAAATATATTTCATACTAGGTATTTTGTGAATAACAAGGTGTGTAGTTTGATAATAGATGGGGGTAGTTGTGCGAACTTTGCTAGCACTACTCTAGTGGAGAAACTGTGCCTACCTATACTAAAATACCCTAGGCCATATAAGCTACAGTGGTTAAATGAATCGGGTGAGATTAAGGTAAATAAACAGGTGGTAGTTGATTTGGCGATTGGGAAGTATGAAGATAGCGTGGTTTGTGATGTGGTACCCATGCATGCGGGGCACATCTTGTTGGGCAGGCCATGGAAATTCGATAGGAAGGTTATTCATGATGGATTTAAAAATAGGTATACCTTCACTAAGGATGGGAAAAATATCAAACTAATGCCTTTATCACCTCAACAGGTCTATGAAGACCAATTGAAATTAAAAGGTGAGGAAGAGAGAAAGAGGGTCGGGACCACGTTCCCGGAAAAAGGAGAGTTGAGTGAACAGAAGAGGGTCGGGACCACGATCCCGGAAAAAGGAGAGTTGTGTGAAAAACCGAGAGTTGGGACCACGATCCCAGAAAAAGGAGAGGGTGTGAAGAGTGCCAGTAAAAGGGAGAAAACAAAGGTGAGCTTCTACGCAAAACAGAGTGATATCACCAAAGCTATTTCTACAAATAAGCCAGTGATTTTACTAATGTACAAGGAATCTCTCCTTGTACTTGATGAAGCTAACCACTCCCTCCCCAGTTTAGCTGTGTCTCTTTTGCAGGAATTTGCAGATTTATTTCCCGAGGAGATTCCTAGTGGGCTGCCGCCAATTCGAGGGATTGAACACCATATTGACTTCATGCCAGGAGCAGTCATTTCAAACAGGCCAGCTTATAGGAGCAATCCCGAAGAGACCAAAGAGCTACAAAAGCAGGTTGAAGAGCTGTTGAAAAAGGGCTATGTTCAGGAAAGCATGAGCCCATGTGCAGTACCAGTTTTGTTGTTTCCAAAAAAAGATGGGACTTGGAGGATGTGCGTGGATTGTAGAGCAGTCAACAATATTACGGTAAAGTATCGCCATCCCATACCTAGACTTGATGATATGCTTGATGAACTTTATGGTGCTAGTATTTTTAGTAAGATAGATCTTAAGAGTGGTTATCACCAAATTCGTATGAAAGAAGGTGATGAATGGAAAACCGCCTTCAAAACCAAATATGGTTTATATGAATGGATGGTTATGCCGTTCGGCCTCTCAAATGCACCCAGTACTTTTATGAGATTAATGAATCATATCGTGCGTGCTTACATTGGTAAATTCGTTGTGGTATACTTTGATGACATTTTGGTATATAGTAAGAACTTAGGTGATCACATTGAACATTTAAGATCTGTTTTGGAAGTTTTAAAAACTGAAAAACTATATGCTAATTTTAAAAAGTGTACTTTTTGTGTGGAAAAGGTAATTTTTCTTGGTTTTGTCGTTAGTGCAAATGGTGTTGAGGTAGATGAGGAGAAAATTCGTGCTATTAAAGAATGGCCAACTCCCAAAACTATTACGGAGGTTAGGAGCTTCCACGGGTTAGCTGGGTTTTATAGGAGATTTGTTAAATATTTTAGCACACTTGCAGCACCACTCACAGAAATAGTCAAGAAAAGTGTAGGATTCCATTGGGGGGTAACACAAGAAAATGCTTTTAAAATGCTTAAGGATAGGTTATGTTCTGCACCGGTTTTGGCTTTACCTAACTTTAACCGAACCTTTGAGATTGAGTGTGATGCATCAGGAATAGGTATTGGAGCCGTTCTTATGCAGGAAAAAAGGCCGCTTGCATTTTTCAGTGAAAAGCTGAGTGGGACAGTTTTGAATTATCCTACGTACGACAAGGAGCTTTATGCTCTTGTTCGTGCCTTGGAGACATGGCAGCACTATCTGTGGCCAAAGAAATTCGTCGTACACACTGACCAAGAGTCACTGAAACACCTCAAGGGACAAGATGAACGGAGCAGTTTGGACGGGGCGAAAAAGGCTAAACTTGTGAAGGCACTTCATGAAAAGGTGAAAGAACAAATTGAAAATAAAAATGAGAGTTATGCGACTCATGCCAACAAAGGTAGGAGGCAAGTGACGTTCGAGCCAGGTGATTGGGTGTGGGTGCACTTGCGAAAGGAGCGATTCCCAACCCTAAGAAAGTCTAAGTTGCTGCCAAGAGGCGATGGACCTTTTCAGATCCTTGAAAAGATAAATGAGAATGCATATAAACTCGATCTTCCAGGTGAGTATAACGTGTCTGCTTCTTTTAATGTTGCTGATCTTTCTCTGTTTGATGCAGGTGATGATTCGAGGACGAATCATTTTCAACAGGGAGGGGATGATGAGTTCCGGAGTGGCTCAACGAGCGTTGACCCATTGCACGTGCCCGTAGGACCAATAACGAGACAAAGAGCCAAAAGAATCAAGCAGGCAATGCAAGGATTCATACAAGCGTGGATGGACGAGTGCTCTAGTGCAAAGACTTCATTTACGTTGCATAAGAATGTGGAAGAGGAGCCAAAGTTATTGCAATGCATTTGGATCAAGGAAGAACAAGAAATTGGACAGCAATTGAATCACGGCCGTAAAGTCTGATATCACGTCCGTAACGGATTCACGGCCGTAAAGCCAAAATTACGGCTGTAACACTACAATGGGGAAATTATGCAGAAGAGGACTTACGGCCGTAACCCACATCTTCACGGCCGTAAAGAGTTTTGTAGTTTTAATCCAGAATATTGATTACGGCCGTAAAGGGTATTGTCACGGCCGTAACAAATGTTTTCAATTTTAATCCGTAGCTTGCTTACGGCCGTAAACTCATAAGTCACGGCCGTAACTTAGGTTCCGTATTTTAAGATGTGTTTTGGGCTTTTTAGTTTATGTTGAATTCTAGTTTATTTTTAGTTGCTTTATTTTCTTTGCCTATATATAGGGCTTTATTCAGCATTGTAAAATACAACTTTTTATCTTGAGATTAATGATATTGAAGGTGAGATATTCCCTTATATTTTCTTCGTGTTCTCGTCGAACAAATTAAACTTATCAAAGGATTTGACAACCTTTGTGGCATTCCCCCTTTGTGGTTCTTATCTCCGCATCGTAACGGGTTTTGGGTTTAATATACCCATAGTTCTTGCGTCGTGAGGTCAGGGTTGCATTGTTACCGTCTACTATCTTGGATTTTAGAGCTTTCCGGCGTTTAATTCCGCGTGTTCTTGGTGATCCCCGTATCGGATCACGTCAACTGATCTGTATTATTGAGTATGCACTGGTAGTGCTATGCTATGATGGAAGTGTGTGGATGTTAGGAGATGGTAGTTGTGGTGCGATGTTGCTTGAACAACGTTTGAGTGATGTGGTATAGTGGTGGTGTTGTTACTGATAGATTTATGTTGGTGTTGATGCATATTGTGAGGGTGGTGATGAAACCGTGGAGGGCTGTGTTTGGGTGCTATGTTTTGTTGGTGGTGATCGGTGGTGGTAATTAATTACAATTGTAACTGATTACAATTGAAATAAAATTACGATTGTAATTAATTGCAAAACTGAAATAAGGTGGTGGTGGTGGTGGAGGAGGCGGTGGCCGTGGCGGCGGTGGCCGTGGTGGTGATTGGTTACAAATTAGGCAGTGATCGGTAGTGGTAATTAATTACAATTTTAATTAAAATTACAATTATAACTAATTACAAATTGAAATAAAGCTACAATTGTAATTAATTACAAAACTGAATTAAGTTACTATTGTATTTTGCGACGGTGGTCCAACAACGGTGGTTTTGGCGGTGGTTGATTACAAATTATATTAATGTAATTAATTATAAATTATGAATTACACTAATTTTTTACTAATTCATAAGTTACAATTGTAATTAATTACAAAATTGAAATAAAGTTACAGTTGTAATTAATTACAAAAGCTGATTTTGATTAAAAAAAAAATAAAACTGATTTTGAAAATTATTTTGATACTTCTGTAATTAGTTACAAATCACTTGATTACAAAAATTTTCATACCTAAATATGTGTAATTTTGTACTTAACCCTTCATACTTTCAGATTTAAAATTTTTATAATCAGGTTATTAGAAACTATTTTATTAAATCAGGTAATTATAAATCAAAAGTTTGGGAAAAACTTTCGAAACACTATAGAGAAATTGAAGCAATGATTTTCTACTTCAAGGTTCGACCTAAAGCCGGAGACTTAACGATATTTATGGGCCTTGAAAAGTACAGGAATGGAGAGCTCATCAAATATGGTTTCCCGATGGTTTTAGACTTGTTTTAGTGGAGCTTCGTTCATCTCCTCTCTCTTCCACCTAGTTTGTGTCAATTTCTTGGTTTGGCTTCTGCCTTCAGTCTTAGCCCTTTTTGGACGGTGCTTCTCTACCTCTAGCCTCACGATTTTCTTCTTCTGCAGTCTGGTTTGGACGATGCTTCTCTGCATATATATAGTCTAGTTATACAGGGAATGATGGATACCACAGGGCGACCCACAGTTCCATCACGCTGGAATTGGTTCAAAAATTAGGACTTCCTACTGTGGGGGCCACTAATTATTGAGTAGTAATGGATATTTGAACAATCTATGAAGGGAAAGGGAATCTTTTGTGAGGTAGTTCTAGAACTGCAGGGCTTACGGTGGTTGAATATTAGTAGTGATGGTTAGTGGTGATGATTTTAGATGATTATTGTTGGAGGTGATCGGTGGTGGTGGTGATGGTGATTGGTTAAAATTGTAATTAAAATTTCAATTGTAACTAATTATAAATTGACATAAATTTATAATTATAATTAATTACAAAATTAAAATAAAATTACAATTTTATTTTCAACGGTGGTTGTAGTAGTGGCTAATTACAAATTACACTAATATTTTACTAATTCATAAGTTACAATTGCAATTAATTACAAAATTGAAATAAAGTTACAATTGTAATTTTTTATAAACTGATAAATAAATTTAATTAAGTTATAATTACAGTTGTAATTAAGGTGAGTGTAACTAATTAAATCTTGTAAATAATTCAATTAATTTCAACAAAAAGATCTATCATGTTTTACAATTTTATTAGTTACAATTGTAATTAATCGAAATATTAAAAGAAAATTACAATTGTAATTAATTACAAAATCTGATTAATTACAGTTGTAGTTAAAATTATAATTGTAACTAATTACAAATTTGAAATCAAGTTACAATTGTATTTTTTACAGTGATTATTGGTGGTAGTTGGTGGTGATTGTTTTAGGTGGTGGTGGTGGTGGTGGTTATAATTGTATTTAATAGCAAAATTGAAATAAAATTACAATTGTAATTAATTTAAATTGTAACTGATGACCAAATGTAATTAAGTTGTAATTAAGGTGAATGTAACTAATTTCATTATTTTTAACAAGAAAATATGTCATGTTTTATGAATTGCAACTTAATTGCAATTAATTAGTTAGTTACACTTGTAATTGATCACAAAATTTAAATTAAGGTACAATTGTAATTAATTACAGACAGTCAATATGATTTGCCTACAAAATCTGATTAATTGCAGTTGTAGTTAAAATTAAAATTGTAACTTACAAATTTGAAATAAAGTTACAATTTTATTTTCGATGGTGGTTATCGGTGGTTGTTAGTGGTGATTGTTTTAGGTGGTGGTGGTTACAATTGTATTTAATAGCAAAATTGAAATAAAATTACAATTGTAATTAATTTTAAATTGTAACTAATAACCAAATGTAATGAAGTTGTAATTAAGGTGAATGTAACTAATTCAATTATTTTTAACAAGAAAATATGTCATGTTTTATGAATTGCAACTTAATTGTAAATAATTAGTTAGTTACATTTATAATTGATCACAAATTTGAAATTAAGTTACAATTGTAATTAATTACAAATAGTCAATATGATTTGCCTGATTACCTGATTTTGGTAATATGTTTTACATTCTTAAAATAATTTTCAGAATGCCTGATATAAAAAATTAAGCCCCTTCAAGATTTGTATTTGTGTACTTAACCCGACTAAGTAATCGTTATTAAGGATATGATGTTAAATGAACTCTTGTAAAGAAATTAAATGTTGTTAGTGATTTTAATTCGGATAAAAAGTTGGAAACTTTATGCATCGAGTTATTATTAACTAATTCTTATTCCAAATTATAGGAGTATTGCTTGAGGCACTTATATTAGTAAATATGATTTCTCGGACAAATATGATATTTCAAATTTTGTACAATGGATTAAGGAGACGAAGAGAAGACTGGAAATGCCTAGATACCTAGCTAGTTCATTGTGAGAACTCGGTGAATGGAAGAACTTAATTATTTTCAAATGTTGATAAAATGCTTATATGGTTACGTTAAATGTGATTCAATGAAATGTTATGAGAATATGAGATTTACGGAATTAGAAAAGATTATATGTTGAAAGAAATATGAGACATGTGATATTTGAATTCCACCAAAAAGTACCTGTGATTATGCACTTCTTCTAGTTCACTGAGGGACTTTGACCATGTTCTACACTACACTGAGGGGTCTTTGACCAGGTATGATAATACCATCAGTTGGTGTTGACTGTGTATGATATAGTTCACTGAGGGGTCTTATTCATGTTCTAAAATTGATTATCAGAGCTCTTTTTTGTTAGCCTGAGAGCCTGAGAGGTAGTCTTTTAGCATATGACCAGAGTACAAATTATATTCAGTGGGTACATTTTGGTGATATTTGTTAGGATATGGTCATACCTAGAGATTTCAAAATGTGATGACATATTATATTTATATGATGAGAATATGTCATTGATTTGACTAGAGATTGATATTTTTCAGCACTAAGAGAATGTCTTACATTTTGACTATGATTATATGGTATTATACTATGAAATATTACATGATATGAAACTGAATTTTAGATAAATGAGTATAAATGGAAAAGTATAGCTATTTTTGAAATTGTCCACTCACTAAGCTATCAACTCATTACTTTTCCTAACAGGTAATTGTTGAGTTTTGATATCCTAAAGACCCTCTTGATTTTGGAGCCACATTCATATGACATGTGTAGGTTAATATTTCATTGAAAGCATTTAAATACCAGCTTGGATCAGCATTCTTTTTGAAACAAAATGATTTTCATTATTTAGCACTTGATGAGTAGTATATAATAGTCAGCCTCGTGGTGGGTCAAGTATCTAGCTGTCATACATCATTGGCGCAAGTCATGTCTCGAGTCTGTTATGGTGATTTCTAGATGGGTCGTGTCAAGTTGGTATCAGATCATGGTCTTTAAAGTCTAGAAATTTTCATTGATTATGCATTAGCATTTCATTCATATTCTGTGTCTAAACACATGTCATGGTAGCTAAAATCAAAGGCTTTCAGCTCTCTTTTAACTCATGTTGTTAGTCGAAGGTATGAAAGTCAATAATATGAAAGAATATTTTTACTAGATTCATGTGTGCGAAGATATTATTTTCAAGGATAAGATGATTGAAAGAGTTATTAGTTGTTTATTACTATTGTGGTGTATGTAAGCTAGTATATAATAAGAGTACAACTTTGAATAGATTATCGATTTAGAGTTTGAGTTTCGATGATTTTCCAAATTCTTTATTTATAGACATTCGAAGTGGTGAAGTATAGAACCCCTTAAGTATTAATGTATATTTGAATTTATATGATTATTTGAGGTATACATAAGAAAATATCAAGTTATATCTTGTAGGATAAGTGAAAGAAATGTTGTGACATTCTTGTAAAGAATCTTAATTATTCTGAAGCTAATGTTTATTAATGTTATTTTGAATTTTGTGGTATGTTTTTGCTACTTACTTATATGAGAAAATGTTAGAAATCTTTATAGTGTATAAATGTAATATATGATAAGATTCTCGCATATAATAAAGTGATGATATTATGTTGAATGTGATTGGTGAACAATATGTTGTAGGGCATTTTACGCAGTGATGAAATTAATATTCATGTGACTTCTATCATTTTAATCATATTTGGGATATTTGATTATAAGATATGTGAGAAAAATAAAGATAGACAACACCATTCCCATCCATTACAAGATAAGCCATCTCCTACAAAAGCAATAATATTTAATAAGAACAAGTTATGGAAGAGTCGAAAAGCATTTGAACAACTTAATTATTTCAATAAATAAGATTTTGAATAAAACTAGCTAAACAAACTGAATTCATTGATGCTCGCAATAGATTGAGATTTTAAAATTTAGTTTAACTTTAATTTAAGAATCAATAAGAGGAAGTATCATGAATTATCTTGTGATCACCCAAGGATAATCACTAGCACCCTTGACAAACACTTCTCACAGTCCTTAGTGAGAACCAAGCAAAGAGGAAAATATTAATGATAGGATATGATATTTCTTTTTAGGATACTAGGATAGGATATTTCTTTTTATATGCTTCCCCACAACACAACCAAGCAAAGAGGAAAATATTAACAGAAAAACTCTTTGAGCTATATTTTATCAGTATTTCCTCCTAAATAAACACAACCCAGAAAAAAAATCAAATCTTTTTTTATGGGAATTATAGACAAAGAAATAAATTATTACCTCTTCATTGGCCATAAAATAATACTGATGAAATAAAATTTTGACGGGGAATCAAACCAGAAGGAGAAGAAGAATTTATAAAGGAAAAAAAAAAAATAGTTTTGAATTGCAATGTAGGTGAATTGAACAGGTGACCTTCACGTCACCTTTTGTTGCAACCAGTTGAGCTACCCCAGTTATTGGCACTATTAGGCATTTTCCGCAATTTGAGCTTTGGTTGTTTTTGCTATAAAATGCCCAAAACAATGATTTGGGCGTTTTGTGTTTTATGTGTAATTTTTTCAAAAATGAATTTTCGAAATTGGAAAGAGAATGCGTTTTTTGCGTTTTTCAAAAATAAAAACAGAAAATGTCCTAAAAACAGTATAGAGATCATAGCCTAAACTAATTGAACAAGAAGGAACTTATTGCATTACCTCCAGAGAATTAGAAACCACATTGTCCTTCCCATGATGATTTTCAATCTTGTAGTTATATATATATATAATATATATATATATATATATATATATATTATATATATATATATATATATATATATATATATATATATATATATATATATATATATTTTATCAATTAACATGTTCTTTTCTTTAAGTTCAACTCTTTCAAGTCAGAAATAAACTTTAGGTTTTATGATCTTTAATATCTAACATATCTCGTTATACAAGTAGTGCCTCAAAATCTTCAATGCTATAGCAACTGCAGCAAGCTCTAAGTCTTGTGTATGATAATTCAGTTTATGTTTCTTCAACTGTCTAGAAGCATATGCTATAATTGCAATGACTCAGAATATTTGAGCTACTTAAAAGTATTTTAGAAATTTATTTTACATGAGTTTGATATATAAATGAATATATTTGGTTTAATGCACATTTTACGTCTCTTTTCGAGATGAATGTTTTACTATTTTTACTCATTTTTATATCCTTTCGGATCATTTGACATATCTAACATATGATACTCAGAATGGACTTCATAAATATGTAATCAATTTGAAAGTTTGACCGATGAATCAAAGTCGGTGAATTTTTAAAGTTAGCACGTTATAGTAATTCTCGAAAGCTTAATTCTAAATAGCCTACTTTGATGTTTCATAACTTTTGCTATGGATTTTCATTTTGCACATGATTAATGATTTGAGAAACTAGACTTTGAGCTTCTTGAAATGGTATATTGGATGTATAGTTGGGATAATGACAATTTTTCCAAAAATAAGAAGAAAGGTGACGCATGCAAAGAAAATTAAAAAATGGTAATTTTGAGTGGCCAGCTTTGGATGGCCATAACTTTTTTAACGATTGCACTACAAGAAACTGGCGCAACAGCGACGAGATTGCACTACAAGAAACTGGCGCAACAGCGACGAAATTTAGCGACAACAGAAAAAGTCGTCGCTAATACCTACCCTATTTAGATGACAATTTTTTCGTCACATATACGCCAACTATTAGCGACGACTCATAAAGTCGTCCCTAATACAAGAGACAATTGCAACGAAAAAAAATGTCATTGCAATAGGGTGGGTATTAGCGACGACTTTACTGTCGTCCCAACATAATTAACAACGACTTTTTTTAGCCGTCTCTAATATATAGTATTAGCGACGACTAAGTCGTCGCTAACTTTTTTTAGCGACGACTTTTCATAGTCGTCTCTAATACTATATATTAGCGATTTTCAATTTTTTTTAATACATACATACATATATATATATATATAAACATGTAATATTATATTTAGTTTTGTTCAATTTTTTTTTTAATTCGCTTACTATATATTTATACAATTTCTAACTAATATATATTAGTTAAAACAAAAACAAATACAAGAATTGAGTTTCCCTAATGGTTTAGACAGCGCCACATAACCCTTTGGACAAGGGTTCGAATCCATAATGCACATATATATCATAGGAATTAAAAAAAAATGCTTGGATTGGCGGGTCAGGTCGAAATTGGGCCGGTGGAGCAAGTCACCAAAAAAAAAAATTTAATAAAATATTTTAATTATTAGAGACAACAAAGTCGTCGCTAAAAGTCTTCGCAATAGACTGTCAAGCAATAGAGACGACTGTGTCGTCGCTATTTAGAATCAACCACGGACCTAAAGGGACGACTTTGTCGTCGCTATTGAGCAATAGAGACGATTTTTGGCCTTTCAGCGATGACAAACGTCATCGCTGTTGAGTGATTTTCTTGTAGTGTTGACACTTCAATGAGAATTAGATCATTGTAAAGTATGCCGTGAATACTTCAAAACGGTACCAAGAAGTGTCCCAACCAATATCATTTACATCTTCGAAAATATCCATGAACTTGCCTACCTAAAATTCGAAATAAAGCTTATTAAATAGATATATATTGAAGAGATTGGTGACACCTAGAAACATAATTGTTTACCAGTACCTACTACCCGTTGTGAAATATATAGGACAATCTGGGAAAAAAAACTAATAAACTCCAAGGCATGAAAATCTTTATCTTTTAAGATATGTTTCTCTCCTATCCAACAAAGTCACGACTGGGTATGATAGAAAATCTCATACAATGGAGGTGTTTGATTCAAACTGTGACTATTTGATCAAACCAAGAATACACTATACAAGGGAACTGATGATGCCACAAAAAAAAGAGAGAAGAATACAAATAATGAATTTGCTTTGAATGTGTTTTGCAAATGAGAATTCGCCCAGAATATATAGAGATGGAGGCAATCATTTGAATATGCGTGTCTCTTGGAACGAATGAACGCATCTGTTGGAAGAAACTTTTAAAAATGAACTGATGCTTTGGTTGGAGAACAACAATATGCCAAAAGAAAAATAGAAGAATAAAAATAATTATTAGTGTTACCTTTTCATGAGTTTGTTGGTTAGTCGTTAATGCTTGAACTTAGAAATTATCGCTGGTGACGATTTATTTTAAAGACTTACATAAATGGTGATCGGATAGACAAATAATGAGTGAGCAAATTATTTTTTTGCAATTTTATCAGTGTACAAAGGAACAATTAGTTGGTCACATAGAATTATTTAGAAGGATGCATTCCACAACCAAAGGGTGGGATAACCAAATAGCTGAATCATGATATGTAAGATTTATGACTCATTACACATAAATGTATTGTATAATAAATATTATTCATTCTAATATGTTTGTTCTTTGTTATAGAATGAGATGGTGGAATTGCAACAATTACAAGCACAACTAGAAGATGATGCATCTATAATGGATTAAGTAGCAATATGTGCTCAAGTCTATAATGGATGAAGTAGCAATATGTGCTCAAGTCCTTGGTAGGAGTGCTGAAACTATGACTTGGATTGGGCTCACTCCACGTAAATCATATAGAAGCATAGTCACAGCTCCTCCTAAAATTATGCAAGAGTTGGAAATTCTTAGATAATGAGATAATGAGAAGAATAAAACTATTATTGAGCTTACACAACATCTTGAACAACATGCATTACTTATCTAGATCCTTGCTGCACGAATGGATTTGAGTCAGCATCTTTATGTAGAATCGACCAATGATCCACCTATACCACCTCCACCGCCACCATTAGTTGGCGCTTCTTTAATGTGATTATATTGTGAAAGTTAAAAGAAAAATATGGAAACTTATTTTTCTTTTTTTTTTTTTTTTGTTAAATTTTAGATATTGATGGTTATCTATTTACTATTACTTTTCATTATGAATGCAATTACAATTTAACTTTTTCAACATCTTTTTTGTTAATTTCTTTATTGTTCTTAATATTAATATTGTTATAAATGTGGCTATCGAACGTTGAATCGAAACAATTGGTAGAATATTAGCAGGTGTAAAAAAATGGTTGTTAAATACATTTATCAATATAAGATTCAACAACCAAAGTTTGGTTGGTACATGCCTTTTTGCAACCAAATTTTGGTTGCTAGACCATATGGATATTTTATTTTTAATATTCACCAACCAATTTTGTAATTGTTAAAGCTTATGAAGAGAATCTTCAACGACCAAAACTTTGTCTCAAAATCTATAATTTCAGTGACCACGCAGTAGTCCAAGGAATGTGCATATGTTGGTCCATATAGGTGTATCTTCGGGAACTAAAGATTGGTCGCTAAAACGTAAGCATTAGCGACCAATTTTAAGGTGGTCGGTGAATGCGCATTTTATCGTTTGGTGGTTGTTGTTATATATTATCCACCAACCAAATGTTGGTCGCTAAAACAATTGGAGGAAAATTTACGCGATTTTTGTGACGTTTTAGTGACCAACGATTTGGTTGGTCGCTAAAACAATTGGAGGAAAATTTACATGATTTTTATGACGTTTTAGTGACCAACCATCGTGGTCCCTGACAATTTTGTCCCTGAAAGTTAAGTATTAGTGACCACACTTTGGTCTCTGAACGGTAAGCATTAGTGACCAATTTTAAGGCAATCTCTAATTGTGAACCTTTTACAACTAAATTTGATACCTTAATTTGTTATATACATCTACTAATTCAATAGAAATATTTGGTCGCTGAATATTCAAGTTTTAGCGACCATCATGAGTTGGTCTCTAAAGACTTTCAACGACAGCGAATTAGCGACCATTGTGCGACCACGATTCATTGGTTACTGGATACATCCAGGGACCATAAAATAGCCTTCAGCGACCAAAAAAATTGATCACTGGAGACCTTTTTTTTGCAGTGTAATATATGGCAGATTTGTTATTTAATTGATTTATAATAATATTATTACTTTTGCAAATTAAATCAACAGAGTTCGTAGATTCAAATCTTGATAATTTGCTATCACAAAGAGTAGTGATTGTGAGATATAAGTTATAATTGAATCTTAAATATCCTTGGTTGTAAAGTAATATCGAGCACAGATATCTTTATTACGAATAGACCAATACGTGTGTCATCACCCACTTTAGAAGTGAGTAGCTGATCTCACAAGCTAAGATGTAGAGACAACTAAATCAATATGTGGATGTTTTATTAAGATAACAAAACATTGGAGACCTGCAACAAAGATTCCACATGGATAACTATCTGAGTGTCAACAGTTAATCCATAACGTTCGTTAGTGGAATTGATCATTTAACTTGAAGTCATCATAGTACCTTATTTGAAGTTTTTGAATGATCAATATAGTGTAAGAGATTATAATCTACGTTTTATTTAGTGAAGTTGATATCAAAATCCTTGGTCAAGGCGGTTTCATAAAGTGGAAAATAATTTCGATGTTTATTGATCTAAGAGTGAAATAAAAGATATGATCAACAAACAAGATTGATACATTTTCATATCTCGTAATTGATCGGATCATATTGACGGAGAGATTAAAGTTTAATGACAAACGAATAAGTTTTGTTTGTCACACCACGTTACATTTCTCTTCATATGTATTGTCCAAGATATTGCTAGATGTCAATCTGAGACAACTAATGTGAATTAATTAATTTACGAGAGTTAATGATTAATTGAAATGGGAGTTTTAATTAATCTTATTTTGATTAGATCAAAATAATAATTCACGTCATTCAATATCGTGGTCGGGAACCTAGAGGGTCACATACAATGGGAGAATTAAAAGAATGTAATTATAATTAATTAACTAACAAGTGTTTAACATTTGTAAAATTAATTAATTATGTTGTTTATTAAGAGGCTCAAGTCAATTAATCGGATTAATTAAATCACATGGATCGGTCATGTCTAAGTTATGGGCCATGTCCACTTTAAGTTATATTAATGAATAACTAGGGTTTGGAATAAGTTAACCCTAATTCATAATTCTATTGATAGCACAAGAAGATAGAAATCCTAACCTCTCATTCTTATTCTCTCGTATGGATCACCTTTAAAAAAAATCAAGATTCTCAGATCCGTCTACAAAATAATGAAGAGGTATTGTTTTATCATGATTTTTACCTAAACTTAAATCAAATCATCGTTTGGAAATTGAAAATATGTTACTTTCTGTTGTGCGTGATTAATTAAATTCCCAAGAGTATCAAACTTTGCATGATTGCTAGTACTATATGCCAAATTTCTATTCTTTTTTCTCGAATGTCAGTAGAAATCTTGAAAATGCATGAGACTCCCAACAATCATTTAAAACTGATCACGGATTTAATGTCATGATCCAAAATATAAATCATAATATAAGAATACAATTAGTCAACCATCTTATTAATTAGAAAAATACGATTTAAATTGACACATCATCATTTAGAAAGTCATGAGGAGTAAGATGAGACTATACTCTCTTAAAGTGAACACTACTTAAGTTAATGGCACGAGGAATAGCCTCTGAGCATAAAGGGGGAGATGGGAGAAAGTATATGATCGTTACAGTCTTCTATTGTCTCTCATGTAGATTTTCTTTTAGGATTATTATATGTCCTTTTTTTAAGTAAAAGAGATGATACGTGATGCTTAATACACGCGGTCTCACCGTGTATTTTTGGTTTTAAAAAATTTCAACATCTTCAAGTTTTCCACTTTGTAACTTTAATAGTTTTCATTTGCAGTTCATGTCCTTTTTTCTGTCCATTTTAATAGCGTGTGATGATTGACTCAAGTGTATTTATTATTTTATGGAGTTAAAAAGCAATAGTGAAGTAGAAGGAACTGCTCCATGTGGTTAAGTTTAAGAAACCAAATTGATGCTTGCTTGTGCTCTCACGTAATAATGATAAGTTCGATACATTTATAGAATTATGATTATGATATGGACATTCCTTAAGCCTTGAACCCTTGGCTATGGATTGATTCTTCCATTCTAATATTTTTAAATGGTGATTGGGGATTTGCAAGTGATTTTTTGCTTATTAATGAATTAACAAGCTTAAGCTAAGCTTGTAATATTTTACAATTCGTGAAGCCATTTGTATTATTTATATAAAGAACCATATGATGCAATAATATATGCATATTCGTATAGAAATTCAACAAGTTAAACCATGTCCTTCAATTTGCTTGAGTGTCTTCATTTTTCAGGTTTTAATCAGCTTTCATAAAAGCGACCCGGGGGGGGGGGGGGGGGGTTACAAATAATTGAATAAGGGGGAAAAGAAAAAGAATAATGCTACACGTTACATAATTGATGCCAGATGCTTGCGTGGCAAAGTGACATGGAATTGTTATTTTAAACAAAATAAAAAAAACTGAAACAAAACAAAATACCTAAAAACCTAAACCTACAGAACAGGCCCAAGCAATGCCCACCTTCTTTCATTCGTCTTCTTCCTCGATCTCAGACGCAAATCCGAACCCATGAAACCCAGCATAATTTTGTATGCTGTTTTGTATGGCCGCCGTCGATAGTTGAAATGTTGGGTCCGTCCTCCATGTGCCGTGTTTTGTATTGCCTTGCCTGTAAAGGATGAAGCCATTATTAGAAAACTTCTGGAAACTCTTACTGCGGTGCATACCCAATTACTAAGGTTAAGTTTCAACAAATGTGATAGACGTAACATGTATGCGCAAATTGCTTATAACGTTAATTTGAATAAAACAAGAGATTTTTATTATCAATTAGAACAAAAAACTTGAAGTAAATATGGTTTCTAAATTACTGCCAATGATAAAATGATATTTCTCATTTTTTTTGCTTCTTTTAATAAGTTCATCCTTGTGACCAGTCCAATGTATCACAATGGCATGTTTGGTAGAGAGGATTATATAGATCAATATACCATATTTTGATCATGTTCAAGTTCTGGTCTATGCCTTTCTTCCTGTCAATTTGTTTTTTTGAGTGTTCAAGTATTTTACATTATCTTCTTGACACTTAAACTGTAGGCTAAACCATTCTACTGGAAAAATTATATCAAGTCGGTGGCTGGGAAAAAGCAATGGCATTTGTTGGGGATGTACGTAGAAGCCTGGGCGTTACTTTCTGGGATGATGATTTGGAAATGAAGGTTAACAAGTTGCGTGTGTTGAAAAATGGGGCTAAAATGTGGCCTAATTTTGTTGAAATTGGAAGACAAAAGCTAGTCAAAAGGAGTCAACTTTTGACAAAAGACATGGAGCTAAAATGTGGTCTAATTTTGTTGAAAATTTGTCATGCATGCTTGTGAATTTTGCCTATAAATAGAAGGCTAAAATTCACTTGTAATAGACCACCACAACAAAGAGTGATCTTGTGTAGAGAGCAACACAAGAGAGGCATTTCACAAAATAGGGAGAAAAGTGAGTTGGACAGAATAGCCTTTGCATAGGCAGATAAAAATACAGTGTAGTATTTTTGTACTCCTCATTTTTCGAGTTAGTGAAATATATTGGTGTGGGTCCGTGGACGTAGGCAAATTGCTGAACCACGTAAATCTTTGTGTTTCGTATTTGCATTTTATTTTTGCGTATTTATATTTTCTCAGTCCAATTTATTTGTGTCACATCGATCCTGGGCGGGATTAGTTGCGTCCTAATTCCCAACAATTGGTATCAGAGCTTTGGCTCATTGAGATCTTTTGAAATTCTTAGTATGCTCTGTGGTTGCAGCTTTGACTGATCTTCCACATCAGAAAAGATTTCTTTAGACTGTTTTGTGATCGAATGGGAGCAATGTCGACAGATGAGAAAATATCCAAAATTGACAAATTTGATGGTTCAAATTTTGGATTTTGGAAAATGCAAATGGAGGACTATCTGTACCAGAAGGATCTATACAAGCCACTAAAAGAAAATCCAGAAGATATAAGCCAGGGGGATTGGGAGTTGCTTGATCGAAAAGCACTCGGCACAATCAGGCTGACGTTGTCAAAGTCAGTGGCTTTCAACATAAAAAATGAGAAGACGACAGAGTCTCTCATGGCAGCCCTTTCTAGCATGTATGAACAGCCATCTGCAGCAAATAAAGTCCACTTAATTAAAAAGCTGTTCAATATGAAGATGGCCGAAGGGGGAAGATTTGGGGAGCACCTAAATGAATTCAATGAAGTGACGGACCACCTAAACACAGTCGAAATCACTTTTAGTGATGAAGTTCGAGCTCTGTTAATTCTTGGGCAGTTGCCAGACAGCTGGAATGGTACAGTCACAGCAATTAGTGGCTCTGCCGGAAAGTCAAAATTGAAGTTCGATGATGTCGTAAGCATGATCTTAACGGAGGAGATCAGACGACAGTCAGAAGGTGTCTCAACTTCAGGATCGGCGTTGAACGTGGAAAGCAGAGGCAGGAGTTCCAACAGAGGAAATGGGCGGGGTAACGGCAAATTCAGAAGTGGCAGATCGAGGTCCAGAAATCCAAACAATTCCAACAAGACAAAGGTTGTGGAATGTTGAAAGTGTGGCAAGACCGGTCATTACAAAAATCAGTGCACAGCACCTCCAAAAGAAAAGGAGGACAGGACAGAAGTCAATGTTGTGGAAGAGGAAGCGGACGATGCTTTGATATGCTCTTTGGAGAGAAAAACGGAATACTGGGTGATTGATTCCGGAGCATCTTTTCATGCTACCTCAAACAAGGAGTTTTTTGTAAACTATACGCGGGGTGATTTTGGCAGAGTATATCTCGGTAATGATCAACCGTGTGGCGTGGTCGGAAAAGGTGATGTACAGATCAAGATCAATGGATCTGTGTGGAAGCTGAAGGACGTGAGACATATTCCAGAATTGAGGAAGAACTTGATCTCTGTCAAGCAATTGTCGGGAGAAGGACATGTCACCACCTTCTCTGGTGATAACTGGAAGATCACCAAGGGCGCCATGATTATCGCTCGAGGCAAGGATACTGGCACCCTCTACACAACGGCGGATGCTTGTGTGACAATTGCAGTTGCTGAAAGCAAGGAGGGCCCAAACTTGTGGCACCAGAGACTTGGGCATATGAGTCAGAAGGGACTCAAGTATATGCATGCAAAGGGGAAACTACCAGAGCTTCAGTCTACTGATATAGACTTATGCGAGAGTTGCATCTTTGGGAAGCAAACCAGGGTGAGTTTCAACACTAGTGGTAGAACTCAGAAGCGAGAGAAGCTTGAGTTAGTCCACACAGACGTTTGGGGACCAACCGCAGTTTCATCTATTGGCGGAAAGTCATACTTTGTGACTTTCATTGATGACCACTCGAGAAAAGTGTGGGTTTATTTCTTGAGACACAAGTCCGAAGTATTCGATGTGTTCAAGAAATGGAAAGCCATGGTGGAAAATGAAACAGGATTGCGAGTAAAGAAGCTGAGGTCCGACAACGGAGGAGAATATACAGATATGTCGTTCAAGAAGTTCTGTTACCAGAATGGCATGAAAATGGAGAGGACGTTGCCAGGGACTCCACAGCAAAATGGAGTTGCAGAACGTATGAACCGGACATTAACGGAGAGAGCCAGAAGCATGAGGTTACATGCAGGTTTGCCCAAACAGTTTTGGGCAGAAGCAGTCAACACAGCGGTGTACTTGATCAATCGAGGACCCTCGGTACCGTTGGAGTACAGGATACCGGAGGAAGTATGGAGCGGAAAAGAAATAAAACTTTCCCACGTGAAAGTTTTTGGATGTGTCGCATATGCACATATAAGTGATCAGGCAAGGAGCAAGCTAGACCCCAAATCACTAAAGTGCACATTCATTGGATATGGCGGAGATGAGTTTGGCTACCGCTTATGGGATGACCAGAACAGAAAGGTCATCAGAAGCAGGGATGTCATATTCAACGAGAAGGTTATGTACAAGGACAGAAATGCAGTGCAGTCCGATGACACAGTACATGATGATCCAACATATGTTGAGTTGAATGATGCTCCAGAAAGTAGTACGTCGCAGCAGACAGAGGAGGATCTGCAGTTACAGGAGCCTGTTCTAGAGACTGATGCATCACAGTCTCCAGTTCCTGTTTTTAGAAGGTCAACCAGACCTCATGTTCCAAATAGAAAGTACATGAGCTACATGTTACTTACTGATGCAGGTGAACCTGAATGCTATCATGAGGCCTGTCAGGTCGGTGATTCTGGCAAGTGGGAGCTTGCAATGAAAGATGAGATAAAGTCTCTCATCTCTAACCAGACGTGGGAACTAGCCGAGTTACCTACAGGAAAGAGAGCTCTACACAATAAGTGGGTGTACAGAATCAAGGAGGAACATGATGGATCAAAGAGATACAAGGCGAGGTTGGTGGTCAAAGGTTTCCAGCAGAAAGAAGGAATTGACTACACGGAAATATTTTCGCCAGTTGTGAAGCTGACAACAATCAGATCAGTCTTGAGTATTGTTGCAGCAGAGGGTTTGCACTTGGAGCAGTTAGATGTAAAAATTGCTTTCCTCCATGGTGACCTTGAGGAGGAAATATATATGCAGCAGCCAGAAGGCTTCTCAGTCAAAGGAAAGGAGAAGCTCGTTTGCAAATTGAAGAAGAGCCTGTATGGCTTAAAGCAAGCCCCGAGACAGTGGTACAAGAAGTTCGACGGATTTATGCAGAAAAATGGCTACTTCAAATGTAATGCTGACCATTGTTGATACTTCAGGAGATTCGAGTCCAGTTATATAATTTTGCTACTTTATGTCGATGATATGTTAGTAGCAGGCTCAGATATGGACGAAATCAAGAAGTTAAAGATGCAGCTGTCAGCAGAATTCGAAATGAAGGACTTGGGTGCAGCGAAGCAGATTCTCAGAATGAGAATTTTCAGAGATAAGCAGAAGGGTATCTTATAGTTATCTCAGGCCAAGTACATTAGTCAAGTTCTGCAGAGATTTAACATGTGCAGTGCGAAGGCTGTCAGCACGCCACTAGCTAATCACTTCCGTCTATCTAGTGATCAGAGTCCTAAGACAGAGGACGAGATAAACTTCATGGCTAAAATACCATATGCCTCAGCCATTGGAAGTTTGATGTATGCTATGGTTTGTACCAGACCAGATATTGCTCATGCAGTGGGAGTTGTGAGTAGGTTTATGGCAAATCCAGGAAAGCAGCATTGGGAAGCAGTAAAGTGGATATTAAGATATCTACAGGGAACTACTGATAGATGCTTATGCTTTGGACGAGGCGAGGTGACTCTACAAGGCTTTGTAGATGCAGATTTTGCTGGCGAGGTAGATCGCAGGAGAAGCACTACTGGTTATGTTTTCACAATAGGTACTACTGCAGTTAGCCGGATTTCGCAGATACAGAAGATTGTTGCTCTATCCACTACAGAAGCAGAGTACGTGGCAGTAACCGAGGCTAGCAAAGAAATGATCTGGTTACAGGGTTTGTTGGCAGAATTGGGATTCAGTCAGGAGAAGAATGTTTTGCACAGTGATAGTCAGAGTGCGATACATCTGGCAAAGAATTCAGCATTTCATTCTAGAACCAAGCACATTGGACTCCGTTATCACTTCATCAGGTCTCTTCTAGAGGATGAAGTATTAACACTAGAGAAGATCCAGGGTAGCAAGAACCCAGCCGACATGATGACCAAGACAGTAACAAAGGAAAAATTGGAGCTGTGCTCAGCTTCAATTGGTCTTCTGAAGTGAAGACAAAGGAAATGACTCACACCATATTTCACAAGGAGTTGCAAGAAGGAGATATCTCAGGGGAAGCCACATTTGTCCCCAAGTGGGAGATTGTTGAAAAATGGGGCTAAAATGTGGCCTAATTTTGTTGAAATTGGAAGACAAAAGCTAGTCAAAAGGAGCCAACTTTTGACAAAAGACATGGAGCTAAAATGTGGCCTAATTTTGTTGAAAATTTGTCATGCATGCTTGTGAATTTTGCCTATAAATAGAAGGCTAAAATTCACTTGTAATAGACCATCACAACAAAGAGTGATCTTGTGTAGAGAGCAACACAAGAGAGGCATTTCACAAAATAGGGAGAAAAGTGAGTTGGAGAGAATAGCCTTTGCATAGGCAGATAAAAATACAGTGTAGTATTTTTGTACTCCTCATTTTTCGAGTTAGTGAAATATATTGGTGTGGGTCCGTGGACGTAGGCAAATTGCTGAACCACGTAAATCTTTGTGTTTCGTATTTGCATTTTATTTTTGCGTATTTATATTTTCTCAGTCCAATTTATTTGTGTCACATCGATCCTGGGCGGGATTAGTTGCGTCCTAATTCCCAACAGCGTGAAGCCGACCAAAGCTTCGGAGTTCAGTGAATTGGAAAGATTATATCGCATGTTGGAGTTTCTTTCTCGGATCACGGACGAGAGAGACGTGGAAATTTCCATGAACCTAACCCTTCGCAAGGATAAAGGAAAGTATGTCGATCGTGGCAATGGAAACACACAACAATAACTAGTTGATGTTTTGTTGTAGAAAAATATTTTGCATTTAACATCAGTAATGTATTTTGATGGAATTGAATATTATGTAAGATGTATGGAACATATTTTGTTTTGTACAAGATAATTTGATGTTTAACTAATTACGAACAGTAAGACATCATAAAATTCTCATATAATTTGATGGTACTTGCACAAATTTAAAACTAATTTTTTCTGCCATTCACACAGACACCAATCAAAAAAGGTAGACCACTATCAAGAAAGGTAGACCATTATGTGTTATAAATTTCATAATTATTTTTTCTACTGTACTTGGGAATTAGGGCAGTGATCTAATTCTTCATATATCTAGTTGATGTTGGATTTTGTTCAAGCACGTCTCAACTTTAAATTTTTACAAGTTTTTCATTGAATTTCAAATTAAATGTTATGAAAAACCTGGGAAAAGTTCTCATTTGTCACTCTATACAAAGCTCGTAATGCAATTGAAATCTAAACCGTACTCAAAAATCATGGAACAATCTAATAAAGCTAGATGCTCTAACTAAATGCTTTCCCTCAAAATAGGAAAATAATAGGAAGCAAAAGTCGAGTTTAAGTACTACAGAAAATAATAAAACATAATTCCACTGATACGGCAAACTTCAAGTTGGATATTTACTCATCCCTACTGTAGGGCCAAAATTGAGGTTGTATGCATTACTCGAGGATTGAGACTGGAAATCATGTAACGCAATATGATTCAATTAATCCCACGTTGTGAACTGACAAATGAAATGTGAGTTACAAATTGGAAATCAAATTTCCAGTAATTGTTGCGTATATGAGAACGTGTTCAGGGGCGAGTACTGCACCATTTGAGATGCATGTACTTCGACTTCTTCGTCATGTGCGATAGAGTGAGTAGGAAAATTGATCTTCTTCGATTTTGGCCCAACATATGCATCAACAATAGTACACTAATAAATTGTTCAAGTTGAAGATTAGTCATCAACAATAGTACACTAATAAATTGTTCAAGTTGAAGATTAGTTAAAACCAAATATTTTTCATTCTCAGTTGCATAAATAAAAAATATACCTTAGATTTCTTCGACATCCGTTCCAATGCACCCTTAATTCTAAGCTTCCTTGGGGCCCCCTTGCGTCTCGTGCATTTCGGATCTAAGATGCTCTCGCTAACTTTCTTCTCAATAGCTCCACTTCTAGGATCCACCTGAAGACCTTGTTGTGAAAGGATGTTAGTTCCAAGATTATATCCCACTTTGGATGAAGACATATCAATTACTTGACATTCGATCCACTCAAAAATTGCACGAGCCTTTCCTTCATCATCTGCCGCCAAGTCTGCAACCTTGGTGAATGCATTGCACATGGAATCATATAATTTCTGTGATGGGGAACAGACCAACCCATCGTAATTAACTAAGACCCTCGAGTGGGCTCTCCTGACATCTTTCCTCCATCTCCTAAGAATGTAGCTGGTTGGTATTTTTCTCACATCGTTATGGATTAGAATAGATAAGGAATGCTTGCAAACAATTCCTCTAAACTCAAACAAGTGGCAACTGCAAATAATTTCAGTACATTCTCAGTTCAAAAACACAGAAAATACTTTCTTCTTCCATCTTTCATCGAAAACCACGTCTTCGCTTACTTCATACCTCGATCCAAAACATTCATCTTCCCTTGAGATAACCTTGCAGTACATTTTTCCAATTAACTATTCCTGAAATTCTTTGAACTTATTTAAAGTGTACACTGACTGGAATTGCTTCTCTATTTCGTACTTTATTGTCACACAAGGGATCATTGCGGAGAATGACTTGAAATCCGATTGAAATTCCTTCTCCACTTTACTCCTCATAGCTCAATCATAATATTCGAAGAATTGCTTCAAAGAGGTCTTAGAATGAACATAACCATCGAAAAATGCATTCATAATCTCGCTCCTCTGAGTAGTTGACATCCCAGTCCAAAAATTTGTTTTCAAATAATATGGAACCCATCGACCCCTATTCTCATAAATACCCGATAACCAATCGTTCATATGCAACTCATAATTGTCAATCATTGAAAACCAACCTTTTTCAAAGTCATGTGGGCTCTGTGAATCATAAACAAGACCAGTAAGAACCGACATAATTTTACCCTTGTCAACATGATAGCCAATTTTCTCCGGAAGTTTCTTAAATATGTGCCACAAGCACCACCTATGCTTTGTATTTAGGAAGACTATTTCAATCGCATTTTGCATGGCTCGATCTTGACTGGTAATGATTCCTATAGGAGCTTGATTATTCATACACATGAGCCATGACTGAAAGAGCCAAATAAAGGTCTCTGTGTCCTTGTTTGAAATCACCTCACACTCAAGCAGTGTAGACTCTTCATGGTGATTGACTCCAACAAATGGTGCGATGTCATATTTATTGGTCAAATATGTTGTGTCGAAAGTGACAATATCACCAAACTCCTTGTACGCCTGCCTACATCTGTTATCTGCCCAAAATAAATTTTTTAATCGAAATTCTTCATCTAAATCAATGTTAAAGTAAAAATCAGGAGATTTCGATTGCATATTTGAAAAGTAGGCTTGGATGGCAGCTGCGTCCCCTTCCCCTAGCCTCAGTCTTCTAAATTTTCCGATGTAGTTTCTACAATCCTTTTCAACGAACGCCAAGTTGTCATAACCACCAGCTTCAACAACTGCTGAGTTAAAACTTTTGTGCAATGGAATCCCAGCAATGTCATTCACTTCAAGTACCTGTTTCACGTTAGAGCTAATTTGTCTATTACATCTATACAAACGGGACTTGGATGGACTTGTTTCATGGTTATGCTCAAGATGTACTAAGTTAATTCTCCATTTTCCACAGCTCTTAGCTGATGTCGTGATTCTAGCCTTACACCCAGTTTGGATGGTTGGTTGAGGCTTCAAACTTGTGCTTGTCGTAGTACATCCACTCCCTTCTCGACTACAAGTGAATGTCACATATTTGAGGTTACCATTGCTATCCTTCTTTGAGTTGCTTTCTAACTGGAAACACTATAAGCATATCGTTTATAATATTAGAGCACTGCTACTACATCGTCAAACATCATCCCAACCTCGGGCATCACTTTGACGGACCACACAGTCATTCACTATTCTAACATTGTTTAACTCCATCTCATCACCTAAAGAAAATGACAAAGAAAAAAAATATACTTTAATCCAACAATCTATTATTAAGTAAATATCAACATTCACATTTCAACAATTTAATTAAAACTAATTCAAAATCAAACCCATTAATCCCAAATAATTTAATCGAAATTATATAATCAAAATGAAGCCCAACTATTTAATCAACATTACAAAATTGAAATGAAAGTAAATATTTCCAAGGTGGCGGCAGCATCAAAATTACGTTTTGATGAAAATCAAACACAACAATTTAAGGGAAGCAACGTCATTAAGAAAATCAATATTACTTCAAATCCAAAGCTATTAGAATCCCAAAAACTTAATAAAAATCAAGGATCAGTAGCATTAGAATAATAGAATTAGCAATTACTAATGGAGGTATTTCCATTAATTGTGTCTGATCCCATGTGCATGATCTCGAAGAGACCAAGAACCAATCCATGTGGTCATGCTGCTAACTATTTAATCAACATTACCAGACTAAAATTGAGATATTTCCATGGTGGCTGGAAAACGTGACCATCCAAATTACACTTTATTCAAAATCAAACGCAAGAATTTAAGGGAAGCAACATAGGTAAAATTAGACAATCTTTTTCAGACATGGTGGAGGGCTGATGAAGTATTTCGATGCCGGAATGTTGAAGACAATGGGGGTGCTATGCAGTGACGGAGTTGAAATGCTTCCTCGATATCAAATTTCTGAACTCGCAGTCGGCGGCCATACAAAACAGCGTACAAAATTATGCTAGATTTCATGGGTTCGGATTTACGTTTGAGATCGAGGAAGAAGACGAAGGACAGACGAATGAAAGAAGGCGTACGTTGCTTGGGCCTGTTATGTAGGTTTAGGTTTTTAGGTATTTTGTTTTATTTCAGTTTTTTTTGGCAGTTTTTTATTTTGTTTAAAATATAAAATCCATGTCACTTTTCCACGCAAGCATCTGCCATCAACTATGTAATTGTATTGGTACGTGTAGCATTATCGAAAAAAAAAGCCTTTTGGTTAATAATTATGTAATACCGCTTTTCAGTTTACATGCACCTTTAAATTTTACGCAATATTTATGTTAATCTTATTATAAATTTTAAATTTAATTAATTTTATGTCAATGATTTGAATTATTTTACAATGGGAGGATTTGGATGCCGTCTCGATTAATGTACCAATCAGAAAGTTATAAATTGTTTATGTGCAATTTTATGTGATTATTTGTCTTATTTCCTTAGCAAGCTATCTTCTATGTTATTGTGTTAAATTGAGATTTGGGGGATAGCTTAGTGGCAATTGGAGATTTAATAGTACTTATAGTCTTAATTAAACAAAAGAGGAGATTTGTGGGATTGAATTCCAAATTCCAACAGATTAACTTTTAAAAACCTAACCTAGAAACTCATAACTCGCTCCCTCTCCTCTCTTCTACCGCAACGCTCCTCACTCTCGGTCTCTGTCTCACTCATGCCACTCGCAGCTCCCGGCCCCGTCTCCACCTTGTTATCGACCGCCACTGGCCGCCGCTGCACCGACGGTAAAAACCCCCCTCTTCCCCTTCTCTTTTTGCGCACACACCGAACCGAACACACCACCCAAACTTGCTCGGCCACTCACGATTTTACACACACAACACACCTTTTTCCACGCATACACACAAGTTTATATGTATTGATGTATATATGTTGTATGTATGTATTTATATGAACATTTCAGAATCTTTTCAAATTGAGTTGTATTCAAATTTCGAAGTTTTAAATTGTTAACCTCAAATTTGGGCGATATATATGTGTGTGTATGCATATGTATGTGTGTGTGCACCTTTCATATTTAGGTAATGGAAAACTTACATACGTAAATTTCAGATTGTATGTATATGCATATATATATATATTCCGATTCAAAGTTTTAGTTAAAGTTTCAGATTTTGATTTTTGTTTAGATGTTAAATCATAGATTGTCAAATTGAGAATTTTGCTTGGAACCTTGATGAATTATTGAAATTTTAATTGTTAATGTATAATGTTAAAGTTGTGAAATTTGGAGTTTAGTTAACTGTTTTTGGTAAAGGATTATGGAATTTGGGAATTTAATTAACTTAACTGTAATTTTAGTGTGAACGTGAGTAATAATTGTAATTCCTAGATTTTGGGAAAATTTTGAAGGCGTGTACAGTTTTCAAACCTTGGTTTTGGTTTAAGTACCTTAATAGTTAAGCTTAAAATATTGTGTCGAATGGTTTAATCTTTTGCTTTCTAATATGGTATGGAAGTATTTAATATATCTTAATACCTTATTTGGAATAAATTATCACAAGAAGGAAAAAGGGAAAGAAGATTTATTGTTTTAACTTGTTTAATGTTAAAGGAATGATGAATATATCAATTTGAACTGAAAGTATATTTTATTAAATGAATGGATACAACTAAAATTTTGGTACATTGACGATATGGGTAGTCGAGGCTACTCCACTTGCAAATCCAGATAATGGTAAATGCTAAGGACGTCAGGTAAGTAATTCCATCAAAGTTGAACGTTTAATGTAGAATTAATGTGCTTAATTGACATTAGTGTTGATTACCTAGTTTTGATGCTTTTGATTTATGATATGCAAGTATGCTTGTTTAAGTAATGTCCAAGCATTCACGTTATCATGTCATTGCATCATCAAACATGCATTGGCATCGAAATTGGGAAATCAAATGTTTTAATGAAAGAAATGTGTCAAAGTGCAAATTTGTTCAAAAGTCTGTATTCAAGTTTTTCAAGAAAGAATGAGTGTACTTCTATGTCATGAAAGATGTGAGTGGGAAATGGGGCGCGGGGTACCGGCATACTCGAATGTAATGAGCCGCTTTGCGGTGAAATAAAGTGAATGAGCCACTTTACGGTGGAATAAATGTTAATCGCGTTGCGGTTTTACTTGTAAATATGATCTGGTTCCAAATAAGAATTGCTCACTGTTATCTGATTGACTAGAAGATACACCAAGTGAGCTCACGATGGAAATGAAGTAAAGGTTTTGAAATGTTTATGTGAAAGTTTGAAAGTTCTAGGAAGTAATGTAAATGGGGATACATATTTCGAATTGTTTAAAGCATTTCATGTCACAAACATGCATCACTTGTATGAAGTTTGCTTACTGAGCTTTAGCTCACCCCAATCCCTCTCCAATATTTCAGGTGATGAAAGTTAGATGAGATGAGGAGAGCATTTGGTGGTAGGATCGGTTATACCTCTTCAATTATTTAAAAATAAAGTTAAATTAGAATTTAATTTAGTTTATCATTAATTATTTATTAATTTATTTATTTTTTATAATCGTTTGGTTGAAGTAGTTTGAATAAGTATTGGCATCGTATAATGCACTGTTCGGCGGCAGTTTTTTTGGTTTTTTCAGAATTTTTTTACTGTTTGCACTAATCTCGAGGCATTTTGAAGGTTAAAAATTGGAGAGAGAAAAGATGTGTGGTTAAAAAGTTATATTGGAAATTGTAGAAAAAAACCTAGTATATAATCTAGTTAACCGAACACAGGCTAAGAGGTTAAATTACCTATTGTTTCAATTGTTAAGGTTTATTTACTTGGAATTATATTGTTGAGGAGTTTGGGATTTCTTGCAATGGTTTTGAGGATGTTTGGGATTGAATGAGTTGAAATGTGTCTTTAAATGGTTTTTAATGTCCCTTTACAGGTTGGCTATATCCAATTTATAGAGGAGACTTTGTCGAAATTTTTGTAAAATTTTATAATAGAAAATGAAAATGTTGAGGTTTTAAATGTTTTATTTCCGAATTTAAAGTGAAAGGAAGTTAACATGCCTAGGTTTAAGATTTTAAACTTGGGGTGCTACAAATTAATATCACTTTTCTCTTTCAGCATTCAATACATAACTCATGGAGATTGCGATCTTGTTACAATCAAACTAACACTCACTCATAATTGTGTCCACAAGTTTCAAATAATCACATCCTTCATCAACCATCAGCAAGGCAGTCTGTGATCCATAAAACACGCAAACGTGTATGTACCCCATCCTTGCACAATAATGAATACAACATCAAACAAGGAAAACAAAAGTATTGTAACATTAGTAGATGGTCAACATCTCTAAAAATCTATGTGAGCTTACAAAAATCAAAAACCACTACAGAAAACAGGTTTCAGAACCCATTCTCGTTCTATTATAGTATGTTTGTGACCTCAACCATCTGCATCAGAGAGATTTCAATAAAAATGAAGGTTGGCTGGTCATTCTGATAAGATACATCACACGTGACAATATTCAATATACACTCAGACCATACAGCAAATGCTACTCGTATTCATCTTTTCAATCAAAGTTATAAAAAACAGGAAAATTGAAAAACTCAGATGAAAGTTCAGATCTTGTAGTCATGCTATGACTTCAAATAATAAAACAGCGTACACATACCGATTGTCGAAGTTGCGTGCTCAACGAATCACTTGAATCATGAAACTGTTAGTTTGGTAATGTGCCTAGATTCGGTCCTCAACAAAACGTGACCTCTTCATTGTTGTACTTTCAGTTGCTATCCACTCAGCTTTAGTGAATTAATGGGGATCAAATCTAAACGATTTCTGACAATCTGCCCTCAATGAATCGTTAATTGGAGAATCTGGGTAATATATATATATATATATATATATATATATATCGACCCTAAGAAGAATGATTTTAGGTTGTTCCTTATTTTTGATATGTGATTTTGTAAAAACCTGTATTACGTATTTTTCCCTTATTTTAAGACTTAAAAAAATAGATTGGACACTTGTAATGAGAATCGAAGAATTAAGTCAACTTGTGTCTCAATGAACCCTTTGATTAATTTGTAATTTTGTGTCTAGGTTTTGGACATAAATTATGTTCTTGTTTATTTTGTTAGTGTATTTATTTATTGTTTTAAATAAATTGTGAATGAATTTCATTGAATACCATGTCATATAAATCGCATAAACACCGCACTAAGTACTATACTCATGCATTATTTTATATTTTATTTTATTTTCTTAGATTATAAAATAAATTTGTTTATTAATAAAATTAATTTTAAAAAAGTTCAAATTGATTAGGTAATTATTAATTAAAATCCGAGAGTTTAAAAAATATCAAGTGAGTGAGGGTGCGTATTTTGAACCCACGGCCTCCCATATTATTAGCCCATTTGTAAAAGATTTTGTATGCGTACTAATCTAATTAGTCTTCTTGTAGGAGGGTTGCACTATTTTGGTTACTTAGTTGGCCACAATTAGGCGTGTTTTTAAGTGTAAATAAATCATGATTACCCTATAGGTAACGTAATTAATTTGTTACTTGAAAGATGATCAATATAGGGACTAAAAACTTAAATCAAAGAAATCATGACTTCCTATAGAATATCCAAACGTTAGAGATAGATCCTGGCGTATCAGATGTATAAGCTAGTGAATCGAGGTATAACTTGGTGAACAAGGAGTATAGTCATAAGTGCCTGACTCAAGTCAGATATCACAAAAGACTCATCTTTGTCATCAGATATTACTATTACTTCTGGTACTGGTGCTAGAACAGGGGCTCAGTAGTTGTCCCGTTGCATCACGAACTCAACCTAAATTATTTGAAAGATTATGTTTTCTCCTAGACTTCTTCTCACATCAGCTTAAAATTGGGTAGCTAGATATCGCTGATCTACTAGAAAAGTCGATAGAAAGTGGCCAATGGACTTGGTGTCAGTTGGTTTATAGCCATTAGCTATGACCTCATAACATATTGCACAATAGCCTCGTACCTAATTCGATATCCCCTCACGAGGTGTCATCCTGTGTGATAGATATCTCGCAAATACTAAATCTTATCCTCTTTGTTGATTCCTTGTAAAATGTACCATGCCTAAAATACCAATTATGCAAAGTCAAGTTAGGGCTTTATAGTATTATGATTTGTGCTAAATCGCAAATGTATAATGTCGCATCCAAGTAATATAGTGGACTTTTAGAGTCCGAGTTATCGTACCCACAGGGATTAGTATTAATTACCAACGATGCTCTAATTTCTACTCTATTTGAAAGACAATGATTTGATTTGTGATAAATTTAATAATAAAACTAAAAGTAAGTAAGCAATTAAACAAAATGTATTTTTAAATCAATTGATGAAAAGTTGGGATTTCACGAGTTCACTTAGTTAATACTTTCAATTCCACTGTTCTAGTTTCAATCTACTAATGTGATCGGTCCAGCTCACTAATGCACATGAAATTCCCCTCTCGGGTTTAAATCAACTATATCTAATTAGTCAACCGTATTAACAAACAGTAGGTTGTAATGATTAGGTGCATGGAATGAAAGAACTCACACAGGACCGCAATAACAACGAACGTATATCTCTATCGTTCATTCAATTACTGGATTTTATTCCTAGATCTAGATCATTAACTCACCTCTCGAATTATGAAAATGATCCAATTCATTAATAAATTAGTGGCTAGTTAATTCACACATTTAACACAAAATAAAACCATACACATGCAATAAAACGTAAAACTTAGAAAAATGAATATTGAAAGTGTAAAACTACACTACATCATTTGATCCCAATGGATAGTTTAGGTACTCATAATATATGAAATCAAAATGCATGAATAATCTAAAGTACATCATGAGTAATTTAAAAAGAAAGTAAAAGAATTCTTGCATCAAGAATAGTCTCTTCTACAAGGTTGTGTCCAATTCTCCTCGGCTTCGCCTCCAAGTAATGCTTCAAAATCCCCAAGCCTTGATGGTGAATTGTGTCTCTATAGTATGTGTGCAAAGGTCCTGAATTCGTGCATGACAAGTCCCTTTTATAGATTTCCCAAGAAACCTAGGCAAAAGAATGGTAAAATCCGTGCATGGGTTTTTTCTCCCGCTGGGCTGGACTACTGCGAAACCGCACAGGTAAAATTCTGGTGGCCGCGCAGGTAAGTGAAATTAGGTTCTGTATCAATTCTGCTTCTGCAATTTCCATCTTTCAATCACGTTTAAGTTGGCCCTCGAACTTTATTTGTACACAAGTCCTTCATCTTCTGATTGCAACAATTTAGTCCCTGAACTTCCAAAACTCTTCAAATCTTCTTCCAAACTTCAATCCATCTTCAATTTTGCTCTCGAACCTTGATTCCTTCCACTTAGCTTTCCTTGGAAATTTCGGTCGACAATTCCATCATTGACTTTACTCCTTTAAACTTCAAATAACATCCAAATACCCACTTTTCCACTATAGTTCTTCATTCCAATGACTTTGGGAAAATTTCTAAAATATAAACAAAAGTAAAGCAATTAATTAGGAATTATTCAAGAATGACAATAATACAATCTAACTTCGACATACAAATAAGTGTATAAAATGCACTTATCATATTATTCATTTAAATTCAAAGACAAAATATTTATGGAAACTTCCTTTAAAATACACTAATTCCCATTATGCTCAAAACTCACTTTCTTTCTCATTATTCCGGATACAAATTTCTCATTCTTCCTCATTTAAATATCAAAACATTTTATTACTCAAGTATCCATATTTAATAAAAATAAATAAACATCATGATAAAGAATATAAATTACATAATACTTGTAAATCATAAGCATCATATAGTGAGTACGAATGAAAAATAGTCTTGTTTCGTCTCATGCAATAAAGAATATAAGTTATAGCGTGCATAACATCATCAATCATCAGTTTATTTCAAAGAAATAGTCTCTTCTCATCTCATGCAATAAAGAATATAAATTACATAATACATGAAATTATAATTTAAACTAATTAATAGGGACGATTCTACCTCAATTTCACGAATTAGAAATAGAGTGGGAATTTAATGTTGATCTTCTAAACGTCTTAACATCTTGTCTATCCAAATAGAAAATAAATTTAAATTAGTATATTGGGAATTCGAAGTTTCAATAAATTAAAAATTTCAGGGGCTAAAATAGGATTTTTCAGAAACCAATATGGTTGACTCTAGGAATTAAGAATTTCAGGACTGATCTATTCGTTTTCAAAGATTTTGGTACTGAAAATTAGCATTTAAAACTTCTTGGGACTGAAATAAGAGATTTCTAAAGCATGGGGGCTCAAAGGGAATTATTTCACAAAGATCAAAGATAAAAACAATATATTTATCTCTCTCTCTCAATAATCTATGTACAGAAGCCAACTGAGATTCTGACCAATTAATTTTTACTAGAATCTCATTTGTCAATAGAAAATTTCTTCATTAAATAATTTTATTTTTAATTGTTTGGATAATTGCCGTAATTCATTGCAGTTATTTTCTTAGTGGGTTTTAAAGTGAGTGAGAAACTACCTATGAACTCCCCTTTTTTAAACCACCTAAATATAAACTGGGTCCTCGCGCATTTACTGTTCACTTTAATCAAGTGAATCTTAATTGAATTGTACCTATAGCCCTCTCCTGATCTTGTCAGCGCCGATGCTTAAGCATGCTGAGGGGTTAGATAATTTTCTCGTGTTATCAATTAACACCATTTTCTTCAATCCAAGAAATTTCTAATTCAACCAGGGCCACAATGGCTTGCGAAGAATGAGTGAGAAAGGGTGGGAGTCAGAAGAGAATGGGTCCAAAAGAATACCCAGCAAGGAGCAGCTATAGCTCGCATATAGTTGGAGATGCTGAAATTGGTTCTCAATTTGAAGAGATGCGTGATGGCTTGAAGAGATGTGCAGCAAGTACTGGGAAAGTGTTCAACCAGATATATTTTCTACATTTGTTTTTTCTTTCTTCATTTAATGCAATTCTTTCGTGTTCTCTTTCCTTTCCCATCTTTTGAAATAAAAGAATAGGAAGATACATAAATCTTAACATTTCATATTTCCACTGTTAATGTCTCCCTGTCACTCTAGCAATGAACCAAAAAGAGGAGAGAAATGATTTAATAACTAACTCAAAATTTATTAAGAACAAATAAAAAAAACTTCTTATGATTTTTATTTGTGTACCTGTTGATCTATATCTCCGATTTTTAGCCATTTTGTGACCTGGGAACACTAGACGTCGATATTGTACACTTACGATTTAACATACATCAATAGCGTTTCAATTTAGCCCCTTGTTTTATAGGTGTTTAATTTATAAACAAACTTTGTCAAACTTACAATTTATCTACACATTTTGAAGGATCTACAAATTCTATCCAATTATCCACCACTCATTTTTATATATATTTATTATAGTTTAAACCGATTCTAAGTATTTAAAATGTAACAAAGCAACGCACAAAAATAAAAGAATTGTGAACGCTAAAATGAAGATACATTGGGTTAAAGTGTGTGCACATAAGCAAACAGAACACAATGTATTTAAATCCCTACTTATCAAGCAACTTTGGTTGATCTAAAGCACTTGCCTTCTCATAACCAGCTACTCCCTCGATGTTTTCTGAAAACTTATGCTTTGAACGGAAGCAAAATGTAAAAACTTTTGATGGCAGAAATTTATTAAACCTCGAATTGGAGTGAGTTAATACATACTTAAATATCAGCCCATAAAGAAAAGAAAAAAAAATGAGTAAAGTGACACATAATACCTCATACTTTTGCAAAAAATGTTCCTATATCCTCCTTGAGCTTCAAAAATTACAGCACTCCTCAAGCATTTCTCACTGAAACCCTGTGAAAGGGATTAAGGGAATCCCGTTTTGAATCTCGTCAGGAACAATAATTTAATCTACTATACAGTCTGTGCGCATTTTGTAGATTTCTCATGATGTTGTATCTTTCAGTTATTTATGTAAGCTTTATAAAACTTGAGAAACAATAATTTAATTACTATATGTTTTTATATTCATGTTATAAGGTCCTATTTGGTACAATTTCAGTCAAAATTTACTAAATATCTTATTTCTATCTAGGTTTTGATATAGAATAAAATCAGATTTTTAGTAAATTTTGATAAAAGATGATAAAATGTGTAGTTGAAAAGTTTCGAGGTTCCAAAAAATGTATTGTTAAAATTATTGTTTACTTTGAATTGACAATAAAATTAGATTTTAATCAAAAGCAAACAGAGTTGTATAATAAAAGGGGCTTAGATATTATGTTTTACATGGTTATTAAACTCGAATTTTAGGATTTTACAATTTTAAAATGATGTTATGATTAAAATTTCATAATCTTATGATGGGTTTAATAATTTTAGCAATTTTAACGATCCTCTATTTTGTTATCGTTACGGGTTTTTTACGCTTTTATTGTAATACTTAATGTGTCACGTTATGATCGGGTGACCGCAACCAACTTTTTACAAAACGATGCTAATGATGAAAGTAAAGATAGAGTCAATGACAATGGGAACTCAAGAAACGTGAGTAATGTTGTGGCCCCCAGGGAAAATCTTCCAGTGGCAAAGGGGAGGGGTGGTAAGTGCTCAGCGCAGCAGTATGCAAAGTTCGATTCCCCGCAAGGTGAAATTGATTTTGTTGCAAGCGAGAGTTATGGAGGGATGCTCATACTTACACAATCCCCTCCACCCTAGTCCCTGGGAGGCATAACCTGAATTTACAATCTCGAACCAATGGGCTTGAGCGTGGTCGGTTCGGGCCCTCGGGGTGTGAGATACACCTTTTTTTTACGTGAGTAATGTTGTGTAAGAAGGTTTTCGAAAATTTGTAATACTCTTGATAATATAATTATTATTTATATATTATTAAAGAGAGCACTGATTCTAGGATTTTTTAACTGATTCTTAATTTTGAACATTATCTTAATAATATTATAATCTTAATTTTTTGGTTTCTGTTAGTTGCAATAATTTCTAGAAGTTACTTAATGGGTTTTAAAGTTAAGTGGGGTTGAATTAGATGTAATTATAACAGCAATTCATGTTGTGAAACTATTATAAAAACAATAGAGAATATAGAGAGATAGGAGAGAATGAGAGAGAACTTCTCATTAGGTATGTTTCTAATGAAATGAAATAGCTTCTATTTATAGGAGGGAACAATGGCACAATCGTAATATATAAAGTTTACAGGGGTATAATGGTAATTGGTCATTCACATATTTTATTATTATATTTATAACACTCCCCCTTGAATGACCTATTCTGCAATTGTCTGCATCGTTAAAACCTTGCTAAGAAAACTCAGTGGGATAAAACTTGAGCAAAGGAAAAGAGTACAGAAGCTCCCCGTTGATGTTGGCCATGGTGAATCATTGAGTCTAACGTTCGAGTAGAACAAATCATGTGCTGAATCATGAAGTTCTGAAGTGCTGGCTCATTAAAACCTTGTCAGTAAAATCGAGTGGGATAAAATCTGAACCAAGGAAAAAGAGTACAGCCGCTGCCTCGTTAAAACCTTGTCAGGAAAACCTAGTAGGACAAAACATGGACGAAGGAAAAAGAGTATAGCATGAGTATTCTCCCACTGAAGTGTGTAATCAAGTATTCATGAACCTCTCGAACATTGATATCATCTTTCTTCTGGAATATAAAAATCTCCTTGTATAGCATTCTTCATAAGATGTCTATGATTTTCTTCATTTGTTGATATCATTCCAGTATAACAATGTGTTGCTGAATTATAGCTTGTTGATAGCTATGATGATGCCTCAAAAACCTTGCTAGGAAAACCCTTTGGGACAAAACCGCAGCGAAGGGAAAAAGAGTGCATTATTCTCATTAATTTTCATCAATACGCCTCAACTGTTGCCTCATTAAAAACCTTGCTAGGAAAACCCTGTGGGACAAAACCTCGGATAAGGGAAAAAGAGTGCAACGCGTATTTATTCCTTTCATGGAATATCACAAGTATATTGGTGCAATCACGAATCTTTTCATCAAACATATAATTTATGATGAGCTTTTATATAAATCGTTCATAGCTCATGATATCATAACATGCTATATTAAGCAATGTTGTATTAATTTATCGATTGCATATTTCACTTCTGGTGAATAATCAAATTTAGAATTCACTTCTGGTGAATAATCAAATCTAGAATCACTTCTGGTGAATAATTAAACATATTCATTTTCATATTCACTTCTAGTGAATAATCAATTTCCCAGATGTCATAAATATTACACTCCAATTTCACTTTCAACATATTATATCATGGAGTCATTTGTATCATCCTATAATGATACTAATCTGGGTGTATTGAATCTTTCATTGATTATACATGTATGTTCTTGCATCTCATAAACCACAATTTCCGATTCGTATAATCAATCATTGAAAAATATATCAATTTCGACATATAATCTACAATCATTTTACTTAAAATCCCAACGTACCGAGATCAACTGGTACATCAAAGAATACTCTCAAAGTATCGAGATGAGAATCATACATTTTGATCTCACTCATTGGTATATCAAAGAGCTCAAGCTAGTGATTTAGACTATAGTCTATCCACCATATTTCATGCCGGTTTTATGAAAAATTTCGCACGCAACGAGTCGTCTTTTACGACTGTGTAATATTTTTCATTTGTACAAATAACTACTGGCATTACACATTTAAGTGTTTTGGACTTCAGGTCCTATAACAATAATCCCTACATCAGAGTGTTATACTTGGCCAAAGTATTATAATTTCATCAACATCATTTTCATAAGAGGGTTGTATGTAGTCGACTTATTTATCGATTCCATTTCATCTCAACATAACATAGAGAGATCTCTGTATTTGTTCTATCATTAGGTACCTGAGTCTCTTACATTTAATTATGTCACTTTTACTCACCATGAGTATTTAGCCTCAAAGGGATCATTTCAATCATTCAAGAGATATTTATTTTTTGGAATCGATAATCATTATGCTTCAGGCATAATTACGCTTCATGCGTGTTTTCCTCATAATGTTCTCAAATATTATCAATCGGCTAACATGCCATAACACATGTCATTCTTTTAGATATATAATCTCAATCATATATCTAAGTGCGCTTTGGTGGATTGTATACATATCGCACTTTTACAAATCATAAAGCTTCTTGAGCTAATCCCTGTTTGACATAGAATATTGTTGTATGATAAACAATTTCTGAATAAGTTATTCTCATAGAAAATAATTTGAAATCTTTGATAATCTAACCGTTTATTATAGAACTTCTGGTTCAATACGGTTTTATTTCATTTCTATGTATGAATATTTGATTCAATACAATATCGCTAACCTTCTGGTTCAATACAATGTATATTTCATTTATGAGCTTCTGGTTCCTACTATATACATATTTCACTTGTACGTATGAACTTCTGGTTCAGCAAGATATTTCACTTGTACGTATGAACTTCTGATTCAGCAAGATATTTCACTTGTACATATGTATGAACTTCTGGTTCAATACAGTATTCATTTCATCAGTACGTATTTCCGTACATTTCAAATCAGTATACCTTTATTACTTTTAGTATACCGGAAAAATCAGGTAAAATATCCAAGGAAATATCTCATGATCTCAATCTTGTAGCCAAATCTTCCCTTATATCGAAAAAGGTAATGACACATTATCTCATTGTTCCCACCTTTTCAATAATTTATTCCATTATTTCTTGATGGAATCGATATCACTGACACGCGGAGCCACCGCTCTTTTACGCGTTGAATAATGCATTTAAATAGATGATTTGGGAAGAAGGCTAGATCCATCAAAAATGGATATCATACTTTCAAATATTCGCAAATATTATTCCAATTTTCCAGTAAATGATTTGAGAAAAATATATCGAATTAGGCTCGAAAGATTGAGGTTGCTGATGGATCATGGCATCCTAGAAGATGTTCGCTGGTTGATCGAAGCAAAAGTTCGATTAGCTGGAGAATTACCAGATTCATTTTCTAAGCACAAGCTTGGCTTAAGTAAGAGTACTTTTGCAAAGAAGCGAAGAGCAAAAAGATTAAATAGTTGCTACAAATGTGCTCAATGGACATGTGATACCCGTTGTAAATCAATAGGATATTCATCCATAAATCGAGATGATAAGATAGATTTCATTAAGGGTGGACTGAGTAAGGAGTCATTGGATGATATCCGATTGACTCTTGAGACTCACCCTAGTGGGTATGTGCAGCGTGAGCTACTATCTTTATGGGCTAAATTTATCAGTGATAAAGAGCGTTATAGTCTCAAAAATATAATAGCAAAAGATCATGTTTGCCAGGCTGTTATAAACAATGATGTTTTGGCTATTCATCATTGATACAAGGTAAATCATTTGATATATATGCACATATAAAATATTTTTCTGTTTCCTTTCACGAGTTTTGATAAAGGCTGGTTAAAAATATTAAATCACCGAAAGGTGAGTAGGGTGATTTTGTCAAAAGTAAATCTTCACTTTTTCGAAAGACGAGCAGTAAATAGTGAAGTTTTTCAAGTTTAAAAAGCCAATGATTTTCATAGTTTCATGCATCCCAAAATATCATTTTCTTATAAGTTTTTCCTTCCTTATTCTCTCAAAGATGGAAGGACCAAAACTTCGACAGATCAAAACTATCTATGTATTTTGTGGATCAAAAGTAGGGAAAGGTTTTGGGTATCTAGAAGCAGCGGGGGATTTAGGAAAGAAGTTGGAAGAGAAAGGTATCACTCTCGTGTATGGGGGTGGTAGCAGTGGTTTGATGGGTTGTGTTTCCCAATCCGCTCAAGCAGAGAAAGCAAGAGTGATAGGTATTATACCTACTCCTTTGGTAGATATTGCAGGAAAAACACGAGGGCATGAAGTACAAACCTTATCTATCCATGAATGCATAACTTGCATGCTATATGGTTCTGATGCCTTTATAGCCCTGCCCGGAGGTTTTGGTACTTTAGAGGAAATCTTTAATATTACCTCATGGGCTCAATTAGATCTCCATACCAAGCCTACTGGGCTTTTAAATGTTAACAATTTCTTTGATTGATTGCTAACATTTCTTGATTATGCTGTGGAACAGGGATTCATCTCTCCATTTTCTAGGAGAATCCTCATTTCTGCTCCTACTATCGAGGAACTGCTGGATAAGTTGCAATCATACATCCCCATCCAAGATCCAGCAAGAGTTAAGATAGATTGGTCGCAAGGAAGGGGAATCAAGCAAAAATGGAGTCCGGTTAATGTAAATTTATCTTTGTGAACCCTAGAATAAGTGGTGGTAGAGTACGGAGTATTCTCACTCTTGAGACACACCATAAATTTCTAGGATTTTATCAATGTTTAATCTTGTGTACCTCAAAGATTTAAGGTGATAGAGTACGGAGTGTTATTACTCTTGAAACACACATTTTTCTTTATTTCCTCAAAAGATCAGAGGTGGTAGGATACGGCTACTCCCGAAACACATATCTAATTTTGAGGATCATAGGTGTTTCCCCTTTTGTATTTTGCATGCATGACTCGTTTATGCTTCTTCAGGAGCAATAATAATAATATCATTTCAGTATATTTAGATGATAATCTTTACTTCTTCTGGAGTAAATATGTACTTCTTCTGGAGTACATAAGTACTTGTGCAAGAACTTTGATCAAAACTGCTTATCATAATCATATAACATTTATCTCATAATACTGGTGAGATTATTTTCACATTAGCCATATCCGTGCTATCATGTGATATTATCTTATCATACATCAACATTCTCTTGTTGAATAATTTTCATCCACCCTTTCAAATACAGATATTGGTAACTTCTGGTACCATTGGATAAAATATTTTTATCAACATTTACCAACTTTTTGATAATGATAACTTCTGGTATCATTTGATGAAGTATCAAATAACAATAATATTGTATATATATTAACAATAATAATATTGGGGTTATACCACCACGTATATATGATAAACAATAATAATACCGGGGTTATACCACCACGTATATATGTTGACAACAACATCTAATATGTTAGAATTAACCAACAACTGAGGTGTTTCTGAAATAATATAAAATATGAATATATGTAAAGTATTCCATATATTCAATTGATAAACCGACCATATAGGCGGTGTCAACATAATGAAATAATTACCTTTCATGAGTGAGCGAGTCATATCTTCAAATCCAGTCAAGGTATTCATAATAGTCCAATCCGTTACGATAATGAGTCATATCCAGTTAAGGTATAAATCTAGTCCATAATAACTCAATCCATCACGGTATGATAATGACTATATTACTTATACCTTATTTAAAATTTTTAATTTATCTTGTTGATCACATATTAATCTTTAATTTACGATTAATATACTTTTATGTATTACCAAGGGAAAAATGGTCCATACTTTAATATATTGCTCATATGGATAAATTGAAGCCGTCAATAGGTTTAAAATTTAATTTAGAACAAACTTACTTTTGGTCCAAAATTCATCTCGCCCGAATCTGCTCACGCGCCGCCCCCGGCCGCCACGCGCCGTTGGTCGGAAAAGTCTACTCATCACCAGAATGTGCGCCTTAACTTCTTGAACATGCCCGTGGTCTCCGTTTTTGCAAAAGACCAACCGTTTGGCCGGAATCAGCATTTTTCTATCCGCCAGCTTCTTCTTCTCAGGCCAATAACTTCCGTTTTAACCGTTGGATTGGCGACAAATTTCAGTCGAGTCTTCTGTTAGAAAATCCCGTTGATATGCCGCTTGCCGATCGATGATCGAAGTTCAGAATCGTCCGGAATAAGCGTTTCAATTTCAGGTCAGATTTTGGTTTTTGTACAATTTTTTAGCTTTTCTTCTCTGGTCGATATCTTTTGTTTCATCCGTCGGATCATCCCCAAATTTCAGGCGAGTCTTCTCCTTGAAAATCCTGTTCTGATGGTGGTGGCCAATCGTCGATCGGATTCCTGGATCGGCCGAAATCATTCTTTTTCAGTTCGAGAGAAAAGGAAACATTGATTAGTAATAATCAGGTTTCTGATACAGAAGTTCATCATTTAGATGCAACTGTAGAGCATACTCCTGTTATATTACTCAATTGGCTAGAGACTCGTGCTGATAACTTGTTGTGAAACTATTATAAAAACAATAGAGAATATAGAGAGATAGGAGAGAATGAGAGAGAACTTCTCATTAGGTATGTTTCTAATGAAATGAAATAAATCCTATTTATAGGAGGGAACAATGGTACAATCGTAATATATAAAATTTACAGGGGTATAATGGTAATCGATCATTCACATATTTTATTATTATATTTATAACAATTCAGATATACACACACCCTCCGTGCTATTTCTATATCCAGATTCTAGATCCCATTCTCATTTTCATTAGTAGGGTTCCAAGGGCTTTTCTTTATAACTGACTCTTGACTTACTGATTCTCTATCAGATTCGAAGGTCTCATCCGAAGCATTGTGGCTCTCTGATTACCATGAAGGAAGCCCTCATGGTAATTGACAATAATCGCTCTTCATTTCTCCTGATTTCTATATTTTGAATTGTTGAATTTCTCCAATTCAATTTGTTTTCAACCATTTGGTCGTTGTCTTAGTTTATTTTATTCAAGTTTCGAATGGGAAAAGAATAAGTGCAAGGAAAAAGAGGAGAAGAATAAAGATTCTGATTTGAAGAAGAGGAGGAAAAAAAAGGAATAAAGATGATTGGTTGAAGAACACGAAGAAGAAGCAAGAGCAAAATGGTGTGGCATCGCTAAAATGGAGGATTCAGTAGTGAATAATGTTGATTTAGAAGAAGAAAATGAGTTATGGATGCCTCATGTTGGGGATTGTTGGGACCATGATGATGGAGGCGAGCCACAAAATGATGGTTCTAGTGAAAAAGGTATATTAGTATTGTTGGGTTTTTTGATACCCACTATGTAATACCACTTTCAATTTTACGTGCACCTTTGAATTATGTGATATTTATGTTAATGTTATTATAAATTATAAATTGATTATTATTATTATTATTATCATCTATAATTTGAATTATTTTGCAGTGGAAGGACTTGGACGTCATCTCGATCAATGTGTCAAAATAAAAGTTTATTAATTGTTTACGTACAATTCTATGTCTAATTATATTTTTAATTGCTAAGTATACTTATTTATATTTATTTAAATTTGTAAATGGCCAAAATGCATTTAAATTTGAAATTTGGGGTAAAGTTTAGGGAGAATCGGAAAGTAAATTGAAGCTTTGGACTTGTGCACATGGAGAGAAATGAGGGACTAAATTGCAAATTACCAAAAGTTTATATCAAAACCAAAAACCTATTCTCTCATCTCTCTCCCTCACGCTAACTGTCGGTTCAGTCTCTCGCCCCTCACCCGATTCCCTCAGTTCGATGCCACCCAATGCCACCGGTCACTACCACCACCAGCCCCTCCATCGGTAAGGCCTCCCACCCCTTTTGCCTCACACTGCCGCACAGGAACACACACACACACAACACAAACTCACGCACATGGATTTCACGCATTGCACGCACTCTATTACACACACTCGAACGCACAAACGTGTATATAGGTGCATATGTATGTATATATGTTGAGTGTGTATATATGTGAAGATTTTTTCATATTTTCAGATTTAAATTTAGTTAGATTCCGAATTATAACTGTTAAATTGGAGATTGGGTAATGTTTATATATGTATGTATTGATGTAAATATCATCCTTAAGTATAAATTTCAGACTTCTTAAGTTGTTTGAATAAATTTTCAGATTTTTAGATTTATATGTGATTCGGATTTATAATTGTAAATTCAGATTTGGGGAGGATTATATATATGTATATTTTGTATATTTTCAAATTTGGATTATAGTCTAAATTCGAATTTAATAATTAGAATTTGGGTAATGTATAGATATACATGTGTGTAAATTCATATTCAGACTTAGTTTGAATTTCGAAACTAAATTGTTAATTTTTAGATTATGAATAACTAGAATTGTAATTGGGTAATTTTGTAAAGTTAGGATAAGTTATGTAATTTTGAGTTTGAGTTTGAATTTAAAAGATGAGTATACCTTATAATGTGCATTCAGATTCATTCTTTAGTTCGAATGTGGTTCTTATGTGTTTTGGTCATACTGTAAGATCACATTTGAGTTAAATTGAAATTTCAATCTCAGTTTATATCTGATTGAGTATTAAAATGAATAACGAATTTATTTGTAACCTGAAAGTTATACTTTTGATGAATGGGAATAGTTAGGACTTGGGCACATTGACGTCACGAGCATCTAAGACTTTTCCACTTGCAAATTCAGAAACGGTAAATACAAAGGATTGCAGGTAAGTAAACTTCCCTTTCTCTCAGCATAGTTGAATGTTCAATGTGGAATTATGTGCTTAATTGACATTCGTGTTAATTACGGAATTCTAATGCTTTTGGTTTACCATATGCAAGTATGTGTATTTAAGGAAATGTTCAAGCAGGATAGATGTATCCAACCATTGCATTTTAAGCAGATCGGTAATGTCTGCGACTGTAACAAAAATACCATCCTCGAACGTACAATTGAAGATGGAGGCATCTACGGGCACCTGATAGAAGTCATCACCAACAGGCAATTGAAGGACCAGGGTGTTTAACATTTTGCATTTATCACCCAGACGTAGTAAAGTCTCATCGTCGACTATCGCAGGTCGCTGGGTAGATGACAATTCAAAACTCTGAGGCCTTTTCCCTTTATTAGATTTTTTTACGATCTTTTTTGGGGCCTCTTCCTGCAATAAGACAATTTTTGTCATTATAACACGTCTGATACAAATCTAAAAGAAATTAATATTGACATAAACTTTTATATAACTCGATTTTATTACCTCTCCAAAAATCACCAACTCCTTAGGCCATTGGAAAAAACTTCCAATAGCTTCCCCCACCGTGGTGTGGTGCTGAGATGGCGCTGGAAGATAGAACGCTTCTGCACCATCTATAACATGGTCAACGGACACCTTCACATGATCAAGCCAGAGTGGTTGATGATGCACCACAGTCTCGGGTCCGGACGGAAAAACCATCCCGCTGGCCACTATTTGCTTGTCACCATCAACAAATACGGCGAGACGACAGGGAATCGGCTTCTATTTTTCAACATATATGTCAGGCCTTTCCATTTAAAAAAAAAGTAATACTAAAAAAACTAAATACTTTATGGGTAAGTACCCGAAGACCATCAAATGGGTCTGGATTCACAGAGTGGCAACTACTTCGAGTTGGTGGTCGGGGCTGTGCAGTTACCTCCACCTCGGCATCAACATTGAGGCCCAAGCGCTGGAGGATGGCATCATATTTACTCTGCATACTATGGTACGCGCTCTGCATACTGTCAAATTTACTTTGCATCTCCGACATGGTTTGATGCCTGACCCGCTCTGTGATGCTATCCTCCATCTCCTTCCTGATGATATCTTTAATGTCGTCTACTGACACGACCCCACACGATCGTCTAAGGTAATCATCGGGCCGGCCGTAAACATCCCGCGTGGTGACATACAGGCCATATCCCCTCACCCTACCAGAGTGATCCTCTTTACCAAGGGCTTCACTCAGAATATCATGTTGTCTACTCGACACAAATGTCCCCTGCGTGGCTTGCTCAGATTTTTCTACCTGTTAAAAAAATTGAAAACTGAATATAAGAATTGAAGTAAGTTTCAATTAAATATATGAGAAATCGATAAGATATACTTACAATTTTATCAAACACCCCCCTCGTTTTCTCGTTGGGGATGTAATACGTTCCATCTTCTTTCTTCTTCGATCTAGCTCGAACCCAATCGAGGCTGCGATCCTCGCTTACAATTGAGGAGCTAATCATGTCACATGAAGAGCTAGAAGATAGCGGGTCACTTACTAGCCAATGTGGCTTCATCCCCGCATATCCGGCTGAGCCCAAATAATGAGGATGCTCGTTCCGCATTTGACTATCCCTCGCATTCTTACTTTTCTCCTGAAATAAATCACAGGTTTTTAGTTTTCACTCAACAAGACACATGCGTACATTTAAATATACCTGAAATGTTTCCGTCTGTCGTTCTTTTTTAAACAACTCCCATTGCTCTTCGGTCAAGAAATCATAAAGCTGGGCTAGGAGATGTATATTTTGGGTGGTCATGTGTAATGAAATTATGAACCAGTCTTGTCTTGAAATCTTTCTATCTCATCCCCGCAACCCGCATAACACCTTTTTTTGGACGGTCATCGAGAATGTTGAATTCCCTCTGAAAGACAATGATAACATGTGGTGTTATAAAGAAATTACATTCACTTTTCAATTATTTACCATGTATCAAGTGATAGTACCTTTATCTCTTCCCACATCATGTCCTTCAGGCCTTGATCGACTTTGTGCCAATCACTGATGTTTATGTCAATATGAATGCGGGCTAAAGATCCGATAAAATGTTTGAAGTTCTTCGTGCCTGGTCCGATCGGCCTATGTTTGTCATCGAACTCAATTATATTCACTTGTTGGCCCGCTTTCTTCATGTTTTTGCACATAGTTGGCCCTCTTGTCCTTTTTTTTTGGGCAGTACTATGCTCATCTGAAGAATGTGAAGACTCGGCCATTATATTGGGAAAATTGTCTACGTACCTGCACATATAAATAAATGATTATTAACGACGTATAGAACATATATAAAAAACACAAGAAAGTTATATTCAAGAATATGTAAATGAACTCACACAATTAATATGAACAACGTATAGAGCATATATAAAGAACAAAAGAGAGTTATATGCATGCGAGAATGTATAAATGAACTCACACAATGAATAATCACGAACGACGGTCAATCCATAATCCTTCTTCATGATCCCAACGCATGTAAGTGGATTCAATGTTATCTTCCTCTAAAGTTGCACTCCCTTGTATACCAATAGAAAATGGAGGAGTTTCATCAAAGTGATCATAATCTTCTTCATCTACTACATCACCAATGCCAACAATGCGTCTCTTGCCTTGAAGGACCACTGACCACTTAGTGTCGGCAGGATCAAGAACATAAAATACCTGCTTGGCTTGTGATGCAAGTATGAATGGCTCGTCAAGATAACCTAACCGTCCAAAATCCACCAAAGTGAAACCTAATTCATCCACCCGAACACCCCGTCGATTATCAACCCATTTACATTGGAAGAGAGGAAACTTGAACTCCCTGTAATCAAGTTCCCAAATTTCTTCAATGACACCATAATAGGACATCGAGGCATCTATTGGCATTGTATCTTTAGCACTTGAAAAATCTCTTGATAGTGCTACTTGTGTCACTCCACTGTTTTGCACCGCACTCTTATCATCTTGACGTTTAGTGTAAAACGTATACCCATTAATGTCATATGCTTCATAAGATCTCACAATCGTGCTAGGACCATACGCTAACCACTTTACCGTTTCAACAATGGTATTCGACGTTTGTGACAACTCTTTCATGACTCTATCTTTGAACCATTTTGCAAATAAACGATTGTGTTGATTAGTTACCCACCTTTCACCTTTAGAAGGATTCTGCTGCCTTAGGATGGACATGTGCTCGTCCAAATACGGATGAACTTGAGAAAGGTGTTGTAATACTAGGAGGTGTGCTTTATCTCGCAATTCAACACTAGGGACAATTGATTTGCATCCAATCGTCCCTTTACCTTCGAGTCTTCCCTCGTGACGAGATTTAGGAACACCAATAGTCTCAACGTCATCAAGGTAGTCAGTATAAAATTCAATAGCCTCCTCAGCGGCATAACCTTCAATGATACTGCCTTCGGGTCGAAATCGATTTCTGACATATCCTTTCAAAATACCCATGTATCTCTCAAATGGATACATATACCGCAAGAACACCGGACCACATATCTTAATTTCTCTTACCAAGTGAACAAGTAAGTGCACCATAACGTCAAAAAATGATGGCGGAAAATACATTTCAAATTGACATAGAGTGATAACAATATCGGCCTGCAAATCATCCAACGCCTCTGGGTCAACAACTTTACTGCAAATTGCATTGAAGAAAAAACAAAGTTTTATTATGACCTGTCTGACATGTTTTGGAAGTATGCCTCGAGTTGCAACTGGTAACAAGTGTTGCATTAACACATGACAATCATGAGACTTCATACCAACCAATTTCAAGTCCTTCATCGACACAAGACTTTTGATGTTTGATGAGTATCCAGATGGAACCTTAATACCATGAAGGCACTCACAAAAACATGTTTTCTCTTTGCTGGACAAAGTATAGCAAGCTGGAGGTAAATAAGTACGTTTTTCGGACTCTTGCGGTGCTAATTGATCCCGTATCCCCATTTCTACCATGTCCTTCCTGACTTTGATACCATCTTTCATCTTCCCTTGAACGTTCAGCAATGTCCCAATGATGCTATCACAAACATTTTTCTCCACGTGCATTACATCAAGACAATGCCTTACTGATAAATGTTGCCAATAAGGTAGATCCCAGAATACGGACCTCTTCTTCCAAAGACTCTTTTGAGGAGGCTTAAAAGGTTTTCCAAACAAAACATCAATATTTTTAACTCGTTCATATACCTCACCTCCTGTTAACGGCAAGCGAGCTGCGCGATCCTCAATTTTTCCATTGAATGCCTTCTTCTTCTTTCGATAAGGGTGATCAACGGGGAGAAATCTTCTATGACTCATAAAGACATTTTTCTTACAGTTTTTCAACCTAAGATCAATCGTGTCTTCTTCACAAAAGGGACATGCTTTAGGTCCTTTGTTCGTATAACCGGACAAGTTACCATATGCGGGAAAATCATTTACGGTGCAAAAAATCATAGCACGTAAGGTGAAATTCATCTGGCTATGTGCATCAAACACCGATACACCTTCATCCCACATCAGTCTTAAATCTTCAATTAGTGGGGCAAGATAAACATCTATGTCATTCCCCGGTTGTTTAGGCCCTGATATTAACAAAGACAATATGATATACTTGCGCTTCATACATAACCAAGGAGGAAGATTGTAAATCGTTAGAAGAACCGGCCAAGTGCTATGTTGACTACTCATATTACCATGCGGGTTCATTCCATCTGTACATAGTCCAAGCCTAAGATTCCTATCTTCACCCCCAAAATCAGGAAACAACCTATTAATGTTCCTCCATTGAGGAGAATCGGCCACGTGTCTTAGTTTTCCATCTTGTTTCCTCCCATCAGCATGCCACCGCATGTTCTTCGCATCCTTTGCATTGGCAAACAAACGTTTAAATCTTGGTACTACGGGTAGGTACCACAACACCTTTGCCGGAGGGCTTTTCTTATCCTCAGAATTAGCATTCATGTTCTTTCGCTTATACCGTGATGCCCCACACTTTGGACACAGATGCAAGTCCTTATACTCATTTCGATACAGTATACAATCATTTGGACATGCATGTATCCTCTCGATCTCCATTCCCATTGGACACAACAATTTCTTTGCTTCGTAAATTGAACTAGGAAGCTCGTTATCCTCCGGAAGCATCTCTCGTAAGAGTTCCAGTAATGCCGTGAAACTCTTATCACTCCACCTACTATTTACTTTCAAGTTATACAATTTCAACACAGCAGACAATTTTGTGAATTTTCTACATCCAGGAAACAAAGTCTTCTGAGAATCATTGAACAAGCTATCGAACACATGAGGCTTTTCAATGAATTCCCCTTGTATATCACGCATCATTTCGTCTGTCATATCATTATTGTCATTTTCCACATCATTCTCATCAATATTGCCTAAATTATTCTCCTGCAGTCCACCTTCATTGTCACTAGTGCATGTCCTAGGAAGCATACTCTCACCATGCCATATCCATCGTTTATAACCTTCTTTAAACCCACGACGAATCAAATGACTCTTCACTTGCTCAAAACTACGAAACTTTCTCAGATTCTTACAATCACAACAAGGACACAAAATCATTGCTTCACATTTCTCTCTCATGTGTTCGTCCGCACATTTCATAAACTCTTCAACTCCTTTCAAATATTCATGTGTATTACGCCTGCCGTACATCCAATCTCGATCCATATCTAATAACCTATATGCGAAGATATAATTAAAAAAATATTACTTTTGAGTGAATATTTGTAATGATAGTTATATATTTGAACCAACTATATATTAATAATTGAAATCACATGCATACGATAATTTATTACGTTGAATACTTCATAATTTTACTAGTATATTTTGTTTAGTTATTTATTTAGTATGGTTAATTCTATGATAGTGAAAATCACTTATAATTACTATTATCTTCATTTTTTATTTGTAAAATCCTACAGTAATTTCGGCAGAGTCTCCCCTATAAGTTGGACTTACCCAACCTGTAGGAGGATTAATCAAAATGCCACAATACAACAAAAATGTTCAACCTCCACATATTCACTACTCAAACATAATAAATCAAACTTCAACATCATCAACCACTCCAAAATTAATCCAAAATCAATTCTTAATTCCTAAAATGCTCAAAGTATGATTACATAACCTAACATTCCATGCATAATTTCAATATAATTCCAATAATTCAAATTCTATCAATTAACTATTTGCAATACCAAAATTATAACTTATATATATATATATATATATATATATATATATATATATATAATAATTCACATTTTTATACATACAAATATATATATACATATATATATATATATATATATATATATATATATATATATATATATATATATATATATTAACATTTTTATACATACAAATATATATATACATAAACACACACATATATACATATATATACACACAAACACATATAGATCTACTTATATATACATACATATATATATATACATATACATATACACATACACATATATATATATACATACACGGACACACACACACACATATATATATACATATACACGGACACACACACACCACACACACATAGAGTAAAGTTCTTACGAGATGGAGGCGGGTTCGTGGTGGTGTCGCGGTGTTGGTGGCGTCGTGGTGTTGGTGGAGGCATGGTGGTGATGGCTTTGCGATGTTGAAGTGTTGAGAGAGAGTGAGAGAGAGATATGCGCGGTCGGGATTAATGAAATCGCGCGAATTTTGAAAGATGTATTAAATGGTTTAGGCGTCGGTTCTCGAAGAACCGACGCCTAAACTATTTTTTTTTCGCGTTTTTGTACTAGTGCCAATTCTATAGTAATGAAAATCAAGAAGTATATAGAGACATGTATTACAATAAATTACCAGGTTCATAGGGAATATACTTTAAAATATAATTTGAAAAATTTATCAGAGATAACCCTGGAATACCTAGAACATTAGGATCAAGAATAAAATTTCTATTTGAAAGATTAGCATATATATGTCAACAAAGACAATTATTAAAGAAATCAGAAAAAATTAACTAGAATATGTTGTGAAGATATGGAAAAACCTACCCAATGAGGATGTAACCTTGAAAGAAGAAAAAATAATAATAAAAGAAAATATAAAAATAGAAAGTTTAAAAAATTCAGAAATTTTAAGAAAAGATATATAAAACCTAAGAGAAGATATTATAAAAGAAAATATAACCCAAATAAAAAATAAAAAAATAGGACTTATAAGAATGACAAAAGCCAATGCAAATGTTGGAATTGTGGAGAAATGGGACATATAGGCCCTGATTGTAACAAAAAGAAAGTTAAAATATTACAAAAAGAATGTCTAGAAATAGAAAGCGAACTAAGTGAAATATCTTATATTGAAGAATACTATGATCAAGAAGTCTATATAAGTGAAACAGATTTAGAAAACAATGAATCAGGATCAGAATAAAGAAATAGAAGAAATAGAAACAAATAAGAACATAGATAAACAAGAATATGAAGGAATAGAAGGTTATGGATTAAAAGTAACTTTTGATAATAATAAGTTCAGAAAATACAAAAATTACCTTTAGATTTGAAAATAGGAAAATGGGAAATATTAAATAGAATATGGAAAAGAGAAAAAGTAATAATAAATGAATATCATAAAATTGAAAGGACAATAGATGTTAGAACCACTCAATGAACACACAAAAATACGGTTAAAGAACATTGCATCATTAAGCATGCATTGGCATCGAAATGGGGAAGTCAAATGTTTTAATGAAAGGAATGTGTCAAAGTGCAAATTTTGTCAAAAGTTATGTATCCCAAGTTTTTCAAGAAAGAATGGGTGTACTTCTATATCATGAAAGATGTGAGTGGGAAATGGGGTGCGGGGGACCGGCGTACCCGAACGAAATGAGCTGCTTTGCGGTGGAATAAAGTGAATGACCGCTTTGCGGTGGGAAAGTGAATGTTAAATCGCTTTGCGGTGGAAATGTGAATGTTAATCTGGTTCCAAATAAGAATTGTCCACTGTTATCTGATTGACTAGAAGATACACCAAGTGAGCTCGCGATGGAATGAAGTAAAAGTTTTCAAATGTTAAGTGAAAGCTTGAAAAGTTTGAAAGTTTTGAAAGGTCAAAGTGAATTGGGATACATATTTCAAAGTTTAAAGCATTTCATGTCATAAGCATGCATCACTTGCACGAAATTTGCTTACCGAGCTTTAGCTCACCCTAATCCCTCCCCAATATTTCAGATGATGAAAGCTAGATGAGACGAGGAGAGCACTCGGTGACAGACTCAATCTATACCTACCTTCAATCTTTGAAAATAAAGTTAAATTAGAATTTATTTAAGTTTCTCATTAATTATTCCTTATTTCATTTATTATTGTTAATTGTTTGGTTGAAATTAGCTTTGAATAAGTATGGGTGTAGTATTAGAGGTTAAATTACCTCTTATTTCATTTGCTAAAGTTTATTTACTAGGAATTATATTGTTGAGGAGTTGGAACTTATTGAAATGATTTTGATGATGTTTGGGATTGAATGAGTTGATATGTGTACTTTAAAATGGTTTTGATGTCCCTCTACATGTTGGCTATGTCTAATTTATAGAGGAGATTTTGCTGAAATTTTTGTAAAATTTTATAGTGTGTTTGATACACAAAAGATGGAAAATGAAAATGGAAAATATTTTCATGGAAAATCTTTTTCCACCTCCCCCATTGGAAATTTTTCAAGGCAAATAATGAGAAACAATGCATAAAAGAGTTGTACCATGGAAAATACTGGAACATTTTCCATGGAAAATCTTGTGAATCAAACATGTAAAGGTGGAAAATATTTTTATTGATGGGACATTTTTCATGAAAAATCCCTTCAATCAAACACACCAATAGAAAATGAAAATGTTGAGATTTTAAATGATTTCTTTTCCGCATTTAAGTAAAGAAAAGTTAACATGCTCATGTTTAAGATTTTGAACTTGGGGTGTTACACAATAAATCCGGGCGATGTAAAACGTTTGTGAGTTTGAAATAGGGAAGAGGGAAAAGAGAGAGCATCCGATCTTGGAGGTCTAGCTTGGTAGTCCTCCATTGTTGCTCTTGTTCTTGTTCTTCCCATATTGGAGTAACGAAGAGTAGTGGTTGTTGAGTCGAGCTTGGAGTCGAGGTGTCAATTTGGAGAGCTTACTGAGCCCGTAGGCGTATCGAAGACCCAACCACAATTTCAACACGTATCTTCAAGATATACTTTATCGTGTGAAATGCATATTCACATAGATTGGACTCACATATTACACACTGGAATATTTTTAACTCTGTTATGCTTAAATTATAAGTGAAATGAGATTCTTTGTTGTAGAAGTACCAATGAGAATGGCTAATGCTGAAGAAATCTTGAGTGCATATATTTTTCTTTCTTAAATTACAACAGTGTTCCATAATATTCTTAAATTAAAAGTATAATGAAATTTTGTTTTATAAAATTATCTGTGATAATGGCCAATGCCGAAGAAATCTTGAGTATAGATATTTTGCTTGCTTAAAACATTTTATGTGAATGAGAATACTTGCATCTTACTGCTTCTCATCAAATTCTTAAGACCTTCAAGTTAAGTGCTTCATGAGTTGGAGTTTTACTGTTTCGTCTGATAGTTGCAGAGCTCTAGGTCTTAAATTAATAAAATAGCCAACACATCCGATTGGAGTCATCTACTTTTCTTTCTGTAAGTTTCCCTTATGAATACCATGACCAAGTTGATTCTGAAGCAAATTAAAGAAGTATTCATATCATTGTTGGGTTTTGAAATTTCTTATCTACTAAAATCTTAGGCCTTAACATTTAGTGAATGTATATTTCTTCCTCTTCCTTCAACATATGAAGGAGCTGAAGATGGTAAGCATGATTATTACAAGTTTTGGAAAAAATTGGATACAATGTTTCTGTCCAAAAAGTAGATGATGATATAAATCCATGAATGCACAACACATCTTTTGGAACATTATCATTTTGTAAAACTTTAACCAATATGTTAAAATCTTGCAGAGTTTTAGTTGAAGGTTTGTTAAAGTGGGTATTTTTTATAACCTTTAGCCCTGTCATTTTTGAAATATAAATAAATAATGTTTCTTTACAAGAAGAGATCAATGAAATGCAGATTTTACAATCACAATCCTCGGGTGTAGGTGCAGGGCATCTCAAGGAGATCCAGTGGTTGACGAATTTTTTTGCTTTGATGACGTTCTATGGGGAGATTGAAAAACTAAACCCCAAGGTATCTTAGGTCCTTTAAATTTCCAATCGAATGTATTGCAAAACCATTGCAGTTTTTCTATAATTTAGTATCTATCAATGGAATATGTTCATGCATCGCACGGGTGTGAAACTAGTTGTATTATAGAGAGAGAAGAGAGGGCAACTGGATTGGCTTCGCACCTTCCTCCAGTCCAACTACTAAACGGGAAGTTGGCGATAATGCCACCACCGTGTGGTGCGATGAGGAGAAGTTGTGCATGGTGGAGGTGGCTTTAGGCGAGTTTGGGTCCAAAACAGAAGGTAATTCGAGGCTTCGAAGTTCTATTTTGGGTTTTCCAACAAAGAATTCGACACAGCAACAATGGTAAGTGATGGGTTTCTTGGTTTATTTTCCTGGTTTTCTTAGGTTTCATTGGAGGTTGATTGGATTTTGGAGGAGGAGGTCGGTATTGATGGTGTGTGATTGGCAACGGTCCTGGTGGTTAGGTGATGGTGGAACCGTTGATTTGGGGTGTGGGAGTCTTGGATTGGTTTGGGTTGGGATGCACGGTATGGTTATTGGTGATGGAGGTGGAGGTGGAGGTGGAGGTGGAGGTGGAGGTGGTGGCTTTGGTGGAGGTTCGACTGTGGCTGCTGGCTATGGATGGCTTTGGAGGTAGATGAAGGCCATGATGTGTGAACTTTGGTTTTGGACAGTGAATTTCATAAGATTTTTTGGTTAGTTATTAAATAAAGTTTGTTTTTGTTTTCAATTGGATCCTTCCCGTTTCCTTCAATCCATGGTCCGGATCGAGGCGACGATTCTCGACTTCCTCCAGTTCCATTGACTAGATTAGAGGCAGTGAGGTGTAAGGAATTCACATTATGTGCAGTGGATACTTAATGTCTAAACCGAAAATGACAAACGGGAGAGGAGAGAATTTCATACCCAATAACGTGTAAGTTACTATAAAATTTTAGTGTGTGTTGTGGCGTGAATTGTGAGGGGTGGAGATGAGTTATACACTTGTTTGGATTCAGATTTTGGTAATTTAGGTAAATCGATAATTGGGACTTGGGAGGGACATGAATGGAGAGAATTTTGGAAAGTGTGTAAATTTTAATTTCTTTAATTTTATTTATTTATTTTAGGGTAAGGAAAGAACGTGTGTTGAAGAATCTACAAGTTGAGCTTCTATAATAGGCCAAGAGAATTTGATTAGGGGTATTTATACAAATATCCTTCTTTTTTGGACAACTTACAAATATACCTTTAAAAAAATTTTAGGAAGTAGTGCCACTTTTTTAATGTTTGTCATTTTTTTTTAATGATTTTGTCACTTTTTTTAAAATAATAAAAAAAAAAGCGACACCGTGTCACTTATTTTTTAAAAAGTGACATGTATGTTATTTTCTTTAATCAAACTAAATTCAAACCTTAGAATAAATTCATGATTTTTTAATTTTATTTAAAATATTAGAATAATTGTCACTTTTTAAAAAAAGTGATACAATGTCACTTTTTTTTTTTTTTTTTTTAATAATTTTACTTTTTATTACCTTTTCTTTTAACTTATAAGTGACACTTGACAATTTCACTTTTTAATTTTTGTAATATCCATCATTGACTAACAAATTACATAAGTCCACAAATACTCGCAGACACATTACACATTCTCCATATACAAACATAATGTTATTTTTTTTACTTTTCTTTTCACTAAAAACTGAATTCTGTAACCTTTTAGTGGAAAAAGTGACTTTGTCACTTTTTTATTTGAATGTCCTTTTTTCAATTTTTGCAATATTCACCATTGACTAACAAATTACACAATTCACAAATACTAATAAATACATCATACAATGCAACATTTTAAAAAATGTGATAAAATGTCAATTCTATCATTTTTTTTTCCTTTATCTCTCCTTCTCTTTTAATTAAAAATGACACTGTTCAAAAAGTGTCACAGTGTCAATTTCTTTTAAAAAGAAAAGAATAGAGAGTACGTTTTGTCACTTTGCTACTTGAATGTAACTTTTCAATTTTTGCAATATCCATCTATGACATGATATCACTTTTTAGTAAGTTGTTTTTTTTTTTTTTTTTTTTTTTTTAAAATATCAATTTTTACAATAACCAACACTGACTAACAAATTAAAAAAGTCCACAAACACTAATGGACACATTACACGATGTCATTTTTTTCTATTTCAATATTACTTTTTTTAATTTTTATAATATTCATCATTGACTACATACTTCAATGTAACTTAACAAATTACACAAAGGAAAACCTTTTTAGTGAATTGTCATTTTTGTACAATTGAAATTGAAATTGAAATGATATACAATTGAATATCACTTTTTCTGTAAAAAACAAGTCGAAACCTTAGATTGTAACTTTTTAGCGGCGTTGTCGTGTTTTTCTATGATTGAAATAGCATAGGGAAATATTAGCAATCTGTGCATCAGAAATATTTGACCCTCATCCAACAGAGAACTAATTATTCATGGAAACATTGTTATGATTAATGTAGTTTGTGTTATCACTTTTCAAGGACACAATCGTTGATCAATATATAATACATTTTACATACAAAAACACACCTAAATTACAAACCCAAAAAATAAGTATGGAACAAGGATTACATCCCCAGCCAATCCTCCAACAAAATCGCCAGTGCCACTACTTCCACACTTTCATCAAAATTGCACATAGCTCAAACACTAAAAAGGAAGATCTCAAATCAATAGAAATATCGTATCATTTTTTCTGCTTGAATGTCACTTTTTCAATTTTTACAATATCCCTCATTGACGGACAAAATACACAAATTCATAAACAAAATAGTAGATAGATTAAAAACCACATTCCAAGAAAACTATATATCTACGGAATAAAAATAGTTTACAACAAGTGAATAACTGTATACTGAATTTTTTAGCAACTTCAGGATTGTGTTCTTCGTCTTCAAATAATTCACCAAAGTCCTTTTTCACAACAAATCTTCAAGTGATCGAGTCAATGTCATTTTCAAATGAATCATCAACTCTAGCACAGAGAAAAGAGTACTCAGATTTAATCCAGTGATGAAAAGTGAACTTTGTCTATTCGAGTCTTTAGACAACTCCTCTTGAATTCAATTTCTCCAAATTATGGTCCTTATTTTCCATTTTATCAATTTTGAGAGTATTAGAAACAAACCTCAAACGATTTTCATAGCAAGAAATACATTGTTATCAAGGATTGAAGTTGGACTCATAGATGCAGAGAAGCAAATATACCCGTTGAGACAAAAACCATTGAACAACCTAGGAGAAATAAATATTTGGAACTTAGGAAATTGTACTGAGCCATTTCAACTATGATTTCTTCTAATTTCTCAATGTCATTTTCTCTGCGATAATCTCCAAATGTAAAAATAGAACACTTTAAACTTTCCAATTTATAAAAATCATCCCTTAATTTAACACATGGGTATATATATAGAGAGTACAGACCTGAAATTGTCCAAAGGAGGAACCGCTAGCAAATCTTAGTTTCAAGGTCTAAAACTCTATGAAAAACATGAATTTCTTGGTGAAATATCAGTCGACTGTGCATCAAGGGCATACTACATGCATACATGATACAGCTGATGATAATGATGTGTGAGGAGATTCCATGGAGACGGTAGTGAGAAGAACAAATTCGTCGATGAAGGCTCTTCGAGAGTTCACTGGATATGTGATAGTGATTTTGGGTGGCTTTTAGTTTTTTAGAACGTATTAATAACTTATTTAAATGATCTAATTGGTTTAAAAGTGTATTTTTCAAAGGAAAAAATATATAACAACAAACCTAAAACTATCACTTTTAAAATTAACAAACATAATTTTTTTTTTTTTTTTTTTTAAATCAGGTCTTAATTAGGAATTAATTAATATAATATAATATAATATAAAAATAATTAACAATATTATATATTAAATTAAAACTAACATATTATTATTTAAGTAAAAAACCTTCAAACACTACCTAATAAACCTGTGTCAGTCAACCACAGCCACCACCCTGACCCCACCCACCCTATCTTACAAAGTCATAATTGTTCACACAAAGTCATATTTCAATCAGAATTACAAATTTATTTACAAACTTCACCCCCACCAACCCACCCCACAAGTCACAGTTAGTCACAAAAAGTCACAATTACAAATTTAGCTCAAAAATTTCACCGTCCCAACCCAACCCACCCCACTACCCACACACCTTCATCCCACACAAAGAGTCACAATTGGTCACACAAAGTAATAATTCGGTCACAATTACAAATTTAATAGGAAATTTCACCACCCAACCCACCTAGCAAAGTAATAGTTGCTCACAAAAAGTCACAATTACAAATTTTTACCCAACCTACCCCCTCACTTGCAAAGTCACAATTTGTTACACAAGTCAAATTTCAATCACAATCACAAATTTAATCGCAAATTTCACCCCAACCTAGAGGTGTCAATCTAGGTGGTCCGGGCCGGGTCGGCCCGCCAACATAAAAGCCTGATAACGGCCCGCTTGAAAAAAGCCTGCCCGCTGCTGGTTATGGACCGGTTAAGGGTCAGCCCACAAATTTTGAACTACAACCCAGGCCCGCCCGCTGGCCCATGCGGGTCGCAGTTCATTCTGATTTGACCTGTAAGAATAAAAATATAGATTTTTTAATATTTATAGCAATTTTTTTGTCAAGTTTCTAAATACCAAATGATAAAAATGATAAATTCATATTTATACCATAAAATATTTACATAAAATTTAAAATTATATTTTATGTTATATGAATTACTTCTAAATTTGCAAATTTAAATAAAATATAAACAAAAAACAATTAAATGCTAAATGTATTTCTAATTACTATTATCAAAGAACATTACGTTTTTTAGCTATTAGGGAGAAAAAAAATAAGATTTTGTTTTAAAAGTTGTATTAGAGTTTGTAGAAGAAGAGAGATTTTTAATGTTACAATATTTAATAAAACAGTTTTTTTTTTTTTTAATTTTTACGGGCTAGCCCTTTTTGACTTTGTTTTTTTTTTTCCTTGTTTTTTTGATGTTACTTGCCAGCAATTTTTTTTCTTTCCAATTTTGTTACGTCTTCTTCACAATTTTTTTTTCTTGAAAAAATAATTTACCTAATTTCAAAAATCAAATCTAATATAAAGATAGAAAACTTGTATTATAATATCACTTCATCTTATTTTTAAAAAAAATACAACGTTATCACGTTATAACATAAAATACATCGTCAATTTGACAATAATTAACACACTGCCAACGAATAACATTAAATTAATCGTAACTTACATCGTAGTTGTCTTCACCATCCTCGTCGATACCCGCGAACCCATAGTTTTGAAATCCCGTCGTTTCTGTGTGACTGTGGTGAAATTGCGGGTAGTACGTATTTTCTTCGACGTTCATTTCAGGTGCCTCAGTTTAACTAGAGTAGAGTTGCGGGTAGTATGTGTTTTGTTAACGTTCATCGTATTGCTGTTGTGCAATTAACATGTGTCAATATCATTATATGAATATTAATGAGTGAAAAAAAATATGAATTTAATTGGAAAGAAAGGATACCTTGAAATAAACTGTGGACATGTTCTTCTATCGTGACTTGTTCTAGAGCAGTGAACGCACTGTCGTTCTGATTGGGTCATACCCTTCTCCTTGGCAGATTTCAAGCGTTTTCCACATCCTTTAGCCCTTATAGGTTGTGGATCCATTATTTTACCGGTGGTGTCTTGAGACCTCCCCCTAGCCTCAAAGCGTGGTGGGATGCTCCCCTTAGCCTCGTTGTTCTCCCTGACCGTGATTTTCATTTCTCTCATTCCTTTGAGTACGTAATTGCTTGAAATTTGCGTTAATGATGCCTCCTCGATTAGGTCATTAGACTCATGTCTCAAAGTGCGAAGTCGTGAAGTAACTGAGACTTCTGCAGTGAATGTCTCCACGGGGTCAAACACTGGATTTGCTTTCATATTCTTGGTCCACCTGGGCATAACGTACATTTGAGGCAGAAGTATTATATCTTTTTTGCTCAACAGATGAAGAATGTGACGACATGGGTAGCCCGAAAACTTGAACAACATGCAACTACAAGTCATGAATTCCATTTGAGGATGGTAAACAACGTCCCTTTAACGATCGTAATCCCCACCTGACGTTTTACATTGCACTGTATAAACCTTCATGAGTTCGTTGCTTGATCTCCTCATTGTAGTGTAGTGCGTACTTTCAATGAGTTCATCCTGGAAGAGTCGTAAAACTGCTTTCGTATAAACCTGGGACATTTGCACTTCCATATCGACCCCTGTAATCATTCGTGGCCGTTGATACAAATTTGTATGAGTTGCCATTAGTTCCTCATGCCTTTGGTGATCAACCGCTCCCGCAAATCTAGAAATAAAATCCATCAACCCATTTCGCCGTCTCGGAATGCCAAAATGATGTGCTTCAAGTCCCCACCATGTGCATTGTAAATAACCGGTCCTAACTTTTTCGGAAACTTGTACGTGATGTACCACAAACAGAGTCGATGGAATGACATTGGGAAGATATTTCTGACCGTTCGACCAATAGCTTGATCCTGATCAGTGATAATTACTCTCGGGGCTACATACGTTGGCATCACCTTCATGAACTCTAAAAAAAACCACTCGAATGACTCAATCCTCTCGTCGCTTAGAAAACCACATCCAAATAATATTGTTTGACGGTGGTGATTGACTCCAACAAAAGGAGCAAAAATCTTTGAGTACTTCTTCGTGTTGTAGGTAGTATCAAACACAACAGCATCATCGAAAAATGCATAGTTGTTTCTCAAAATAGAATTTTCCCAGAAACAACGCGTGAAAACACCATTCTCAAGCTCATGCGAAAAATAAAAATTGTCATCCCTTCATTTTTCATGCGCCATATGTTGTACGAAAGACTCCGCATCACGTCCAATAAGTTCCATGCGCTGATCTCTTCGATGATTTCTTAAATCTCTGTCGGTGTGACCCAGAGATGATGGTCCAGCAGACTCGATCTCAAATAAACGCATCTGCTGCCAAGTCGGAATATTTGCTTGAGCAAACTGTTGGGACAATGATTTTTTTGAAGCAGAGACACTACGATGGGAGCGTAGCAAGTGAACTTTGCTCGATGTAGTGAGAGGATGATTATGAGGTTCAACGAAATGGCTAACTTACCACGTATCACCCAAACGATTTACGACTAACATCTTAGCCTCGCACCCACACCGTGTGTGGTCTCGATTGCTTTCTCCGGACCTCTGTTTGGAGTACTTTATTTCGTTTTGGTACTTTTCATATGTTTTTCCCTCCTTCGAACATGTGAAAACCTTCTAGTAAAGCTTATTGGTGTCTTTTCTTCGATTCGAATTATGAATGCGAGTGCTGAAATCCGCCTCCTTCGCATAAGCGTTGTAAAAAATTTTAGCATCTTTTGCTGATTCAAATTCTTGGCCAACGATTGGAATAAAAATCTCGGATACTTGAGGCACAAATATATTATCATTCATTTCCATCAATATATTAATATATGAAAACAAATTAGAAAGAAATCATATTTGAAATAAAAATATTTAACAAAATTAAATTTTAAAAAATATATAAAAAAAATTAAACAACTTACCCAACTCAAATATGTAGTAATCTTCAAAAAATTACGTAATTGACAGTTGCCGAAATTGCCGAAATCACTGTATTAATATATGAAAACAAATTAGCAAAAAATTCAATTTGAAATAAAAACATTTGACAAAATTAAATTTAAAAAAAATGAAAAAGATTAAACAACTTACCCAACTCAAATATGTAGTAATCTTCAAAAAATTATATAATATGCACTTGTCGAAATTGCTTGTTAGCATGCACACTCTACTCTTTTTTATTTTTAAAAATTTTTATGTTGAATTTTAAAAGATGTTATGAAAATAGTGTTGGTTTTATTGGTTTATATAGAACAAAATTTTGGAACGTTTAAATCTGACCATTTTTTTATGCAATTGTACCGTTATAAATCAACGGTACACTTCCAATGCAACGGTTACATTTTCTTATATTGAAAAAAAATAATAATAAAAATAAATAAAACAATGGTCAAAAAGGTTGCAGCACTTGCTGTAGCCAAAGAAAAAAAAGTAAAAATAAATTAAAAATAAAAAAAAAATTTAAAAAAGGACAAGAGGCTACAACAAATGCTCCAGTCTCTTGGAAATTGTCCTGGATGGTAGGATAACCTATCCTTCAGCGGGTACTAGAACAGCAGCGTATCTAGTAATTGGTCACATTCCGTAATTGTCATAAGTCACACCAAGTCACATTTAGTAACTATTCTGGTCACAATTACCTAACAATTGATCACAGTTACCTATAATTGACCACAATCATTGTTCAAGTCAAATAAATCTACCCCACCACCAACCCTACCCCACCAACTACTCCCACCCCCACCTAAAATGGAATATGTTCAGCCTGTAGACGATATTGATCAGCTCCAAGACAAAAAAAAAAAAAAATTAAAATCCAAACTTCTTGCAACAGACCAGATGCCGCTGTCGGAGGTAAACACCACCACCTCCACTAAGCAACACAGTGCATCATCACTGTCAACATCCCCACCACGACCTCCACCTCCACCTCCACCGTACCCACATCGCACCAAAGAAAACACTACAATTTTTAGTATTATCAGACAGTTATAACAATTTATGCCATGGTTTCAGTATTTATAAATTCTCATTTCAACTATATGTACTTTTCAGAATAAGTAAAATATTTTCTTATGTCAATCAAAAGTCATATTCACATCAAAAATTGTGATTATATATATATAAATGAGAAAATCATGACTAGTTTTCAAACCCTCCACTCACTGAGTTAAAATCTCATATTTTCGTCACATTTTTCCTTACCAGGATACTTTTGAGTTTTGAGAGGACGTTGGAAAGTCTGCCAAAGAGCCACAAGATCATTTAATTGTATGTTTCAAGTCTTCATCATTCTTTTGGGATTCATGTATATGTAGTAAGAACTAGATGGGCAGATATAAGCTCTTTTGATTTTTGATATGATGATGTGAAGGGATATGGATTCCCATTATTTTACTTATGGTTGTTTGAAGATTTGTTGATTTTGTTACAGGGAGGTTATATCCAATATTTAAAGGGAACTTTGTCAATTTTTTTTTTTTTTTAAATCATGGGATATTACGAGAAGTCTTATAGAATTTGAAAAGTTTCAATGGCCTTGGTGGTAGGTCGACATTCATTATCGGCGCACGCCACGTCTTGGGTCCATTAGGGTGATTCGAGACGGGGTCGTGTCAAGTGGTATCAGAGCATGGTTATAGAGTATGTTGGGTCGCATTGCATATGTATTGATCTATTTCTGTCAACCATTGTAGAGATTCATGGCTCGTGGTGGCAGAACTCGCAGGCAACCAAATCCAGTTCCTCAAACTCAGAATGCTCCTGATGGAGGACTTGTAGGGTAGGCCGGTGGTGCCGCAGAATCAGTTCACCAACCTCAGGTGCATCCCGAGTACATCCTCCGGTGCAGCCTCAGGCACAAATGCAGAAAAGGATAATCTCACACAAAAATTTTTAAGGGTACATCCAACCCAGCTGATGCTGAGCTTTGGATGAAATCTTTGGAGAATATATTTGATGTAATAGAGGTTCCTGAAGGAAAGAAGTTACGTCTTGTTGCTTTTCTGTTGAGGGGAGGACCTATAGATTGGTGGGTATCATATCGATGTTGGTATCTAGACCCTAATGTTATTACTTGGGCCATGTTCACAGATGCTTTCAATGAGACCTACTACCCTCCATTTTATCGCGATGCAAAACATGATGAATTTTTGAGATTAGTTCAAGGATCTATGTCTGTCGCCGAGTACCATTTGAGGTTTATAGAGTTGTCCAAGTATGCCAGTAACTTAATCATTGATGAAAGAGAAAAATGCAGATGATTTGAACAAGGGTTGCGGGAAAATATTCGGCCTTACGTGTCAGTTCATGGACATCAAAACTTTGGGTCATTGGTAGAAGCGACTTTAATGGTCGAGATAGCTATCATAGAGGGACGCAACCAAAGGGCACATACAAGTTTTGGAGGTAGTAGCCAGACAGGGGTTTCAGGGTCTAACAAGAACATAAAAGGGTTTTGGCCAGGTGCTACAAATTCTACAAATTTTAAATCAAAGTATCAGAGTTCGGGATTCAGTAAGATGTCAGGCCAGAGTCAGAGCTCTATACAACGGACTGGAGGGAGTCATATACATCCACAGGGCTCTATGCAGAGATCTCAGGGATCGAGGCCTAGTCAGAGTTCTGATTATCGTAGCTTTCCACAGTGTCAGTCTTGTGGGAAGTTTCATCCAGGGGAGTGTCTTAAGGGAGTTGGAGTCTGTTATCAGTGTGGTCAGACGGGACACATGAGGAAGGATTTCCCAATCAAATCTCAGCAGAGTAGCGGATCACATATATTATTTCCTCAGATAGGTGTTAGCAATGCAGGGTAGAGTCAGAGTCAGAGGGGCATCTCAGTAGGGTCGACTGGCGGTGCTCAGTCTAATGTTGCTAGAGGTAGTATTGCTAGATCTGGAGCTCAGACAGGGCGTAACAGGACTCAGGGTAAGGTATTTGCTATGACCTAGAAGGAGGTAGAGGAGTCACCAGATGTGGTTATTGGTATGTTATCTATTTTTGGTAAAGATGCTCGCACATTAATTGATTCGGGTGCTACACATTCTTTTATTTCTTATGCACTTGCTAGTCATGCTGAGAAGAAGTCAGAGCCTTTAGATAATGAATTATTTGTAACAACACTTGTAGGAGTATCACTTCTAGCTAGATATGTGTATAGAGATTGTATGATTAGGGTGCATAACCATCATTTGAGGGCAGATTTAATTCCACTTGATATGCATGATTTCGATGTTATTTTGGGGATGGATTTTCTCTCTGAACATCGGGCTACAGTCGACTGCTTTCTCAAGGAAGTTGTGTTCAGGAGGCCAGAAGAACTTGATTTGTTCTTGTTGGAGAACGCAGAATCTTGCCATCATGTGTTATATCCGCTTTGGATGCACGTAAATTGCTCAAAAAGGGTTGTCATGCATATTTAGCTAATGTGATAATGTGATTGACACTCGACTCACTAATCAAAAACTTGAGGATATCCCTATCATGCGAGATTTTCCAGATGTGTTTCCAGAGGATCTTCCGGGACTACCACCAGATAGAGAGGTTGAGTTTTCTATTGAATTAATTCCAGGGACGGCACCTATATCACAAGCACCATACAGAATGGCTCCAACGGAGTTAAAAGAATTGAATGTACAACTGGAGGAATTAGTTGATAAGGGTTTTATTAGACCCAGTGTTTCCCCATGGGGAGCGTCAGTCTTATTTGTGAAGAAGAAAGATGGTACGCCGAGACTTTGTATTGACTACAGATAGTTGAATAAAGTTACAATTCGTAACAAGTACCCATTACCTTGCATTGATGATATGTTTGACCAACTTCGAGGTGCTGCAATATTTTGTAAAATTGATTTTCGATCAGGGTATCATCAGCTGAAGATCAAAGATGCCGATATACCAAAGACAGCTTTTAGGACTCGATATGGCCATTATGAGTTTTTGGTGATGCCATTTGGGCTTACTAATGCCCTAGCTGCATTTATGGATTTGATAAATAGAGTTTTACATTCTTATTAGACAGATTTGTGACTGTTTTCATTGATGATATTTTGGTATATTCCCGTATCAAGGATGAACATGCAGAGCATCTAGAAATTATATTGCAGACCATGAGGGATAAGCAATTGTATGCGAAATTCAGAAAATACGAGTTTTGCTTGGATAAAGTTGTATTTTCTAGGTCACGTGATATCAGCAGAAGGTATTTATGTAGATTCAATCAAGACAAATGCTGTGATGAAATGGGAACGCCCTTCTAATGTGACAGAAGTGCAAAGTTTTCTTGGGTTAACTGGTTATTATCATCAATTTGTGGAAGGATTTTCTAAAATTGCTCTTCCTTTAACTATCTTAACTCAAAAGGATTCAAAATTTTTGTGGACACCAGAATGTGAGAAGAGCTTCCAAGAGTTGAAAAGTAGATTGGTTTCCGCTCCTATACTTGCTCTTCCTTCTCCAGGTGAAGAGTTTGTAGTCTACAACGATGCATCATGCCAAGGTTTGGGCTGTGTTTTATTGCAAAATGGAAAGGTTGTAGCTTATGCTTCTAGACAATTGAAGAAGCATGAACTAAACTACCCAACTCATGATTTGGAATTGGCAGCAGTGGTTTTGGCACTAAAAATTTGGAGACATTATTTGTATGGTGAACAATGTCAGATATTCACGGAACACAAGAGCTTGAAGTATATCTTTGATCAAAAAGAATTGAATTTGAGACAGAGGCGATGGTTATAACTTATCAAAGATTATGATTACAAAATTGATTATCATCCGGGGAAAGCTAATGTAGTTGCTGACGCTTTGAGTAGGAAGGTCAATAGCCATTCCACCAAATCTAGTGCAATGTGTGCTGCTTTAATGGGTGAATTTAGAACCTTACATGCTCAGTTGTCCACAACTACTACAGGGGCACTCTTAGCTCACTTTCAAGTGAGGCCTACTCTAATAAATAAAGTTAGAGAAGCTCAATTTTAGGATTTGGCATTGAAAACTTTGGAAGTAGAAGTCACTGTTGGCTTGCGAACAGACTATGAAATCAGAGATGGTGTATTATTTATGGGAAATAGGCTATGTGTTCCTGATATTCCAGAATTGAAGAAAGAAATATTGGAAGAAGCGCACAGTTCAGGTTATGCTATGCATCCAAGTAGCACTAAAATGTGTCATACCCTGAAGGAAATTATTGATGGTATGATATGAAAAGAAAAATTGCTGAGTTTGTATCGACATGTTTTGTCTGCCAAATGGTGAAACCCAATCGCCAGAAAACAGCTGGACTTCTTCCGCCATTGCCTATTCCTGAGTGGAAATGGGAGCATATTACTATGGATTTCTTATTTGGTCTTCCTCGCACTCAAAATGGACATGATGGTGTTTGGGTGATTGTTGATCGTTTGACCAAAACTTCAAGATTCTTTCCGATCAAAGCTACTTTTTCTCTAAGGAAACTAGTAAAGTTGTATGTGGATGAGATAGTCACTTTGTATGGGACTCCAATGTCTATTTTATCAGACAGAGATCCTCGATTTACTTCTAAGTTTTGGCCTAGTTTGCAAGATGCTTTGGGTACTAAACTACAGTTCAGTACAACTTTCCACCCGCAAACAGATGGTCAATCTGAGAGGACCATACAGACCTTAGAAGATATGCTAAGAGATTGTGTTCTAGAGTTCAAAGGAAGTTGGGATTCTCATTTGCATTTGATGGAGTTTACTTATAATAACAGTTATCATTCGAGTATAGAGATGGCTCCTTTTGAAGCATTGTATGGCAGGAAATATAGAACACCAGTTTGTTGGGGGTGAAGTAGGCGAGAGGAGATTAGAAGGACTAGAATTTATTCAGATAGCCACAGAAATGGTGAAAGTGATTAAAGAGAAGTTAAAAGCAGCTCAAGATAGACAAAAAATTATGCATACAGATGCAGAAAAGATCTTGAATTTGCTGTTGGAGAAAGAGTTTTCCTTAAATTTTCTCCTTGGAAAGGTGTGTTGAGATTTGGCTAGCGAGGGAAATTGAGTCCGAGATATATTGGACCCTATGAGATTGTTGAACGAATTGGTCCTGTGGCTTATAATTTAGCACTGCCAGCTGAGTTATCTAGGATTCATGATGTATTCCACACTTCAATGCTTCGTAAGTACATTCCAGATTCATCTCATATTCTCGAGCCACGGCCATTGTAACTTAAGGAGAATTTAACTTACGAAGAGGAGCCAGAAGGGATACTTGAACGAAAGGAACAAATTCAGCACAAGAAGATTATTCCATTGGTCAAGGTTCTGTGGAAGAATCATCCAGTAGATGAAGCTACGTGGGAAAACGAAGATCAAATTCGAGTCAAGTATCCTAACCTTCTAAGATGGTAGTTGATTGAATTTCGAGGACGAAATTCTTTAATGAGGTAAGATTGTTACAACCCACTTTTAATTTTGCAAGTCAAATATTTATTTTGTCAAGTCAACATTTATTGGACCAATTTAGTCCAAGTGGGGACCAATTTAAATAAGTGAAATTTTTTGGGGATCATTTAAATTTTATTATAAGTTGACGGTTTTACTTATCGCCATGTATAGTTAAGGATTAATGGGTATATATATATATATAAGGACCAACCATGCAATTTCTATTAAACACATGCCTTGATATTGGGGGACAAGAACATAACCAAACACAACACACATTTCACAAATAAAGGCTAAGAGAGAGAGGTCACACAGTAAAGGGAAAAATCAGTGGGAAAAAAAAAAATAAGAAAAGAGAAAGGAAGGAAGGAAAAGGAAAAGGGAGATTTTCATTCAACTTTCAAGACTTCATTTTCACCTTCAAGAGGTAAAACAATACCCATTTATTTGAGATATGGTGTTAATTTTAGGATTTTTCTTATTGAGTTAAATATTAGATTTTTGGATGGATTTATAGTTCATTTAAAGATATTAAGCTAAATATTCAAGTTTGGTTGAATACATTGTGGTTACATGCTAGGGTTTGTAATAATAGTGGATTGAATTCATGATTTGGGGAAGATTAAGTTATTAGAGCCTATGTTAAATTATTTAATGCTTAAATGCTTAATTTGGTGATGTTTATTTGGAGATTAAATTACCTATGTAAATATGTTGAAGATTTAGTCCAAAATTAGGTTCTTTGGAAAGGGGTTTTGGTGTCAATAAGCACTCCTTTGAGGTATTGGTTAAATGAAGGATATATTAGTTATAATGAAGCTATATTTCACATAAGAGAAGGTTGGTGGATGTAATGTTGGAGGTATATGAAATTTGTTATTATTGTATAGGATGTTATTTCATTTTGGGCAATTGTTAAATATTTGTATTTATTGGAGTTGATCCAAGGTTTTAATTTAAATTTCAGGAGGCGACACGGAGATTGGCCAGACTTATCAGCCAAATTAGATTTTTGTCACAATCTCTGTGAGTGAAGAAACTTATTTTTTTCTTAAAGTTAAATTTCAATATTTAATAGTATAAATTTTCTATATGTTTCATGATTTCAATTAAGTAGACAAGTTACAGAAATTACTACTTTTCGCAAATACCAGTTTAGAAGCATGATTTTAGCGTTCTTCTTTTAAAATTTCAAGTTAATCAAATTATAAATTTAGTACATTATTCTATATATAAAAAAAACTTGTTACATGTAAACTATTATTGTTGAAAAACCATCAGAAAGTACCCAGATGATATTATCCGCTCTACACTGATGTGAATTCGTTTCCACAATGTATGACCAGATTATCAGATTATCAGAGGTCTTTGAGACCCACTCTTGTGCACATATAGGCTTTGGGCCGTGTACTAGTGTGCTTTAGCCTTTGGGGCAGTCTATGCGCATATGACACAGTTTATCAGATTATCAGATTTGAATGGCTTTGCCTTGTACATCGAGAGTACTCTGTACTTGAGTAGAGCTGTTCGTTGGGTACATTTTGATGTGATTCTTTTCAGTGCATTATGATATATTTATTCATAGAAAAATATATCAGCTTCTCAGTACAGTTCAACGAATTTTTAGTATTATCAGACAGTTGTTACAATTTATGCCATGGTTTCAGTATTTATAAATTCTCATTTCAGCTAGATGTACTTTTCAGAATAAGTAAAATATTTTCTTATGTCAATCAAAAGTCATATTCACAGCAAAAATTGTGATTTTATAAATATATATATATAAATGAGAAAAGCATGACTAGTTTTCAAACCCTCCACTCACAGAGTTAAAATCTCATATTTTCGTCACATTTTTTCTTATCAGGATACTTTTGAGTTTTGAGAGGTCGTTGGAAAGCCTGCCAAGAGCCACAAGATCATTTAGTTGTATGTTTCAAGTCTTCATATTCTTTTGGGATTCATGTATATATATTAAACTCGGTCCACTCTCGGGTTTGTTGTTTTGTCAAGTACCTAGTTGGTTAGATTGATAATTTGATGTATCATTGCAAGAGGAATTGATGATATGTAGTAAGAACTAGATGGGCAGATATAAGCTCTTTTGATTTTTGATATGATGATATGAAGGGATATGGATTCCCAACATTTTACATGTGGTTGTTTGAGAATTTGTTGATTTTGTTACAAGGAGGTTATATCCAATATTTAAAGGGAACTCTATCAATTTTTTTTTTTTTTTAAATCATGGGGTATTATGAGAAGTCATATAAAATTTGAAAAGTTTCAGTAGCCTTGGTGGTGGGTCCAGTATCTAGCTGGCATTCATCATCGGCGCACGCCATGTCTCGGGTCCATTAGGGTGATTCTAGACGGGATCGTGTCGACAGTCTTATTATTACACTTACCACAACTGGCTATTGTATTGTAGTCGTCACAAGTAGTGGTACTATATTTGCCGCCATAGTGATGGTATTATAGTTGCCACCGCTACTGGATGTTTGGTAGAGAGCTTGAGGTCAGGAGATAAAATATGGCCACCACCATCACACAAAAATCTGGAGCTAGTTAACAGACAAGGGAACACCACCACCACACATCGCCGAAGATCTTTGTGATCTCCATCGGAGAGTAGCGACGAGGCTCGCCGTTGCTAGAGGCTATCTTACTGCTATATATATCAAATCTGCTACTGGCAATCTTTCCGCCATCGTCGGGTGGAAGATGTTGCGAGAGAGACGGTAGAGAGAGAGTATGTGGAGGCATTGAGAGAGTGGAGAAAGAGAGAGTCTGCCATTTGCTTTGGTTGGATAATTATGTATTAAATGTGAAATTATTTGTATTACTACTTGATAAGTTGAAAAAAAACATCACCCACAAGAATTTCAAATTGTGTTCCTAGAAATAGAATACAGGACCTGTGTAATTTTCCCTTTTCAAATTGGTTAATTTAATAGTGCATTTTGCATAATTTTCTTCCCGTGTGGAAATTACATCCACACAGGTTTTTAAACTTCATAAATCAAAATTCAGCTACATAAGATATTTGTCCAAAAATCAGGTGGTAATTATTATTTTTTAATATTAATAATAATAATACGATTAAACTGTTATTAATCTTTATTATACTACCATCCCTAACCCCAACTTCACCCTAGCCCACTCAAAATTTGATTCAATTTTAAATCACATTGGAACCCCCCTCTCTCTCTCTCTCTCTCTCTCTCTCTCTCTCTCTCTCTCTCTCTCTCTCTCTCTCTCTCTCTCTCTCTCTCTCTCTAGATCTACAACGGCCGTCTCCATACATTCATCATCACCGGGAGAAATTTACCCACATCCATACCACCCTCTAAATCCAAATACAGTGGCACACACAATAGAAAATCATGAAAGACGGCACATACGACTTCTCATTCCAATTTTACCCTTCGTTTTTGCACCTCTACGTGACGAACGGCTGCTTCTCTCCACCGATGCACGAGGTTACAGACACTACCGTGTTAGACTCTTGCTGTAGTGTATGGTTTCGGTGGTGATGCTGGGGGTGGTGTTGTGGTGTTGTGGTGGATACTATGGTGATGGTGGTGATGTGGCGGTTTTGTGGATGCAATGGTGTCGTGGTGTACAGCGTCGATGGTGGCTGGTGGTGATGTTTGTGTGTTGCAGTGTGGTGGTGCCATGGTGAATCCTGACTGCCTTTTTTTTATTGAGATTGAATTGAGGTTGAGGACTGCGGCGACGACGGTGTGGTGAAGGCGATGTTGGTCATGGCTGTGGTGGTCAGAGGTGATCATTGTGATTGTGACTTGAAAATAAAATTGTGGCCTTAAGATGTTGTGGTGGTATGTCTTGTTTTGGTGGTAGGATGGTGCTGGTAGGTCGACGTTGTGTTGGCGGCGGCCACAACGACGATGGCGACGGTCATGGTCTTGATCGTTGGAGGAGGTGTGGTGGTGTTGACGTTAAACTAATAATAATTTTTTTTGTGACCTTAAAATAATTACTCATGACCTTAAAAATGGTGTTTGTGACTTTAAAAACGGTGGTTGTGAAGTTAATTATCCTAATTACAATCTGATTTTTGATACTATATAAGTTTGATCTTTTTTTGAAATTTATATTTTTAAACACCTTATTTGTGTATTTTTCCCTTTTCCCATTGATCAACTCTAATTGGGCTTGAAGGAATAGTAATAAATTTGAGCTTAAACAATATAGTGGAACTTGGACATATAAACAAGAAATGAATTTGGGCTAAAAGATGAATTGGATGTTTGGACTTAAAAAAAAAATGAAATTGAGACAATTTTAACAAAATTCGAAATGGAGTAAGATTTTAAATAGATTTAATTTTTACTCAACAATGGCTAGACGAACACATTTTTTAGATTTAAGTTACACTAGCATTAGATTTCACTCATTAGAGAAAATACGCACTGAAAAATGCTTTGTAATTTGAAAAAACAAATAGGAGAGAGAGAGAGAGAGAGAGAGAGAGAGAGAGAGAGAGAGAGAGAGAGAGAGAGAGAGAGAGAGAGAGAGAGAGAGAGAGAGAGAGAGAGAGAGAGAGAGAGAGATTACTCATGAAACAATGCAAAAGCGGTTAGAAATTGAATTTTTATGCCGATTGTGCTTAAGGAATTGAAATTGTACCAAGTTTTAATTAGGCAATAATGTTTCTCTTCTCTACTGTACATTTTCTCGTTATTAGAGCCTTCACAAATTTTTACGTTTTAAGTCAAACCTATTGAAACACCTCACACGATCCACTTGCCAATATGGTAGTGAATCTTGCAATTGTTGTCCATAACTCCATTACTCACATTCAACTCTTTTTTTAAAGAGATAGGAAGCTGCCTTATATAAGATCACAACCCAATGACCGTTCTTTTTATATTTCAGCTTTAATTTTGGGTTTTGCATTTTGGACGTTCATTTTGAAATTGCTGAAAATACATCCTTTTTTATTATTTTTAAAAATTATTTTTAAAAGTAGAAAAATGAAAAATGCATTTACTTAATTTTTGTAATTTGCATTGAAATTTTAATAATACTCATGTACAAACGGAAATGTTGTTGCCATTGTTTTTAAGGAATTGAAATTTCATTCTGGTTAATCATGTTCGAATCTGAATTCTCAATCACTGCCAAAATGATTTTTTTTTTTTTTTTTTAATTTGCATTGAACTTTTGCAAGTAGGGGTGGGCATTATCCAACCGAAACCGTCCAAACCGTCCGACCCAATCGGTTTGAGTCGGTTTTTTTATGGAAAATGGACTGAGTTCGGGTTATATTCAATTATTTTGGTCGGGTTGGGTAACAAACCCGACGCAGCCCAACCCAATTAAAAAAAAAAAAATTTGCCCATTTATTTAAATTTCGAAAATTCAAGCCCAACATTTGCAATGAAAATGAGTGTTTTCGTTACTTCTCATTTTTTTTTTTTGACGTCAACTTATTTAATTGGGTCAGTAAATAAAAATGGATGATTTTCAGATTTTTTTTCAATTTGGGCCAAAGCCCAAATCGTGAACCCAACCCAACCCGATCGAGACTTGGTTAGGTTGGGTTGGGTTGGGTTGAGTTTAAATAGGGTATTGGGTTGGGTTTATTTTTTACGAAATCGACTAAGTCGGGTTGGAGTTCAACCCGACCAACGCCCACCCTTGTTGCCAAGTGACGTATATGTCACTAATCGTGTAATTGACTTTTTTAGTAAAATCTACAAAAAGAACTTTATCGCACTATATTAAACCCAAAAAAAAAAAAAGAAGAACTAACAACAAGTATATAATACTTTAAAAAGAGGGATAATTGTACAAATTACTCACTTTAGATGACAAAACTGATTTTTACTACCCAATTTTTTTTTTTGGAAAAATACTTCACCCTGTGCACACTTTCTTCTCCCAATTTTTATGTATGACAAACGGCCATGTCAGTCGACCTCATCCACCACCACCACTGCCGACACTGACCTCACCCAGCACCACCACCACCGCCGGCGCCGATATCACCCTATCCCTCTACCCATCACTGCCGGGGCCACCTCCGATGATTATCACCTCACACCACAATCTCTGAACACCCTCACAACAATTTTCGCCGCACCACAACCACTACCACCGCCTGCACCCCCACAACACATAGATCTGCACACAACCAGGTCCACACACAACACCACCACCACCATGGTGTTTCCTAATAGGGGATGATTTGCAGACAAATGACGGCATGCTTTATCTCGTTTGCACCTCTCTTCACCACAAGCCGTTGTTGTGGATCTTTAACAAGTAGACGGGGGATATGATCCCGACTGGCATAACTAGTTACGAGTGAGTCTGGAAATTTAAGCTGTTCCCCAACTACGTTGAAAAGGGTTGCTCGATTTCCCGAGCCCTTAAACGGGTTTTACCATAGAGTAGTTCGTGTAAGAAAATACCAAAAGTCCACCAATCCATTGCACTTCCATGGCCTTCTTCCTTGATGACTTCAGGGGCTAAGCATTCATGGATGCCAACAAATGACATGGACTGTGCAGTAGGTTCTGCAAATAGCTCAGGCAGCTTGTCGACAAACTTTGCTCTACTCGTGATTTTCCTGGACTTTTTTTTCTCTCTCTTTTTTGACCAAAAACTCGACAAAGGAGACATTATGGTTGAATACAGGCTGAGGATTGAAAATTTGTATGTATCAAAGGTGTTTGATTTTATGTCTGAGAGAAAGTATCATAAAATTTATAAAGTATCAAGTTGTGATCCTAAAAAAAATTGTCTAAAAACTGTTTGATTTTATGTCTGAAATAAAGTAACATAAAAATTTATAAAGTATCAAACTGTGATACTAGAAAAAACTGAAAAGTATTATAAGTATCATACTGTGATACTAAAAAAAATTTAAAATATCATAAGTATCATATTATGATACTAAAAAAAATTGTAAAGTATCATAAATATCATACTTAAAAAATTGAAAAAGTATCATAAGTATCATATTGTAATACTAAAAAAATGAAAAAGTATCATAAGTATCATACTGTGATACTAATATAGTTGAAAAGTATCATTAGTATTTTTCAGTTTTTACAATTTTATTATATGTAATTTTCAGATTTTATAAAATTGAAGTAAATTTCAATTTGATCCCTAAAAGTAGGGTATTTTTGTGAGGAGCCCTCAAAAAGATTAAATGATATTGTTTATGTGGCATTAAATATGGAAGCAATTAAAAAAAGACGAAAAATTTAAAGTAACTAACACTTAAAAAATTGATAAATAATATTTAACACCAATCAAAATCTTAGAAAATGTTTAGAGAATCGTTGATTTTTTTCTGAATGTCGTCTATTTACGATTATGCTTTATTTTTCGGTATATATTAATAATCGTAATTATAAATGTTATAGTTTTTATTATTATTGACTTCAAATGTTATAATTCTAAAATTTTTAATTTTTTTTTTCTAAAAAATTATTTCTGTTCACAATAATAGTAATTATTTTGTTAATATTTTTACAAAATCGGCATGATTTAGTTTGAATAATTGAAAATATTAAAATTTTATTTTCAAAGCTAACGACAACATATGCCAAACGAAGCATATATGTGACAACAACGTGAGGGAAAGCATAAACTTGAACATATAGAAAATTAACACGAAATTGTAGATTGACGTAGACAACGACCTAATAATCACCCAAATCAGTGGTGGATCTCCCAATGTCGTCAAACAATTGAGAAATGACCCTGGGGTGGGTCTCCCGATATTCGCAATTGTAGCAGGACTAGCTCCTTTTTTTGGAACAAGCATGTGTTAAAAAGAAATAATGACATTGTGCATTATTATGCATAACATGATTATTGAAGATGAACCTGATCTTGCGTCATCAATTCAAGATAATGTTGAATCACCAATTTCAGAAGTTGAGATAGTTGGTGATGAAGACTCTCGTTCTCAGGAATTTCTAGCTCGACACAGACAAATTAGAAATAGCGACGTTCATTAAATACGCACTTCGAAATACCTTAATTAAGCATTTGTGAGGAATATACTTATTCTGAAAATTAATTTTCGTCCATTATCGATTACATCTTTTAATTTAGGGAATTAATTTGTGACTACTGTGTGTATTTTGTTGTTTAACATCGATTCATTCTACACATTAGCTATTAATTTAAATTAAAGTCATTAATTAACGAATTTATAATCAAGATAAAAATATTTAAAAATTATAATAAAAATAAGTACTATTCATTTGATCCCAAATTATTGGAGAAAAATTTGAATCTACTTCAAATTTAAATTTGAGGTCACGATTACCCCAAATTTGAGTAAACTGTTGAAGATGTCTTAACACACCTCAACAGTAAACACTTTGGCTTTACATATCCTCTATCTCATATGACACCACCAGCAAATTATTTGACCAATTCAAATTGAACTGATGAACTAGAAAATTAAAACTACGAAATACAAATACAATCAAACCTAATCAACTAGAAGTAGGCCCGTACGTAACCTATTCATAATTCTTATCTTAGGCTATAGATATACATACACGTTTCACATGTTATGATTTTATATACGTAAATAGTTAGACTAAACAACATACCGTGAGCAAATGATTCAAGTAATTTTTTTTAGTTTGTTTGACATAGCTTATATGAAATTAGTTTTTTCTCAAAATTAAATTTTAACTAAGATAATTTTTTACATGGACTAATAATTTCCCCATATCTTTTTACCATGAATTCTAACAAAAAAAAATTGCATTTTTGACTTCTAGTAATTTCTCAAAAACAAAAATTTTACACCCTTAAACAAGTTTGTTACACTACAAGAAAAAATGTCTTTTGCAACATGCAAACGGCAACATTCGTTAATTGAATGTTGCTAAATGTGGTCTATCGCAACACTCAGTGGTTGCATGTTGCTATTGATCCATTTATTTGACCTTTAACAACATTCAGCAATTGAATGTTGCTAATAATAGCCTTTTGCAGCGTTCGCATGAATGTTGCAAAAGGGTACCCTTTGGCAACGCTCGTTGCGCGTTGCGAAAGGGTACCCTTTCGCAACGAGTGTTGCCAAATGGTACCTTTCGCAACATTCAGACGAACGTTGCAAAAGGGTACCCTTTTGCAACGTTCGTTGCGCGTTGCGAAAGGGTAATGGCTTAATTGGGACAAAATTTCATAGTACCTAAAATTGGAGGACTAAATTGCAAATTCCTAAAGTTAAAACCTAACCTTATCTCTCTGCCCTCACTCCCACAGCCTCAATCCCGCTCCCAACCTCTTCTCCCCTCCTCCTTCTCTCCTATCCTTCTAGCCATCACCACCCAACGCCGTCGCCACCCAACAATGTTGACCACCAACCACGCCACCACCAAACACCGGTAAGCCCTTCCCTCCCCTCTGCATCCTTCCCCTGCGAACCACACACACAAAGTTGCGCACGCACACACACACAGTCGTACACTCACACGCGATTTTACACACACACACACACACACACACACATAATATCTTGTATATTATGTTTGTATATTTCAGAGTTTGATTTAGTTTAGAATTCAAATTTTTAATTGTAAATTTCAATTTTTTGTGCAATAAACATGTTATTTGTATGTATAATTGATGTATGTGTAAATATATTTTAGATTTTTGGAGAGAGGGGAAAGTGGTATTGTGAAAAATGAAGAATTGGGTTTTCGCTGTGCTTTTTTACTTAGCATTTTGCGTGAGGATTGAAGCTTTCAAGTTCCATAAAACCCAACAAACTGAGAGAATATCAGGTAAGAATAATTATGTAATTTATGTTCATTTCAACTCGTTGAGATTTCACCTATTAGATGTTGATTTAGCGGAAATCTTAATGGTTTATTGGATTTATTTTCTTGATTTGTGAAACCTGGGAAGTTGCCATTGAGAATTTCTTTTCAAGTCTGGGTGATCAAGGTATGACTTTTTAAACCTGCCTAGAGATCTTTTATGACTGATTCATCTGTGCTTCATGAAACCTTTTGAATTAGTTTAACACAGTATAAAGAAAACTGATGGCCATACATTTAGCATTGCATGTGGTTCGAAATCAAATTGCATCTATTTCTCTTCTATAATTGCTAAATAATCTATACTTATTTGGTTGCTTTTCTTTTTCCATATGAATTGTTAGACTGGGTATCCTTTGCTTGTTATGTATGAACACTTTTTACTCATGCACGAGTTGCCAGCTTATCAGTTTCCATCTGGTGAGTGTTTTTGCTGCAAGTGGCAGTGTTTGCGGAAGAAATATAAGGAAATACTTTTTTTTGTTAATAAAAAAAGAAAGTAAAGTTCACCAAAGATAATTAGAAAGAATTATGAATAAAAGCTCATGTATGTGGTGAGCCCTGCCAAAATTAAAGAGGGAGAACATAAATAAGAAACCAACGTTCAAAAGAACTCATTAATATGTGCATGTTGATGTCCTGTTATCAGAATTTAGTTATTTACATCTTTTTTTCCCCCCCACAAAAACATGTGCATGGAGGACTGGTGTGATATAAATATCTTCCCTTTTCAGTTTCCTCTATCTCAAATGCACACGTACTTATATTAGTATATGTATATATGAGATATACATGCATGTCTATATTTGCATGTATATGCAGAAAACTACCTGACGAGAAGGAGAAGAGACATTTGCATTCTTCATCATAAATATATTTTACCTGGGGTTTGCTTATGAACAAATTTTGCACTCCCAGATTTCTTAATACTTATCTTCCAAAATGACTAAAAAAAATTGGGAAAAAAGACGTAGCATAATCATTTCCATTTCCATCTGTAATTTTTGAAAGCAGAAGAATAATTGGGAATATTATTATATCACTATAAGATTGCACCTGTGATTAGCATTTAATTGCTGAATTCTGTAACTTAAGATGTGCAAAAAAGATATCTCGTGACAGGCCACCTGTGAAAAACAAACTAAATATTGGGAATGTCGCAAACGTGTGTGCATATAGACACACGGTAGCATGTTTTCTTTCAAACCCTATTAGATTAATATAGGTAATATATGCATGTAAAATTGTAATTTTTAAATTTCCAGAAATTGTCCTGCCAAAACAGAGATTATTTTGCATCTACAGGCACCAGAGACTAGTTAGCATACGTTTCTTTTAATGCTAATTGCCTCTGACAATGTTTTTATGCCATGGATTCAGGTCATACGTTATTCTTCTCTTACCTCTGCAGTTGCTGAGTGTATAGATCCTGACTATACATGGGTGGAGCAATGGTAAATGTCCATGAACTATTCTAACGGTTGACGAACATTAAATTACTCTAAAGAGATTTTCAATTTAGAAGTAAGATAATTTGACATGGAAACTCGGTCACATTATTTCAATGAAAATATCTCTTCAATTTTAGGGTTGACCGTGCTGGTCTCAGAGAAAGAATTTACTTCAAACCAGAGGAGGTAAAAGCGGCAATTGTTACTTGTGGAGGACTATGTCCCGACCTTAATGATGTCATCAGATAGGTTTCTTCTCGACATTAATGATTTTATCGTTTTATATATCTTTCTCTATATTACCCTTACTCTTGTCTCTCTGCAACTTAAGTGGAAAAGACTCCACTAATTTATTTTCCAAACTATCTACATTGGAAAAATGATCTGAACTGTGGACTCTGAAAGATGCGTAATTACTAAATAGCATATGCATATCTTCTCAAATTGTTAGGTTGCCTCAGTCGTGCAAGTACGTCTTGAGTTGATTCCCTGAATTGTATAATGTAAAATGTGTGTATCCCTTATCTGTCTGCCTCTCTTTGTCAACACGTGATATGGCATGACCATTACCTTGTCACCCTAGCACTTTAGATTTTGGTCTGTAAATTGTCCCTACTGATATAAAACGTACCCCAAAAGCTCAAATAAGCTTATTGGTTATTATATTTGCAGGATAATAGTTATAATTTTTTTTTTATTATTTTATTATTTATTTTTTTAACTCACTGCCCTTATTAGTTATCCTGGAAAGTGGTTCAAAAGGTCCATCTCTCCGGTGGAAGCTTGTTAGGAGTGTCACATGGAGGGCCTTCAGTTAGTGAAATTGTTGACAGTATGGAGGTAACACCCCCTTTTTTCTCTTTTCTTTGTCATATAAAAATAGTTTAGCAAGGTGTGTTTGTTTGATATGCCATTAGTTATTGATGTCAGGAAAGAGGGATTAACATGCTCTTTGTGCTGGGTGGAAATGGAACACATGCTGGGGCCAATGCAATACATGAAAAGGTTAAGACTATGGCCTTTGTACTCCACTTTGCTATATGTTTTGCTCTCATTTAATATTCATTCTATCATTATCCTTGCAAGGACTTGCAAGGTTAGTGCGTCATTTGATTTAAATAATGACATATGAATTTGATTTTGAAAATGTGACATTTGAATTTTGAATTTGGCTATGATCTACACTTTCTTAGGAGCTGATATCTCCAATTTTATTTCTTAATTTGAATCTATATGTGCACATAATTGATAATATCTTTGAGTTGTTCAGTATTGGATAATATCTATGTATATGATGGACAAAGCATAGCTGCAATTATCAAGGTTATCATTTGAAATTAGATCATCTATTAATCTAGTTACGAAATGATTTGGTTGTGATGAGTATTGATTCTAGATTATTGTTGGGGATGGATTTTGGATTGACTTGATTGTAGTTTGATGATGAATTAGTTTTTAGTTTGATCTTTTAAAGTATTATGGTAGTTGTGATATCCACCTACAGGTTGGCCAAGTTCAATTTATAGGGGAGATTCTATCCAAATTTCTGTAAAGTTTTACAATAGAAAATGATAATTTTAATATTTAGTATGATTTATTTCTACATTTTTTGCATTCAGTGCAGTTGGAGTCCTGATGATTAGACTTTTATAATGTTTTTGCAGGTAAAAGTCAATTTTGTAGTTCTCTCACAAGATGGTTTGTCATGAGCATAGTTCGAGCTAAACTTCAGAAGCCAGGGAAGTACTCATCTTCAATGATGATTCGTGTTGAAAATGGTTATAGTAGCTTCTTTTTGTATGGTTGTTGGTCTGCTAGAGATACTATTGCAATTTAGAGGGATAGTAAATATCAAACTTTAGATGTGCAATCAAATAGGTGAAAAACTTTTATTGCAGATTTTGTTTTAATGTAGGAGAACAAAATACCATAATTTTTGTTAAGTATTTATTTTGAATAATTGATTTATTTTTATAACACGCGTATTTCATATATTATATATTACATATATGTTTGAGAAATTTGTTGGTTATTAGTGGAATTATCTCTATTGATTTACAAAAATTAAAAAAAAAAATGTTAAAGATCAACGGCAACGCGCAAAGAGTGTTGCCAAAAGTATCAACGGTAACGCGCAATGAGTGTTGCCAAAAGTATCAACGGCAACGCGCAATGAGTGTTGCCAAAAATATCTACCGCAACACGCAAAGAACGTTGCTAAAGGTCTACCGCAACATACAATGAACGTTGCCAAAAGTATAATCGGCAACGCGCAATGAATGTTGCCAAAGGTCTACGGCAACGCGCAGTGAACGTTGCCAAAGGTCTACCGCAACACGCAATGAACGTTGCCGTATCCTTTCCCTCTACGGCAACACTGCGATTTGCAACATGCACATGAACGTTGCAAAAGGCCTACGACAATATTTTTTGCGCGTTGCCGTAGGCTGTTTTTGTTGTAGTGTTACTATGAAGTTTCTATTAGTAAAATGTTTGGTTGTTCCTTCCAAACCAAAGTGATACAAGAATAAGTAATTAGATTTTCGGAGAATGGTAGCCAATATTGGAAGGGCGATTATTTTCACCGCATAATTTGTACAACGAGTCTTTATTCTTTAATTACTAATGCAATTTAATCCTCAACTTTTATCATAATATTCTTATTCTCAACTTTTCGTTAATTAAAATAATTTCTTCCAAAAATCCATTAGTAGGTCGTTAAAGGACTTATTTCGCCATCATATTATTAAATTGATAATAAATAGAGAATAGATAAATACCTTACTTATTTATTTATTTATTTTCCCTAAATTCAAGTTCATCTTTAAGAAAATGTAAAAGATACAATGTATTGTATTTAGTGAAACACTGAATAATAAGAATTCAACAAAGAAAAAGAAATGAGTATAGAAATGCAATTGTTCATAATTGGCTCAACAGTTGCAACCCAGATTTGTAGAATTCAGAATTGGAAGGCCCAACTTGCAAGCTGGTGGACTTCACCTCAAAGTATAAAACCCAGGCCCATATCACGTAACCAAAACACGTTTTCTTGTTACAACAGAATCAGTTTCTGGCCGTTAGATCTAACCACCTGGAGCATCTAAAGCCGTTGGATAAAAGTACCCTATTAGAAGCTAAAGATCAATCTAGATGCATTATTGAAGCCTGATATTTTCTGTCTTTTCGTTTTCTCCGAGGCAATTTTTCATCTTCTTCTCTCAAACTCTCTGATTCTAGAAGAATTGCTGTGTGATCTTTCTTCCCTTTGTAAACCTTTGTGATTTGTATGAGAGAATACTTTGTGGTTGTATATTCGTTATTTTGAGAGAAATTTTCATACACAGTTTGTCTGCAAAACTCAGTTTGAGTTACTATGTGATCTTTGTGAGTTTGTTACAACCAAAAAACAAAGACTTTTCAGAATTATTGAACAAGCTATCGAATATATGAGATTTTTCAATGAAATCATTTTGAATATCAAGCATTATTGCGTCTATCCGATCATTATCTACATCATTCTCATCACTAATCTCATCATTATTTCTCAATTATTTTCCCCTAGATCACCCTCATCGCCACTGGTGCTTGTTCTAGGAAGTATATTCTCACCATATCATATCCACCGTGTATAACCTTCCTTAAACTCACGACGAATCAAATGGCTCTTCACTTACTCAAGGATACGAAACTTTCTCATATTCTTACAATCACAACAAGGATACAAAATAATTTTTTCACATTTCTTTCGTTTTCTTCATCAGCATTTTTCATAAAACTCTTCAACTCCCTTCACATATTCATGCGTATTACGTCTCCCATACATCAACTACGATCCATTTCTAAAGACCTATATGAAAATGGATATTGAACATGTATTCAACAAATGAAATCACTTTAAACATTATTTTTTAATTTATAAAATTTCTACAAAAATTTTGTTAGAATCCCCCGTATAAATTAAACTTAGCCAACTTATAGGGGGAATGAAAATTCCACAATAAAACCAAAATATTTGAACTCAACATATTCAATACTCAAACCCAACAAAATTCAAACTTCTATATTGTTAGCTACTCCAAAATTAATCCAATCTAATCTAATCTAATCTCAACTCCTCAACAACAAAAATCCATAATCAAAACTCATCAATAGTACCAAAGACCATAATAACATACCTCAAATTTACAAAATCCCAAAATTTGAAATTAACCATATATACAAACCTAAATTCTTAAGTCTTTCAAATTTATATAAACACACATCTATATATACAATCTTTTCCAAATTTTTAACTTTTAACAACTAAAATAAATATGTGTGTGTGTATTATACTCACACATTAACTAAAAAAATATTCACACACACACACACTGTGTGTGTGTAAGTGAGTGTTTGTGCGTGTGGGGGGGGGGGCGTAGGGAGGAAATACTGGTGGCAGGCGTTACGGGCGGTGGAGGCGGCTGGTTAGAGAGAGAGTTGGGTAGAGAGAGTGAGAAAGAGATTAGCGGGTGGCGTCGGGTCAATGTTAGTGGCGGTGGTGTCACACGGCGTCGGGTTGGCAGTGGTGGTGGTGTCGCGGCGTTTGAAAGAGAGGAGAGGAGTGCGTGTTGAAAATGAAGAGAAAATGCACGATTTTTGAAGATATATTTTACCTTTAGGCGTCGGTTCCTACTATGAACCGACGCCTATTGTGTAATATAGGTATTATAGGGGTCAGTTCTTTGTAGAATCGACGCCTATAATATTAGTTTTGGGCTTTGGCTCACACATGACAACCGACGCCCCTGATCAACTTTGCCATTACGCATTGGTTTATACATGACAACCGATGCCTATTGTTAAGTTTTATTTACAAAATTACTACTGCGTTTTATATAGGCATCAGACTTATCTAAAAACAACGCAAATGTGTTACTTTGTTTTGGGTAATTCTGTACTAGTGAAGCCAAAAAAATGATTTTTTTTGTTGAATATTCCTGTCCCAAATGCGTAAATAAGACCTTTGTCTAGTTTTACTACTTCTAATAGAGTTGATGCAAGATGCAGTAGTAAAGTCTCCAGATGTTGTAAGTTTCAAGAACATCTTATCGAGGGTAAAAAATATTGTTATACTTCTCACTTCATTAACAATATTAGTAACGATGCTCTTTGATAATTTGGCTATGTTCCACTCATCGTTAATCATATAGTTCATCACATATTTGAAACCGATTTTGCCTTCTCCAATTCTCCAGGATATGTGTGGTTCGTTAACATGTCTGATTTTAAGCATGCATTTCCATGTAGCCGAGTCCTGATTTTTAGTAGAAACTTGGCAAACATGACTAGTTCTGCAGTATTTAGCTTTTAACACCCAACCCCACATTGACTCTTGCTTCCTGAATTTCCACAAAAGCTTACAGTCAAATGCAATGCTCAGATCAGTTAAAGACTTACATCCTAACCTCCCTTCTTCGATAGGGAAGCAAATCATATCTCAAGAAGTCATATGTATTTTTTTTCTCTAGGTTGAATCACCTCAAAGAAAGCTACTGAAAAGTCTAGAAATTATGTTAAGGACACATCTAGGATGGTCAAGAATTTGGAGCCAATGTATGAGAATGGAATTGAGCACATGTTTGATAAGGACCAATCTTCTTCCTGTTGAAAGCCATCACCTATCCTAGAATCTTGCTTTTAATTTTGTGAGTCAGATCATCATATAAGCTAGCTTTTCTATGACCTTTGAATAAGGGAATGCCAAGATATTTAAAAGGCAGGGGTTGGAATTGAAAGCCATTAGCTTCAACAACAATTTTTATGTGTGTTTCCTTACATTCGAAGCACAACAAAACTTGGAAGATGAACGAGAGAGCAAAGAGAACGCGCATTAATTTTGGTGGAAGTGATCTCTCATCTTATATACAATAAATGGATGTTCTCACTTGTTTTCTCTTATTGGTTATGATCAACATATCATGATCATATATAGTAAATGATCCACCATACAAGAAAGTACACAACGCTTAAACAAAATGGCACCTTTCGGTGCTAAAAAACTGCCTTAGGCACCAAAAGCCACCTCTCAGAATGCACCTTGCGATCGCAAGGTTATATGCTTTGCGTTCACAAGGTACAGTAGAAATATAATCTATTTAAATTATTGTCCAGCTTGCGATTGCAACTAGCTAATTTCTTGTGATGGAAACACCTACTAATTTACAGATTTACTAATTTTTTCGTCCTTTTTCCGTACATCCGTGCATTGATTTATTTGTGTACTACATCCACGATCTTAAACTATATTTGAACAATCATTTGGAAACATCAAATTTCAAACAATCCCCAGCTTGTTCCAATATCTTCACCAGCTCATTTTAGAATAGTGTTATGCACAAAATATGGTATCTTTCGATTTGAACCTTTCCTTAGTGTAAACAACGCAAAGTATTATCGAATTTTTGAGTAGTTGTGGCATTGAACCAGTTATTCCATGTGACAATACCGGAAATGTAAGACCGCTTTTCATTTATGGACAATTCTGAAACTCCACATGATATTTATGTTAATGTTGTTATAAATTTTAAATTGATAATTTTTAATGTCTACAATTTTAATTATTTTGCAGTGGAAGAACTTGGACGCCGTCTCGATCAATGTACCAATTAAAAGTTTATAAATTGTTTATTTTAATAGTTTACGTGTAAATTATGTGATTAATTGTTTTATTTCCTAAACATGTTATTTTCTACTTTATTGTGTTACATTCAAAGTTGGGGAAAATTTTGGTGGCAATTGGAGGGTAAATAGAACATATGGACTAAGTTATATACAGAGAGTAATGAGGGACCGATTTGCAAATTCCCAAAAGATTGTACTTAAATCTAACCAAACCTAATTACCTCACCCAATTCTCTCTCACTCACGGAACTCTCTGTCTCGACTCGTCCCTTGCCTCTCTCTCTCTCTCTCTCTCTCTCTCTCTCTCTCTCGCGCGCCACTCACCGACGCTCACCACACCACACCACTCCACTGCCGCGACCACCACCTCCCCTCCTACGGTAAAATTCCTTCTTTTTCCCTCGATCACACACCTACTCGGGTTCCACCCATAACCCGCACACCCACACACAGCACACACGGTTTACACTCACGAAAACACACACAAGCCTATGTTGATGTCAATATGTGTATATATGTGTATATATGTTGAGTGTGTGTAAATATGTAAAGATTTTTCACATTTTCAGATTTTGGTTTTTTGTTTGATTTCGAATTATACCATAAATTAAGGATTTAATGATGTTTGTGTGTGTGGGTATTGATGTATGGGAATGTGTATATTATTATGTATGTATAGATGTATATAAATAGGTAAATTTTGGATTTTTATGTGGCCATATGTATATATTCAGATTTTTGGCTTGAAATTTGATTTATTTTGGGATTTGGATAATGTATATGCATACATTTCAGATTTTTCGAATTTAAGAAATTAAATAACTATGTGTGGTTATATGTGGAATTCATGAATTGGTAGATTTTTAATTTAATATATATACATGGAATGTATGTAATTTTTGGATTTTTAAAACGATGAAGTTGTTTAATTGATTCTCTATTAGTTTAATGTTGTTTTAAATTGAAATTTTCAAATTATGAATACAAGTAATGAGGTGGTTTTTAATTCAATTTTAGTGTATATGTTTGACTTATAGTACTATTTTCAGACTTTCGAAATTTATGAAAATTGTAGTTTAATTAACTGTTCGGGTAAAGTTGATTAAATGGTGATTTTTAAATTTACGAATAGTTAGAATGCTAAATTGGATTTGTCTTTGTGAAATTCAAGTTGTGATGAAGTTTTCATAACTTTAACCTTTGTGTAAATTGATAAGTTAGATTTAAATTTTGGCATTTAAGTAAATTTCTTGTTCCGAATGTAGTATAATCTGTAATTGACATAGTTTAAGATTCCATTTGATTTGAATTGTAAGTCACATGAAAGTCTCATCCTCGTTTAGGAGTTTTAAATGTGAATTTTGAACTAAAAACATATTTTATTAATGAATTGAAATAATCAGGAGAATTGGTACATTGATGTCACGGGAATCTGAGACTCTTCCACTTGCAAGTCAAGATAACGGTAAATACTAAGGATGTCAGGTAAGTAAACTTCCCCCTACTTTCATCAAAGTTGAATGTTAATGTGGAATTAATGTGCTTAATTGACATTCGTGTTAATTACGGAATTTTAATGCTTTTGGTCTACCACATGCAATTATGTGTAGTTAAGGAAATGTTCAAGCATGCACGTTACATGTCATTGCATCATCAAGCATGTATTGGCATCGAAATGGGAAAGTCAAATGTTTTAATGAAAGGAATGTGTCAAAGTGCAATTTTTGTCAAAAATTATGTATCCCAAGTTTTTGAAAGAATGGGTGTACTTCTATGTCATGAAAGATGCGAGTGGGAAATGGGGCGCGGGGGACCGGCGTACCCGAATGTAATGAGCCACTTTGCGGTGGAATGAAGAGAATGAGCCGCTTTGCGGTGGAATGAATGTAATGAGCCGCTTTGCGGTGGAATGAAGTGAATGAGCCGCTTTACGGTGGAAATGTGAAAGTTAATCTGGTTCCAAATAAGAATTGCCCACTGTTATCTGATTGACTAGAAGTTACATCAAGTGAGCTCACGATGGAATGAAGTGAAATTTTGAAATGTTAAGTGAAAGTTTTGAAATGTTAAGTGAAAGTTCGAAATGTTGAAAGTTTTGAAAGGTTAAAGTGAATGGGGATACATATTTCAAAGTTTAAAGCATTTCATGTCATAATCATGCATTCATGCATAAAGTTTACTTACTGAGCTTTAGCTCACCCCAATCCCTCTCCCATATTTCAGGTGATGAAAGTTAGATGATTAAAGGAGAGCACGTGGCGACAGGCTCAGACAGTACCGACTTGAATTATTTAAAATTTAATTAAGGAATTTTCATAAGTTTTCATTGGGTATTCTTTAATCTTTCATTATTTAAATGGTTTTGGTTGGAATTAGTTTAAATAAGTTATGATACTTCTAGTATTGTTTATATTATCACTTATTTCTCTGAATTGTAGTTTATTGAGATAAAATTTTGTGTTGAGGAGTTTGGGAATTAATGTTGGAGTTAAATTTTGGAATTTTGGTTGGATGTTGAATGTTGGATTTAAATGGGTTGAGAATTGTGTATATATTGTAGGTATGATGTCCCTCTACATGTTGGCTATGTCCAAGTTATAGAGGAGACTCTGCCGAAATTTTTTGTAAAATTTTTATAATAGTAAATGAAACGTTTAAGTGTTTTAAACAATTATTTTCGCATATAATGTGAATGGAAGTTAACACGCCTAGGTTTTAGATTTTAAACTTGGGGTGTTACAGGCAATGTCACACACATGATACACAAGTGTTTTGTTCCACTCACGTTTTAATTTTAGTGATATTGTGGCCTTGCACTCATCCGATTCGTGAACTTTTAAAAGAGAAAACTCCGAATCTCTATTGGAGCGAAACCACCACGAAGTTCATATTGTTAAAGTTTATTCAATATCTTTGTTACATTTATAGATACTTGTAGTACTGAACTTCATTAAGATTTTTACACTCATCCCTCCAACTATAACAACCAACACTTCTAACCTAGAATGAGGCATGGTTTAGCTAAGTGTTGAAATTACCGACTTATTGAATAACTTGTTGTTATCCTTTGAACCTGATGTATACTTGTTAGTATAGTAAGGTAGGGCTTCCGCCATTGGTTGATTTTTTATAATGGAGTTTCACCACATTATACTCGATTATAACCTTATGATTTTTCATAAGATGTTAAGTCAAATTTTAACTCAACTTTTCACAAGTTATTGAATCACTCTTTGATTCAACTTTATATATTTATGTCTAGACTTCTTTTGAATGTTTATTTGATCACTACACAATTATTTGACAACACTTGTCAAATTTTATCATGTTATTTTGTAACCTTTTAGTACAGTTTATAGACTTCAAAATAATAATACTTAAACTTTATTTAAAGTTTATAGTACTACCCCACATTTCTAGGGTAGACTCAAAATTATTCTTTCACTCAATGAAAGAATCTAACTTTATATTACAATTTATTTACTCGATAAAAGAAATTGTTTCCAAAATTCTTTCACTCAACTAAAAATATAGAATATTAATTCTATGAACAAAAATTGTTCTAACACTAGTTTAATTCTTCTCAACGATTAGAATCAATATTTTTCCATTTTGTTTGAGTGTTATCCCCACACTTTGGGATAAATATCGAACTTCTCAATTTCATTTAAATGAATGATTTTCCTTGTGAACCACAATGTTCAACAATAACTCATATTCATTTATATGTTTCATATTATTACTCTCTATTACTAATAATATTTTTCACATAAGATATCAATCATTGATACCAATATCAATTACATAGACTTATTCTACCATATCATCTTACATACTTTCACAACATAATAATAATCAAATTTGATTATACACAATATTATAAAATAAGATGATAACATAATATTGAACAAAAGACTTTCATTTCATAGAATATTTTAAACATGTCTCTAATTTGTAAAAATCTTCAAATGATCAAATTATAAATTTGCATAACTATATAATTAAAAAACAAATCTATAATAATACTTCACATAAGTATTTATTTATGTATACAAATTGGATTCACATATATTAACAAATAAGTACTTCATTATGATAAACAATTATCATTCACATAATATTTATGCTATATAATAATCTCATGTACTAATTTTATTTAATTAGTATGCAATAATTTAGCAATTATGCCATGAATAAATATAGCACATGTATTTATTTCACATAGAATCCAAGCAAAGCAAATAGAAGTTACAGGTTTCAACATTTATATCATGCTTCGACAAAATCAAGTTCAAGAAGCTTTAAACTTTTTGTTCTCCAAAATATATTTGAAGTTTCATAATTCAAGTTCTCAGCATAAATTCCAACTCCATAGGAAAATGTGTTGGAATTATATATGTCCATAGAGTATAATTCACGATATTAGAAATAAAATATTAATTGATTGTATTAATATGAAGTTACGTTTGTCCGTAGGTCAATTTGATATTACAGATTGAGTGTTTAAGTTGTTAAACACAGAAATATTCAATTTTTAATTTGATCTAAAATTAATGTTTATGATCAGTAAATAAATAATGACAATTTTTGATAAGATCGTCTCGGTTTTATTAAAGTCTATCTTTGACTTTGGTAATAAAATTGAGGGTACGTTTGGAACGTATTGGACGGACAACATGAAATTAATTTTTGACATTGACCATACAAATTTAATTTCACTTTGACTATCGTATGTGTGACCTTAATCATGATCGGATAATGGACTTCGATTACTAGCTGGAAGTTCTTTGAGGTATCAATGGGTGAGATCAAATTGGTGATCAATATCTCCGTACTTTGGGAATTAAAGTAAACTAACGATGAACATATATTCGTATTATGGAATTTGTCATCTTTTATGTATGATCATAATCTCACGGGTTCTTTTAGTAGACAGTTGAATCTGAGCTAATTAGTAATTCGACAGTGACTGTTGAATTCTATGATGTGATGTGATCACATCGAACTGTCAGATAGAAGATAGGAGTTAAGAGTTTACGAATATTCAGAGAAGGGCATTTTGATCATTTGAACTTGCTCCGAATATTCGAGTTGATCGACGGGGGTAACATGTAAGAACGATAAGTCAAAGGATATAATTATTGATTAATTGTTTCAGTAATTTCAATTTTACTAAGAGTGCAATCTTGTTCTTTTAGTGGAATAGAACATGATTAAATTTGATCTGCGGATTGGGTCAGACTTCATTTTGGGCAGAAAAATATTATTTGAAGAGTTAAAATACGGGCAAGACACTTGCAAATAGAAATTGAAGAATTGGGCCGACTTGTGGCTCAATAGATACTTTAATTTATTTGTAATTTTTGTGTCTACGTTTGGACCATAAATTATGCTCTTGTTTATTTTATTATCGCATTTATTTATTGCTTTAATTAAATTGTGAATGAATGTCATTAAATAACATGCCATGTAGATCGCAAAAACACCGCTCTAGGTACTATACTGCCATGCATTGTTTTATATTTTATTTTATTTTCTAAATGTTAGATTAGAAAATAAATATATTTATTAATAATTGAATATATTTTAAGAGTTAAAATTGATTGGGTTATTATTTAATTAAAACCCAACAGTTCAGAATATTAAGTGAGTGAGGGTGCAAGTTTTTTGAACCCACGGCCTCCCCTATTAGCCCATTAGTAAAAATTTGTGTATGTCTCGTACTAATCTAATTTGTCTCACTATAGGAGGGCTGTACCTTTTTGATTACTAGATTGGGCCCATTATGTGGTGATATTTTAAGTATGAATTAATCATGATTACCCTATAGGTAACGTAATTAATTTGGTACTTGAAATATTATCAATATAGGGGTTAGACACTTAAATCAATGACATCGTGTGGACTTCCTATAGAATATCCAAACGAGGTCAATGATGGCCAAATTTCAACGACAATAAATTAAATATTGCATGAGATACTGGATATATTTAATTTAGTGGGAGGGTCCCAGCCTATCCATAAATCACATTTATTTCTCCTATAGAGAAATGTGTTTAAGATTTTGGGGTTTTAGGTTGTCGTCATATCTGCTTGTGCATATTTTTTCTTCATGCATCATATATGAAAATATTCATCAAATGTGTAACTCGTGTTTAATACATTTATTTTATTTGAATGTCGTATTTTCCACAACTAGTTATATGTTTAGACGTCACCAACTAATTTTCGAAAAATGGAATATGTCTCGTTATAATTCTTTCCACTTATGACATTTGTTCGTGCTAGAAGATCCTTGTTCAATAATAGCATAAATCTTCCAATGAAAATGGTGTTATTTTGTTGAGATGGTTTGTTGCATAGTTTTGATTCTTATATCAAGTACTTTGCAATAAAAACATCAAAATAGGATAACCAATTTTATTTTCACTATGGAAGGGTATTTATGATAATTTTGGACATCTTAATTATGGAGTCATACAAAATATGCTATCTAGCTATAATATATCTCTACTTATAAACCGATCACGTTTTTGCAAGAGACCATATGGTAAAACATGATTGGTCACTTTAACGTGGTGGAGGTTCCACTTGCAAACATTTATTCATGTGACATAATGCTTGAGAAATATTTTACGATGATCTCTTGCGGTTCAGTGTAGACTAAATTCACCAGGATGAACGTGTTTCTGAAAGGTTCAACATAAGCTATTCATAGAGTGGAGATTATTTAAAGCAACGGATAGTATGGTAGGCCCTCTAACCTTTTTGCTTTTGAGCAAAGATAGGATTAATGAGGAGTAGCATTTCCTGGAAACTCTATAATGGAGTAAGACTCTATTCATTATGTTATGGTTAGTAATTTAGTCTATTTTGATTATAGATTCTAGAGTGACTAATCACTATTGCAAGTTGTTGCAATATGGTCGTAGGTGACGAAATGGCTCAAAGAGATAGAGTATAGTATAAGGATAAGCACGGGTACGGTAATATGGAAAGAGCCGTTAGACTTTTGCATTTGTGAAACAATTTTGATTTTTATTTTGTTTCTTTATTGTTTGAGCGGAATTATTTGGCACTTAATCTCCAGTTTTCAGTTGGAATTAAGTTAAATAATGCTCTTATTATTGCAAGACAAATAGTTAACAATCTTAAAGTCTTATAAATGGTTTCTTTGTGTGATATTACCACAAATGATAAGGGATGGGTAATTCCTTGCATTAATGAACTCTTTGATAAGATCTTAAGAGAATCATATTTATCTAAATAAGATTTAAAGACTGGTAAAGATAGATCTCTAATTATTTTGGAGGTGGAATCTATGTGGGCTTATGAATCTCATTTAGAGGGTAAAATGATTAAGATCTTAGGATTGGTCACACTTAACCAAAACTCGATTCTAATACTAGTAAAGGATGGACCTTGAAAGGATAAGAGGTGGAATCTATACTGTTTTCTGAATCTTGTTTAGAGGATTAGTTAACCAGTAGTCCTCATACATTAAATGGACTTAAGACTTTGGGGTTTAATACACTTCGATATGTGTGGATCCTTTTGTGCTCAAGCTACGAGAGAGTGTGAGTAATTCATAACTTGTAGTGATGATCACTCCAGATCTCGATTCTATACTTAATATCTCATTAATCCGAAATGTTGAAGAAATTCTAGAATTTTGGATAGATGTTGAGAAGTAATTAAGAGAATGGAAATACTTCTATTTGATCGAGGTTTGTGTATCTCTCATATGAGTTTAGGAACCATTTATCAAAAAGGAAAACAAGGTAATACCAAATCAATGATGAGTTGTCCTCATTACTAGTTTCATTTGGGAATGTACACCGGAGATAGTCAGGTTCCTTCATAGCCTAGTACCATTGATTCGTTTCTTGAAATACCTCTAGAGTTGCGACATGTGTGCAAGCCCAGTTTATACCACATTCGGACTTGGGGACTTTTGGCACACATGCTGAAAGGAAGGATTGATGAAATGGAGGCAACAACGAATGTTTGATTATTTGTGAGGTATACAACGAAACTAGAAATTATTTCTTCTATAGTCCTCTAGTCAAGAAAGTATTTGTTGAGTACAAATGTAACTTTCTTAGAGGATAAGACATATAGAAGAATACAAATCCACAAGTAAATTCTATTTGATAATATGTTAGAACGTGGTTCAAACACAACTTGATTCCAGGTTTCTGCATAGAATTAATCTTAATGATTTGGAACTTCCTGCGGAACCAATGGTTGCTAATCCTAGTGGGAGAAATGGGCAAGTGGTTCAACCACTATTCTTGCCTAGTGATCCCAATGGACAGGGAAAAATCAAAGGTTGTAGTCGAAGAAGTTCTCACTGTTCCACCTCCTCTTTATGTTCATAGGGAGGTAGTGGAGATGTTGATCCCAGTAAGGGATATAACCAAGTAGTGGGAGGAGAGGAAGTAACTCTGTTTGGACATAATGGAAATACATTTCTAGCGACTAATTGGAGTGGGAGGGTTGTAAGACCACCTTCTTGACATTTATTCTATAGAGAGTATTTTTAGAAAGTCTCTATTGAAATAAGAGAAGGACTCCTCCTCATTTATTGAAGTGGTAAAATTTATGGATTTGAAATCTTGGAAGGTGAACGCGAACTTGGAATTGAATTCCTTGTACTACACCAAGGTTTGGATATTTGTAGACACACCTAATGGGATCAAACCTATAAGGTGTGATGAGTCTTTATGATGATAAGAGAATGGTTGATGAGAAGGTTGATGCCTTCAAAGCAAGGCTTATGGCTCTGGGTTTGTGAAACCGTTCTCGCCAATCGCCATGAAAAAGCTTACCTGGAAATGAGGTACGACAAATGGATATCAAGACTTTGTTTCTTGAATGCATCTTGAGAAAATCATTTACAAAGTGTAACCTGATAGGTTCATACTGAATACCATGAAATTAAAGTTCATGACTTACAAGTTTCCAAATTTGGATTTGGGTAATTGTTTAAGATATGGAATATATAATTTGATCAAACCATTGTGATACATGTTCTTGATTAAAATCTTGATATAACTTAAGGATACTCATGTATACAGAAAGATGAGACAGTTTTCGTAACTATTTATTTGAGTGACACTCTACTTATATGTGAGAATATTCTCATTAAATAGTAGTTGGTACCAGCAATTAGACTTGAAGGACTTGTAGATGACTGTCTATTTTTTCTAGACATCCATATTTTTCGGAGGGGAGAAAAATGGAATAATGTTATTTGTGGACTTTATCTTTCTTAGGAGTAAAAGAATAATGTTATTTTTGGACTTTATCTATCTTATGAGTATTCTCCTAAGACTCATGGTAAGATAGAGAAGGTTTTCTAATGCCCTGGCTATAGGAAGCCTTACTTTGCACTAGATATGTCATATCTTATGCTGGGGATATTGTTTGTAATCTATTAGTTTGATCCAGGATCAGATCATTGAATAGAGGTAAAGCATATACTCAAGTATTTTTTGGAAAATGAGTAAATATTTGTTTATCTATTCAAGTTGTGATCTGATGGATTAAAACTAATTAAGATCTAATTTGACTAGGACTCTCGAGAGTCGTCAAAATTGGAATATAACTGGGAGATAATGTGTTTAATTGGTTGGGTATAATATAATCTTGGATTTTTTGTTATACAACCGTGACTTACATCAAAAGGAGTTACTATCTTGGTTGAGAACATAATCATTAGTGTAATGATGATGTTGACAAGATGGATGATTCTATGTGTCATGTATACTCTAAGGGAAAGTGGGAGATTGTTGGAATTATATATGTCCATAGAGTATAATTTACGACATTTGAAATAAAATATTAATTGATTGCATTAATATGAATTTGCATTTGTCCGTAGGTCAATTTAATATTACATATTGAGTGTTTAAGTTGTTAAACACAGAAAGATTCAATTTGTAACTTAATCTAAAATTGACGTTCACGATCAGTAAATAAATATGGACAATTTATTTTGATAAGATCGTCTCGGTTTTGTTAAAGTCTATCTTTGACTATGGCAATAAAATTGAGAGTACGTTTGGAACCTATTGGACGAAACCACGTGAAATTAATTTGTGACATTGACCATACAAATTTAATTTCACTTGACTATCGTATGTGTGACCTTAATCCTGATCGGATAATGGACTTCGATTACTATCTTGAAGTCCATTAAGGTATCAATGGGTGGGATCAAATTACTGATCAATATCTCGGTACTTTGGGAATTAAAGTAAATTAAAAAGGAACATATATTCGTATTACGGAATCCATCACCTTTTAGGTATGATCATAATCTCACTGATTCTTCTAGTGGACAGTTGAATTTGAGCTCAATAATTCGAAAATGATTGTTGAATTCTATGATGTGATGTGATCACATCGAACTGTCAGATAAAATATGAGAGTTGAGAGTTTATGAATATTCAGAGAAGGGCATTTTGGTCATTTTTACTTTCTCCGAATATTTGAGTTGATCGACTGGGGTAACATGTAAGAACGATAACTCAGAGGATATAGTTATTGATTAATTGTTTCAGTAATTCCAATTTTACTAAGAGTGCAATCTCGTTCTTTTAGTGGAATAGAACGTGATTAATAAATTAATTTTGACTGATCAAGAGTTGACCGAGTCATAATTAATTTATTGGAACTTAGTTTAATTGGGTTCGATCAGGTTTCCTCGGTGGCTTCACTATAATAGGCTTATATAGGCTTCTTACCTGTAGTGGGCTGTGCAAAAATAGGCCTGGATTATGGTATTAGGGTTAGTAGGGTTTTGGAATGTAAAGATATTACAAATAGTCTCCTAAGACTATTTTTCTTAACTAAGTAGGCAAAGCGGCGAGACAAACACTAAAGTGTGTAGTGTGTGTTTCCTCTTTACAAAGAAACCCTAATCCTAGTGTAACCTAAATCTTGAGAAAGGTGACCACACACCTGCAAAGCTGTCATTGGAGAACACCGAGGAAAATTTGAGGGTTTGAAGCTTTGGTGGAATCAAGAAGAAGTGGAAAAAAGAATTTTTGTAGAGCACGTTACAAAGGGTAATATCTTTTTCTTTCTTGTATGCACAAAATTGTTTATTCCAAGTTAAATACATAAAACAAAAAATCCTGTAACGGGATGAACTTCCACAATAAATCAATTTTTGTGTGTAGAACAACCGGGGTTCCCAACAAAATGTACTTTTAGATTGTTATATAAACATACCACCAGAGTTGGATATGAAATCATATCGAGAAACACAAACCAAGGCAAACCAAAATGTGAAGCAAACATCATACTTGAAATCTGAAAATGGACGTAGAAACACCGAAAATTGGTGATAAAGAAAGGCTTGAACATGATTTTACAAAATAACTGTCTTAAAAGTAAATTCCCCACCCCTGCCCCTCACCTCGGTCGAGATGCTTAAGGGTTTGATGCAAATGGATTTAGCAGATTTAATTCAAGCATTCAACTGAGTACATTAGAAGCACAACAAAACTCGGAGGAGGAATGAGAGAAGAAAGAGAATAAGTATTAATTTTAGTGGAAGTAATCTCTCATATTATATACAATAAATTGATGTTCTCACTTTTTTTCTGTTGTGTTGGTTATGATCGACATAACGTCATATATACACATATGTAGTAATTGATCCGCCATATGCAAAGTACACAACACTTGGACAAAAGGGCACCTTTGATGCTAAAAAACTGACTTAAGCACCAAATGGTGCCTCTCGGAATGCGATCACAAGGCATGGCAGAAATACATTATGTTTAATTATCTGTTCGGCTGCATTATAAAGAGAATTGGATTTACAATTTTGATTTATTTGAATTTTCTAGATAAGATGTATGGTTAAAAACTGAAATGAAAAAATGTGTGTGGTCGAAAAATGGTTTGAAATATTGTATAAATTAAAACATGCAATCATTGCCATTTTAATATGGCAGCCAAATAGATTATAAATTATCGTCCTACTTGCGATTACAAGTTCTAATGCCTTGCGATCGCAACACCTAATAATTTACATATTTACTCATTTTTTCGTCATTTTCAATACCTCTTTGTGTTGATTTATATATGTACTTCATCCATCCATGATCTTAACATTTATTTGAACAATAATTTAGAAACAACAAATTCCCAACAGTAGACAATAAGTAACTGATGGTCTATGTAAGTAAAAAAAGAAATTATATTTTCATTAGATAATGTTGATTAGGACTTACATTTGTTTTACAGGAAAAATATGACACTACAATTCATGAAAAATATGGTTCAAATGTGTCACAACCTGAAATTGACATCGAAGTTTGGTGTGAAGCAAGTCAAGGTCCTTGTAAGGGAAGTCACTTGTATGGGCTTGGTATTCATAAACCTATTTTGCATAAAGTGGCACATCATGTGGTTCACCTTTTGTTCCAGATGATGGACGAGCTGATTCATTACTTTACAAAGAGAAAAGATAGATTAACTTACAAAGGAAATGATGGATTACTTTAAAAAATGGAATATAATAAGCGTGAAGAAGAGAAGCGCATTGAGTTTGAACAAAATCGTACTTCAGATGTTGGGATAAAGGAATGGGTCACTAGATCTTCAATGGTTGGACGTAGTAAATGTTCATTTTATTAATAAAAAAGTAACAAGATTTTTGAAATGAAAGCAAAATTAATGTAGTTTTGTGTGATTTTGCTAAATGAATTCATGGAATGAAAATGTTTTGTAATTTTATTGTTGCACTTTAAATATTTAATTTTTATTTTATTTTTTTTAATTGTAATCCATATTTCAAACAGAAATATATGTTTATTGTAGAGATCGAGAATTTTTGTGACTTATTTAAATGAATATTTTAATTTCTTAAAAATGTGTCGCTACCACTTCACCAATTTATTTAAAAACGTATTCGTCTAGCCACATTAAATATTTTGAATTCAACTAGATAAATTTAAATCCATTTAAGTCGTAGTTCAAATTTCAATTTTAAAAATGTCCAAATTCATTATTTGTTTTTAAGCAAAAATTTAATTATTTTGAATCCAAATTATTTTATGTCTCAACTTATAATTTTATCCCTATTATCATCCGATTTAAACTTTAAAGTCAGTCAAGTAAATTTCTTCCTTGTTCAAATTTTAAGTTAAGCCAATCAAAATTCAATTATTTGGCACAAATCTTGGAAGCCCAACCATTTTGTAAATATCATCTTATCACATTTCCATTTCTTGACAAATTTCTATTTTCCCAAAATTCTCCTCAATTACCATCAATCACAATTTTCCCTAACCTATAAATTTTAAATCCAAGTAGCATTATCTGAAATCTTATTCATTTATCATTTAGCTCAAAATTCCCAACTTTATTATTTTGTACTATTTAAATGAATTAAACATTTCCTTAATCCAATTCTAGAACTATTTCCTCAATCTCGACAACTTCCAATCCCAAATCTTTCCTTACAATATTTACCATAATTCGAATTTTATCATTTACTCAATTTGGGTCAATCACGTTCAATATTTCCTTATTTCAATTTGGAACAGCCAATCAATTGGGCAACTTTCCCTTACATGTTCCTCCCACACATGGCTGAATTCCATCTCCAAACCAACACAATATATACCTCCCTCTTTCACATCACGTAGCCACACAGACAGAACACTGGGGACGAATTCTTCATCGTCCGCCAATCTGCAGTCAACCATACCAATATTCCACCATCAACACCACCAAGCCATTGCCAACCACCATGGTTTAAATTATCAACCCAAACAACACTCTCGGCCACGCACAATTGTCATCAAATCGCCATCGCCATTGCAACCACCAAACTCACAATTGTGCACCACACAAACAAAGTTGCAGTATCCACCAAATTTTCATGACCATTACTGATGTGTTCCGGACCCTCGACAATCGGAGTCATAGCAGGCTTGACAGAAAAAGTTAAATATTCAAGCCAAATAAAAGTGCAATCCAGTTAATTATGTCGGAATTAGATGCATAATATGTATTTTTCGAGTAGAAATGGGCCACTAAGCAAAACTCATGGGCAAAAGCCCTTGAGCCGACTGATTTTATGGCCAAATTCCATCATTTGGGGCTTCAAAACAACAAGTCAATTATGCAGACGGAAATTAGGATTTTTGCGTATTTTTAGGTTAAATTTTGTTTTTAATTATTTGTTTACCTATTTTAGAATTTTAGTCTAATTAGAATTCTATTTTGAGTCAATTAGCGGCTAGGTTATTTTACTTATTTATATTCCTTTCCATTCATTGTAATTGAGACTTGAGACTTTGATTTTGATATAAACAATTTTTTATTGAGGATTCAATAAAGTTATAGGTGAATTCCTATGTTTTTCGAACTTATCAAGAATATTTCTTGTGGCGTTCAAATATCTAACTTATCAAATATTTGCTAGAATATTTGTGGCGTTAAAATCAGAGACTTATCAAGGAGATTGGGCAAATCCTTGTGGTGTTTCGAAAGTCTTGGTTCTTTATTCCACATCGTCGAGCCATCACGTCGTGAATATCGGGTCAAGATTCCACCGTCCATCCACAACCTGGGTTCAGAACTTTCCGGCGTTTCTTCCGCGCTTCGAATCTCATCATCTGGTATCAGAGCTGGACTCTGAATTCAGGTTTTTCTATCCAATTTGATTTTAATGTTTATCATCGAGTCCCATAAAAATCATCCATATCTTGTTGAGTGTTTTGTTTTCAATTTTTTGAGTTTTCTTATTCTTCGTGTCAGTAAAATTTTTCAGTTTTTGATCCATATAAAAATCCAACAAAAATTCAAAAGTATTTTTTTTATTCGATTCTTATCCAAATCATGTTCCGTTTGTTTTGTTGCGTTCGTGTCGAATTTTGGGATTTATTAAAAAAAAATATTTTTTTTTATTTAATTTTGAAAATTCATTATTAAAAAAAAAAAGAGTTATTCCAAATTCAAGAACCACTTTCTTGAGTTTCTTTAAAATTCTTGATATTCATTCCCTTCCAAGTCAATAAAAGTCGTTCTTGCTATTTGATGTCTAAATTCTCTTTATTCTTGAATTTTTTTAACGTCACATAAGGGATGGATTATGATTTGGGCTGTTTATTGCAAATTAGATGTTATGTGGATCATAAGGGGTGCAGTTTGGCGATTGATGGAAAGTGCTTTACTAATTTTGTTAGTAGCACCGTGGTTGAAAAGTTAGGATTGCCCCTAGAACCACACTATAAACCTTATAGGATGACGTGGATGAGGGAGTTTGGGAATTTCAAAGTAACCAAACAAGTTCTAGTGCCTATCACCCAGGGAAGGTATAGTGAAGATGTATGGTGTGATGTAGTGCCATTAAAATCTTATCATATTTTATTGGGAAAACCTTGGAGACATAGGAGGGAGGCTGTTTATGATAAAAGAATGCACATATACCAATTCCTTAAGAAAGGGAAAACATGCGTACTATATGGGTTGACATTAGAGGAAGCACTAGAAGATTCACGGAGGGTAAGGAAGGAGAGTGAAAAATGGTGTAATAGGAGGCATCGTGGGGATAAGGATATTGATAAGAAGGAGGGAGAGTTGAAATTAAAAACAAATAAACAAACTCCAAAATTTGATGAGGAAAAGGTGGAGTTGGAAAGCGAGAAATTGATTAGGAATGAATTGGGAGTTGAGGTGGAAGTTCAAGATTTGAGCACTGAATTGGACGATCCACATTTGGGAAGCAATGAGGTAGTGCACGAGCGTGGTGATAAAAATGTGGAGGTAGAAGATGTGGTTGAATTTGAAGGAAAAATATTTGAAGAGGTGGATGAGCTAGAAAATCTTGAGTTCGTAACCGGGCTTGAGAGAAAAGAGATAGAGGGGGGCGAGCAAGAAGTTGCAAAAGAAGAACGAGGTAAAGAGAAGGGCCTCGTGGTTCAAAATGTGGAATTGACGGTGATAATTCATGAATACAAGGATCCATACCTTGTACCTCATGAACCTAACATTTCCCTCCCCGCTTTATTTAATTTTGTCTCGCAGGTTAAATGTGCTTGGGAATTTGGGAAACACCACCAATTCCCACAGGAGTTTCTACTTTAATCCATTCATGTAACCCAAGTTACAGGATACTATTGGTCATCCCTCTGGCATGGAAATAATAATTTTCCGTTTGATCCAGGAGGTGAAGTGAAACAATAGGAACAAAGCTATGATTCGGGACGAATCATCCTAAAGAAGGAGGGTATGATGTGTTCCGGACCCTCGACAATCGGAGTCATAGCAGGCTTGACAGAAAAAGTTAAATAGTCAAGCCAAATAAATGTGCAATCCAGTTAATTATGTCGGAATTAGATTCATAATATGTATTTTTCGAGTAGAAATGGGCCACTAAGCAAAACTCATGGGCTAAAGCCTTTGAGCCGACTAATTTTATGGCCAAATTTCATCATTTGGGGCTTCAAAACAGTAAGTCAATTATGCAGACGGAAATTAGGGTTTTTGCGTATTTTTAGGTTAAATTGTTTTTTTAATTATTTGTTTACATATTTTAGAATTTTAGTCTAATTAGAATTCTATTTTGAGTCAATTAGTAGCTAGGTTATTTTACTTATTTATATTCCTTTCCATTCATTATAATTGAGACTTGAGACTTTGATTTTGATATAAACAATTTTTTATTGAGGATTCAATAAAGTTATAGGTGGATTCCTATGTTTTTCGAACTTATCAAGAATATTTCTTGTGGTGTTCAAATATTGAACTTATCAAATATTTGCTAGAATATTTGTAGCGTTAAAATCAGAGACTTATCAAGGAGATTGTGCAAATCCTTGTAGTGTTTCGAAAGTCTTGGTTCTTTATTCCGTATCGTCGAGCCATCGCGTCGTGAATATCGGGTCAAGATTCCACCGTCCATCCACAACCTGGGTTCGAAACTTTCTGACGTTTCTTCCGCGCTTCGAATCTCATCAATTACCACCACAACCATGAACCAACACAAAATCCCACAACCACCACACAAACCCAAACATCACTACAGCCTCTACAACGTACAAACCTCAGACCTCCATAGCCAAGTGCAAACAGAGCACTATCACTATCCCAAATCGGCCACTGCCCATTTCAAATCCTCAATCATCCAACACCCAATTAACCAAATCAAATCAAAGAATAAACTAACGTATTACCTTACCTTGACTGTCGCCAGTTTGGTTGGAAAATCACCGGAAATCGCCACTCCAAATTTGATTTCAAACCTCGGTTCTCGCACCCAAAACTTTAATTTCAAGTTTCTAATAGAAATTATTTATTTTAGGACTACACGAGATGCAGTATTTTCAAGAAAGCTAGAATAATTTTTCAACAAATTCAGGAATATCTTAAGGTAGGTTCATTACTTCAAAAATCTTTTATTTTAAATACGCAATATTAAGTAAACCCGTATTGTAAATTTATGCATGTGATTACGTAATTTATGAGAATTAGTTGTCTTCCAGCCCCGATCCACATGTCTTCAAGCATGGATCAGTTGCCTTCGGGCTCAGATCCACTTGTCTTCGGGACCCACTTGCCTTCAGGCATGAGATTCACTTGCTTATTGCATGAGAATGAGAATTTATGACATAAGTTGCATGATTATATGTGTTATTTACTGTACAGTTTATTTAAATTGCGCTGAACCTACTGAGTATTTCTATGAAATGCTCAAGCCTTCCTTTAACAAATTTTTACAGATTACAGAGTTGGTGAAGAGGCACAGGAGATGGCTATTAATGAATTATGTTGAATAATGTTTTGTTTGAGATTTGAAAACTTACTTACGTTGTTTAAAGTTTTATTCAAAAATTTAAATTGATGTCCATTTAAGTTTTTAAATAAATTTTGAAATTTTAATTCCAATTATATTTTTACGCACCAAATTATTATTTTGAAAAGCCAGTCTTATGGGATGAGGTGGCATCCCGAATTTACGAAATTCGGGGCATTACATTTATATTTTGTAATGAGTAGCTCCATAAGAAATATATTGGTATTTAGGGACGTAAACAAAAATGGAATAATATATTTAGGAATAAGTAATCTGTTCGCAGTTTTTATTGCTAAATCTACTTAAAGTAATCATAGGTAATCACAAACGGATTTGAGATGAAATATATCGTTTCTGATTAGCGATGAAAACATCCGTTACAAAACAACAATATATATTTTTTGATGCTAATTACTAATGACCAAATGAATCTTTTGGTAAATTATCTACATGGGTTTTTCACTACCAATTCAGCAACGGATGGATTTCGTCGGTACGAGTTGTTACCAATGGATTTCAAGTCATCTATGACGGATTTATCTATCTCTAAAGCGCCCCTTTATTGTAGTATATATGGAGATGCATGGAACTTGTGGTTTGTCAATGGTTAATAGCATATTAAGCCTTTGTTTCGTGTGTGTGTATGTATATGTATATATGTATACTGTGTGTGTAGATTTTGATAAAAGTTGATGAAATATGTGATTGAAACTTGCAATTTAATACAATCTTGTATTGCAAATAAAAAGTCAATTTTACTCTCCAAAATGTCAGAGCTATACACATATCGTTCACAAATTTCTTTGAATCCATAGCTTCTTTCATTGTTTTCATTATAAACTATGATGAAATCCAAACATATGGTGCTAATTAATGATTTCAAAATAATCAAATGGTACTTTATTCATTATTCATGTATATGTTTTACATAATAAATTAATCACGATACATCATTTTTACCAAGTAAATATAAATAAATAATAAGAAGCCAATATATATGGTTCTTTTACCATGGTGAGACAGGTGGAATACTTTGTTCATTCCTGTAGAAATTAGTTGGATCCACCTTATTCTTGATTTGAACCAATCTTCGGAAATTATTCTTGAAATACTTAAATCCCCAAACACTTGCTTGTCTGTAGCTCGCATTAACCTCATTATTGTTCATCCCAATATCTAAATCCCTGTAATTGAAATATGCAGCTCTTGGAGATTTAGAAACATAACGAGCCATATAACTGTAAAGCCCCCGGATCCAGTTTATATGCCTTTCTGAATCTGCATTTTCTTCTTCACTCCAAGGTACAACATAATGGATCATGAAAATGTTGCCTGCTCGATGAGGGAAAGGAATTTCCGATTCTGAGAAGTCATTTATTCTCCCTCCGTATGGACTGAATTGCAGTTCAGCCCTATTTGCGTCTTCTTTGTTTAGAAACTTCCATATGCCTCTGAGACCATTTACCGGAATTGGTTCCTCCACATAGTCGGATTTTCCTTTGTAAAACGGCGTGAAACCTCGAGTTCTATTCAGCAAAACGTCGAGTGATTGGTCCTGAAAACCTGCAAAAAAGAGTGTGGATTCTATCCACGGCATTTCTGTACAATCTTCTTTCACCAAACCTAATTCTGGAAATTTCTCTTGCATTATTGGGAGGAGATCATCAACCCGACCCAGGTACAAAGAAGTGAAAGATGCTGTTATTGTCCTCTTTCCTGAAGAGTTGATGCTTCTTAAAAAGAGCCTTAACAAAAGATTTTCATCAATATTGTCAGCAACATATTGCCATCTGTGTACAATCTGGGTTGCGTTTTGTTCTAATGTTCTTGTAACATTGAAAACAGTCACAGTTTCTGGAATAACAATTAACTGCACTTTAAACTCAATCACAATCCCGAAACTGGTTCCTCCACCTCCTCTAATGGCCCAAAAGAGATCTTCTCCCATGGATTTTCGGTTATGAATTCGACCATTGGCATCTATTAGTTTGGCATCTATGATGTGGTCTGCAGCAATGCCATGCTTACGAGAAATCATGCCATATCCTCCTCCACTGAAGTGCCCTCCAACACCTACCGTAGGGCAAACGCCGGCAGTGAAAGCGAGAGTCCTGCTTTTTTCAGCAATTGTATAATAAAGCTCACCAAGTGTTGCACCTGTTTGAACCCGTGCAGTGTTATCTTCTGTGTCGATGGATATTGATCTTATGTTTCTCATATCCACAATGACAAAAGGAGTTTTAGAAATGTATGAAAGTCCTTCGTAATCATGTCCACCACTTCGGACTTTTAGCTGAATCCCAAGTTTCTTTGAGCAATAAATTGCTGCCTGAATTTGGGATTCATGCTCCGGTGTAATGATCACGAAGGGTCTCTGGGGAGAGTTTGATGCCGGCCTTAGATTGCGTATTGAAGATTCGAGAACGGAGGAATATGATGCATTTTTCGGGGTGTAAATGGAATCGATATCGGAGTTGGATTTTCTATACTGAAAGGTAAGGCATTCGAAAAAATCGTTTTTGTTATTAGCAGAAGAAGCTTCCGAGATTAAAATGAACGCCAAAAGAGAAAAAGGGAATATTATACTGCTTGAAATCTTCATACTTTTGATTTTTTTCTACTTATTGTTGATTTACGAGGTTGCATGTATTTATAGATGTTTCTCAACGACTTTTGTGGTTGAGTGGGAAAATGAATTTTGAATTATAATGTATCATGGATTATGTCATTTGACAATTCAAACGTTCCAGTAAAGGAGATTCAACCAAGCTGTCGAAACAAGAAAAACATTAAACTCAATTTATAAATTTTATTATTATTTTATTTATTATTAATTTTTTTTTTTTTGAAGGCAATCGTTGCCTAATTTTTAACTTTCTGGTCCAAGGATATAATTCGTGTTGACCGTGAAGTCGAATGGTTGGAATTGCCCTTTGCGACAAAACCCTTTTCTCTTTTCAATTTTATGTGATGAGATTAACGTTGGACCACCTATTTTTTTACGAAGAACCCACCGCTCAAGTCTTAGAAGATTTTCACGTTTGTTATAGTAAATTGTCCAAATATATTTACTTCTAATGGGGGGTCTATTCCAGAGGAGGCCCCGAATAAATCTGCTTCATAGTTCATATACATCAATAGCTTGGGTTGATGAAGAGGAGTGTTAATTAAGAAATTGATCAAGAACCCATTGAAGACGTAAAAATTTCTTTCATCTTATTTCCAAAATTTAATATCGGATGACATTGTATTAATTCATTTTGAGTTATTGTAATTATATGATGTTAGGCTAATTTTATAGGTGCTACAATAATATTGAGCCTTATGACTTGATATTTTGATACTAATTTCTAGACATTGATACATAGTATATACGTGTTTAGTTTTGAGTTCTTGTTAGAAGTTTGATGTCTTTTCCATTACTTGATCATTAATTAAATTATTATGTAATTTCAATTTACATTCGAGAAAATTAATGAATATAAATTATAGTACGTAATGACAATCATTATCATGTCCGATGGAGGGTAGAAGTATACCGTTAAACTTTCATGATCAATTTTAATGTTCTCATGATTTAATGTATCTTTACATGTTTGCATCCTTCGTAATGTTGTAGGATGATCATACATGAGGATTATTTAATTCTACTTAAGAGAAAATATTAAATAAATTAGGAACATTGATCTTAATATTATGAACATTGATCTTAATATCCGAATAAGTATTGTCAAATTATGTAACTGAACAAGTGGACCAACAAGTCGTTTGATGACCTGTTTAAATTTTTGAAGTTGGCATTTCCTAATTTAAATCTTGTGGATTCACATTACGAAGCTAAGAAGCTAATGAGGAAGTTAGGATTTGGCTACGAGTCAATTCACGTTTACAAGAACGACAATGCACTATTCTGGAAGGAGAATGTCGATAAACAAATCTGCCCAATATGCTCTGAAAGTCGATGGACTCAAGTGGTAGGGAAGCCGTCTGATATGAATGTCCACATACGGTGTTACGTTATTTTTCACTGGCTCCCAAGCTCAAGCGTCAGTTCGCTACTACGTACACTGCGAAAAAGATGAGGTGGCACATTATTAGATGTTCGATGGATGAAGATGAAATGGGGCATCCCGTTGATGGAAAGGCGTGGCAGGATTTTGATAAAGCACACCTTGATTTTGCATGTGAAATTCGAAATGTTCGACTGGGTCTCGTTGTAGATGGCTTTAATCCGTTTGGAAATATGAGTCAGTCCTACAACATCTGGTTAGTGGTTTTGTGTACCTATAACCTACCTCCGTGGTTTTGCATTGGGGAAGAACATTTGATGCTCACTCTATTGATACCTGGCCCGCAATCACCTGGTTAAGACATGGATGTTTTTCTACGTTCACTAGTTGATGAGTTGAAGGAACTATGGTATACAGGTCTTGATTTATGCGATACACGAAATAATAGCTAAATTTTTAGAATGCGTGCAGCACTGTTCTGGACCATCAATGATTTTCCTACAAGTAGTCTTTCTGGGTGGAGAGGACAGGGTTATGGAGCATTCCAACTTGCAATGTTGATGCGCCTTCTAAACGCGTATTGGGAAAAATAGCTTTCGTGAGAATCGACGTTTTTTGGGAATTACTCATCGGTGGTGCAGAAGTCGTGATTTCAATGAAAATTAAAGCCAAGACTAGTGAGCCTCCTCGAAAATCTAGCTATATAGATGTAATGCGATAGTTGGATGTTGTGACAAATGAAATTCCAGGGAAGCACCCACAGCTTGGAGGTCGTAAAAGGAAACGAGATGCGGGAAAACTTAACTGGGGAAAGAATAGTATTTTTTACGAGTTACCTTATTGGTGCACTATCAAGTTTAAGTATAATCTCGACGTAATGCACGTGGAGAAGAACGAATGTGATAGCTTGTTCGGTACTATCTTATGTAATCCCCACAAGTCTAAGGACACAGAAAATGCATGGCGTGATTTGATGGAAATAGGTATCAAACTAGAGTTGCACTTAAACCTGATCAATGCTGATTTTTCTCAAATTCAGACATAACAATGCTTAAAATGAGGGCATCATGTTTTCCAAAATAAAATTCAAGTAGAACATGCTGATTTTAGACATACACGTTTTGGTTTAACAAATTTAGCATGAAATTCTGATGTAAAATGAATAGAATTTTGATATAAAATAATTGTGACAAATCTCTTCTAACAATGGATAGAACAAAAGCTTTTCTAACAAATGAAATTCTGCTATAAAATGGACATAACAGTCAAAATAAGTAACTCGTATATAATATGTCAAACATCTATTAGATTGTGTAATTGTTATTGAACCAGCAGTATGTTTAGTGATGCTTCCTAACTTTATAGTAAGTCGATTATCATAGCCAAATTTAGACTTCTTCCACCATCCTTCATAGTTCCACTATTTATCGATTATCTCATTCCAATGCTCTGTACTTAACCAAAGTGGTCTATATCCCTTCTAATTATCTACATTTTGAAACTGACTATTTTCATTAGCCTTCTTTTGAGCCAAACAAAATATATTTCGTAGTCAATCAATCGAGGTGGTATTCCATGCCTTTTCCACCTCGTTATCTTTATGTTTTGGCCATGAGTACTATTGCTAACGTAAGTACCAGACATCAATAAGAAACAAGACATATATTCTTATTTATTACTTGAAATCTTTCCCACAAAAACTTTTTTGTTTTGACTAGCACCAAACTAAATGTAGGATTAGGTCCACGCAAATAAGCCTTCAAATTGGCACTTATTGTGAAACCATCATTACTGCCAACATCATCTTGTTTTGTACTTTCTTCTACATTAGGCCTTTTAGAATCTATATTGAACATCCTAGATTGAGTCCCATTGTTCATCCCTAACATCAATGCGAACTAAGTTTTGGTGATCGAACTCTGAAGTTATTCGAACGGCTAGTTGGGTAGATGGAGGTTGATCATCTTAGAATGCAAGTTCCACCACACATTACACTCTTCATTCTTTGATATGATTTCTTGTATGTTGGGAACATTTCTTCTTTTTTCTTTTCACAACTGCCCACCAATCAAGTCTATATCTAGCCTTCATTGGAAAACATGTGTAATATACTTGTCGAGCTTGTTGAGCAAGTATCATGTGTAATATACTTGTCGAGCTGAGCAAGTATAAATCAACACATTGTTTATTCATAGTTTATTTTCATGATTAAGCTCGACAAGACTGAATCATTGATGGCCTTTAACTGCACCATTGATGTCCAGCCAATCATACTTGAATAAGGTCATCTTGTTTCCAATATCTCCTGAGTACTCTAGTTGCAATATTTCAGTTAACATAACATAGTAGTCACACTCATAGTCATTATGACAATTTCTTAATACACATACACCACTATTCATGGTTGTTTTATGGAAACCTTAATCTAAAGTGTGAAATTTAAAATCATTGACAAAATATCCATGATAACAATTCACTCTACAAGAGGGACCCCAGCCAAAACCTTTATGCGATTATCAATTGTATTATTTTCGTCCAAAACACAAGAAATAATATGCATTAGAATTCATTTTTCAAAATACTGTATAGGGAATTGAGACATTATTTAAAAAATCACTTACATATTCCCTCAACCAACATGAAAATTGTTCTTCTCGTAAACCATAAAATCGTGCATCAGACATTTGGGGATACAAAGTTCTCATACATTTATCAAACTCCCTACATATATAATGAGAAACTATAATACAGATAAGAATACATTTAAATGTACATAATTGAAATAAATTATAAAAACTTACACCATAAAAGGGGTTACTTGCTCACAATTCAAGAGCACATACATTGAAGCTTCTCTAAATTCCTCATTTGTCGATAATCTGATATTATGATGTTGTCACCAAATTAACGTCCATGATGGGTAAAAATTGATAATCGTCCCTGGGGATCAACAAGACCTCCATCTTCATTCCTTAATACACGGTTAAATCTTATTTCAATATTTTGATCAAAATACAAAGAGCAAAAAGTTGATGTTTCCTCTACTACGTATGCCTCTACAGACTACAATAGATGCCTCAACATGAGCCCAATTTTTCACCATCTTTTTAAGTAGTGTAAAAACCTGTGATACACGAAATCAATATTATTCTCATTTGAATGATAATTTAATTATTGAACATGTGATACCTCTCAAAAGGATACATCCAATGATATTGAACAAAACCTCCAACCATTGCTTCATATGCTAAATCAACGGGTAAATGCACCTTTGAATCAAAGAATCTTGGTGCAAATATCATTTCGAGCTTGCATAATGTTGCAATAATATTTTGTTTCAATTGTTGTAACTATCACCCTTAATACATTAGAACAAATATTGTGATGCCCCAAATCTAAGAGTTTAACAACTTGAAGTGTTACAAAATTCTTACTTCTATTTATTTGTTTTAATTTAAGCAAAACATAACATGGTTGTATAAACCACTATTTCTTAGTAAACTAAAGTTTTGTCCTTATAATTTAAAGAAAATCCAATATTTCAACAACAATATAAAAAAGTAGCATCACTTAGAATTTAAATAGCATAATTAAACATTTATTTAATGAAATATGAACAAAGCATGAAGGCCGATAGTAATTTAATAATGCAATATAATTGAAAAGCCATTAAAATAAAATAACGATAATCTAGCCTTTTTATTTGTAACATTTTACTTGGAAACCCATGGGTAGATACTCATCCAATCCTCCACGCATCCAACACTAACCATTTTAATCTAAAAATTTAAAGTAAGACTGAGTATTTTGAAAACATTCAATAATACGTGCAAATTTCAATTCAACATAATATAAATATAGAGTACATTCTATACCAAATTTTTTTTCTTAAATTTAGAGAAACTGACCGCGATAACAACTAGCATGAGGAGTTTCTTTAGAATTCCTAACCTAAAGGATTTAACATTAGACATGATGGTCTATCCCGAAGGACTTAACATAAAATCGATATGAAGGCCTTAAGGCATAAAAGTAACAATATATCGACATCATGAAGAATTTATAATTTAACAGTTAGACTTTTGATATCTTACCTTAACAAGTCAAATAGATTTTTGAAAGAACATATGATTGCATGTCAAAAAATCTTCGGGCCTAGTCCGCACGATTTTGCTCTTGGGCTTTCACTTAAAAGGTCTCATACCAATTGGGAATAGTCTTTTATCTTATAATTAGTCATATTTTCCTTACCCAGGCAATGTGGGATTGTGGTTGCTACAAGCACCCCACCTAAAGGGGCACAACATCCTCATTGGTCACACTTCTTACTAGGCTTAGGTTCTAATGTAAGGATTTTAATCTATCGTGTGGGCTTATAGGTGAATTATTGTGTATTGAATCAAATGCTATCAAATTTGGTTAAGCCCATTTAAAGTGATCTAATAAGGATTTTGTATATTGGGCTTTCATGCATCTAATTAATGTATGGACTTCAATGTGCAGATACCAGACCATTATTCCTAATTTCATGATGGGCCAAATTAGGTTAAACAGGGAATTCAGTATATAAAGTCGGTTATGGTCCCTGAGTCACACATACTATTCATTCTATTCTGACATCCCATCAGAGAGAAAATAAGTACTACGTGTTGATTTGGAAGATCCAACCGCCATAATCGTTCAACGTGAACCATGTTGGATTAAGATAAACTTCCGCTTCAGTTAATTTATTCTTGATAATTCAGCTTGATGATTTTTGGATCATTGATAAACAATTATCCGAAATAAATTTCTTACATTTAATTCCATTTGTAATATCCAATTTACTTGGTATTACATTGTCCTCTTTTGGCCTAGGTTGCACAATTTTGCTTTTGGGCTTTCACCTGGAAGGCCTCATACCAATTGAGAATTCCTTTAGCTTATAAATTAGTTATATTTCCTTTACATAAGTGATGTGGGATTGTGGCATCTACAAAAATACTTATAAAATAAGCTTCCCAAATTGATTTAAACAACAAGTCCTTTAATGCAATCGGTAGCAATCTTTGGATAAAAATATGACAATCATGGCTCTTAATTCCATAGAACTCGCAATTACCCTTAACACAATGTGAAATGTTTGATGTTCTTAGATTTCTAATCTAAATGCATATTTCTGACTTTTTTTCATTAGGCAAGCTATAAGAAGCCTTCAGCATGAACATTTTTTTCAATTTTGTGTTTTCATGTATATGAAGTTCTGGATGGTTGCAATAAAGCTCCAAATCCTTTCTAGCCTTGAAGTTATCTTTGTTTTTTACTTTTTATATCCACAATTGTGTTGAAAACATTGTTGAATATATTCTTTTCAATGTGTATCACATCTAAACTGTGCCTTATGGGATATATATCCCAATGAGGCAACTCCCAAAAAATGCTCCTCTTCACCCAATTATGGCTATAACCAAAACCTTCAATTTCTTTTCTGTTATCAGTTATGCCACTTGTAATGAATGACAAGTTCTCCACTATACTTCGCAACTCTTCACCAGTTAGCTGATGTTGCGCCATATCATTCTCAACTCTACCTTTATAAATTTGTCTCTTTGTTTTCTAAATGTATGGCCAGTGGTAGGAATTGATGGTGTCAATAAAAAAAATCGTTTCCCTCCATTTTTAAGCTTGAAAGATTTAGTTTGACCCATACAGTATAGAAAAGACTTCAGACCTTGGGAACTCCATCCAGACAACATGTCATATCCTGGAAAATCACCGATAGTCCACATCAATGAAGCTTTCAATTGAAAATTCTTCTTCGTATGTCTGTTATAAGTTTCAACATGTTCCTTCCAAAGCATTTTTAGTTCGTTAATGAGAGTAGATAAATAAACATCAAGATTTTTTTTTCTTGACTCTTTCGGTCCAAGAATAACCATACTAAAAATCTTTTCTTGTTGCAAGCACCTCCATGGAGGAAGATGGTACAAATTACTCATTACTGGCCAACATGGGTATTGCACATTAGAAATGCTAAAAGGGTTGAACCCATATGTGTACAAGCAAAGGCGTACACTTCTCTTCAACATGAGTATTGCATATTAGACATTAGACATGTTAAAAGGGTTGAGGAAAAGTTCAATCAAAGTGCTTACAACCTGCTGCTGACCGCAAGTGTACGGATCGTATAAGTAATAAAGTGGATTATGAATCCAGATATCGAACCCACGGGAATTGTATAAATATTATTTTAGATTGCAAATCCTTAACGGGAACTTGAAAAGCTTTGGTTTTGAGAATTTTATTTCAAAGACTAAACTAATGATTAAAATAAAGAAACGATGAAAAATTGACTTAAAACTATAAAAAACAAACGCGTTAGAATTATGAATCCATTTTAACCAAATCATCTATATTTTGACTAAATCATTTAAATACAAATCCTGGGTTTTGAATATTCGTGTTCTTAAAATTACTTAAGTCTCCTTTCGAGCGATGCATAAAAACCTTTTTCTAAATGCAAATTGACTATATTTCTATGACAATTAAACAAATTGAAAAGCATTAAAGGATCCGTGAACACTCTCAAGGATAACACAAAGTATAGGGGTATATTTCCATCCCCTATTAAATTTTGTGGCAATTAAATAACTTCTAATAAATTCCTACTCTTTCGAACATAGGAAAAGATCAAGACAATCACGCAGAAGCTCACCAAACAATTTTATAATAATAAATGAACTATTTAATTGCATCAAACCCATAAACTGTATAAATTAAATAATAAGTAAAAACACGGAATAAAATATTTTAAACTTCACCATAATCCTAACACCAGATACCTAGCCTAGATACATAATTGAAAATAATTCACAAGAATAATGGCTAGATATCACCCTATTCATGTTCTTGATCCTTGGTGATGTGATCCGGACCGGGCATCGAAGGGCGAAGTCTAGCCATCGGCAATATGATAGTGATCTACGTGCAAAACGGAGCAAGTTCCGTGTTGGGGTCGAGCCGAGAAGGGGAAAGGATCGAGCCAAGGCAGGAAATCAAACAATAAGGCAGAACGTGATTCACGGCCGTAACCTTCATTTTTACGGCCGTAACATCCTTAAGGCAGAAACAGGCAGAACGTTGATTACGGCCGTAAGAAGTTTATCACGGCCGTAAAACTGAATTGAAATATTTTACGGTCGTAACATATTGATCACGGCCGTAACACCTGATTGAAATCTGAGACAGAATGTTCGTTACGGCTGTAAGCTATATATTCACGGCCGTAATTCAAGATTCCGGATTTTACCAATTATTTTGTTTCCTTTTATTATTTTAGGTTATTTTCCTATTTTAGAATTTTAGTCTATTTAGAATTCTATTTTGAGTAAATTAGATGCTAGGTTATTTTTCTTATTTATACGCTTTTTCAATTCATTGTAAGGACAGACAAGTTTGAGTTGATTAATAAAATTTGTGAGAGGATTCTCCAAAATTGAGAGGTTGAGTTTATTCCCTTTTTCTTGAACTTATCAAAGATCCGATCTTTGTGGCGTTCTTCCAGCAAACTTATCAAATATTCGCAAGAATATTTGTGGTGTTTCCAAATTCGATACTTATCAAGGAAATTGACAAGTCCTTGTGGCGTTCACCAATCTTGGTTCTTTAATCCGCATTGCCATAAATTGCGTCGTGATTGTCGAGTCAAGGCTTTACCGTCGTCTATCCTTATTTTTCGTTGTTTGTCTTGTGTCGAGCTGATCTAGATCTATCCTAGGGATTTAAATATCGTTATTCCGCGTGTTCGACGAGATTCCCAGACCGGGATCGCGTCATCTGGTATCAGAGCTTGGATCTATTTCAGATTCTTGAGTTTCTTGATTTTCTTGATTTTTTCGTGTTCTTCGTGTCAGTCATAATTTTTTTCAGTTTGATCCATAAGAGTCAGTCCCAAAATTCAAAAGTGTTTTTCTTTTTCGTTTTTCGTCCAAATCCAGTTCTGTTTTTTCTGCCATACTCGTAGTCAAATTCTCTGGCAGATTATTAAAAAAAAAAAAATCTGAAAATTCCAAATATTTCCCAAATATTCCGAATTTCCTTGTTCGTGTCTTAAAAATGTCTGATAGAGAGGCTTCTACATCTTCTTCTTCTGTTGGAGACAGGAAACAGCCCAGGGGTGTGAATAGAAACCTCGGGTAGGAGGAGGAACCTTGAGGAGCCGGTGGAGAGTTGGGGTGAATTAAAAACCATAATGAGGAAGCGGTTTGTGCCTACTCATTATTATAGGGATATTTATCAGAGGCTGCAGGGTATGACTCAGGGGTCGAGGAGTGTAGAAGATTATCATAAGGATATGGAGGTGGCAATGATTCGGGCTAATGTGGTGGAGGATCGGGAAGCTACGATGGCTAGGTTTCTGAGTGGGCTGAATAGAGAAATTGCCAATGTCATTGAGCTGCAACATTATGTGGAACTAGAGGATATGGTGCATATGGCCATGAAGGTGGAAAGACAGCTAAGGCGAAAGGGGGCAGCAAGACACTCACCATCTTATCCTGCATCACAACCTAAGCAAGAATCCAACGATGAACATAACCCGAAAGGGAAGGAGGAGCCTACAACGAAAGGTAAAAATATTTCTGATTCTCAAACTACTCGGGATAGAAATGTTAAATGCTAAGTGCTTGGGTAGGGGTCATATAGCATCCCAGTGTCCAAATAGGAAGCTAATGATCTTGCGTGATAATGGTGAAATTAGTTCCGATGATGAATTTAAGGGAATGCCTAAGTTAGTGGATGTTGGAGCTAGTAGTAGTGATGAGGAAGGATTGACCTATCCTGAAAAAGATTCACTTGTTAATCGGCATGTCCTTAGTGCTAGGGCTAGGGTAGATGAAATTGGTGAGCAAAGGGATAATCTTTTTCATACTAGGTGCTTGGTGGGCAAAAAGGCTTGTGGTATGGTGATTGACGGGGGAAGTTGTACTAATGTGGTTAGTACAATGTTGGTTGATAAATTAGGTTTAAGCTTGATAAAACATCCGAACCCTTATAAGTTGCAATGGCTGACCGAGTCGGGAGAGATTAAGGTAAATAAGCAGGCTAGGGTCAATTTTGCGATCGGGGGTTATAAGGATGAGGTGGTCTGTGATGTGGTACCTATGCATGTTGGTCATATATTGTTGGGGCGACCCTGGCAACATGACAGGAGGGTGGTGCATGATGGGTTTAAGAATCAATATTCATTTGTGAAGGGTGGGAAGAAATTTACACTTGTGCCGTTATCTCCAAGAGAAGCTCAAAATGATCAATTGAAAATCAAAAGTGAGTTTGAAAAAAGAAATAAGAGTGTTGAGGCCACGACCTCAGAAAAAGGAGAGGGTGTGAAAGTTGAAAACAAGAGAGTTGAGGTCACGACCTCAGAAAAAGGAGAGAATGAGTGCAAAAAGAAAAGAGAGTCCACCCCCAAATTGAGTTTATTTGCACATAGGTTGGTGTACGGAGATCCACACCTTGCACTTAACCGAGCTAACAATTCCCTCCCCAGTTCTTTAAAATCTGTTTTGCAGGGACATAAATCAAGCCATGGACTTAAGACAGGGCAGAAACTTGTTGGCACAAATGAGAAGCCCAAAAGGTCGAGAAAGTTGAAGGAGAAAAATGGGCAGCCCAAAAGTGTAAAAGATCGCATGAAGCTTAAACAAGATCATCAAGCCCAGAAAAGCAGAAGGAGTTTGAAAAGCCGACCAAAATTGGATTCGAGGTCGAATCCTTTTCAAGAGAGGGAGTATGATGTGATCCGGACCGGGCATCGAAGGGCGAAGTCGAGCCATCGGCAATATGATAGTGATCTACGTGCAAAACGGAGCAAGTTCCGTGTTGGGGTCGAGCCGAGAAGGGGAAAGGATCGAGCCGAGGCAGGAAATCAAACTATAAGGCAGAACGTGATTCACGGCCGTAACCTTCATTTTTACGGCCGTAACATCCTTAAGGCAGAAACAGGCAGAACGTTGATTACGGCCGTAAGAAGTTTATCACGGCCGTAAAACTGAATTGAAATATTTTACGGCCGTAACATATTGATCACGGCCGTAAAACCTGATTGAAATCTGAGACAGAATGTTCGTTACGGCCGTAAGCTATATATTCACGACCGTAATTCAAGATTCCGGATTTTACCAATTATTTTGTTTCCTTTTATTATTTTAGGTTATTTTCCTATTTTAGAATTTTAGTCTATTTAGAATTCTATTTTGAGTAAATTAGATGCTAGGTTATTTTTTTTATTTATATGCTTTTTCAATTCATTGTAAGGACAGACAAGTTTGAGTTGATTAATAAAATTTGTGAGAGGATTCTCCAAAATTGAGATGTTGAGTTTATTCCCTTTTTCTTGAACTTATCAAAGATCCGATCTTTGTGGCGTTCTTCCAGCAAACTTATCAAATATTCGCAAGAATATTTGTGGCGTTTCCAAATTCGATACTTATCAAGGAAATTGACAAGTCCTTGTGGCGTTCACCAATCTTGGTTCTTCAATCCGCATCGCCATAAAATGCGTCGTGATTTTCGGGTCAAGGCTTTACCGTCGTCTATCCTTATTTTTCGTTGTTTGTCTTGTGTCGATCTGATCTAGATCTATCCTAGGGTTTTAAATATCGTTATTCCACGTGTTCGACGAGATTCCCCACACCGGGATCGCGTCACTTGGTCTTCAATTGTGCATTTGATTGTGATGGATTCATCCACAATTGGAGAGCGTTTTGACATGTAAATATGACAATTGGGAACCCCTAATGTGTTTTTTCTATTTGTCCTTTGTAGGAACCTAAAATTGGTTGAAAATCACGTCCAAGTTTGTTTTCAAAAGAGTTCCAACTGAAAAATGAAAGTTACCTTCGCGGGAGATCTTTTTGTCTCTGCACAACATTCAGTATTTTGATCATATCCTTATATTCCCTTATCCAATTGAGGTGATTCAAAGTGCGTTAAAAAGAAAAATTAAAGCGCGGGAGATCTTTTTGTCTCTGCAAAGCATTCAGTATTTTGATCATCTCCTTATATTCCCTTATCCGATTGAGGTGATTCAAAGTTTGTTAAAGATAAAAATTAAAGCGCTAGAATTCTTTCTGAAATATAGATTTTCCAATTCGAACATTTACTTCTCCTAAATTAGGTCTCAAAGTCCAACTAAAAATTTGTCCTGAATCTTATGCGATTGGAATTAATTTATGGTAATGTTCTTATCATATTCCATTCCTTTTTGACTTCTACTTGCATCCAATTGGCTCCTAAAAATCCTCAAGTATCTTATCTTGGTCCGAATCAACCATTGAATATTTGCAATTTGACCCTTCTTCATTTGATTCGTACACTTTAGTCCTGAAGTTTCTAATTTCCTTCAATTTCTTATCCAACTCTCAATAATCTTCAATTGAGTCCTTGAATTTATGATTTCTTCTACTTCTGATCCACATTAATGGTTGATTGACCTCTGCAAGTGCTAGTTTGCACAATTTAGCTCCATTTACCATCCAACTATTCCTTATTTGCTTCAATTGCATCATTTTCTTAACTTTGAGGTTATTTCTGAAATATAAACAAATAATAACCAAATCAATAGCAAATATTCAGAAATGATGAAAATAAATCTTACTTTTGGCATGGAAATAAGTGTATAAAATACATTTATCAACACCCCAAAGTAGAACTATTGTTCGTCTTCGAATAATTTAAAACTAAACTATCAACAAAAATGCAAATAACAAATGTTTTTGTTTTGTTGACTTCTTTACCATGAGCTTCAACAATTCATATTAACAATTCACTTTAGCAAAAAAATATGAACAGCATAAAAATATTTTCATCCATTTGAAGCTCAACTTTATTCTGTGTGTGTGAGTAGTCAAAAATTAAGTGTAAACTCATGTAAAAATACACTTGACACTGTGTGATTAATCATGCATAAATAAGTCTGAATCTCATGTTGGTCAAACAATGATTTTCTTTTGATTTTCCTTACAACTCTCATGAATGATCACAATCTTACTTCTTTTCTCTCATATAGCGAGGTTTTTTCTATTTATATGATTTCTAAACATATATATAATGCATTTCTCACACAATGCAGTCATGATTAGATAAGCATGCACAAAAGATCAAAGGTAGTCCACTCCCAAATCTCACACTCCAGTGTTGGAAATCTCAATCAACCAAGCTTATGTCATGCACTTTGTTCCATTTTTCTTTCATTTGGACTACTTTTTCTTTTCATGTCCATATCTTTTACCATCTTTGTGCAATATCTTTCTTATTCACTTTCTATATGACTCATGTAGCGATATTTAGGTCGGTGACTCTTAAGCCAGATAACTTTAGGGCACCAAGTTCAGAGAACCCCTCAAACTTAATTGCCTAAATCATAAAGGCGACAAAGAAAAGTTAAAGATATTTTAGCGTCTTATGTATAAGTCTTCTCTCCTTTTGGATTTCTAATTGATCCCTGTAAAGAACTTTGAGCTGATAGCTCTATTTGTATTTGCAGTTGAAGTTGTACATAAAGAACTAACAACGTTACGTTTCTTAGCTATTAGGAAGAATAAGAAGATATACCTTTAGAAGTTGTACTAGAGTTTGTAGAAGAATGAATATTTTCATTGTTACTATATTTAATAAATTAGTTGTTATATAATTCATTAATAAAAATTTCACATTTTCGATTTGTAATAATTATGTTTAAAGCTAATGTTTTAGAAAGTGATTCTAGAGCACATTGAACTCTAAATAATTTAATGCAAGCATCCATTACAACCGCCCCTTGAAAATTTTGTGGCATGTCTTCATAATATATATATATATATATATATATATATATATATATATATATATATATTTTAAATTTGTCCTCCATTGACAAAATAATTTGAAAGAAAAATGGACAGTCTGTAAACGATGAAAAGTAGCTAGCAATTTCTACCAATTGTAAAATTACACGATTACTAGTTGGGTAATAAACTTAGAATTAACTATGGTTGGATTATAGAAAGATTTCAAAAATATCATAACTTTAAATGAGTTTTCTTATTTAGAATCATTTCTAAAAAAATTGATTCTGCTTTGAATTAACGAATGCATTAATAGTATTGGTATAGCCAACACATGATTTTGACATTAAAAATGTTGAATTACATCTATTTGGAATATCATCAACATATTTTCTTCTTCGCAATCTAAGATTTTTGCAAAAATTTCCAAATTCTTGTTTTCTAGAATCTGAACAAGAAATATAATTAATAGCTTCTATAATTATACTTATTTGTGGTGTTATTAATTTCAAACCTTCTTGCACAACTAAGTTATATATATATGACAAACACAAACATATATAAAATAATTTAGAATAAAATAGGGGTTTAACTGTTCTAATTAAAATATCAATGCATACAGTTTTTGCACTTGTATAATAAAAAGTAACACTAATTAGTTTATTTAACACACCAAAATTATAAAACTTATAATAAATCTTCACACAAATTTACTTCATTATTAGGATATTCAAGTAAAAGAAACGCAACAATTCTTTTGTGCATTAACAAATTATTATCAATAAATTGTATTGTAACACAAGTATAAACCACTATGAATAGGTCCCATCCAATAATCAGACGTGAAATATATAGTTCAATCAATGTTTTTTTCTTTTTTTTTTCAGCCATTGTACAAAATAATTTCAAAGAATCAAAACGAGTACTATTTCTATTTATACTCATGTAAGATGGTATACTTTTGTAAGAACTTTTCCGAATACGGATCTTCTGCAAAAGTGAAGGGAATCCATGAACTTTAAAAATTATGACATTCCAACTCTCATTTGTCCCAGCGAAAAAGCAAATTTAATAAAAGTAACTGATCCACTATCATTAGTGAAAATATTAATTCGAGCTTTAAGATCCAAATGTCTTGTTTCGTCTAAATGTTTCTCTTTGTGTCTTCTCAGCACGCCGGTGCCTTGACCATATCTGCATTACATACTATTTTACTATTCTCTTCATTTACTGTAAAAATCTGCCACATGACCTGTGATATTTTTTTTTCCCTTCAATTTTTAGATGATCTAATTTCTATACAGTAGGGAGATGCTGATTTGTTAAGAACTTAATTGAGAGAGAGAGAGAGAGATATGATAGATATGATATTTTAGTAAGACAGTAAGTGAAAATAATTTTAATATACCAAGTAACTCATATTTTTTGTAGAAAAAAAGACTGTTACTTACAATGTAATTAAAATAACATTGACTGATTGATATGGCAATACACAATTAAAAAAATAATAAAACTTGGTAGAGAGCCAAACAACTCTCTGTACAGGTAGCAGTGCCTCACATGCATATTTGTAGGATAGCTATAGAAAGGCTACAAGCATGCAACCTTATTGCAGCATACATACAGAGCCGTTGAATGTCTTTCTACTTCAAAATTTTCATTTTTTATACTAGCCATTGGATTAACCGTTGGCCCATGAACTTGTAAACTGTGAACTTCGTGGTTCACACCTTCTTGACCTGTGAACGGTCCATTCAGTTCTCTGGTCTACTCGCGGTCCTAGGTCCCTACGAGCCTGATTTGACGGGTCTGGTAGGCTCACTTGTCTCGACACCTCTAGTGTAGCAATACTCATAGTTTAGAACTTGAGGTAAAATTATAAATTGATACAAACTTTAGGGTGAGCACTTGTTAAAGCTCTTAGAGACAATGCAAAAATGTGCTAGAATATATACAGTCCCCAAGCCATTATTAGAACAATCACTGCAAAGGACATCAATGATGTTAAACTAATTTGTGCTAATCAAAAAATTCAAGATCGAAAATCAATCGGAGAAGATTTCTTTTGGGCTATTAGAGGAGGTGGAGGTACAAGTTTCGAGATTCTAGTTGAATTTAAAGTTAAGTAAATTTTTGAACCCGATATTATGACCATTTTCAATGATATAATAGCATTAGAAGAGCATGATGCAAATAGTACACACATTGAAATATGTTGCAGATAATATTGCTGGAAATCTTTTATTGACACCCTTTTTAAGAAGCATCAAATCTTCAGGAAAGATGACAATAGGAACATCTTTCACTTCTTTATAGGTTTATGAGCTCCTCCAAATAATGCAAGAGAAATTTCCAGAATTAGGTTCGGTGAAAGAAAATCGTACAGAAATGTTGTGGATTAAGTCCAAACTCTTTTTGGAAAATCATTGGACATTTCGAGAAATAGAACTTCAGATTCCACACCATTTTACTTATGAATATCCAGCTATGTGGAGAAACCAATTCCCAAAAATGTCCTAAAAAACCTATGAAGTTTTTTTAACAAAGAGGATTCAAATAACACTAGTTTGAATTTCAGTCCACGTGGAGGGAAAATAAATGACTTCTCAGAACCATAAGTTCATTCTCCACATTGAGTGAAGAAGAGAGTGAGATTTAGAAAGGTAGATTAACTGAATTCGGGGTCTTTACAGCTTTACGCTTCGTTATGTTTCTAAATCTCCAAGAGCTGCATATTTCAATCTCAAGGATCTGGGTATTGTAATGAACAATAATTATGTTAATACGAGCAATAGAAAAAGAAAGTGTTTTGGGATTTAAGTATTTCAAGAATAATTTCAAAAGATTAGTGCTACAAGAATCGGGAGCAACAGGGACAACGTTGTATGGGTGACATGCATGTCATTCCTATAGATGTAGAACATGTAGGAACGACAACACATTGTCACCCCATAGGTTGCTAGACCTATAATGGCGACGCTTGTAGTTACAATTGGTATCTTTGTTGTCCCTATAAACCCTATACTTTGGTGAGAATCATTGGGCTTTTCAATATTTGTATGGATGACATTTTAGATTCTATAGGAGCAAAAAATGTCGTCTCTAAAGAATAAGATATTATAGGGGCAATATATGTCGCCCCTAAGACTATATGGGAATCTAATATTTCAGTGAGAATTATTGGCACCTTTTCGTTATATGTATGGAAGACCTTTGGTTCTATAGAGGCAACATATGTCACCCTTATAGACCATAACACTTTAGCGGGAATTATTGGTGCCTTATCGTTACTTGTAGGGACAACCTTTGCTACTGTAGAGGTGATATATTTTGCTTCGGCATAGGGCATTCATAGCTGCTAGCTTGGACCGGTTCAATAGAATGGGTGGATCAACTAGAGCTCCTACTATTTTCTAGAAGCTGATGTGTTCTTTGTTGGCTAAGCTCGACTTCTATATAGTCATCTTCTTTAACTTGCTGCACTTCATATTTATACGTTTTTTTCTCCAAAGACAGTCTTTTTTGCAACTTTTCTCCGTATCATCAATTTAAACTGACATAACCGAATCTGATGGTAGAGAACCCGAATAAGGCATTGTTTAGACTTTTGGTAAGCCATTTAGAACATGTTTTTGTTACGATTTTAGATAATTTGATTGTTTAATATATATTGGTTATTATAGAAAGGTAAGTTTATACACTATACTGAATTTGGATAAAACTTAGAAAATTGCTTGATGATCAGTTTGTAAATCGAAAATTGCACACAATGTTGAAAATTTGGATTTTAAAAATTTACCGTCGAAATCTCCTATTTTTGGAGTGTTTGTGATTGATTTATGAAATAATGAATTTTGTTCATTTTTTTATTGACGTATATATATTTTCCCTGGTAAATTTCGATATCACTCTAAGTTCTTTGGGTGTGGACTATATGCAACATAGATTGCACATTTGGATTCCATTTTTGGAAAAATGCAATTTTTCGTTTCTTATTTTCAATCACACATTCTTTAATAAAATAATATTATATGTAAACTAAAAATCTTTCATTATTTTTAATCACACATTCTCCAAAAAATTATTATTCTAATTTTATTTAATTTATTTAATTTTTTTAAAATTAGAAATTTTTCCTTTCTTATTTTCAATCACACATTCTTTAATAAAATAATATTATATGTAAACTAAAAATCTTTCATTATTTTTAATCACACATTCTCCAAAAAATTATTATTCTAATTTTATTTAATTTTTTTAATTTTTTTAAAATTACAACAAATTATTTGACTTTTCAAATTTATGTTGCATATTGTCCACAAATACAAATAGACCTGACAAATTAGAAATAGGCCCTTAACGCATGCATAATCTTATCTTAAGCTATGTCTATTAAATTATTACACGTTGCACATGTTATGATTTTTTATTCTTATATATATTTTCTCAAGCTGTTGTCAACTACGTACATATATACTCTCAATTATTATTATTAAAAAAAAAATCCACTTGTAAATATTTCTTCAAATAAAAACATACTCTAGTGATCACGTGAAACATTAACAACCAACTTTTATGAATTCTTAGAATAAGTATTAGGATTTTTGGAGAGCGGCAGGCAATATTGGAATTGATTGGAAGAATTTTGGACCACCAACTACTTCTTTGATTTGTTGCATAAATGATCCAAATCATTGGGCGGCTTATTCATTTTTTTATTATGATCATGAATTTTCTTTGAATATAGGGTTAAGTAAACAATTACACACATTTAAGTATGAAATTTTTTGAAATTAGGTGATTTGTAACTAATTACAGAAGTATCAAAATAATTTTTAAAATCAGGTATTTTTTTTATATTTACAAAGGTATTTTTCACTATTTGTAATTAATTACAATTGTAACTTAATTTCAATTTTATGATCAGTTACAAGTGTAACTAACTAATTAATTACAATTAAGTTGCAATTCTTAAAACATGATATATATTTTTTTTAAAAATAATTGAATTTGTTACATTTACCTTAATTACTGTAAAGATATATGCATGTGCTGTGCATGTGTTGTGCTGAAGTTTGTTAGATCAAGTCCACGTGTTTCAATTTCATTGGTGGTAGTATTAGTTTTATTTTTTCTCTGCCTTTGCTGTATTTACGGGTATTATATAACCCAAGACTTTTTCCATTGTAAATTCAAGTTCAGTGAAATAAGATTACAGAGAACTTCATAATATCTTCCTTGATTTCTGTAATTGATCATGGTATCAGAGCGTCAAAATTAGATACACATCATGGAGGGAGAAGGTGCCGGTGAAGGTGAATTACGGATGAATGAAAACACAACACATACAATAGTGAATGATGAGGCAGCTGATGAACGCAACTTCAATAGAAATCCTCTACAACTGCAGGGATCAAATCACCCTGGAATGACTTGGTAAGCTCCTCGTTAACTGGAGGTAACTATCTTAGTTGGAGTCGATCCATGAAAATTGCATTGGGAGCTAAAAACAAATTAGTGTTCATTGATGGAAAAATTGAAATTCCAGAAGAGAAATCACATGATTATGAGCAGTGGAAAACAGTAGACTACATGATAATATCATGGATACTGAATTCGATTTCAAAAGATATAGTTCATGCCTTTTTGTATACAACTTCAGCTCGGGAACTGTGGATTGAGTTAGAGGAGCGATTTGGTGAATGCAACGGACCTCTTTTGTATCAACTCCAAAGAGAAATCAGTAACATAACACAGAGTAATTTGTGCGTTGTTGTGTATTACACAAAATTGAAGAAACTCTGGGATGAATTGGCTTGTCTATTACCTACGCCAGTCTGTCACTGTGGAGCATCTAAGGAAGTGACAGAGATGAACAATTCAAATAGGCTTATGTAGTTTCTTATAGGGCTAAACGACACCTTCGATCATGTTCGTAACCAGATATTAGTGATCCATTGCCCACTGTAAACAAAGCCTACTCTATGATCTTAAGAGTTGAAAAACAGATATCAGTTCATCAGTCATTTCTAGAATCTTCTGATAATGCAGCATTTTTTATTAGAACACAAGGATTTACTAGAGGTGGTGGTTTTGGCCGTGGACCTGGAAGAGGTCGAAGCTTTAATGCTAAGATAATGAGCATAGAGGAGAAGGCAAATCTATATTGTGATCATTGCAATATGAATGGTCACAATAGAGAAGGATGCTTCAAAATCCATGGATATCCGGAATGGTTTAAAAAATAAAGGGAAAAAAGAAGCAAGTCAAGTTATTATAAGCCTGAAGCAAACTTGGCCCAAAGTCCCCTTCACTTTGAAAGGAATACTGCAGGGATGGAAGACACACCTGTTACTCAAGGAACATAAATATCTAGTATTGTACAACAGGAGGTGATGAGGTTTATGAAAAGTAAGATGCAGACCAACAATACTGGAGTAATTAACTTTGCACAGTTTGGAGACTTTGTAGGTATCAAAAACTTTAGTTACAATGCATTCTCTGTGCTTGATAATTTGGAAGTAGGATCTTGGATTTTGGACACTGGAGCTAGTAGTCATATGTGCAATAATTTTAATCTTTTGAATGATCCTAAACCTACTCTCTCCAACACTCCTGCCTATCTTCCAGACGGCTCAATACAATTAGTCACACACACATGAAATGTTGTTCTAAATCCTAGACTGAAGCTTATAGAAAACATTATTCATTCCTAGCTTTAAACTCAATTTACTCTCAGTTGCAAAGCTTGCTGAAACTGGTCACATAAAATTCACATTCTACCCTACTTATTGTATCCTGCAGGACCTACAGACTGAAGGTACCTTGGTTGTTGGAAAACTCGTGGGAAAACTCTATGTTCTTGATAAATCTAGTTTTGTAAAGTCTGAATCTGATTCCTTTATGTTTTCCTCTGTTGAGTCTAAGAGTCATTTCAACATCTTAATTTCATTCCACCTTTATCTAAATAATCAGAAACCTTCTCTTTACAACAATGTGAAGCATGTCATAAAGGTAAACAACAAATATTGACTTTTCCTTCTAGTAGCATTCATACAACAACCACCTTTGATTTATTGCACATTGATGTATGGGGACCTTATATTCAACCTTCTTTGTCCAAAACCCCTTACATGCTCACTGTTGTTGATGATTTTAGTCGATGTACATGGACTTTTCTGTTGTCACACAAAACACAAGTCAAAAAAACTTTGGAAGGATTTCTTACATTAGTCCAGACTCAATTTGACAAAAGGGTGAAGATTGTCAGAAGTGATAATGGGAGTGAGTTCACTAACAAAGAGTGTCAACTTTTCAAACAACTTGGAATCATTCATCAAAAATCTTGCACATACTCACCCCAACAAAATGGGGTAGTAGAAAGGAAACACAAGAATTTGCTCCAAATAGCTAGATCTCTGATGTTTCATGCAAATTTACCTATAAAGTTTTGGCCTTATTCCATTCTTATGGCTACAGTCATCATCAACAAACTGCCTAGCTCTGTTCTTAACTTGAAAACACCCTTTGAAATCCTTCATGGAAAAGGTGCAGAATATTCTACGATAAGAACGTTTGGATGTCTTTATTTTGCTTCAAATAATTTCCCTCATAAAGCCAAATTTGATGCAAGAGCTTATAAATGTATCTTTCTGGGATATAGTACTGGGCAAAAGGGATATAGATTATATAATTTGGACACCAATCAAATTTTTGTCTCAAGGGATGTGAAGTTTTTTGAGAACACATTGCCTTTTAAAAATCAAAAGGAATCTGAAAATTCTACTCCTCTGCCTGTGATTTTTAATGATGATAATCAAGATTCTTCTGTTCATTTAGATAATACTCTACCTGCAGACTAGTTGCCTAATCATTCTTCTCCTATTGACACAACACAATCCTCCAGTTCTCCATCTCCTGCTATTTCACCTTCCATAGTTCCAGAACCTGTTGATGATACTATTATTCAGTCATCAACTGAACTTAGAAGGAGTTTGAGAAAAAAGGGAACACCTGCTTGGATGCAAGACTTTGTTACGAGCCTTACCATTTTTGAACCTACTTCTACAAACAATGTCTCCATTGTTAATTCCAATCAAAACAGCTCATCGTATACTCCACCTACTTTTCCATACATCATCTCTCCTCATTTCACCAGCACTTATGTGGCATTTCTAGCAAATTTGTCCAAAGTTCAAGAACCTCATTCCTATTTTCAAGCATGTCAGCATCCATGTTGGATTAAGGCCATGAAGGCTGAATTGGATGCTTTAGAGGCTAATCAGACTTGGGATCTCACTGAACTACTGTCTGGTAAGCATACTATCGGCTCCAAATGTGTATACAAGGTTAAATTGCATCCAAATGGTACCATTGACATATTTAAGTCAAGGTTAGTGGCAAAGGGGTATAACCAGATTCGTGGAATAGATTACACTGACAGCTTCTCACCTGTAGCTAAATTGGTCACTGTGAGAATCTTTATTGCCATTGTTACTTCTAAGTGATGGGCTTTACATCAATTAGACATTAATAATGCTTTTCTACATGGGCATTTGACTGAAGATGTGTATATGCAGCCACCTGAAGGTTATACCAAAGCAAAATCAGGAAAAGTGTGCAAGTTAAAACGGAGTCTCCACGGTTTGAAGCAGGTTTCAAGGCAATGGAACAATGAATTTTGTGCTAAACTACAGCTTTTTGGTTTTGTTCAATCTTGCCATGACCATTGTCTCTTTGTTAAACAGATATCCACTTCCTTTCTAGTTGTACTTGTCTATGTTGATGATGTCTTAGTTACAGAAAATGATGACAAAGCTATTAGTGAAGTCAAGGCATGATAAGATTCAAATCGCGGAAGAAACGCCGGAAAGTTCCGAACTCAGGTTGTGGATGGATGGATGAATCATGAACCGATATTCACGACGCGATGGCTCGACGATGCGAAATAAAGAACCACGACTTTTGAAACGTCACAAAGAATTGCCCAATCTCCTTGATATGTCTCTGATTTTGAACGCCACAAATATTCTAGCAAATATTTGATAAGTTCGGTATTTGAACGTCACAAGAAATATTCTTGATAAGTTCGAAAAATATAGGAATCCACCTATAACTTTTATTGAATCCTCAATAAAAACTGTTTATATCAAAATCTAGTTTGATTACAATGAATGGAAAAAGCGTATAAATAAACAAAATAAAACCCTAGTTGCTAATGGACTCAAAATAGAGTTCTAACTAACCTGAAATAGCTAAAAATTGGAAAAGGAATAAAAATACGAAAAAGGAATTAAAAATTCGTATTATTTGCGAATATCGTAACTTACGGCTGTGACAGCATCACTTACGGCCGTAACTATTCTTCTGCTTAAGGATTACAACCGTGACCATAATACTTACGCCATGATTCTGTTTCTAGTTCTTTTCGACTCGGTTTGTGCTTCAAAGCTCGTCGAAGCTGCTGAATTCTTGTTTTGGTTTAAATTTCTTGAATTTTCCCGTCAAGCCTTCTATGAATCCAATTGTCGAGGGTCCAGAACACATCATACCCTCCTTCTTTAGGATGATTCGTCCCGAATCATAGCTTTGTTCCTGTTTTTTCACTTCACCTCCTGGATCAAACGAAAAATTTCTCCTGCCATTGCACATGATCAACCAAAAATATTCTGCAACGGGGGTCACGTGAATGACTTGAAGTTGAAACACCTTTGGACATTGGTGGTGTTACCCAAATTTCCACGTACCATTAACCTGCAAGAAAGAATTAAATAGAACGGGGAGAGAATTGTTAGTTTCACGAGGCACAAGGTATGGATCCTTATACCCATGATTAATCACCTTCTCCAATTCTTCTTTAAGAACCACGAGGCCCTCTTCTTCACCTCGTTCTTCCTTTGCATCTCCAACCACCTTTTCAAAATTTTTACTCTCAAATTCAACCACATCTCCTATCTCCACATTCATATCATTAATTTCATGCACTCCCTCAACGGTATTCAAATGTGGGTCTACCAATTCAACGCTCAAATCTTGAACTTCTACCCCAACTTCCAATTCTTCATCAAATTTTGGAGTTTGATTATCCGTTTTTAATTTAAACTCTCCCTCCTTCTTATCAATATCCTTATCCCCGCGACGCCTCCTATTACACCACTTTTCACTCTCCTTCCTTACCCTCCGTGAATCTTCTTTTACTTCCTCTAATGTCAACCCATATAGTACGCACATTCTCCCTTTCTTAAGGAATTTGTATATGTGAATACTCTTTATCATAAACAGCCTCCCTCCTATGTCTTCAAGGTTTTCCCAATAAAATATGATAAGATTTCAATGGAACTACATCACACCATACATCCTCACTATACATTCCCTGGGTGATAGGCACTAGAACTTGTTTGGTTACTTTGAAATTCCAAAACTCCCTCATCCACGACATCCTATAAGGTTTATAGTGTGGTTCTAGGGGCAATCCTAAATTTTCAACCACGGTGCTACTAGCGAAATTAGTAAAGCACTTTCCATCAATCGTCAAACTGCACCCCTTATGATCCACATAACATCTAGTTTGGAATAAAGAGCCTGGATCATAATCCATTCCTTATGTGGCGTTAAAAAAATCTCAAGAATGAAGAGAATTTAGACATCAAATAGCAAGAACGACTTTTATTGACTTGGAAGGAAATGAATACTAAGAAATTTAAAGAAACTCAAGAAAGTGGTTCTTGAATTTGGAATTACTCTTTTTTTTTTTAATAATGAATTTTCGGAATTAAATAAAAAATTAAAAAAATAATTTTTTTTTTAATAAATCCGAAAATTCGATACGAACACAACAAAACAAACGGAACAGGATTTGGATAAGAATCGAATAAAACAAACACTTTTGACTTTTTGTTAGATTTTTATATCGATCAAAACCGGAAAAAAAAATTTACTGGTACGAAGAACACTCAAGGAAAGAAAGACTCAACAACAAGATATGGATAATTCTTATGACAGACTCGATGGTAAACATAAGAATTAAACTGGATAGAAAAACTTGAATTCAGAGTCCAGCTTTGATACCAGATGATAAGATTCGAAGCGCGGAAGAAACGCTGGAAAGTTCCGAACTTAGGTTGTGGTTGGACAGATGAATCATGACCCGATATTCACGACGCGATGGCTCGACGATGCGGAATAAAGAACCACGACTTTCGAAACGCCACAAGGATTTTCTCAATCTCCTTAATATGTCTCTGATTTTGAACGCCACAAAGTTATAAGTTCGGTATTTGAACGCCACAAGAAATATTCTTGATAAGCTCAAAAAATATAGGAATCCACCTATATCTTTTATTGAATCCTCAATAAAAACTGTTTATATCAAAATCAAGTCTAATTACAATGAATGGAAAAAACGTATTAATAAGCAAAATAAAACCCTAGTCGCTAATGGACTCAAAATAGAGTTCTAACTAACCTGAAATAGCTGAAAATTGGAAAAGGAATAAAAATACGAAAAAGAAATTAAAAATTCGTATTTTTTGCGAAAATCTTAACTTACGGCCGTGACAGCATCACTTACGGCCGTAACTATTCTTCTGCTTAAGGATTACGGTCGTGACCATAATACTTACGCCATGATTCTGTTTCTAGTTCTTTTTGACTCGGTTTGTACTTCAAAGCTCGTAGAACCTGCTGAATTCTTGTTTTGGCTTGAATTTCTTGAATTTTCCCGTCAAGCCTTCTATGACTCCAATTATCGAGGGTCCGTAACACATCAAGGCATATTTGCATCAGTTGTTCACTATCAAGGATCTCGGTTTTGCAAACTATTTTTTGGGTATTGAAATTGCTAGAGGAGAAGATGGAACCTATCTCAACCAAAGAAAATACATACTTGATATATTACAAGATGCAGGACTCACGGGGGCAAAACCAGTCATGACTCCTCTCCCTAAAGGAACGAAATTTTCACAGAATTCTGGTCCTCTATTTACAGTCCCAGATCAGTACAGGAGATTAATAGGAAGATTGCTGTACTTTAATATTACAAGACCTGATATCACTTTTGCAGTTCAACAGTTGAGTCAATTTGTAAATAGCCCATGTCTTGATCATTGGACAACAGTCGTTCATCTCTTAAAATATCTCAAAGGTTGTCCATCTAAGGGATTGTTTTATCCTTCTTCTAATAGTTATCAGGTAGAAGCTTTCTGTGATGCAGATTGGACATCATGTGTCGATACTAGAAAGTCAGTTACAGGTTTTTGTATCTATCTTGGTGGAGCGCAGGTTTAGTGGAAAACAAAGAAACAAACCACAATTTCAAGATCCTTAGCTGAAGCTGAATATAGAAGTCTTGTTGCTACTGTTTGCGAACTTCAGTGGATATCTTACATTTTACAGGATCTTGGTATTTCCTTAAGTCTTCCTATCCCGCTTTGGTGTGACAATAAAGTTGCACTACATATGATGAGATCCCAGTCGGGGAATCTCGTCGAACACGCGGAATAACGAAATTAAAACCTAGGAAAGATCTAAATCAGATCTGACACGAAATTAAATAAGAATTAAACTACTGGAAAGATAAAATTGACGATAGGACCTTGACCCAAGATTGACGACGCAAGAAATTGACGATGCGGAATCGAGATCCAAGGTTTTCGAAACACCACAAGGACTTGTCAATTTCCTTGATAAGATTCTAATTGAAAACGCCACAAATATTCTCGCGAATATTTGATAAGTTCAACGCCACAAATATTTCACAATATTTGATAAGTTAGATTTGTTCTCGAAGAACACAAAAGGGACTCCTCAACCTTTTAATTAGAGAAAACTCTCTCAACTTTATTAATCTCAAAACTCAAACTAAACTGTTTTTTTACAATGACTGGAAAGGAATATAAATAAGCAAAATAACCTAGCATCTAATTTACTCAAAATAGAATTCTAATTAGACTAAAATTCTAAAATAGGAAAATAACCTAAAAACCAAAAAAAGGAATAAAATAATTAAAAATCCGAAAAATCTGGCCGCTACTCAATTACGGCCGTGAATAATTCTTTTACGGCCGTAATGGCCTTTCTGATTAAAATTGTGCCATCGATTACGGCCGTGATGAATCTCTTACGGCCGTGAAATGCCCCTTTTACGGCCGTAACTTCCAGGCTTACGGCCGTAAGTCTCGTTCTGCTTAATTTCTGCCTTTTCCTTCGATAATTTGTTACAGCCGTGATAGTAGGTGTTACGGCCGTGAATATATGTATTACGGCCGTGAAGATCCTCTTTTACGGCCGTAAGGTATTTTCTGCCCAAATTACTTCTTTTTCTTGATTCGGCTCGATCCGTCCTTCTTCTCGGCTCGGCCCCAACACGGAACTTACTCCGTTTTGCACGTAGATCACTATCATATTGCTGATGGCTCGACTTCGCGCCTTCGATGCCTTGTCCGGATCACATCAACATATCATAGAAAACCCCGTGTTTCATGAGAGGACCAAGCATTTAGAGACTGTCACTTGGTAAGAAACAAGTTTAAGGAGGGCTTTGTCCATCCTCAGTATATATCTTCTAAGTACCAGCCTGCAGATCTTTTCACAAAGGCTCTTGGAGGTCCTCAATTCTTCTTTTTACTCTCCAAGTTGGGTTTATTTGATTTTCATCAAATACCAACTTGAGGGGGGTATGTAAAGATATATGCATGTGCTGTGCATGTGCTATGCTGAAGTTTGTTAGATCAAGTCCACGTGTTTCAATTTCATTGGTGGTAGTATTAGTTTTATTTTTTCTCTACCTTTGCTGTATTTACGGGTATTATATAACCTAAGACTTTTTCCATTGTAAATACAAGTTCAGTGAAATAAGATTACAGAGAACTTCATAATATCTTCCTTGATTTCTGTAATTGATCAATTACAACTTAATTACATTTTGTAATTAGTTACAATTTATAATTAATTAAAATTGTAATTTTATTTCAATTTTACAATTAATTACAATTGTAACCACCACCACCAATCACCACCTAAAACCATCACCACCAACTACCGCGGCCAAAATACAATTTTAACTTTATTTCAATTTTGTAATTAGTTACAATTGTAATTTTAACTACAACTGCAATTAATTATCATCACCTAATTTGTAATTAGTCACTGCAACAATTATCATCGTTGGATCACCGTAGAAAATACAATTGTAATTTTATTGTAATTTTATAATAAATTACAATTGTAACTTTATTTCAATTAGTAATGAGTTACGATTGTAATTTTAATTACAATTGTAATTAATTACCAGCTCCACCACCGATCATCACCAACCACCACCTAATTGTAATTAGCCATCACCATAATTGTCGTCATCGGACAATCATCGAAAATAAAATTATAACTTTATTCCAATTTTTTAATTAATTACAACTGTAATTTTATTACAATTGTAACTAATTACCACCACCGATTACCACCAATACCACTGTCACCAACTAAAAACCAACACCACCACCACCTTGCTTAAGAAGGTAAATTCATTTTCAATCCAATGAATGTGGACTCCCCTTCATCCTGGTCAAACTCGTATTCTCCTTTGTCGCACACAAAGCATTTTGATTCACCCACTTCCAGCTTATTTCAATTTCGAGCCGTCGGATGTTTTGGAAACTGAATTGAAGCTGGAGATTAATGATATTTGCTCAGCGACACTCCAACGAAACGAGTTAAATCCGAGCCGGAAGAAAGCGTATCGGTTCAATCTAATTCAATTTCGAGCCACTGAATGTTTTTTGAAACTGAATTGAAGCCGGAGATTAACTATATTTGCTCACCTATACTCCGAAGAAATGAGTTAAATCAGAGTCGGAAGAAAGCGTATTGGTTCACGCTATTTCAATTTCTAGCCGTTGGATGTTGTCGAAACTGAATTGAAGCCGAAGATTAACGATATTTACTCATTGGGTACTCCGACTAAACGAGTTAAATCCAAGCCAGAAGAAAGCATATCGGTTCACATTCTGGGTCCAAGAAGATTGGAAAGGAGTTACAGAGGAGTCAGGCAGAGGCCATGGGGGAGGTACGCTGCGAAGATTCAAGACTTGATCAAGAAAGGATGTTGGGCTTGTCTGGGGACTTTTGACACTGATGTTGATGCAGCAAGGGCTTATGATAGAAAAATATTTGATTTAGCAAAATAATTTATAAATATCTGATTTTAAAATTTTCAAATCTGAATGTATGATTGTGTAATTTTCCCTTGAATATATGTGCTTTTGATTTTCTTAGAAGGTTTAAAGTTTGAATCACCTTATGTTGGATGGAGATAAGCTGTACAATTACTTATGTACATCAGATTCATTCACGCAATTTTCATAAGGTAGTGACAAGAAACTCTAATTAGAGTTGTAAAACCATCGAAATCATAACAATGATATAGAGAGAAAGAGATGGAGAGAATAGAGAGGAGAATTCTCATTCCATTAAGTGTGTACTTACAAATGAAATATGGCTCCTATTTATAGGAGTGGACAATGGCACAATCGTAATATTGTAAAGTTTACAGGGATATAATGGTAATGTCATTCACATATATATATTATTTATAACACTCCTCCTTGAATGACATATTACGCAATTGTCTGCCTCGTTAAAACCTTGCTAAGAAAACCCAGTGGGAAAAAACTTGAACGAAGGAAAAAGAGTACAGAAGCTTCCTCTGATGTTGGCCATGGTGAATCATTGAGTCTAACGTTCGAGTAGAGCAAATCATGTAATGAATCTTGAAGTTCTGAAGTGCTGCCTCATTAAAACCTTGTCAGAAAAACCCAGTGGGATAAAATCTGAACCAAGGAAAAAGAGTACAGCCGCTGCCTCATTAAAACCTTGTCAGGAAAACCTAGTAGGACAAAACCTGGACGAAGGAAAAAGAGTACAGCATGATTCTCCCCCCTGAAGTGTGCAATTGAGGATTCATGAACTTCTCGAACATTGATATCATCTTTCTTCTGGAACATAAAAATCTCCTTGTATAGCATTCTTAATAAAATGTCTATGATTTTCTTCATTTGTGGATATCAATCCAGTATAATAATGTGTTGCTGAATTATAGCTTGTCGATAGCTATGATAATGCCTTAAAAACCTTGCTAGGAAAACCCTGTGGGACAAAACCTCAGCGAAGGGAAAAAGAGTACATTATTCTAATTAATTTTCATCAATACGCCTCAACTGTCGCCTCATTAAAAACCTTGCTAGGAAAACCCTGTGGGACAAAACCTCAGCTAAGGGAAAAAGAGTGCAACGCGTATTTATTCCTTTCGTGGAATATCACAAGTATATTGATCCAATCTCGTATCTTTTCATCAAACATATCATTCATGATGAGCTTTATATAAATCGTTCATAGCTCATTTATGATGTCATAACATGCTATATTAAGCAATGTTGTACTAATTTATCGATTCCATCTTTCACTTCTGGTGAATAATCAAATCTAGAATTCACTTATAATGAATAATCAAATTTTAGAATTCACTTCTGGTGAATAATCAAATCTAGAATTCACTTCTGGTGAATAATCAAATTTTAGAATTCACTTATAGTGAATAATCAAATCTAGAATTCACTTCTGGTGAATAATTAAACATATTCATTTTCATATTCACTTCTAGTGAATAATCAATTTTTCAAATGTCATAAATAGTACACTCCAATTTCACTTTCAACATATTATATCATGGAGTCATTTGTATCATTCTATAGTGATACTAATCTGGATATATTGAATTTTTCAATGATTTATACATGTATGTTCTTGCACTTTATGAACTGCAATTTCTAATTTGCAGGAGCATAATCAATCATTGAAATAGATATCAATTTCGACATATAATCTACAATCATTTTACTTGAAATCCCAACGTACCGCGATCAACTGGTACATCAAAGAATACTCTCAAAGTACCGAGATGAGAATCATACATTTTGATCTCACTCATTGGTATATCAAAGAGCTCAAGCTAGTGATTTAGACTATAGTCTATCCACGATATGTCATGCCAGTTCTATGAAAAATCTTGCGCTCAACGAGTCGTCTTTTACGACTGTGAAATATTTTTCATTTGTACATATAATTAATGGCTTTACACATTTAAGCATTTGGACTTCAGGTCGCAACGAGTCCTGTTTTACGACTGTGAAATATTTTTCATTTGTACATATAATTACTGGCTTTACACATTTAAGCATTTGGACTTCAGGTCCTTGAACAATAATCCCTACATTGGGGTTATATACTTGGAAAAAGTATTATAATTTCATCAACCTCATTTTCATAAGAGGGTATGTAGTCGACTTATTTATCGATTCCATCTCAATATAACATAGAGAGATCTCTTTATATGTTCTAACATCAGGTACCTGAGTCTCTTACATTTAATTATGTCCCTTTTACTCACCATGAGTATTTAGCCTCAAAGGGATCATCTCAATCATTCAAGAGATATTTATTTTTGGAATCGATAGTCATTATGCTTCAAGCATAATTACGCTTCAGGCGTGTTTTCCCCATAATGTTCACAAATATTATATTATATCAATCGGCTAAAATACCATAACACATGTCATCCTTTTAGGGATATAATCTCAATCATCTAAGTGCACTTTGGTGGATTGTATACATATCGCACTTTTACAAATCATAAAGCTTCTTAAGCTAATCCCTGTTTGACATAGAATATTGTTGTATGATAAACAATTTCTGAATAAGTTATTCTCATAGAAAGTAATTTGAAACTTTTGATAATCTAACCGTTTATTATAGAACTTCTGGTTCAATACGGTTTTATTTCATTTTTATGTATGAATATTTGATTCATTACAATATCGCTAAACTTCTGGTTCAATACAATGTATATTTCATTTATGAGCTTCTGGTTCATAATATATACATATTTCACTTGTAAGTATGAACTTCTGGTTCAGCAAGATATTTCACTTGTACATATGTGTGAACTTCTGGTTCAATACAATGTATATTTCATTTATGAGCTTCTGGTTCATACTTTATACATATTTTACTTGTACGTATGAACTTCTGGTTCAGCAAGATATTTCACTTGTACGTATGTATGAACTTCTGGTTCAATACAGTATTCATTTCATCAGTACGTATTTTTGTATAGTTCAAATCAGTATACCTTTATTACTTTTAGTATACCGAAAAAATCAGGTACAATATCCAAGGAAATATCTCATGATCTCAATCTTGTCGCCAAATATTCCCTTATATCGAAAAAGGTAATGAGACGCATTATCTCATTGTTCTCACCTTTTCAATAATTTATTCCATTATTTCTTGATTGAATCCAAATCACTGACACGTGGAGCCACCGCTCTTTTACGCGTTGAATAATGCATTTAAATAGATGATTTGGGAAAAAGGCTAGATCCATAAAAAAATGGATATCATACTTTCAAATATTCGCAAATATTATTCGAATCTTCCGGTAAATGTTTTGAAAAGGATTTACCGAGCTCGACTTGAAAGATTGAGATAAATCTTTTGATACATATTTAAAATATTTTTCTGTTTCCTTTCTCGAGTTTTATAAAGGCTAGAAAAATAAATCACCGAAAGGTGAGTAGGATGATTTTGTCAAAAGTAAATCTTCAAAAAAAAAAAAAAAAAAACGAGTGGAAATAGTGAAATTTTTCGATTTTAAATAGCCAAACATTTTTCATAATTCATGCATCCCAAAATAACATTTTCTCGTAAGTTTTTCCTTTTTACTTTCAAAAATGGAAGGAACAAAACTTCGACAGATCAAAACTATCAGTGGATTTTGGAAAGAAATTGGAATCAAGCAAAAATGGAGTCCGGTTAATGTAAATTTAACTTTGTGAACTCTAGAATAGATGGTAGTAGATTACGGAGTATTTTTACTCTTAAAACACTTCTCTAATTTTGAGGATCATAAATATTTCCCCCTTTTGTATTTTGCATGTATGGCTCGTTTATATTTCTTCAGGAGCAATAATAATAATATCTTTTCAGTATGTTTAGATGATAATTTTTACTTCTTCTGGAGTAAATATGTACTTCTTCTGAAATACATAAGTGCTCGTGCAAGAACTTTTCCAGACACTTATCATCTAATATTCATCTCATAATACTGATGAGATTATTTTCACATTAGCCATATTCGTGCCATCATGTGATATTATCTTATCATACATCAACATTTTTCTTGTTGGATAATTCATTTTTATCTATCTTTTCAATACAGATAATGGTAATTTCTGGTACCGTTTGATAAAATATTTTTATCAACATCCAATAACAATAATAATATCAACCTCTAAAAATTAGTTAGGGCCCCATAAGTTATTTCCAATTCACATGCGCCTATCATTGTTGAAGTTAATATTACTGTACTGTATTAAAAAAAATTTGGCAAAACCAGGGGCAGACACGCATGTTCCAATTCATGTTAATCAAATATTATAAAATATTTTAATATATTAATCATATTTTATAACATATCCACGGTCCAACACCCAAGCATATGCATCTTGATTCAACTTTGTGCTCACTTTTGTCCACAAAGTTAGCGGTGGACAGCACACCGAGCAAGGATGCAAATGATAGAATCTCTTCAACACGTGAGGGATTAAGCTGGAGTCCTTTGACAAATTAAGAATGGCCGTGACTCCATATTCCTGTAATTCAGTGGACATATCAGCTACCAGAGGGGCAACAGCTGCAGCACCACCCAATCGGCTCATGCTAAAAACTTTGACTTGAAGCTGGAGGAATTTTACGTAGTCTATGATCTCATCAAGCATCGAGGCCTTGTCCGTCTTGAAGAAGAATATATTCAAGTTCGCCCTTGTCGCCATTGAATCCAATATTCTTGCAGCCATAACCGAAAGAAGTAGCAGGTGATCCAGCCTGTTGCTTTTCTTCTTCCTGCCGCAGTCCAAGTGGTTTATTAGAACCTCCACGAGATCAGCTCCGTTGAAGCAATTCTTAACAATCTTCATCTTCATCAGTCCTGTTGCTTTTCAGCCTCCACGAGATCCAGTCTGTTGCTTTTCTTCTTCCTGCCGCAGTCCATGTTTAATCATAGTTACACCAAGGGAACCGCAGTTAATCGCCATACTTTACAGCATAATCTGAGTCAGATAACTCATACTCATCATGACTAATTTCGCCCATTGTGATAGCTTACGGCGGTGGCGGAAATCCGGCGATGCATATCAGAGACAAAGCCATGACTGGAAATCTGTGGACTGTCGGTCTGGAAGCACCGAAGCAAGCAGATGCGGCAAAACAAGGATGTCAAGAACTTGGAGATTATAAATGGACATGGAAATGGCCGGATGAAGGGGAGGATTCTGCGCACACCCAGGCTCCAACAATCATCCTGCTCACCGCTCAATCGCTCGCCTCTCGGCTCTGGTTATGGGAACTGTAAAGAGATTGATACCCAAAAATAGCCACAAAGTGAATACAAACAATATTTCAAACGAAAACTTCAAAACTTTCATAAACTTCAAGAACCACAAAGAGTTAAAACATAAAATACAAAGATCGCGTCTCTTATACAAAAGAAATCAGAAACCTAAACAAACTCGCAACAAACCACAAAGAAACCTATACAGAATAACAATCTGTATACAAACCACAAAGATCCACTGATTTTACACGAAGAATCAGTAATAGAACCACAAAGATTTGCGAGAATCAGAAACTAGTTTAGGGTTTTCTGAGAGAAAATGAGAGAGAGAAAGTTGAGAGACGAAACGTTGCTGCTCCAGAAAATTGTGAGATCAAAAGTCAGTATCACCAATATCAATCAGAATGAACGGCTCAGATTAAAGAACAATGATCCAATGGTGCGGTATAAGGCGGTGATACATTTGGGCTGAAAATTCCGGGTCAACTGCTTGGGCCTTTCACTTGGTTCCGGTCCAAGACAATAATACATATACTTGGGCTGAAAGCTTCAGTTTGGGCTGAAAAATGGGCTGACTAAAATTGGATCTACATACTCCACCTCAATTTTGGATCAGCTCACCTGTAAATATCAGAATTCAAAGCAGTATCACAATTCTAACAAGTTAAGAGAAATTAAAGCATCTTTAAATTTATTTATAGGTATTATTTTAGTTCCTGCATCTGCAGGATTCAACTGAGTTGGGATTTTAACAAGTTTAATCACACCCTTTTCAGTTATATCCCTAATGAAATGAAATTTAACATCAATGTGTTTGCATCTATTATGAAAAACAGGATTCTTACACAAGTGTAAAGCACTTAAGCTATCTGTAATAAGTTCAATAGCAGAATCATCAATACAGGAGATTTCAGACAACAAACCTTTTAACCAGATACACTCTTTCACTGCATCAGTGGCAGCAATATATTCTGCCTCAGTTGAGGACAGTGCCACAAGTTTCTGTAATTGTGATTTCCAACTAATGCATGTACCATTTAAAGTAAAGAAATATGCAGAAGTAGACTTCCTATTGTCAATATTACCTGCAAAATCTGAGTCTACATAACCTTTTAACTTGAAATCATTTTTGGTTCTAAAAAATGCTAAACTCAGATTTGCAGTGCCTTTAAGGTATTTTAAAAGTGATTTAACAGCTTCCCAGTGTAGCTCACCAGGATTACTCATGAACCTACTAAGAACACTCACAGCAAAAGCAAGATCAGGTCTAGTACACACCATAAGGTACATTACAGATCCTATAGCATTAGAATATGGTACATTTTTCATTCTTAGTTCTTCTTCTGCAGTTCTAGGACAATGATCAGATGACAGTTTAAAATGAGCAGCCAAAGGTAAGGATACAGGTTTGAATCAATTAAATTAAATCTGGTCAGAACTTTTTCAATATAATGCTTTTGATTTAAAAATAGATTCCCTGATTGTTTATCTCTAAATATGTCCATACCCAAAATCCTTTTAGCATGTCTTAAATCTTTCATTTCAAATTCAGAATGCAATTTGTTTTTCAACAGGTTTATTTCATGCATATTAGGCCCAGCAATTAACATATCATCAACATATAGCAACAAATATATGAAATCAGAATTATCAATCTTGAAATAAAAACAAGAATCATATTGGCTCTTTTTAAAATTTAGGCTTTGGATATAAGAATCAAACCTCTTATACCACTGCCTAGGCGCTTGTTTCAAGCCATATAGGGATTTTTTCAATAGACAAACTAAATCAGATTTTCCCCCTTTTTCAAAACCTTTTGGCTGATTCATATATATAGTTTCATCTAGAGATCCATATAGAAAAGCAGTTTTAACATCCATTTGTTCAAGTTCTAAATTAAAATGAGCAACAAGAGCAAATAGTATTCTGATAGAAGTATACTTAACCACAGGAGAAAATATTTCATTGTAATCAATTCCTTCTTTTTGAGAAAAACCCTTAGCCACAAGCCTAGCCTTGTACCTAGGTTTAACATCATTTGAATCACTTTCCTTTATTTTAAAAATCCATTTACAGTCAATGATCCTTTTATTATAGGGTCTATTAACCAAAATCCAAGTGCCATTTTTCAGAAGAGAATCCATCTCTTCCTTCATGGCAGCCAACCATAGATCTGATTCTTTTGAAGAAACAGCTTCTTCAAAAGATTCTTCAAAAGATTCAGGTTCAAAAACAAGTGGATGAGAATAAGTATATGCAGACACAAAATCAGGATCCTGAAACTTAAGGGGTGGTCTTATTTCCCTTCTAGGTCTATCCCTAGCTAATTGATAATTATCAAGGTCTGTTTCAGTTTTAGGAATATTACCAGGCAATGGTGAAGTCTCAGTCAATACAGGTTCAAGTTCAGGATTGTCATTTTGAAAATGTGGGGGTTGCTCCACCTGAAACTGAGTATGGGGTAGGCCATTTTCATCACCTAAATGGTCTGCACTCAGCTCACTGGTAAGAAAATCTTTATCATTTACAGGATCATCTAATTTTTCATTTTTACATGGGAAAACAGTTTCATTAAAAATGACAGACCTACTTAAAATAACCCTGTAACCTCCCTGCTCCCTAACCCAAAGTCTATAGCCCTTGACCCCTTCTCCATATCCCAAAAACACACATTTCAGAGATCTGGAGTCAAGTTTGGTTTCTGTTTGATGTGAGTAGGCAGCACACCCAAAAATTTTTAATTTTGAAAAATCTGGAAGAGAATTATTCCAAATCTGATCAGGTATTTTGAAATTAATTGCACTGCAGGGAGAAAGATTGATCAAGTAGGAAGCAGTTTTAACAGCTTCTCCCCAGAAAATTTTTGGCATATTAGAATCAAGTAGAAGACACCTAGTTCTTTCTAAAAGAGTTCTATTCATTCTTTTAGCAACCCCATTTTACTGTGGACTGTATGCAACAGTCCTATGTCTAAGGATTCCTAAGCTGCTACAAAAGGAATCAAAGTCTTGATTGCAAAATTCTAATCCATTGTCTGTCCTAATTATTTTTACCTTCTTATCCTTCAAATTTTGGACTAAGGTAATCCAGTTTTTAAAAACAGACACTGTAGCATCCTTAGTTTTCAACAAATGAACCCAAGTTTTCCTAGAAAAATCATCTATAATAAGAAGAAAGTACCTATATCCTGAGACTGAATTAACAGGAGCTGGACCCCATAAGTCAGCATGCAAATATTCAAGAACATCAATAGATTTATGAATACCTTTATCAAAAGAAGTCCTTTTCTGTTTTCCTAATACACATTTTTCACAGAATTCAAGTTTATGTAGCACATCATTACCAAAAACACCTTTGTTTTCAAGTAACTTAAGGCCTTTTTCACCTAAGTGTCCTAATCTTTTATGCCATAAAACAATTTTGTCCACATCAGACACAGCATTAAAAGATCTAGCATAAACAGGTAAGGTATTCAGCACATAGATCCCATTAATTTTGGGAGTAGTAAAAATCATCAAGTTACTTTTGAAAATACTTAAGTAACCTTTAAACATTCTAATCTCATAAGATTCAGAATCAAGAACACCAAGAGAGATTAGATTTCTTTTCAAATCAGGAACATATCTTGTTTGGTTTAAAACAAGAGTTTTGTCATTATCAAGTTTTAACAAAATCTTCCCAGTTCCTTTCACATCACATGTAACATTGTTACCAAGTTTCACAGAGCCATAATGATCAGAACAGAAGTCAGAAAATAAATTTCTTTCAGGACACATATGAAAAGTGCAACCGGAATCAAGTATCCATTCATGTTTGCTTTCAGATTCAGTGGTAACATAAACCAGTCCATTATTGTCTTGAACTGCAGCCTCTGTTTGATTACTGGTTCCTATTTCATTTTTCCTTTTGAAACAATTTTTGATATGATGTCCAGGTTGGCCACAATAGTAACAAAGTCTGGGTCTATTTATGTTATCAAGTCCCCCAGAATTATCTTGCCCCCTGACATTATTCTGACTTCTATGGTTGTCTTGATTTCTAGAGTTATTTGATCCTCTATAGGTGTTGTCATTTGACTTATTGAATGTGGCTCTATTTTGGAAATTCCATCTTGCAGGCTTATTATTAACATTATTCCAGGTTCTAACATTGCTAGAGGTATTCCAATTTTTATTGAAATTACTCACTGGCTTATTATTCCTAGAGGGAGCCTTTTTCTTAAAAGATCCTATCACATTATAAGCCTCTTTAGGATTGTTCTTGAACTCAAGTTCTTTATTTTTAAGTGAAGTATGAACAATTTCAGTAGTCAATTTTTGTCCCCCATATTCAAGAGCATTTCTAAAGTCTTTGAACTTATCACCCATAGCATTAAGCAAACACACAACCTTTTGTTCATCAGTTAATTTTTCTTCACAATTTAACAAACTCTGTGTAATTTTGGTAAACCTACTCATGTTCTCATCTACATCCTTTGAAGGATCAAATTTAAAAGAAAAATATTGTTTCCATAGAAAACATTTATCAGGAAAAGACACAGTAGCATAAACTTCTTCCAGTTTGTCCCATAATTCCATAGTAGTTTTAGTCTTGCCTACTTGTCTAATGACATTATCAGATAAGTGTAAAAACAGAGTACTCCATGCAATTTCATCCATTTCAAGTTGTTTATCCTGAGGGGTATCATGAGGCCAGGACATATCTATAGCCTTGGCACATTTCATTTGGAGTAATAAAGCCTTCATTTTCTGGCTCCAGAGATTAAATTCCCCTTTGCCATTCCATACTTCAACATCTACTTTTACAGTAGCCATTGAAGTAATGACTAAATGATTTTAGAAGATTATTTTAAATTGAAGGCTTTGTTATTCCAAAAAAAAAATCAGACAGATTAAAACACAAAGTACAAACACTGAAACCCAAGAATTATCAGTAAATATTCCACAAAGATCAAGATACAAGAATAAGGTTTCAAACAATTTATGAAACTGCAAGGCAAACAAGATGATTACAATTCAAACACTAATCAGACTAATCAGATAACTACACAATACCAATGTATAGAAACAGGTTCTCCCAGTATATCCCTCAACCTATTTATGGGTCAGCCCAACCTCCCTCAGATTCCCGGATTCTCAAGGAATCCTGGACAAAGGTAAGAATTAGGGTCCAATAATAGGCTTTAACGGAGGAATTTAGGAAAGAACCAAGAATTTGGAGAAATAATCAATATGAATTGAAGTAAATTGTAAAGAGATCACCTGATGCAAAGTTATATATCCTCAGCAGCACAAAGATTATTTTTCTACAAAGATTCAAGAACCACAGGTTCAAAACAACCAAATTCCAGAAATGTTGCGAAGATCAGCCAACCAAAAATATGTAGGATCTATTGTATATTGATTCAGTATATTTATTAAGTAAATATACTGAAAACTAAAACAGAATAAAGATCCCAAAGAATTATATATGACTCAGTAAAATCCAAAAACGTAAGAAAACCTAATTTCAAAATAGGTTTTAAACCAAGAAAAATACCACAAAGCAAATTTCTGAACCACGAAGAAAGTTTGAAAAATAAAATTTCAAACGATTTTCAGAAACAAAAAAATTCCAGAATCATAAACTAGTTTACAAACAGGTTTTCAAGAAACTTTAAGACAAGAAATATTTTCTCAAAGATTACCACTAAGAACTGAAGAACCCTAAAACGATGTAAACAATAACCACAAAGAGATTTTCAGAAGAAACACAGATCCGTACAAAAATCTTGGATCTAACAAAACTGAGTCAAGAATCAACGTTTATATCATGAACCCTAAGGCTCTGATACCACTGTAAAGAGATTGAAACCCAAAAATGGCCACAAAGTGAATACAAACAATATTTCAAACGAAAACTTCAAAACTTTCATAAACTTCAAGAACCACAAAGAGTTAAAACATAAAATACAAAGATCGCGTCTCTTATACAAAAGAAATCAGAAACCTAAACAAACTCGCAACAAACCACAAAGAAACCTATAAAGAATAACAATCTGTATACAAACCACAAAGATCCACTGATTTTACACGAAGAATCAGTAATAGAACAACAAAGATTTGCGAGAATCAGAAACTAGTTTAGGGTTTTCTGAGAGAAAATGAGAGAGAGAAAGTTGAGAGACGAAACGTTGCTGCTCCAGAAAATTGTGAGATCAAAAGTCAGTATCACCAATATCAATCATAATGAACGGCTCAGATTAAAGAACAATGATCCAATGGTGCGGTATAAGGCGGTGATACATTTGGGCTGAAAATTCTGGGTCAATTGCTTGGGCCTTTCACTTGGTTCCGGTCCAAGACAATAATACATATACTTGGGTTGAAAGCTTCAGTTTGGGCTGAAAAATGGGCTGACTAAAATTGGATCTACAGGAACCCCAGGTGGTGGAGACGGCTGTGACGTCGGAGGTGATAGGTGGTTTTGGTGGTGGAGGCCATTGATGTGGGTGGTGGTACTGCTAGAACTGTTGATGTGAAGCAAGAATCATGCTCAAAAAGAGATTATGGAAATTTGGAGTTTCAACCAGCTTCAAAACTTAATTCTGGTTGGTCGCAAGTGATGCCAGCAGCTTCATCTCCCAGTTCGTGTGTCAATGCTTTGAGCAATAACATGTTGGGTTTTTCTAATAAGCCAGATCTAAAGCATCCACAACCAGATCGTTCTTCAACAGCGTAGCTACAGGTGTCTCCCTCTTTAGCAGTTTCCAAGGTACTTTATGTCTTCTTCTATGCATCTGTAAATTTTGATCTCTTTGGAACCCTTGATTGCAGATCTCACATACATACACAACTTCTGCATCTGGATTTGGGGTTCCTGCAGTTTCTGAGGAAGCATATGGCTCGGAAAAAGAAGAGGGATTATTGCTGCTTAACATGGATAAGTGATGATGTACTACTTTTCTATGGATGTAGCCCAAAACATGAAGAAAAATTGAAGATTCGTGCGATGATTCCCAGAAAATATGAATTAATCTTGGTGAATCATCCGAACATCAGTATAGATTTTCCTTTTTACTCAATTGGCTAGTGACTCGTGCTGATAACGTATTGTAAAACCATCGAAATCATAACAACGATATAGAGAGAAAGAGATGGAGAGAATAGAGAGGAGAATTCTCATTCCATTAAGTGTGTATTTACAAATGAAATATGGCTCCTATTTATAGGAGTGGACAATGGCACAATCGTAATATTGTAAAGTTTATAGGATATAATGGTAATGTCATTCACACATAAATATTATTTATAACAATTAGAACATTTTTTAAATTAGAAACCATTTTTATTCTCCTCTAAAAGTATGAGTTGTTTGGAAGGGAATGGATTAAGGGCAGAACTAGCCCATGACTTTGGTACGGCCCAGCCAACTAAGATTTTTTTTAAAATATTGAATTTCTATTATTATCATCATCATCATCATCTTTGAAGTTCTATTTCTTAACGTCTTCAACCCAAGCCCAATATGTTTTAGTCATACGTTTAAGTTATCCACATTTCATCCAAAAATATGAGAGAAAAGGTTTTTTTATGCATTTGGTAACATCTCCAACCCAAGCCCACTAGGTTATTTGCAAATTTTAAAATAACATCACTCACTCACATTTTTTGCAAATCGCTTATTTAATATGTTGTTTATGAAATTCTCTTAGCAAAAAGGAAGGTTTAGATAATTGTGATCTTATATCTTCAGTTTATAAACGCAACTTCCTCTTCAGTTTCCTCCTACATTTTGCGGAGTGCATGCTGAAACATAAGTGTTATTTTTTTTTTATCTCTTAGATATTGTATATTGTGTTATATTAATGTGTTTTAAGTCGGAGTTATTCATATTTTTTGCTCAAAAAAGAAAATAAATAAATAAAATTGGGGCTCCGTCCTAGAACCCCCAAGAGGAGGCCTCCCTCTCTACCCCATATTTTTCTAGCCTACTACGTTTAAGTGTTCTTCTAGTTCCGCCCCTAATTATATGCCTTTGAAGAATCACTTTTAGGGTTAACTTGGGGAGAATCTTCTTTGAGAGAGTTTGGGTGGCTTTTTCTACATCTACCTCTTCCTCTGATTTTTCTCTCTAACTTTTGGGTGCTTTTTCAATTCGTTTTACTTTCAGTTCTCTATAGTGAAAAAATTTATGATATGTTTTGTATACAACCTAATTCTTCAAGTTATTGTAAGTTCGTGTTATTAGGGTTGAGAGGGTTGACCACTTGATGGCTGTAATCTTGTAATACTCTGTGATAGTTCAATAACAATTCTTGAGTTTGAATCAACTATTGTGGATGTTCAACGGGGAATGTAGGCGTAAGAATTTGGTCCCCGAACCTCTGATCCATTGGGGTAAATTCTTGTGTTCTTGTGTTTTCGCCCCTGTTTGGTATTGATAAAAATTAAATTTTTAGTAGATTTTGATAAAAGTTGATAAGATGTGTGGTTGAAAAGTTGTATGCCCCATAGATGTTGACTTTGAATAGATAAAAATCTAAAAAAATAGTGGAAACAAACAGGGGCGTAATGTTTCGAAAATTTTTAAAATTTTTAAAAGTTTGGTAATGTAATTTTTAAAAGTTGTGTTCTTGTGTTTTCGCCCCTGTTTGGTATTGATAAAAATCAAATTTTTAAAAGTGTGGTTGAAAAGTTGTAGGTCCCAGTTTGGTAATGTAATTTTTAAAAGTTTTTGTGGTTTTATTTATTTATTTATTTACATTTTTTTTATGAATGTCTGGTTTAAAAATATTTGAAAAGTTTAAAAATGTGGGGCTTGACTAAGAATGGATACTTTAGATTGAGTTTGAAAAATTTAGATGAAAAGTTTAAAAATGTGGGCCTTTGTTTGGGCTTTGTGATTTTGTCTTAAAACTTCAACAAGTACCTTAATCAAACAATTAGTATAGCGTTGCTGATAGTAAAAATTAAAGAATGCAATACACGGGTTTGACTTAAGTAAAAACTAAATAATATTTTTATACCAAATTACCATGGGACTACCAACAAGTTACTTCCTATAAAATTGTAGTATTGGGTTGTGCACTTATTACTTAATATTAGTCCAATTCACCAATTAAGTAATATATCAATTCGATATAGTATTACAATGTCATAGTTTAATGCTATAACATGTAGTTACCAGTGTAATGTACCAAAGTTGTTTTCCTCAATATCTATTTTGATAAGTATTCATAAAATTTTAATGCTTTTATATAATCAATACAAATATAAAATGCATAAAATAATAATATTCTATTATAATAACTGATGCTGTAAAAATTACTAACCTTGACGTGGTAAGACTTGGAGCTACTTGATATTCAGAAAAGATGAATGGATTCACTTTGGATGACCTGCAAAAAAGGCGAGGAGGATTCTCCCCATCACCCCTCCGATGTGAGAATTAATTTTCTTGAGAGAGAAAAGTAGAGTGAGAAATATATAACTGGAAAATTGTACTAATGAATTAATCATATTCGAAAAGAGGAAATGTATTTATGGGACATAAAAGCTAGTAACCTTCTTCTATTTTAAGGAGTCCTATTTGCGAAAGCTTACATATTAAGAGAAGAATTCTTATAAAGATTGAACTTCCCCTTTTTGCGGGGATCTTTCCTTATGGAGAGTATCTTATCTTGGGGCTCAAGAATGTGGTCCATTCATGAAGCCCATAGAAGAAGGATGCTTCCAGGCCTTAATGTTGGAATGTGCCTGGGCATGTGGACCGACCTATGGATAAATGAAGGGCATGATCCAGTAGTTCAGGCAATGTACCCGGTCTGAATCTCATGAAAAGGAACCATGGCCCATAGCCTTTGATGAGATTCGAAGCGCGGAAGAAACGCATGAAAGTTCCGAACCCAGGTTGTGGTTAGTCGGATGAATCATGACCCGATATTCACGACGCGATGACTCAACGATGCGGAATAAAGAACCACGACTTTCGAAACGCCACAAGGATTTGCCCAATCTTCTTGATAAGTCTCTGATTTTTAACGCCACAAATACTCTAGCGAATATTTGATAAGTTCTGGATGAACACCATAAGATAATCAATCTTGATAAGTTTGGGTTTGTAATGTGAATCCACACATTAAACAATTGAAAAACATTCAATCTCTTTTTATTCAATCATCATAGTCTGATTTACAATGAATGGAAAAAGTGTATAAATAAGCAAAATAAAACCCTAGTCGCTAATCTACTCAAAATAGAATTCTAATTAGACTAAAATAACTAAAACTGATAAGGAAATAAAATAATGCGAAATCTGGAAAAATTTGATCCGTTAAGCAGTTACGGCCGTAAAGATGACACTTACGACCGTAAGTATATTTCTGTTTAAGGTTACGACCGTGATCCCTTATTTACGGCCGTAAATCGAAAATTTTGAAATTCTGCATTTTAACCCAAGGGGAGGTTACGGCCGTGACATATGTTGGTTACGGCCGTGACAGTCCTTCTGCATAATTTTCGGTTCTTTTCAACACGGTTTGATCTTCAAAGCTCGTCAAACCTGTTGAATTCTTGTTTTGGATTGAATATTTAAATTTTTCCCGTCAAGCCTGCTATGACTCCAATTGTCGAGGGTCTGGAACACATCATACCCTCCTTCTTTAGGATGATTCGTCCCGAATCATAGCTTTGTTCCTATTGTTTCACTTCTCCTCCTGGATCAAATGGAAATTTTCTTCTGCCATTGCCCATGATCAACCAAAAATATTCTGCAACGGGGGTCACGTGAATGAATTGAAGTTGAAACACCTTTGAACATTGGTGGTGTTGCCCAAATTTCCACGTACCATTAACCTGTAAGAAAGAATTAAATAGAACGGGGAGGGAAATCTTAGGTTCATGAGGTACAAGGTATTGATCCTTGTATTCATGAATTATCACCGTCAATTCCTCTTTTGGAACCACGAGGCCCTTCTCTTCACCTCGTTCTTCCTTTGCAAGTTCTCGTTTATTCCCCTCTACTTCTTTTCTCTCAAGCACCTCTTTAATTTTTTTACTTTCAAATTCAACCACATCTTCTACCTCCACATTCGTATCACCATGTTCGCACACTACCTCATCACTATCCAAATGTGGATCTACCAATTCAAAACCCAAAATTTGAACTTCTACCCCAACTTCTAATTCCTCATCAGATTTTGGAGTTTGTTCACCTAACTCCACATTTTCAACTCCTACCACAAAGTTCGGGGTCTCTTCAACTAATTCATGTCTCGAGCCTCCCTCCTTCTTTTCAACTTTCATATCCCGAGGCTCAACATTATTTTCACTCTCTTCTAACCATCTAATTACCTCCTTTCGTTTCTCCTCCTTCTTTCGCAATTTAGCCAAATATTTTCTTTTTGCCTCCCGTTCACACCTCAATCTTTCTTCATAAATTTCTTTTTGAATCTTCAAAATTGCTTTTGAATCAATCTCAGCTCCTCTCTTAACCCCGATTCCATCCCTAAGTTTAGGATCACGCCTATAATCACTACGATTTGCTTGAGATCGCTCCTTTTTCAATTTCCCTTCCCTTTCATCTAGTTTATCCAACCTCATCAAAGCTTCATTCAAAAATCTCCACATACGATCTTTGACGCTTTCATGGGAATTGGACATTGTGAAATTTATGTGGAAGGACACAGAAAAAGAATAATGAAAACAAAGGATCAAGAAATTCAAGAAAGTGGTTCTTGAATGGACTCCTTTTTTTTATTTTTTATTTTAGGATAAATTTTCGGAATAAATAAAATAATAATTTTTTTTTAAATCCGAAATTGGACAACGAACACGGCAAAACAAACGGAACTTAATTCGAATAAGAATTAAGCAAAGCAAACACTTTTGAATTTTATTGGATTTTTATATGGATCAAACAAAGAAAAAATTTACTGGCACGAAGAACAAGAAAATCAAGAAAAAAAAGACTCAACAACAAGATATGGATGATTTTTACGGGACTCGATGATAAACATAAAAATCAAACTGGATAGAAAAACCTGAATTCAGAGTCCAGCCCTGATACCAGATGATGAGATTCGAAGCGCGGAAGAAACGCCGAAAAGTTCCGAACCCAGGTTGTGGTTAGATGGATGAGTCATGATCCGATATTCACGAAGCGATGGCTCGACGATGCGGAATAAAGAACCACTACTTTCGAAATGCCACAAGGATTTTCTCAATCTCCTTGATAAGTCTCTGATTTTTAACGCCACAAATACTTTCGTAAATATTTGATAAGTTCTGGATGAACGCCACAAGATAATCAATCTTGATAAGTTTGGGTTTGTAATGTGAATCTACACATTAAACAATTGAAAAACATTCAATCTCTTTTTATTAAATCATCATAGTCTGATTTACAATGACTGGAAAAAGTGTATAAATAAGCAAAATAAAATCCTAGTCGCTAATCTACTCAAAATAGAATTCTAATTAGACTAAAATAACTAAAACTGATAAGGAAATAAAATAATGCGAAATATGGAAAAATATGATCCGTTAAGCAGTTACGGCCGTAAAGATGACACTTACGGACGTAAGTGTGTTTCTGTTTAAGGTTACGGCGGTTATCCCTTATTTACGGCCGTAAATCGAAAATCTTGAAATTCTGCATTTTAACCCGAGGGGAGGTTACGGTCGTGACATATGTTGGTTACGGCCGTGACAGTCCTTCTGCATAATTTTTGGTTCTTTTCGACACGGTTTGATCTTCAAAGTTCGTCGAACCTGTTGAATTCTTGTTTTGGCTTGAATATTTAAATTTTCCCGTCAAGCCTACTATTACTCCGATTGTCGAGGGTCTGGAATACATCAACCTTACTTTTGAATGATGAGATCGAGAATCCATACCGATCATTGGCCGCGTGAGACAAAGATCAGGACAAGATCTCTGGGCACATGCGTATCTGATTGCTATCAAGCGTTTTTGCCAACTGATGGACTTTAATGTTTTGATGCAATGTACAGTCCTCCTTTAGATATATGACACGTGGCAGTGAGTTAAGGTAGAGATTTTGACATGTTTCCCGCCAATTTTGTCTATATATATGTGACCCCCATAATCTCATTCTTTTTACTTCGTGAATTTGTGAGAGATCAAGATCAGAGAACTCCTCGGGCGACAAGCATGACCTCCCCTTCTACAAAAAAAATCACTAGCACTTTTATGTAAGCTCGACCTATCCCGTCCCTTGTTAATTTTATTATTTATTTTAGGAAGATATGGTGAGGCAAGTTACAGTGGATGACCTTAGGGAGGTAGAAAACTTAAACGAACCTTGAGAGGTCGAGCCTTTAGGTTTCTATCAGCCTCCGCCTAGTCCTCAAGAGGGTCAGTCTGATAGTGGGAAAGAGGTTGAGGATAATCCTCGGGTAGGCAGGGAACTGAGGCATACCGAACTTGATCTCTCGACCTATTATAACAAAATGAAAGAACATATTGTTGAGGTAGACATGAGGAGTTATAGGCTGGTAGATAGGTATACTGCTAGGGTCCCGGATAGATGAGTACTCTTACCATTTCCGGGAAGGGGAGATGGTTGTGTATCAAGAGGCCTTAATGGCCGGTCTTAAGTTTCCTCTGCCCCACTTCTTTGTGGACTTCTTGCTGACTGCGAGCATATTTCCAGGTCAGCTTACCCCTAATGGGTGGAGGATTCTTTTATATTTCTTTGTCTTGTGTAGGAGTTTAGGAATAGAACCAACAATTAACCTTTGTAAATGCCTTTTAGAGCTTAAGTTTTTGCCACAGTGTAACTGTTTCGTATATCTATGCGGGAAGGGCCGGTTTGAGGATCCCCGAGTTCCTTCCTCCATCAAGTACTGGAAGTAAAAAATTTCCTTCATTAAACCGAGATAGGGAGAGAACCTTTTCTGGCCGACCTTTAGAAGACCCGTTGTCAATAGCTTTAATAGGGTAGGTAATTTAAGAAAGTAGGCCATAACCGAGCTCATGGCTAATGCGGTGAGGGTATGTGACTTATGATTATTGGCTGAAGAGGCCAACGACCATGTAAATAATGATATTTTTGACCAAGTCGGTCTTCACCTTTAGCCTGGTAGGGTTCGGCCTCTTAAATTACGTAAACAAAAACTTCCTTAATGCACTTCCTTTCCCTGAGCACTTGCCTTTCCTTCAAGATCGAACTTTCCTGATCTTATTGCATTTTAGGGATGGCTTTAGATTATGAGGCATTGAAGGAGGTTTCCCTAGCTAAGGCTCAAGGCGCCGGAGCTATGCGAACTGAAGACTGGGTAGCTCGGAGATGTCCTCAGAAAAGGACAAGGGTTCCTTCATCAGGCCCAGGGCAGTCCTCTCACTCTAATGAGGAGGATGAGTTCCCCAAGGTGGAGAGGCAACGAAGAAGTCGGGCTGCCGCATCCTCTGATTCTAAATTGGAGCCTGAGAACCCAACTCTCACTGTCTGCTGGAAGAAGATGCAAGACTCCCTACATCCAGACCTTGTCAAAAAGTATCTGTATGAGGTCTGTCTGGAATGGTGAGTTGAGCATATTATGAGTCCAGCGCTTCAGGTAAAACACACAGTGTTATAGATTTTTTTAATTGAATTTTTTGCATAAGATTTTTCGAACTCGTTTTCTCGATCTGCAGATGCTTAGTATTACATAGGGAGTTGCTAACCAAAGACCCGAGCTGAAGTTGAATCCACAATTTAAGAGCACGAGTAAGCCTGAGAAGAAAATGCTCATTTGGTTGAGGAGCTGAAAATGGCTTGAGATAGGGAACTCCAAGCCCAGGCCTCTGTAGTGGAGGTGTTCAAGAGTTCAGCAAAATATAAGCTTTCCATTGGTAACTACGCACTTGAGTATTATACTCAAGCCATCAAGCAGGCGCAAGCTTGGTGTCTACTGAAAGCGCCTGAGCTCGACACGAGTCCAATGGCAGAATTCCCTTTGGGTGCTGACTATCTCGACCTTACCCCATTTGAGGAGGGAGAGGACTGTGAAGTGGTCGAGGACACTGAGGATGGAAGTGAGCCCAAGACCTGATGTTGTATTTTCTTCTTCTTCTTTTGTCTTTTAGCCCGGGGTATGCCTCGTGGATTGCTTGTAATCTTGAATTTTAATGAACATGAATTTTTGTTGAGCTCGTCCCTTTTACTTTGTTTACTTTGAAAATAGTATTTTTGACACGAGGTGACTCATGAGGGGAAATAACTTGTAAGGTCGTGATGCATGGCCGATCTTTTAAGTTACCTCGCAAATAATGGGTTGAGGAATTACGTTCTTAAGGAAATAATTTGTGAGGTCGGGCATTATGACCGACCTTGTAAATTTTTTGCATAGAGGATGAGCTAGGTCTTTGATTTAAGGACCAGTGAAAAGGTCGGACATTTTGGCTAACCTTATAATCTTTTTGTACAAAGAAAGAGTTAAAACCCAACTTGGTGTAATTTAAAGAAAGAATTGATACGTCGGCCAGATGTGCCGACATTATAATCTTTTGTGCAAATAAGGGGTCAAGCCCTTAACTTTGTGATTTAAGGGAAATAGTTCATAAGGCTGGGCATGTAGGTCGACCTTGTAAACTTTTTGTAAAAAGAAGGGGTCAAGCCCTTAACTTTGTGATTTAAGGGAAATGGTTCGTAAAATCGGGCATGTATGCCGACCTTGTAAAATCTTTATACAAAGAAGGGGTCAAGCGCTTGACTTTGTGATTTAAGGAAAATAGTTTGTAAGGAAACAATTTGTAATGTCGTGCTTTGACACATATATTGTAAATTATTTGCATGAAAATAATCTGTAACGTCGTGCCTTGAGACAGACATTGTAAATTATTTATAGGAAAATAATTTGTAACGTCTTGCCAGGTGATAGACATTGTAAATTATTTGTGTGGATTAACTTGTAAAGTTGTGTCGTATGGCCGACCTTGTAAGTTATTCCAGTGCTTGATCTTTTTTGCTCTCTTTCTTCGGAAGAAACACTTTTATTATAGGGGACTGGACTGTGGGTCTCGTTAAAACCTTACCTAAAAAAAAATCCTTCTGGGAAAAAATTTGGATAAGGAAAAATAGTATCCGTCCCTGACTCAGAAAGTTGATAAAATGGGCACCCAGGCCCGACCTAACTTACAAAAATAGGGATGTGCAAGTCTGTGAATAAAATTAAACCAATGGGTTCGCAGACTCAACTCTTCTATAACTAGACGACTTACTGACTGAAAAGAAGAACTTGTGGAAGAATGGTGCCTACTTGTAGTAGGACTTTAGATTTTCGACGTTACATGGTCGAGGAAGGGGCTTGGAGTTCATGGTTCTCAGAATATATGAGCCCTTCCCAACCTTTCGAATGACTTCGTATGGTCCTTCCCAAATAGGCCAGAGCTTCCCAGGTTGGTGACCGGTGGCTTCTCATCCGTGTAAGACGATATCCCCCATTTTGAAATCCCTCTTTTTTACTTGGAGATCAATCCTCTTGTACATGACCTATTGATAAGCAGCTATTCTTAGGGCAACATTTTCCTTGACTTCTTCCAAAAGATCTAAACTTTCCCTTTGCCCCTCAATATGATCGATTGATTTTGTAGTCATCGCGCGGAAGCTGGGAACCGTCACTTATACAGGAATAGTGGCTTCCATTCTAAAGGCTAGCATGAATCACCAGTACAGAAATAGGAATTCGCGTCGGTTGGAAAACGGAATACGCGTCGGTTGTAGCGGCGGCGCATATGACACAGACGCGTAAAGTCTCGACTTTAGGCGTCGGTTGTAAACCGACGCGCAAAGTCAGCTTTGGGCGTCGGTTCTAGTTTAAAACCAACGCCTAAAGTAAAAAAAAAAAAAAAAAAAAAAAACACTTTGGGCGTCGGTTTCTGGATAAAACCGACGCCCAAAGTCGGTTTTGGGCGTCGGTTTTAATTTTTGAACCGACACCTAAACTTTTTTTTTTTTTTTTTTGAATATATATTACATGACCTGGACGTGGCCTGCAATGACCCAGGCCACTGCACGTCGTGGCCTGCAGTGACCTGGACGTAGCCTGCAATGACCAGGCCACTGCATGTCGTGACCTGCAATGACTCAAGCCACTGCACGTCGTGACCTGCAATGACCCAAGTCACTGCACGTCGTGGCCTGCAATCACCTGGACGTGACTTGCAATGACCCAGGCCACTGCAGGTCGTGACCTGCAGTGACCAGGACGTGGTCTGCGATAACCTGAACATGCGCATCACCAAATAAATATATATAATCGATATATACGTAATAAAATTAAATTAACAACAATTATACTTACAAATTGTTAATTTATGATACAAATTAAATATATATGTAAGTGCAAGTTTTGATTACGCTTCAATTTACACAAACCTATGAACGAAGTATTTTGCCCATAAGTTTTGAATCTCGATTACTTCCTCCGTTGAATAATATTCTTTAAATGCCTACAAACAATCAAAATGAATTATTAGTTATTTTTTCATAAAATATAAAGTCATTATTAAAATTCTCATTTTCAATGACTTATACCTTTTCTAACGAAGTAAGTTGAAAGTGTTCTGTGACTATCTCATACATATTTCTCATAACGTAGTAGCCACACTCAGACCCTCCAGGTTGTTGAGGACACTGAAATATTCACATTGAAAAATAACAATATTAATAATCAAACTAAATAAAATATAGAAATAATTCAAAGATTTTAAAAACAGTTTAAGTCCTTGTAATCATTTCGATACAGTATACAATCATTTGGACATGCATGTATCCTCTCAATCTCCATACCCATCGGGCACAACAATTTCTTTGCCTCGTAAATTGAACTAGGAAGTTCGTTATCTTCCGGAAGCATCTCTCGTAACAGTCCCAATAATGCCGTGAAACTTTTATCACTCCACCTATTGCTTGCTTTCAAGTTATACAATTTTAGTACCGCAGACAATTTAGTGAATTTATTACAACCAGAAAACAAAGGCTTCTCAGACTCATTGAACAAGTTATCTAATACATGAGGTTTTTCAATGTATTCCCCTTGTATATCACGCATCATATCGTCTATCATATCATTCTCATCATTTTCCAAATCATTCTCACAAATATTGCTTGAATTATTCTGCTGCTGATCACCAACATCGTCACCAGTGCTCGTCCTGGGAAGCATACTCTCACCATGCCATATCCATCGTGTATAACCTTCTTTAAACCCACGACGAATCAAATGACTCTTCACTTGATCAAAACTACGAAACTTTCTCAAATTCTTACAATCGTAACAAGGACACAAAATCATTGTTTCACCTTTCTTTCTCTTGTTTTCATCCGCACATTTCATAAACTCTTCAACACCTTTTACATATTCATGTCTATTACGTCTGCAATACATCCAACCCCGATCAATATCAATGACCTATATGTGAAGATATAATTAAAAATTTTTATTAGTTTTGAGTAAATATTTATTTAGTATGGTCAATTCTGTAATAGTGAAAATCACTTTAAACTATAATTCTCATTTTTTATTTACAAAATTTTACAAAACTTTTGACACAACCTCCCCTAAAAATTGGACTTAACCAACCTATAGGAATAATCAACATATCACAATAAACCAAAATGTTCATCCTCGACATATTCAAAAATCTAATACATACATCATCAACTACTCCAAGTTTAATTCGAAATCCATTCTCAATTCCTAAAAAGTGAAGCTAAGATTTCATGACTTAATATCTCATAATTTCAACTCCAATAATTAAAATATTAAAATTTATCTATCTACTAACTTAAAATCAACAATATAAATTTAACACCCAAATTTATATATATTAAAATTTAATTAACACATTTATACATATTAATTAACATGTAATTATCATATTAATATAATAACAAATATATATATAGATATATATATACACAGAGACTAATTATATACATATCTATATAGATTATATATATATATATATATATATAGACACACACATTCCCCTATATATATATATATAGACACACATACATACATATCTATATATATATATATATATATACACACATACATACACACACAAATATATACACAGTCATATATATACACACACACACAAATATATAAATATATATATATACACGCAGACACATATATATACACATAAATATATATACACAAATACATATACATACTTTTATAAACAAAAATGAGAATCGGGTCTTACAATGTCGGTGGAGGCGGCGGCGGTAGAAGAGTGAGGGCGGTGGAGGCGGCGACGTTCACAAGAGAGGGAGAGCCGGCGTGAGAGTAGAGAGAAATTGTGAGAGTGAATTGTGAGAGAAAGAGAGGCGTGAGTGTATAGCTAGAGAGAAGTGTACTGAAAGAGAGAAAGAGGCGCGAGAGTTATGAAAATATACCGGGAATAATTTATTAGATTGGACGTCGGTTTTTCCTTTAAAACCGACGCGAGAAACGCCGGTTTCTCGCGTCGGTTCAAGGTGAACCGACGCGAAAAGCCGGACGGTCCGAATTTGCGCATCGGTTCACCTTGAACCGACGCGAGAAACTCCGGTTTCTCGCGTCGGTTCATAGAGAACCGACGCGAGAAACCGGCGTTTCTCGCGTCGGTTTTAAAGGAAACCGACGCGCAAAGTCGGCGGTCCAACTTTGCGCGTCGGTTTAAAATAGAAACCGACGCCTATTCCTAAATTTTAATTACGAAAATGCCACCGTCCTATTTTATGCGTCATTTTTTTGAAAAACCGACGTATGTTCCTCATTTTTTTTATGCCTTTTTGTACTAGTGAATGGAGTTTCCTCGGTTGCTGTCTTGAATGCTGTTAGGTTCGTCCAAAGAATTTCTGGAAGGAGATCAGGCCAATCACCTTTGGCACTATCAAGGAAAGTCCTCAGATCTTGCAAGATAACTCTGTTTGTTACCTCAGCTAATCCATTACTTTGCGGGTGTGAAACTGAAGTTAACTTGTGCTCAATCTCCAAATTCTTGCAGAATTTCTTGAAGGCTTAGCACTCGAACTGTGGCCCATTATCAGTGATCAATGTCTTAGGAAGACCAAAACATCAGATGATCGATTTCCAAACGAATGACTCCAACTTTTGTTTTGAGATTACAGCGAGAGGTTCTGCCTCTACCCATTTTGTAAAGTATTATACAGCCACTACTAAAAATTTAACTTGGCCACGGGCTATTGGAAAAGGTCCAAGTATGTCAATTCCGCATTGTGAAAACGGGTATGTAAAAATTCCTAACCTTGATGTGGCAAGATCTGGAGCTGCTTGATCACTGAAAAGGATTAATGGATTAGCCTTGGATGACCTGCAAAAAAGGCGGGGAGGATTCTCCCAATCATCCCTCCGGTGTGAGAGTTAGTTTTCTGGAGAGAGAAAAGTAGAGAGAAATATATAACTGGAAAATTGTACTAATGAATGAATTATATTCAAAAAGAGGAGCTGTATTTATAGGTTTTAAAAGCATGAAACCTTCTTCTATTTTAAGAAGGAGTCCTCTTTGCATAAACTTACCTTTTAAGACAAGAATCTTTATAAATATTGAACTTCTCCTTTTCGGGGGATTCTTTCCTTATGGAGAGCATCTTATCTTGGGGCCCAAGAATGTGGCCCATTCATGAAGCCCATAGACAAAGGATGCTTCGAGGTCTGTTTGTATTGGGCTTTTGGTGTAATGAGGCTGGGACGGACTGACCAGCATGCCCATGATATGGCCAGATAAAAATGTGGTCGGGAGAATCCCTACCTTAATGTTGGAATGTGCCCGGGGATGTGGGCCGACCTATGGATAAATTAAGGGCATGATCTAGTCAGGTCGGGCAATGTTCCCGATCTGAATCTCATGATAAGGAAGGTCTGTAGTAGTTAATAGAAAATTATTAGCTCTATTGCTCGTTTGTTTCTAATAAATATCTCAGGCTTAGAATTTCAACTTGAGATATTTAACAAAAAAAAAAAAACTTTACGAGTAGAGTTCCAAAATATGTCCACTGTAGTACAAAAGATTGTCATACTAGCTACGCTTACTTAAAATGGCAAGAGGTTGTGGCTAAGAGATGTTTCTACAATATTGACAAAATGTAAGCAACAATTCATAAAATATCTGAAACAAAAGAGCACTTACAACTATAGGTTATCTACACAAAAACTGAACCATCTTAGACAATAAACATCAGTATGGATATAGGACATTTCACTAACGGGATAAGGTTCCACAACTTTCCTAGTAACAACATAAACCCGAGAAATTTGGATAGTAGAGCACGTCTTTTTTTTTTTTTTTTTTTTTTTCTTTTTTTAATTGTATTGATGAACTTATATTTGTACTATGTCTTCACCCACTTCAAATTTACAGCTTCAAAGCAAGCACGCTCCATGTTCTTAAATATTAAATATAGATAATGAATAAATATATTTAGTGAGTAAGCTTCAGTACAATCAGTGAGAACAAGTGCACATAGCGATCCATTTTTAACAATGTTTTGAGCCCTTCCAGATATAGCATATATATAGTGAGCCTTCAATTAATATTAAACATCGCCACACTAGTATCTATTGGCTAAGCGATACGCAAAATATAGGGAAAATTTCGTAACTACCTAGATGTAAAGTATGGTGATTGAAAAATATGTAATTTTCAAACTATTACTAATATTACTGGATTTGATTCCCTGAATTTAGAAAAAATACTGGATTATCATGAGAGGGTGTATTTCTTGATTGAACTCACTAACTATAAATCCTTTTATTTAGGGATGCTATTACCATTTATTTAGAAATTTTAAATAGATTGTCAATCTTCCCAAAATTCTAAAAACACACATTTCCTTTTTGGTAGATTTCACTCGACGTGTGGATCTTATTTTCCATTATTTTTGGGGTAGTAAATTATAGTCAAAATTATTACAAGCGTTCTATTGTGTTGTAATATTTTGTAATGATATGTAATGTTTTATTTGTGTGTAATTGTGGTTAATCTTTTTACAATGAATGTTACATTTAGTGCATGTCAATAGATTAAGAATCCATTTCATCAATATTACACACACTACAATGAGCTATATTGATTTGTAATGTTCTGATTTCATCAAAATTGGCAAAATAAAATCCATTTCATCGAAATTGAGCCGTAATGTTCAAAATTAGATATACTACACTTACTTTATTGTTTTGTTCAACGTGTCTTTGTTTAATATGTAATTTCCGAAATGTAGAAATAGCACACACGATGTAATGTTCAAAACCAGTCTTACTACACCTATTGTAATGATCTTTAATGTTCATAATTAGACACATTACACTTGCCGTAATTTCCTGTAATTGTATTGCAATCTACATACTCAATGGTTACGCCAGATGTATTGATGATGAAGCTGTAATCATCTATAATGTTCAAACTCATACATGTTACATGTGTCGTAATGTTATGCAATGTTCGTAAGATGGCATATTAGACCTATCGTAATTCCTGTGAGCAAAATATAACCAATACATGCAAAAACGAAGGTACTTGATTCATTAGTAATGATATTTAAATGTATTACAAGACTAGCACAAAAATATCAACACAAAGAACTGATTCAGTTTCTACTAATAAGCACCATATATTAAAGATGAACCAACACTTTTGTAAAATCTGCAATAATGATCTTCACCATAAAAAATTGATTCAATTTCTTCTTGTTGGACTATCCCTTCATTTTTAGAGGAAGATGGAGTTTTCAGCTAACTCTGAGGTTATGGTGGTGACATGGAGAAGATGATATGATTCGAGAGGCACGGAAGAAACACCGAAAAATTCCATACTCAGTTGGTGGGTGAACGGTGGAATCTTGACCCAATATTCACGACGCCAAGATCGATGATGCGGAATAAAGAACCAAGACTTTCAAAATGCCACAAGGATTCATCCAACATCCTTGATAAGTTCTTGATTTTGAACGCCACAAATATTCGAATATTTGATAAGTTCAATTGAACGCCGCAAGAAATAATCTTGATAAGTTCGAATGAACGCTACAAATAATCACTCTTTCATAAGTTCGAAGAAATATAAGAATCCACCTATAAGTTTATTGAATCCCCAATAAAATGTCTATTAAAAATCAAGTCTGTTTTTTTTACAATGAATGAAAAATAGAATATAAATAAGCAGAAAACGACCTAACAACTATGGTACCCGCTAATGGGCTTAAAGTAGAGTTCTAATTAAACTAAAATAACTAAAAATGAAAAAGAAAATAAAATTCTACGAAATCTTATCCCGCTGAGTAGTTACGGCCGTGAAGAGACACTTACGGCCGTAAGTATAATTCTGCCCCAAGGTTACGGCCGAGACATGAGGCTTATGGCCATAAGTCCGAAAGTCTTGAAATCCTGCACTTTCACCCTAGAGGAGGTTACGGCCGTGATATATGGCCCTTACGAACGTAAATATGTTACTAACCCTGAAATTTTGATCTTCCAACTCAGCTTGATCTGTTCGTCTTCTCATCTTCACTCCAACATGCAATTTGTTCATTTTCCTATGTAGAATGTTGTTGCGTCGCCCATGACTTGATCTATTCTTTGAGCTCCTATCCCGGATCACATCAGAAGAGGTGGTGGAAGAGCAGAATGATAGAAAAAATAATGGATTAAAAGTAATGTAGATGATGAAAGCTTTTATTATATTGATTTTATATAGGATAAATATTAATATAGCGAGAATCATTGAGTTTGATGGAGAAAGAGTTTTTGAAAGATGGAGGGGAGAATCGTGAAGATGGGCTATGCAAGGACCAAGTCCACATACAAACCTCTCTGGCCGATCATTGATCAACGGATTTCAAACTTCTTATAGCCTAATATGGGTTGTACACATATGTATCATGGATACATGATAAGTACATTTTTTGTACTTATCTTCACCCTAAATTTTGATAATTGTGAGTATTTTAGATTTTGATGTTGCTTAATTGTGTATGTACTTTGATTGTTTTAGGTAAAACTAAAATTTGGATGCGTTTAGAAGCTAAACAGACAAAAAGGGATCAAAGTTGCACCTGAAAAGGACTTGGGACAAAAAAGGAATCACAAGAAGTTATGTTCAAGATTTGTAGTCGGACTTTGAGACCCATTTTTGGGATAGTAAAAGTTCAAATTGGGAAAATTATATTTTAAGAAATACTGTATCCCATTAAGATATCTTTCTAATTCACTTTGAATCACTTCAATTGGATAATGGAAGAGAAAAATATGATGAACATATTGGAAGCTGCACAGAGAAGTCGAGAATTCAACTTCCCTAATTTGATTAGGACTTTTATGTAAACCAAATTGGACGTGATTTTGACATAATTTCACCATATATTAGATTCTACACGGGCAACAAAAATGAGGGTAATGTTGGGAATTTCATGCCTAAGTGAGTGATTAATGCGGATAACAAACAAATAAACAAGAATCACAAGAAAAAGAACAAGAAAACACCGAGAAAATTGTTGACCCAGTTCGGAAATTACGTACATCGGAGGGCTTAGGACCAAGCCCATTCCACTAGCCAAAATCTTCCAGTGAGTATCCAAGATTACAAGAATTCATGCCAAGAACCTGTGCACGTTCCTTCTGAAGGAACAAACCGAAGACAGCCACTCCTCTATCAAAATAACCACACCAAAAACACAATAATAGCACTATCAAATTAGCCTACACTATGGCCAAATTTATGCTACAAATGTTTATACAGAAACTAGTGTTTAAAGAAGCCGAGAGGAAGAATGAAGGTAGAATCGTGCAGGAGAGAAGAACCAACCACAAACAATCTCTGCCCTTGGATGTAAATGCACGGTCCAGATTAAATGTCTTAAAGCCAAAATTGTATCGTTGTACTTGAAGTTTCAGCTTGTTGCCGAATTGGCCCTCCAAGCATAAAACATTTTAATTTGGGGATCACTTCCAATAATCTTCACATTGATCTCCAAATTCCCATATTTTACTCTCATGGTTACTATAGGTAGTGGATAGGCTCGATAATTACCATCATTGCCCGGTACCTGCACATAAAAATTAGCCATAATCAATTTTTAGAATTGATAAACAAGACTTAAGCTTACAAGCATTATAATTTTTGTTCCCATATCAGATGGGTTACAATCAGTATGTATTTTTTCAAGTTTCAAATCATCAGAAGCAATTTTTTCTCTAACAAAATGATACTTCACCTCTATGTGTTTAGATCGCTTGTGATAGACAGGAATTTTACTTAATAAGAGGGCACTCTGACTATCAGTATAAATCAGAGGAGTATCACGCAGGAAATTAAGTTTACTTAAAATACCAGTTAACCAAATACATTCCTTAACAGCTTCTGTGATAGCCACATACTCAGCTTCTGTACTAGACATAGTAACTATGGGCTATAGTTGGGATTTCTAAGTTATACAATTGTCTCCTAATGTAAAGAAATAATTGGTAGTGGACTTTCTCTGGTCTTTATCACCAGCAAAATTAGAATCCACATACCCTTTCAGAGTCAATTTATCTACCCCTTTTCATAAGCTAACCCAACACTCGTAGTACCAGCTATGTACCTCAACAGCCACTTAAACCTAGCCCAGTGAGGCTTTCCAGGGTTAGACATAAATCTGCTTAGGAAACTTATGGTGTGGGCCAAGTCAGGCCATGTAGTGATCATGGGAAACATCACAGATCCTATTGCGTTAGCATAAGAAATGTTTTCCATCTCTTTGAACTCAGTTTCAGTCTTAGGAGACTGAAGAGATGACAAGTTCATATGTGCAGCAAGAGGAATAGAGATAGACTTGGCATCTTTCATGCAAAACTTGGTTTCTACCTTTTATAAGTAACCTTCTCTTTGGTCTTGTACTTTATTATAGGAGAAAATATCTCATTATAGTCAATGCCTTCTCTTTGGGTGAATCCTTTAGCTACTAGCCTAGGCTTATACCTCAAATGATCACTGGGACATAATCCCTCCTTTAACTTGTAAATCCACTTACATTGGATTATCTTTTACTTTTTCTGTACCTTGACCAAACTCCAAGTTTAATTTTCACTTAGAGATTTTATTTCTTCTCTCATTACCTCTCACCAGTTTTCAAATTTAAGCTCACTCATCGCTTCCTCAAAGGAAGTATGTTCTACATTCTCAATGGCTTCACCTGAAACTGAGGAAAAATCAGTCAAATTCTTAATTTCATATCTAGGGTTAGGTCTCACTTTTCTCCTTTCCCTATCCCTAACCAATTGGTAGTATTGTATGGTGGTGTCATTATTTGTGGGGTTAGGTATCTCATGTTCAACTTAACAACTTAAACATGGGGTTCAACATTTCCATTACTTGTATGTTCAGCAGGTCCAACTTCATCTTCTCCAACCATAGGAACAACAGGCTCAGGAGTCTCACTATGAGTATCAGTCAACCTGATTGACTCTACTACACTCTTAGTCCCATTACTAACCTCAGGTTCAATAGCCTGTCATTTTCTTCAAACAAGGCATCTCAGATTCATTGAACACTACATTCCGGCTAAAAATAATTTTTATACATTGAACTCCAATTATCCACAACCTATAACCTTTTACCCTGTCAGGATACCCTAACATCTCACACTTGATGCCCTCGGCTCCAACTTACCCTCTCTATGATGTACATATGCAGCACATCCAAATACCCTAATGTGGGGTGAAATCAGGGGGCTTACAAGTCCAAAGCTCTTGTGGAGTCTTAAAATCAACAGAACTCGATGATGATCTATTGATAAGGTAAGTTGCAGTACTGGCAGCTTCAACCTAGAAACCTTTAGTAAGACCTGAACTAATCAACATACATCTAACCTTATTTATCAAGGTTCTATTCATTCTCTCAGCCACCCCATTCTACCGCGGTATATATTTAACAGTTATGTGTGTCTCTATCCCTTTCTCCTTACAAAAATTGTTAAATTCAAAGTTACAAAACTCAAGCCCATTATCCGTTCTTAAAGTTTTTAACTTTCTATCCATTCTATTTTTCACAGCTTTTAGCCAGGCTGTAAATTTGAGAAATGTCTCATATTTAGCCTTAAATGGAAAAATCCATACTTTCCTAGAGTAGTCATCAACCGGGGATAGAAAATATTTGTTCCCATCGAATGTAGGATGTTTTTCAGGCCCCCATAAGTCAGCATGGACATAGTTCAGGGATCTCTTAGAACAGTGGGAACCTACTTTGAATGACACTCTATGAGATTTTTCAAGAACACGTGTCTCGTAAAAGTCTATGGGTTCAATTACTTCTTTACCAAGTAATTTATGTTCACATAAGAACTTCAACCATTTGTTTCCTAAATGTCCCATCAGAATATGCCACAACTAAGACTTACTCCTAGTCACCATGAAGGAATTGTAGTTCTGTGTAGACACAACTTCACCTGCAAGGTAATATAGCCCATTTCTCTTAAATCCGTTTATAACAACCATTGAACCCCTCATCACTTTCAAAGAGTTTCTGTCAAACTTAAGCACATTTCCCTCATCTTCAAGAACACCCAATGAAATGAGGTGCCTCTTGAGATGTGGAACGTATCTGACATTATTCATTGTTCTAACAATGTCATCATGCATCGTGATAGCAATGTCACCAATGTCAACAAGAGTCTGAGTATTCTTATCCCTCATGTACACTTTCTTAGGTTCAATATCTTTATAGTTGTAAAACCAAGACCTAACACGAAACATATGAAAAGTGCATCCTGAATCAAGTATCCATTCCTCACTCATGTAATTACCCAACACAGTCATGACATGTAGACTGTCTAAGTCTCGACCAATAGGAGCATTGCCCGCTTCTTCATTACTTTGGTCTCTTTGTTGCTTTCTTTTTAATTCAAAGAAATCTTTTCGAAAGCGTCCCTCTTACCCACAATGGTAACACTTTCTATTGAATTTCTCTCTTGACTTAGACCTACCTTTAGACTTATCTCCCCCTTTCTTAATGTGAGGGTTTTTATCTGTTTTGTCCGGTCTACCTCTCACAAACATGCTCATATCTCTATGGCTAGCTTTTTGTTCTTTCTTAATTTCAAATTCTTTAGATTTCACAGAATCAATCACAATACCTTGAGTCATTTTTCCCTAGAGTATTTTATGGCATTTTTGATATCTTATAAGATTCTGGTAATGAGTTCAATAAAATAACCACTAGGTCATCCTCATCAAATTTCTTATCATTATGAGCCACACTCTTCATTATGATGCTAAAATCAATCAAGTTCGATTCTAATTCCTTTCGGGGATCCATTCGAAAGCTAAATAATTTCTCAATAAGGTAGATCTAGTGAGGCAAGGTCTTAGTTAGGAACATGGTGTCAAGAGCTTTCCACAAATCTCTAGCCATCTTATATTCATATACTTGTCTAACCATATTATTAGATAAGTGCAAGATAATAGAACAATAAGCAATCTCATTCATATAAGTAATAAGATCAAGTTTAGCTTTTAGTTCTTCAGAAAATTTTTTAGGAGCTTCAATTGCCTTAGGTACTCTTTGTTGGACCAAAATGACCTTCATTTTCTATTTTCATGTCGAGTAGTCACCCTTACCGTCGAATGGTGACAATTCGACCCTCGAACCCATAACGGATTCGGCAAACGAGGGATGCCTACTAGATGCCATTCATAAATTTACAATTAAAATTCACAAATTAACAGAAAAAAAATTTGTCAATAAATTTTCAAGATAAAAAATACAATTTTCAATTTAAAAAACCAATACAACACTTATAAAAACAGGGGCAACCAAGTAACAGATATTATAGCATACACAATTCACAAATTACAAATTTATGAACTATTTAAAAAACACAGATTAAAGCATGCCTAAAAACAAATTACCATATGCCCAAGACAAGAATCTGATTCTTGAAATTAAAAATAGAGAATTGGAATGATCTCACCAATTAATCGAGACAAGAAACACCAAGAATGATCATTGGTTGGAATCTCAAACACTGCACGTTCAACAGAGGCTTGAATTTTTTTTAAAAAAATTACAAGAACCACACAAAATCAGTGCAATATCAATTCAAGAACACAATAATTCCAAAAAATAAAAAGAAGCCCTAATTTTCATGAACCCTTGAAATCAGTCAGAGAACATGAACGAAAATTACAGTAACCTTAGCCAAGGCTTTGATACCAATTTGTTTGGGAATTTCGTGCTTAAGTGAGTGATTAATGCGGATAACCAACTAATTAAAAAGAATCACAAGAAAACACCGAGAAAATTGTTGACCCAGTTCAGCAATTGCCTACATCTCGGGGACTCAGGACTGAGCACATTCCACTAGCCAAAACCTTCCAATGAGAGTCCAAGACTACAAGAATTCATGCCAAGAACTTGCCCAAGTTCTTTCTAAAGGAACAAACCGAAGATAGCCACCCCTCTATCAAAATCACAGCACAAAGACACAATAATAGAACTATCAAATTAGCCTACACTATGGCCCAATTTGTGCTAAAAACAAAGAATCTGAGAGGAAGAATGCAGGTAGAATGGTGCAGGAGAGAAGAACCAAGTGTTGCATGAAATGAGCTGAGGAGAGAGATATAACTAGCCAAAACCAATCTCAGCCCTTGGATGTAAATGCATTGTCTAGATTAAATGCCTTATAGCCAAAATTGCATCGTAGTCCTTGAAGTTTCAGCTGGTTGCCAAATTGGCCCTCCAAGCATATAACTTTGTAATTTGGGGATCACTTCCAATAGTTAACCTAGGAGGCCAATTTCACGATATTAACTCACCACAAAAGAGAGAAGATTCAACATAATTCAAGGGGAACTGAATTTCAAGCTAGGAAATCAAGTCTTGGTGCAAGATCTTCATCTTCCTCTTGTATTTTCATTAAAATATGGTTATGTCTTCCTTTTTATCATTAGTTTTATTCTCCTTTGCTATTTGTAACTAACTATTGTTGATGGGAATGGTATAATCTTAGTTTAATTATTCAATTTAAATTCTCGTGTGTTTATGCTTCGATTTTATGTATTGATTTTATTATTGCTCTTAACGCATGAACTAATAAGAAACTAGTTCATAGATTTTTTTGTTGTTTTCGTAATCCAAGAGATGAGTTAACAGCTAGACCACGTAGTAAAATTCGGTAATTTCAACAAAAAGATAGAGATATGAATTTGTGGTTGCATGTGATCATTTATAAATTCCTAGGAGATTTTATGCATTTGGCTAAGAATGAATTCTGACTCAACATAGAGATATGTGGTTGACTTAGTTAAATAGGGCTAATTTGAACTCGAGAGAGGTAAATTAGATAAATTAGTGAATTCAATCATATACTATTTTAGAAAGAAAACATGAGGTGAGAAATTGAACATGAAAACTAGAATGAAATTGTAAGTCCCAACACTTTTAATTCATAAAAACAAAAAATTAAATCATTTCATTTGCTTAATTTAGTTTATTTTATATTCCATTGCTTTTACTAGTTTATTATTTCAAAAATCAAAATTTTGGAATTTTTTTTATTGATCTAAATCAATAGTAGATAAGTTAGCTTCGTGATATCAATAACCCGTACTCAAAAAGTCCACTTTATTACTTGTTAACGATATCGTACACATGCAATAAATTCTCAAAAATAAGCTTTTAACGCCGTTGCTGGGGACTAATTTTTATTTGTAATTAGCTTAGATTAATCTATTTTATTTGCTATTTTTATATTTTTTTTTGTTATTAGGTATTGATACACGACACTCGAGATGAATGCAGTTGACTTCAACAAAATGTTTGTATGTGACTTCTTCATAAGGAAACAATAGTTGATAGATCAAGGAGTTGAAGAGAAAGATATGTTTATGGGGATTTTATCATAGGGGATCGACTGTAAAAGACAAAAACTGAATAATGAAGCTATCCTACATGACTTGAAAACTTGATCTTTCTGTCATACTGAAACAAGACCATGTCATGGCGCTTGTTTTAATCCATATAGAGTTGCCTTAAACAAAGACAGAAGGGGCTTAGCGGCTTCAGAATCCTGCATTCCAAACCCCTATCTCTTGATTGATCTGATCAAACACTTGCTTTTTCCCAGTCAAGATAGTACCCGTTACAACTCTGTAAGTACAGTCACAAGTACATCACTTCCAATAGCTTTTTCCAGTACAATGAGTCAGATGGAATGAAAGATAAGTAAATAGTTCGATCCCTTGCAGGGGATTTGGGCAAGTACAAACACTCGGGATGAGCTCCTTAGCACTTACTCCATCAGCAGTAGATGACCTTTCTTTGGCACCTGGCTGACTCTTCCTCCCGACTTTCCTTAAAGCGCTAAGAAGGGAACGGCCCATGCTTACTTCTTACTTCTTAAAGATTATGAATTTTCTTGGTGTGGATTCACTTTCTAATATTTAAACTTTATATGCTATCACTGATGCCTATTGTAAATTTTTGTAGAAAAAATTCAAGTTAAGCAACAAGAAAGCAAGCATATTGTCCTGATACCCACAAATCAAAAAGTCTAAATGTTCTTCATCGACTCTAACACATATCCTAGGGGAGTACACTAATTCTTAAGTTTTTATTAGTTAACTAATTTTTTTGACACATTGAGGACAATTTGATACTTAAGTTTGGGGGTATGCTCAAATATTCGAGTTAAATTTTCTCCTTTAGTGTTAAAAAAAAATTGTGTTTTTGCATTTTTTTTGTTAAGTTTAATAGTCTTTCCAGCTTCATGTTTGAAACTATATGATTATTGAATTGTGGATAGATTCTCTATACTTGGAGTAATTTAATTCTTGCTCGATTATTATTTTAGCAGATAATCAATTTAATTTTTGCACATAAAGGTAACATTTGAATAGAAATGATAGGTCGTAGTATGGAACTGAGGATACAAACTCGTAAGAAAAATACTACTCAATCACTTGATCAATTAGTTTGATAGTTTGGTGGTGTTGAACTGGTGGTAGTGATTATCTGGATTGTTTTGATTCCATGTGTGCAAAAATATGTGTGGAGTAATTTTGACTAACTAAAGGAAGCTAGGTAATGACCAAATGTTAGTAATCTAACTTGTAATGACTCGGGTCCAACTTAACGGGCTGTCTCAGTCGTGTTAAAGATTACATAATGTCTCCATCGTACTGACATGGGTCTTTTCAACTTGTTTTGTCTTCACTCTCACGCTCCCTGAAAAAACTTCCCAGGGGGGTCACTCATTATAGAATTTCTCCAAGTCAAGCAAGCTTAACTATGGAGTTTCTAACTCAGTCATTATAGAATTGCTCCAAGCCAAGCAAGCTTAACTATGGAGTTTCTAACGATGGACTTCCAGAAAAGAAGGTGCACCATATTTTCCGAAATTTCATCATTAGAAACTCCACAATTAAGCGTGCTTTGCTTGAAGAAATTCTATAACGGGTGACCCCCCTGGGAAGTTTTCTCAAGGAGCATACGAGTAAGGACAAAACATGCTAAAAAGATCCATGTTGGTATAGTGGGGATAGTATCTCATTGATCTAACTGCCAGGACATCCCATTAAGTGGAACCCGGATCGTTAAAAATGGTATCAGAGATGGTCGCCATTTGGAAATCGGGAACTAAGTGCTATGCAGGATAAAGTGCTATTCTATAGAGCGGGAGCCACCTCTTGAACCCCATAGTAGCCACCACTTGAATCCCAATGCCTGGAAAAGGATCCTAAGATGCTTTAAGCGCGACGAGGATGTCGCGAGTCCTAGAAACGACATGATTAAGCATCCTTAGCTTGGAGTAATTCTATGATAGGTTACCCCTTGGGAAGTTTTCTTGTGATGCGTACGAATGAGGATAAAGTATGCTGAAAAGATCCATGTTGGTATAGTGGGGATAGTACATCGTCGATCTAACAAGGGACCCAGGTTGTTACAAATGGTATCAGAGTCAACCGCCAGCCGAAAATCAGGAACTAAGTACTATGTGAGATAAAGTTCTATGCTATAGGATGGGAGCCACCTATTGAACCCGTAAGAGCCACCTCTAGAAGACCAATGCTTGACAACAGATCCTCAAATGGTTTAACTGCGATGAAGACGTCGCGAGTCTAACATGGGTGATCGTAACATCCAGGTTAGGAAAGCTTAAAAGATTTGATAGGTACTACTCATACCAAGAAGATGCACCTTCTTTTTCGAAAGTCCGTATTTAGAAATTCTACAGTTAAGCATGCTTGCCTTTGAACAATTCTATGATGGGTGACTCCCTAGGAGTTTTTCTCGAAAAGCGTACAGTGGGGACTACCATGCTGAAAAGACCCATGTTGGTACAGTGGGGATAGTACGTCGTCGATCTAATAGTTGAGATAGCACGTTAAGTTGGACCCGAGTCATTACATAACCCCTTACAGAAATTAGGAACATTATAGCTTTTTTACCTATCTTTTTAGCCTTTTTGACTTGAGTTAGTAATGCTGTAAGGGTATTTCTATACCTGGTGCCCTATAGTCATTTGATTTGGGAGCCACCGGCCTGAAGCTCGTTACACGAGTCATCTAGAAAGCTTAATGAAGAGGTAAATCGTATAGCTTTATTTCTGTCTACAAAAAAATTTAAAAAAAAATTGTTAAGATATTGCATACATTTGACATCTTTATTTGGAGTATATTTGACTCGTGTTATTAAGGTTGTAGGAGGATTTCTATACCTGGTGTCCTATAGTTGTCCGACTTGGGAGTCACCGTCCTAAAACTCACTACAGGGGTCATCTATAAACTTAATGGAGAAAGGTAGTGCATGAAAATTGTATTTAGTTGTTAGGTTGCATAAATGGGATTAAGATTACTAGTGAGTTTGAATTTCCTAGTAGAAGTTTGAATGTTGGGTCACTCAAAATAAAGGAGAATCATTGCAAACCTAAATAGTTTTTGTTGCTGCTTAGACAGTCTTAAACTTGAGTGGAAAAAAATTAGTGATTTAGAATACAAGCTTACTTGAATTTAGGGTATCAGGTTTTAACACCCTTACAAGCTTACTTGCTTGAGTCAAAAGGCTATTAAGAGTAGAAAAAGGCTTTTAGCATTTTTCTGTTTTTATGCTCGTATTGGTTTATACTTGTTGTCCAAAATGTTTCAACTAAAAGTGCAAAACCAAGAACAATAGAGCCTCAATCCATCAATACATGCATATTCTAGTCTTTCCAACCCTAAACTGCTTCTTGAGCAGTTTGGTTCTAATTTAGGGTCGGAATGTCTAAGGCTTTGTCTGTTAAAAGTTTTTTTTTGCTTTAAAAACATATTTTTTTTTATGTTTTCAAGATAAAATGTATGGTTGAAAATTGGAGAGAGAAAATATTTGTGGTTAAAAAGTGATTTGGGGAATTGTGTTGTTTAAAAACATGTTTTTTTAACACTTTGCCAAACAGAGGCTAAAGATATAGGTTTAGGGATTATGAAGTCTTTTCTAAATTCAAGTTGCATAAATTCGCCCCACCTATGTCAAACACACTACAACACAAGTAATAATCTAACATTGGCCATGTGCTCAAAAAGATGAAATTCTAACATGAATATCTAGTCATGAAAAATCATGTGTTTATGTTGTTCATTGTTTTAGCTAAAGCATAAATAAATCTAAAAATAGAAATTCAAAATTTCACAAACTGGGAATTTGTCATAAATTTTAGCTGTTATCAACCGAGGTTACAAATTTTCAACAAGTTCAAAAATCTCACCCCCAAACTTGAGACATCCATTGCCCTCAATGGAATGGAAAAATGCAGTAAAAGAAGAGATTCAGGCTCTGAAAAAATGAATATAAAATGAATTACATAACAAAAATATGAATAAAAGAAAAACAAAAGGATGAAATTCTTCCCATCGAGTGTGTACATATACAAGTTTGATGGTCCAGGCTCACCTGGATACCTTTGCCTCTCGAGTGATGTCAAAAGATCCTCCACCGATGTCAGGCATGTGTTAATACGCATTAGCTCTACATGAAACTCAGTCAATGTACAACATACTGAGCGCTGCTCCTCTTCGATCATCGCCTATATCAGTGCACTAGTCCTCCGATCCAACAAATCAATCTGCCTCTGTTACGCCATCTGAGTCTCTCTTAAGGCAGTTAGAATGCGGATGTGGGCTTTCATCTCCGCCAGCATCTGTTTCATGATCCTGTCATCCCCGACTGAACTAGAGCTGGTACTCACTAGTACAATTTCAGTCATTTGTGTCAGTTATAAAAGGGAATATGCGTCGGTTGTGGAAGTGACGCGTATGGCGCAGATGTACATGGTAAAGGGAATATGAGTCGATTATTATCTAACGCAAAAAGTTAAAATATATGCGTCGATTGTATAAAATCCGAATCATATTGTAAAAAAATAATAATAATAAAGAATATGCGTCGGTTTTACATGAAAACCGAAGCATATAGTACAACTATATGCTTCGGTTTTCACGTAAAACCGACGCATATTCTTTTTTTTTTTTTAAATCCAAAAATCCTGTTTAATATTTTATAATCAACCTCATCGTTAACTGTAACTATCAACAACCAACAAATAATCAACAGTAACGCATAATAAAATTATATAAGTCAACTTATAGTAATATTAATGATAGTTATTACAAATGTTCAGTACATATACATTAATTATATAAAAAATGAAAATTTACATGCAAGATTCATAGAAGTATTTAGCCCATAAATTTCTGACCTCGTCCATCTCCTCTACTGAGTAAGAATCTTGATAAAATGCCTACAAACAGTTAAGATAAATTATTAGTTATTTCTTAATAACTAATAAATGGATAATTAAACAATTTGTAGTGTTTAATATTTATAATACCTTATCTAAAGAAGTTAATTGAAAATATTGTGTGACTATCTCATACATGTTTCTCATAACATAATGGCCACATTCAAAACCTCCGGGTTGCTGAGGACACTAAAATTTTCACATTAAAATTATTTGTATATATATGTGTGTGTGTGTACACACACACACACACACACACACACATATATATATATATATATAGAGAGAGAGAGAGAGAGAGAGAACTAATTATTCAGGAGTTATTATTCAAGAGTTTGTAATAACTTTTAAATTGACATACCACAATTTGTTTCCAATTTACTTGTCCTATACTCCTCTTGCCACCACTTATCCAAAAAATTTTAAGAGCCCTAAATTTGAATAAAAATGAATGATTATATATTTATACAGAAATTCTGGAAGAGTCTCCTCTATAAATTGAACATAACCAACCTGTAGAGAGACCCTGGAATTAAGAACTATTTTAACTTCTCAAGAATCACAACACGAACACATCAATTTCACCTCAAACTCGATAAAAATTATATATATGAAAATTATCAAAACTTATCCACCGCATACTAAACAAAAAAAATGATCAAGGAAATATATATATATACTTACGTATTCAATGCTGGTCTGATTTGTATTCTACGCTTATTTGACCCAACTGAATCCAAGAAGTATACGGTGTTGGTTCGAGAAAAAATCACAAGCAACATCCAATGATTCCTACGTATTATGAACGTATAAATACAACTTTAAATGCCAAATGATTCGAACTGAGTAAGAAAGAATGAATATTAATAGTCTTACTCTTGGAAGTACGGTGCGAGAATGTATTGCTTCTATTGCAAGGTCTGAATGGTTTTAGCCATATATGTAATGACGCTATCAAAATTGTTTTTCACCTTAATTGACGTAATTTGTGACGCACACCTAATTCCAATCGACTTGATGCCGATTTCCTCACACAACTCATGTAGGTACCTAAAAATAATTAAATCAATAAATAAATGAACGAAGAAAATTTAAATGAAATTTATAAATTTGTGTTAAGCAGTCTTACATCGTGTATATTTGTAGAATAGATATATTCAACCATTCCATTTTAAGAAAGTTGGCGATGTCGTCGATTGTAACTTAAATGTCTGTGTCGTTCGTATGATGGAACACATTTGCGTCTAAAGGCACAGTGAAAAAGTCAATACCAACAGGTGTCCAAATGATCGCATTGTGTAACCTTTTGCAATCATCACCAGACATTGTAATGTTGGATCGTCAACCAGTGGAGATCGTCGGGTAGATGACATTTCAGAACTTTTGGCATTTTTTTGTTTATTGACTTTTTTTGCCTTTTCTTGTGACTTTTCCTGCATGTAAAAAATTGTTATCATCATAATTCGTTTCATATAAATATCAAAGTAAACAATTTTGACAAAAAAATTTATATAATTAAAAATTATTAGCTCTCCTAACATAACCAGATGTTGAGGCCATTGACTGAAGCTTCCAATAGCTTCCCCATCGTGGTGTGATATTAAGATGGCACTGGTAAATGATATGCTACTGCACCACGTTCAACATCATCAACCGCCATTTTAACATGATTGGTCAAGAGTGGTTGAGGTGCACCACAGTTTTAGGTCTAGATGGGAACACTGTCCCTCTCGCTACTATACGGAGCTCGTTATCGTAACTTATGGCTAGACGACAAGGTATCGATTTCTATTATTCAACATGATGAAAATCATCTTTAGACCGTACATTTGAAATAAGTTTAAAATGATATTCTACACATTCAAATAATTTAATTCACATTTGATACCTGAAGCCCATCATACGGATTTGGATCAACAGAGTGGCAACTGCTGCGAATTGGTGGTGGGGGAGTCGGAGTTTTGTCCGCATTGGCATCAACACTCAAGACAATGTGCCGAAGGATAGAATCATATTTTTGTTGCATAATGTCAAACTTATTTTGCCACTCTGACCTGACTCGATCGGTCTCCCTCGTGATCATATCTTTAACAGCATCTACCGACACGACCCCACTCGATCGTCTACTGGAACTGGCGGGCTTGCCATATACATCTTTGATCGTGACATAGACACCATATCCCCTCACCCGTCCAAGATGCTCCTCCTTCCCAAGGGCTTTGGATAAGACATCATGGTGTCTATTTAGGACTAATGTCCCTTGAGTGGCTTCTTCCCATTTTTCAATCTATTCCAAAATGAAAAAAAAAAATGAGAATTTAATATAAGTACACTTCAGTAAATTTTAATTCACTATATGAAAAAATGAGAGGCTATACTTACAATTTTTTCGTACACCTCCCTAGTTTTCTCGTTGGGGATGTAATAGGATCTATCCTCTTTCTTCTTGGATCTTGCTCTAACCCAATCTAAACTGCGATCTTGGCTCAACATAGACGAGATAATTGACCCACAAGAAGATGCAGAAGACAGTGGGTCTGTTTGAAGCCACTCTTGCCTCATCCCAACATAACCAGCTTGACCTAAAAAGTGTGGATGCTCGTTCTGCAATTGCCTTTCCCTAGCGTTCTGAGTTTTTTCCTTCACAAAAAAAATCACCATCTTTTAGTCTTTCAAATTAGTATAAAAATTGAATAAGAATTGTGGCATTATACAGAACTTGAAAATCTCAGTGTCACGTTCCTTTTTGAATTTTTTCCATTGTTCCTCCGACAAGAAATCGTACAGCTGAGTAGGTGATATATATTTCGGGTGCTCCTTGTTGATGAAATCACGCACCAACCTTATTCTGAAGTCTTTCTAATGCAAACCTACAACTCTCAAAATTGCCTTTTTCATGTCGTCATCGGGTATGTTGAATTCTCTCTAAAATACAACAATAATATGCAATGTTATTTCAAAATGATTAATTACTATTAACTACACACACACACACACACACACATATGTCATACCTTTATATCTTCCCAAATCATGTTCTTAAGGCCTTGATCAACTTGGTGCCAGTCATTGATATTTATATCAACTTGGATACGGACCAAATCATTTATCGCTCGATGCTTGGTATTCCGAGCTCCCGAGTTTGTGTTTTTCATTTGGTTCCTTGTACCCTGATCTCTTGGTTGATATTCAATCTTGGATGAAATCTAGGTCTCACGAAATACTTTTTCCTTTCGCTGGCCCAATGCTGCACCCACTACATAGTCACTTGCATCACACATCAACTCGAAAGGTAAATTCCAATCTGGTGCTATGATAACTTGAGCAGTAGTAAATTTTTCCTTGAGTGTGTTAAAAGATAACAAGCACTCTTTGGGAAAATTAAATGGAACGTCTTTTCCCCATAAGTTGTAGAGAGGTTTGGTGATATTAGAGAAATATTTTATAAATCTCATGTAAAACCCCGCGTGTGCCAAAAAACTCACTCTTACTGAGCTGGGTGGTGGCAACTTCTCCTTGACTTGAATTTTAGCTTTATCAACTTCAATCCCTTTATCAGTGATCCTATGCCCCAGGACTATTCCTTCTTTAAGCATAAAATGACATTTTTCCCAATTTAAGACCAAGTTAGTCTCTTCACACGACTCCAACACCAAGGACAAATGATGCAAAAATTGTTCAAATGCGGATCCAAAAACTAAAAAATTGTCCATAAACACCTCAAAAAAAGGTTCCACCATATCTGAAAATATTGCCCCTCATGCATTGCTGAAATGTGGATTTACATAGTCCAAATTGCATTCTCCTAAATCGAAAGTGCCATAGGGATATGTGAATGTTGTCTTTTCCTGGTCAGTTGGATCTATGGAAATGTAATTATACCCTGAGTATCCATCAAGAAAATAGTTGTGGGAGTGACCTGTAAGCTTTTCCAACATTTGATCAATTAATGGGAGAGGAAAATGATCCTATCTTTTAGCTGTATTCAATTTTCTATAATCAATACATACTCTCCAACCTGTTACTTTCCTGGTAGGTATGAGCTCATTATTCTCATTTTTTCACAATTGTTATACCTCCTTTCTTCGGCACAACATAAACTAGGCAAACCCATGAACTATCAGATATTGGATATATGATCCATGCATCTAGTATCTTTCCTAACAACTTCTTTTAGTGTCAGATTTTATATTTGCCATCCTTCCACATTTGGCATAGACTCATCCTCCATCAAGCTTTTATGCATGGAAATAAATGGGTTGATCCCTTTAATATCTGCAATGGTCTAACCAATAGCCTTTTTATGTTTTCTCACCACTCGTAATAATCTCTCCTCTTCTAACTTTGTTAAATGGTTGGAAATGATAATTCGAAGAGTAGATCATTCTCCCAGAAATGCATAATGGAGATGAGTAGAAGGTGGTTGCAAATCAAGTTTAGTTGGTTTTTCTGATGATGGTATGAATTTAGGCAAGTCTCCAAACAATGGGTAAAAATTAATTCTTTTCTTGTGAATAAATAGATTTGAGCCCTCCAATGTACATGCCTCCTCTGCAACCTAACTGTCATCTGATTTTGAAGTTTCCGGTCACACTATACATGCATCTAATGTATCCTTTAGATACTCCTTGTCAAATTTCCCTTAAGCCTCATTTTCCACATGATCAACCTAAAAAAAGGTGTATGATGATGTTGGATACTTCATAGAATTGAAGATATTGAAGGTAATCTTTTCCTCATCCACACGAAGCAGAAGTGTTCCTTTGTCAACATCGATCACTACTTTTCGAGTCCTAAGGAATGGTCTGCCAAGAATGAGCGGTATTGACTTGTCTTCCTCCATGTATTAAATATCAAAGTCCACTGGGTAGATGAATTCATTCACTTTTATCAGTACATCTTCAAGAATACCCCATGGATAATTGAAGAACCTGTCAGCTAATAATAGAGAAATTGCAGGTTGTTTTGCTTCTCTAATGCCAAGTTTCCTGAAAATAGACAAAGGCATTAAATTAATGTTCATACCCAAATCACATAAAGCATATTCAAATTTAAGAGACCCAATAGTTCAAGGTATTGTGAAACTCCCTGGATCCTTTAACTTAGGAGGCCACTTTCTTTGGATAATAGCGCTACACTCTTCAGTGAACATCACTGTCTCATGATCATCCGATTTTCGTTTATTTGAGAGAATTTCCTTCATGAACCGTTCATAACTAGGCATATTGACTAGAGCTTCTGGAAAATGAATATTTATGTGCAATTCCTTGATTTTTTCAATGAATTTGATGAACTCCTGCTCTAACTTATGCTTCCTCACCCTTTGTGGTTATTGAATGAGAGGTACATATGCTTTTACAGGAGTTGGTGCCCTTTTTGTTCGACTCTCTGGATCTAATGGTTTCTCTGGATGATTAACCATTTTTGGATGTTCTTGTTCCTCTACAACTTCTTCTTCCAAATTTTCCTCTCCTTCCGAATTCTTCATTTTTACTTAAGGTAGTTGAACTCTAGTCCTTGGTGTTATTCCAAGTACTTGCTCACTGGAGTAGGTTTCAGCTTCACTTCGTGATTTTGATTGTTGATTTTCTGTTTTCATTGTTGTGATCTCTCCTATCCACCTTTTGATCTCTTTAACTTCAGCTCGCTGTTTTTGCAAAAGCTGAAGTATCAGATATTCTTTCGATGAGTTTGTTACTAGTTGTTGCAATTCAGGTTGTTTTCTTTGGTCATCCAACTTCTTTAACAATTCTTCAAGTTTAGCCTCTAGTTTTGAGTATTGTACTTTGATCAAATCAATTTCCTGAATACAGCTTGCCAAAGGAGCTCCCTGATTAGTGTACCATTGATAACTGTTTGCTGCCATCTTATAAAAAAATTTAGTTGTTTGCTCGTATGTCATGTTCATAAGTGACCATCCAGTTGCTGAATCTACATGTCTTTGGTTTTCATATGTCAACCTTTCATATAATTGTTGGATCAATACTCATTCAGCTAACCCATGTGTTGGACAATGTCTTATCGTATCATTGAACATTTCCCATGCTTCGAAGATTGATTCTTCCCAAAGTCAGATGAAAGACATAATTTCCCTTCTGAGTTGTGACATTAGACTTGTTGGTAAGAATTTATCCACGAATTTCCTGCTAAGTACTGCCCATGATGTAATGGAATTGGATGGTAACGAATAAAACAACGCTTTTGCCAAAAAGAGAACAATTTCATTTTGACTGCTTCGTCTAGGACTCCGTTTATTCTTTGCATGTTACAAATCTCTTGAAAATCTCTCAAATGTGCATGAGGATCTTGTGAAGTTAGACTGTGAAGCACTGTTGTTTGTTGAATTAATGAAATCATGAAAGTTTTGATTTCATAATCAAATGCTGAAATAACTGGTTGTGCAACACAAGTCCTTATTTTATCCACTGAAGGGACTAGATAATCCCTTAACGGTCGTCCTCCACACATTTTCTATTGATTCATAGCATTCATCTGTGCACCTGGAATCCAATTGTCTACCATATTAAAAATGTACTAGCTGCTTAATGCTTCCAACTGTTAGAAAATCTCTTCGATTCCTAATTCAAATGGAAACAATCCACAGCTTTTGATGTTCTAAAAAGAATAAAAACTAAAACTAAAATTAAAAATAAATAAAAAATTCAAAGTAAAGCAAGAACTAATTTATGACGATATTAATAAAATAGTCCCCGGCAACGACGCCAAAAACTTATTCACTACAATCACCCCGCAAGTGTACGGGTCATGACAAGTAATAAAGTGAACTTATGAGTCCGGATTATCGTTCCCACGAGGACTATTATTAATTACCGAAGTTTGTTAGTTCTCAACTATATTTGAACAGTCAAAATTCTAATGTTATGAATAAGATAAATTAAATAACTAAACCGTCGAAAGAAAATAACAATTTTTCCACTTACGAATTTCTTAAGTGAAGAATAAATCAAATTGTTGGGACATACGATTTCGCCGCAGCTATTACTGTTGATAAGTGTATTTTATACACTTATTTCTATCCTAAAATTAGGATTTTATATGTTTGTTTTAGAATATTTGCTATTTATTTTGTGTTATTTGTTTACATTTCAGAAATAATCCCAAAGTCGAGAAAACAAAGGAATTGAAGCTAAAATTGAGCAATTGGATGTAAAAAGGGTCAAAGTGAGCAAATCAAGAATTGATGCAGTCAATCAAATAGCTAATTTGAAGAAGAAATCGAAATTGGAAGAAATCAGAAGTTCAGGGGCTAAATTGCAACAATCAGAAGTTGGAGGACTTGCTGTGCAATTAAAAGACATGGACCAACTTGTAACATTTAAAAGTCAGAAATTTCCTTAAACCGTAATACCGTGCGGTCGCACGGTGCTATAACCGTTCGGTCGCACGGCCAAAAAAATCAGCGACTGAAGTTGACCAGCAGAGTCGTGCGATCGCGCATATTTGAACCGTGCGGTCACACGGTAGTCCCGACTGGGCCGCAGCTGGGCTTTTTACGAGGAATTCAGCAGTTTTCTCCTCAATTAACCTAATTCTCGGGGAAATCTATAAATACCAGACCTAAGGCTCGAGATTGGGGGTTTCGAACTTGCTAAATTCATGTTAAAACGCTGTCAAAGTGCCGAGGGATCCAAACCACGCCAAGATCAAGATTGAAGATACAATTGCAAGGAGATGAATTGGGTTACATCTTTTCATATCTCTTGTTATTTATCTTCTATTATGTTTCTAGGCTATGTTAATTGTGTTGGAATTGTGATGAAGTTTTGATTTCTTGACTCCATATTTTAATCTATTATTTAATTTATGCAATTCATGATTTTGAGCAATTGAATTATGCTTTTTCTATCATGCAATTACTTGATCACTAGTTGTATGATTTTAGGTTGTGGTTTCTTAAGTTCGAAAGATTAGGATTTCATTAGACTTGTTTCGATTGCCACAAAGTCCGATAGGGGATAGAAATATACCTCTATACTTTGTGTTATCTGCTATAATATTCATAGTTCTTTTAATGCTTTCTTGCACATTCGTATTCAACATAGAAATATAGTTGGGTCGTGTGTAGGAATAGACGTTATTGTTTGTCCGAAAGGAAGTTTTAACAACATTAGGAATATGGATTTTCAAAACCCGTGAATTGTATTTAAATAATTGGTTAAGATATGGATGATAAATTCAAAATGGATTCATAATTCTAACGCATTTATTTTCATTCGTTTAAAATCAAATTTGTCAATTTTTTAGTTTAATCCTTATTTTAGTTTTCAAAATCAAAATTCTCAAATCAAAACAAATCTCTAGTTCCGGTTAAGGTAGTAATCTAAAATACAATTTAACACAATCTCTGTGGGATCGATACTTGGACTCACGTCCACTTTATTACTTGCGCAGCCCGTGCACTTGCGGAGGGCGAACAAGTTTTTGGCGCCGTTACCGGGGATTGTAGTTTAAATTTATTCTTAGATTAGTTTCACTAATTCGGACTTTTTACCGCTTTATTTTCATTTTTAGTTTATTTCTGTTATTTTTAGTTTCTTTTTAGTTCATTCACTATTTGTCATGTTTTCTTCTTAGGTCTTGATACTCGACATTCGAGATGGCTGTGGTTGACTTCAACGCAATGTCCGTACGTGATTTCCTCATAAGGGAACAACTATTGATAGCTCAAGGAGTTGAAGAGGATGATATGCTAGTAGCAAATTTTATCATAGGAGAGCGACTACGAGATTTAAAAGCCAAATATGAAGTTAATGAAGCTATCCTGGATACATTACCTGCTTCATTATTTATCTCGCTCTCAACTAAATTTGATGTGCTTGATTTTCCATGTGAGGTATTTCTTTTACCAAGCGTAAATGACCATCAATTGAGGGAATCACCTCTACCGGGCTTTCAACAAACAGACCAAGAGGAAAATAATTGTCATGAAGATGCCACTGTCTCATTATCAACAATTCAGGATCTGGACATCAAGCTCAATGAAACCTCAATCAAAGAAGAAAATCATATGGAAATAGAGGAGTTGATCACAATAAGGGAAACAAAAACAGAGACATTGAAAGATGCAGACTGTACCATGCAATCCTCCAACTCCATTGACTGCGCAATAATTGATTTCGTCATTGGAACAGACGAGATGATTGAAGTTTATGTATTGAAGTTTGAATCAATTTGTGACATCAAGATACATGACATAGGCAAAGTGAGCTTTTGGAGTAGGAATGAAAATTGGTACAAGTTCAACCGACACAAGCAAAGAAGGTCATCAAAATACTTGTTTAAAATTCCTTGAACGACCAACACAATTTGCAAAAAGTCTAGCTCTAGACTATAAATTAAGCGCTTGTTGGGAGGCAACCCAACTTCTCAAACCCTTTTTCTTTATTTGCTTTATCTATTTTCTTTATCATTGTTTTGATGCTATACACTGCATTTTAGGATCACTTGCATGCTTAGAATTCATATTTTGACATGTTAGTGGCTTTGAAAACTTTATTGCTCCTATTCTTGCATGTTTTAGCATTTTTAGGATTTATTTGTTTTCTATTTGTTTTGTTGCTTTTTATCACAATCTTCCACTTGATCACCTAGCTTAGGACATGAACATGTTGGTTAGAAGTTGGTTGCATGCATTTGAAAGCATAAACGGGGTCTAAAATTGAAAAATAAAAAAATTACAAGTCACTGTCAAATTAAACCGTGCGGTCGCAAGGTCTTCTGCTGAAAGATTCGGCAGAATGTTTAAAATGCTGTTATTTTTCATTTTAACCACTTCAAAGCCGTTTTCTCCTCCCCCAAATCGCCCAACATTGAATCCTCAACTGTTCCCCTAAGTTTGCACACCATTATAACTCAAAATCATACCTTGCATTGCATCAAAATCATCCAAAGGTAAGAATTTTTCATCAATTTCCAAGATTATGCATAATTCTTGTGTTCTTCAAATTTTTGTGGAAATTGAATATTGTGGATTGATAGTGATATGCTTAGGCTAGAACTTGGGGTATTGAATTGTGTTTATTAGGTGAAAATTTTTGGCTTAATTCAAGTCTCCAATTCTATGATTCTCATTGATTTCTTTAAATGCATGCTAGGTCTTTGACTAAATGTTTCAATGAGGTTTTTGTTGAGTTTTTGAAATTCTTTTTGGATGATCACCTCCATTACATATTAAACATTATTTGTGCATCATCCATTCATTGTTTACACAGATTTATGGCATGAAACTCAACTTGAACATCATTGCACTACATGACACCTCATTGTAAGGCCATTGCAGGCACCACTGCACCAGTGCACCTATTTTCAGCTTCACTGTACTTACTTTGTCACATCTTTTCATGACACAAATGAACTTCAAACTTGCTGAACTTTTGATATGTTGTAGACCGAGTTATATACTTTCATATGCCCGGGAAATGTCTCGGGAAATTTTCACTTTTTCGAGGCGATGTCAAGGGCTGAAAATCAGTGGTCGACCACATTTCAAAAATTTCAAAAATTTTTCTAAGTCCTAGTTTGGGTGTGTTGTTTTGATTTTCTTTAGTTCCTATGTAATAATTATATTTATAATGATCATTAATGTTTATTTGCAAGGAACATATCATCATGGGACAATGCACGTCAAACATGAAAAATGAAGTAAGAGGTCATTTCATCCAAAAAAATATTCAAAGCTTCAAAATTGGGAACATCAACTCTCCAAACCCGGGAAGTACATTAACCCTCTTTGTTCTTTTTGTGTTTATTTTCTTTATTTGTTTTGAATACATTGAGGACAATGTATGATTCTATTTTGGGGGTGAGAATCTCATTCATATGCTTTCATATACACATTCATTCGATTTTGGGTAGAAAGATCATAAAAATTTGAAAAATTGAAAAAAATCATAAAAAGTGGAAAATTTGAAAATTTTTGCTGACTTATTTATTGCTTATGACATGATTTGGTTTGACTTTTGTGCTTTAGTTAGAAAATTGGACAACATGTGAACAAGATTTTTCTTAAACATTCATCCATGTAAGACTTTAATCAAATTGGAGCACATAGCCAATTTCAAATAATGACTTGTGTAAGGAGATGCTTGATATTTGTGGGGTAAACTTGTGCACTTTGAACATAGAACTGACTGTAAAATCCCAAACCTTTAGAAATTTAGATCCCGACATGAAATGTAGAACCAAACTGCTCTGCTCAAGAAGCAGTTTGGGGGTGGGAAGGTTAGATTGAGTGTGCATTGGTAGATTGAGGATTTGGACTTTTTAATTTTACATCTTTAGTGTAAGGGGTTTCAATCAACGGGTATAAACCATAAAAACCAGCATAAAAACAGAAAAATGCTGAAGGTCTTATTCCGCTCTTCAAATGCCTTTTTGACTCGAGCAAGTAAGTCTGAGGGGTTCTCTGAACCTGGTACCCTAAGCTCAACTGAGTTGGGAGCTGCCGACCTAAAGCTCGCTATAGGGGTCAACTAGAAAGCAAGTACGGAGAGTGGACCTACACATAAGACGTTAAAACATCTTTAACTTTTCTGTTTAAGCCTTTATGACTCGGGTAATTAAGTCTGAGGGGTTCTTCGAACCTGGTACCCTAAGCTCAACTGAGTTGGGAGCTGCCGACCTAAAGCTCGCTACAGGGGTCATATAGAAAGCAAGTATGAAAAGTATTGCACAAAGATGGTAAAAGACAAGGACATTAAAAGAAAAAGTCGTCCATATGAAAGAAAAATGGAATAAAATGGTATAAGCTTTGTTGATTGAAATTCCTAACACTTTGTTAATTTTTTTTGTCTGTCGTGCATACTTGTCTAGTCCTAATTGCCTTGTGTGGAAAAATGCAATTTAAACATGTTTAGAAACCACATCAATAGGAAACACCTTGGGATATGAGAGAAAAGCAGTAAGGTTGTGATCATCCATGAGAGGGTAAGGAAAATCAAAAGAAAATCATTGTTGACCACACGGGATTCGGGCTTACTCTTGCATAAAAAGTCACACATTGTCAAGTTTATTTTTGCATAAGTTTGCATCTGATTTTGGCTATTCACACACACACAATAACAATAAATGTATATCTCAATCTTTTATTATGTTACCAAATTTTATTTCATTATCTTTGTGTTAACTCAACTCTCGAATTATAAAAACACCCATAAAATCTATGAATATGTGATCAAGTTATTCAAGCATTAAACACAAAATAAAATTAACACATTCAACATATGTGCAAGACTTGGAATCTGAAATTAACAATAATTAACTAGGATCCATCGCTTTGTCCCAACTATTATTTAGTTGTTCATCACAAAATAATTAAGAACAAGGAAAATAAATAATGAAAATATGTGGAAGTTGTCAAATAAACAAGTAAAAAGGAATCTTACACTAAGAGTCGATTTCACCTTGTTGATCTTCTCAATTCCAACGCTTTTGCCTCCTTCCAATCTCCAAGAGAATTTCCCATTCAAAGCCTCCTTGTTGGTACAAGAAAAGTTTGGCAAAAGAAACCCCCCCCCCCCCCCCCCCCAAAAAAAAAAAAAAAAAAAAAAACTTGCTCTCTTTCATTAAAAACCAAGGAAGAAAATCGCAAAAATCACGCATTGGGCCTCACTTCGTGCTGGGCCGGATAAGTATGCGATCGGAGTTATAGGTTTGGTGGCCGTGTAGCCCACTTCAAACGAAATCTGTTGAATTTACCTTTGGACGTGCGGCCACCTGCTAGGGTTGGCAAGACTGTATAGTACAACTGTTCATCGCAATTTCTCATCTTTTCAACATGTGTAAGTAGGTCCATGCTCTTTAATTTCTCCTCAGTCCTTCATCTACTAATTGTTACAATTCAGGTACCAAACTCTTGAATGTCTTCGATTATTCTCTCCATCTTCAATTAATTGCAATTAGGTCCTCCTAATTCACTTTCTTGAGCTTAAATCCATATGTGAGTCTCGGTAGTCCTCATTTGCCTCTACTTTGTGCATTTTAGCCAAATTTTCAACCCAGTTCTCGTGATTTCCATAACTTATCTCATTTCCCCAGGTTTGGAATCTTTTCTGTAATATGAACAAATGAGAAGCAATTAAGTAGAATTTATTCAAGAATTACTGGAGATCATTCTAATTTAAATGCACAAATAAGTTTATAAAATAAACTTATCACATGCATCACGAGGTGGTTCGGGGTTGAAAACGAGTTTTAAAAATCAAAACAAGAAAAATTTAGGACTTATGGTGAGACTACCATGCGACCACATAGCTATCAACTCGCGCAATCACGCAAACTTTCCAATTTAAAATTTTGCTATAGAATTTTCCCATGCAATTGCCAAGTTTAAAACTGCACAATCCCGCAGGATATTTTCGAGAAATTTTGGCAGTTAAGTACAACAAAGTCTAATTTTTTTTTCAATCTCATTACACCCTGGAGCTTTACACCCCAATTTGGTCTAAATCACCCAAATTCTAATGTCACTCTCATTATCAATTATTTACACAGTGCATTGAGTTTTAAATCTAAACTCACAAATTGCAAATGGTCTATTGCAATGTTTATTTTTGGATTTTGCAACATTTAAAAAATGCAACAGGAATTTTTTCTCTATGGAATTACTGAGATTTATAACACTTGCCAAACGCTACAAAAGCCTTTTGGAAACATTTTTTGAACGTTGCAAAAGGATGTTTTTGTTGTAGTGGTAGTGAGGTACAACGTATCCGAGAAACATATATAATTTCATAAAAGATGAACAACTTTTTCCACTGCAATTCAATTTTTCAATATTCACATACACCTAATGCATCATAATATCATGACTTGAATTTTAAGAACATTGATTGATGGAGATTGGGCTAAGGATATAATTTGGATTGAATTGGTTGTAATTCTAGGTGAAAAACTTTTGATTAATTCAATGTCCCCAAATCTTGTGATTTCCCCTTATGTTCTCCAATGCACACAAGGTGTTTGATAGAATGGTTCAATAAATTCTTCTTCGGTTTTTTGCAATTTTTTTGAATGATCCTCTTTAATACATGTTATACATCAATTGTACATCAGTCATTCACGTTTTGCATTAGTTTGAGGCATACAAATCGATTTTGACATCATTGCACCTAATGCCTTATTGTATCCCTGCACCACTATAAAAAAAATTGCTTCATGTCATCTACTTTACACCACCTTTTCTAGATCCAAACGAACTCCAATTAAGCTGAATTTTGAATATGTTGTAGACTAGGTCAAATACTTTCATATACCCAGACATGTCTTGGAAAAATTTTACGTTTTCGAGGCGATGTCCGGTACTAAATAGCAGTGGTCACTCATATTTCAAAATTCTATTATTTTGCTATACTTTAGTTTGGGGAGTTTAGCTGGGTTATATAAATATCATACAAATTTTAATTGATTTCTAATACTTTTTTTTGTTTATTTGCATGAGTAGAACTACAAATTGAACAAAACAAAGCATGGAAAATGATAGGATCTTCCAGAAGACGTCGAAGTGAGAAGCCTCAAGTGATAACATCAAACCTCTAAATCCGGGAAGTACCTAACTCCACTTTTATGTACTATTTTTAGTTAGTATATCTATTTTTTCATACATCGAGGACAATACAATTTTCTAGTTTGGGGTTTATCTTATTCATTCATCTCATCATTCGTTATTCCCCTATGCATGCATTTGTTTCATTTTTTTTGGATATATATAGAAAATTGAAAAATATGAAAAATTTTGTTGATTTGTTTGATACCTATGATGTTGTTCTGATTGAATTGGTGGTTTAAATTAGATTTTTACATAGAATTTGAACTTGAGTTTATATACCCATGTTTGTCATGAAAAAGTTGAGCACATAGCCATGTCAAATTATTGCTTGTGTTGGGATGTGCTTGGCATATGTGATGCAATTTCATGCAACTTGAACTAGGAATGACTTAATCCCTAACCTTAGATTATTAGATCAATACCTAAAATTAGAACAAACCTGCTTAAAAAGGAGTTTAGAGGTGGAAATGTTAGTATAGGTATGTATGCATGGATAGGTTGAAGGTCTGAAGTTCTTGGTTTACCTTTCGTTGAAGGGGTTTTGGTCAATGAGTATATGCCACCACAAGCTAAAAAATAATGATATTAGTCATGTTCTTCTCTTTGTAGACTTTTTGCTCGAGCAAGCAAGCTTGTAAGGGCATTTAAAACTCGATACCCTAAATTCACCTGAGTTGAGAGATATCGGCCCAAAGCTCAAGACATGAGTCACTTAGAAAGCTTAAGGGAGAGAGAACTTACATGTAAGATACAAAACCATCTTTTGATTTTCTTTATAGTCTTTGTGACTAATGTAATTGAGTCTTTAAGGGTTCTCAGAACCTGGTGCCCTAAAGTCATCTGGCTTGGGAGTCATCGGCCTAAAGCTCGCTAAAGGGGTAACATAGAAAGCAAATGAGAAAAGTATTGCATAAAGATGAAAAAATAAATAAATAACATTCATTGTATAAACTTTTAGACTGTAACATTGGATACTGGGGGAGTGAAATTGGGAACTGTTTACCATCAGTTTGTTGTGCATGCTTGTATCTAATTCTGACTGCCTTGTGTGGAAAAATGTTTTATATAAATACTTAGAAGCCACATGAATGGAGGGAACCTTAGGATATTAGAGAAAAGAATAAGGTTGTGATCATCCATTAGAGTTATAAGGAAATCAAAAGAAATCATTGTTTGACTACATGGGATTTGAGTTTGCTTGTGCATGATAAGTCACACTATGTCAGGTATATTTTTATACGAGTATGCATTTGATTTTGGCTATTCATACAGACAATTGGAAAGTAAAGCATAGGATAAGTAGAAATAATTTTTATACTGTTCAGTTTTCTTTTCTAAATTGTATTTTTATTCGAACCTAAAGCAATATAGTAAGCAATTTGGCAATTTAAAAAAGTATTTGTTATTTAGTTTGTTTGGAAATGTTCTTTTTTTTGGGGTGGGGGGGTGGGGGGGGGAGTAGTTCTAGTTTGTTCGACAACGAACAATTATCCTAGTTTGGGGGTTTGATAAGGGTATTTTATACACTTATTTATCTTTCAAATCTAAGAAAATATATTTTCGTTCAAGAATAAGTCCTACCAAATTTATTGTTATTTTTCGTTCAAGAATGAAGTCTTGGTACAAGAAGATGCTTTGCTTTCGATTCTCACATTTCCGGGTTTTATTTACAATTTTTTATGTTGTTTTTCTTTCAAAGAATATGAGTGATACGTGTCGCAATGCACCAAAATAATAAATAAATCCTTACTCGTCAAATATTAATTAATAATGTAGTAGCGAGAGTAAGGGTCGATCCCACGAGGAACGGAAACTAATTTTAGTTGTTCGATCAATTAGAATGGAATGGGGGGTTTGTTGTTTGAAATTGCTTGAATAGAAAATATGCATAAAAATAAATAATTAAATATGACTAAAGAATTAATATGAGAAGAAATCTTGTTCTCGGGTTCGATTGTGCCCCCAATTAATTGTATACCTCTCCTTGTAACGAGTTTCTATCCCTAGTTCAATTATCAATCATAAATAATCAACAAGCTCTGATTATCTAAATTCTTCCTTATGTGTATTGATTCAAAACAAGCTCTTCGAACCAATTCTAGCCACGGACAATCCTAAACAAGCTCTTAGGATTTAATGCACGACTAATATGAAAATTTAGAAGAATAGATTGAATTGGATCGTTAATTACACAAGCTCGAATTAATCAATCAAAGTTGAATTATTACTAAACCTGCACGAGATTTATTTGCTACTAAAGTAAAAATTCAATGACAATTACGGATCAAGAATCTAAACATAGCATGTTCATGAATCCAAAGATCAATAATCCAATTGGCCAAATTAAACTATTAATCAAATAAACTCAATTGAACATTTAAAACATAATAATCCAACAATTGAAATAAAGGAATAAATTCACGCTACTAATTTGTAGGAAAAGAAAATAACATAATGAAGTTAACACAACTTCCCCTTTGAACAAGATATGAAATTTATCCTAGCATGGTTGTGGTAGATTCTTCAAGTTGCTTCATGAATTCCACCGTTATTGATATTCTTGCGCTTGAAAATCTCCCCAGAATGCTCTATATTTTTCTCTCAATCTTTCTCAATGTCCAGCCTCCTTTTTGTGGTGATTTTCCTCCTTTAATACTCCAAAAATCGTGCCCTAACTTTACCCCAAAGATATACCAAATATAGACCTTGAATCAGATAAGAAAATTCCTTGGAGAGCAAGTTACGGCTGTAACTTTCCTTATTACGGCCGTAATTGGGATTCTGAAAATTTCCGGAATTTGGAAGTTACGGCCGTAAATTTGTTATTTATGGCCGCAAGTGTATTTCTGCCGAGAAGCGTTTGTGCTCGATATTTTGGTCATAACTTTCTTTTCCGAAGTCCGATTATGGTGATTCAAGTTGCGTTGGAAATAAAACTCAAATGTCTACAATTCTCTGTGAAATAGATCTTCCCAAATTCGAAAGTCTTCTACGACAAAATCGAGCTTCAATCTATGACTAAAATTCATGATCATAATCCTTACAGGTTTTTGATTTCTAACTTCACCCCAAACCTTCTTTGACCATAATTTTTGCATCTAATCTTCTTCTCACATGCCATTATTGATTTGGAGCTCTTTGATTAAGTCCTTGAAGTTTACTTCTTGATTTTTGGTATTTCTTTGGTCCTGTTTCCTTCCTTTTTGTTCTTTGCGATCCTTTATAACACAATAAATGAAAATGCATTAAACGATACTTCAATAGGATCAAACTAATAACAAAATAAGATAATAAGTGAATTAAATATATGCTAATAAAGCACTTATCAATGAGTAGCTAGATTTTAATTCGGGATTAAGGACGTTGTAGATTTAATATTTCGCATTTTATTTCAATTCTCAAGTTGGGGTTATGTGCTGTATTGATTTTACTATTGCTCTTAGTGTACGAACTAATTGGTTACTAGTTCATTATTTGTGAATTATAACAACTTAAGAAGGAAGTTATATATTTAGACCACGTAGTAAAATCTGACAATTTCAACAAAAAGATAGAAATATGAATTTTTGGTTGCATGGGATCATTAATGAATTCCTATGAGATTTTATGCATTGAGCTATGGAATCATCTTGACACAACATAGAGATATGTAGTTGACGTAGTTAAATAGGACTAACTTGAACTCGAGAGAGGTAAATTCGATACGTGTGAATTCAATCAAATATAATTTTAGAAAACAACTTGATATGCGAAAGCAAACAAGAAAATTACTTCAAAATTGTTAGAAAAACCATCATTTTATTTTATTTTTCTTATGGTTAAAAGTATTTGCTTGTAGTTTAATTTTTTATTTCTTTTTTATTTGAATTGCTTATTTCTTGAAGTTATCCAATTTATTGCCGTTACCTAATTTTCTTGCTCTTTAAATTTCATAGTATAAATTTTGCCTTCTTTTAGAAACTTTAGACCAAAGTGAATTTATAACAAATAATCTACTCCTTGTGGGGATCGACAACTAGGACTTAAAAGTTCACGCTATTACTTGGTCACGATATCGTATACTTACGATATGAGGAATTGGACTACATAGAACAATTAGGACTGTGATTTAGATTAAGATTTTGAATGATCTTGTAATGAAATAACAAACCCTTATTCAAATATTAATTTGTTAGACAAAAGAAACTTTAACAAAATCACAGCAAAATAAAAAAAAATTGATGAAGTTGTAATCAACGACAAGAAGATATAAATAAGAATTTCTTAAAAATAGCTAAATCCCTCAAAAAATTTGTTTAAAAGTAAGTAAATAAATAAAAGAACTGAAGAAGAAAATGGATTAGAGAAAAATACTTAAATCCCTAGATGATGTCGTACTAGGATGGAAATAATGTTTGGATGTGGTGGCTGATGGTAGGAAGCATAATTGGGGGTGCCATTTTAATTCTATTTTTTGTTTCTTTTCTTACTTTTTTCTTTTTTTGATACTATTCATTCTCTATTTAATTATTTTGGTGGTGGAGAGTAGAGATCGGATAGGGATAGGTCGGGTAATTGGGAAAATGTATATTTTCTTTTGTAAACATGTTTTAAATTATTTTACTTGAGACTTTTTGGCACTTCTATAAAACTTAGAACTCTAGTTGTGACTATTTCAATTTTAGATTCGTACTTTCTTTTTCATTTGTTTATTTGAAGATGAGGGCAAATAACACGGTTTACAATGCTTTAATCTAGATAATAGACGATAAATGTTTATGTAAGAGTTCAAATGCTAAGAATGAAGTGACATGGACGATTTGTGTGACGTTGGTAAACAATAGAGATGTATTGCATCATTATCCAATTTTGGCGTAAAAAAAGGAATGAGACAAAAATAATCAACTCTGCAAGAAAAAGATTGAAATTAGGGTGTAAATGCTAAGTTTCAGACTGTATATTTGATTTTTGCAATGAGGGTAACCATTTGGACGTTTTGAACTATGTATCCAAATTATATTTTCCAAATTTGAAAAATAATGATTATACATTATACCTAACAACAATAAAATCCCAAAATCGTTCTTTCCAAAATTTCTATTATTTATTCAGCGTTTTGAGCAAGCCTGTTTTACAAGACTAGAATTCATTAGTCGTAATTTAAGTTTAACATTTATTTATTTAAGTGATAATTATATATTTAAGGCATATATATCATATCACGTTTGGCCGTTTATTCTTGTTGTTCGGCAACATCAAATCTCGATTCCACCAAAGGCAAATTATAAATTGTTGAACCAGAATGTAATACAAATACACTGCTAGTATATTCGTGAACCCGAACACAACTCAAACTCAAAATGGCGGGAACAAGAAGTGCAGACCGAAAATCTCGTTCAAATGAAGGGAAGAAGAACAAAAAAGAGGTGGCTACTTATATTATATAGAGTGATGACTATAACAGTGCAACATGTGTGATTTTTACAACTATGTGTCACTAGAGTTGCAAAAAACATGATAGTATACACTATGATATTTCATCTCAAAGAGTTGTATGATGAACAATCACGTAAGGAAAGATGTGAGAATTCAAATCAACTATATAAGTGAAAAATGATAGAGAAATCTTCAGTTAGTGTTCATGTACCGGAGATAGTTGGCTGCATTGAAAAATTAGGCCAATTGGGTTCAGTGATTAACCAAAAGCTAAGTGTTGACTTAGTTCTACAATCTCTTCCAAAAAGCTATTCACGGATCATTATGAACTTCAATATGAACAAGCTTGAATGAACTCACTGAGTTGCTTAACACGCTGAAGACAGAGGAGCCCTAAGTAAAAGCTACTGGTGGGGAAGTCTTAGCCATCCATTGCTCCAAAGGCACTAAGAGAAAGTCTAAAGGAAGCTTTGGGAAAGTATTCAAGAAGACTAAGACCAATAAAAAGAAATTAAAGGAAATCAATGACAAAACCAAGTTTGAGGAGTCGTGCTATCGTCATGGAATGAAAGGTCACTGGAAAGGGAACGAAGTGTTTACCTCACAGTTTTGAAGAGAGAGAAAAATTATGAAGCTTCCACTTCAGGTATTTTGTTAATGAGGTTAATATGTCCACTTCTTTAGACACACACACACACACACATATATATTAGCAGGGACTAAAGTGAAAAAGAACAATGCAAAAGAAAGAAGTTGACCTACGCATGGATATGAACATACTTTTTACTTTACCTTCTTGTTTAGTATTAGAATCATACAATTGCTATTTTATTCCCACTATTACTAAAAATATTATTTCTATTTTATGCTTGGACATGAATGGTTTTTCTATTAATGTCATGAACAATTGTTGTTACCTTTATTTTGATAAACTATTTTATGGTTATGGAAAATTACAAAAGAACATTTACATTTTAGATACTGAATCTTGTATTAAGAGCATAGAAAACATATGGCATAAAAGGATAATACAAATAACACATCTTTTACATTGTAGACTAAATCACATAAATGAAAAACATTTCCAAATTACATATTGATGTAGATTTGATATTAAATGATTTAAAATCACTTGACAAATACAATTCATGCCCGTTAGGCGGGATGACCAGGTCTCCATTTCCTAAAAAAAAGAAAGTTCTGTGTGATTAATACACCTAAGAAATAGTGATGTATATGGACCTGTGTCAATTACTATTAGTGGTGGTTTCTCTTAATTCATCATGTTTACTAACAACCATGCAAGATATGATTATGTATACTTGATGAAATTCAAGCAAGAAGCCCCTGAAAAGTTTAAGGAACTCAAGCTAGAACTAGAGAAATAATTAGTGAAGGTATTCTCACATTAAGATCGGATCAAGGTGTAGAATATCTAGAGGTAAGTTTTTAGATTATCTAAAGGAGAATAAGATTCTCTTGCAGTGGACTTTGATTTACACACCATTGCAAAACATTGTTTCTAAAGGAAAAATCTTACACTATAAGATATGGAACGATAAATGATGAGTCATCCAAACCTCCCGAAATCGTTTTGGGTGCACAGAATAACACGTACCCCACACTAAATCGTGTCTCATCAAAATTGGTTGACAAAACTCCATATAAATTATGGAGAGGTAGAAAGCCCTACATGTCTCATACGAAAGTTAGGGTTGTGACGCTAATGCAAAGTGCACTGAATCATATATGATAGAGTCTAAGTTTGATAAATGCTTATTCGTGGGATATCCAAGAGAGCAATTTGATATCAATTATATAATCTCACCGAGAAGAAGCTCTTCATCTCTAGACATGTTGTCTTCCTAGAAAAGTAGTTCATACAAGGAAAGGCAGTGAGAGCAAAATAAAATTTGAAAAAGTACAAAGATAAAAAAATCCAATTGACCATATAGATGAGCTCGAGACTGATCCCACACTAGCTAAGGGATAAACTTATGATTAGAAAGTAGATACTCCAGATGAAATGACAGCTCAACATAAATCTAATAGGATCATTCAACCTTCTAGAAGGAATGAATTCACGATTACTAATCAAGCATTACTAATCGCGGAAAGTGAGCCAACAAGTTATTTAGAAGCAAAGTCAAGTGCTGACTCAAGGAGATGGCAGGAAGCCATGAAATCCAAGATAAAATTGATATATGTAAATATGTTTAGGACCATGGTCGACCTATCTATTCACTCACCGCAAGTGCACGGGTAGTGCAAGTAATAAAGTGGACGTGAGTCCAAGTATCGATCTCACAGAGATTGTTGTAAATTGTATTTTAGCTGGAAATTTTGATTTTAAAAATTAAAATAATTATTAAACTAAAGAAAAATGAAATTTTGATTTTAAAACTTATGAAAATAAATGCGTTAGAATTATGAATCCATTTTAATCAACTCATCCATATTTTGACCAAATTATTTACATAAAATTCATAGGGTTTTGAATATCCGCGTTCCTAAAATTATTTAAGTCCCCTTTCGAGCGATGCATAAAAACCTTTACCTAAATGCAAATTGACTATATTTATATGACAATTAAACAATTAGAAAAGCATTAAAGGAAACATGAACACTCTTAAGGATAACACAAAGCATAGGGGTTTATTTCTATCCCCTATCGAATTTTGTGACAATTAAATAACATCTAATGAATTTCTACTATTTCTAACATAGAAAAACTTCAAAAAAATCACGCAAAAGTTGGTAAAACAATTGCATAATAATAAAAGCACTATTTTATTGTATCAAACCCATAAATTGTGTAAATTAAATAATAAGTCAAAATATGGAATCAATAATTAAAACTTCATCATAATTCTAACACAAGAATCTATCCTAGAAACATGATTAAAGATAATTGACAAGAAAAATGAATAGAAGTCAACCCGTTCATCTTCTTGATCCTTGTTCTTCAATTTTGAATTTGATCTTCAATGGATCCCCCAATAGTTGGATAGCATTTTGGCATCAAACAAGACAATTGGGAATCCCTAATTTCATGCCTTATGCCCTCTATTTATAGATTCTCCAGAAGTTTAGGTCAAAAATAAGAGAAATCCGCTGAAAATCACGCAAAAAGCCCAGCTGCGGCCCAGAATTTTAACTGTGCGACCGCGCAGTTCAAATAGTTGCGGTCGCATGTTTCTGTAGGTCTGTTTCAGTCGCCAAATTTTGAGTTCATGCGACCGCACAATTTAATGGCTTGCGACCGCGCGGGTTTTCGGAAAGATGCAATTTTTGTCTTTAATTTAGTTGAAGTTGGTCCCTGATCTTTTATTGCACAGCTGGTCCTCCAATTTTCGATTGTTGCAATTTAACCCCTGAATATCTGATTTTTTCCAAATTTGATTTCTTCTTCCATTTTTCTTACAATTGGCCTTTTGATTAACTGCATCAACTCTTGATTTGCACACTTTGACACTTTTATCATCAAATTGCTCGATTTTGGCTTCAATTCCATTGTTTTTCTCGACTTTGGGTTATTCCTAAAATATAAATAAATACAACTAAATAAATAGCAAATATTATTAAACAAACACATAAAATTCTAATTTCAGGATATAAATAAGTGTATAACATACAGTTATCAACACTCCCAAACTGGAACTATTGTTCGTCCTCGAACAAAAATAAAACTAAACTATAAAAATAAAAATGCAAATAAAAAAACTAAAATTTTTTGTTTTTGTTTTTGTCAACTTATTTACCATGCGCTTTAACAGTCCAAATTGATGATTCACTTTAGAGAAGAAATATGAACAACAAAAATTATTTTCATTCATCCGATGCTCAACTTCATTGTGTGTGTGAATAGCCAAAAATCAAATGCAAAATCATGTAAAAATATATTTGACACTATGTGAGTAGTCATGCAGAAATAAGCTCAAATCTCATGTGGTCAACAATGATTTTCTTTTAATTTTCATTACACTCTCATGGATGATCACAACTTTACTATTTTTCTCTCATATCCCGAGTTCTTTCCTATTGATTTGGTTTCTAAGCATGTATATATTGCATTTTTTTATGATTAGACAAGTATGCATGACAAATTAAGAATAATTAACAAAGCATTAAGGATTTCAATCAACAAGCTTATACCATTTTCATTTTATTTTTCTTTTATTTGGACGACTTTTTCTTTTAATGTCCTTATCTTTTACCATCTTTGTGCAATACTTTTTATACTTGCTTTCTATATGACCACTGTAGCAAGCTTTAGGACGGCAGCTCCCAACTCAGTTGAGCTTAGGGTACCAGATTCAGAAAACCCCTCAAACTTAATCACCCGAGTCATAAAGGCTTAAATAGAAAAGTTAAAGATGTTTTAGCGTCTTATGTGTAAGTCCACTCTCCCCTTGATTTCTAGTTGACCCCTCTACCGAGCTTTAGGTCGGCAGCTCCCAATTCAATTGAGTTTAGGGTACCAGGTTCAGAGAACCCCTCAAACTTACTTGCTCGAGTCAAAAAGGCATTTGAAGAGTAGAATAAGACCTTCAGCATTTTTCTATTTTTATGCTGGTTATGGTTTATACCCGTTGATCAAAACCCCATACACTAAAGATGCAAAATTAAAATTTTCAGATCCTCAATCCATCAATGCCTACTTATACTATCCTTTCCACCCCCAAACTGCTCCTTAAGCTGTTTTGTTCTACATTTCAGGTCGGGATATAATTTCTTAAAGTTTAGAATTTTTCAGTCAATTCTATGTTCAAAGTGCACAATTTTACCTCACAAGTATCAAGCATCTCCCTACACAAGTTATTATTCAAACACTAGTAGAAAAACGCGGGAAAAAAAGGGTTTAGGCGTCGGTTCTTCGAGAACCGACGCCTAAACCCTTTAATATATTTTTCAAAAATTCGCGCGATTTCATTCCCGACTGCGCATATCTCTCTCTCACTCTCTCTCAACACTTCAACATCGCGAAGCCATCACCACCGTGCCTCCACCAACACCACGACGCCACCAACACCGCGACGCCACCACGAACCCGCCTCCATCTTGTAAGAACTTTACTCTTATATGTGTGTGTGTGCGCGTGTATGTATATATAAGTAGATCTATATGTGTTTTTGTGTATATATATATATATATATATATGTGTGTGTGTGTGTGTGTGTGTGTGTGTGTGTATGTGCATATATATATATATATCAGTATGTGTATATATATGTATATATGTGTGTGTTTATATGTATATATATATATATATATATAAATGTGAATTATTATATATATATGTATATATATATTTGTATGTATAAAAATGTGAATTATTATATATATATGTATATATATATATATATTATAATTTTGGTATTGCAAATAGTTAATTGATATAATTTGAATTATTGGAATTATATTGAAATTATGCATGGAATGTTAGGTTATGAAATCATACTTTGAGCATTTTAGGAATTAAGAATTGATTTTGGATTAATTTTGGAGTGGTTGATGATGTTGAAGTTTGATTTATTGTGTTTGAGTAGTGAATATGTGGAGGTTGAACATTTTTCTTGTATTGTGGCATTTTGATTCCTCCTACAGGTTGGGTAAGTCCAACTTATAGGGGAGACTATGCCGAAATTACAGTAGGATTTTACAAATAAAAAATGAAGATAATAGTAATTATAGGTGATTTTCATTATCATAGAATTAACCATACTAAATAAATAACTAAACAAGATATACTAGTAAAATTATGAAGTATGAAAACACATATTTAAAATATATTACAAATCTTTGAATTATTTTCATATTCTATTTAGTGTGATTATTAATGTTAGTTTTCAATGTGAAAATTTCAGTGTCCTCAACAGCCCGGAGGTTCTGAGTGTGGCTACTACGTCATGAAAAATATGTATGAGATAGTCACTGAACACTTTCAGCGTCCGTCGTTGGAAAATGTATAAGTTATTGAACATGATAATTTTTAATTATGCCTTCATATTTTATTACAAAATAACTGATAATTCATTTTGATTATTTTTAGGCATTTAAAGAGTATTACTCAACGGAGGAAATTGCTGAAATTCAAAACTTATGGGCTAAATACTTCGTCGATAGGTGTGTGTAAATCGACGTGAATTCAAACTTCTATTTACTCAATTACATGTGACATTAATAATCTTGTAAATATAATTATTTCTCATTTATTTAACATTATTTTAATTATGTCGATTATATACATATTTGGTGATGTACATGTGGAAAATGTTCAGTCCACGTTTAGGTGATTGCGGTCATGACCTGCAGTGATCTGGATCATTGCAGGTGACATCTAGGTCATTGCAGGCCGTGACATCTAGTGGCCTGAGTCATTGCAGGTCATGACCTGCAGTGGCTTGGGTCATTGCAGGTGACGTCCAGGCTAATGCAGGCCATGGCCTGGGTCATTGCAGGCCATGACCTGTAGTGACCTGGGTCATTGCAGGCGACGTTCAGATCATTGCATGTCATGTCTAGGTCATTGTATTTTACTCTATAGGCAAATGAATTTCGTGCCCAAAAAAAAAATTGAAAACGCGTCGGTTTTATGGAAACCGACGCCTAAAAAAAAAAATTTTTTTCAACTTTACGCGTCGGTTTATAAACAACCGACGCGTAAAGATAGCCTTTACGCGTCGTTTTACAACCGACGCGTAAAGTCTTCACTTTACGCGTCTGCTTCATACGCGTCGCCTCAAAAACCGACGTCTATTCTCTTAAATAACCGACGCGAAAGAATGTTTCTGTACTAGTGAAAAGTGGCTATGTGCTCAAGTTTGGTTAAAGTCTTACATGGATAAATGTTAAGAAAAAATTTAGTTCGCATGTTGCCCAATTTTCTAACTGAAGTACAAAAATAAATTCAAATTATGTCATAAGCAATAAATAAATCAACAAAAAATTTCAAAATTTTCACTTTTTATGATTTTTAAAAGTTTTCAATTTTTTTTTTTTTTTTTTTAATTTTCTACCCAAAATCGAATGTATGTGTAAATAAAAGCACATGAATGAACTTCTCACTCCCAAACTAGAACTATGCGTTGTCCTCAATGTATTCAAAGTAAATAAGTAATAAACACAAAATAACAAAGAGGGTTTATGTATTTCTCGGGTTTGGAGAAATGGTGTTCCCAATTGAAGCTTTGATTTCAATGTTTGTTGGATGAAACGACAATTTTCTTTCTTATCCAAGTTTGGTCCCATGATGATATGCTCCTTGCAAATAAGAATTAATGATCATTAGAAACATAAATATCACATAGGAATTAAAGCAAATCAACACAACACACCCAAACTAAGACTTAGAAAAATTTTGAAATTTTTGAAAAGTGATCAACCACTGATCTTTAGCCCTTGACATCGCCAAGAAAAAATGAAAATTTCTCGAGACATGTTCCTGGAATATGAAAGTACATAACTTGGTCTACAATATGTCAAAAATTCATCACATTTGGAGTTCATTTGGATCATGAAAAGATGTGACAAAGTACGTGCAATGAGGCTGAAATTGTGGGCTGTGGTGCAATGGCGCCATCAATGGGCTTGCAATGAGGTGCAATGATGTTCAACTTGAATTCTATGCCTTAAATCAGTGTAAAATATGATTGAATGATGTACAAATAATGTATAATATGTGGTAAAGGAGATCATCCAAAAAGATATGCAAAAACTCAGCAACATCCTCATTGAAACATTTTATCAAATACCTTGCATGCATATGAAGAAATCAAGGAATTGTACAGATTTGGAATGTTGAATTGAGCCAAAAATTTTCACATATAAATTCACAATTCAATATCTCCAATTCACAATCCACAAATCACAAAAAATTATGAAGAACATCTATATTATGCATGATTATGTGAAATGGTGGAAAAGTACATACCTTTAAATGTTTTTGAAGTTAAGGCATGACTATGAGTTAAAATGATGTGCAACTATAGATGAATAATTGGGGACTTAATGTTGGATGATTTAGGGGAAGAAAAGATCGGTCTAAAGTGTTTAAAATCTTAATCTTAATCTTTATAATATATAAAAGTAAGGTAGTTTCTCTAAAAATAATTTTCCGCCCATTTTTCTATTTCTATAAATAGTAAGGTTCCATAGAATTTAACAGTGTGAATGCAAAGTGCATTAGTGTGAATGCAAAATTGATGTAGGTATATATATATATATATATATATAATGTAATGCAATATATATTTATTGCATATATAATGTAATGCAATAAATGCGTTCAGATTTATCCAGATTTTTCATTCACATTTGACCTACATCAATTTTATATATTATCGTAAATACTAAATAATGGTTGATATTTTTTAATCAATTTTAATTTTATTATTAACACTAAAACTAAATGAATTCAATTAATATTTTTAGTTATCAGTATTAAAATTATCATTTAATTATTTTATTTATTTATTTGTTGTTCTTAATATTATAAATTCTATGTATAGTCATCAATATAAAAATTGTGTTTTAATTATTAATTATCAAATCATTTGTTATCTTTAATATCAAAAATCATATTTTCAGAAATATATATGTAGTTGAAAAAATGCGCCGCTTATAAATAATTTATAGAAAAAGTTATTGAACGAAGACTAATATTGAATAACTAATGCTTTGGTTTCTTTTTAGTTAATAATATCAATAGAATGATATTTTAATAAAGTTTTAAAGATTATAGGGTATAAGATTATTTGTATAATCCTGTGATCGCCAACTTTAATTGGTTGTCATATCATGATAATTGCGAGATTTTCAAATTATTATTTTGACTAATTGACTTTGATTTTTTGAGAATTGTTTTTGTGAAATAGTGATTTTTTAGAATGTATAGTTAAAAAGTAGTATGAAAAATTGTAAAATATAATTTTTTAAAGAATGTGTGATTGAAAATGAATGTTCAGAAAAATTAATTCTTGAAAAATTAATTCCATATGAGTAAGTGATAAAGTATTATGTCTTTTTGATTAAACACTCGTGTCGCTTTTATGAATCGAGATGTATAGATGATTTCTTAGTAAATAAAGTTAAACATATTTACGATATACATTCGTTAAAATTTAATCACAACTAAAATTTTATGTTGCTTAATTTGCTACATTTATTTAAATATATGACCACATCTATTTAATTTGTAATATTAAAGTAAATATGAAATGAAATTTTTTTTAATAAATTTAAATATCAAATATTGTAATAAGATAGTTAGTACTAATTCTAATAGTACTATTCGGATAGTGATAAATTATTTGTGGTAATCTATAAATTATATTTTGAAAAGATTAATTACATTAATAATCATAAAAATTAAATAGTTATACAAATGAGTTATACAAATGAGTTATGCACATGGTCATTGAAGTATTTTAAGTAGTAAGTTATTTAAGTTTCTAAGTATTAAAATTGTGGCAACTTAGTAAAAAAAAAAAAAAAAATTGCCCCTATAATTTACATATAAATTTAAAAAAAAAAAATCAAACTTTTTAACAGCTCATTGTATCAAAATTTACTGTTACGAACTATATTAACTGAAATAATGAGTTTCAAATAGGTGCTTAAGTATACATTCTCCACAAAATCATTATTATTAAACTCATTTTGTAAATAATGAGGGTTCAAATAAGTACAAAATATGCTCATGAAAGAAAAATGTAATATATAAAGAGAGCACTTCCCAAAAATGTCTAAAACACATTTTCTAAAATGGTAATTAGTAGAAGTAATTCACTATTTATTATTCGTTTTGGACAAAATTCAGATTTAAATTAATCCAAATGAATGCAGATTTTTAAATAGCTGCAATTTTTAGTTCTTGATGTTTCTTGGTCCGCCTTTCCATCTTGAAAATCAATTACATTTTTTTTTTAAATTCGTAAAAATAAAAAAATAAAACTTTGTCAATATCACATAAATATTTTTATTTAAAAATAGAAAATGAAAGATAATGAATTAAGAACGTTTATCAATCTATTTTTCTTTTTCTTTTCATTTTCGTTTTAATAAGACTCTAAGTATATATCACAGATATATCTATTTTTTTTCTACTTATTACAAATCCATTTAAATGTAATTTTTCTTTCCATTTGAAGTTTTAAATCAAATTATAATATTTAAAAAAATTCCTGGAACGATAAACATACGAACCGTAAAAAAATTAAAATATAATTAAAGTATATGTAATGTACCTTTGTAATTAATTGTCTTCATTCATTTCTCATTTTTAATTAAATATTCATTTCACATGTTAAAATATAAATTTGATATATATAGGTAACAAATGACCGTGCATCGCACGGGTGTAACATTAGTATATATAATAATAAGATAGTTGGCCCAAGTTTTCCTGCCAAAACTCCTGACTTCATTTTTTTTCGATCAAAATATGGAATTTATTTATTTGATTTAAGATCATTAAATATCAATTATATCAGCACCATTGCATTGACACTCATTCCCCACTACACGAGAATCAGTGCATTCGTACTAACAAATTGTTTAATCAATTCTATAATACATTGATTCATTAGTTGGATCATTTTTATATGGATTTCAAAAACAAATTATGTAACATTCAAGAATGTAAAAAAAAATATATATATATACTTTTGTGAAATAGAATTTTTTTTTATCATTATTATATTTTGACATTACTAAAAATATCTACAAAAATATTATTTATAACGTTGAGCAACATTAAGGCAAGTAATAAAAAATATTGTTATTTTCCATAAACAAATTTAATACACGTGCAATTCATTTTCATGTATTGATTGATGTTCTGCACGATCTAATTGAAAAGTTTTAATATCCTAAATTTTAAGGATTGATATAATAAAGTCCAATAAAGAAATTATGTCTATTCATTCTTTGGGAAAACATTTTTTTTTCCTGTGATCATTTTTTGAATTATGTATGACATTCATTAATTCACATCTCATTTTTTTAAAATTCGTTTTTAACTATATTTTATTAATGAGGTATTCTATACTTGATTTAATAAAAAAAATAAAAATCTCTACTTTTTAACCATAAATTCTCATATAATATACATTTCTTTTTAATTGTTTTGTATACAATGACCATGAATCGTAATTGTTTAAAAATTATGAACCACGATTATTATTTTTAAAGAAATTTTTTAATTTACATTGAATTTTGCTATTGAATACTTTTTGTTTCTTCATATTCTTTCCCATAATATATGAATTTAATTATTGAATATATTTAGTTAGTTATTCATTAATTAATAATTATAATTTTTTTTTGTTCCGTGCAACGCACGGGTGTGAATACTTGTGGAAGAAATATGCTATATGTAACATTCTACCAGTTCTGTCCAGGAAAAGACCGTGCGAACGCATGATGTTAATGGACAGTGTTTTGTGCATTTTCATTTTTTCAGTTTTGGACCCCGTTTTCGACCACTAAATGCCTCCAAACGCACGCAACTAACTTTTAAATTATATGTTTATGCCTTAAGCTAGATGAAAAAGTTGAAAATTTTGATGAAAATCAACAAAATAAATAGAAAACACATAAATCCTAAAATGTTAAAACATGCAAAAATAGAATACTAGAATGACTTAAATTACATAACATAACAAATCAATGTATGCATTTTTAACACGCGAGTGCTCCTAAAATGCAATTTCAAGCAATAAAACAAATATGAAATAAATAACTCAAAAACATCTAAGTAAAGAAACTAAAGAAAATGTTTAAAATGTTGGGTTGGCTCCCAACAAGCGCTTTATTTAAAGTCTAGAGCTAGACTCTTTGGAAACATTTCAAGGTGGTTTTAGATTGGATGGTGAAGTCTCTTTAATACCTCTAAACTTGTACTCATACCTCTCCCAATATGTCAATTCCAACTCGACATCTATCCTGGAGCAATTTTCTAGTTCTGGTTCATGGACACTAAATTGCCTCATTGTGAAAGTCACCTCTTGATTTTCAGCCTGCAACAATACGTCTCCTTTTTTTACATCAATTAATGCTCGTGCAGTGGCTAGAAATGGCCAACCAAGTATCAAAGGTAAAATTTCATCTTCCTCCATATCTAAGCTAATAAAGTCAGCTGGGAATATGAATTTATGAACTTTTACCAAAATCTGAAGCAGAGTTCTCGAGCCTAAAGAAAGTTAAAAAATGAACTTGTGATATCTATACCTCTTTTAATTATCACATCAGCCATTAATAATTAAAATACTTTCTCCAAATTACATTAATAATTAAAATATGGACAAAAGAAACAAAAACCTACATCGAATATATGTAGAATTTCGCTCACCAGAGAAATATATGTAGAATTTTTAAGAAGCATTTGAAGCAAAACAAATATGACGAGTCCCTCATAATAACAAAATCTCTTACCACAAAAAAATAAAGAATGACATCAAGATATCCGTCAAACCAAAAGAAATAGGGGAATTTTGATACCCACTGACCATTTAATAATTTTAATTACAATTCATACCACTACACCATGCTGACTGAGATAATCATCATCCATCTCAACAACAAAATCAATTTGATAATAAAAATAATCCTAAAAATGAACATATGATCAAAACTGATACTTAAAAGTAAAGATCAAGAAATAGACTTGGTAAATTTTGTTAAAACAATAACTTAATACCATACCTAGACTTGGTTTTCATGTCACAATAGCAGGGGAGTGACCATGAAATTTTGAGTACTTGTCCAAAATCCATGCCATAGTTTGCACATTACAAAACCACTTCTGTTCTTCGGAATATATTTAAGATCCCTAAAGATAATAGAAATCATTAACCCGAGCATTGGTTCCCATATCTGGTGCTGGTACATCGTATTAACTCCCATCTGCAGAATCCAAAGAAAATGGGCTTGAAATAGTTGTACATTAGCCTCTGTTTGGTAAATGTTTGTTTATAAATAAAAAAATAAAATAACAATCAGCTCACCACCACCGAACACACCACCACCAAATCACCACCGCACATCGTCGCTACAACGTCCAAGAAGAGTTTGGAGACAGATATTTGAGTCAGAGAGGGAGGAGAGCGAGAGCTTTGACTCTCCAATTACGTTTACGCATAATAGGTTGAATACTGTTTGGTGACTCTTTCCAGATCCGTTGAGCTTCTTCTTCCTCATTTACCAGACTTAGAGAAAAATTAGATGACCAAGACCCAATCACACAGCTTGATTGTACAAAGTCTGCTTCAGGCAAAGTTTGGAGTCAGAAAGGTTAACGCCAGAGAGGGAAGAGTGGGGTAGATTTAGGGTTCTTTTCGAGCAGGTGCAAAAAAATTCAACAGGTTTTGAAAATGTATCTCCTAGATAATTTGAATTTGAACAGAGGCTTGATAATGGTGTGGCAATTTTTGACAATTTTGGTGGTTACAGTAAATACAGTAGACCTACACTTCCTGCTTTTGCTTCGGTTACACCAAACAAGTAAATTACTGTAATTTCACGCAACACTTCTTGCTTCTTTTTTTTTTTTTAAATTTTTTTTTCCTTTCCTCTTTTTGGGCAGGAAATTTTTTGACGACTTTCTTCTTTTTATATAATATAGATATAGATGATAGATAGATTAGGGAATCACCGAAGTCTACCCGATGGTGGGGATGTTAGAGATAAGATATCTGTTAGAATTATAAAATTATTATATTATTACCCACACGTTCCACCAATTATATACTTGTGTTTAGTGCTTTTCTGTCTTTGGCAGCTCGGTTGAATCTCTTCCACAGATTTTTGAATTGTCCCACTCAACCAGAAACGTCATTTTCCCACAACCACAAAAGTAAGTGAAACATCTATAAATGCATGCAACTTCGTACATCAACATAGTAAAAAAAATTAAAGTATGCAGATTTCAAGCAGTATAATATTCCCATTTTTTCTTTTGGCATTCATTTTAATTTCAGGAGCTTCTTCTGCTAATAGCAAAAATGATTTTCTCGAATGCCTTACTCTTGAGTATGGAAAATCCGACTCCAAAATGGATTCCATTTACACCCCAAAAAATGCATCATATTCCTCTGTTCTCCAATCTCTAATACGCAATCTAAGGCCGGCATCAAACTCTCCCCAGAGACCAGACGTGATCATTACACCGGAGCATGAATCCCAAATTCAGGCAGCAATTTATTGCTCAAAGAAAGCTGGGATTCAGCTAAAAGTCCGGAGTGGTGGACATGATTATGAAGGACTTTCTTACATTTCTAAAACTCCTTTTGTCATTGTGGATATGAGAAACATAAGATCAATATCCATCGACACAGAAAATAACACTGCGTGGGTTCAAACAGGTGCAACACTTGGTGAGCTTTATTATGCAATTGCTGAAAAAAGCAGGACTCTCGCTTTCACTGCCGGCGTTTGCCCTACAGTAGGTGTTGGAGGGCACTTCAGTGGAGGAGGATATGGCATGATTTCTCGTAGGCATGGCATTGCTGCAGACCACATCATAGATGCCAAACTAATAGATGCCAATGGTCGAATTCATGACCGAAAATCCATGGGAGAAGATCTCTTTTGGGCCATTAGAGGAGGTGGAGGAACCAGTTTCGGGATTCTGATTGCGTTTAAAGTGCAGTTAATTGTTATACCAGAAACTGTGACTGTTTTCAATGTTACAAGAACGTTAGAACAAAACGCAACCCAGATAGTACACAGATGGCAATATGTTGCTCACAATATTGATGAAAATCTTTTGTTAAGACTCTTTTTTAGAAGCATCAACTCTTCAGGAAAGAGGACAATAGCAGCATCTTTCACTTCTTTGTACCTGGGTCGGGTCGATGATCTCCTCCCAATAATGCAAGAGAAATTTCCAGAATTAGGTTTGGTGAAAGAAGATTGTACAGAAATGCCGTGGATAGAGTCCACACTCTTTTTTGCAGGTTTTCAGGGCCAATCACTCGACGTTTTGCTGAATAGAACTACAGATCCCACGCCGTTTTACAAAGGAAAATCCGACTATGTGGAGGAACCAATTCCAGAGAATGGTCTCAAAAGCATATGGAAGTTTCTACACAAAGAAGACGCACTTAGGGGTGAACTGCAATTCAGTCCATACGGAGGGAGATTAAATGACTTCTCAGAATCGGAAATTGCTTTCCCTCATCGAGCAGGCAACATTTTCATGATGTATTATTCTGTACTCTGGAGTGAAGAAGAGAATGCAGATTCAGAAAGGCATATAAACTGGATCCGGGGGATTTACAGTTTTACGGCTCGTTATGTTTCAAAATCTCCAAGAGCTGCATATTTCAATTACAGGGATTTAGATATTGGGATGAACAGTAATGAGGTTAATACGAGCTACAGACAAGCAAGTGTTTGGGGATTTAAGTATTTCAAGAATAATTTCCCAAGATTGGTTCATATCAAGAGTATGGTGGATCCAACTAATTTCTACAGGAATGAACAGAGTATTCCACCTGTCTCACCGTGTCTTTACTCTGTTTGTCATTCTAGTAATCTATTCCTTCCCCTCATCGAGCAGGCAACATTTTCATGATCCGAATGCAGATTCAGAAACGCATATAAAACAATTTCCAACTAATTTCTATTGGAATGAATTAAGTATTCCACCTGTATCACCGTGGTAAAAGAACCATATATATTGGCTTGTCATTATTTATTTACTTAGTGAAAATGATGTATCGTTACTAATTTATTATGTAAAACATCTTTATAATATAAAAATGTGGCACTTCCTTAAAACAATTGTTGGTCATTTTCCCGCACCATTTTTTGTTTTCATAAATAGTAAGTTCACTTAAAATTAAACATTAATTGTTAAATGAATGTAATTTAATACAAATACATTAATTTGTTTGATACATACATTTGCATACTCTAAATGCCATTTTTAACATGAACTCTTGCATTAGGTACACCTTCCAGAGCACAATTATGGTCTGCCTTCCACATTGGTTGTAGATATTAACCCTTAGTTATTTGTGCACCATTTCAATATCTGTATTTCCTTCTAGCATCTACACTTTTGCCGTTATTTAATCAAAGAGAATGGATTTATTTAATAATGAGACAAGTTTTATAGATTCAATAAATAAATTAGGAAAAGCAAGTACACAGTGTTGATTAAACTTCATAAACCGTGCAATTAAATATCAGAAATTATTTCCCAATAATGAAAACAAATTACAATTTATTTAGATTCATAAAAGCAAAAAATAATTAGACAGACAACATAACAGATACATTTATTTATATCATATAAAATAAGTAAATTTTTAAAACAATTGCGACATGATTATTCACTGATTTAGTTTTTTCTTTCTCAATTTATTTTTCTCTTTTTTTTAAATTCCATACTTTATATCAGAGATACATATATATACATACATAAATACATATATCAAATACTGTTTATGTGTAGTTTTTTATCTCTATTTTAAGCTTTCAAGTATTTTAAATTACATTATTTATACAAATCCCATGAAAATAAAAACTTACTAGTTGAATTGGATAAAAAAAAAAAGGCTGTCAGTGTATGTATACATTATCCTTTTTTGATGCTAAAAATATACAAGAAACAAAGGATACCTTCGACATCACGTCCAGCTCCTTTTTTTTGTTTTTTCTCCATGGTTGAATGTGTAGATCTGACCAAAACCTTGCTAATCAGTGGCATTCTTCGAGTTTTCCATCAGATCAAACGATCCAAATCATATTAACCAGATATGATTTAACATGAAATGAATGGAATAAAGTATACCAGAGTTTTGATCTTTGTTGAAGAAGTGGTCTAAAAGTTTTTGATTTTGGTTTTGTGTAACGTGAAAGATTTGTAACTAAATTTTGTGTTTATTTTCTTTTTATTTATTTACTTATTTTTATTTTAGAGTTTTCGAATGTGCATGTTATCCAATGGAAACCAATTTTAATATCGGTTTGATTTTCATTATTCCTAGCACATGGTTTTATCTCTTTTTTTAACCGCACATTTAACAATAATATAATATTACACAAAAATGCAAAAAAGATTCTTACTTTTTTACCACATATTCTATCAAAAATCACCACTCAAAATCATAAGTACTTTTTTTTTTAAACAACATCAAAAACACCCTTAATACTCATAATTGTCATATTTGTTGAAAGAAAGTGCACAAATTTCGACCAATGAATCTAAATCAATTTTGTAATTTAAAATTTGAAATGTTGTCTGTTTCATAATGGGTTATAAGTATGTTGAAGATTTGATTTATATATTACGAATTAATTTTTTCATCTCTTTAATTTTTAATGTAATTAAAATATGATTAAAAATGTAGAAAATAATAACTAGAAAATGATAAAATATTGAATAAAAATGAATTTCACCTTAACAAAATAAAAAAAATCACAATCTAATATTAGAATGTGCGTAGACAAACTTATATTTTTTAACAATTCTTTTTTGTACTTTTAGCACTACAGTACTTTAAAAAATGAATTCACAATAGTTGATTTATCGAATTAAGATATATTATCAATGTTATGCCATATGGAAAATTATCATCGACTATGAACTTTTTGCACCTTCGAACTATTTTGTCCAAAATACGCGATATGTAAATCATTGCAATACAAAGGTTTCCGGTTTGTACTCTCAATTCTTAGTTACAATTAATTACATGTTAAGCTATGAAGTCATTTGAGGACCAATGAAAGTTTTATCCAATATTGTTCGATGATACTAGATTAACCGAACCTCTATTTGTTTAATATTTTTCCGTATTTAAATTCTATTCGTAATGATATGTAGATTATTTTTTTATTTTAGTTCATATTTTTTGCACTAATCTATGTATATGTCTGACACCTCATCTAACCTTATCCTATTTATAAAAATTGATAATTTCATTTTGAATTTTTGAGAATTGATTTCGTAAAAAGTGATTTTTTTTTTTTAGAATGTGTAGTTAAAAATTAGTATAAAAATTGTAAATGTGAGATTGTGGGACTTGTGATTGAGAATGAATGTCCAAACAAATTGATTCTTGAAAAATCAATTTCAAATGGGTAAGTGATAGTGTATTATGTCTTGTGTGTTAAATATCCACGCCACTTTTATAAATTGAGATGCATAGATGATTTTTTGGTACATAAAGTTAAATATATTTACAATATACGTTTGGAATTTTTTTATTAAAATTAACATTTCATATTAATTGATTTGTTACATTCATTTAAATAAAGGATCACGTGTATTTAATTTGTAATGTTAAAATAAATATGAAATGAAATTAATTTGTGATTAGAGTAATTATATTGACACCACTAATTTTGTTAATGACACCACATTTTTCATATTTACTAAATTGATCATAAATAAATTGACTTAAATAACCCTCCCATTATATTAGTTTTTCTTCTTTTTTATTCTTGTGTACACCACAAAGGGTTTGAGTAAAATAACCCATCTTCAACAATTTTCTGTGATTTCGTGTTTTGCAGATTTTCGTGAACCTTTGCTGTCTTTCATTGCAACTGAGTTCCCATGGCTGACATTACTAAAGGACGCATGATAACTACTGTTTCTCTCTTGAACCTCGTTCTCTGTTTCCGTGTATGGCAATGGCAAAATATGAGAACCAATAAGTCAAAAAGAATTGTCTGGGGAACAAAAATTAATGAAATCCCATTACAGAGTGTTGGTGTTTGTGACAGAAGGGAGGAGTAAAAAATAAATGAAACCTAGTTCCTTTTGACTGATACACAATTCTCCACCACCGTAAAACTTACAAATCAATTTTATTTTATTTTAAATTTTACAATTGAAACCCAAATGTTCATGCTAATTAAACCAGAAGTAAGCAAGAAATCCATGGAGATTTGGTTGTGGTGTATGTAGTGTATAGTATTTTATTTTCATTTTATTTAGCAAATGTTATATTTGTAAAAAAGATGTGGTGTAATTATAAAATTTATGTTTTAGTTAGTTGTGTCAATATAAAGTGGTGTGGTTAACAAAATTAGTGGTATCAATATAATTATCCTTGTGATTATCTAGAAACTATATTTTGAAAAGATTAATTATGTCAATAATAATTAAATTTGAATAGTTATGCAAATTTTCTTCCTTCGTTTCTCATTTTTTTTGAAAATATTTATTTCATATATTAACATATAAATTCGATATATGTGAGTAAAAAAATAAAGATGCATCGCACGAGTATAACACTAGTACTAGCATACATGATATAATGAATAAGTACCGATTGATTATTTTGAAATCATTAATTAGCATTAATAATTCTGCACCATATGTTTGGATTTCATCATAATTCATAATGAAAAAAATGAAAGAAGCTTTAGATTCAAAAAAATTTGTGAAATATGAACATTTCCAAGATGCTATTTATAAAGTAAGATAATCTTTATTTTAAAAAATCAAACATTAGAAGTAAACTTTTATTTTAACATTTGTAAATGCAATATGGGTTTAACTCCGACATTTTGGAGTAAAATTAACTTTCTATTTGTATTATATGTACAAGGTTGTATTGAATAAATTGCAAGTTTATTAATATTCCGTATTTGTTTACGTTGCTTGATAAATAGCTAGTAATATTCCGTATTTGTTTATCATCCACTGGAAAGAGTTCAAAAGAAGAAAAAAAAGGATCATTCCCTATAGATTTGGATTGGGAACCGACTATTCATCGAAGAAATATTGACTAAGAGCTTAAAGAGGATGACAAATCCACGATGTAACCAAATGAAGTAGCAATGAAAGATTCTTTTGATTTCATTAACTACCCAACAATTGAATTTGTGATTACACTAAATAAGGGAGAAGAAGTCTACATAGTTGATTTCGAAACGTATAGAATATGAAAGTCTTATTACCCTGGAGGAATCAATGTTAAAATTTGGAGATTCAACGAAGAGTGGATCAAAGTCAAAAGAATAAAAATGAGCAAGGCATTGAAAGATTTTTTCAAAGTTCCATGATGTATATTGTGAGTTAAGCTAACGACATTAAAGAAGCACTTCTTGGGAGCCAACACAAGCTTTCTTCTCTCTTTTCAATTGCTTAGTTATTTAATCATAACTTTTTATTTCATCCTTAAAAAACTCTTGAATTGTTATCGTAGGTAATTAATCAACTCATGGTTCCTCAAGGTCATGATTCATTAAACTCCAGTTTGACCTCCATATCAACTCTACACCATGACAACGATAGCAATAAAGATATGTCTTCACTCAGGGAAGTTCCTTATCTCTATCTTTTCTTTAATATTGAGGACAATAAAGAAAAATTAGTTTATCCTTGTGTAAGTTAGATAGTGTTGCTGGCTATAATGCATATACTTTAGACAATATGTTAACTTATGAGTTGCGAATTAGTTATGTGCTTTAGTTGAGATTTTGGCAAACCAATGTAAAATAAGGCATTTTTGCACATGGATTAAGTAAAGCATTATACACTCATAAGTTGATTCACATATATTTTAGGTTGAATTAAAACATTTTTAATTTAGTTTGGATGTGGTTAAGTTGGTAGAAGAGATGATCTAGAATTGTGTTGATTCCATGTGTGGGAAGTTGTGTGTGGAGTTCTTAGCTGACAGATTGAAACTAGGTTATGATGAAATGCTAGTGATCTAATCCCCATTTTTATATTACTGCATCTCAACTCTCTTCGTAACCTTCTTGATTCGAGTGATTAAGTCCATTGGGGTATTTCAAAACTTGGTGCCCTATAATCATTGAATGGGGACTCATTGGCCTAAAATTCACTACTAGGGTTATCTAGAAAGATTAAGGAAGAGAGGTATTCTCGCTGAACCTATCTTGCATTAAAAAAAAAAAAAAAAAGAAGTTGATTGCATTTATTATACAGTTCTCTTCAGGGCCTAGTTAACATGAGTTATTAAGCCTGTAAGGGTATCTTAAAACGTGGTGCTTGTGGTCATCTGAATTGGGAGTCTTTTTCCTTAATTAATTAGAGTCATTGATTAATTAACCACATGATACATGATAGATAGCGAATCAATTAGGGGTATGAGTGCAACTTCACTGACCAGCCATGATTCCACCGAAGAATTAAACCACCGCTCTTTCCTTTTCACAAAGCTATTATCAAAACCCAAATTGTACTTGAAATCTCCAGCCCTCATACCGTGCATCCTAGTTTCGAAGAAAAAGACTAGGTTTGGGTAAAGACTCCTAATAATGTGATGGAGTGCTCTAATCATGCAGGGGTTCCCCCCTCCCTGCAAGTTCCAGAAAAGGCAAATTATTGGATCCGACGGTTTTGCCTAGCAGAACTCATCGATAAATCACTCGTATGCATGCCATACCCATGTAAACCATTAATGTCATACCTATCTCCATAATTGCCATAATATTCTTAAGAAAACGTCGTCCTCATTAACTTCGCGCGATACATTATATCCCTTCATTTCAAAGTGATATTTTATTAGCATATCATATTCATTAATTTTAGGACTATCATCTCATTTTGTTCCTAATATCTTCCTGCTTTTTGTTCACTATTAATGAAATCAAGAAAATAAGTTAGATCAACTAAAACTAATAAAATACAAAGAGAAAAAACAAAAAAGTTAAATAAAGCTAAAATTAACTAGAAATTAATGTAAATAACATAATACCCGACAACGACACTAAAAATTTGATCGCTAAATCTGTAGGTGTATGGTATTAGCCAAGTAATAAAATATGACAAAAATATCTTTCCCACAATGACCAAGTACTAATTTAGTTCCATTTATGTAAATCGCACAATAAGATTAGTAGAGATTGATAATATCTGCTTAAACTTATATCTAATTTAATTAACAAACCAAATTAATTAATGTGAAGACTATATGAATCTTAATGAATGGTAATCTCTAGGACTTCGAATGATGGCGTTAAAAAATATCGAGCGTAGGATTACTTGAATAAGCGGGGCGTTCAATTTCAAAGTTTTCAAAGAAATTGACATAAAATTTACACACGGGCTCAGATTTTGGCCCATAATATGTTTTTGGAATCGTCTCGACGAGCCGGACTAAACTAGCCACTTTGCCACTACTGATAATGGATATTGGGCTTTTGAAATCATCTATACAACTAAAAACAATAATTTACGTATTTATTGTCTATTTTCGTCATTTCCTTTTATTTCTCGTTTTAGGGTTAGGGTTTGATATTGAAGCGCATTGCTTTGCATTTTGAGTAGTTTTTTTTTTTTTTTTTTTGTATTAAACTTATTATTCTTGGAGTTTCTCCCAATTATGCAATTCGATTCAGTATTATTTTGAATCAACGATTTGAATTCTTGTTATCTTCTTTCATATATGTTTCAGCCTGCATCATTGAATCTCCCTGTGCTCATTAGTTTTTATATCAGTCACATAATTTTACAATATTTATTTGAATACGAAGATCAATGTTCCTAATTTATTTAATATTTTCTCTTAAGTAGAATTAAATAATCCTCACTATGATCCTACAACTTTATGAAGGATGCGAACATGTAAAGATGCATTAAATCACGAAAACATTAATTCAAATGGATCATGAAAGTATAACGGTATATCTTTATCCCCTATCGAACATAATAATGATTGTTATTACTTACTATAATTTATATTCATTTTCTCGAACGTAAATTGAAATCACATAATAATTTAATTAATGATCAAGTAATGGAAAAGACATCAAACTTCTAACAATCACTCAAAACTAAACACGTATATACCATGTATCAATGTCAATAAATTAATATTAAAATATCAAATCATAAGGCTCAATATTAGTTTAGCATCTATAAAATAGCCTAACTGATAAGGATAGAGATAAATCAGAAAACTGATGGCATTATCATATCTCATAGCCGTGTTCAGTGCTTAGATAGAACCTTATTCATTGTAATGTTAAGGACCCAGGTATCTTCACTATTCCTTACAAAATAGGTAAAGTAAGAGTTAATAAAGCGATGTTAGATCTAAGAGCTTCAATAAATATCATACCCCTATCTGTTTATTCATCTTTGAATATTGGTCCATTAAAAGAAACGAGTGTGATTTTTCAACTTGCTGATAGATATAATATAATATATATCCTGAAGGTGTCTTAGAAGATGTTTTAGTACAAGTAAATGAGTTGGTTTCTCCTGCTGCTGATTTTTATGTACTTAATATGGACGAAAATTCTTCTTCTAATTCTACACCAATTCTTTTAGGAAGACTATTTTTGAAAACATCCGGACAAAAATTGATGTGCATGATGGTACACTCACGATGGAATTTGATGATGAAAATATTAAGTTTAACATTTATGATGCCATAAATTATCCTAAAGATGTTAATTCTGTCTATTTTATTGATGTTGTTAATTGCTTAGCTCAGAATGTTTTCCAAGTTGGTGAAAATGATGGCCTGCAAGTTGACAATAACAAGCATCGCAAAGTTGATTGCTGTAACGCTCCAAATTCCGTAAAGCTCGGGACGTCACTTCTCCTTTAAATCTAATTTTATTGCGGAAAATAATTGAATTCGAAACATCATATTTATGTGAACAATTTCAACAGTAAATAAATTAAATTTGATAAATGCATAAAAACGTTGAAATCTTAACTTTCAAAGAAAGTAACGACAAATAATTAAATTGACGATGTTCTTGACTTTAAATATCATATTTAAAATAACGACATATAAATAAATTGACACTATTCATGAATCGTGACTTTAAAAAAAATATAGCTTCATTATTATTTGCCACCACAGCCCTTTCATTCGTCACCATCTCCGAAATCTGCAATTTGTAAGTTTAAAAATAGGGGTGAGCATTTCATAGAAATACTCAATAGGTTCAGCGCAAATTAAATAAACTGTTCAGTAAATAACACATATAATCATGCCACTTCATTCATAAATTCTCATTCTCATGCAATAAGCAATTGGATCTCATACATCATAAATTTTCATGCCCGAAGACATGTGGATCTGGGCCCGAAGGCAACTGGTCCATGCTCGAAGACATGTGGATCTAGGCCCGAAGGAAATTGGTCCATGCCCGAAGACATGTGGATCTAGGCCCGAAGGCAATTGGTCCATGCCCGAAGACATGTGGATCTAGGCCCGAAGGCAATTGGTCCATGCCCGAAGACATGTGGATCTGGCCCGAAGGCAATTAATTCTCATAAATTACGTAATCACATGCATAAATTTACAATACGGGTTTACTTAATATTGCGCAATTAGAATAAAAGATTTTTGAAGTAATGAACCTACCTTAAGATATTTCTGAACTTGCTTAAAAATGATTCTAGCTTTCTTGAAAATCCCGCGCCTCGTCTAGCCCTAAAATAAATAATTTTCCTATTAGAAAACTTGAAATTAAAATTTTGAAATATAAAAATAAATTTGAGGGTTAAATTGAAAGAATTTAAAAGTGTAAAACTCGAACTAAAATGGTAAAGTGTAAAGATTTGAGATCTTGTGCAAATAATTGAAATTAGGGAACCAATTTGCAGGGGCTGAATTAAAGGATTTTACAAAGGCTAGTACTAAAATGCAAATCTCAAAAATTAAAACAATAATATCATCACAACTCCCTCTCACTCCCCATTTTCGTTAACAGAGAGAGAGAGAGAGAGAGAGAGAGGTCGCGAAAGAGAGGACGCTGGTCCTCTCGTACAAGGCCAACCGCCGGCGGTGATGCCGGAGGTCGAGTGGTGCTACAAGGGGTGAAAATATGGTAGCAAGGGCAAGGTTTATGGGCGAATTGGGGCTGAACAACGAGGCTCGATTTCAAGCTTGGGGTGATGTTTTCCGGCAATATTTCGGTCCATACGAGGGTCGACGGTAGAGGTAAGGTTCTGTGCTTCTTCTATTTCTTGGTTTGGAGTTTGATTTTGGATGATTGATTGGGGAAATTTGAGGGCGATTGAGAAGTGGGCAGTAGCGATTGACGTGGTGTGGTGGTGGTCTTGGAGAGGCGGTGATGCATGTGGTGGCGTTGTGGTGGTTTGGGTTTGGCGATTGTTTTTGGTCACTTGGCAAGCAGTGTAATGGTCCAGTTTTGGTTGAGATGATGAAGGTTTGCTGCAGTTTGTAGGTTTGGATTTAAGCTGGGTAAAGGTTGGAGGTGGCCGAGAATGAGGTGTTTGAAATTAAACATTGCAGATTGTGGACTGGTTTGCAGTTGGTGATGATGATTCAATCTTCGAAGTGAAACAAGGGCAGGGGGTTGTGAATTTGGTTTTGCAGTATAATGATGAATTTGATTTCTCAAAATTTGATTTGTATGTGCTTTTGGCTGTGAAAGGGGTGATGGTGATTCGAGCGGTGAAGGGGTCTCGATCTCGAGTTGTGTGGTTATGTTTTCTGTTGAATTGATGTTGGTGATATGTGGTGATGGAGATCGATTGCAGATTGTGCAGTGGAGTTTGGTTGTTTTGGTTGTGAAGAAGGCAGAGGATAGGCGAGCGTCTTAGGTGGTGGTTCGATGAAATAGGCCGCTGGTTATGGAGGATGGCTGCCTTGAATATACTTTGAGAGAGAAGAAAGTATACCGTGCAAGAGGTTTGGGTGTCCTGAATGCAAGGGATAGGGATCCAATTAATAGTTGATTTAGGTGTTAAACATGGTAGTTTAGGTTAAATCTTGATTTATGGAAAATTGTGAGAATTTTGGAAGTGAATATGGTTGTGTAAGGAAATACTTGAAAAATAAGTTGTTGATTTAGTTGGGCCAAGAATTTATTGATTGGGTTGTTAAAAGGGCTTAAATGATCGGTAAAACATTTGGGCTCGAGATGTTGGATTGGATTAAAACAGTTGAAATTTGGGACTTAATATGATTAAAGCTTGGGCTTTTGAAAATAAACTGTGATATTGAAATATTTTTGATAAAAATTGAAATTTGACTAAGTATTTAAATAAATTTAATTTCACTTAATTGGCTAGACGAACACGCATTTAAAAATAAATGAATGAATGAGCAAAGCCCAAGCGACGCGTTTTTAAAATAAAAATATTTATTTGAATAAAATCACGAAAATTCTCGGTCGCTACAATTGCCACAGACATAAACCTTTCTATAAAGGTTGAAAATTTAAAGTTGTCGAAATTTTATAAACAGACTGTCACAAATAAGTTTGGACAGTAACCAGTTAACAGTAAAACGTTAAAATATGTTTTAGCGCAATACCAGATGAATCTTGCTAATGCAGATTCGTCTGGATAGTAAAACGGAAATGGACAGAATAAATTATGCAGAATTATAAATAGACAAGAACACAATAATTTGAGATTAACGTGGGAAAAACCTTTCAGGGAAAAACCCACGGCCCGCATCATGCGGACAAAAATCAATCACTATATAAGGAATGAGTTTATACAGATCAATCTAAACTATAGTATAAATCTACGCATAGACTTTATCAAACATCCAAGAAATAGATCACTCCCTGATCCTTCTATGGCATGTAATATGATCTAGCGTTCCACCACTCTTCTGTAGCTTTCTTTGAATCTGCAACACTTTTTCAGCAACCTCAAACTCCCATTCGAACACGATCCAAACCTCCCGTTTGATCTTCATTCTGAAATTCCTTCCTTCTTTAAGTGATTGAATCCTCCTCCCGGAGTACCGAAGTCACAACACAATTGAAGCCTTTAATATTTGTGCCCCACACGAAAATAGGCTTCGTGACTCTTTCTTGTAGTGGAAGTGAATTTGTGAAGCACCTCACTGATTTTTTGTTTTTTCACGTCTTAAGAAAAACATCCCGTTTTTCTTCTATTTAAAGTACAATTAGGTTACTTGAATTCCAAGTTTGCTTATTGCACAAAATCTCTAATACCTGCAAAATACAGTAGAGATAATTAGAAAAAGGTAAGATAATTATTCTTAAATAAATCTTACCATAAAATGAGATAATGATAAATCTTGAAAGATCTTACCATTTACCAATCAAGTGATAAACTTTGATACCAATCAACCATATTTTCGGCCCTATCAAGATTCTTCATGATCAAGATTTTCGACCAAATAATCTCACCATATGCAAAGATAAGATTGAAATATTCACGATCATAATAAGAAGAAACTTACCATATCTAAGGATAAGCTTGAGTGCCAAGGATAAACACAAAATATATCATCAAGAAATTTACCAATATCACAAGATATCAAGATCAGGATTTCGAGATTATGATCCTAATCAAATCAATATTTCTTGATCATTATTTTTCCAACAATAACATGATTTTCGAAAATAAGAGATATATTTTTCTCCAAAAAAAATATTTGCATAATTTAAATAAACTTAATAAATTACTAAATACACGTACATAGTAATTAAATTACGTTTACTTAAAATTACACATTTGTGGAAAAATAGGAAATGCCAATAATATAAAATTAACAATCTCCCCCTTTGGCTTTTTCTATTTTTCCAAAACCAATCATCTTTTCATAAACACAAGAAATCAACAAGCTCCCCCTATCAAAAATCTCTCCCTCAAGATATGCATCATGATAAACACAATCAACACATAGAGAGCATAAATCAAAAAGATGATATGACATGCAAATGCTACTCCCCCTTTTCGGAGAAAGAGGAGAAGCCATATGGTTCACAAAACCAGCACGCAAAATCGACAACCTAAAGTTGATCACAAGAACAATCATGTTAAAGGAAAACAGAAGAACAATGTTTCAAAATCATTGAAAATAAGCAGATGGAACTGGCGGGGTTGAGATCAGTCCTAGGTCTTCTTTTAATTCTTTGAGGCAGGGAGCTTATTGGCAGCAACTGTCCTCTTTTCCTTGGCTACCACAGGAGCCACATCTTTCGAAGACCCTCCAAGTAGCTGATCTAATGTGTCTTCAAGACGTTTGACACGCACACTGAGGTCAGATATGTCAGCCTTCAACCCAACATTCTCCGCTTCCACCTGGTCTATCCTGGCATCCTTACCAGCAGAGTCCTGATTCCCAGCAGTCTCTTCCACAACCTGTTTCCTGTGACCCGTCTATACCTCCGGAGTTTTTCTACGTCTGGACCTGTTTAGCACTTTGGGAGTGATCACAAGGTCATCCTCCAATGTCTGGATACCCTGATCACTCAGAAACTGTGTAATAATCCCAGGGTACACCAACAAATAAGTATTCCCCTGTCGAGGGCCACTCCCTGAGACCCTACCAATGATTGAATTCCAGATTCGTGCAGCAAGGTCAATATTACGTTTACTCCCTAGGAGAAACAAGGTTCTGGAAGATTCTCTCTTAAAACTTGAGTCATGGATGAGTTGGTCAAAATTTGCCTTCACAATTTTGTGAAGAATTTTGTATTTCTTGAACATCTCCAACCTAGGCAATTGTTTTAACCGCTTCACTAGCCACGTGATCTTACCCCCTGACAACTCCATCGTGATTTCATCATTAGTGGCTTCCATAGATTCATCCTCATCAGCCACATCCTCATTCAATCCTAACCACTTTCTAAGTTTCTTTGTAGAAATCTTAATCAATTGTCCCCTAACAAATAGTTAAGTAGTAAACAGATATTTTTTGGAGTTAAAACCAATAAGGATATTTGCATAAAATTCTTTAACCAAGGTCTCATTGATCTCCCCATCACATTCAGTCAACTTCTTCAACCCAAAGTGTGACACAATATCATCTACTTCAAAATCATCAAATTCGCCTACAGTCACTCTAGATTCATAATGCAGCCGTTTTCCCAAAATGTGCTTTTGGAAATCAGAGTATGCCTCAGACGACCAAAATTTAAAATTAAATGGGGTAAACATACCTCTAGCAGTCTGCATGGGGGTGCAGACGAATGAAGTTATGTCAATTTTGGATCTCACTAGACCCGCAGCTGTGTCACCCTTTTTCTTTTTCGAACTTACAGTGACTTCTGCCTTCTGTTTTCCCTTTCTGTCTGGGATTACAACCTCTTTCTCAGTCTCCTCTTCTGACTGATCAGACTCATCTACATCATCAGATTTCTCTGACTCTTCTGGTGGTGCTTCATCTCCAGATTCTTCTGCTTCCTTGTTTTCCTCAGATTTTTCATCCTCCCCAGACTCTTCCTGCTCCTCTGGTTTTTCCTTTTCATCACCAGATTCAGTTTCACCAGATTCATCTCCACCTTCTTCACCCCCAATTTTCGCATCTTTTGTACTTCTCATGGTTGCAAACTTTCTTGCTCCCTGCAGTTCACTACGAATATCTAAGGGAGAAATATGGCTGGACCCAAGATTACCTGATACGGGTGTTAGGTTTATGCCCATGGTAATTGGCGTGCCCCAACTTAATTAGGCCATAAGGAGAGTAGGTGTTGAAGTAGTACCAGCGGTAGAGAGTGAAGTCGGCGTTGGGCTGGTGCCAGACGTTGGTACAGGAACAATGGAGCCGCTTGGAGTTCCCATCTCCGATGGGTTTGGTTGAGATGATTCTTCATTGCCACTGCCGTCTCTGGTGACTCTCCTCCTTCCGGTTTGTTTGCTTCTGGCCATGTCTAGAATGGGTTTTGGATTTGAGAGAATAAGAGAGACGAAAGCTATGGTTTTCGATAAGAGAAATTTGTGGTTTTTGGAACTTGGGACGTGAGGTATATGAAGAAGTGTGAGGGTTTTTGGGTTTAAGAGGAATTCTCGTATAAAAGGAATTGGAGTTTATTGTGGTAACTGGAGAATCCTGATTCTTACTAACTTCTTTCCTTAAAAATAGATAAGCATAGAACAGAATATGTTGAAAATTAGGAAACAAATAAATTATCAAAATTGAGCTCCACAATCAACTACTTGTTCTGTAAGATTTGTACACATTAGCCCACGATATATTGCCTTAAGAAAAAGATTTTCAGAATAAAATCTAAAATTCATGAATAAGAAAAATCTAAATACATCTGGATACCTGAGACACGTCTGAGCACTTGTTGGCATCTGTTGGGTCAAATACATCTGGCAGTATACAATCCACCACGTACATAAATAAGTTGATTAATGTCCGTGTGTGATCCGAGCAACCCTTAGTCATCCACATACTGTCAAAAATCGTATGATTGCCCTGACTTATTGATTTGTCACCGTAGTGCACAATAAGACCGATCAATATCTATAAAGTACATTTTCTCAAATTCGGCTTGCCGACTTTTTCTATATTGTGGCAATGTCTTTTGGAGGTGGAAACGGCTTCACACAATCTCCAGAAGTTATCTTACAGTATGTTCCCCTTTAGATTAGAAGAAAGGGTATGAACTTGGCTTGGATTGGTAGATTCACACAATCCTCAGAAGTTATCTTACTAGGTTTTCCCCTTACTTCTATAATATTTTCCACATTTACCTTGATTCATCATATATTGAAGCTAAAGGGTATGAACTTGGCTTGGATAGGCAGTCTTCTTTTCCACTAGTCCTGCCCTTGGATAAGAATATGCGTGCAATGCTATAAGAAAGATTCATCTAGTACCAACCATATGACTTAGACAGCAGTGACTTATCCTTTGGATTGTCCAGATTTGAGTGCTAGTTAGATTCATCCAGAGACATGTTGACTGCTTTTAACCAGAAGTATTTGTCTCGTTATCAGCCACAAGCACTCAGATTTATCTACAAGCAAAAATATGATCTACTTAGTATAAGAATAGGATAACCTAAATACATGCAATAAAAAGAAGAGAAAAAAAACATTTTTTTTTAAAATATGCATGTTCTTATTCAGGAGACAGTGATACTCCAATTTGTTTCCTAAGGCTTTCAAATTTGACAGTATCGAGGGCCTTAGTGAACAAATCTTCCAGCTATAGACCAGTCTGTATGTGCTCCAGATTGATAATCTTTTGTTCCACCAATTCTCTGATGAAGTGGTGTCTGATGTCAATGTGTTTTGTTCTGTAATGCTGGACTGGATTCTTTGAGATATTAATGGCACTGGTGTTGTCACAATACATAGTAGCTTGTTCTGTAGAGATCCCATAGTCTTCCAACATTTGTTTCATCCAAAGTAGTTGTGTACAGCAACTGCCAGCTGCAATATACTCAGCTTCGGCTGTGGAAAGTCACACTGAATTTTGTTTTCTACTTAGCCAAGCCACCAAATTGTTCCCAATGTAGAAGCATCCTCCGGATGTACTCTTTCAATCATCCACATTCCCAGCCCAGTCTGCATCTGAAAAACTAGCAAGATGGGTAGTGGTATCTCTTGTAAACTAAATTCCATAGCTTAAAGTATCATTTACATATCTGATGATTCTTTTTACGGCGGCAACATGAGACTCCTTAGGTTTTGCCTGATATCTTGCACAAACTCCAACACTGAAGGATGTCTGGCCTACTGGCAGTAAGGTATAGAAAACTTCCAATCATACTTCTGTAGAGAGATAGATCTACATCCTTGCCACTGTCATCCTTTGAAAGTTTTAGAGTAGTTGCCATGGGAGTCCCATTCCTTTGCATCTTCAAGTCCAAATTTCTTCACTAGATTTTTAGCATATTTTGCTTAAGATATGAATATGCCCGATTCATCCTGTTATACCTACAAACCAAGAAAAAATGCTAGTTCACCAACCATACTCATTTCAAATTCTCTTTTCATTGTATTTATAAATTCATCAATTTTGGACTTAGATGTAGACCCAAATACTATGTCATCAACATATATCTGAGCAACAGTTAGTCCAGGATTTAGATTCTTAATAAAAAGAGTTTTATCAGTTCCTCCCCTTTTGTATCCGTTGCTTAGCAAGAATGATGTGAGTCTTTCATACCAAGCTCTGGGGGCTTGTTTCAACCCATATAACGCTTTTTTGAGTCTAAAAACATAGTCCGGGTCAGATGGATCTGTGAGTCCTTGGGGCTGCTCCACATAAGCTTCCTCATTAAGCACTCCATTCAGAAAGGCACTTTTGATATCCATCTAAAATAGTCTGAAATTAATATAGCAGGACACAGCTAGCAACAGCCTGATGGATTCCAGTCTAGCTGCTGGAGCAAATATTTCGTCAAAGTCTATCCCTTCAATCTGGGTATAGCCTTGAGCAACAAGTCTGACTTTATTTCTTACCACATTTCCTTGTTCATTTGATTTGTTCTTGAAGATCTATTTGGTTCCAATTACATTACCTTCTTTAGGACGTGGTACTAGCTCCCAGATGTTGTTTCTTTCAAATTGATTGAGTTCCTCCTGCATAGCCTATACCCAGTGTTCGTCTGTCAACGGTTCCTTGACATTTTTTGGCTCAATTTGAGACACGTGACAGATGTTTCCCATCTCGGCAGCAAATTTTCTTCTGGTCACATTTCTCTTAGACATATCAGTAAAAATGTTATCAAGTGGATGATCCTTTTGAATCCTAGGAGGTGGTAGTCTCGATGCTTCTGATTCTGCAATATCAGGTGTGTCAGGGAAGTCAGATTCGTCTCGATCTGCAGATATTACTGGGTGCCCAGACCCATCCTGATCGGATTCTTTAGTATCATTGAGACTTCCAGCTTGGTGTTGCTCTTCTTCTGACTTTTTAGTTCCAGCTTTTTTTTTTTGGTGGAATTTCCAGTTGATCACCGTCTGCTTCCTGCAAATTCGAGTTCAAGCAATTAGTGTCATCCACTTTCACATTAATTGACTCAAGAACAGTTTGGGTTCTTAGATTGTAAACTTTATAGGCCCTACTATTTTCAGCATAACCCAAAAATATTCCATCATCCGATTTTGAGTCAAATTTTCCTAGGTGTTCTCTATCTTTTAAAATATAGCATTTACTTCCAAAGGCATGAAAGTAATCAACCCTAGGTTTTCTACCCTTCCAAATTTCATATGCAGTTTGATTTGTTACTGATCTAAGCATGACTCTATTGACAATATAACAAGTAGTGTTTATGGCTTCCACCCAAAATTTCGTGGGCAATTTGTTGCTGTTTAGCATGACACGAGCCATCTCTTGTAGAGTCCTATTTTTTATTTCCACCACTCCATTCTGTTGAGGAGTCTTTGGGGATGAGTACACATGCTTGATCCTATATTGGATACAAAAATCAGCAAACTCGGAGTTTTCAAACTCTCTTCCATGATCACTTCTAATCTTTTTGACTATTACCTGTTCGTCTGCCTTTTTATTGCTCAATTTTTGAAAAAGATTAACAAAATTGTCAAAGGTACCATATTTATCACTAATAAATATGACCCAGGTGTATCTGGAGAAATCATCAACATACACACACACACACACACACACATAAATATACCTCTTGCCACCAATACTTTCCTTTTGGATGGGACCCATCAAATCCATGTGAATTAGTTCAAGTATATGAGAGGTATTAATAGATGTACCTGATTTTTGTTGACTTTTGATTTTCTTACCCTTTTGAAAATCACTACAGATTTCATCTGGAATATTTTTTTATGCTAGGAAAGCCTCTCATTCTCATAGCCTATAGCCTGGTCAGTTTCACGAGATCATGGTAGTTTAGATGCCCTAATCTGTTATGCCACCGTTTCTTATTTTTGGTTGAAACAGAATTGCAAGTTGTGTGACTTTCAAATGTATAGCATTTGTCTCTAGATCTAACTCCCTCAAATAAAACACTTTTTAACGGGTTAGACTTCTTGTCACAACTTAAAACCTTGCAATATTCTTTTGAAAATATGACTAGCAAGTTATCATCACACAGTTGTCCTACACTGATCAAATTTGGCTTAAGTCCTATAACATATAAGACATTTGTTAGTGTAGGCAATCCCTTGATGTTGATGATACCAGATTCATCTATCTTACCCTTTTGGCCATCACCAAACGTAACAGCACCTATTTCGCTTTTTTCAAAATGTGTTAGTAGAGAGAGATCATCTGTCATGTGTCTAGAACATCCACTATCAAAACACCATGTGTTAGGAATCAAAGCACTTAAAGATAATTGAACTACATAGGCATTAGTTCGAATTTTCTTTTCTTGTCTAGAAACAAGTCTTCTTTTGTGTGCATTGATTAATTTCAAGTACTCATGACACCTAAATACATCATGACCATATTAGCACAAAAATTACAGAATACCTAGAAAACTTATGTATCCTGCAGACTCTGTCGAGGTTGAAATTTCCTGCCGTTCTGATGGACAGACTCATCTGGCTTGTACAGATTCGAATGAAATTGTCTTCTTGTATAGTTCCTGGCTGGATGTGAGTTTTGAGTTCCAGCCGCATTGTATTGATGATGATGAGAGGTAGATGCATCTGTATAATTTCTATTTTGTTCCATGCATCTGTATCCAGATTCTCTTACAAAGTTTATTTTATGGTCATGATTTTTACCTTTGCCCTCATATCCAAGACCTGTTTTTAGGCTGACAGGTCTGCCACTGTTCAGGATTTCATCAAGCTGGACAGATCCAAGTGCCCTCTTCTTGATTTTTTCTTGTGCTTTAGTAAGTTCTGAACTTAACCTGCTTACCTCATTTTGTTCAACTTCTGAGAATGCAGATGCGTCCAGTTGTCGTTCCCTGTTATGCTCAGCGAAGGCCTACAATAGTTGGATCTTCTCTTCTGCATCTTGAAGTTCCTTTCTCAAGTGTTCAGTGTTTGGTCCAGATTCATCTGCATAAGAAGAGTGACTAGATTCAGTACCAGATAGCTGTAAAGCAGTAAGGGTAGTTACCTATTTTTCAGAATTGCTGTTGTTTGATTCAGATTCAGATTCATCTGAGTCTCCATCACTCCATGTAACATTCATGGTCTTCCTTCCCTTGGTCTTCTTTTGAATATTAGGACAATCAGCTGCAATGTGTCCATATCCTTCACATTCTCTGCATTGAATTTGACTCCTATGCTTTTTGTGGACCTTATTTTTCCTCCATTATTTTTGTGTTTTTTGATTCTGGCCTTGAAGATTTGTGGACCTTTCTTTTTGTTTGCCCTTGAGGAACCTTTTAAATTGTGTGGTGAGAAGTACGAAGTTTTCATCTTCATCTGTCTCGCCAGATTCGTCTGGATTGTCACTGTTTGACTTGAAAGCAATCCCTAGTGTTTTGTCTTTCTTTCTTCAGGCCAGATTTAACTCATAGGTGATCAATAACCCTACAAGTTCCTCAACTCGCATGGTTGAGAGATCCTTACTTTCTTCAATAGCTATCACTTTTGCATGGAACCTGTCTTGCAAAGATCTAAGGATTTTTTGTACAATCTGCTCATTTGAGTAGGTTTTCCCAAGAGCTTCAGCTGAGTTGGTGAGATCAGTCAATCTGGCGTAGAAGCTTTTGAAGTCTTCTTTCTCATCCATAGATAGTTGTTCAAACTCTAGAGTGATCATCTGCAGCTTGGAGGTTTTGACAGCATTGGTTCCTTCGTTTGCAACCCTCAAAGCATCCCATACTTCCTTCGCGGTTCTTAAGGAGGAGATGATTCTGAATTGACCTGGATCAACCAAAGAAACAATAGCGTTAAGTGCCTTAGAATTCCAATTTGCATTAGCTAATTCATCTGCAGTATAAGCACTTCTAGCTACAGCTGTAACAACACCTCCAGTAGTGACAGTGGGTGCTATGTAACCTTCAAGGACAGATGTCCACCAACGTTCATCAATAGATTGATTAAAAATTTCCATACGGATCTTCCAATATGCATAGTTACTACCAGTTAACAGAGGTGGCCTAAGAGATGCAGAATTTTCCATTTAGACAACCGGATCTCACTTTCTAGAAGTGAACCCACTCTGATACCAATTGAAAATTTAAAGTTGTCCAAATTTTATAAACAGACTGTCACAGATAAGTCTAGACAGTAACTAGTTAACAGTAAAATGTTAAGATATGTTTTAGCGCAATCCCAGATGAATCTTGCTAATGCAGATTCGTCTGGATAGTAAAACGGAAATGGACAGAATAAATTATGCAGAATTATAAATAGACAAGAACACAATAATTTGAGATTAACGTGGGAAAACACTTTCAGGGAAAAACCCACGGCCCGCATCATGCGGACAAAAATCAATCACTATATAAGGAATGAGTTTATACAGATCAATCTAAACTACAGTATAAATCTACGCATAGACTTTATCAAACATCCAAGAAGTAGATCACACCCTGATCCTTCTATGGCATGTAATATGATCTAGCGTTCCACCACTCTTCTGTAGCTTTCTTTGAATCTGCAACACTTTTTCAGCAACCTCAAACTCCCATTCGAACACGATCCAAACCTCCCGTTTGATCTTCATTATGAAATTCCTTCCTTCTCTAAGTGATTATGAAATCTCTAATACCTGCAAAATACAGTAGAGATAATTTGAAAAAGGTAAGATAATTATTCTTAAATAAATCTTACCATAAAATGAGATAATGATAAATTTTGAAAGATCTTACCATTTACCAATCAAGTGATAAACTTTGATACCAATCAACCATATTTTTGGCCCTATCAAGATTCTTCATGATCAAGATTTTCGACCAAATAATCTTACCATATGCAAAGATAAGATTGAAATATTCACGACCATAACAAGGAGAAACTTACCATATCTAAAGATAAGCTTGAGTGCCAAGGATAATCACAAAATATATATCATCAAGAAATTTACCAAAATCACAAGATATCAAGATAAAGATTTCGAGATTATGATCTTAATCAAATCAATATTTCTTGATCATTATTTTTTCAACAATAACATGATTTTGGAAAATAAGAGATATATTTTTCTCCAAAAAAAAATATTTGCATAATTTAAATAAACTTAATAAATTACTAAATACACGTATTTAGTAATTAAATTAAGTTTTCTTAAAATTACACATTTGTGGAAAAATAGGAAATGTCAATAATATAAAATTAACAAAGGTCACCAGATGGAGAATGTGACAAAATTGACCATTGGGAACCCAATTGATCCCGGTTGAAGAAAGAAAAAAATGAGTCTAGTCAAAGATGTAAAAGAAAAGCGCTTCCGGGAGGCAACCTGAGTTTTTCTTTAGTTTTAGCAATAAATTTTATTTTTATTTTTGTTTTTGTTTTTGTTTTCCTTTATTTACTATTATTTGTTTCATGATATCCATAATTTTTTTTTTGGAAGTGAAATTGACCTTATTTTGATTTTTGGGCAGGTATGAATTTTCATTAGGACGTGGGTACGCTCTATTAAGAAAACAATGGATGGAAAGAATCTTGAAATAAGGCGTGCCCACGCCTTATTCAAAGTGATTTTCGGGTTTAAACATAAGGTCTCTAAAAAAAAAAAATCTGAAAAAGAAGGAAAAACGGAACCCCAAACCCTACCTCATGCATCTCTCTCTCCTCCTCTCGCCCTCATCCACTTTCTACATCAACCTTTTGGAATTTCAACATCAACCACCATCGAGAGCATTATGGGCAGGGAGAAAAGCACTCGTTACACTTCAAGAAAATCTGTAAGGTCAACCTCCGGTGCAGAAACCCGAACAAGTTGGATGAGGTCCAGTCACTTCCAGGGGAGTCCTCTATTCCTATTATCTTCTAGTTTTCATAATTTATGATTTTGTTACATTGAGGACAATGTATGGATTAAGTGTGGGGGAGGGTTTTGATGTCTTTGTTTGGTTTGTGAAATTTGATTCATTTTAGTAAATTTTTTTAAAATTCTCTTCTTAATTTTGGATTTTGGCGTTGCTTATCCCTTTATGATCTGAATTATTGTGCATTATTGAGATGAATTGAGGAATAGTGGGGAATGACATGAGTTGTTTAATTTTTGTTTACTGCACTAGATTGATTGCTCTTGATGGTGGATTGAATTAAGGGTGTATGGGATTTGATGCACATTAACCCTATTTTGTGAGCTTTTTGAACCTCTTGAGCATTTACATTTAACACTACAACATGCTCTATTTCTTTTATTGTGTGATTGTCATGTATAGTTGATCTCTTCTAGAACTTGCTCTGTTATGCATGTTGAGATGCCTTTTGGTAATTGAATGCACTAAATGAGTAAGGGCACTTAGGTGAAGCCAAATTTAGCTTTATTAAAATACCTACCTTGAAATATATCCCTAGAAAGCCACTTTTGAGCCATAGCCTTTTTGTTGAAAATTAACCACAATACAAGCCATGAGAAATCCTATTCTTTGCTAATCTTCCATTCTATTGAACTTTGCATTGAAGGAATATATAAGCTTTTTCACTTGAACTTCAATTTATTTTGGTTGAGACTGAAAGACATTGAGAATCAAAGACCTATGATGTAAGTCTCCTCTCTCTTTTGAGAAGTGGTAATGTGAAAGAAATGTTAGGGATAAAGTGATCGAGTTGCAATTTATACCTAATCGAGTCAAACCAAAGTTGATATGATGTAACACCACCCCGATTAACCTAACTCCACTTCTTTCAGCATTAATCCTTGGTCACTAAATTTTGAGTTCGAAACCAGGACCGAGCAATGACCTATATCTCATAAATGGATGGGAGCAACACATATAAACCGTAATTCGTTAGCTTTTGAGCCTATGAGCTACTTTCACTATTTAAGCTCTTATATCTTTGATGTGTGTCCTGCATGGTTAGTTTGTTCTTGGATGTGCTCTCTTGTGCATGCCATTGTAGCTTCTTGACTCAAGTGCAAAATATAGCAAAGGCATTAGGTGAAACCCAATTTGACCTTCTAAAAGGGCCTACCATGATACATGTACTAGTATAAGCCCCTTTGATCCTTAGCCTGTCTTTGGAATTTTGGTGCCACGCTACAAGCCAAGGAACCCGCTCTTTCATGCTACCTCTATCTTGAACCCGCAAGAGAGGAATTTCAGAAGCTTGTATTGGTTGAGAAGTATGAGACAGACTAAGCTTCGAAAAGATGGTGATTTCACTATGTGCTAATCAAGGATAAAGGAAAACAAGCTGCAGTAAATTCATTTGAAAAAGAAAAAAAATTGTGTTCAAGCTACCGAATCAAGAAAATTCCACGGTGAAGAAAATAAACCCCCAAGTGCATAACAAGAATCAAGGGCTAAATCGATTGGATACTAGGAAATTCTGGAAAACCACATTGGAAGGTGGAGGAAGAGATTATCGTTTTTAACCAAATCGGCTTGTGAACTCTCCTCTCAACTTAGTCTAAATATTTTCCTTTTATCCTACCTGACCCGAAGCCCCGTTACAACCAAGTAAAGACCTTTACTTTGGACTTGTGTTATTGTTGGCTCCGGTCATGACATTTTAGCAGTCTGTGGTAATGAATTCTCCATGCAGTGAGTTGAGTGAAAATTCTCACCCTTATACACTTTCTGCAAAGAGAGAAATACCTAGTGAGGGTGTTAACTCCCATTACATATACTTATGAGTGGTTTGAATTGCTTGGTCTATATTCCGTGCCTTGGAGTTGATCGAAACTAACACCCGTGTTGTAATTCATTGATAGATACTCACGAGAGGTGAAAAGATATAAACTACATTGGGTATGATTTGATTTGATTGAAGTACATGAATTGTAAGTGAGCTCCTGTGAAGAAGTTTGCATAATTCATTCGATGAAAATAGCCAAAAATATATCCTTTTTATCCCACCTTACCCAAGCCCCATTACAACCGGTGTTAAGACCCTTACTTTGCATTCAAAACCATTGGTGGCTCCAATGTGATCTATTAGAAAGCCTATGGCAAGAATTTTCTATGCTTTGACTTGAGAGTACATATATACTTTACACCCTAAACACTTTTAGGGTATTGTATGAGCCTAATGTGAGGTTTTAAATCCCACCACATGTGGATTTTGAAAAAATTGTTGAAGTAACTAGTCTTGTTTGGATTGTGGATGGATAGGTGGAGATAGAAGAATGAATGATGATGAGAAAAATTGATAAACTTGATCTAGTTTTTGCTTGAGGGCAAGCATTGTCTAAGTGTGGGAGGATTTGATAGAGCGCGTAATTGCTATTTAATTTGTGATATTTCCTCTTACTCCATTGATTTTAAATGCTTAAATTGTGGATATTAATCATATTTTTTACTTTGTGGATAATGTGGAGAATTGAGATCAAATTGGACTAAATATCACAAATTGAAAAGAGGAAGTTGAAATATCAAAAGGTGCACAATCAGAGAAGGACTTTGCATAAGGCGTGAGCACGCCTTACTGTTTCAGGAAGATTTGACTTATATGGGCGATTTTTGGATGGAGAAAATATTACTATTGGACCCACAATTATTTTATAAAGGGATATGAATATTTAGAGAGATTATTTATGTAATTAATAGATTTTTATTATTTTAGAGAATAATTAGATTTTGATAAAAGGAAGGAAACTAGATCCTTCCTTATCTCTAGGAGTCTTTCCATACAAAGACTCTCGATCCCTTTTTCTTGTTCAGGGTCTTAGGTTTTCCACGATTCTCTTTTCTCTTAGTTTTATTTTTCCTTCTCAATTTTTATGGATAGCTAATTTATTATTCCAGTTCAAGGATATTCGAAATTTTGATTCACCAAGAATTGTGAGATCTAATTAATTTAATTGTTCTTTTATTTGTTTTCTACTTATATATCTTTTGTTTGCATTGAAGTTGTTGTTTTGATTGATTGATACAAAGTGCACGTTTTTTTAATTGTCAAAACGGTACTTAGTCAATTAGGAATCTAAATCCGTAATTGTTTTGGTTTTCTAATACAAGTGGCAAATAACATAATTGATTATAGACTGATTTTTTACTTGTGTTATGAAGAAATATAACCTAACTTAAATGAATCACACGTGTGAATTTGTTGGTTAGAATTGGTAGTCTTTCTAGAGGTTAATGCTATTGGTAAATTAAATTCTAAGATCGTATCTAGGGTTATTTATTGATTAAGAAAATAATGGACGAGCGTCTTTTGATTATCGAGATAGTAAGGAGAGATAGGTTGTTAGATTGTATCAATGACCATAACCAATTTAGAAAATGAGTAAAGGATTTTATTTTTGCATCCATGATCAATTCTATGAATCAATACTGAGATTATACCTTGAGCTGGATATTTATTTAATTTGATATTTTCATCATTTTAATTTCGCAATTGTTTATTTACAATTTGATTTTACATTCTAAATCCAAACCCCACCTTGTTTTTAATTTATTGTTTTACTTTTCTCGAAGAATTAAATCTAACCAATCCCTGTGGATTCGACCTTGCTCACCACTATTAATAATTATTTTTATAAGAGCAAGAAATTATTATTTGTTGGATTCAACACCCATCATCCTCCACCACATTGGCCCTAATCATGGCTACCTCCATGTCTTTATGATACTCCTCCACACTCCTAGAACTTTGTGTAAGCCCCTTAACCTTTGGTAAATATCCCTATGGTAGTGGCTTGGGACAAACCTCTCTCATTATGGTTTTCATCTCAAGCCATGTATCCACTGGCTTCTCACCATTTCTCCTTCGATCCTTCACCAATTGATCCCACCAGTTTATGGCATAGTCAGCGAACTCAACTACGACAAGCTTAAACTTCTTTTCCTCTGAATAGTTATGACACTCAAACATTTTCTCCCAATCTAAATAAGCCTCCGGGTCACTCCTCTCACTAAAAGGTCGTATGGTCAGTTTAATATTTCCGAGGTTACCATCCATTTCATCTCTATTCTCATGCCTCCTTATATGACCTCTTTCACGCCTATCACCCCTTTCACTCTTCTTCCCACACTATCCATTGAAGAATGCACACTTTCCCATCCACTATCATCCCTCTCTTCATCAAACCCGTATCCAACCCTATGATTGTTTCCCCTCCTAGCTCTAGGACCCATATGAGTTTGATCCCTACGCAACTGATTAATAGTTTCTTCCTGCCTATCCATTCAATTTATCAACTTATCAAAATGTTCATGCAAAGTTGTCATCACACCTACATCATTCCTATCCACCCTATTCATACCTTCTGGTCGCTTGTTGTGGCTCATTTATGAAGCTGCTGGCTCCCTTATGCCAATGCCCTCGTTGTCGTCAACCGATGAAGAAGATGAATCCCACCTGCTGGACATTGTTAGTTCTCAAAAAAATAATTAAGAATTTCATCACAAAATGTATCCCTCAAAAATCCCCTTTCAAGGACTCCAACACAATCCAAGAACTCAATTAAAGGTAGGGCAAGATATGACACAAATAAGAATAAGAAAATTTGAGAGTTCAGAATTCAGAATATTTGGGAAAAATATCAAATTTTCGGATTTTTTTTACTCGAAAATTCAACCACGATCGCAGCGAAGCAAACGAAATTGAATTTGGATAAGAATTCACTAAAATAAACAAGATTCCATTTTTGTTGGATTTTTGTATGGATCAGACTAAGAAAACTATGAAAAACACGAAGAGCAAGAAGCTTAAGAAAGTCAAGAGAATATCAAGAACTGAATTTAGATACAAGTTCTGATACTAAATGATGCTATACCACTCGGAAACGCGATGAAGAACGCGGTCAAATGACAGGAAAGATCTAAATTCAGCAACGAACACAAGAAACAAGAAACAAAATAACTGGAAAAAAATTTGATGATATGACCTTGACCCAACGATCACGACGCGAAGATTCAACGATGCGGATTGAATAACTAATGCTTTCGAAACACCACAATGACTTGTCAATTTTCTTGATAAGTTTCTAATTGGAACACCACAAATATTTCACAATATTTGATAAGTTCAGATTTGTTCTTGAAGAACACAAAAGGGAATCATCAACCTTTTCAAAGAGAAAAACTCTCAATCTGTTCAATAATCAAAGTTATCTAATTGTTCATGACGAAAAATATAACATAATATAGTCAAAAATACCTCAAACCTAGCCCTAGCCACAATTAGGGTTCAAAATAAGGAAATAATTAATTAAAAACGAAAAATAATCAAAATTTTCGAAAATCCGGAAAATTGAAGTTACGGACGTAAAATGTCAATTGCGGCTGTAAGTGACTCCCTGCTAATGAGTTACTGCCGTAACGAGCACTCTCACGGCCATAAGTATCAAATTGCTGAATTTCTTCAATTCTGCCCGAGAAGGAGTTACGGCCATGACCAACTGGGTTTACGACCGTGAATAGGCTTCTGAATTTCAAACTTTGATCATTTGATTCGGCTCGATCCCTTCGTCTTCTCGGCTCAACCCCAACATGGAATTTGCTCTGTTTCTCACGTAGATCACTGTCGTATTGCTAATAGCTCAACTTCTCTTTTCGACGCCTACTTTGGATCACATCACCACACCACACCTACTGAATTAGAAAAATATTATCAATTTGATCATTATAGTTTAATACCTGAAGATGAAGTGGATAATTTAGATATCTTACGATGGTTGAATTTAAATGAGCGCTCATACCCTGTATTATCTAAAATGGCATGAGATCTACTAACAGTTCCAGTCTCAACAGTAGCATCCGAGTCTACTTTTAGTGCAAGTAACAGGGTATTAGATGAAAGAAGATCTAGACTTGAAGAAAATATTTTTGAAGCTATCATTTACGTGAAATATTGGATATTTGCAGATCGAAGGATGCAAGTTAAAATTATTGATGATGTTGCTGAAGACTTCAAAAATCTTGTAGTTCCTGAAGAGTGAAGATTGATTAGGAAACAAATATATAATTTTTGAATAGCTAAATTATAGGTAAGTAGGTGTCAACCTAGTTGTGATGTACTAAAACTATAAATTATAGTAAAAGTAGGTGCCAACCTAGTTGGGATGTACTTAAGCTATAAATATTTAATAATAGTAATTAGAAATGCAATTAGCTGTTATTTGTTTATGTTATATTTAACTTTGCAAAGTTCTAAATAATTCATCTGTAACATTAAATTTGAATTCTATGTAAACATTTCTTGGTATAAATATGAATTTATCATTTTGTTCATTTCTTAGTTTACATTTAACAAATAAATAAATAAATAAATTTGCTATAAATATGAAAAATTCTATAGTTTTATAATTTTATTCATACAATCATATGGGCCAAACCAGAACGAGCCGCGACCCATAACCCGCATGGGCTCAACTTGGATATGCCAGGGGTGGGCCTGGATTGTAATTCAAAATTTGTGGGCCAACCCGGAACAGCCCCGTAACACGCAGCAAATGGGCTTTTTTCCACGCGAGCCATTACCGGGCTCATACGTTAGCGGGCCGACCCACCCGGACCACCCGGATTGACATCTCTGCAAACACCAAAACCCAACATATAGGACGTGGGATTTTAAACATTTTTGCAATGGCTGAATGCATGTGAGTTAGGTGGGATATAGGGGAAATGGCCAGCCCAATTTGTCATTTTATGAAAACGGCCGTTGACCAAATTTTTTTCACTTAATATAATAGTAATAAAAATAAATTTTGTTGTTTCCTAATATAACCTTCAGTTTCAATTTCAAAAAACGTCTCCCTTTTCAAATATCCAATTAGAATTACCCGACTCTAACTTACCCCTTCGAGCTATCCTCTTCTTTCCCGTGGTTTTCTTCTTCGACAAATCAATTTTTCAGCGCCATCCAACCTATTCGAATTGTCATTTTACCATTGATTTTGTATATCAGGTATTTCTTTTTTTGTCATAATTTTTAGCCTGAAATGCTTCGTTTGATTTAAGTGTTTGAATTCTCTCGATACATTTATGAATGAATATAAAGTTATTATCGATATTGTCAGTATTTAGTTTCAAAACCCTAATTGAACTCTTAGCTATTGGATTATTTAACTGATGATACGTTGATCATTGCGGAGTTTTCGACCCAGAGCCGTTTCGGATCACCTATTTTCTTCAAATTTTCAGAGTAATTTTAAAGTTTAAAGTTTTCAGGTAACTTCTTTTTTCTTAGCATTTCACGTTTGGATTTTTCCTAATGATTCTGAAATGTAATCTTTAATCATGGTTTTGAATATTTAGTTAGTGCGTGTATGAGATCACTTGAGTTTTGAACACGAGCATTGGTTAAAGAAGGTTAGAAGTTGAGGATTTTCAAGGTAATATTTGATCAAAGAAGTAACATTTTAATGTTCAAAGCCTCCAATAGGTTTTGAGGTAGAAACAACATTTTTTGTATTTCCTACTTTTGGAGAGGAAAATTTTAGTTGTAAAAAGGAGTCGAATTTGTGGAATTTATTGAGCATGAAATTGGAGCATCAGAAGCATTATTAGCTGAAGATGAATAGTAAATGCTAACTTAGAAATTGGGAACTTGGACAGCTGAGTTTTTTTTGTTTGTTATCATTTAATTAGTGACACAAGTTTGCAATTAATACTTTAATAGCAATATTTAATTTGTATGAATGGAAAGATTCCATTTTGCTATGGTGTTGATGGTGTAAGATATGAGTGGACAGATAAAGTCTACTTGACAATTTGAATAGTTCATTAACTTCCACATTTTCTTGTTATAATATTAAAAGTTCTTAATATTTGGTAGATTAACCTACCATCAGGGGGTTAACCTACCTCAATGTCGATTAACCTACCATCAGCAATTTGTAAATCGCCCTTTGATGGTAGGTTAACCTACCGAGAACCCTGAATTGGCAAAATGATTGGAATGATTTGGTGAGGTTATGTGGCTCGATTTTTTTACCTTCGGTTACTAGTTTTTGATATTGTTTCCTTCTCTTCCAATTAATATTTATGGGTGTAGCATTAAAATGATGTAGTAATTTATACCAAATCTCTGTTGATGATGCCATGAAAGAGAATATAATGAAGAGTTAACAGATGGTTTCTAAATCTAATTTGTGATTTTTGTTCACTATTTATTGGAATATGGTTTTTGCATTCATGGTTCTCTACGATGATGTGTTCTTAGTTTTTGTTTGTGAAGAGGTAGGTTAACCTACCCTAGAATCAAAAGGTAGGTTAACCTACCAGAGTAGGTTAACAGACCATCTGGTAGCTTAACCTACCAGATGGTAACCGACCATCTGGTAGGTTAACCTACCAGATGGAAGGTTAACTAACATTTTGTTGTTAGAACTTTTTTATGAACTCTGTATTGTTGTTTAATATTTTTCTGTGTTTCTTCTTTATTTTCTTGTCCATTTTCATCGCGTAATTAGCACACTCATTTGACTAAAATTATTTTATATTATGCAGGATGGAGTTTCAAGTAGACATCGATGATTGGTTTACAGGAAAATGTACGAACCTCTGTAACCTAGATGCTATAGATGAGGTTTATGGTGCACTGGATGCAAATCATCGACAAGTTTTCCGTTGCTCTTGTTTTCGAAAATTCTATCATATGAGAAAAATGCAATTATCTGGCCAACTCATCCATGGTCTAGCATTGAGAATCCTGAAGTCCGTGAATAAGAATGAACTATGGTTTGGAGTTGGGAATAAAAAGGCTGCAAGATTTTCATTCGACGAGTTCACTCTGATTACGGGGCTGAACCCCGAGGATGAAGCATTGTACAAAGATCAAATACCGGTGACCAATACACTGGCAGAGACATATTTTGATGGAGCTAATAAGATTATTCCCGCCTAGTTAAAACTTTCCTTTGACAATTGCGAAGAAATGGAAGACAAGTACAAATTGGGTTTGGTGTATGTCTATGAGTCAATTTTGAGATCCAAACACTACAAGACATCTATTGATATGCTTGTCTTGAATATAGTTGACGATAGGCATTTATTTAATCAATATCCATGGGGAAGAAGGTGCTATAATAGCACGATACATGATTTTTTTAGGAGTTGGGAGAAATTGCAACAAAACTCAAAGAGGGGGGGGGGGAAGCGTCTATAATTACTCTCTTGAGGGTTTTCCTTACGCACTGCAGGTAAATAGCAAACACTTGTAGTTCTTTATACTGTGCTTTATTTATAGATGTTAGAATGAATAAATGATCATGTCTATTTGTAGGTATGGACTTATGAGGCTTTCTCGGCCATTGGCAATGATTTTGCAACTAGGAAACGGGTGAATAAAGTTTCGAGGACGGAAAACTGGACGGCTACTGGTGTATTTGAACAAAATGAAATCAATTCAGTTTTAGACCATCCACATGTGAGTAACTGTTACATGGTTATTTTATTACCTTCACACAATAATGTAATTGGTATGTGATTATTAACTCTGTCAAATTTTTAGCTCGAAGTTTGTGTCAGACTAATGGCTACAGAGATTGAGAAGAAGCAATGGTACATGCAATTGTTTGAATCTTTTCCAAGACAAGTAGACCCAGTCCTTGATGCTTATATCCACGAGGATGGAGGTGATGTTATGGCTGATAATGAAGAAGGGGACGACAATGTGGATCTTCTCCAGGGAGATAGAGTCTCTCCTCTTTGACATGATGAAGATCCAGGCAATGGGAGAGATCAAATTTCTTCTCCAAGACAGGTATATATAACCTACCAAAGAGGTCGGTTAACCTACCGTTAACCTACCACTTTTGTATGTTCACGTACCCTCAAATTCAAAAGGTAGGTTAACCTACCATTAACCGACCACTTTTGTATGTTCACCTACCCTCAGATTCAAAAGATAGGTTAACCTACCAAAGCGGTCGGTTAACCTACCGTTAACCCACCACTTTTGTATGTTCACCTACCCTCAAATTCAAACCTCAAATTCAAACGTTAGGTTGACCTACTAAAGAGGTCGGTTAACCTACCATTAACTAACCACTTTGGTAGGTGTTAACGCACCCTCAAGTTAAAAGGTAGGTTAACCTACCAAAGAGGTAGGAGGTTAACCAACCCTCAAATTCAAAAAGTAGGTTAACCTACCATTAACCGACCACTTTGGTAGGTGTTAACCTACCCTCAAATTCAAAAGATAGGTTAACCTACCAAAGAGGTCGGAAGTTAACCTACCCTCAAATTCAAAAGGTAGGTTAACCTACCAAAGAGGTCGGTTAACCTACCGTTAACCGACCACTTTGGTAGGTGTTAACCTACCCTCAAATTCAAAAGGTAGGTTAACCTACCAAAGAGGTCGGAAGTTAACCTACCCTCAAATTCAAAAGGTAGGTTAACCTACCAAAGAGGTCGGTTAACCTACCATTAACCGACCACTTTGGTAGGTGTTAACCTACCCTCAAATTCAAATGGTAGGTTAACCTACCAAAGAGGTCGATTAACCTACCGTTAACCGACCACTTTGGTAAGTTAACCTAGACTTTGTTGTTCCTTTTGTGATTTTCTTTATTTCCTTGTCCATTTTCTTATTGAATTAGTGCTTACTTTTAATTATCTTATTTGCTTAGGTTCCATCTTCAACACCTGATGCTGCAAATGAAAATCTATAGGCTAGTCAGTCGGTTCCTCATGTACATTAGCCTTCTCATGATTTGGACTTCATATTGGAGGGCTTGAGGATGCACATAGACCAGATTGTTTCGCCTAGATTGTTCAATTATATAGATTAGATGGAAGAGTGATTGCTGTCAGATATACTATTAGTAAACAACAAAGTTAATAGCATGATGGAGTCGATGCAATGCTATAATGAAACTTATGCAAATTATCAGTACTGGGAGGATGGCCCCAATGACGGATGGGATGGAGGTGATGGATGTGAGGGAGAGGGAGGTGAGGGATACAAAGGAGGCAGGGGTAAGGGATACGGAGGAGACGGAGGTGGCAGCTGCTAGGGATATAGAGGAGGGGGAGGTGAGGGAGACGGAGGAGGCTGAGGTGAGGGATACGGAGGAGGTTGAGATTAGGGAGACAGAGGTGACAACTCTTAGGGATAGAGAGGACGCGGAGGTGAGGTAGACAGAGGAGGTCAGGGTGAGGGTTATGGAGGAGGCGGGTGTGAGGGAGATGGAGATAAGGGAGACAGAGGTGGTAGCTCCTAGGGATATAGAGGAGGCGGAGGTGAGGGAGACGGGGGAGGTAGAGGTGAGGGCTACGGAGGAGGCGGGTGTGAGGGAGACGTAGGAGGCGAGTGTGAGGGAGACAGAGGTGGTAGCTCCTAGGGATACAGAGGAGGTAGAGGTGAGGGAGACGTAGGTGACATCTCCTATGAATGATCTACCTACGAAACAGACGGGAAGAACATATTCACGTAATAAGAGAAGTCTAGCAAGTCAGATACCCGAAGCTGATGTGAGACCGATGGAAAAGCGACTTCCAAAAAGATCAAAGTACTTATCTTCTCCATTCACAACCGAGGAAAAGAAGAGAAATTTTTTGGATGGCTCTACATTTCTTCCCTTTCAGAAGATTGATCCAGTGAAGGATAAGACATTTGATACTTGGTATTCACATTTACACGATGGGTAAATATCCTATCTATATTTTTATCAATTCATTTTTTTACAATTTATGTTCTTTAGTTGATATTGTCATTTTTAGTGTTGCATACGAGTTATACTGGGTCAAAATAAATGACGCGAAGAAGTGGTGTAAGGATGTTATGGATTCAGGTGCCTGGATCGACTCCTATGTAAGTAAAACTTAAGGATTTGATCACGTGTTATATGTTTTTTTCTTAACTATTTGATAATAGGTTTTTTTGCCTTCAGCATGTTGATTTGACGATGTATTTGTTGCGGCTTCGGGCAAAGAACTACTCTAGTATCCAAGGTATAATATCGGATGGCTCCTTCGTAACTTAAAAGAGCTCAAAGTGCAACTATAGAATCTCATGGACAAAGGTTTTATTCAACCTAGTTTTTTTTTTTCCATAGGATGCTCAGGAGCTATACCTGAAGAAGAAAGATGGTTTTATGAGACTTTGCAAAATCGATTTTAGACATGGCAAAACCAGTTTTATGAAGTTGTGATGAGATGTTGAGATTAGAAGTGATATGATTTTATTGAGACTTTTATGAGAAGAATTATGAAATTTGAGATTTAAAGATTTGATTCTTAATTATTGGGAATTAAGGAATGGATATTGTGTTTGAGTAAGTGAATTATTCCTCTATTTTTAGAGAAATTTATAATGTTGTTTGGTCTTGTAACTAAGAAATTTTGGGAATTTGATTTGTGACATATATTTATAAGTATGACTAATGGGTGGTCATTTGAGCCAATTAATGTATTGAAGGAAGTGAGATATTGATATTGGAAACTATGATTTGAAATTGTTATGTTGAGGAATTAAGAATTGATTTTCTGGGATATCAAGGTATACATGAAGTTATGTGATGACTTGATGCGTATATTGGGAAATGTCAAGAAGATGAGTGAAGACAAATGTTATGGCATTAGTGGAAAGAATTTTAATTATTCTTAGGAACTTATTGATTATTAGTGAGAAATGATCACTTATATTGGAGAATATTATAAATTATGATGGTAAGTGATAATACTGTTGATTTATTTTGGAAGTTGATTGGTAGATGATATGTTAAAGATTTGGTTATTTACATGCAATATGATTATTTGGGAAAGTTAGTTATAATTATTGGGAGATGTTGAAAATATTTTATAGTGAGATGCCTTAAAGGAGTAACCATTTATTTGAAATGAGAATTTGGGGACATATGATTGAAGGTTTGGGATTATGTGAGATAATGATGATTGTCATAAGGTCATTTGAATACAAAAGGTACAAGAGATAATTATAAGGAATAATACGATTGCTCTTATGGTGAGAACTGAAGGTGACGATGTATTGAGATTATGAAATAAGTTGACTTTCCATGAATAAGTTATGCTATATTTGGTTTTAAGTGGAATTCGAATAAAGAGAAATCTCAGTCATGGAAAATAAATCAGGTTTCATCGTAAATTGAATGATTCACTGATGTACGTTAAGTTTTCATTGATGATACTAAAATATCATATGAGAGATTGTTGGATGAAATTGATAAAAGAAACTTTATCAGGTCCTAGATTTGTACAAGTATTGTAGAAGTAATGCATCTGATCGGAGTAAAGTTTATGATAGTACATACCATGAAATTGTGGAAATTATTATTGATGGTATCTTGATTCAAAAATAAGAAATGAAATTTTAGGCAATTGTCCTTGTGGATAGAATTTGTGGAAAATGAGAATAAGACTTCAGAATGATTACTTATTATGGAGTAGTGTGCAGAAGGAGTGACAATGACAGAATTTAAGATTTATAGAGATTGAGAGATTGGTATATATAAGATTTCCGTGATTTATTGATGTATGAATGTTCATGTGATATATATGATGGTTATTATACTTTGATCTCAAGGAGATTGATATGATTAAATGTTGAGGTCATAGGGTATGGTGACAAGTGGCATGTCACATGATTATCACAAGTTATGGTGAGTAGACAGTTAATGAAGGTCATGATTGTCCTATGGAAGAATAGTGTGATGATATGTTTGAACTAATCAATGGTTTGTTTATGACAAGATAGATGAATTTATTTAAAATTTTGGTGATGTAGTTGTGGTTACTCATTGTTGGTTGTGCATTAGATGTGAGTAGAGCATATTATTCATTTTGAGATCTCCATGGAATATACATAAATTTGGATTGGTTGAAATCTAAGATGATCATTAGTCTAACTTTTACTTATTGTGGAGTTGTATCTTTGGGTTGAGTAAACTTGATGAGGAATTCTATATGAATCACAAAAGTCTTATTCATTGGTGATAGGTTAATGATTTATTTATAAAATACTTGGTTAGAGTATTGTTGTTATGATGATTTTGAAAGCATGAATTCTTAAATTAGTACCTTGGCTTTAGTTTTAAGATGAGTGTATGATGCTGAATACTTGATTACAATATGTAAGTATGGGTTACAGGATTTAAGTTAATTCTTCGATTTTAAAAGAAATGTCAGCATGTTCAGAAAGGATTTCGTTTGTAAATCTTTCCAGAAAGATTCTGTCAAAGTTTTAGTATTTCTACTGTATATTTTGGTATGGACGTTAAGTTTCAATAATTCTGGATTATAAAGTTTTAATTTTGTCAATCTTGATTTTAGTTTTAAGAATGTGATCAATCAATATATATATTAAGGTTTAGACGTTAGAATAGATCCTATGAAAGGCTGGAAATGGAAAGTTAGTGAATGGATTCATAAGTGGGATAATGTTGGTTGATGATCTCCTACAACAATAGCTATTAAACTTCGATCCGTATTGAGTACCATACGATAGAAAATGTAGATTGCCGGTTCATTGGCATGAAGTAGGAGAAAGAAGATTATTGGGTCCAGTAATAGTACAGCAGACAACTGAAGTTGTTGAAATAATTCGTCAGGGAATGAAAATTGCACAGAGTTGACAGAAAAGCTATGTGGACAGAAGAAGGAAACCTTGGAATTCGTTGAAGGAGATGTGATCTTTTTGAAGGTAGCCCTTATGAAAAGAGTCATGAGGTTCGGGAAGAAAAGAAGGTAACATTAGTTAAAGTCTTTTGGAGGAATCATGCAGTGGAAGAGGCTACTTGGGAACGCGAAGATGAAATGCGTACTAAGTATCCACAAGTTTTGGTAAATTTTAATTTCGAGGACGAAATTTCTTTTAGGGGGTAAGGAATTGTAAGACCACTTTTCATTTTTCTTACAATTTTAAATTTCCACGTAATATTGTGGTGAATGTTATTATAAATTATAATTTTATGATCTTTAACATCTATAATTGGAATTATCTTGCAGTGGAAGGACTTGGACGCCGTCTCGATCAATGTACCAATTAAAATGTTTATAAATTGTTTACGTACAATTCTATGTCTAATTATTTATCTCAAATTGTTGCTTTCCAATTCTATTGTAATTGAGTAGTAAGTTGCCTAAATTGTATTAAATTGAAGTTGGGAAAAGTTTGGTGACACTTTGGAATTTTATTTGAAAGTTATGAGCCTACATTACTAATTTATGAGAGTTGAGGGACTAAATTGCAATTTAGCAAAAGTTAAACATTAAACCCTAACCTAACCCTCATTCTCACCCTCTCACTTACGATCTCTCACTCTCCGTCTCAACTCCCTCACGCTCTCTCTTGCTCTATCCGATCTCTCTCTCCCTCACGACCATGTCTCTCGTCGGGCGCATCGCCGGCCACCTCACTGCCGCCGAGTCACCACCGCGACACCACCACCATACCTTGGTGTAAGCCCCTCTTCTCCTTCCCTTCCTCGCCCGCAAACACCTACTCACACTGCCACACGGGTTTGCACACACACACCCGCTCACACACACAGAGATTTATATGCTGAATTTTATGTATAGGTTGATGTATAAATGGATTTAATGTAAGTATGTACGAATTTTCTCACATTTTCAGATTTTGGTTTTTGGTTGATTTTCGAATTTTACCTTAAATTAAGGATTTAATGATGGTTATGTGTGTGAGTATTGATGTATGGGAATGTGTATATGATTATGTATGTATAGGTGTATGTAAATATGTAGATTTTGGATTTTTATGTGGGAATATGTATAAATTCAGATTTTATGGTAAGTTTGAGTTTCGAAAATTATAAATTTGTTTAATTTAAGTTCATATTAAACTTTGGTAAGAAGTATAAAATTTTTGATTTGGGTAATGCATATACATACAAGTAAAATTCGGATTTTATAATGTTTAAATTGGTAAATTGATATTGGGTAAAGTTTGAGTTAAGTTAAATATTTTAGTTTGAGTTTGAATTTAAAAATGAGAGTCTCTAACGTGGATTGAAATTTATCTCTTATTTTCGAATATGGTTTTATGTGTTTTGGTCATTATGTAAAGTCACGCGTGGGTTAAATTGAAATTTTAATCTCGGTTAATGTTTGATTATTATTAAAATGAATAACGAATGTGTTTGTGAACAAAAAATTACATGTTTTGTCGAATGGTTTAAATCTTTTGATTTCGAGCATTGTATGGAAGTATTTAATATATCTTAATACCTTGTTTGGAATAAATGATCACAAGAATGAAAAGGGAAAGAAGACTTATTGTTTTAACTTGTTTAATGTAATGTTGAAAGAATGATGAATATACCAATTTGAACTGAAAGTATATTTTATGCAATGAATGAATATGACTAGTGTTGTTGGTACATTGACGGCACGGGCAGTCGAGGCTCCTCCACTTGCAAATCAAGAAAACGGTAAATTACTAAGGACTGCAAGTAAGTAAACTTCCCCCTACTTTCATCAAAGTTGAATGTTAATGTGGAATTAATGTGCTTAATTGACATTCGTGTTAATTACGGAATTTTAATGCTTTTGGTCTACCATATGCAATTATGTGTAGTTAAGGAGATGTTCAAGCATGCACGTTACATGTCATTGCATCATCAAGCATGCATTGGCATCGAAATGGGAAAGTCAAATGTTTTAATGAAAGGAATGTGTCAAAGTGCAATTTTTGTCAAAAATTGTGTATCCCAAGTTTTTGAAAGAATGGGTGTACTTCTATGTCATGAAAGATGCGAGTGGGAAATGGGGCGCGGGGGACCGGCGTACCCGAATGTAATGAGCCGCTTTGCGGTGGAATGAAGTGAATGAGCCGCTTTGCGGTGGAATGAATGTAATGAGCCGCTTTGCGGTGGGAAAGTGAATGTTAAACCGCTTTGCGGTGGAAATGCGCATGTTAATCTGGTTCCAAATAAGAATGGCCCACTGTTATCTGATTGACTAGAAGTTACATCAAGTGAGCTCACGATGGAATGAAGTGAAGTTTTGAAATGTTAAGTGAAAGTTCGAAAAGTTTGAAAGTTTTGGAAAGTAAAGTAAATGGGGATACATACATGGAATTTTTGAAAAAGCATTCATGTCATAAGCATGCATTCATGCATACAGTTTACTTACTGAGCTTTAGCTCACCCCAATCCCTCCCCAACATTTCAGGTGATGAAAGTTAGGTGATCCGAGGAGAGCACTCGGCAGCTGACTCAGGCTATACCCGCTTCAACCTTTTTAAAATAAAGTTAAATTAGAATTTATTTCAATTTCTCACTATTTATTCTTTAATTCATGTATTATTGAGGTTAAATCACCTCTTGTTTCATTTGCTAAGTTTATTTACTTGGAAATGTATCGTTGAGGAGTTTGGGACTTATTGAATGGTTTTGATGATTATGAGATTGAATGAGTTGAGATGTATGCTTTAAAAATGGTTTTGAAGTCCCTCTACAGGTTGGTTAAGTCCAATTTACAGAGGAGACTCTGTCGAAATTTCTGCTAAAATTACATCCGAGAAAAATGGAACGTTTAAATGTGTAAACGTTTTAAATTCCGCATGGTTTTAAATGATTTATTTCCGCATTAAAAAAAAAAAGGGAAGTTAACACCTAGGTTTGAGATTCTTGAACTTGGGGTGTTACAGCAGGCATATCTACTGTGGATGGTGATTTTACAATTGAAAGGGTCGAGAATACTGCAAAGCAAAGTACACAGTAAGTCTTTTGAGTATGATAAATATTGTGTCCTTATTGTTTTTTTTAATTTGCTACAAAAATATATTCATTCTTTATTATCTCATTAATTGCAGAGGAGATTGTGGTATTTTTACCATTAAATTTATTGAATTTTTAAGTGTTGGAGGGGAAGTTGATAAAGTCAGTAACCTATATATGCTCCAGTGGAGAAAGAAATTGGCGATTGACTTATACGGATTTGATTATGATCCTTAAATTTCTATAACTGACTATTTTTTGTATTTTTGTAAATTATAATATCTGTATATGATTTTTTTTTTTTTTTTTTTTTGTAAATGACTAAAATTTTTAAATTTATTGTTTGGGATTTTCATGACCTGTCCACTTGTATATATATTGGTTCTGGATACTGGTAGGTTTTTCAGCAGGTTAACCTACACATAAAAACTCTGGTCGGTTCAATGGTAGGTTAACCAACCATTAACCTACCCATTAATAGACATGGTCGGTTATGGGGTAGGTTAACCTACTATTAACAACTCAAGTCGGTTAAAGGGTAGGTTAACTGACCTTTAACCTACCCGTTAACAGACGTGGTCGGTTACGGGGTAGGTTAACCTCCTCATAAAAACTCAGGTCAGTTAAAGGGTAGGTTAACCAACCAGGTCGATTTATGAGGGTTTAAATGACTGAATAACCTAAACCCTAAACACTCAAAAACCAACTAGGTAGGTTAACGTACCCCTTAACCGACCACTTTGGTTAATAGGTAGGTTAACCTATCTCTTAACCGACTTGGTTAGTTAATGGCTGTGGTTAACCTACCTAGTCGGTTATCAACTTTTGAGGATCGATTTTAAGTTTGACGTGAACAACCGATTTCAGTAATCGAGGTCAAATTTTAGCAACTTTCTCAAATCTATTAAAACGTTCGATCAATTATTAAGATCATTAAGAGTGACGTGAACAATCGATTTTACCAATCGAAGTCCTAAGTCTGCATCTTTATCAAATCTATTAAAATGTTTGATCAATTATTAAGTTCATTAAGTGTGACGTGAATAATTGATTTTCCCAATATGGATCAACATTAGCAACTTTCTCAAATTTGTCGCTAACGTTTGATCAATTATTAAATTCATTAAGTGTGATGTGAACAATCAATTTTCCCAATCTGTATCAAAATTTAGCAACTTTCTCAAATTTGTCGCTATCATTTGATCAATTATTAAATTCATTAAGTGTGAAAATGGACAAATGATTTTACCAATCTGGATCAACATTTGCAACTTTCTCAAATTTATTAAAACGTTTGATCAATTATTAAGTTCTTTAACTGTGACGTGAACAATTGATTTTACTAATTGGGATCAAGTTCAGCAACTTTCTCGAATCTATCAAAACGTACGATCAATTAGATCATTAAGTTTGATGTGTTGAATTTATCAAATCTTTCTTTATTTTTAAATGACTAAAAAATTTGAATTTATTGTTTGGGATTTTCATGACATGTCCACTTGTATAGGTCTAATTTGATTTGTATATACTGGTAGGTTTTTTTGCAGGTTAACCTACTCATAACAGCTCAGGTCGGTTAAAGGGTAGTTTAACCGACCAGGTCAATTTTTGAGGGTTTAAACGACTGAATAACCTAAACCCTAAACCCTCAGAAATTGACTAGGTAGGTTAACCTACCCATTAACCGACGTGGTCGGTTACGACGTAGGTTAAACTACCCCTTACAACCACTTTGGTTAATAGGTAGGTTAACCTACCTCTTAACCGACCTGGTTAGTTATGGCTATGGTTAACCTACCTAGTCAAAATGTTTCAAACCCCAGCCTAGTCGGTTAACCGGTCAGTTAACCGACCAAGTTGGTTAGAGGTCGGTTAACCTATCTCTTAACCGACCAAATCAGTTCGGAGGTAGGTTAACCTACTACAGAACTGAATAGTTTGCATTTATGCCATTTGATCAGTATGGTAACTGATGAGTTCCGGAGTGGCTCAACGAGCGTTGACCCGTTGCACGTGCCCGTAGGACCAATAACGAGACAAAGAGCCAAAAGAATCAAGCAGGCAATGCAAGGATTCATGCAAGCGTGGATGGACGAGTGCTCGAGTGCAAAGACTTCATTTACGTTGCATGACAAAGTGGAAGAAGAACCAAAGTTGTTACTACGCATTTGGAATAAAGAACAACAAGAAATTAAGGCAGAAGCATTTGGTCCCTGTCTTTTAATTGCACAGCAAGTCCTCCAACTTCTGATTGTTGCAATTTAACCCTTGAACTTCTGATTTCTTCCAAATTCGATTTTTTCTTCAAATTAGCTATTTGATTGACTGCATCAATTCTTGAATTGCTCACTTTGATTCTTTTATCATCCAATTTGCTTGTTTTTGCTCCAATTCCATTATTTTCTCGACTTTGAGATTATTTATGAAATATAAACAAATAACACAAAATAAATAGCAAATATTCTAAAACAAACATATAAAGTCCTGCTTTTAGGATAGAAATAAGTGTATAAAATACACTTATCAACACCCCCAAACTAGAACTATTGTTCGTCCTCGAACAAAATAAAACTAAACTATAAATGTAAAACGGCAAAATAAAAAATTATGTTTTTGCTTTTGTCAACTTATTTACCATGCGCTTCAATAATCCAAATTGACGGTTCACTTTAGACAAAGAAATATGAACAACATAAAATATTTACATTCATCCGATGCTCAACTTCATTGTGTGTGTGTGAATAGCCAGAATCAGATGCAAACTTATGCAAAAATAAACTTGATAATGTGTGACTTTTTATGCAAGAGTAAGCCCGAATCTCGTGTGGTCAACAATGATTTTCTTTTGATTTTCCTTACCCCCTCATGAATCAGCACAACCTTACTGCTTTTCTCTCGTATCCCGAGGTCTTTCCTATTGATGTGGCTTCTAAACATGTATACATTGCATTTTTTCACACAAGGCAGTTAGGACTAGACAAGTATGCACGACAGACCAAGAATAATTAACAACATGTTAGGAATTTCAACCAACAAAGCTTATACCATTTTATTCTATTTTTCTTTCATATGGACGACATTTTCTTTTAATGTCCTTATCTTTTACCATCTTTGTGCAATAATTTTCATACTTGCTTTCTATATGACCCCTGTAGCGAGCTTTAGGTCGGTAGCTCCTAACTCAGTTGAGCTTAGGGTACCAGATTCAGAGAACCCCTCAGACTTAATTACCCGAGTCATAAAGGCATAAACAAAAAAGTTAAAGATGTTTTAACGTCTTATGTGTAAGTCCACTCTCCGTACTTGCTTTCTAGTTGACCCCTGTAGCGAGCTTTCAGATCGGTAACTCCCAAACCAGTTGGCTTTAGGGTACCAGGTCCAAAGAACCCCTCAGACTTACTTGCTCCAGTCAAAAAGGCATTTGAAGAGTAGAATAAGACCTTCAGCATTTTTCTGTTTTGATGCTGGTTATTATGGTTTATACCCGTTGATCGAAATCCCTTACACTAAAGATGTACAATTAAAAATTCCAAATCTTAAATCCATCAATGCATACTCATACTAACCTTCCCACCCCCAAACTGTTCTTGAGCAGTTTGGTTCTACATTTCAGGTCGGGATCTAAATTACTTAAGGTTTGGGATTTTTCAATCAATACTATGTTCAAAGTGCACAAGTTTACCCCACAAGTATCAAGCATCTCCCCACACAAGTCATTACTTGAAATTGGCTATGTGCTCCAATTTGATTAAAGTCTTACATGGATGAATGTTTAGAAAAAAATTAGTTCGCATGTTGTCCAATTTTCTAACTAAAGCACAAAAGTCAATTCAAATCATGTCATAAGCAATAAATAAGTTAACAAAATTTTTCAAAATTTTCACTTTTTATGATTTTTTTTCCACATTTTTCAATATATTTGAATTTTCTACCCAAAATCGAATGAATGTGTACATGAAGCACATGAATGAGATTCCCACCCCCAAACTAGAATCATACATTGTCCTCAATGTGTTCAAAACATATAAAGAAAATAAACACAGAAATAACAAAGGGGGTTAATGTACTTCCCGGGTTTAGAGAGTTGGTGTTCCCATTTTTGAAGCTATGACTCGAATGTTTGTTGGATGAAATGACCCCTTACTTCCTTTTCCATGTTTGACGTGAATTGTCCCATGATGATATGTTCCTTGCAAATAAACATTAATGATCATTAGAAATATAATTATTACATAGGAACTAAAGAAAATAAAAACAACACACCCAAACTAGGACTTAGAAAAATTTTGAGATTTTTGAAAAGTGGTTGACCCCTGATTTTCAACCCTTGACATCGCCTCGAAAAAGTGAAAATTTCCCGAGACATGTCCCGGGCATATGAAAGTACATAACTTGGTCTACAACATATCAAAAATTCATTAAGTTAGAAGTTCATTTGGGTCATGAAAAGATGTGACAAAGTAGGTGCAGTGAAGCTGAAAACAGGTGCATTGGTGCAGTGGTGCCTGCAATGGCCTTGCAATGAACTGCTTTGTAGTGCAAAGATGTTCATGTTGAGTTCTATGCCTTAAATCTTTGTAAACAATGAATGGATGATGCACAAATGGTGTTTAACATGTAGTGAGGGTGATCATCCAAAAAGATTTACCAAAACTCAATAAAAACCTCATTGAAACATTTTATCGAGCACCTTGAATGCATATGAAGAAATCAATGAAAATCATAGAGTTGGAGACTTGAATTAAGCCAAGAATTTTCACCTATTAAACACAATTCAATACCCCAAGTTCTATCCTAAGCCTATCACTATCAATCCACAATATTCAATTTCCACAAAAATTTGAAGAACACAAGAATTATGCATAATCTTGGAAATTGGTGAAAAATTCTTACCTTTGGATGATTTTGATGCAATGCAAGGAATGATTTTGAGTTATAATGATGTGCAAACTTAGGGGAACAGTTGGGGACTCAATGTGAGATGATTTGGGGGAGGAATTTCGGGTTTGAAGTGGTTAAAATGAAAGAAGAATGCATATTAAACAATCTGCCGGTTCTGCCCAATTTCAAACCGTGCGACCGCACGGTGTTGAAGGTAATGACTTGAAATTTTTCCAAATCTGAGTTTTGGACCCTGTTTTTGACCCCAAAATGCCTTCTAATGCTTGCAACTAACCTCCACGCTATATGCTCATGTCCTAAACTAGGTTCTCATGTTGAAAAATTGTGATGATAAACAACAACAAAAATTGAAATGCAATTAAAGCTAAAAATGTTAAAATATGCAAAATGGAATACTAGAATTACTTAAAACACATAACAACTCAATGCACGCATTCTAAACATACTAGTGATCCTAAAACGCAAGGTCAAGCATCTAAACAACTAGAAAGTAATAAAAGCAATCAAAAGCAATAAACAAAACAAATAAAGAAAAGAGTTTGAGAAATTGGGTTGCCTCCCAATAAGCGCTTCATTTATAGTCTAGAGCTAGACTTTATGGAAATTAATTCAAGGGCACCTAAAGAAAGCTTTGGATGCCTTTCCCATCTTCTTTCTTTTGGATTTGTTCCACTCCTCATTTGATCTCCAAGACTCGAAATTGCCCCTCTCCATATTATAGAACATGTCGTCATCTAATTCAAATTCAACTATGAAGACTTCCACCTCCTCATCGGGTTTAATTACAAACTCAATTACTTGGCAATCAACAAGGTCAAAACCATGTAAGTTGATTTCTTCCCCATTGATGTCCAAATCTCTATTTAGCTCCACTGTGATTGATTTTTTATCATCTTCAAGTGTTTCTTCAATAGTTGACTCATCTTTGGATTCAATGGCGGGTTTTTCGTCAAACTCCACGGGCATTGGCGAGTCTTTCTTATGAACTTTCTCGAGTGGATTATATCCCCACCTTTTAAATTCACTCCAATACATGGAGTCTCCTAGCACCATATCACCTTCGTCTATCTTGGCTAGCTTCTGATAGTATTTTGAAATTACCCTTTCACTCCAAAGTGGAGGACCATCTCCCACTAGAGCGATGTCCTCATCCCAATCATTCGGTACACACTCATCAAAGAGCATGTGACTTGCATCCGACATGTCAATTGCTTGTTGTCGACATTTCAAGTATTCTTTAAACACTAGGAGTTTTGGTGTGACCCAAATATTGCTCGCATCCAAGCACTGTCCATTACAATATATTTTGGAGCAAAATTCACAGTCTGGATATTCTCTAAACATGTCTTCATAGTCCATGTTGAAATCATTTATTGCAAGCCAATGGTAGATTCAAATATACCTCGCAAGAAAAACCAAACATGGGAAGGCTTAAAATTGTGGTGGATAATCCAAAGTAACAAAATAAAAATAAACTAAAAATAAAATAAAATAATAAAAAAAGTAAAAAGTCCGAATTAGTGAAAGTAATCTAAAAATAAATTTAAACTACAATCCCCGGCAACGGCGCCAAAAACTTGACGGCGCTCCGCAAGTGCACGGGTCGCGCAAGTAATAAAGTGGATTTTAAGTCCGAGTATCGTTCCCACAGAGATTGTTTTAAATCTTATTTTAGACTACTACCTTAACCGGAACTAGAGAAATTGTTTGAATTTGAGAATTTTGAATTAAAATTAAACTAGAAAGAATGAGGAAATTTGATTTAGAGAAAATATGAGAAAAACATGCTAGAATTGAGAATCCACATTTATTCCATTAATTACGCATTAAATTAAACATCTAACAATAATTCACGAGGTTTTGAAAATCCATATTCCTAATATTGTCAAGACTCCCTTTCGGACAAGAATCAACATCTATTTCTATACACAATCCGACTATATTTCTATGACGAATCTAAATGTATAGAAAGGCATTACAAATTTAGTGAATACGATAGCAGATAACACAAAGCATAGGGGTATATTTCTATCCCCTATCGGACTTTGTGGCAATTGATACAAGTCTAATGAAATCTCAATCTTTCGAACTTTAGAAATCACTACCTAAATTCATACAACTAGTGATCAAGTAATTGCATGATAAAAAAGTATAAATCAACTGTTCAAACCCATGAATTATGAAATTAAATGATAATCAATACATAAAATCCGGAAATAAATGCTTCATCACAATTCTAACATTCAAAATCTAGCCTAGATACATAATTGAATATAAATTACAAAAGGAATGGATAGATGTCACCCTATTCATGCCCTTGATCTTCGTTCTTCAATTATGTTCTTGGCGTGGCATGGATCCCTCGGCACTTCGACAGCGTTTTGGCCTCTCTTCAATGAATTGGGAACCCCTCATTTCGTGCCTTAGGTCTTGTATTTATAGATGTTCATGAGAATTAGGTTAATTGTGGAGGAAATTGCTGAATTCCGCGTAAAAAGCCCAGCTGAGGCCCAGTCGGGACTACCGTGCGACCGCACGGTTCAAAAACACGCGGTCGCATGACTCTGCAGGTAAACTTCAGTCGCCGAATTTTTTGACCGTGCGACCGCACGCCTTGTTCAACCGTGCGGCCGCACGGTTATAATTCCGGCTGCAATTTTTATCTTTTAAATTCTGCAACTTGGTCCCTGTCTTTTAATTGCACAGCAAGTCCTCCAACTTCTGATTGTTGCAATTTAACCCCTGAACTTCTGATTTCTTCCAAATTCGATTTTTTCTTCAAATTAGCTATTTGATTGACTGCATCAATTCTTGAATTGCTCACTTTGATTCTTTTATCATCCAATTTGCTTGTTTTTGCTCCAATTCCATATTTTCTCGACTTTGAGATTATTTTTGAAATATAAACAAATAACACAAAATAAATAGCAAATATTCTAAAACAAACATATAAAGTCCTGCTTTTAGGATAGAAATAAGTGTATAAAATACACTTATCAGAAGACTTACGACCGTAATCAAAGTCTCACGGCCGTAACCCGGGATTTTGTAACTTTTAATTTTTGTTCAGAAGGTAGCTTACGGCCGTAATATAAATAGTCACGGCCGTAACATATGTTTTCAATTTTTATCCGTAGCTTGCTTACGGCCGTAAGAGTATAAGTCACGGCCGTAACTTTGCGCCGTAATTAAAACCTAATTTTGGGCTTTTTAGTTTAGGTTGAATTCTAGTTTATTTTTAGTTGCTTTATTTTCTTTGCCTATATATATGGCTTTATTCAGCATTGTAAAACACAACTTTTTATCTTGAGATTAATGATATTGAAGGTGAGATATTCCCTTATATTTTCTTCGTGTTCTCGTCGAACAAATTGAACTTATCAAAGGATTTGACAACCTTTGTGGCGTTCCCTCTTTGTGGTTCTTATCTCCGCATCGTAACGGGTTTTGGGTTTAATATACCCATAGTTCTTGCATCGTGAGGACGGGGTTGCATTGTAACCGTCTATTATCTTGGATTTTAGAGCTTTCCGGCGTTTAATTCCGCGTGTTCTTGGTGATCCTCGTATCGGATCACATCATCTGGTATCAGAGCCTGTCTCTAAATCCAATTATTTAGTATTCCAGTTCCTTTTCTTTTATTTCCAGTTATTAATCATTAAAAAAAAAAAAAAGAAAAAAAAAATTTCATTCCAATTCCTATTTCTTGAAATTTCTCCAGAAAATTCAAGATTTGCCAATTTCTGTTTTCTTGTTCTTGATTATTCTTGTTGCATAGGATAAAAAAAAAATAATAATAATAAAAAATTCCGAAAATTACAAAAAAAAAAAAAAAAAAAAAAGAAAAGAGATCGTTGTTGATTTGAACAAGAAATCAAGAAAATAATCTTGGGCAAATCTTTCCAACAAATCCTTGTTTCCATAAAATTCCTTATTCTTGTTTCCATAAAACTTCTTCTTGCAATAAAATTCTTGTTTCCATAATTTCTTTCTTAAATTTCCTAATTCCAATATTTTCCATCAACTTTCCTTATTTGCACTTTGGGGTTTATTCCACAAGGACCAAATTCGTGACTAGTTTAGTGGGTTCTTTGAGAACGTGGGAAAAAAGGGAATAGAGAGGAAAAAGGTAGAGTGGTGGGAATAATAGAGGGAAAAAGCCAAATTGAGTGATACACGAGCGATAAAACACGTGAGGATCTTTATTTAATTTTTTTTTCTTTTCTTTATTACTAACCATGTCACAGAAAGAAGTTTCGTCGACGGAAAAGGATCTTCAAGATTTTAAAATGCTTGCAATGGTGGAGGAACGGTTTGCAAAATGGGAGGCGAGGTTGGATGCCAAGTTGGAAGCAAAATTTGGTCCACAATCCGGCGAGAATGTGGGAAGGGTAAATAATCCGGGGGAGACACGTGGTGCGGGAATTGCTCAACCACGTCAGGATCAACAACGCAATTTTCCTAATTTACAGAGACCACTAAGGTATGACTTCAACCCACAATTTAAAGCTAGGAATGAACGTGTTGAGGTTGTTGATAGTGATGAGGATAGTGGTGAATTGTCTATTACTAGTGTTGGTAGGAGACGAGATCGGGGAGAAAGACGTGATAGGGGATATAGGCGTGATCGTAGGGATGATGTCGATGGACATGTTGGTAACATTAAAATGTCCATTCCCTCGTTTCAGGGTAAGAGTAATCCGGACGTTTATTTTGAATGGGAAAAGAGGGTAGAATTATTTTTTGATTGTCATAATTATTCTGAAGCTAAAAAGGTTAAATTGGCAGTCGTAGAATTTACTGATTATGCTATAGTATGGTGGGATCAATTGGTTACTAGTAAAAGGAGAAATGGGGAGAGGCCAATTGAAACTTGGGATGAGTTGAAGGCCCTTATGAGAAAACGGTTTGTGCCTGGACATTACTATAGGGATCTCTACCAAAAACTACAAACCCTTTCCCAAGGTAGTAAGAGTGTGGAGGATTACCATAGTGAGATGGAGGTTGCCATGATTAGGGCAAATATAGAGGAAGACCCGGAGGCAACCATGGCTAGGTTTTTAAATGGTTTAAATCGAGATATTGCTAATGTTATTGAATTGCAGCATTATATCGATTTGGAGGAAATGCTTCACATGGCCATGAAGGTGGAGCGACAACTAAAAAGGAAGGGAACTTCAAAATTCTCTACAACTTCTAATTCTTTTGGTAAGTCTACATGGAGCGGGACTTCTAAAAATGAAGGGGTTGTGCAGAAAAATAAATTTGAGGCACCAAAGGGAAAAGTAGAGCCACCCAACAAAGGTAAAATTGCTTCTGATTCTCAAACTCCTAGGACTAGAGATATTCGTTGTTTTAAATATTCAGGTTTAGGACATATTTCTTCACAATGTCCAAATAAACGAATATTGGTTATGCGTGACGGGGTATTAAGTTCGGAGGATGAGAAAGAGAGAGAAGTGGAGGATGAGTATAAGGATATGCCAGCTCTAGAGGATGTTAGTGAAAATGATGATGGGGACTACACAGTAGCTAAATCACTTGTCACTAGGACAGCCCTTAGTACTCAAGTTAAGGTGGAAGAGTCGGGTGAGCAGCGAGAAAATATATTTCATACTAGGTGCTTTGTGAATAACAAGGTGTGTAGTTTGATAATAGATGGTGGTAGTTGTGCGAACGTTGCTAGCACTACTCTAGTGGAGAAATTATGCCTACCTATACTAAAACACCCTAGGCCATATAAGCTACAATGGTTAAATGAATCGGGTGAGATTAAGGTGAATAAACAGGTGGTAGTTGATTTGGCGATTGGGAAGTATGAAGATAGGGTGGTTTGCGATGTGGTACCCATGCATGCGGGGCACATCTTGTTGGGAAGGCCATGTGATAAGTGTATTTTATATACTTATTTATCTATCAAAATTAGGATATTATAATATTTTTCTTGAATAAATTCTACGTAATTGTTATTATTTTTCATTATTTCAGGTTTTTATCCCAAAATGAAGAAAAATGAGGAATTGAAGAAATTATACAAAAATTGGATGGAAAAACTCAAAAGTGGAGCAAATTGGAGAAAGTCAAGACTCAAGGACCTACTTATCATATATGAAAGAATTGAGTAACTTGAAGGACAATTTATTTTACATGGGCTTAGGGTTAATTTGTGTATATATTTATATATATACACATGTTGCTAAAAAAAGAAGAGGAGGAGAGGGCAGCCGAGAGAGACAGAAACCGTGAGTTGAAATAAAAAAGGGAGGTTGCTGGTGTTGAATTGAGAGGAGACAAGAATAAAGGTTTGGCAGAATATATATTTCAAAAGTGGTGGGCTTGCATTGGAGAGAGACATGGCTACGGATCAAATAAAAAATGGAGCAGTAGCATTACTTTGTTGATTGGAAGAGAAGGAATATATATATATATATATATACACACAAAACCAGGCAGCAATAATTTGGAATAGGATTGTGTGGCTGGAATTAATTGGTGGATTGATAGAAAAACAGGGGCTGAACTTGGGAATATATACACAGAATTCGGCTGGTTGCAATCGAAGAAGACGGCTGATGTTGTTCTTGATGGTGAAATTCTACAAACTCCGAATTTTGTTTACATTATTTACTGTTTTTAATTTCAAGAACATGAATAGCTAATTTAATAATCGGGATTAACGATATAGATTTAATGTTTTAGTTGATTTTAATTCTCAAGTTGGTGCTTTGATATTTACGTATTGATTTTATTATTGCGTTTAATGCTTGAATTGCTTGATCACCAATTCATGAATTAATGGTTGTTTTCATAATCCGAGAGGTGAGTTGACAATTAGATCACGTAATAAAATCCGGCAATTTCAACAAAAAGATAGAGATATGAATTTGTGGTTGCATGTGGTCACTTAGGAATTCTTAGGAAATTTAATGCATTTAGCTAAGGAGAACTCTGACCCTCTGTAGAGATACATGGTTGACTTAGTTAAATAGGTCTAATTTGAACTCGAGAGAGCTAAATTAGATATAAGCGTGAATTCGACAAAATACAATTTTAGAAAATAACTTGAGATGAGAAATTAAGCTAGAATGTTATTTCGAAATCGTTAGTCCCGATATTCATTCAATTGCTAAAAATCCACCACGTTTGTTTCTTGCTTTCGTTAATTGTTTTGTTAGCTAGTTTTAGTTTAATTTTCTATTTTCATTTTAATTACGTTGTTTCTTTCATTTATTCTCAATTTTATTGTCGTTTTTGGATTATTTTGCATTCTATTTTCCTAGTTTGTTTTTGTTTTAGTTTAGGAATTTTAGAATCGAAGTAAATCGATAATGAATTAACTAGTCCTCGTGGGATCGACAACCCGGACTTAAAAGTCCACTTTTACTACTTGTTAGCGATATCGTACACTTGCGATATTATTTTTACCAACACCATGGCAATTCGATAGGAAGGTTATTCATGATGGCTTTAAAATAGGTATACCTTCACTAAGGATGGGAAAAATATCAAACTAATGCCTTTATCACCTCAACAGGTCTATGAAGACCAATTGAAATTAAAAAGTGAGGAAGAGAGAAAGAGGGTCGGGACCACGTTCCCGGAAAAAGGAGAGTTGAGTGAACAGAAGAGGGTCGGGACCACGATCCTGGAAAAAGGAGAGTTGTGTGAAAAACCGAGAGTTGGGACCACGATCCCAGAAAAAGGAGAGGGTGTGAAGAGTGCCAGTAAAAGAGAGAAAACAAAAGTGAGCTTCTACGCAAAACAGAGTGATATCACCAAAGCTATTTCTACAAATAAGCCAGTGATTTTACTAATGTACAAGGAATCTCTCCTTGTACTTGATGAAGCTAACCACTCCCTCCCCAGTTTAGCTGTGTCTTTTTTGCAGGAATTTACAGATTTATTTCCCGAGGAGATTCCTAGTGGGCTGCCGCCAATTCGAGGGATTGAACACCAGATTGACTTCGTGCCAGGAGCAGTCATTCCAAACAGGCCGGCTTATAGGAGCAATCCTGAAGAGACCAAAGAGCTACAAAAGCAGGTTGAAGAGCTGTTGAAAAAGGGCTATGTTCGGGAAAACATGAGCCCATGTGCAGTACCAGTTTTGTTGGTGCCAAAAAAAGATGGGACTTGGAGGATGTGCGTGGATTGTAGAGCAGTCAACAATATTACGGTAAAGTATCGCCATCCCATACCTAGACTTGATGACATGCTTGATGAACTATATGGTGCTTGTATTTTTAGCAAAATAGACCTTAAGAGTGGTTATCACCAAATTCGTATGAAAGAAGGTGATGAATGGAAAACCACCTTCAAAACCAAATATGGTTTATATGAATGGATGGTTATGCCGTTCGGCCTCTCAAATGCACCTAGCACTTTTATGAGATTAATGAATCATGTCTAGCGTGCTTACATTGGTAAATTCGTTGTGGTATACTTTGATGACATTTTGGTATATAGTAAGAACTTAGGTGATCACATTGAACATTTAAGATCTGTTTTGGAAGTTTTAAAAACTGAAAAACTATATGCTAATTTTAAAAAGTGTACTTCTTGCATGGAAAAGGTAATTTTTCTTGGTTTTGTCGTTAGTGCAAATGGTGTTGAGGTAGATGAGGAGAAAATTCGTGCTATTAAAGAATGGCCAACTCCCAAAACTATTACGGAGGTTAGGAGCTTCCACGGGTTGGCTGGGTTTTATAGGAGATTTGTTAAAGATTTTAGCACACTTGCAGCACCACTCACAGAAATAGTCAAGAAAAGTGTAGGATTCCATTGGGGGGTAGCACAAGAAAATGCTTTTAAAATGCTTAAGGATAGGTTATGTTCCGCACCGGTTTTGGCTTTACCTAACTTTAACCAAACCTTTGAGATTGAATGTGATGCATCAGGAATAGGTATTGGAGCCGTTCTTATGCAGGAAAAAAGGCCACTTGCATTTTTCAGTGAAAAGCTGAGTGGGGCAGTTTTGAATTATCCTACCTATGACAAGGAGCTTTATGCTCTTGTTCGTGCCTTGGAGACATGGCAGCACTATCTGTGGCCAAAGGAATTCGTCATACACACTGACCACGAGTCACTGAAACACCTCAAAGGACAAGGTAAGCTAAACAAAAGACACGCCCGTTGGATGGAACTCATTGAGACTTTTCCATACGTCATTCGCTATAAGCAAGGTAAGGAGAATGTGGTAGCCGATGCCCTTTCTCGCAGGTACGTACTTCTAAACTCTTTAAATGCGAAGTTGCTTGGGTTTGAATATATAAGAGGTATGTATGCCAATGACCCTGATTTTTCTATCATTTACGCTTCATGTGAAAAAGGTGCAATTGATAAATTTTATAGGCATGATGGCTATTTGTTTAGGGAAAGTAAACTTTGTGTGCCTAATTGTTCTATGCGTGAATTGCTAGTACGTGAGGCTCATGGTGGGGGGTTAATGGGACACTTTGGTGTTACTAAGACATTAGAAACTTTACAAGAGCACTTTTATTGGCCTAAAATGAAAAAGGATGTTCACCATATTTGTGAACGGTGCATAACTTGTAAGCAATTTAAGTCTAGAGTCTTACCACAATGTTTGTATACACCTTTGCCCGTACCTAATGAACCTTGGGTAGATATATCCATGAATTTTGTGTTAGGTCTGCCTAGGACAAAAAAAGATAGAGACTCGATATTTGTGGTGGTAGACAGGTTTAGCAAAATGGCGCATTTTATTCCTTGTAATAAAACTAATGACGCAACAAACATAGCTGACCTATTCTTTAGGGAGGTTGTGAGACTCCATGGGGTACCTAGGAGTATTGTGTCTGATAGGGATGTTAAGTTCTTAAGCTACTTTTGGAAAGTCTTGTGGGGGAAGATGGGTACTAAATTATTATTTTCTACTACATGTCACCCGCAAACTGATGGCCAAACGGAGGTAGTTAATAGGACATTAATCCAACTTTTGCACACTGTAATAAATAAGAATTTAAAAAGTTGGGAGGAATGTTTGCCATTTGTGAAATTTGCTTATAATCGATCAGTACATTCTACTACTTCATGTTCACCTTTTGAAGTTGTTTATGGTTTCAACCCGCTAACTCCTCTTGATTTAATTCCTTTACCTGCAGATGAACAGAGCAGTTTGGACGGGGCGAAAAAAGCTAAGCTTGTGAGAGAGCTTCATGAGAAGGTGAAAGGGCAAATTGAAAAGAAAAATGAGCGTTATGCGACTCATGCCAACAAAGGTAGGAGGCAAGTGACGAGCCCGGTGATTGGGTGTGGGTGCACTTGCGAAAGGAGCGATTTTCAATCCAAACAAAGTCTAAGTTGCAGCCAAGAGGCGATGGACCTTTTCAGATCCTTGAAAAGATAAATGAGAATGCATATAAACTCGATCTTCCAGGCGAGTATAACGTGTCTGCTTCTTTTAATGTTGCTGATCTTTCTCTGTTTGATGCAGGTGATGATTCGAGGACGAATCATTTTCAACAGGGAGGGGATGATGAGTTCCGGAGTGGCTCAACGAGCGTTGACCCGTTGCACGTGCCCGTAGGACCAATAACGAGACAAAGAGCCAAAAGAATCAAGCAGGCAATGCAAGGATTCATGCAAGCGTGGATGGACGAGTGCTCGAGTGCAAAGACTTCATTTACGTTGCATGACAAAGTGGAAGAAGAACCAAAGTTGTTACTACGCATTTGGAATAAAGAACAACAAGAAATTAAGGCTGAAGCATTCTCACGGCCATAACCCTACTTTTACGGCCGTAAAACCATGTTGGCGGATTTTTTACAGAAAGGCCTTCACGGCCGTAACATATCTTCTTAGGGCCATAAAAGTAAAATAGAAGACTTACGGCCGTAATCAAAGTCTCACGGCCGTAACCCAGGATTTTGTAACTTTTAATTTTTGTTCAGAAGGTAGCTTACGGCCGTAATATAAATAGTCACGGCCGTAACATATGTTTTCAATTTTTATCCGTAGCTTGCTTACGGCCGTAAGAGTATAAGTCACGGCCGTAACTTTGCGCCGTAATTAAAACCTAATTTTGGGCTTTTTAGTTTAGGTTGAATTCTAGTTTATTTTTAGTTGCTTTATTTTCTTTGCCTATATATATGGCTTTATTCAGCATTGTAAAACACAACTTTTTATCTTGAGATTAATGATATTGAAGGTGAGATATTCCCTTATATTTTCTTTGTGTTCTCGTCGAACAAATTGAACTTATCAAAGGATTTGACAACCTTTGTGGCGTTCCCCCTTTGTGGTTCTTATCTCCGCATCGTAACGGGTTTTGGGTTTAATATACCCATAGTTCTTGCGTCGTGAGGTCGGGGTTGCATTGTTACCGTCTATTATCTTGGATTTTAGAGCTTTCCGGCGTTTAATTCCGCGTGTTCTTGGTGATCCCCGTATCGGATCACATCAGTAACCTTATAAATATGAACAATATTAGCAAATAATACTACCACAATTACTAGACTATTGTTCTATTGGATAGTGGTACTCGATCATTACATCGTTGTTGGTTGTGCCCAGATGCACCACACCTACCACACTTACGTGTCGTACAAAACTCTCCGGTCGAAGTTATCTTACTTTTACGCTTACGTCCACTTTGTCTTTGTTTGATCAATGTTGGAAAGATATTCAACATACACCTAAGGTGTTCTGGAACTTCCCAATCAATTTCATTTGGTAGAGGCATTATAGTATCAGCGTATGCTGCTTTCCAAACGGCAGTAGTATAATACGAAGAGCACAAATCATATGCGGAATTTCCTACCTGTCGTGAAGCAGTGATAGCGTGCTCACATGGAAACTTATCCAACTGAAACTGCCCACATGTGCAAGTTCTACCGATTAAGTTAACAACAAAATGATTGATTTCATTACCCACATCAAACATATATTCGTCCATAGGATCCGCTACGAACTTTTTGGACAACTCAAGTTTCTTCCGAATTTTTTCCTCCATTGCCGGGGTCAGTATACTTGTACAGTTTTCTGCATTGATGCACCTCTTATAATACCATTTTTGCAATTTGCACCTGATACACTCAACCAAAGCAAGTACTGGACACTCTCGAGCTTTTCTGAATACCAAGTTCAGGGACTCTGCATTATTTGACGTCATGATGTTGTAACGGATCCCTGTAAAGTGTGACCTAGCCCAATGTTTATAGTCAGCCTCTTTTAAATAACCCCAAAGGTCGGGGTTCCTGCTAAGAATCTCATCCATATGTTTATTAAATTCTTCAACTTTATATGTGTATGTCGCTTTCTTAAACAATGTCACCATCCCAGAGATGCGATACTTGGCCTTTATGTTGCCTTGTATATGGTATATGCAATGAGCGTGATGCGCATTAGGAAAAACATCTCTTACACCCTAGAGTAGACTCCCATTCCTGTTAGACATAAAGACCAGATCTTCAATATCACCAATTATTGTCTTCAATTTTTCAAAAAAACATTTCCACAGCTCATTATTCTCAGAATCTACTATACCCGATGCGAGAGGATAGATTTGCATATTTCCATATTGACATGTTGCCACTATTAGTGTACCTTCATATTTTTCTTTCAAGAATGTTCTGTCCACAGAAATTACTCTCCGCATCGACGAGTGAAATCCTTGAATGCATGGTCCAACCGCCATAAAAATGTACTTGAAGCGATGACTACTTGGGTCGGTGTCAACATATATCACTGTGCCAGGATTAGTTCTAACCAAATTGTGGGAATATACGACCAATATAGCATAGCTACCATTAGGTGAACCCATTAATATCTCTAAGGCATGTTCTTTAGCCGTCCATGCTTTCTGATAGCTCATACTTACCCCAAACTCCCGACGAATGTCACTAATGATGTTTACAGGTCTGTATTCTTGATTTGGATTTTGAAAATTATGCATGACATGTGTGCCGATAACCCATGACCTCACTTTTTTATGATCATTTCTATGTATACCCAAAGAACAAGTATGTTCACGTACATAACGAGGAACTTCAAAAAAATCACACTCCTTGTACTTCGTAGCATGCAAACGCCATTTTACAATTGTCATCTATGCAAATAATTTTGTATGTACTCTTATTTGATTTTTTAACTTTGAATTCAAAGTTGTGCTTCAATGCAAGCAAATGAATGTGTTGTTGTAGATCTTTCTTGTTCTCAAACAACTGATGATCTTTCAAATCCTCTTTCTCAGGAATCACATGTGACGTATGAGCGTACCTTAAACTTTATCCAGGCTCAAATGTGTGGCCTGATGTGCTACCACATGCAGACAATGCAACAAGATCCTCATTAGTAAAACGAATTTCAGCTTCATTCTGTCGAACTAGTTCTTGTCAACATGTAGGTAAATTAGCATTGTTCCCATTTTCCTCAACAGTGTCACCATTGTTGTTTCGAACAATCTCCTAATCATTCCAGTAATAATCTAAACCGCAGTTCCCATCATTGTCATCATCCAATTTCATCTCAAAATCTATATCATTATGGACCTCATCTTCAAATTCATCATTAACTGCTACATGTTCATGTTCAACATAATCTACAACATGTCCTTGTTCAAATGTGTTTATTGTATGTTCAAGTTCAACATGATCTATATCATGTTCATGTTCGACAATACTTGCTTCAAATTCACGTTCAATGAGATTCTTGCTTACAATTGTTACACAAAGGGGAGACTGGCCTTTCTGTTGAGTTCTAGGAGCCATTTCACTTGCCTATTTGAAGTAATCTTGATTGGTGGAACAGAAACTTGTGTATTATTATTAGGGAAAAGAAATCTCATCTCCAAAATGTGTAAAGAAGAATCAATATGAAGAAGTTCTTGTACATCATCATATAATTCTGTATACGTTGCATTTTTTGACAAAAAAAATTGCTTCTGTAGCTTCTTCATTACTCCAATTCCATATCCATTTAGATTGATCATTCTTCACAAACTCACCATAGTAACAAATAGGAATTAATGTAGTATCATTCATATCTGCATTTAAAAAATTGAAAAATGTTACGTATTAACACCAAAATTCATTAAAGAAATTTTTTTTTTTGAATAATTAAGCAAGCAAGTTAACAATTGGTTAGCAGACTGCAAAGTTGCTTAACAACCTTCACTCAGGTAGGTTAACTGACTTCATTGGTCGATTAACCAACCTACTGCAAATTTGGTTAACCAACTTCACTAAGGTAGGTTAACCGACTTCATTGGTCGGTTAACCAACCTATTGCAAAGTTGGTTAACCAACTTCACTAAGGTAGGTTAACCGACTTCATTGATCGGTTAACCTACTTCAGTCAGTTGGTTAACCGACCATGAAGTCGGTTAATCGACCTGTGTGCGTAAAATTATATTATTCGCTATCTAGAATGAGATTTTTGCAATGGATGAAGTTTACACTAAAAAATTCATCCCAAAACAAGCAAAACTCATATAAATACATTTTAAACAAATCAAAGCAACTCAAAATAAGATTAATTTTGGGATGTCTTACCAATATCAAATGCATAAAACTTAGGGTTTTTGTCAACATTTGAGAAAATGATGAATAGTTTTGCTACAAATCCAGATAAGGAGTATCTGGAGAAGATCACAGATAGTAAAACTGAGTTTTTTATAATGTGGGTAGTTGAGGGGGAGGATGTTTGTTGGAAGGACACAATTTTGAGAGAGAGATAGCCGTTGGTTTTTCTTGAGGTTTTTTCTGTCATTTTAAATTGTTAGGTAAGGTTGAAAATTTAACAAGATAACAAGGATAATTTTGTCTTTGTATAAGGATGGAGGTCATTCTAACTTATCAAACAAAAATTTGCCTTTTTTGACTTAATGCCTTTTGACTGTAGCCATTTCAATAAATCCCCCGTTGTGAGTTAGTAAGTCATTTCAGTGACTTATGAATTCTAGTAATATTTTATTGCCAAGAGAATTTTTTTTTTTTTTTTTTTTGATTTATTATTATTATTTTCTTTTTCTTGCTTCCCAAGGCATTCTAATTTGTTCTAGTCACTAGTTTTATCAATTTTCTTGCCATCTGTTAAGACTTCAGCTAATAAAACACAAGTGGGATGAGAAATGGAATAATCCAAAAAAAAAAAAAAAAATTTATCACACATAAGCGTGCAGAAAATACTTGGCCGAAACGCTAATTAACGTAAATATGTATATCATGAGAGCATCATATGATTTACAAGATTAATTTCATACAGACTAATAATAAATTTTGTATCTGGAAAACTTAGAATTAATGGTCAGTCGCTAGAAAAATCGTTGCCTGCAAATCAAAATAAGAAATTTCTTACAGATTACATATTTAAGTCTCTTGATTCCAGAAGCGAGTAACGTAGATATTGGATATGTGTACGCGGAAGCTACAAAAATTCGAGGAAAGTTAAAATGTCAACTTGTAGGTTTTTTTAAATGAAATTGTCAAGATAGATTAGTTTGAAATATCAGATCATCTCGAATATTATGACTTGATTGACTTCTCCGTTTGGGAAAAAAAAATAGCAAAATTAACAAATGTGGCATTTATTTTTGGGAAATAACCATAAATAGATTTAACAACTACAACATTTTAGATAGGGTAATTATATTGACACCACTTATTTTGTTAATAACACTACACTATTCATATATACTAAATCGACCGTAATTAAATTGACTGAAATAACCACCCCATTATATTAGTTTTTCTTATTTGTTATTCTTATATACACCACAAATATTAAAAACCCTAAATTTTATATAGTGTTGTGCTAACTTCAATTGCAAATCAATCTCTTCTATGTGTCTTGTGTCTTCTGCGTCCAACGATTGCTTCAAATGTAGGGACTACCTAATTTAGCCTTACATATAGGATTTTTAACCAAAGTCATCAAAACATGGCAAAAACTTCAATTGAATCCCCAAATATATTTATTCCGTAAAAATTCCGTTGCACTCACTCTGGTGACCTAATATCAGAGCTTATAGACCTCTCTAAAGTGGGGCATTGCACCCAAGAGAACTCTATAGGAAAAGAGAGTAATTACCAACTATCTGCTCTTGTTGGTGTTGATTATCTCGTACGGTGGGTGATCAATAAGCTTGATAGGTACTTTTGTACTACTGTAAATCATAGTTAGATCGTGACCTGAATGGCTAGAGTGTCTATAGCGCACTCTGGTATAGAATGGCATCAGAGCTAGAATTCGAATTACAACTAGATTATTTAAAAAAGTCTGAAAAATTACATAAAATAAAACCTAGAGTTTATAATTATAAATCTAAAGATTTACCTAATAACAGTCACTAGCCTTTAATAACCAAAACATATAGAAAACTTATTACATTTATCCAACTAGGAGGAGGGTTTAAAGATCATAAGCAATTAAATTGGACAAAATTATTTTTACTAAATAAATTAGGAATAAGTTTATATAAAACTACAAAAAAAATTTAGATCAAGCTAAAACACAGAACAAATTCAAAAATTTATTAAAAATCTACCATTCGAAGTAAGACAAATGATAAATATAACTAATGACTATTAAAGATGTTAATAAAAATATACCAACACGAATATTAGATGTAAAACAAAACATAAATAATATATCAAAATAATTAATAACTTTAAAAAACCAAATAAAACATATAGCAGAAAAATAAGTAAGATAGGAAACACGGTAAGAGTTTATGAAAATCCAACAGAAATAATATAACAAAAAAAAAAAAAACTATAGAACAAATAAACATGATTAGGACAATTAAAGAAGACAACATAGGGAAAAATATTTACACAAAAGATTAGACAATATACAATAAAACATTAAACTGCCCGGAGGCCTCTATTTATAATATTACATTGGACACAATTACATCACTGCTTACATCATCGACCTAACAATTTCACAGTTTTTTTCATCTAAAGACACACATGTCCCTCTATTATTTATTATATCACATGACTCTTATTTGTTTATCTGGTTCCACAGCTTTATCAAAATCTTTGCATTCTTTATGAATTTCAATATATGGTTTTTTAGAATAAATGTTTCCATAATTAGAATTAGTAAATGTGTATAATACTCTGTATTCTATAGTCATAATTTTATCTCCTGGTTCCATTATATCATCTTTATGTAATTTGAAATGTAGTCCTAAAACTTCATTAAAATTTCTATCTTTTAATGATATACAATATTTTGGGTAACATGTAAATATTAGTTTCTTATATGCTACATTTCCTTCTACTGTTCCCAAATGACTGCCTTTTAAATTTATAATTCTTCTATCATGTAAACTTACAGTCAAAGAGGAATCTAATCATTCTCTAAACAGAGATTTAAACATTATTTGGATACTTGCAAAGTAAACATATTGAATCTTTTCATTTTGTTTTCTATTGATCTTTGTTAATAATTCTGTAACCGTATTTTTTGTTAAAAGATTTAATTTGTGTGTTCATTGAGTGGTTCTAACATCTATTACCCTTTCAATTTTATGATATTCATTTATTACTACTTTTTCTCTTTTCCATATTCTTTCTAATATTTCCCATTTTCCTATTTTCAAATCTAAAGGTAATTTTTGTATTTTTCTGAACTTATTATTATCAAAAGTTACTTTTAATCCATAACCTTCTATTCCTTCATATTCTTGTTTATCTATGTTCTTATTTGTTTCTATTTCTTCTGTTTCTTTATTCTGATCCTGATTCATTGTTTTCTAAATCTGTTTTACTTATATAGACTTCTTGATCATAGTATTCTTCAATATCAGATATTTCACTTAGTTCGTTTTCTATTTCTAGATATTCTTTTTGTAATATTTTAACTTTCTTTTTGTTACAATCAGGGCCTATATGTCCCATTTCTCCACAATTCCAACATTTGCACTGGCTTTTGTCATTCTTATAAGTCCTATTTTTCTGTTTTTTATTTGGGTTATATTTTCTTTTATAATATCTTCTCTTAGGTTTTATATATCTTTTCTTAAAATTTTTGAATTTTTTAAACTTTCTATTTTTATATTTTCTTTTATTATTATTTTTTCTTCTTTCAGGGTTACATCCTCATTGGGTAGGTTTTTCCATATCTTCACAACATATTCTAGTTAATTTTTCCTGATTTCTTTAATAATTGTCTTTGTTGACATATATAGGCTAATCTTTCGAATAGAAACTTTATTCTTGATCCTAATGTTCTAGGTATTCTAGGGTTATCTCTGATAAATTTTTCAAATTATATTTTAAAGTATATTCCCTATGAACCTGGTAATTTATTGTAATACATATCTCTATATACTTCTTGGTTTTCATTACTATAGAATTGGACATAATAGTATTCTTTAAATTCACAGGTGTATTCTTTGATTTTAGACATATCACATATTGTTAAATATATTAATCTCACTCTTGCATTATCCTTTTCTCTAATTGATTCTGCATCAGCATTACTTATCAAATTTTCTCCTAAAAATTCATCTGCAATATAATTTACTAACTTTTCTATTCCTTTTTTATCTGATTTTATTAGTTCTGTTTGTACATTTCTTCTTATTAATGCTTTTGTATCACTACTTATTCCTTCCCACCAATTTTTAACATGTCGTTCAAAAGATGCTACTAAAAAATTTATCATTCTATCAGTATTCTCCCATGTATCATCTTTATTGTATAAAAATAATAGTATCATTGAATCTGGCCAAGTTAATAAGTCTTTTTTAATATCTATTTTAAAATCCAGGTCTAATTTTGTTCCTCCATGATTAATGGGTTTATCATAATTATTATTTGGTTCAAATCTATCTTTATATTTATTCCCCCTAGGTGGTTGTCTATCTCTGATTCTATCATAATATTGTCTTTGTGGTTTACTGTATAAGGGTGTATAACTTTCATCTGGATCTGGTAATTCTTGTTTGGAAGTTCCTGTCGGAGCTGGGTTAGGTGCTTCTCTAGTATGCATTAAAACTTGGTATTTATTAAAATCTTCTATGCTTAACTGGTCAAAAAATTTTATAAGCAAATCTAATTCTTCATCCCTTTTTGTTTTGTTCTTCTTCAGTTTTTTCTTCAGCTTTTAATTTTTCTAAAGTTTTTTCTATAGATTTTTGTAATTCTAATTCTTCTTCTAGTATTTTTGGTAATATGTTTCTTCTAAATTCATCATCCATACTTCCTGCTTCTATTATAATTTTTTCTTGTTCAAAGTGTTTCTTTCCTATTCTTAATATTTATTTTTCTATGAGTTTTTTGTCTATTTTCTTATCTTTGCTTTTACTATTTTCTTTGAATTCTCTATTATCTAGTTTTAGTATATTTATATCATTTCTTACTTCTTTTAATTCATTTTTTACTTCTTGTACATCACTTATTAATGATTTTATTAATATTTTTAGATCTTCAATATATTCACTTATCGACATTTTATACTCTTGGTTTTTGAGTTTTTTGTACCTTAAATAGTCTGTCATACATATCATCTATTTTTATTTCTAGCTTTTTGATTCTTTCTTCTATTGATATGATTATTTCATTTTCATTCTTCCTTATTTTTTCATTTAACCTATCTATTTTTTCTATAATTATTCCAATTTTATCTTGATTAATTAATTCTCCTGATTTTCTTCGAAATTTTTTTAAGATTTCTTCATCTATATTTTTAACTTCTCCTATCATTTCTTTTAATTCTTTAAATTGTATTGTTAGTTTATTTTGAATATTTTATAATTTTTCTTTGATATTCACGTCCTGTATATTTAATTGTTGTAATTCTTCGATAGCTGATTTATCTTGTAAATTTATGTTTTTATATGTTTGTCATAAAAAAGCACTTATCCAACTTAATTTCATGTTAAGAAATCCATCAGATTCTCCCCCATGAGCTTAATGGTTGAAACATAGTTGTATTAGCTCCTTTTATTTGGTATGATCCTACTGGTAAATTGATATTTTCTATTATCTATTTTTCAAATTTTATTTCTGGAAATTCTGTCATTAATTCCTTTCTTTAATACGTTCGATTTCTAAGATAAGTTCTGTTTCATATTTTGCTTCTTTATAATTCATTATTTGATATTCACAATATTCTTCTATTGATTCAATCATTAATTTTCTATGATATATTTTATAATATTTTAGATAGTCTTCCAATGTGTTTGTTTCATCATATTTTTCTTTTCTAGTTTTTTCTTTGTCTTCTAAAATTTTTTGAATTTTTGGTAATTGTTTTAAAATTCTATCAAAATATTCTCTCTTTTTCTCCAGTAATTTTATTCTTAATTTTTCTTGTCGTTTTATATTTCTTTCTTCTCTTATTTGATCCATTAAGTTTCTTCTTTGTTCTACTATTAAATCTAATTTTTCATTTATTTCTATGTCTAGATACCTAACTAATTGAGGATCTGCTCTATGATAATCTATTTCTATAATCTTTATATAACTCTTCTAGTATATCTTTGTGAATTAAATCTAATATTTCGTTTATAATAAAATCTTCTTTTATTATATCGAAATTTATTAGATCATATATTTCTCTTCTCATATCTTTATCTAAATATTTTAAAGTGTTCAAGATTTCTATTTTATAATTATTGGGTAGTACTAATGTATGCATAATTATAAATCTTGATGTATATATATTATATATTCATTTTTATTTTTTGTCAAATAATATTTATCTTTTAGATCTGCCATATGGCTCTGATTCCAAGTGAGGGGTGCTACTATGAGCGAACAAAAATCAAATAAAATCATAAACAAAATTAATAAAAGTATTTAAAATTTCAAGGACTAGGTTGTAACTTTTCTAAATCTTAATGGGTTTAGTTGAAATATGATATATAAGGGTATTTGTGGTAGTTTATAATGTTTAAGGCTATTTTTAAAAGATATAAAATTGTTAGGGTATTTTCAAAAATTGGTAAGTTTTTATGGGTATTTTCATGTATTTTCTTGATTTTTGGGGATGATAGATTTATTTTAATTTATTTTTTATTAAAAATACCAATTTAACACCTGATTTTCAAAATAAAAAATTTATTTATACTTGACTTTTAAAATTGGAACTTAGAATACAAGTCTACATGTAATATTTTCCATTTTTTAAAATTACCAAGCCCATGAAATTTATAATTATTTAAAGAATGGGAAAAATTAAATATTCCATCAAATAATAATAGTTTAGGAGCAAGAATACAATTTATAGAAATAAATCAAAAGGAAAAATATATGGAAGCAAATTATAATGTATCAAAATTTTACAAAGCAAGTAAAAAATCATTATATTGTGATAAATTACAATACAAACATGCCCAATGGGGATGTCATTTACAAAGAAAACATAAGAAAAAGAAATGTTATAGGAAAGATAAATTCAAAGATAGATTTAAGATATTTAATAAGTACAAGAAACCACATAACAAAACATTTAAAAGATATAGAATACCATACAAAACATATTTATGACAAAAACAAAATAAATCAAAAACATACCAAAAAATCCAAAAAAATGTAAATGTTATTTATGTGGAGAAGTAGTACATATATCTCGAGAATGTCCCAAAAAGATAAAAGAAAGAATATGATGTATGTTTCTTTAATAGGAGCTCACATCGACGGGAAGGTTTGGCTTCTCGATGTCGGCTCTTTGCCACCTGGGGCTGTAGTATGTTCTAAGGGTTGGGCTTTTCACCCATTAAAAAGGAAATTTATGACTTATTACCTATAGAACAAGAAAAAGAACGGAAAGAGATTCGTGAAGATGAGGAAATTTATGAATTAGAAGAGTATGGAGTAATAAATTCTTTTATGGAATTAAAATCTTTAGAAAGTGAAGAAAGTGAATCTAGTGAATAAAAATATTTATACATAAATATGATAAGACAAATAAGTGAAGAATGTACATCTAAAGAATATCAATATCAATTAGAAAAATATTAAGAACGATTAAATGAAAGATTAATATTTAATCCAAAAATGTATGAAACGATTTTAAAGTCAAAGTTAGATGTAGAACCAAAAGAAATATTTAATTTACCATTTTGCCAGAAAAATAAAGAAATGGCATAGGTGGCAAGAATGCTAAGAAATCATAGTCACCCTATAGATATAAGAGATATTACATAAAATACATTAATACCTGTAATTAATGAGGAGATTATAAGACAAGAAATAAATTTATTAAATTCTGAACTAAAAGGAAAAATAAAAAAAATGTATATTTAGGAACTATACAAATTGTTGCTAAAGCCTATTTAAGAGAAGGAATTAATACACCTATAGAATTTTATATAATAGATGATAGAATTGTAAGTTCAGTACAAGATTCTTTAATAGGAATCGTAAAGGAAATTTAATATATCAGGAAGTAAAATTTACAATAAGACCAAATTTCAATTCAATATAAGTATGGGAGAACAAAATAAGAATAAAGTTTTGACATTGCATTATAAATTAAGAGGAATACATATGGAACTTGGTGATTAAAATATAAGTTTAACTATTAGAACAATATATGCCTCTACTAGCAAACATGAAGTTAGAATTAAAAATCCTAGAGAAACACAAAAAATAGAAACTATATTCAAAATCTTACTAGAATACAAGTAAGCTAAAGAAATCGGTGAATGTCCATACCAAAAGATATAGAAATAGATTTTAACCAAACTAGACAATTAGTAAATATAGAAAGACCACAAATAGAATTTGGAAGAAGAGCTATAAGCCTAAGAATAAACAATACTACAAAATTACCTGAGATAGAACACGAGGATAATTAGGAAAGACTTATACTGTTAAGAATACATAGAAGAATACCTATGATGAATCTATCTAAAAAAATCATACAAAACAATTTGAAATTATGATAGAAATTAAAATAAATGGAGAATGGTAAGAGGAGAAAGTATTAATAGATACTGAAGCAAATGTATCACATATAAAAGAAAATATAATAGGAGATTTAGAACTCAAAGTTACAAATAATCCAATTCAAATGCAAGATTACTTTGGAAACATTCACCCTATATATACTTAAGTAGAATTACCAATAAGAATAAACAAATGATATGAAATAATCATAAATATGTATGTAAAACAACAAGTAAAGCCTTACTAAATCGAAGATGATAGAATGCTATTGACAATACAAAATGAAAATTTAGTAATACACAAGTCATTATGAAAAGAATACAAGGGGGAAGAGAACATATTTACATACTAACTAAGATGAATTATTGTAAAGCAATTGGACAAGATGCTGCAGCCCAGATGATAAAGTCCAATCCAAAAGCTAAGGTCCAAATCTGTAAAAGCCCAGCTAGTTGAAGATTTGAAGTCTAAGACCAAAATGTTGTTGGTCCATCTGATTTGAAGAAGCTCGAGTCCGTTGAAACCAGGTCAAGGCCTAACCAATTTAACAACTTTCTCAATCCTAGTTGTTGGATCCCACAAATTGATGTGGATCGTCCAAAGTGTTGATAAGGCCTTATAATCTTCATTTGGCTACTCTCTGACTTCTTCCAGATGTTTCCAATCTCTCTCTCTCTCTCTCTCTCTCTCTCTCTCTCTCTCTCTCTCTGAGTGCTTTGTGCTCTCTTAGACTCTTCTTTCTTTCTCGCATCTGATTCATCTTGTTAAATCGTTTGTTTGTGTGAGTTTTTAGAGTTTATGAAGTTTTATCAAATTTGGTTTATTTCTGTAAAACTTTGATTTTCTGCTTCGTTTTGTTGATTAATAAGATTTTTGAAGTTTCTTTGTGTTTAACTTCGAGTTCTTTGCGATTTTCTTGGTGTGATTCAAGGTTCAGACTTGTAATAGTGGTATCATAGTCTTAGGGTTCGTGTGAATACGCTATTAAAGACTCAGATCTTTTTAGATCCAAACAATTTTGGGCTAGATCTGTTGATTTTTGAAAGTTTTTGGGGGATTTCTTGATAAAACGTTTTAGGGTTTTTTTATTACTTGAAATTTTTAAGAATCTTTGAACAAATTTGTTAGATCTAAAAATCCGAAGTAAAACGTTTCAGTGTTTATAAAATCTTAGTGAAAATTTTTCAGATTTGAAAGTCTCAAATTTCTCTTTTGAATTTCTTCGTGGCGTTCTTGAACAAAACTTTATATTTTGAGAAATCTTTATTTAAGAAACCTTAGAAAATTTTCAAACAGGGGGATTTTTCTTATTACTCTGTGTTCTGGATCTATACTTTCTTGAGTAAAAATTTTTATAAAGATCCTAGAACTTAGGATAATCTTTCTGATATCCTAAGAGTTCTAAAGGGACCTGACATTATCTTGGTGATTGATCTTGGTGCATGCGATTGGAACTCATTGGTGCTAAAATTCCTTAAGAGACAAATTTTTGCTAAAGATGATATCATTCTATGCTAGTGTGTTTTTTAGTCTCTTTAATAAACTCTTGTTCTTTTCAAAATCCCTCCGTTTTTGAAGCCTTCTATTGGACCCCTTTAGTTTTCTTTGTCCAAGATTTCTTAAGAACCTACGAATTTGAGGGAGACCCAAATTAGGTTTAGGGATATACTGGAAGAACACTACTGCTTAGTGTTCAGATACTTAGTGATTAATTCTTAGTGTATAATTGTCTCTTTGTGCATTGTGATCATCTTGATTACAGTATTACTGAGTTTCTGCATTTGTTGAATCTGTGTGTAACATCATATCTTTCTTAGTGTGGCTCTTCTTTTTGTAATTCTTTGTGTTTATTTAATTTTACTTAGTGAACTTTTGCTTTGTATATATGTAATTGAAAATTTAAAGTTGTCTAATATCTACTAAGGCGAGACTGACTGTCACATATTTGTCTGGATAGTAGAGTATTAACAGAAAACGAAGTTTTGTTTAGTGCAGATCCAGATGAATCTTGTTATCACATATCCATCTGGATTATAAAATGTGAACAGGTAAAATATACGATGCAGAACTGTAAAGTAAATGAACACGATATTTGAGCTTAACGTGGGAAAAATCCTAACAGGGAAAACTCATGTGCTCATACCCTAAGGACAAAAATCAATAACTAATAAGAAAAGAGATTACACGGTTCAATCTAAGCTACAGGATAAATTTATACATAAATTTATCAATTACCCAAGAAATAAATCACTCCCTGATTCTTCTATGGCGTGTAATATGAGATGGCATCCCACTAGTCTTTAGTAGCTTTCTTTGACACTGCAACGATCTTCAGTAAACTCGAACTCTCATTCGATCTCGATCCAAACCTTCCGTTTGATCTTCTGGCTGAAAGTCTTTTCTTCTTATAGTGATTGACAAAAACTTGTTTTCTCTTTTCTGGACAAAGTATAGCAAGCCGAAGGTAAATAAGTACGTTTTTCCCTACTCTTCCAGTGCTAACTGATCTATATCCCCATTTCTACCATGTCCTTTCTGACTTTTATACCATTTTTCATCTTTCCTGGAATGTTCAATAATGTCCCAATGATACTGTCATAAACTTTTTTCTTCACGTGCATTACATCAAGACAATGCCTTACCGATAAATGTTGCCAATAAGGTAGATCCCAGAATATTGACCTCTTCTTCCAAAGACTCTTCTAAGGAGGCTTAAAAGGTTTTCCAAACAAAACATCAATATTTTTAACTCGTTCATATACCTCACATCCTGTTATTGGCAAGCGAGCTGCTCGAGCCTCGATTTTTCCATTGAAGGGTTTTTTCTTCTTTCAATAAGGGTGGTCAGCAGAGAGAAGTCTTATATGACTCATAAAGACATTTTTCTTATAATTTTTCAACCAAAGATCAATCGTGTCTTCTTTATAAATGGGACATACTTTAGGTCCTTTATTAGTATAACCCGACAAGTTACCATACGCTAGAAAATTATTTACGATGCAAAATATCATAGCACGTAAGGTGAAATTCATCTGACTATGTACATCAAACACCGACACACCTTCATCCCACAACAGTCTTAAATCTTCAATTAGTGGGGTTAGGTAAACATCTATGTCATTCCCCAATTGTTAAGGCCCTGATATTAGCAAAGACAACAAGATATACTTGCGCTTCATACATAACCAAGGAGGAAGATTGTAAATCGTCAAAAGAACCGGCCAAGTGCTATGTCGACTACTCATGTTACAGTGCGGGTTCATCTCATCCGTACATAGTCCAAGCCTAAGATTCTTATCTTCGTCCCCAAACTCAGGAAACAGCCTATTAATGTTCCTCCATTGAGGAGAATCAGCCAGGTGTCTTAGTTTTCATCTTCTTTCCTCCCATCAGCATGCCACCGCATGCTCTTCGCATTCTTTGCATTGGCAAACAAACATTTAAATCTTGGTATTACGGGTAGGTACCATAACACCTTTGCCGGAGGGCTTCTTTCGCTTATACCGTGATGCCCCACACGTTGGACACAGACGCAAGTCCTTTTACTCATTTCAATACAGTATACAATCATTTGGACATGCATGTATCCTCTCAATCTCCATACCCATCAAATACAACAATTTCTTTGCCTTCTAGATTGAACTAGGAAGCTCGTTATCTCCCGAAAGCATCTCTCGTAAAAGTTCTAGTAATGCAGTAAAACTCTTATCACTCCACCTATTGTTTGCTTTCAAGTTATACAATTTCAACACAGCAAACAATTTTTTGAATTTATTACAACCAGAAAACAAAGTCTTTCATAATCATTGAACAAGTTATTGAATATATGAGGTTTTTCAATAAATTCCCCTTGTATATCATGCATCATTTCATCTATTATATCATTCTCATCATTTTCCACATCATTCTCACCAATATTACTCAAATGATTCTCCTGCTGATCACCATCATCGTGACCAGTGCTCGTTCTAGGAAGCATACTCTCACCATGCCATATCCATCGTATATAACCTTCCTTAAACCCACGACGAATAATATGGCTCTTCACTTGCTCAAAAATATGAAACTTTCTCAAATTCTTACAATCACAACAAGGACACAAAATCATTGATTCACCTTTCTTTTTCCTGTGTTCCTTCGTACATTTCATAAACTCTTCAACCTCTTTTACATATTCATGTGTATTACGTCTATCATACATCCAACTCCGATCCATATCTAACAACCTATATTTGAAGATATAATTTAAAAAACAAATAGTTTTGAGTTAAAATTTTTCATGATAGAACTTTAAACCAACTAAATATTAACAATTGAAATCAAGTACGATAATATATTAGGTTGGAATCTTCATAAATTTACTCTGATGATTGTATTCTGTTTAATTATTTATTTAGTAAGGTCAATTATATAATAGTGAAAATCACCTTAAATTATAATGTTCAATTTTTATGTATCAAATCCTACAGAAATTTCAGTAGAATCTCCCCTATATATTGGACTTATCCAACCTGAGGAGGAATCAAAATATCACAATAAAATCAAAATGTTCAGCCTCGACATATTCAAAATTCAAACATAACTCCATTCAAACTTTAACATCATCAACTACTCCAATATTAATCAAAAATCAATTCCCAACTCCTAAAACTAAAACTAAGATTTCATAACATAACATACTATAATTTCAATAAAACTCCAATAATTCAAATATTGCAATGTATCTATATATCTAGCTACTAACTAAAAACCAACAATATAAAATTAACATTCAAATTACTAAACTAATAAAAAACTCATTTCAACCAATTAGAATATAAAATCATAAATTCAATCATAAACTAACAAATTAAATAATTAACTAGTTCATATATATATATATATAAAGAGGGGTGTGGGTTCTTAGTGGGAGGGGGCGGGTCTCTCAAAGGGGAGGCACGGTGGTGGCGAGGAGGCACAGTGGGAGGGAGTGAGGGATTTTGAATTCTTGAGTTTTTGTGAGAGGAAGAGATAAAGAGAGAGGAGAGGAATGTGGTGGTGGTGGTGGTGGAGGAGTGTGTTGCTGGAGGAATATGGTGGTGATGGTGATGGCGGCAACATCGAACCTCGGCGAGCGTGAGAGAGAGATAGCTAGAGATGCGAGAAGATAGTGAAAGAGAGAGCACGGCGCGCGGCGGGTGTTTTATGTTAAAAAAAAAGCTTGTTTTAGGCGTTGGTTCCTTAAGAACCGACGTACCAAAGTCTAAAACAAGTTTTACGCGTCGGTTCTTAAGGAACAGACTTGTAAAACCAGTTGTTTAGGCATCAGTTCCTACCTAAAACTGGGTTTAGGCATCAATTCTTATGGAATCGACGCCTAAACAACTGGTTTTACACGTCGGTTCCTTAAGAATCGATGCGTAAAACCTGTTTTAGACGTCGGTTCCACAAGAACCGACGCGTATAACTTAAAATTCCATTTTTCGTGTCGGTTCCAAAATATAAACGATGCATATTTCTAGAAAATATTTACAAAAATACCACCATCCTTTTATACGCATCGGTTTATAAAACCGATGTGTATTCTGTTTTTTTTTTGTTAATTCTGTACCAGTGCTTAGTAATCCATCAGCTTACTAGGGATACAACTAGAAGAGAAATTAGATCTCAATCTAGATATGAGGATCTTAACTTTGTTTCTGCTTTTACACTTACATTGAACCTATGCAATCTAAACCTGAGTTATTTTAAGAAGTCATTTCTTCAATTGATTCTAAATTGTGGCTTGCAACAATGGAAGATGAAATGGATTACCTTATTAAAAATGGAACTTGGGTCTTAGTGAATAGGCCCTAAAATAAGAGGATCATTGACTGCAAATGGATTTTTAAAATTAAAGAAAGTGAGTCTAATGATATAAAACTTTGGTACAAAGCTAGGCTTATAGCTAAAAGCTTTTCACAAAAGGAAGGGATTAATTATAATGAAATTTTTTCACATATTGTTAAGTATACTTCTATCAGAACTTTGTTTGCTTTAGTTGCACAATTTGATTTAGAACTTGAACAAATGGATGTTAAAACTGTATTTCTGAATGGTTCTTTAGATGAAACTATTTATATAAATCAGCCTCAAGGATTTGATAAAAAAAAATAAATCTGATTTGGTATGTTTGCTTAAAAAAATTCATATATGGACTTCAACAGTCTCCAAGGCAATGGTATAAGAGGTTTGATTCTTACATACAAAGCCTTAATTTCCAAAAGAGCCAATGTGACTCTTGTTTTTATTTCAAATGTTGTGAAAATGATTATATGTACGTTCTTTTATATGTTGATGACATGCTAATTGCTAGTCCAAATATGCATGATACAGATCTGCTTAAACACAAGCTTCATTCTGAGTTTGAAATGAAAGATTTAGGACATGCTAAATAAATTCTAGGAATGGACATCATTGCCTCTGCTTGCACATTTTAAACTGTCTATTGATCAATCTCCTAAATCTAATGAAGAAGAACTTAGAATGCATAATGTGCCTTATTCAAATGTTGTAGGATTAGTTATGTATCTTATGGATTGTACTAGGCCAGACATTGCATTTTATGTTAGTGTGTTAAGCAGATTTTTGAGTAATCCTGGTGAATTACATTGGGAAGCTATGAAATCTTTATTAAAAATATCTAAAGGTTCTGCAAAACTTAGTCTTATGTTTTCTAAAACCAAAACTGATTTCAAACTAAACGGCTTTGTAGATTCTGACTTTGCTGGAAACAATGATAACAAAATGCCTACTTCTGCATATTTATTTACACTAAATGGTTTCTGCATTAGCTGGAAAGCTCAGTTACAAAAGCTGGTAGCTTTATCTTCAACTGAGGCTGAATATATAGCTGTCACAGATGCTGTTAAAGAGTTTACGTAGGTTAAATGTTTGCTTAGTGAGGTAACTTTATCTTCAACTGAAGTTGAATATATAGCTTCCACAGATGCTGTTAAAGAGTATATGTGGGTTAAATGTTTGCTTAGTGAAATTGGATACATTGACAACTTTGAAATTGAGATTTACACTAATAGTCTTAGTGCTTTACATTTGTGCGAAAATCCTGTGTTTCATAACAAATCTAAAGACAAAGATGTGAAATTTCATTTCATTAGGGATATAACTTAAAAAGGTATTTTTAAACTTATTAAAATACCAACTCAATTAAATCCAGCAAATGCTGGAACAAAGGTAATTCGTATATCTAAGTTTAAAGATGCATTATCATTTTTAAACATAGTTGAATTTTGATATTGCTGTGTGTGTTTTGCAGGTTATGCTGATCCAATTGAGATGAAGATTGGTAAAGCAATTGGACAGGATGATGCAGCCCAAATGATAAAGTCCAATCCAAAAGCTAAGGTCCAAATCTGTAAAAGCCCAGCCGGTTGAAGATTTGAAGTCTAAGACCAAAATATTGTTGGTCCATCTAATTTGAAGAAGCCCAAGTCCATTGAAACCAAATCAAGGCCCAACCAGTTTACCAACTTTCTCAATCCTAGTCGTTGGATCTCAAAAATTGATCTGGACTGTCCAAAGTGTTGATAAGGCCTGATAATCTTCATTTGGCCACTCTCTAACATCTACCAAATGTTTCCAATCTCTCTCTCTCTCTCTCTCTCTCAATGCTTCATGTTCTCTTGTTAAATGTCTTAATCTTTGTGAAATTTCAAAGAATTACTTAGTGGCTTTTTTTTTTTTTTACAGTCATTGGTCTGTAAACTTTGTGGATCTTTGTGGTTTGTTTGTGTGAGTTTTTAGAGTTTATGAGTTTTTATTAGATTTGTTTTTTTTTTTTTTGTAAAACTTTGATATTCTGTTTTTTTTTTTGTTGATTCATAAGATTTTTGAAGTTTCTTTATGTTTAACTTCGAGTTCTTTGCAATTTACTTGGTGTGATTTTGGGTTCAAACTTGTAAGAATTATACAGATATCTCAGTAGAAATTATCATTCCTTGTTTGACACATGAGCATCATGTTGTATATTTAATGAAAATTTATTACCCTCAGAAATGTGGAGTAATAAAAAAGATAAAGAAGAAGGGATTATTTTAGCGGGATTTGATGGAAGTACAAATCTAATAACTAAAATAGCAAGGAATGTCAAAATTCAAATACGAAAATATGAATTGCAAATCCCTAATATATATCAATTTGATGATATGTTAGGAGATATATTATTAGGAAATAATTTCATAAAACAATATTATCCTATCACTATATATGAAAAGGTAATACTATTATCTACCCCTAGTCATCATATAGTAATAGCAATTAGGATTAATGATCCATATTGTAGAGAAACTGCCTCATATAATAGCTCAGCGTGGTGAGGATAGACAGAAATTAACACAAACATTACAAGTCATGCCTAATAAAAAAAGGATAAATCTAGTAAAGGAACATTTTGACCAAATAACAATAAAAAATAGTATGAAAGAACTATTAAAATTATGAGGAGATACTTTCAAAAAAAAAAAAGACGACTTTTCCCATCGTCGCTAATTTTCATAGTTTTTGCTCTCCTTTCTTGTAGTGTTAACCTGCATGAACTGTTGATATATAAGAAATAATTAAACAAATAAGAACATAGATCAACAACGCAAAATTTGGACCATCAAAATATTTTCCACTATTTAAATAAACTGTTACAATTATATAGCCTTCCACTCACTAACCAGATGTAGCGCCCCGAGTTCCGTATACCCGGTTCACTACGTCATTTTCTGTCTAAATTTTTCGAATAATATTTTTGCGGAAGAAATAATTGAAATTCATTTTTGGCAACATTAAATAAACTGTAATGGCCGATAAAATTGAAAACATTTATGAAACCATTTGAAATAGTAAATCGAACCATTAATATTGTAAAGAAATTGCCAATGTCATAATTTCTCAAATAAATGAACTTCTCTAAATTATTCGATTGTTTGGAAAATACGGAAACCATTAACGTCAAACTTTCAACTGTTTAACGATTATTGCCACCATCATTCATCGCTCGCCACCGTCTCCGAAATCTGCAAAACTGTTAAAAAGTAGGGTGAGTATTTCATGGGGGAAATACTCAGTAGACTCATCGTAAATTAATTTAATTTATAAGATGATTAAACACATAAATCCCGGCTCTTTATAAAACGGGCATTGATAAAGCTTCTTTATAAAACGGCTCTTGATAAAACTCATATTGTGCATTACAGCACGAGACATATTTTGAAAATCATAAGCTCTTTGAAAATAGCTCTTTGAAAACAGCTCTTTGAAAACCATATACTTATAAAACATTTTAATTATGCTAAGCATAATTTCTTTTGAAAGCATAACATAATATAGGATTGAAATCCTCATAAACATAGGGAGACACAAGAACTTTACCGAACTTAGGTGGCAAGAATTCTTATGCAGTAAAATCATAATAACAGTAAAATCACAGTAAGTAAAATCATAATAACAGTAAGTATACCAAAACATAATTCTTGAAATTCATAGGGATCATTTCCATCATAACATAAGATAGGATCGAAATCCTCATAAACATATGAGACAGGAATTTTACCGAACTTAGGTGGTAAATCCTCATAAACATATGGAAACATGGGAATTTTACCGAACTTCGTGGCAAATCCTCATAAACTTATGGAGACACAAGAATTTTACCGAACTTCGTGGCAAGAATTCTTATGTGCATAGCAATGATCCAACACATATAAAACATTATCGTAAAAACATAGGGTATACTTACTTTTCATAAAAACATAAGGTATATTTACCTTTCATAAAACATACTTAATTTTCTTGAAAATTGACTTTCACAAATCACATGACATTTATATGAAATCATAATTTAAATCAATTAATAAGTGCGAGTCTACCTCAAATCCGACGAGTGCAAAGTTGAGCGGGAATGACTTCAATTTCTTTAAATTCTCCATACGCTTCGTCTTAGCCAATAAGTCACTTTAGTATATCGAATATATAGTTCAAAATGATAAATTATAATTTGAGGACTAAAATTGATGTTTTGAAAGTTGAGGACTAAAATGAATATCTTTGAAAAGTTGAGGGACTAAAATTGATATTTGAAAGTTGAGGGATTAAAATGAATACTTTGAAACTTGGGCTTAAAATCAAATAAAGTAAATCAGCAGGGACTGAATTGATCAGATTTTTAAAATGAAAGGGCTGATTAAAATCATTTAAAACTTTGGGACTGATTTGATAAGTTTAAAAGCTGAAAGGACTGAAATAAAACCTTTGAAACTAAAAGGGACTGAATTGGATTGTTTTAAAATCATAGGGGCTGATTTGAGACATTTCAGAACTTGGGGACCGATTTGCAAATTCTGAAAATTAAAAATATAATAAATCAGATCTTTATCTTCTCTCTCTCTCACTCTCATTCTCGTTCTCAATTCACTCTCTCTCACACAAAATCAGAACAGCGACGATCGGGAAGAAAAAGGGAGAAATCCGGCGATTTCGCCGGCGCAGCACCGGCGCTGGGTACGGGGAGTGGCGATGGTGAAATTAGGATAGTTTCTGGGCTGATTTGGGGGCGATTTAAGGTGAAACCGAAGCTAGGGTTCGCGGTTCTTCCGGTGGAAATCAGGCCAGAGCTAGGTCGAATCAAGGTAAGGTTCTAGGCTGGTCTTATTTCTTGGTTTTGGGCTTTAAATTTGACTTGGGCAGTGTACTGAGGTTAAATGGAGCTTGGGTGCAGGGGCGGTTTTGGGTGGTGAAGAGTTCTTGGTTTGTATATTGTGGTTGTGGATGACTCTGTTGATGTGGCTGATGTTGAAGAAAGTAGTGAGACTGACCGGTTATTGGGCAGTGATGAATTTCCGGTGGTGATCTGATTGGCAGATTGATTTAAATGTGGTGAATTCGATTGAGGCAGTCTGTTGGTTTGAGGAAATCTAATAATGGTGAATTGGCCATGGCTGTTGGGTTGGAGGTTGGTGGTCGGTGATGCTGGTTTGGATGTTGGTAATTTTGGTTTGGTAGCTTGACAGTGGTGATGCAAATGATTGTTATTGAAATTTGCAGATTGTATACACTGTGATTAACGGCTTATTTGGTGTTGATGGTGACTGAAATGAATAACTGTTTGGAAATGGGTGGTGATTGGTGTCTGCGTGATTTAGATGCCGCAGTGAACTTAGAGCTGGAATGGATTGAACTGGGAGAAATTGGTAGTGGATGGTTGATTCATAAATGAGTTGGAATGCAAATGGTAGTGGAGATGAGTTGGAATGCAAATGGTGTGTGAATCATTATGTCTCAAGACATAATGATAATGAATGGGTGGAAGAGAAAAAAATGTAAAGTATTTAGCAAAATGATGATGGTTTTAGTGGAGAATATTTGCTTTAGTGAAAAGAAGAAAAAATAATATGGTTGTTGCCTTGGTGGAAGGAGAGGACGTGTGGAATAATTTTGGTGGATTAGTTTAGGATAATTAACTAAATATTTGACTAACTTTGATTTGAAAATGTATTTAAAACTGATATATTTTGGACTGAAAATACATTTGAGAATAAATAAATTTGGAATTTAAAATGATTTTGAAAATAATACTTTTGAATAAATAATTAAAATAACATAATTTTAGAAATTCGGATTTTAATTTAAAATCGAACAAATTCGATATTTCTTGACTTGGCTAGACGAATCCGTCGCGGCGTTAACTTCAAAATAATAGGTGAAATAGTAGCGACACAATTTTCTAAATATTAAAATAATTATTAATTGCGTAAAAATTCTGGGTCGCTATAATCTTACCCCCTTAAAATAATTTCGTCCTCGAAATTAAACTTACTTGATCTTATGATTTCTGAATACTTAATCAGAATCTCTTCTTCTTCTCTTATGTAGCATCATTGCTACCATATTTAACCCAACCATATTTAACCCACTGGACTTTGATTAAATGCATCACTTTGTTTTCTCAAGAACATGGACTTTTCTATAGACATATGTGTCTACTCAAAAATTCTTCTGAATCATAAGTGACTGAAAGTTCACTATTCTTTGAATTCCATTTTTATGAACTCAAAACAACATAACTTATTCATAGATGATCAACTTATTTCATAATCTCAATACATCATCACCTTCAATTATCATCATCATATCATTCCTTACAATTTTCTATTGTACCTTTATATTCAACTAACCTTACGTTCATCATCATTATCTCACATAATCCCAAACAACATCATGTCTCTTTACTAATTTCTGTAATTCCATAAAAAAAAATCTCTTCAAGTTTCCATAAATCTTTACTGATATATCAAACCATAATAATTTGTCATCTCTAAACTTCTTATCATCGAATATTCTCAAAATAATCAAAACAATTCCCAATCGTATGTAAAAATTTCATCATATCTTGTAGTATTCATGTAACATGTCACTTATCATCGTATCATGTGAACTCAGATATTCGTATATATCTCTAAAATTTCAACAAATCTTTACTGACATCTCATATCATAATAATTTTTCCTTTCTTCTTATCATCGAATATTCCAAAAAAATAATCAAAGAATTACCTGAATATTCTCTCTACGTAATATACCCAAACATATCAACATAATATCATCAACTTATCTTTCCAATATTTGTAACCCAAAATTCAGTAAACAAATATCTTCCAAATAACTAAGATTCTTTACTTAAATGTCACCAATTTCCTGCAAAGTATTTCTTTCACTTATACATACTTATGAATTCTGATTCAATACGGTCCTTATTTCTCTTTCACGTATTCCCGTATCATCTCACTATACCTTGATTATTATACCAAAAATATCAGTACCAAAATCCAATAAAATATTCCATATCTCCAATCTTATCATCAAATTTTCTTTTGTCGAGAAAAATAACAGCGCATTAACTCTTGTTCCCACTTTTCATTTTTCTATACTTTAAATCATACATCAAGTACTCGGTATCAAATACTCATTCTAGCTGAGAGCTAAGATACTAACTTAAAACAGCATCTCAAGAATCAGATATGTTATTTCTCAAACTTAAGAACTTCACTAATTTCCCAAATCTGAAATTCAAAATTAAAATTTTCTATTCTCCCAAACTTCAATTCATGTCACACTTTATGAACAATACTCTGATTAATCTTATCACCATTAAATAAGATTTCTATAAATCATATAGGATTCCTCATCAAATTTGCTTAACCCAAAGATACAATCCCATAATTTAAAATCACACAACTGATCATCTCAGATTTTCCATTATTATAGCCAAAATATTTACTCACTTCAAAAGTACAACCAATAATAATTAATCGAAACTGTATTACTAAATCTTTAAATAAACCCATATATTATGACTAAAAATGAAAATTCTCAATCGTAGATAATATTTCACCATAATGCAATAAACCATCAAAATAAGATCATCAAACTCAATATTCACACGATTCTTCCCTGGATAACCATAACATTCCTTAACCGTCTAGTCGTCATATCTATCACGTACCTTATACGTCAATCTGATCACTAATATTATGTATCAATTTCTCAGATTAAAAAAAAATCTTGGATTCTATCGTGGTCCCTCTTCTGAACACCATTCCAAAATAAGTCATCACTGTAAAATCTTATCCCTATTTTCCTCAAAATTCATATCCTTATAATACTCTCCAATACAAGTGATCATTCCTTACAAGTGATAAATCCATTCCCAAGAATAATTAAGATTCTTCCCAATAATGCCCTTATACTTGTCTTCACTCGTCTTTCAAAATATAACTTATCATTTACTCAATCTTGCTTATGAACTTGCAATTCTAAACTCAATTCTCTTAGTGATTGCATACCATACTATGCTCTTATTTCCAAACGATAAAATTCTAGGCAGAGTTTCCTTTGAAATTTGGACTTATCCAAATCGTAAGTATACTTCATACTAACAATAACATATAACTCCACATTTAATCACAATGATCTAAAAATATTGAAAACGATTCCAACACTTCAATATCATCAAAAATATCCCATAATTCAATTCATAATTCCTCAACATAATAATTTCAAATCATATTTTTCAATATCACAATATCACTTCCTTCCATACCTTAATTGGCTCAAAAGTTACTCATACTTATAAATATATGCCATAAATCATATTCCCAAAATTTATTCACAAAGCCAAACTTCATAATAAATTTCTCTTCAACATAGAGGCATAATTCATTTACTCAACATAATATCCATTACTTAATTCTCAATAAAATCATATCACTTATAATCTTAACATCTTATCACAACTTCATAACTGGCTTGATATTTCTCGTTTAATCTAAACGATAGATAATCTGAACATATAATCAAATCCTTTCCGTTGACTTCTCATACTTAGTGCCATGTCTAAAATCAATTATGCAAAGTCCATCTAGGGTTCATCATTTCTAACTCGAGGACAAAAATTATTTAAAAATCATTCTTAAATCATATTATTCCCATTATGCTCAACACTCGTTTTCTTTCTTAAAAATTTTTTCTCATAATCATACATTAAAGCATATAAGTTATGACAAAGCATAACAACATCATTATTTTCGAAGAAATACATTCTTATTTCTCATAAATCATAAGTATCCGAAATACTCTTCATTCTTTCTCATAAATCAGTAAAATGAGTATTCGAAATACTGAAATAACTTTAAACATCATAAACTTCTTTACCTCGGAGTTGGTGGAACGAATGATGGCAGTGGCAATCTTCATCAATAAAAATCTTAAAATGGAAAATATTTCTTGAAAATTCTTTTTGAAAATTTTACCAGTCTACAGAAACGCAGACTAGCTCTGATACCAACTTGTAGCGCCCCGAGTTCCGTATACCCGATTCACTACGTCATTTTCTGTCTAAATTTTTCGAATAATATTTTTGCGGAAGAAATAATTGAAATTCATTTTTGGCAACATTAAATAAACTGTAATGGCCGATAAAATTGAAAACATTTATGAAACCATTTGAAATAGTAAATCGAACCATTAATATTGTAAAGAAATTGCCAATGTCATAATTTCTCAAATAAATGAACTTCTCTAAATTATTCGATTGTTTGGAAAATACGGAAACCATTAACGTCAAACTTTCAACTGTTTAACGATTATTGCCACCATCATTCATCGCTCGCCACCGTCTCCGAAATCTGCAAAACTGTTAAAAAGTAGGGTGAGTATTTCATGGGGGAAATACTCAGTAGACTCATCGCAAATTAATTTAATTTATAAGATGATTAAACACATAAATCCCGGCTCTTTATAAAACGGGCATTGATAAAGCTTCTTTATAAAACGGCTCTTGATAAAACTCATATTGTGCATTACAGCACGAGACATATTTTGAAAATCATAAGCTCTTTGAAAATAGCTCTTTGAAAACAGCTCTTTGAAAACCATATACTTATAAAACATTTTAATTATGCCAAGCATAATTTCTTTTGAAAGCATAACATAATATAGGATTGAAATCCTCATAAACATAGGGAGACACAAGAACTTTACCGAACTTAGGTGGCAAGAATTCTTATGCAGTAAAATCATAATAACAGTAAAATCACAGTAAGTAAAATCATAATAACAGTACGTATACCAAAACATAATTCTTGAAATTCATAGGGATCATTTCCATCATAACATAAGATAGGATCGAAATCCTCATAAACATATGAGACAGGAATTTTACCGAACTTAGGTGGTAAATCCTCATAAACATATGGAAACATGGGAATTTTACCGAACTTCGTGGCAAATCCTCATAAACTTATGGAGACACAAGAATTTTACCGAACTTCGTGGCAAGAATTCTTATGTGCATAGCAATGATCCAAAACATATAAAACATTATCGTAAAAACATAGGGTATACTTACTTTTCATAAAAACATAAGGTATATTTACCTTTCATAAAACATACTTAATTTTCTTGAAAATTGACTTTCACAAATCACATGACATTTATATGAAATCATAATTTAAATCAATTAATAAGTGCGAGTCTACCTCAAATCCGACGAGTGCAAAGTTGAGCGGGAATGACTTCAATTTCTTTAAATTCTCCGTACGCTTCGTCTTAGCCAATAAGTCACTTTAGTATATCGAATATATAGTTCAAAATGATAAATTATAATTTGAGGACTAAAATTGATGTTTTGAAAGTTGAGGACTAAAATGAATATCTTTGAAAAGTTGAGGGACTAAAATTGATACTTTGAAAGTTGAGGGATTAAAATGAATACTTTGAAACTTGGGCTTAAAATCAAATAAAGTAAATCAGCAGGGACTGAATTGATCAGATTTTTAAAATGAAAGGGCTGATTAAAATCATTTAAAACTTTGGGACTGATTTGATAAGTTTAAAAGCTGAAAGGACTGAAATAAAACCTTTGAAACTAAAAGGGACTGAATTGGATTGTTTTAAAATCATAGGGGCTGATTTGAAACATTTCAAAACTTGGGGACCGATTTGCAAATTCTGAAAATTAAAAATATAATAAATCAGATCTTTATCTTCTCTCTCTCTCACTCTCATTCTCGTTCTCAATTCACTCTCTCTCACACAAAATCAGAACAGCGGCGATCGGGAAGAAAAAGGGAGAAATCCGGCGATTTCGCCGGCGCAGCACCGGCGCTGGGTACGGGGAGTGGCGATGGTGAAATTAGGATAGTTTCTGGGCTGATTTGGGGGCGATTTAAGGTGAAACCGAAGCTAGGGTTCGCGGTTCTTCCGGTGGAAATCAGGCCAGAGCTAGGTCGAATCAAGGTAAGGTTCTAGGCTGGTCTTATTTCTTGGTTTTGGGCTTTAAATTTGACTTGGGCAGTGTACTGAGGTTAAATGGAGCTTGGGTGCAGGGGCGGTTTTGGGTGGTGAAGAGTTCTTGGTTTGTATATTGTGGTTGTGGATGACTCTGTTGATGTGGCTGATGTTGAAGAAAGTAGTGAGACTGACCGGTTATTGGGCATTGATGAATTTCCTGTGGTGATCTGATTGGCAGATTGATTTAAATGTGGTGAATTCGATTGAGGCAGTCTGTTGGTTTGAGGAAATCTAATAATGGTGAATTGTCCATGGCTGTTGGGTTGGAGGTTGGTGGTCGGTGATGCTGGTTTGGATGTTGGTAATTTTGGTTTGGTAGCTTGACAGTGGTGATGCAGATGATTGTTATTGAAATTTGCAGATTGTATACACTGTGATTAACGGCTTATTTGGTGTTGATGGTGACTGAAATGAATAACTGTTTGGAAATGGGTGGTGATTGGTGTCTGCGTGATTTAGATGCCGCAGTGAACTTAGAGCTGGAATGGATTGAACTGGGAGAAATTGGTAGTGGATGGTTGATTCATAAATGAGTTGGAATGCAAATGGTAGTGGAGATGAGTTGGAATGCAAATGGTGTGTGAATCATTATGTCTCAAGACATAATGATAATGAATGGGTGGAAGAGAAAAAAATGTAAAGTATTTAGCAAAATGATGATGGTTTTAGTGGAGAATATTTGCTTTAGTGAAAAGAAGAAAAAATAATATGGTTGTTGCCTTGGTGGAAGGAGAGGACGTGTGGAATAATTTTGGTGGATTAGTTTAGGATAATTAACTAAATATTTGACTAACTTTGATTTGAAAATGTATTTAAAACTGATATATTTTGGACTGAAAATACATTTGAGAATAAATAAATTTGGAATTTAAAATGATTTTGAAAATAATACTTTTGAATAAATAATTAAAATAACATAATTTTAGAAATTCGGATTTTAATTTAAAATCGAACAAATTCGATATTTCTTGACTTGGCTAGACGAATCCGTCGCGGCGTTAATTTCAAAATAATAGGTGAAATAGTAGCGACACAATTTTCTAAATATTAAAATAATTATTAATTGCGTGAAAATTCTGGGTCGCTATACCAGATCTCACAGATTATAGAGAAAATACTACAAATGATTCCGTCGCACAAAAGTTTCTACCCTTTAAATCACACCACAAAGGTTCGCAAGAAACTAAAAAGATAAATCTCATAATTTTCTCTCTTTAGTCACATATATTGAACTATACAATTGGCTCCTTAACACATATATTTATAGGTAAATAAAATCCCAAAAACATGTAGAATTTGTGTCCTAAAAGATTTCCTTGTTGAAGTAGACTCAACCAAATAAGGAAAGAAATCACCAAAAATTCTCGCCCTAGAATTCCCCCAAACAATTGCTTGGGGTTCTATATTGAGCCTTACACTTTTCTAATTAGCTATGTGGAGATACCCCTCCGCAGCGAGCTTCTTAGAGGAACTACTGCCTTTTAGGCCGCGAAAGTTTGAGTCAATAACAGGTCTATGAAGCCCTTAGTACCACACGTGAGTGATCGCTTGGATCTTTGCGATGCCTCTTCTTGTTTTGTTTTCTTTTTCTTCCTCTTCCTTCCCGCCCCAACCAAAACCTAACATATAGGACGTGGGATTTTAAACATTTTTGCAATGGCTGCATGCATTTGACACTGAGATCAGTAAGTAATTTCACCAATTTATGAATTCTGGTAATTTTTTATTGCCTAGAGAATTATTATTATTATTATTATTATTATTATTATTATTATTATTATTATTATTATTATTCTAGTAATTTAGACATACTTATTTGTATGACTAAATTAGAATTCATTATTGTCGTTTTAGAATAATTGCTATTTAATTAGTGTTTATTTGTTTACATTTCAGAAAATATCCCAAAAGATGAAGAATTAAGTAATTAATGGGAAAAATATACTATTGAGTTCCAATTGGATCCTAATTGAGCAATTGAGGAGTTTATGACAACAATCAAGAATCATCCATGGTGAGAAAGTGAATAAATTAGAAGTTGAAGGACTGAAGAGCAAAATTAAACATGAGGGACCAACTTGCAAATATCCAGTGATTGATTTGGATCACAAGAAGATACTTTGAGGATTTTTAGGAGTCAATTGGATGCAAGTAGAAGTCAAAAAGGAATGGAATATGATAAGAATATTATCATAAAATTGATTCCAACCACACAAGATTCTGGACAGATTTGTAGTTGGACTTTGAGACCTAATTTTGGGGTAGTAAACATTCGAATTGATAAAATCTTATTTCAAAAATAATTGTAGTCCGTTAAGTTATCTTTCTAACGCAATTTGTATTACCTCAATCAGATAAAGGAATAGAAATATATAATTGAAACACTGAACACTGTGTAGAGACCAAAAAATACTCGAGCGCGGGTTTGACAATTTGCTTTCCTTTTTCGATTAGGTCTTTTCTCCAATTATAAATACAACCTCTTAGCACGAAAATTAGACCTTTGCCTCTTCTAATATCGAGCCACAATTGTGAATTCAACATCAAATTCTTGGGGAATCAAGCATTGCAAATGGGCGTGAATTGAAGAATCAAAACTTGGTGCAAGCGTTTCTTTCTTTAAATTATTTTCAATGAACGTTTTATTTTGTTGTTTTTGTTCGTTATTAATGAGGTGTAACTAAACTTCATGTTGGGATGAATGATGTAATCTAGTCATATTATTTTAATTCCATGTTCCATAGTTTTAATGTTTTGTTGCATGTATTGATTTATTATTGTTCGTAATGCTTGAATTGCTTAATCACTAATTCATGATATATTGAGTTATTTTCATAATCCGAGAGGTGAGTTAGTAATTTAGAACGTGGTAATAAATTCGATAATTGAACAAGAGATAGAGATATACTCTTGTTAATATTGCAGTCGTGTATGAATTCTTATGTGTTATGCATCTAGATAAGGAATATTCGGACCCTCTGTAGAGATACATTATTGACTTGTTTAGGTAGAATTGATTTAAACTCGAGAGAGGAATTTCAATATACATTAGTGAATTCAACCGAATGCATATTTAGGAAATAAAATTTGAATTGGAGTTAATATAATTGATCAGATGAAATCGGGATTCCCAGCTATTTTACAATTATTTTTAAAATACAAGCAATCTAGCAATTTTTATTCTTTAGTGTATTTTATTAGTTTTAATTTAAAATCTCAAACAAATTTGGCCGTTAAAATAAGGATATGAACTAACATATTTCAGTATTTAATAGCAGTCTCCGTAGGACGATAATCCGGACTCCTAGGTTCACTTCATTACTTCTCACGACCTGTACACTTGCTGTAGCGACCCAAAATTTTCTAAGACTTATTTAAATAAACATTATTTTAAAAATGTGTCGCTATGACTTTGCTTGTTTATTTTAAAAGCGTGTGTTCGTCTAGCCTTTTTTTTTTTAGTGAAATTTAAATTTATTAAAATCTTGATCAATCTCAATTCTATTGAAATCGTCTCATTTTCATTAATTATTCTCAAGTCCAATTTTCAATTTATTTGGATTCAAATTATTTTAATTCAAATTTTAAATATTTGAGTCCAAAATATTTTATCTCCAATTTAAATTCATTCCCAAATTTTTATTTATTTTAAAATCTCAATATCCCTAAATTCAAAATTTTATATTCTGATATTGTTATCCCAATCAGGTCCTCCCTCACTCAATCACCAACCAAGCATTTGCCAACTTTGAATTTAACTCAATGAATAATTTCCATTTTTAACCAGCCAAATCCTCCCAAATTCACACTTTTCCTTCCCCATCACCATTTTCTTCCTATAATTCACAGCCAAAATTTCACTCACATGTTTATTTCCTTTAACTGGTCAGCACCCCTAATCTCTCCTTCAATTCTCCCCGTTCAGCCAATGTCTTTGCATATTTCCTCAACATTCCTAAATCATATACTGCCCAAACTTACCAAAAATTAGTTAACAACCAGCAACATATATTCCCTCTTCATCACTAACTTCACACACACGAGTTCAGCCACTCACCACTGCCAACCCGTTCCCACAATCAAGCCACGACTCCTACGATTCACCATAAGACAACCCACTGTCAAGCATTAACCTTGCAGCCATCACCGAACCAGATCGATCACCACCACCAAAAGCAGTATCCACAGTTCCCAACTCAATGCCAATCATCTACATCAATCTGAAAACCAATCTGCACCTCACCATAGCCAAAAACCTGCAATCATCACCTCTGCCATTATCAAAACCAACTACAAATCGCAACTTCAAATCCACCACAGCACCACCACCTTCACCATCACCCTGCCCATAGCAACCACTACACGATCATTTCACAACCCAAACCACCATCACCATCGCACACTGCCACGGCCAATACACCATCAAAAACACCAATCATCATCATCACCGTCTCACAGCCATCACCGCAACCAGTCGCCAACCACCATCGACCTGCATAAACCATTATAATCACCACCCACCCGAGACCACAATCAACCTGCAGTAACCTTCCATTCATCACCACCGCACCGACTGCATCACCTACTGCCAAACTCCAATCCGACCCCAAATTCACAAAATAAAACCCAAAACCAAGAATCAATTTATCCAAGAGCCTTACCTAGAACTCCGCCCCTTCGTTACCGGTATTATTCGCCGAAAAACTCAGCTCCAAGCCGCGATTTTTGCCTCGATATTTCGCACAAATCAGCCTCAATAACTTTTCCTCTTGCCACTACCTCTTCCTCCTTATCACCGCCACACGACGACGGTGATACCGCCATGAAATCGCCGGCGAAAACGCCGGCTGGAGACCAGCCCTAGCTGGCGTGGACAGGAGCTCCGCTGCTCCTCCGTCTCTCTCTCTTCGCACGATAGGAAAAAGAGATAGATGGATATGAAATATTATTTATTTTGATTTTCCCAGAATTTGCACTTTAGTCCCTATGTTTTAAAATTTGTTTCAATTCAGTCCTTTTTGTTACAAATCATCAATTTCAGCCGTTAAGTTTTAAATGAGTTTAATCGGCCCTTCATTTTTAAAATCTATTATTTTCAGCCCTATAATTTAATATTTCGTTTTGAGTTTCAACTGAAGTTTTGAAAAGTTCCCTTTTAGTCCCCAAAGTTCCAAATGATTCATTTCAACCCACGAGTTCGAATATTTAAAAAAACCTCTATCCCTTAATTTAAAATCTGATTATTTCAGCCTGAAAATTTTAATAACATTTTAATTGAGTCCTTAAAGTTTTGAAAATATTCATTTTAGTCCCTCAACTTTCAAAGTATTCATTTTAGTCCCTCAACTTTCAAGAATATTCATTTCTGTCCCTCAACTTTCAAAACATCAATTTCAGTCCCCAAATTGTAAATTATCATTTTTAAACTATAAATTTCAAAAGACTAATGTAACTTATTGGCTAGACGAGGCGTACGGAGATTTAAAGGATTTAAGTCGTTTCCCGCTCAACTTTGCACTCGTCGGATTTAAGGTAGACTCGCCCCCACTAATTAATTTATATTATAATTGCATGTGTTATGTGGATTTGTGTGATTTTATGCTTAATTGCATGAGAAAAGAATATCTCTTTTGAGATAAAGAATTATGTTATGCTGGGCATAACTTATCTGCTAGCCAAGAAAAGAAAAGAATGTGTTCATTTGCGTTCACTATGTGATGTCTATGAATAAGAAAAGAATGTCACTACATTATTTGCATGATTACGTGTTCAATTATCTTGTAGATTAATTACTGACGATGAGTCTACTGAGTATTTCATTTTTGAAATGCTCAACCCGTTATTTTAACATTTTTGCAGATTTCGGAGACGGTGGCGAGTGATGGGTAATGACGGAAAATTACAAATTGATATTTTTTTTAAAAAGTCGTGAACTTTGAAATAATTATTTCACTTTATCAAGAACTGTCATTTTTTTATAAACTTGTACGAATTTACTTATTCCATTTGAATTATCGCTAAACTTTTATTCAAAAAATGCGATATTTAATATTTAGTCATTTTTCGCAACAAAGTTTATTCAAGAATTTAGAAAAGTGACGTTCCCGCGCTCCTCAAAACTCGGGGTGTTACACTTGCAGGGATATTTCGCATCGCGAGATATTAGTGAACATTATTATTCTTCTTCTTCTTGCTTTCCAAGGTATTCTAATATGTTCTAGTCACTAGTTTTATCAATTTTCCTGCCCATCTTTTAAGATTTGAGCTAATAAAACACAAGTGGGACGAGAAATGGTATCATACAATATATATATATATATATATATATATATATATATATATTATCACACATAAGCTTGCAGAAAATACTTGGTCGAAATGCTAATTAACGTAAATAAGTATATCATGAGAGAATCATAAGATTTACAAGATTAATTTAATACAGACTAATTAATAATAAATTTTGTATCTGGAAAATTTAGAATTAATGGTCAAGTCGCTATAAAAATCGTTGCCTGCAAATCAAAATAAGAAATTTCTTACAGATTACATATTTAAGTCTCTTGATTCCAGAAGCGAGTAACGTAGATATTGGATATGTGTACGGAGAAGCTACAAAAATTAGAGGAAAGTTAAAATGTCAACTTGTAGGTTTTTTAAATGAAAATGTCAAGAACAATTACTTTGAAATATCAGATATCTTCAAAAATAAATAAATAAATAAACAAATGTCAGTTATCTCGAATATTATGACTTCTCCATTGGGGCGAAAAAAAAAATTAAAATGCAAAATGAACAAATGTGGTGCATTTATTTGGGGGAATACCTATAACATTATCAGATATGTACTTTGACAATTCAAATGTAGGAACTACCTAATTTAGCCTTACATATAGGATTTTCAACCAAAGTCATCAAAACATAGAAAAAACTTCAATTGAATCCCCATATATTTTTATTCCCTTAAAATTCCGCTGCACTCACTCTGGTGAGCCTGGTATATATTTGAGCTTATAGACCTCTCCAAAGTGAGGCATTGCACCCAAGAGAGGAGCTCTATAGGGAAAGACATTAATTATCGACTCTGTTCTTGTTGGTGATGATTATCCCATACAGTGGGTGATCAAGCCTGATAGGTACTTCTATACTGTTGTAAGTAAGAGTTGGATCGTGACTCAAACAGCTAGAGTGTCTACTGCGCACTATGTTATAGAATGGTATCAGAGCTAGAATCCAAATTACAACCATTATTTTAAAATGTCTGAAAATTTAACAAAAATAAAGTCTAGAGTTTATAATTATAAATTTAAAGATTTACCTAATAACATTCATTGACCTTTATTAATAACCAAAATGTATAAAAAAATTTACAACATTTATCCTACTAGTAGAAGGAGGATTTGGAAAACATAAGCAATTAAAATTGAAAAATTTATTTTTACTTGATAAATTAGGATTAAGTTAAGAACAAAGTTTAGATCAAGCTAAAAACCCAGAACAAATTAAAGAAATTATTAAAATGTACCATTCGACGTAAGACAAATTATAAATATAACTAATGACTATAAAGATGTTAGTAAAAATATACCAACACAAATATTATAAGTAAAAGAGAACTTAAATAATATATCAAAACAATTAATAACCTTAGAAAATCAAATCAAACATATAGCAGAAAAAAAAAAGTAAGATAGGAAACATGATAGGAGTTTATGAAAATCCAATAGAAATAATAAAACAAAACACAACTATAGAACAAATAAACATGATTAGGGACAATTAAAGAAGACGACATAGGGAAAATGATTTATACAAAAGATTAGACAATATACAACAAAATATAGAAATATAACAAAAATATATAAGGATATGGAAAAAAGAAAATAAAAAATAATAATAACTGATAATGAATTCAAGGCTATTAACAGATTAAGAATAAAAATGATCACGGAACAAATAGAGAAATTTATGAAAAAACCAAAACAGGAAGGTGGAGAAGATTATATAACACAAGAATATATAGAAAAATTTTAAAATATCATAATAGAAGAAATTAACATGAACCAAGAGCAAGCTTTAGTGCCAATAAGATAAAATTCACCAGAATATAGAGAACAACCTAGAATTAACAAAAATAAAAGAGAAGCTACAAGAAATACTAATCTACAAACTGCACCAGAAGTATATATGAATTAGAATTATGGATGAACATATGGCTAATAGCTATGATGGCCTACACTAGATAATTAACAAAAAACCAATTCCAATTAATGTTAGAAAATACATTAATAGGAACCGCTGCACAATGGTGGAAAAATTTAAAAGAAACATGTGTGTGCGAGCTCGCACGCGCGCATATTAGCTCAAAATTAAGAAACGGGTATTTACTAGAAAACCTATCAATATGTGATTTGTGTTACTTTAGACAATTTACATGTGAATTTAGAGAATATTATGAAAAAGCAGAATATAATCAAGAAGAATATGGTTTAGAAGTTATGAACCAAATATTTCTTAAATTACCAATCCCGTGGAATTTAGAATTATTTAAAGAATTGGAAAAATTAAATATACCATCAAATAATAATAGTTTAGAAGAAAAAATACAATTTATAGAAATAAAACAAACAGAAAAATGTATGGAAGCAAATTATAATATATTAAAATTTTACAAGGAAAGTAAAAAGTCATTATGTTGTGATAAATTACAATACAAACCTACCCAATGGGGATGCCATATACAAAGAAAACATAAGGAAAAGAAATTTTATAGGAAAGATAAACTCAAAGATATATTTAAGAAATTTAATAAGCACAAGAAATCATATAACAAAACATTTAAAAGATATAGAATACCATACAAAAGATATTTAAGACAAAAACATACCAAAAAATCCTAAAAAATGTAAATGTTATTCATGTTGAGAAGGACATATATCTCCAGAATGTCCCAAAAAAAGATAAAAAGAAAGAATATGATGTATGTTTCTTTAATAGAAAAGGAAAATTATAACTTATTACCTCTAGAACAAGAAGAAGAATGAGAAGAGATTCTCGAAGATGAAGAAATTTATGAATTAGAAGTGTATGGAGTAAAAAATTCTATTATAGAATTAAAATATTCAGAAAGTGAATCTAGTGAAAAACAATATTTATACATAAAGATGATAAGACAAATAAGTGAAGAATGTACATCTAAAGAATATCAATATCAATTAGAAGAAAATGAAAAATGATTAAACGAAGATTAATATTTAATCCAAAAAATATGAAATGGTTTTGAAGTCAAAAATAGATGTAGAATCAAAAGAAAGTAGAAGAACTCAAGTTGTCCATGAGTCAAATGAACATAAATTATACAAATCTATTCAATGTGAATATTTGTATGACACAGATTGTATAAATTAACAATGGTTAATTCTCTTGAGGAAATATACAAAGGATGATCCCAATCCTTACCAATGAAGAAATTATCTACAAAACTTCCCATTGAGGAAGAATTATACAAGTTATCAATTATTGGGAGTTCATTTTCCAAAGAAAAATCCATGGATAAATCTATTGAACCATCTAAGGAAACTCTTTTAGAAACTGTCAAGAATTCAGCAGTTACAACAAAAGAACAATCATAAAAGAAGAAGACCACGAAGAAACTACAGACATACTTGAAGTACATAGAGTACCTAAACAAGATAACAAAAGGAGGAGACTGGCTAAGAACGATTAGCCACAAAAAAATTAACAAAGCAATTATAGTACCAGGAGCAGAACCAAATAGTCAGATAACTGCTTGATCAGTGACTTATTCAATGTATCTACCCTAATAGAGATATGAAGGAAATATCACTATTACCTAATCATATTAAAATAGCACTTAAGATCTACTTTGGAATAACCAATGCTGAAAAATCCTACGTCAAGATTTATTCAGTAATCCTAGAATTTATTGAAGAGATCTATCTGGAGGTATAACACATTATAAAACCTCGAGTAACTAGAAAATCCATCTTTGTAGAACCAGAAATTAAACTATTTGACAAAGATGGGCAAATTAAAGCTATTCTAGGAAGAAGAAAAAATGCTTTGAGATCCAAAGCCATGTACACAAAACTTAGGAATACCATAACACAAACGAATGTTTGGGGTATACGAATCTAATGATGATAAATTATTGATCTACGGCATTGCAAGAGTTAAGAAAGTTAATAGTCAATTATGGAGATTAAAAAAGTATGTTGAGAATATACTTATCAATAATTTGGATCTAAAAAGAGATGCATATGACCATCTACATCAACTAATGGAAGTAGAGACCGGCCACACGTGTGAAAGTTGTGGGGACTAACTCAACTACAATGAAGATCAAGAGACTTATCTTAAGTGATATAAATTATTCAAGGCATGGGGCTCAAGACCCATGTGAAACTTTAGAAAATGAATAAAAATTATTGTAATCTTATCTTTGCTTTATCTACTTTAAATGTAAGTCATGCATATTTTAAAAGTTGGGGAATCTTATCATGTCCCTCGACTTATCTTTTATCATCTATAAAAGGGGGAGTCTCTCCTCATTGTAGGATATCCCAAAAAAAAAAAAAAAACATATCAGTTTTTATCGATAAAGATTTAAATTCTCTCCATCTATTGTCTTTCTTTTCTTTTCTAAGTTCAATTTTCCTTTCATTAAACTAATCCAGAAACAACAAACAGAAAAGTATGAATAACTAAACTCCATCCAGATATAAATGAATCTATTAAATAGTTAATAATTAATACTCAATTTATATATGAGTCCATATGTTTATTCTTAATAAATCTTTAGTTAAAAGAGTACATCTAGAGGTAGGAAACGAAACTGCATTGTGCTAAACCTCTTTGAACTGTTTGTTTAAGTATTAAACAGGAAGTATTGAAGTAAGTCTTTCGAGCATCCATTGATATGCAAGTCTTTTGAGCAACAACGATCTCCTATGAAGAAGTGTTTAATACTTAGATAAATAACTGATGTGTATTTGGTCAAATATCTTTTAAAATCAGATTCACAAAAAAGCGTGATGGACTCATAAAAAAAAGTACTAATATTTATTTATGGTGGATTATGTATCTTCTTTATCATTGATTTTATTTGAATCTTGCTACTAGAATTATATTGTTTAAAATATCATCTTGTTTATGATCTTGTCGATAATTTGTCTTCCTTATGCCCGGATTAACTATTGAAAGAGAAATTGAAATTTTTAGAAGAAGATTAGAAGAGTTAAATATTGTAACTAGAAACAATAGAATTTATTTTAAAAAAAAAAAAAAAAAAAGACTTCAAGAGATATTAGAATTATTAAATTCTAGAGTTCAGAATTTAAGAAATAGAATTAATAATTCTAATTAAAACTATTTAGTTCCATAATTTATGAATTCAGAAACTTTAATAGAATTAAATCCTACTGAAATAAGTGGCTTTGAAGATCTAAGGAAGGAAACAAACGAACAATTAAAAACTATAAGAGAAGATTTAAGAAGATACTATAAAATATTATACTACATAATAAAAGAACTTTCATTTACATAATTTTCAAGAATTACTAGAAGTATAACAAATAGAGGAAGGATAATTAGTGATATAGAAGAAAAAAATGAAGAATTAAACATAAATATTGAAGAAGAAACTTTAACATAAAATAGTATTTTTTATACATTTTTTATTAACAAGAAGTTTAGAGATATAAATATCATCAGAAAACTAAGAATTTATAATTTTGTCTTTTAGCAAGTTGTTAGAAAATTACCCTTATTTTACTTATACATATTATTAAATTATCTAATTCAATTCATGGCTGTTTATGACCCTCACATACTATATGAAAAAAAATTGAAGAAATTTCATTAGAAGCTTACATAGGGAATATGAAGAATTAATAGCAATGCAATTTAACGAATATTCTAGAAGACAAGCTGATATTAGATATAAAAATACTATTAATGAATCATTTCAAAGATGTTACAAACAATTATAATTCCGCAAATTTAAATAGTGTGATTTGTGCACTCAGTTGATCCAAAGGTTTTGAAAAATTATGCTAATATAGAAAATATTTAGAACAATTAAGAAGATTACAAAATATTGTATAGTTAGCAATTTCAATTCAATTAAATTAAGGGCGTACTGTGCAATATATAGAAATTAAGGGTAAACTTGACCTTTCATAGAATATAAGGTCATTTATCAAAACTCATTTAGAGGAGATCTATATTTTACTAAAATTATTATTTGACTAGTCTATTTAACTTTTTTTTTTTTTTTTTTTTGGAATCAAACTAGTCTATTTAACTTAGAAGCCCTTATTTTTTCACAATACTAATTGTCACAACATGCAAACACGATTTTTTTCCTTTTGCTAGAATGCATAACTTGGAAAATAATGTAAATGAACAAAATAGTTTGTTCAAGTTCGGACTAGTCATTAACATGCAGTTATTGTAACAGAAATTCAAACCTGAGGTTCACATTAATATTCAATATTTCCAAAGTAGCATGCTACTTCATGACACTATAAATTGAACATGTTTTCTGCTCTGCAATATACAAATTAATCATCCTACATTAAACGATGAAGAATCAAAGCATTTGTTCCCTTTCATTTTCTCTTCTTCTGATCTTTTCGTTGTCAACGGCAGTTTCTTCCGATGGACATGATGATTTTCTTCAATGTATGTCCCTTCAATCAAATAATAACACTTCCATTTCCAATGGTATTTATACTCCAAACAACAATTCATACTCATCCATCCTAAATTTCTCCATACAAAACCTTCGATTCACTTCGGAAACGACACCTAAACCATTAGTCATTGTTACTCCCTTTCAAGAATCCCAAATCCAACCTGTTATATATTGTGCGAAAGAAACTGGCAAGCAAATACGGGTTCGAAGTGGTGGCCATGATTATGAAGGACTGTCATATACATCGGAAGTCCCTTTTGTCGTCCTTGATTTATTCAACCTAAGGGAAATAAGCGTTGATGCTAAGAACAAAACTGCATGGGTTCAAGTCGGTTCAACAATAGGCGAACTATACTATAGAATTTCAGAGGAAAGTCAAACCCTAGGGTTTCCTGCTGGTGTTTGCCCTACCGTGGGAGTTGGTGGGCATTTCAGTGGAGGAGGTTATGGAGCAATGTTAAGAAAATATGGGCTTGCAGCAGATAATATAATTGACGCGCGCTTGGTTGATGTGAATGGAAGAATTCTAGACAGAAAATCCATGGGTGAAGATCTCTTCTGGGCCATAAGAGGTGGTGGAGGTGCTAGTTTTGGTGTCATTCTTTCTTGGAAGATACGGTTGGTAGATGTTCCAGAAAAAGTCACTGTGTTTACAATTAACAGGAGCTTGGATCAAAATGCAACAACTATTGTTCACCGATGGCAATACGTAGCACACAAATTCGACGAAGATTTGTTCATTAGAATCCTTATAAGAAGGGTAAATTCAAGTCAAGATGGCAGGAAAACTATACAGGCTTCATTTAATTCATTATTCCTTGGTGGTGTTGATACATTGATTCCTTTTATGGGACAAAGCTTCCCGGAATTAGGTCTGCGAAGAGAAGACTGCACTGAAATGAGTTGGATTGAATCAATCCTATATTTTGCCGGGTTTCCCATAGAATCACGTGATGTCTTGCTGAACAGGACTCAGCCAAACGTACGATACTTCAAAGCAAAATCTGACTACGTTCAGAAACCTATTTCTAAGCATGGGCTCGAAGGGATTTGGAATTTGTTTTTTGAAGATGAAGCCGAGGATGCTGAGATGATTTTGAGTCCATACGGAGGAAGAATGGCGGAAATTTCAGATTCTGCAATTCCGTTTCCTCACAGAGCTGGCAATTTGTACAAAATCCAGCACTTGGTGTATTGGGAACAAGAAGAGGTAGAGGCATCAGATAAGTATATAAATTGGATTAGAAAGCTTTACAGTTACATGGCTCCATATGTTTCAAGATTTCCAAGGGCTGCGTATATAAATTACAGAGATCTTGATATTGGAGTTAATAATAAGGGCAATACAAGCTATGCACAAGCCAGCATTTGGGGGATCAAATATTTCAAGAATAATTTCAATAGATTGGTTCGTGTGAAAACCAAGATTGATCCTACTAATTTCTTTCGGAACGAACAAAGTATTCCTCCCCTCTACTCGTGGTTGAACAAGAATGGTCAACAGGATTGATGATGAAATTAATTCTTCATTTATATATTATTTGTAATTCATAAATATGTTGTGTATTGATTTTTATTACTGTGATTTGTACAATATATAAATTGATGTAACTTGTCTCAATAAACATTGTGTCTTAAATGTATGTTTTTAATAAAGTACCATATTTTTAGTAAATTTGAAGACGATATTAATTTTTATTTTAAAATCTTCTTTCTATCTTCTTTTATTGAATTTATATATTCACTACTAAAATCTGGGTTTCATCGACGGATATTTTCCGATGGCTATTGGCACCCACGATAGTCCGAAATTTCCAACGGATTCAACTGGTCGTTGAAAACTTTCCAACGGCTTCTACCCGTCATTAGAAAAATTTTCACTGTTTGTTTAGCTCGTATGAAATTTTTTTGTTTACTGATGGATTTTAGTCCAGTCGGGAAATTTCTTTTATATCTGAGAACTCGCCATTTACCTCACTTCACCAAAAATATCGAGGCCATTCTCTTTGTGTTTAGATTTTCCATTTTATGTTTTTGATTTTATTTTGCGTTTTCTGTTTTCAGTATTTGTTTTGAGACTCCTGAAAACACGTTCTTTTGTAATTTTGAATATCTGTTTATCAAAATACAAAACTATGTTTACTTTTAAATTTCGAGAATCATTATTTTATGATATTTTATCACAAAATTTTGAATATCTGTTTTTCAAAATAGAAAACTATGTTTACTTTTAAATTTCGAGAATCATTATTTTTTGATATTTTATATGTAAATTATTGACAAATTTAGGGTACATAAACTAAATTTTATATGTAGCCGAATTCAATGTATACATGTTAAAGTTCGTAAATAAAACAATATTTTTTCTCATTACAATAAATCTAAATTAATTTAACTGTAAATAGAAAAATAAAAATAAAAATTAAAGATAAGGTCAAATCATTTTACAAATCTAGGATTGGATTCAATCTAAATTAATTTAACTGTGAAATAGGAAATTTTTATATTAAAATTTACAATTCAATAGCTAAAATATTTTGAATTTGTGATTTTGTTTTATATTGGTCAAATTTTGGAAAATTGGAAATATATATACAATTCGCTCATTGATTAAAATATATATATATGTTTTGCTTATTCTACTAACAGATCAGGGTTTGCTATAGTGGCAAAGTTTTCAAAATTGTGGAGAGGGTGTTGCATTACCAATTGAGCCAGACTATTTTTTTTGAAATTGGTCGTGATCCGTGTTTTTGAAGTAAATGCTTGAATTTAAAAACAACAAAACAATATTTCAACATGTTTAGTTTTCTTTGTAATTTCTTTTTCCATTTTCCACAATGTGCTTTAAAAATAATGAAAGTAAACATGTTTTCGATATTTTTGAAAATCTAAAACTGAAAATGGCTAGAAAACAGTAATTAGAATGGGACCTTCATTTCCAGACTTCGTCTTCGATTCCCCCAACTTCAATATTTCTAAGGTAGATAATATATGACTCAAAAAACTTGAAAATAGTTTGTTGATTTCATTAATCAAAGGTAAACCCCCCCCCCCCCTCCATTTTATTTATTTATTTATTTTACATATTTCATATGTCAAGTTTAATTGCTTGAAATTTGGATTTTTACTCCATATGCATATCATTATGTAATTCTATTTGTATATATTATGTGTGAAATATATTAAAGTTTGTAGATATATATATGATTTGGTATACTTATGTATTTTAAATTTAGTATTTGAATATGCATATTAGATTTATTATTTACTAATATATTTATAATAAATTATGAATAGTAATTTGTATTTTAGATTGAATATATATTGTAGATTAATTTAATATGTTAATGGTATATTAATTATGATTAGTAACAGGTGATTATGTATATTTGATTAAGTATTAATATGTATTTTTGATTGTGTATTACTCATATATAAATAATCAGAGTTTAGTACATTCATTTCAATAAATTATATGAAAAGTTTATGTTTTAATAAATACCAAAAATAGTGCATAACAGTGATTACTATTCTGCATTGGAAATGTGATAATTGTGTATCTCACTTGATAATGTGTAGTATGTCGATTGATAAGATATTGTGGTACATGCCTCAAACTCTTATGTAACAACTTGGATTGTCTTATAGACCGACGACTGTCATGATCCCAAAATTCAAACTAGGTTTTTTCTCTTCTTTTTTTTTTTTTTTTTTTCAATTCTGCTGATGGCTATTAGTAACATAAAATGAACTGAAAACATAGCTACAGATAGCTACTAGTAGCGTACTTTCGGAAACATGACACATTTGATACGTTTACTAAAAATACAAGGCTCATTTCTTTTCATAAAAATCTACTTATACATTTCAAAATCAATCCCCAAATAGGATTTATCTTTTAAATAATAAAAGAATAAAATTTCATTCCAAAATAGTTTTAAATACAAAAAGGGCTTAATCTTTCCTCTATTTTGGTTACTAATAAATACTCTTCCTTCTCGGCCCCATTCTCAATAGGGAATTCCATACGTCCATTAAATAGATGCTTCATTGCTTAAAAGAGATATGAAACAACTATGAACAACATGGTTCGGTGAATAAAACTTGATAAATGTAATAAGAGGTTAATTTCAACATAAAGCGTATGAAGTCATAAAACTTTCTTTAATTTTAAGTATTTTCTCGTCAAACCTTAACTTGAACATAATTCATACACATTATCTCTTAACTTTGACATTATATTTCATTTAAGTAAATGAAATCACAATCATATTAACCTATCATTTGATAACAACTTATATCACATTCACAACCTTTAGTTCAGTATTACTACATTCAAATATACAATATCATATTTGTGGAATGAATGTAATGCATGGTTTGATATGCATAAATGATATGAAAATCATTTTTTTTTCAATATTTTCTTTCTTTCTCTTTTTCTTTCTTTCTTTGAAAAATGACATGAATGAGAAATACAATATTTTTCTTTTCAAAGGATCTCTTTTCCTTTCTCTTTAGGTGCCCTTCCCTTATTAGGGTCGTACACCGTGCGCAAAAGTGCTTTCTATAGCACAAGGTCACAATAGTGATCTTTTACACTCACGAATTTGTTAACTCGATTCTTCTTCTTCTTTTCTAGAGCACTTGGCTCACGAGTATGCTAGCTCGAATGGAACTTATTCCCATAACAGAAACATATACTTTCAACTCAGCGTCCACGTCAAGCAGGTTCCCATACACTCTAAATAGGGACATTTTAAAGTTTCAAAATCATTTCTTGAAAACATCATTTGAAAGATCTTATACATAATCATTTCTTTACATTTTGAAAACACATAATTTGTTCTTTTATGTGAAATGATCATGCATGTTTGTGATGATGAGATAAAATGTTAATCATCAAATATCATGTATAAGATCATCATTCATTCACATATGCAAACATAATATCGTATCCTTACCCTAACACATAAAAGATCAAGATAAAGTCTTTCACTATAGAATAATGTTCCTATGTTTAATAAATAGAATCTTAACCTGTGAGTTACACCCTAGAAGCTGAATTTAATCCTTAACTTAATCAAAATCTTCATTCTAATTTGTAGAAGATAACATAATTAAGAAAGTAACTCAAGCAGATTTCTTTTTTTTTTTTTTTTTTACATCACTTATGTCACATCATATTACCCAACTTCAACAACTTCATCTTATAATACTATTATAAATTTAGATTCTTACCCCATGAATAATCATCTCCAAACCTGAATTTCTTATACATACATCCTCAAAAGTGTATTTAGACAATAAGTATCAATATCATATGGCTCGAGCACATTACTCATGTTGGCCAATGATAACTACAGTATACAATCTTCCACCTAGGTTGTGTATTCGACATGACAACTTATTCATAAACTTAAAGGTCCAGGAAAAATATTGCTATTTACTTGTGTCCACTAATGAATTGAAAATGTTGTGGAATGACAAATTTCACTACAATAAAATGAACCTTTTACAATGTTCATTGCATGCCGTAAAACTGTTTTTACGGCGTGCGGCTACACAACGTAAAAGTTCATCCCGTAAATATTTACGACGTGCAATGATGCACGCCGTAAACACCAGTATTTACAGCGTGCGTTATGCACATTGTAAACTCTTACAGCGTGCATCATTGTACGCATTGCATAGATACACGCTTTTTACGACGTACATATTGAACATCGTAAAAAGTCCTGCCTTTTACAGCGTTCATCCCGTATCCCGTAAATTGTTTTTTATTTTTTAAAAATTATATATATTTAATTTATTACCAAACAACATATGTTAATTTCAAAACAAAATTATACACATTTATTCATATAAAAATCGCGTTTTACATGAAATCATGAATGCACCACATTGTTTCATACAGAGGACAAAATAGTTTTACATATCCAACTGTTTATTTAATGATTTTATTACATAGAGGAAGAAGAGTTTCACATTTTTTTCAATATATCTTTAGCTCCAATCATATGTGAAGCTTTCTCATTCTTCATTATTCGATGAAACAATGCAGCTCGATCTTCTTCCACTATCTCCCTCTGCAATTCATCTTTAATTTTCGGTGCTTGCCACTTAGAAGGGTCATCAACATGTTCCTCACTAAATATCATACTTAAAACCCACTCCTTCCATGTAGTTCTCTTGTGTTTCTCTTCTTCTAATGTGTCTGTTGCCAAAAGCTGGTAGACATAAACGACTTTACTCTGACCTAGTCGAAATGCTCGTGCAATTGCTTGCTTACTCTTCGAAGGATTCCATTCTGAGTCGAGCAAAGTTACTTGTGAAGCAGCAGTCAAGCTAATTCCTTCTGCACAAGCTGTAATCGAAGCGAACATAACCTTAGATAGTCCCCCTGGCTCCTCAAATTTATCCATTACCCTTCCGCGTTCAAAAAGCTCAATGTCACCTTGAAGAACCAGCACTTCTCAACCCTTTCGCCACCTATAGAGTCGCTCAAACATTTGTGTAAAAAAATTGATCGGAGCAATATTATGGCAAAATATAAGGAGCTTTCCGTTTCTGAGAAGACATCACGGCAAAAGGCTCATAACGAATCTGACCTTCGAACCTGATCTCATATCAAATTTTTGTTGCTCAAGAGCATTGAGGGGATGTAGCTTAATTGAGATAACATGCTCTCAATTTCCTGCATGATTAATTTGAATATTAAGGCCTTTTCATTTACATAGTTGTGACCATGCACTAAATATGGGATTTGATTTGTCTTACCTCGTCTATTTTATCAGCCTCGTCAGGATTGAAGTTTTTTATCAATTCGAGGCAAAAGAGAGCACGTCCGTCCGACTTGAATTGACCGGCTTGAACTGGATCTTGTGGGTTAAATGATGATCTCAATTTATTAATGAGACCCGTCTTGTTGATCATCACAAGGACACCTATATAATCAAATGTGTCTTCTGTAGTTATTAGATGCTCTTGATCTCTGGAAAATTACCTTCATATTAATGTGAAGTTCTCACAAATTAATTTATCAAGTTATTTTTCGAATTTACCGTTAAACATAGCAAAAATTATAGCATTTTAAAATGATCAATTAACAATATATTTTTTCTTTTCTTTCATTTGGTTAACATTGTGAGCTCAAATTAAGCCATAGTAGAAAGGTCTTGATATAAATATGAAGTTCTTACATAGTACTTTATCGCATTATTTTCAAATTACAAAATTATAAACTGTGACAAAAATTATAATCGTTTAAAATGGTCCAATAACAATGTATTTTTCATTTTTCACAATTCAACATTCGTCTAATTTTTGACATATGCACTTTAGAAAAATTAATTTTTTAGTGCACCACTTCGACAAGTTCATAAAAAACTACAAAATTTTACATTCAAAATCATACAACGATTGTTAAAATGAGGCGAATGCACATCTAAAAATAACAACTCATTTTTTAACATTCGTATTGTTACTGGTCCTTAAAAATCTATTTTTCGATTTTCCTTCCGACTTAAATTTTGTTCCATTTCAAAAATCATGCATGCTTTAAAGGAAATTGAGTTTATAATATATTGTCCAAAGAGTTCACAAAAAGTCAATAAATTTGTTTTTGAAATTATATAACAGTTGAGGAATCATATTTTGGAAAAATTTTACTTTTGATTCTTCATATGTAATGTGAATTCTCACACATTACTTTACCACATTATTTCGAATTACAAAAATAGTCAATCATAGTAAAAGTTATAGCCATTTAAAGTGATCGCATAACAATATATTTCTCATGTTTTTCTCGAGTCAACTTCATCTTATTTCAACGAATGCACTCTAAACAAAACTATTTTGTTAATATACCACTTAGAAAAACTCATAAAAACTATAAATTTACATTTTCAAAATCATATAACTATCAAAATAAGGCGAACGTGCATAAAAAAAAATTACTGCTAATTTGTTTTAAATATTCTTGGTTATCAGTACTTAAAGAATCTATTTTTCGATTTTTATTTTATGGGTTACCTTTCATTCAATTTTTAAACCCAAGCACACATTAAACGAAACTAAATTTTATTTACTACTCAAAGAGCTCGCAAAAATCTACAAATTCATTTAAGAAATTATAGAACAGCTAATGAAATAAAATTCTCAAAATATTACTTGTGTATTGTTCATATGCAGTAACACTATTACATTCATAATACAACATCATTCGTACATCGCATTTATTATTAGACTAGTGCGGCCTGTATGTTGCTTGGAATGCGATAAGAATTGTGTATAAAATAGCGTCAATCCACCACTATTGCTATTTTAATTTGCAAAATTGAATGATAACATTTTCAATTAATTGATATTCAAAAGCTTAACGAAAAGCACATGCATATCACAGCAAATAACAATGGATTAATTAAATTAATGGATAAAAAAATCTCTAATGATGAAATACATTGTAAATGGATCATTTAAAAAGGCTATAATTTTTTTTATGGTTTAGTAATTCGAAAATAATATAGCTAAATATTATGCAAATGCTTCATATTGATATTAAAATATTGCTATTAAAACTTTATTTGATCCCTCAAATTTAACCAAAAGAAATAAAATGTTAATGAACCATTTAAAACGGATATAATTTTGGCTACAGTTGACGGTTTGTAATTTGAATAATGTGATAATCTTGTTATTATGAATTCATTTGAGTCAAGAAAGCCAACCAAACGAAGGAAAACAATCACTGACATATGAAGTACATTGTTAATGGATCATCTTAAACGACTATAATATTTGCTGCAAGTAATTCGAAAATAATATGCAAAAGTTTCATATAATATTAAGATTAGGTCTAGGCAAAAGAACCGGAACCAGCAGTTCGGTTCGGTTCTTTCAAAATTTTAAACGGTTCTGGTTCTAAAAATCAAGAATCATTAGGTTTAAGTTCTGGTTCGGTTCTTAGTTCAGAACCAGAACCAAGAAGTAGAATTGATAGTACAAAACACGATTTTAAAAAAAAAAAAAAAATCATCAATTCTTCATCTTAATGCATGTTATCTAGTCCATTAGTCATTATCAATTATTCAACAACTATTAACTCATCCAACATTCCAATGACTATATGCAAAACAAGTAATAAACAAAAAATCATAGATCAAAAAATATTTTTCTTTTACTAGTTCTGTCATTCAGCTTTAAGCTTTCAACTGTCAGTTCTTCAAGAATCAACAAACAATAAATATTCACTTACCATCTTACAATCAGTTGTTATCTTGTTTTCAAGGATTTGTTGGACTTGTGTGACTGTTCCCTGAAAAGGTGGAGAACTACGAGCATAAATTGAAGAATTTTTAGAAGGAGAACATACACGCGGTGTGGATGAGGAGATACGTTACTGTCTGGAAGGGAGTGAATATTTTGATATAAAGGACAAATATGACTGTTGTATTCGCATATTGATCAAAACCGATGACCTTTACCGTCTTACAACTCTTACTAGCCGAAATCTATCATTGCTTCATTTATTAAGTTTGGAAATTTTAGTTTAGGAAATTGGGACCAGAACAAGAACCAAAACCAAACGGTTCGGTTCCGATTCGGTTCTTCTCTTACAAACGGTTCTTGCTTCGGTTTGGTTCCTTGGGAACTAGAACCATATGAAACCATGCCCACGCCTAATTAAGATATTGGTATTATGACTTTATTTGTGCCTTCAAAATTAACCAAATGACGAAAAGGAATAAAAAATAACAGAATGTTAAGGAGTCATTTTAAACGGCTACAATTTTTGTTACAGCCGACAATTTTGTAATTCAAAAATAATATAGTAAAGTACTAAATGAGAACTTCATAATGATATAAATATCTTGCTATTACGATTTTATTTAAGCCTAGAAAACCAACCGAACAAAAGAAAAATCACTGAAAGATCAAATACATTATTATCATCTTAAACGGCTTAGGCCCTGTTCTATTTGTTGTTTTGAAGTCGTTTTCTATTTTTATTTTCGAAAACACTAAAAATGTCTTCTCTTTACCATTTTCGAAAAGGCATTTTGGAAAACAAAAAAAATTTGTACACAAAATGCAAAATGCCCAAAACCTCGTTTTGGGCGTTTAGTGTGTATTTCAACAAAAAATGTTCAAAATGCGGAAAACGAGTTTTGGGAATTTTTTTTTTTTTTAATTTTTATAGAATTATTCTAGCTTGGAACTAAGTCTAAATAAATATTTATTTATTTATTTTTGGAGAATTGTCCTAACTTGGAAGTAAGTTTAAATAAATTTTTATTGAATTCAATATCAACATTACAAAAAAAAATTAAGAGAAAATTCTTGTTATATTTCAAAAAATGCATTCATAAATGGATTCTGATGATTTTGAAAGAACTTGCATTTTCTGGATTTTAATAGAACTAGAGCTTCCTCAAATGCCGAACTTGACCAAGCTATAGACTCTTAATGCTCACATTAGTATGTTGCATGTAGCCATGTTTTCAGTGTATTGTGAAAGGAAATTTAAATTTGAGTCAATAGTTTTCTGTAAGCAAATTAATTAAAAATAGTTTAAGTAGTATTCTGCAAAATTTCAAACAGAACGTGTTTTCCTGTTTTTCATTTTCAAAAACAGTTTTCAGAAATGACAAACACTACAACAAAAACAGCCTACGGAAACACGCAAAAAATGTTTCCGTAGGCCTTTTGCAACGTTTATGTTCATGTTGCAAATCGCAGTGTTGCCGTAGAGGGAAAGGATACGACAACGTTCATTACGTGTTGCAAAAGGATGTATTGCACGTTGCGGTAGACCTTTGGCAACATTCATTGCGCGTTACCGTTTATACTTTTGGCAACGTTCATTGCGTGTTGCGGTAGAACTTTAGCAACGTTCTTTGCGTGTTGCGGTAGATACTTTTGGAAACACTCATTGCGCGTTGCCGTTGATACTTTTGGAAACACACTTTGCGCGTTGCCATTGATCTTTAACATTTTTTTTTAATTTTTGTAAATCAATATAGATAATTCCACTGATAACCAACAAATTACTCAAGCATATATGTAATATATAATGCGTGTGTTTGTTTTTCCTTAAAATGAGATTTCTCATTTTGCAACAGTGTCAAAAGTATTAAAAAATTATTAGTTGACAGACTAGTGTCAGGAAAAGTTTCTGTAGCAATGAGACCCTTTCTTATTATTCTTTATTACAAAAAGCACCTGACTGTAGCAGCATTTGTAAAATTCAAAACCACAACTTGCAGGGACATTTTCGGTACCTTTGACATATTGAAGCATTTCATATTGCGGTTGCAGGTCCAGTAACTTTATGTCTCATATTTCCTCAGCCATGGACCCCACCAAACAGTACCCTTGACATGACAAAAAAACTCGTTAAACAGAAAATCAAACAGACGCAATATATGAAACACGCGTGCTATAAAAATAAATCAATTTTTCAAAATAAATACTTAACAAAAATTACGGTACTTTGTTCTCCTACATTAAAACAAAATCTGCAATATAGGTTTTTCACCTATTTGATTACACATTTAAAGTTTGATATTTACTATCCCTCTAAATTGCTATATTATCTCTAGCAGACCAACAACCATACAAAAAGGAGCTACTATAACCATTTTCAACACGAACCATCATTGAAGATGAGTACTTCCCTGGCTTCTGAAGTCTAGCTTGAACTATGCCCATGACAAACCATCTTGTGAGAGAACTACAAAATTGACTTTTACCTACAAAAATATTATAAAAGTTTAATCATCAGGACTACAACTGCACTGAATGCAAAAATGTAGAAATAAATTATACTAAATATTAAAATTATCATTTACTATTGTAAAACTTTACAAAAATTTGGACAAAATCTCCCCTATAAACATTATACTTATTTCCTTCATGAACATTTAAAATTTTCTTCATAACACCAGATCAACTGCTTGGTAAGCAGAAAACTCTCACCCTAAATGATAGGATAGGCTACCTACATTCCAGGAAGGCTCCATTCATCTGGACTGGGACTTCTAAGAATGTTATGTTATAGATAGCCCCTCTGAGCATATTCCCAATAAAAAAAGACCTTGCAGTCAATTAACATCCATGATTCTGCATTTGTGAACATTTATTAGGGCAAACTGAGTTGATTAACTTACAACATGAACAAGTGTAGCTTTCTCTTTCTTCATATATGGTTGCAAATTTTCCGTTCCTTCCACAAATCTTTCTCAAGATGTGTTTCATAAAAGCTCATATCCCCACTTGTTCTCAAGACTACCGCAGACGTGCTCCTTGTGCCACAACGTCCCTGCACATTTGGAATAAAAACAAGTCATGTTTCTAAGAGGAAACTGACGTATGCAGTAAAGCCACCAACAAGATATAGATGGAATGATAAATTCAGATTACCAAAGATGTATTTGCCTCAACAAATTTGGAACTCAACTGACATTCAAACTCGGGAGGATAAATGTGAGGCAGCTTGCTCTCGTCATCCTTGGTAGTGTCTCTCATTAGATTTGCAGTCATCTCTTCAATAGAAATCTCAGCTTTACCATATTTATCCAACATATTCTTGAAACTTTGCTTCAACCTTTGAGCCTGCTAGACAAGAATTCAGTGCAACCAGAAAGATGTCACTGCTAGTGATTGGAGATATGCCTTATCTGAATGATGGAAGAGCTGTTGATATATTTCAACCCATTACGTTACTGCACTATATATGTGAATGTGCAGTACAGCCCAGATAACCCGACCCCAAACCCAACCCCCTGAACATAAATAATTCCAAAGCACAATTACGAGGGGACGAGAAGGGAAATAGGTTGATGAGGAAACTTGAAATATTGAAAAATGTGTAATGCAGAAAATTCAAGTCCTCCATTCTGCAGTAATACATTTTTCTCTCTTCTTTTCAACCACATATTTATCAGTAAAATAATATTATACAAAAACTCATAAAAATTCCTTTGACCACACATTCTCCTCAAAATCACTATTTAAAAATCTATTTCTTCAAATAAACTCTTCAAAATCAACATCAAACGGGGCATTGCCAATAACAGTGAACTTTCAACATAAACATCAACAAAATACAAATGCACCATTGCAGCCAATCTGATGAATGAAGTCCTCAAGTTTTTCTCACGCCTTTCATTCTTCTTCATCAAAGTCTTAAAATCCTCTCTTGCCAATAACATTATTAACACTCTCGTGTTTCTTTGAATTAATCTCGTTCTCCAAGTCATGGGTGTGACCAAGACAATTTCCTTTGAGCTCAACACAGAGACATAATAATAGGTTGAATACAAAGAAATGATCCAGCTCCTTCAGAAACAAGTTGCATCATTCTAGTTTGGTTCCCATGAAGATGAGCCACCACCGGAGCAATTCCATGCACTGATTATCCAGCTTAGATGCAACCTTATTTTGGCGTTAATTATGGGGATTGAACAAAAATGTTATGAAATTTGGGGGTGCGAAGTGAAGAAATTGATTTCATGAAGAAAATGATTTTGGTTATGAATCAGGGTTTAATTGATTGCAAATTGAAGAAAGTGAAATAATTTTGGGAAAATTGGAGTTGGATGAAAACATTTTTGTTATTTTAAAGGAGAGGTTGCTCGAGTGTTTTTTTCCAACTTGACAGAATTTAACTGGTTAACAGGCCAACTTAGATTTCCATCGTACACGTGTTAAACTCAACAAAATAAATAAATACGAAACAAGAAAAGGGAAATTAATGAAAAAGATTTTAAATTCGTTTATAGAATCTCCATTTAAATCATAGCAAGATCAAGACTTGAACCTAAAATATCCCCTTACGTCATAACCCTTTGTAGAAACACCAGAAGCAACACAAAATTTAACTAAAAGAAAAACATTCACCTTTTCAATTAAGCTCCCAGCCATTCAGCACAGACAATTTATAATATACGAAATTTAAAACAAATTAACCCTCAAATCAATGCCATACCTACGAGAAAAAACCAACACAAAACAACAGATTTCAAAAAGAACAAATAAACCCACCAAAAGTAAAAATCAGTTAATTGATGGAAAATATCCACTCCGCGACAAAATACTAAACACCAATCTGAGAATTTTGACAAAGATTCAAACTTTACAATATAAGGACGTATAAATACATAAAAACATAAAACTTCTGTTTACATACAGAGTTAGAAACAACAAAAAGAATTGAATTTTGTCCTCTCCTGGGTGGTCTTATGATGAAGCTAATAAGCTAATAAACTTGAAATATTGAAAAATATGCTCGGTTCGGTGTGCGCAGACGAGAAGGGAAAAAAATGGTTCTTACCGCCAGTGGAGGCCGGCGAGGTGATGGCGGTTGTGGTTGCGATCGCCGAGAGGGAAGTCGAGAGTGAGGGAGGCAAGGGTTGCGATGGGAAGAGAGAGCCGAGAGAGAGATGTCGGGTGTGAGTGTTTGGATTAGGTTAGATTTTGATTTTGTTATCTTTTCAAATTTACAATTTAGCCCCCAATAATTTGTAATTTAGTCCCATAATTTTAGATAATATAAAGTTTTTCCCCAATTGAACCATTTGGAAACTCTCATTGCGTGTTGCAAAAGGTTACCCTTTGGCAACGCTTAATACGCGTTGCCAAAAGGTTACCCTTTGGCAACGCGCATTGCGCGTTGCAAAAGGGTACCTTTCGCAGGGCGCATTGCGTGTTGCCAAAGGGTACCTTTCGCATCGCGCAGCACGCGTTGCCAAAGGGTACCCTTTGGCAACGCGCACTGCGCGTTGTCAAAGGTATCCTTTGGAAATGTTCAAGTGATCGTTGCGAAAGGTACCCTTTTGCGACACGCAATGCGCGTTGCCAAAAGGTAACACGGAATGCGCGTTTCCAAAGGGTGACCTTTCGGAAATGCGCAATGAACGTTGCAAAAGGCTATAATTAGCAACATTCACTTGCTTAATGTTGCTAAATGTCAAATAAATCAACCAATGGCAACATGCAACCACTAAATGTTGCGGTAGACCCCCTTTAGCAACATGTAATTAGCGAATGTTGCCGTTTGCATGTTGCAAAATGTCATTTTTCTTGTAGGGAAACCAAACGCGTTTTCAGAAAATTTGAAAACAAAAATAAAAACAGGAAACACAAAACATTTTCGAAAATGAAAATACAAACAGAATGCCACCTTAATTTTTGCTACCTTTTAGTAATTCTAAAACAATGTAATAAAGTATTGTGTGGACGCTTTGTTAGATTTTTGATGTAATTGGCAATTCGGTGAACGAAATGACTCGTTTATAAAGTCCCAATCAGAGTCAAAGTATGGTAGCTGATTTATTTGCGTATTTGGATTCAAGAAGAATAAAGAAGTGTTCAAGAAGACTTGTGATGCAATTAGAAGTCAAAGATGAATCCAAATCCCGCAAGAATAATGATTCAGTTTTTCAGTGGCAAGTTGTGACTCGATTTTCTCATAGAAAACATTCGATTTGGGAAAATACTATTTCTACAGGAATTGTAGATATTTGAGTTATATTTTCCATGCACTTTGAATTGACCCAATCGGATATCAGGAGAGAAAAATATGATGAAAATACTGAAGGTCATTGAATCAAACAGATTCTGTTATGTGAGTTTTAAGGTTCTGACAATTCTAAACTATCTCAAAAACTTCATGCTATATATATACCTAATGATGCTAAAAATTCGCACTTGAAATACCCAGAGCTGGAGCAACGAATGAACACGAACTGGATCTTCGAATACCAGAAACAAAGGCGATGAAGTGTGACCTCGTCGCCCCTCCGAGGCTTCAGTCAGTAAAAAAGAAGGAGAAGATTTATGCAAAATGTAGCGACCAGAAATTTTAAGTTTAACATTGAATTTTATGTTAGAATTCAAAAGTATTTAATGAGCTTGTCAAGTCGCTACGACACTTCCAAATGTTTTAAATAAATTCTTTGTCAAGTTATGATGTTACATGCTCTTTCCTAGCAATTATTTTGGTTAATTGCGAGAAATATTTTATCATGTTGAATATTCGAATTTGAACCATTCTAACATATCGAATTTATTAGTCGAGCCAAGATATTTTAAAGTGTTTAAAATTATTGTCTTTCTTTGTGAAAAATTGAAAATTTCAATTGGATCAAATATTTAAAGATATTTTAAAGGTTGATAAAAGTATATCAATATTGGTGTCATTTTGTAGCTCACATTAAATAGTATAAGTCGGAGTCGAGAAAAATTTATTTTGGTCGAGATCGACCCATGTTGTTTCAATCCAAAGTAAACATGGAATTTATAACTTCTTTATGCTTACATGTACAAACTTTATATACCTATCCAAATATGCAAATGTGGTGGACGTGTCATGCATTTCAAAAGTTGGTAAATATACTGAAATCAGTTCTTATACTCCACGTCCCCTATCCCATGATTTTAGCCATTTTTAAACCACTTTTCCGTTCACTTCTCTACCAAATTCTTTTACCGTTGCATGCACATGGTAAAATTTAAATAATCATTTTTATCTCAATCAACCTCTCACTCACTGTCATACATCAAATTATTTTCTTCTTGTTTTCTTTTCAAGTCTCTCTTTCTCACTCACGGTCCCAGATATTCAACTTCACGTGTATTTCAACTCAAGAATTTCTGCAAATTCAAGGTAGTATCTTCTCCCGTACACAAGTGATTACGCTTTTGAATTAAATAGTATGCTAGCATGAAATTTGTGTCAATGTCTTATGTTTGATGAAATGCATAGCTATTATGTGCTAATTTATTTATTGTCATGCTATGAAATTATTTATGATGGGATTATGAGTGATGATTGAAGGTAATCATCTAATATGTCGTGATTGAAGGTAATCACAGTAAATTTATTAACTGACCATGTTAAAATGTTTCCCAAGATGAAAGTTGATGGTGACATTAAATCAAATGTTGGTATACTTTAATTTCATTAGTGTGTGTATATACTACCGAGTATTTCTTCGAAATGCTCATATTTAAAAACTTTACAGATTGAAGGGCTGGACAAGGCGTGATGGCGGCAGTAGTGAATAAAATTTAAATTTTTATGTATTTATGGTGGGACTTATTTATGTTAATGTTGCAGTATATTTTCTTTAAGACTTGAAAAGTTCTTGGAATGAAATTCTTGATCAATTAAATGTTACTTTTGAAAATATATATACTTTGATTACTGTCTGGAGAATTTCAGATTTTGGGTTGCACTTTGAAAATTTACTGCAGGTTGTATATTTGCAATTTCTGAATGCTTTAAAATGAAAAATAATTTCGTGCTTCAAATGTGATTACTAAGATCCCAAATTTTTATATGTTGTATTTACACGAGTTATGAACGCTAGTAAAATTTCAAAATTTTTAGACGTCGTTTGCCATTTTAAATAATTTTTACAAACATACTACATTACTCGAGAAAAATGGCATTAGTTGCAGAATTTGTCTATAACCTCTTCAAACGGTTTATTTCGTAATTTTTCTAAGTCAATTGGGAATAAAGTTTTAATATTTTTAAAAAAAAATATATATATATATATATATATATATATATATATACTTATTATTTCAATATAAAGTATTTTGCCTAAATTTAATGTTTTCAAAATTATAACGTGAACGAGATTATGTTGGATAACGCGTCAAGTTAAAATAGAATTTGGGGCGTTACAGCTTGGTATCAATGCGCGGTTTACTTTTCTGTAGACTTTGTGTTAAAATATTTTTGTTTATCTTTAAAAGTGTTTCAAACTGAATAATAAGTCCATTGTCACTACTTGCCATCACCACGCTATGCCAGCTCCAAGGTAAAGAAGAATTTTATGAAATTATGTTCAGATATGTTATTACGACATTATGATTTTATATATCTGATTATGTTATGTTAGAAATGTTTAGTTGAGCACGTGTAATGAATGTTATTTATTTATATGAAGAATGTTGAAATTGCAATCAAAGCCCCATAAATGTTTATGTTAGTCCTCGGAATTTAGCTAAAAGTTTACTAGCTACCCACTAATTTGGACTTTAAATAATTGGTATGGAACAGATGGTACGAACTAGAAGAACCTGTAGGAAGACTTGTTCGATGATTCCTTGAAGATTTGAAATAGTGAGAAAATATGATGAGTATAGGTGGAACCCAAGGCATGACATGGGCCAACACATTCAGGAGATGTTAGTATTGTGGAAAGAAGTAAGAAGACTAGGTCAAATGGTTTCTGGACATCGGGCCACCCGCCATTTAATGGATACCTTGCCAGAAGAATGGGAAGAGATGGCGGAAATGATATACCTAAATTTGTGGGAGGCTGCCACACCAACCTTACCACGAGAAATTGATTACGAGGCTTTCTGTAAGGAGTTGACCTCACAGTGGGAACAGGCGAGAGCTAATGCACTTGGGTTCCCCGAGGAAGATAGTATACCTTTAGTGTTACTTATTCGAGAAGATGCACCCCCACCATTTTCGGAGGACGAAGAGACGTGAAATTATTATTACCATTATTAAATTTTTAGTAGTAGTCGGCGTTAGACATTTCCGTTTTTAACAAAAATAAGTTCATATTTTTGTTTTAGTGTCAAACGCTTCTGTTATGATATGTTCTTTTCCTCCAGAAGGAAAAATTTTAATAATAAAGAGATATTATCTTTTCCTTCATTATTAGTTCTCATTGATTACTTGCTATTTGTGTTGGATGTTTACAAATTTTCAATGGATTACAAACCCACTATTGTTTATCCTAAAGGAAATGGTACCAACATCACAAGCAAGAGCTATCCGAGAACTACAGCAGACAATGGAGGAAATGAGACAAGCTTTGGCAACTCAAATTGCAGCCTTAACTCGTCAAGTGCTGCTACTCGACAGGAGCCAATAGCAACTCAAGATCCACCAACACCGCAAGTGCCACATGCACCTCGAACTGATGCGTTACCACCAATTCCCCAAGGACATCAGAATGCCCCAACTATTCCGGTGATTGAACAGTTTCGTAGATACCGACCTCCTACTTTTGATGGAGGAAAGGACCCATTGGTAGCTGAAGAATGGCTGCGTACTATTGAGAAGATTTTTAAACATATTTCTTGTCCAGAAAATCAGAAAGTACTGTGTGCAGAGTTTATGCTTGTTGGAGGAGCAGGTCACTGGTGGGAGTCGGGTTCGCGCACCCGTACAGAAGAAGAGCTACGTAACTTGACTTGGACCCAGTTTAAGGATGAATTGAAAGAAAAATATTTCCCACAAGCTATGCGAGATCACAAGGAAGCAGAATTTTTACAGTTAGCACAGGGGGATATGGATATCATCGATTATGAACAAAAATTTGAGGAGTTGTCACGTTATGCCCCACATTTGGTGAATACTGAACTGATGAAGGCAAAACGTTTTGAAAGAGGTCTACGCCCAGAAATAAGGCATATAGTTAGCTCACACGAGCTACAGACCTATGTAGCAGTTGTAAAGAAAGCAAAAATTGTTTCGTATTCAAGCATAAAACCTCCGAATCAGGGACAACAAAATAATTTCGGGAAGAGAAAATGGTATGATAAGAAAAAGGGTAAGAATCAAGGCTAGTTCAAAAAGCATAATCATGGATCCAGTGGGGCCAGCCTAGCAATAAAACTCCCCTTTTCCCTAAGTGTCAGAAGAACCACAAGGGTGAATGTTTATTTGGGAAGAATGTCTATTTTCGATGTGGACAAGCAGGTCACTATGTTTCTCAATGTCGGGTGGCACCAACTAAGGATAACGAACAAACTAAGAAATGAAAATCAAGGGTTTTTCCTATGACGCACGATGAGGCCGCACAGTACCCGGACGTAATTGCAGGTATTCTATCAGTCTTCGGCATTCCTCTTTACGTTCTTATTGATTCTGGTGCAACTCATTTGGTCATATCTAATGCATGCCTAGCTAAGATTAATGTTCTGTGTCATAAAATTGATAGTGTACTTGAGGTTAGTATGCCATCAAGGGGAACTATTGATACGAATAGAGTAGCTAAGGCAGTACAAATAGATTTCGATGGATTAATACTAGAAGCAGACTTGTATGTTATAGGAATGAAAGATTTTGATATCATTTTGGGAATGGATTGGTTGGGTAATAATAGAGCTACAATTTTATGTTTTGAGAAAGAAGTGATTTTTCGAAGAAATGGTGAAGACGAGTTTAGATTTTATGGGTCAAACATTAAGGCACTCCCTCGCCTTATATCTGCTTTGAAGGCAGAGAAATTGTTGAAGAAGCCTTACTATCAAGGTTATCTTGTTAACCTTACTGGAACCCCATTAGTTGAGACGAAATTAGAAAACGTGACGGTTGTACGAGAGTATGTCGATGTATTTTCGGATGATCTACCGAGTGTTCCACCAGATAGGCAAGTGGAATTCATGATCGATTTGGCACCTGGAGCAGTACCAGTATCCAAAGCTCCATATCGAATGGCACCAAAGGAACTGCAAGAGTTAAAAATGCAGTTGGAGGAACTTCTTGACAAAGGATTCATCAGAACGAGTGTGTCCCCGTGGGGAGCTTCGGTACTTTTTGTAAAGAAGAAGGATGGTACAATGAGGATGTGTATCAACTATTGCGAACTGAACAAATTGACGATTAAGAATAAGTACTCCCTTCCTAGGATTGAGGATTTATTCGATCAATTGAAGGGGACAAAGGTATTTTCAAAGATTGACATGAGGTTAGGCTACCATCAGTTGAAGATCAAGCCAACTGATATATCAAAGACTGCATTTAGAACCCGTTATGGGCACTATGAGTTTACAGTAATGCCCTTTGGTTTGACTAATGCTCCCGATGTATTCATGGATTTAATGAATCGAGTTTTCCACGAGTATCTTGATAGGTTCGTCATTGTATTTATTGATGACATATTGATATACTCAGGGGATGCTCATCAACATGAAGAACATTTGAGGATAGTTCTGGAAACCCTACACGAGGAGAAGTTATATGCCAAATTCAAGAAATGTGAAATTTGGCTTGATCGAGTAGGATTTTTGGGTCATGTTGTGACAGCTAAGGGAATTAAATTTGATCCGTCCAAAGTAGAGGCAGTGACTAAGTGGTCGAGACCATCAGATGTGGGCGAAGTGAGAAGCTTTCTAGGCTTAGCCGGATACTATCGGCGATTTATCGAAGGATTCTCCAAGATAGCTGGTCTTATGACGCAGCTAACTCGAAAGGGTGTTAAGTTTGTATGGTCCGAAAGGTGTGAACAGAGTTTTCAGGAGTTGAAGAACAAATTGGTCTCGGCACCAGTATTGGCTATACCGGATGGTTCAAAAGGTTTTGTTATTTACAGTGATGCGTTAAAACTCGGTTTGGGTTGTGTTTTAATGCAACATGGGAAAGTGATCGCCTATGCCTCAAGACAGTTGAAACAATATGAGAAGAATTATCCGACACATGATCTTGAACTTGCAGCGGTAGTTCACGCTTTGAAGATTTGGTGTCACTACCTTTATGGGAGCAAGTGTGAAATTTATACTGACCACAAGAGTCTGAAGTACTTCTTTACCCAGAAGGAGTTGAATATGAGACAACGATGGTGGCTGGAGTTAGTGAAAGATTACGACTGCACTATCCTTTACCACCCAGGTAAAGCTAATGTAGTCGCGGACGCTCTAAGCAGGAAGAACATGGGTCAGTTATCAGCACTGGGTACTGAACAAGATCAGTTGATCAGAGATTTTGAGAACATGAGGACTGAAGTGCTAAAGCCAACGACAGGGACATCCTCTGTGCTGGCACACCTAACAGTTAAACCGACCCTCAGGGACAGAATTGTAACAGCTCAAAAGGAAGATCCATTTTTGGAAAGGATTAGAGCGAATGTGGGAACTGAGAAGAGGAAAGGGTTTGAGGTAGCTGAAGATCAAGCTTTGATGTTTAGAGGCCGATTGTGTATACCTAAGGATGAGAAACTTAGGAATGAGATTTTGACTGAAGCTCATTCCACTCCTTACGCTGCACATCCAGGTGGAACCAAAATGTATAGAGATTTGCGTAATACATTTTGGTGGAGGAACATGAAAGGGGGGATAGCACTGTTTGTGTCGAGATGTATGGTTTGTCAATAAGTAAATGCTGAACATCAGAGGCCATCAGGGCCATTGAACCCCATGGATATACCTGAGTGGAAATGGAAAAAGATTACAATGGACTTTGTCATTGGTTTGCCTAAATCGGTAGGAGGTCATGATGCCATTTGGGTGATTGTGGACCGACTGACAAAGTCCGCTCATTTTCTACCAGTATGAATGACCTACAGTTTAGAACAGTTGGCACGCTTATATGTGAAAGAAATTGTTCGACTTCATGGAGTCCCCGTGTCTATTGTTTCCGATAGAGACCCGAGATTTACTTCAAAATTCTGGACAAGCCTTCAGAAAGCTTTGGGTACCAAGTTGAACTTTAGTACTGCTTATCACCCTCAGACTGACGGGCAGTCTGAACGAACTATCCAAATTCTGGAGGATATGTTGAGGGCATGTGTCCTAGACTTGGGTGGTAAGTGGGAAAACCATTTTCCATTAGTGGAGTTTGCATACAATAATAGTTTCGAATCTACCATTGGTATGGCTCCATACGAGGCATTGTATGGACGTCGATGTTGTTCGCCAATATGTTGGGATGAAGTTGGCGAAAGGAGAATTTTAGGAGCAGAATTAGTTGAGAGGACAATGGAAACTATTGATAAGATTAGATCAAGAATTAAAATTGCCCAGGATCGTCAGAAAAGTTATGCTGACCAAAGGAGAAAATAGTTAGATTTTATAGTTGGTGAGAAGGTATTTCTCAAAGTGGCCCCAATTAAAGGAGTGATTCGTTTTGAAAAGAAAGGAAAATTGAGACCTAGATTTATTGGTCCGTTTGAGATTTTAGAGGAAGTTGGAAATGTGGCATATCATTTGGGATTACCGCCTGAGCTAGCTGCAGTGCATAATGTTTTCCATGTCTCTATGTTGAGGAAGTACATGCACAATCCTAGTCATGTTGTTGACGCTCGATCCCTGGACGTGCAAAGTAACTTAACTTACAAAGAAGCTCCTATAGTGGTTCTTGAGAGAAAAGTCCATGTTCTAAGGAATAGAGAAGTTCCTTTAGTCAAAGTCCAGTGGGTTAGGCACAGTGAGGATGAGGCTACTTGGGAAAGAGAAGAAGATGTTTTGTCCAAGTATCCTGACCTTATTAATCAAGTAAGTTAAATTTCAAGGACGAAATTATTTTAAGTAGGGGAGGTTGTAGCGACCAGAAATTTTAAGTTTAACATTGAATTTTATGTTAGAATTCAAAAGTATTTAATGAGCTTGTCAAGTCGCTACGACACTTCCAAATGTTTTAAATAAATTCTTGGTCAAGTTATGATGTTACATGCTCTTTCCTAGCAATTATTTTGGTTAATTGCGAGAAATATTTTATCATGTTGAATGTTCGAATCTGAACCATTCTAACATATCGAATTTATTAGTCGAGCCAAGATATTTTAAAGTGTTTTAAATAAATGTCTTTCTTTGTGAAAAATTGAAAATTTCAATTGGGTCAAATATTTAAAGATATTTTAAAGGTTGATAAAAGTATATTAACATTAGTGTCATTTTGTAGCTTACATTAAATAGTATAAGTCGGAGTCGAGAAAAAATTATTTTGGTCGAGATCGACCCATGTTGTTTCAATCCAAAGTAAACATGGAATTTATAACTTCTTTATGCTTACATGTACAAACTTTATATACCTATCCAAATATACAAATGTGGTGGACGTGTCATGCATTTCAAAAGTTGGTAAATATACTGAAATCAGTACTTATACTCCACGTCTCCTATCCCATGATTTTAGCCATTTTTAAACCACTTTTCCGTTCACTTCTCTACCAAATTCTTTTACCGTTGCATGCACGTGGTAAAATTTAAATAATCATTTTTATCTCAATCAACCTCTCACTCACTGTCATACAGCAAATTATTTTCTTCTTGTTTTCTTTCTAAGTCTCTCTCTCTCACTCATGGTCCCAGATATTCAACATCACGTATATTTCAACTCAACAATTTCTGCAAATTCAAGGTAGTATCCTCTCCCGTACACAAGTGATTACACTTTTGAATTAAATAGTATGCTAGCATGAAATTTATGTCAATGTCTTATGTTTGATGAAATGCATAGCTATTATGTGCTAATTTATTTATTGGCATGCTATGAAATTATTTATGATGGGATTATGAGTGATGATTGAAGGTAATCATCTAATATGTTGTGATTGAAGGTAATCACCTACGATTGAAGGTAATCACAATAAATTTATTAACTGGCCATGTTAAAATGTTTCCCAAAGATGAAAGTTGATGTTGACATTAAATCAAATGTTGGTATATTTTAATTTCATTAGTGTGTGTATATACTACTGAGTATTTCTTCGAAATGCTCATATTTAAAAACTTTATAGATTGAAGGGCTGGACAAGGCATGATGGCGGCAGTAGTGAATAAAATTTAAATTTTTATGTATTTATGATGGGACTTATTTATGTTAATGTTGCAGTACATTTTCTTTAAGACTTGAAAAGTTCTTGGAATGAACTTCTTGATCAATTAAATGTTACTTTTGGAAATATGTATACTTTGATTACTGTCTGGAGAATTTCAGATTTTGGGTTGCACTTTGAAAATTTACTGCAGGTTGTATATTTGCCATTTCTGAATGTTTTAAAATGAAAAATAATTTCGTGCTTCAAATGTGATTACTAAGATCCCAAATTTTTATATGTTGTATTTACACGAGTTCTGAACACTAGTAAAATTTCAAATTTTTTAGACGTTGTTTGCCATTTTAAATGATTTTTACAAACATACTACATTACTCGAGAAAAATGGCATTAGTTGCAGAATTTGTCTATGACCTCTTCAAACGGTTTATTTCGTAATTTTTCTAAGTCAATTGGGAATAAATTTTTAATATTTTAAAATATATATATATATATATATATATATACTTATATATATATATATATATATACTTATTATTTCAATATAAAGTATTTTGCCTAAATTTATTGTTTTCAAAATTATAACGTGAACGAGATTATGTTGGATAACGCGTCAAGTTAAAAGAGAATTTGGGGCGTTACATAAAAGGCTATAAATTGGAAAATAATAATTGTCTCCCTAAATTATTATTGAAAGACAAGTATTTATAGAGGTACAAAGTTGAGTTCTAGTAGGACTAGAATGCCTGAATTTAGGCACAAGTCCTACTAGGTATCCTCATATTTTTTAGGGATAAAGTTGCTAGATGTTGGATAAGGATACAAGTCCTGCTGCTTTTAGGAGATAGATATTCTACGTCGGATAGAAGGTACCATGATCATTCAAGAGGATTGTCCTGATCAGATGTTACCCCTAGTAGGTCGTGAACCGAATGTCCGTGATTTAGTGCTTGGGGACATAACTAGTCCTCCGGGAGGATTACTGCTACAAGGATTGCGATGGTGGTCGGGGTTATTTACTCAATCGTGCTCGAGGTAAGTATTAATTTTGTTCATCACTGGCAGCCGCACATCCATCCTCGAGTTCGGGGAGAGGTGGATGGGCTTTATTTCTGAGCTAGGTTGGTCGGTGTTGACTTTTTAAGAGATGCGACGGTTCTGAGAAGCGTCACGTCGTTCTATGAAGATGATGTTTGTCAACTCACATGTGTTGTGGATTTGTGACATGTGGCATCGTTTATGGTTCAAATCATGCAACTTTTGGTATTCGTGAGGTTCCCCCTATAAATAGGGGACTCTCCTCATTTCTTCATTTGCAAACTTTTTGAGAGCTTAAGCCATTGAGATCGTGCTCGGGCAATAGAGAAGTGTTTTTGGTGTACTCAATACCTAAGGTAAGAGCTCAAACTCTTAATTAATTTTCCTATTTATAAGAGATGTTCAGTAGCAGTACAAGCTCAAGTGGCAGTAGTACAAGCTCTTCTAGTAGAGAGCACACTAGGCCAGACCTTCTATTATCCCTTTAGCAGATCCTGTAGACGTAAGACCTCGTCCTTGGGGTGAAGATGAAATTCAAATGACATACCCCGAACTTAGGTGTATATATAAGGAGCACAAAATAATTGAGGCTGCTAGGGAGTTCGGGCTAATGCCTATGTGTGATGTTAGAACCCCAAACCCCGAGGATAAGGTTATAATGGCTCAGGAAGGGGAGTTTATGGTTTATAGGGATTCTCTAAAGGTCGGGCTGAGGTGCCATTGCACCCATTTTTTGAAGAATTTCTTGTCGATGCTGGTGTACTTTTTTATAGCATGTAGGTTTTATCCATTGTGCCCCGATTAGACCTCTGTAGGATGGTTTTTGAGCTCAAATAACTGCCTCACTTCTCGTGCTTTGCTTACCTATCGAGTCGGGGTAGATTTAGGCTGCTAAGGATGCCTAGCTCTCTTCGGGGTTGGAAGGAAAGGTACTTTTATGTGACCCCTCAAGAGCTCAGGCTTCCATTCTGGTCGAGGTGGGTAGTCCCAGATACTGTTAAATTTAACGAGGAACAAGCATATTTTTAGATGTTAGAACGTGATAGGAAAAAACTCAAGGAGCTTGAGCCCATAGTTCATAACCTGGATGAGCTCCTAGGGGACGAAGTTCTCGACCTTGCTAGTATCAAAAACTTTGTGGGTAGGAGCCTGCTACCTCTCCATCTTTTTTTTCTTTTTTACATACCCCGAGGAATAGGTCGTTCTAATGCCTTGTTTATTTTGTAGACAATATGACCTTCAATCCCTCTAACCGAAACAACTTTATTAAGGGGAAGGCCGGAGCTGGTGGTCAGCCCCCAACGACTAAAATGGGGAAAAAGAGGCCTCGGGTGCCTAGCGGCCCCGGGGAGGGTTCGAATACATTGCTCAGGGATGAAGATCCCTAGAATGTCCCTCCTCCTCCTCCTCACGATTCTCCAGTTAAAATTATCCCTGAGAAGTATAGGAAAGAAATTAGCCCGAGCTTGGGCCTTAGACATATGGGGGTCATGCTCAACAGGGTAAGGATCGATCTTTATTTGAAATTTAATCTTTTTTCCTCGACCTTACGTTTTATTTATGGTGCAGGCTTTGAATATTTTCCAATGCGTTGCTCTTCGGGAAATTGATGACTCTGAATGTGCTGAGGGGTTGGAGAAGTCCATCACCATCCGCGAGCTTAAGCTGGATAGCTAGGGGATGAGAACAAGGGGCTGAAGAAAGAACACGAGGCTCTTAGGGAATAGCTCGAGGATGCGAGGGATCAGGCGGAGGAACTGAGGCTTGAGCTCGAACGCTCTCAGATTTGTGAATTCTACTGTGAAAATCATGTCATCCAAGATGGTCCTTTCACACATCAGTCACAGCCAGAGATTGATTAGGATAATTATTGGGGAAATAGTCACATGCAGCAGAGGAGTTCATGTTTTCAAGCTTATAATCCTTACTGGAATGAGCAGCAGAATTTCTCGGGGTCAAATAATCAGAGTATCCATAGCCTGCAATTTTTCCAACAGCAACAACAAGTTTTTGGCGTCGTTGCCGGGGACTGTTAATTAATATCGATACCCATTAGTTCTTATTTTACTTTGAACTCTATTTTGCTTATTTTTATTTTATTTTTATTTTTATATTAATTTTTAGTTTTTGTTTTTAATTTTTGTTTTATTTAATTTATGTTAAGAAGGACTAAGTCATTTGATTTGCTTCCTTTTGATACAGAAATTGAACGCACCTTTCGACAGAGGCGTAGACAACAATTGGAAGTGAATCAACAAACAAACTTAGCCGTGGCAAATGATAGAATTCAGGATAATCACGAAAATCAACAAAATCTGCCAGCAGCTGTGAATGGTAGCAACAAAATCATGGAAGGCGCATATTAAGAGATTACATGGTTCCTCCTGTGGGGAACATTGGAACCTGCATAGTACCTCCTGCAATCCAAGCCAACAATTTTGAGATCAGAACCTCTTTGATCTCACTGATCCAAAATCCATGTGTTTTCCATGGATTGCCGTCTGAAGATCCTCATGCACATCTTCGATCCTTTTTGGAATTGTGTGAAATGCATCGCATGAATGGAGTTTCAGATGATGCTGTGAAATTGAAGTTATTTTCATTCTCTTTGGCAGACAAAGCTAAAGCTTGGTTCTACACTTTGCCCCGACATACAATCACCACTTTTGAAATCCTGAGCCAAAAATTCGTAGATAAATTTTTTCCACCTGGCCAGATGTCAAAGCTTATGCGTGAAATTCTGTCCTTTAGTCAACAGCCTGGGGAATCCATTTTTGAAGCTTGGAAAAGGTTCAATGAGCTTATCAGACAGTGTCCTACCTATGGAATCGCAGATTGGATCTTAGTTCAGACCTTCTATAATGGGTTGACAAATGAAAATAAGAAGCACGCAGACTCAACAGCTGGAGGATCTGTAATGGATATGACATATGAAGAAGCATCTGAGATTTTTGAGAAGATGACTGCGAACAGTTACCAGTGGTACTCAGATAGAGCTACACCAAAGTCTAGGGGAATTGTTGCAATCAATGAGATTACAAAATTAAATGCTAAGCTGGATGCTTTAACAAAGAAAATCGACAGTATGGGTGCGCAGCCAGTGAATTCAGTACAAACGGTTTTGTGTGATTTTATCTTTGAGAATCACGCTGTAAAGTTCTGCCCATTACAGTAAAATCAATCAAATCTAAAGCAGGTCAAATTCATTGGGAACAGACAGCAGGGTGGTCCATATTCACAAACATACAACTCAGAATGGAAGAATTATCCAAATTTTTCTTGGTCTAACAATCAGACGGTTCAGCGCCCTCCTGGATTTCAGCAACAGCAACAATCTCAGAAAAACATATCCGAGAACATAGAAGTGTTAATCCAGCTGGTCAAAATTCAGAATGGAGAATTAATGAATCAAGCTGCTGAAATAAAAAAATGTGAAGAAACAAGTCGGAGAGCTAGCAGTTCAACAAGACAGCCAGGACAGTTACCTAGTAATACTGAAACAAACCCTCGGGAGCATGTTAATGCAATAACAATAAGGAGTGGGGTTCAATTACCGAAAGTGACTGTTGAAAAACATGAAAAGGAGAGTCAGAAGAAAAATGGGACGGACGAAAAGGAAAGTAAGAGAGAACAGGGGTCGACTCCTGAAGTTCAAGAAAAAGTTGACAAAGAAGTTCGAGTTAGACCACCAGTCAAAGCTTATGTACCTCAAATTCCATATCCACAAAGACTTAGAAAGCAAAATCTGGAGCAGCAATTCGGGAAATTTTTGGAGATTTTCAAGAAATTACATATAAACATCACCTTTGCCGAAGCCTTAGCCCAAATGCCCCTCTACTTGAAATTCATGAAAGAGATGCTGTCAAACAAAAGGAAATTGGTTGATCATGAAACAGTAGCTCTTAGTGAGGAATGCAGTGCCATTATCCAAAAGAAGTTGCCACAGAAACTAACTGATCCAGGGACTTTTTCTATCCCTTGCACTATTGGTAATTTCAGCTTTGATAATGTGCTATGTGACTTAGGGGCTAGTATCAATTTAATGCTTTTATCTGTGTACAGGAAACTTGGTTTGGGGGAGCCTAAACCAACAAATATCACACTGAAGCTTGCCAACAGATCCATTTAGTACCCATATGGGATAATCGAGAATGTGATAATTAAAGTTGAAAAATTCTTCTTCCCAGTCGACTTTGTGATCCTGAAAATGGAAGAGGACACTCAGTTGCCCCTCATTCTTGGAAGACCGTTCCTAGCTACTGGAAGAGCCTTAATCGACATTGAAAAGGAAGAAATCATCTTTAAGGTCGAGAAGGAACAAGTCACTTTCAGCATCAAGCCCAGACAGAATTGTGAAGTTCAGAATGAAAGATGTTTGAAAGTGGAAGGCGTAATTTAGAGACCTGAAGAAAATGTGAAGCAAGGGATAAAGGTGGAGATTGCTTCGATGTTAAAAAAGGGGATTTTAGAGGGTAAGAATGATAGGAATAACTGGAAGAAGAAAGAAAAGCCTAATTTTCTTCAACAAATAGTGAAAAATGAGCTTTTAGACTTCAAGAAAGTGAGGAAACGGATCAAGAAGTGCAAGGCGGGGAATTGTAAGCAATGCAAAGTTTAAGAGGATCATTCATGCCTCCATGATAAAGAAGTGCAAAAAGTGGGAGGCAACTCAACCTTTCTTCCCTTTTACTTATTACGCTTTCATTATTTATTTTAGTATTAAAATTTTAGATATATACATGGTAGGAAATGTGTTTGAGTGTTTTGCATGTTTCATGTTAAGAACACTTTTGCATAATAGTCTATTATTGCATATTTAGGTATGTTTTTGATTTTGCATATTTTTATTAGGCTAGGGTTTTATCGTCATTCCAAACTCACACACACACTAGTTTGGATTATGAAATTAATGTTTGGAAAATCATTGCATCGATCATTAAGTGATTAGGGGGATACACATGATTTTGAAAATCAAAATAGGAAAAAATTTCATTACTGTCAGAATCTACGCGATCGCGTGCCAAGAGGCTTTAGAGATCACGAATTTGCATTAAAAAATCAATAGATTTTTAAACCTTGAACCACGCGATCGCTGGCAATCCAACCAGGCGATCGCGTGGCTGTACTGGGACCAAAATCGACAGTTTAAGTGTTGTTTCTCATATTTTCAATTTCAAACATTATAAACTCGTTTTCTCTCCCCTAATCACCTCATATTTGATCTTACATCTTGTGTGCATGTCGTCAACGCTTTGTTGCATCAATATCATTGCTTACATGACTTCAAAATCCAATCGTAGGTATGATCTCTTCGCTTAAATCAATTTTTAGTCAAAATTGTGAAAGTCTCTTTAAGTTCTTCAACCTAGAAATTATGAATTGTGAACAATAGGCTTAGGTTAGTTGTTGGAGTTTGTGATTTGTGGTTTAGTAGACGAAAATTTTGGGTTCATTCATGCCTCCAACCATATGCATATCTATTGATTTTTGCAATGCACACTACATGTTTGATGAAATGCCATAAAGAGAGTTTTGTACTAATTTTAGAAAATCTCCCGAGCATTTATCTTCATGACATGGTTATTATTGAGTATGTATGTTTCGTTCATGATTTAGTACACTACATTGCATGAAAATCATGAAAACTAACATTGCATAAAGGCAGCCTCATTGCACTAGAAAATCAGTTCATGTCACCCACTTCTCCATAATTTTTCATGACCCTATTGAACTCAAAATGACCTGAATTTTTAATATGTTGTAGAACTTGCATTTTCTAGGCGATATCAAGGCTTCAATGTGTGTGGTCGACCAATTTTGAAAATTCAAAATTTTGCTTTAACTTTAGTTTGGAGGTGTGGAACTAAACTTCCATTATTTCTTATTGATGTTTATGGCTTCTAATTTTACTTACCTCTTATTTGCAAGGTAAACATCAATCAAGACACATCCAATCAATTTGGGTAAAGCAAGAATAGGGTCAAATTCATCCAACATCATTTCAAATTGAAACATCAAGGCAATAAAGCATCTCCATTTCACCTGGGAAGTTCTCGTTCTCTCTCTTTTGTCTACTTTTTACATTTTTTTAAAATTTTTTTGACAAATATTGAGGACAATGTTTCTTTCTAGTTTGGGGGTGCAGAATTTCATTCATGCCAATTGCTTCCATACTCATGGAATGTTCTCATTCTATTTCTATTGGGATTTAAAAAAAAAAATTGAAAATGTGTTGACATGTTTATTTCCTAGGATATAGTATGAATCAATTTGTGCTTAGGTTTGAAAATTGGACAACAGGAAAGCATGAACTTATTTTGAACTAGTTATGTTGTGCTAGATTCATATTCATTGCGCACATAGCCAGCGTTGGATAATTGCTTGTGTAAGGGATTTTGTTTAATACATGTGGGGCAAAGTTTATGCAATTTGAACTTAGGAATGACTTGAAAATCCCGAAACATAGATCGTTATACATGTGGTTCTTGATTTTGCACTTTAGTCATTGCAGTTTGGTCAACTGGTATAAACAATTTCCAGCATAAAAACAGAAAAATGCTGGAGGTCTTATTCTGCTCTTCAAATGCCTTTTTGACTCGAGTAAGTAAATTCGAGGGGTCTTTCAAACCTGGTGCCTTAAAGCCAACTTGCTTGGGAGTCATCGACTTAAAGCTCGTTACAGGGGTCAATTAGAAAGCAAGTACGGAGAGTGGACTTACACATAAGACATTAAAACATCTTTAACTTTTCTGTTTAAGCCTTTATGACTCGGGCAAGTACATCTGAGGGGTTTTTTTTATTTTTTTCATTATTATTTTTTTTTATTATTTCTATTTTTGAATTATTTTTTTAAAAGTTGTGAATTGTCTCCTTCTCAAGTATTGAATGAATATTGAGATAGTTGGAGGCAACACACCAAGATGGCAGCAAACCATTATCAATGGCTCCATGATCAAGTTGCAGTTCAAAATTATCAGATTTGTGACTTCTGCTGTGAAAATCATGCCATCCAAGATTGTCCTTTCGCACATCAGGCTCAGCCAAAGATTGATCAGGATAATTATTAGGGAAATAGTCACATGCAGTAGAGGAGTTCATATTTTCAAACTTATAATCCTTACTGGAATGAGCAGCCAAATTTCTCGGGGTCAAATAATCAGAGTATCCATAGCCTGCAATTTTTCCAACAGCAACAACAACAGCAAAGTGATCGCAACAGAGATTTATTATTGCAGTTGCTAGAAGATCAACAAGAAAATTTTCAAGAACTACAGACAGATTTTCACCATCAGCAAGTGGGGAAACAACAGGTCAAAGAATGTATATCCAATGAAGATTTGCTACAACAGCTACTCCAAGATCAACGGGCTGAATTGAATGAAATGAGAGATCAGATAGAGCAGTTGGCAGTTAGCAGAACAGAAAGACCACCGGAGGAGTGTCCAAAAATACATGCAGTTCAAGCTGAAACTGAAAATTTTGACAATGAAGATTTAATAAATCAGGAATTGCAAAAACAACAAGCTGAAATTAAGAAGTTGATGGAGCAATGGACAGTAAGCATGACAGAGAGTCAGCCATTGCTATTACCAGAAATTCAGGTGCAAAGATCAGAGGAGCCAGAAAAATTGGTTGAAACAGTTGAGGAAAAAGAAGAAGAACTTGAAAGAGTGGATCAACCAGAAGAAAATAGCTGCCATGAACATATCTTTGTCCAATTGTCAACAATGCAGAATCAGGACATCGAGTTCGAGGAGACTTCAATCAAAGAGGAAGAACAATTGAAGAAAGAGGAGTTCATCACAGAAAAGCAGACACTTAAGGGTGCCGAAATTGCAATGCAATCCTCCAAATTCAATGATTGGGCAAGAATTGATTTCATCATTGGTGATGAAGAAATAATTGAAGTCTACATTTTGAAAGTTGAATCGAGTGGAGATGTTAACACTTATGACATGGACAAGGTACAATTTTTTAGCTTAAATGCACCGTGGAGCAAATTTGACCGTCACAAACAAAGACGATCATCAAATGCTCTCTTCAAAGTTCTTTGAAAAATCAGGTAAAAAGTCGGGCTTTAGACTTAAAATGGAGCGCTTGTTGGGAGGCAACCCAACCTTTCTTCCCTTTTACTTATTACGCTTTCATTATTTATTTTAGTATTAAAATTTTAGATATATGCATGGTAGGAAATGTGTTTGAGTGTTTTGCATGTTTCATGTTAAGAACACTTTTGCATAATAGTCTATTATTGCATATTTAGGTATGTTTTTAATTTTGCATATTTTCATTAGACTAGGTTCTTAATTGTCATCCCAACTCACACACACACTAGTTTGGGTCATGAAGTTAATGTTGGAACGTCATTGCATAAATCATGAAGTGATTGGGGGGCTAAAAATGATTTTGAAAATCAAAAATAGGAAATTTTTTCATAAATGTTGGGAACTACGCGATCGCATGCCAAGAGGCTCTAGCGATCGCGAATTAACATTAAAAAATCAACATAATTTTTAAACCTTGAACCACGCGATCGCTGGCACTCCAGCCAGGCGATCGCGTGGCTATACTGGGACCAAAATTGGCAGTTTAAGTGTTGTTCCTCATGTTTTCAATTTCAAACATTATAAACTCGTTCTCTCCCCTAATCACCTCATATTTGATCTTACATCTTGTGTGTATGTCGTCAACGCTTTGTTGCATCAATATCATTGCTTACATGACTTCAAAATCCAATCGTAGGTATGATCTCTTCGCTTAAATCAATTTTTAGTCAAAATTGTGAAAGTCTCTTTAAGTTCTTCAACCTAGAAATTATGAATTGTGAACAATAGGCTTAGGTTAGTTGTTGGAGTTTGTGATTTGTGGTTTAGTAGACGAAAATTTTGGGTTCATTCATGCCTCCAACCTTATGCATATCTATTGATTTTTGCAATGCACACTACATGTTTGATGAAATGCCACAAAGAGAGTTTTGTGCTAATTTTATAAAATCTCCCGAGCATTTATCTTCATGACATGGTTATTATTGAGTATGTATGTTTGGTTCATGAATTAGTACACTACATTGCATGAAAATCATGAAAACTAACATTGCATAAAGGCAGCCCCATTGCAGGCCACTGCAAGCCATTGCACCAGAAAATCAGTTCACGTCACCAACTTCTCCATAATTTTTCATGACCCTATTGAACTCAAAATGACCTGAATTTTTAATATGTTGTAGACCTTTCTTGACCTTTAACATATAAAAAGATGGCTCGGAAAAATTTGTGTTTTTCTACGCGATATCAAGGCTTGAATATGTGTGGTCTACCATTGTTGAAAATTCAAAATATTGCTTTAACTTTAGTTCGGGGGTGTGGTACTGAATGTCCATTATTTCTTATTGATGTTTCTGATTTCTAATGCTAATTCTTTCTTATTTGCAGGGAAAACACCAATCAAAACACCCCAACGCAATCTAAACAATACAAAGAAAGGGTCGATTCATCCAATGCAGTACAACAGGAATCTTCAAAGAAATACATCATCTACACTTGGGAAGTTCTCGTTCTCTTTTCTTTGTTGTGTTTTACATTGTTGAATCTTTTTGACAAACATTGAGGACAATGTTCATTTCAAGTTTGGGGGTGAAAGTTCATTGCATTCTTCATTCATTTTATATTCATTCGACTCTTTAGGGACAAAAAATTAAAAATTAAAAAAAAAAATTGAAAACTGTGTTGACATTTTATTGCCTAGGATATAATATGAATCAATTTGTGCTTAGATTTGAAAATTGGACAACATGAAAGTATGAACTTATTTTAAACTAGTTATGTTGTGCTAGATTCATATTCATTGCGCACATAACCAGCGTTGGATAATTGCTTGTATAAGGGATTTTGTTTAATACATGTGGGGCAAAATTTATGCAATTTGAACTTAGGAATGACTTGAAAATCCTTGAACTTAGATCGTTAGACATCTCATCCCTAAATTAGAACAAACCATGCTAAAAGGCAAGTTTGGGGGTAAAATGGTTGGAATTTGTATGTATTGACAGTTGGATGTCTGTAATTCTTGGTTTTGCACTTTAGTCATTGCAGTTTGGTCAACTAGTATAAACCATTTCTAGCATAAAAACAAAAAAATGCTGAAGGTCTTATTCTACTCTTCAAATGCCTTTTTGACTCGAGTAAGTAAGTCCAAGGGGTCTTTCAAACCTGGTGCCCTAAAGTCAACTGGCTTGGGAGTCATCGACCTAAAGCTCGTTACAGGGGTCAATTAGAAAGCAAGTACGGAGAGTGGACTTACACATAAGACATTATAAGATCTTTAACTTTTCTGTTTAAGCCTTTATGACTACCATAGAGTCGTCATGAGGAGTGACTACACCTTTCATATCATCTTATCCAAACGTGATATCTTGATGGGTAGCAGGGTCAGCCCCTGGAAACTGCTGGTGTATATCTTGTGCCCATTTTGAAAGTCTCCACCAGAAGCTATTCCACCAATGATGATATTGATGGTACCAGCTGTAGGTCAGTTGCTTCTCGATGATCAATCCTTCCCATTATCATGCTTCTGTCGTTTGTCATTCCCGACGTATGTTTTTAGAAAACCCTGCTTTATCAAAGCCTCGATTTCTCGTTGGAGTGCATAGCAAGTCTATGTGATATGACCATGATCACGACGAAAATCACAGTACTTGCTCTTGTCATGTGTGTCAAGAGGGGATCTGATCTTGGATGGCCACTTCAGTTCCTTCATATCCTTGATTTCTATAAGGATGTCAGCCCGAGGTGTGTTTGAAGGAGTGAAAGAAAACGGCTATTCTGATCTTGCTCTTCCCCGATCATGCTCCTGTTTTTGACTATCATCATGCAGCCTCTTACAATCGGGCTTATTGTCCTTGCGCTCAAATTTTTCGGAAGTAGTGTCGCTCTGCCTCGAATACATAACTTCCTCCATATTTATATATTTCTCACCCCGAGTAAGAAGCTTGGTAAGCGACTTTGGCGGTGTTTTTGATAAGGAAATTTTGAAAGACTAGCATTTCACAGCATGTGTAAGAGCTAATACGGCAGCAGAAATATGAAGATCAGGGATCTATAGTCTTTCAGCATTGAACACGGTCATGAATTCACGCAGCGTCTCAATAGTTCTTGGCTAAGCCTCATAAGGGAAGCAGATGTTTTCCTTATACGCTTACTACTTGCAAAGAAGGCCGATAATTTGTTGGCAGATCTGCGGACGTCGGAATAGAATTCAGTTCAAGAGTTGAGAACCAATCCCTAGCAGCACTGGTCAAGGTTTGGGGGAACGCCTTGCACATAACCTGGTCGGGGGCAACTTGTAAGTTCATGACGTCAGTGTACACGTTGAGATGATTCACAGGATCAGTTGTACCATCGTACTCCTTTATCGTCCGGTACTTAAACCTATCAGGTAGGGGGAAGGCCAAAACCTCTGGCGTGAATGGAGTGTTCAGGGTGAATCCAGCTGGGGCCTGAGTATTTTGTCGTATACCTGCTGCTATTCCCCCTTGAATAATTCTCCCAAGTTCAGTGGGAGGCATGGCGAGTGTTCTCGAACTCATCTTGTTCGGTGGTGACGGGGGTAAGCTCAAGGTACTAGCCCTAGCAGTATTGTGTCCATGGTTCTATGGCTGGACCTGTGAAGCATTCCCTTCCTCGGGAGTAGATGGCACACGCTGGTTCTGCTGCGCGAGTAATTGAGTCAATGCAGCGACTTGATGACAGAATTCCTCCTAAGCTTCCTAGGTATCAATAGTAGATTGGGGGTTTGATATCTGATTCCTGGTAATGTCGGGGGCACCTGCTCCCCCCCCCCCCCCCCAAACAGGATGGTCATGAGCAGGTAAGTTTGTTTGTGGAAGTCCAGAACGTGTATTAACTATGACTTCTAGTAATGGTTCCCACAGACGACGCTAATGATAATGCTAAAAATTCGCACCTGAAATACTCCTAGCTTGAGCAACGAACGAACACGAACTGGATCTCTAAATAGCTGAAACAAAGGCGATAAGGTGTGATCTCGTTGCCCCTCCGATGCTTAAATCATTAAAGAGGAAGAAGAAGATTTATACAAGAGGCTATAAACTGGAAAATAATAATTGTCTCCCTGAATTATGATTGAAAGGAGAGTATTTATAGAGGTGCAAAGTTGAGTTCTAGTAGGATTAGGGCGCTTGAATTTAGGCACAAGTCCTACTAGGTGTCCTATTTTTTAGGGATAAAGTAGTTAGATGTTGGATAAGGATACAAGTCCTACTACTTTTAGGAGATAGATATTCTACGTCAGATAGAAGTACCATGACAATTAGGATTGCCCCGATCAGATGTTAGCCCTAGTAGGTCGTGAACAGAATGTGCGTGATTTAGTGCTTGGGGACATAATTGGTCCTCGGGAGGATTACCGCTACAAGGGTTGTGATGGTGGTCGGGGCTATTTACTCGATCGTGCTCGAGGCAAGTATTAACTATTGTTCATCAATACCTAAGCCCTATACACGAAAATCATAAGGGTTGTTGTCTCTTTTTTAGAGCCATAACATATACATATATCCAATTTTTTATCCTATGATTTGGTGATCCAAGAATCAAATTCACCATTGTTTGAATTCATTAGTTTCTTGTGATCCGAAATTCGAGTTAGGAAAACATCACTTGTTCCTAATTTAAAACACACGTGTCCTTATAATATTAAGGAATACTTCTTTAATTGTAAGCTTCAGAGGTTTTGGCGGTTGAGAAATTTGTACTACAACTACAAGCGCAAGAAGTTAACAAGAACGAGGAGTTCTTGGGGTATCCACTTGGAAGAAACATCAAGATCTGGAAGTTGCTATATGTACTATATATTTGATTAACAGGGTAAGATTTGCGTTGTCTAGTAGGGGAAGTTGGATAAATCTAACTGTAATCGAAAGTGCTTATAGTGGGGGTAATTGGCTTGGTCTCTGAGTTTTTCCCACGTTGAGTTTATCCGCCTTCATATTCTTGTGTTAATTGTTTATTACTTTTTATTATTACAATTGTGCTAATTCAATTTAGGAAAATTGGACTTGTATATTTAATCATCTAGAAACTATTAAAGTGACGTGTTCATTTTAATATTGTTAATTCCACACTGAGGTTGAACTATTTTGGTGTAACCCGGAACTTTCAAACCTCACATTGATATTAAGATATTGTTATTATGAATTTATTTGAATTTTCAAAATTAACGGAACAAAACAAGGAAGGAAAAAAATACATACACACAAAACGAAAAAATGTGAGGATGACCACAAATGAAAATTGGCGTCCCCCTCACTTTTATTTATGTATTTTTTGTATAAAATATGTGGTTGAAAAGTGGAGAGAAAAAATGTATCTGGTAAAGAATTGATTTGAAAAAATATGTACATTATAAATTAAAGCTCCATTCGGCTACAATTATAATTCAAGTTATAATGGACACAATTTTTCATACTACTTTTTAATCACATTTTTTTTCTTTAATTTTTAACCACACATCTTACATAGAAAATCCAAATAATACACTTTATAATTAATGTTGTGTTCAGCGACTGCGGAGCCGGCTTTTTTTTTTGAGATAGAATTTATGGTTAAAAAGTAGTTTTGAAAAATGTGTGTAATTAGAACGTGAATTGAAAAAACGTGTTGATTATAATAGGTATTATAACACCTTTACCCGAACGCATTGTAAAATTTTATTTATTCATACAAAGCTATAATGATTGCGAAAAAGAATAAACCATTTTAGAACTTCTCCGAAGTCAACCAGTGGTTATGTTAAAGAATAGAGACAAAGTAGTTGAGGGCCATAGAGCATTACTACTACTACAACTAAGTTGTCAACTTAGAGCATGTTTGGTAATGTAAAAAATTTTGATTTTTGTGATTTTTTTATGGATGTATGGTATAAAAAAATTTGAAAAGTAAAAAATGGTGGATTTGAGTAAAAATTGATGGTTGAGATTGAGTTTAAAAATTTGAGGTAAAATTTTTACCATAACCAAACAGGCTATTAGTCTCTGATTAGTAACACTATATGATTTATAAATTAATTTGTATATGATTTTAAGATAAAAAGTAGTGATTAAAAATTGAAAAAAAATATATATGTGGTCAAAAAGTAATTTTGAAAAATTATGTAATTTATAAACTAATTTGACTTCGTTTGGTAATCAAAATAAACTAAGGCCTTGTTAGGCAGCTTGAATTAAATGGGAAAAAACAAAAAAAATTAATTTACACAATTTCTTGTATCACTTTTTAATCACACACATTTTCTCCATTCAATTTTTAACTCCACCTCTTACCTAGAAAACAGAAATAAATCAACATTATAATTTCAATTCTTTCCAAGCCGCCACCAAACAAGGCATAGTCTATAAATTACAGTTCCTCAAATAACTTTTTAACCCACATACATTTTCTCTAAAATTTTTAACAATTATTTTTTCTTAAAATATATAAATAAATTAATTTATAAATCAAACCGTGTTACAAAATAATAGCAACACTTGCTAAGACCGACTGTCCGCAGCCACAAAAGAAAAAACGTTTTACTCGGGGAATGCTACGTCATACATCTTTGAAAGCACGGTATTAATTGGCGGCTCTATAAAAAAAAGTATATAATAATAATATACATATATGTGAAAATCATGGATATTATTTAAATAGTCAAATTCAATGTATCACTGAATTTTTCGTCTAAAAATTATTGCTGGAATCTAGCCTTTGAAAATCTTGGTTTTAGTAGTTGAAGTTGAAGCAAACACTCTGTATATTATTATATTATATTGTATTAAATAATCATTTTAAGTAGGTTACGTAAGTGTTTGATAAATAAAATAAATTAATTTATAAATTAATCATTATTTGATATAAATTAAAATTAGGTGAATTTTGATAAAAAGTTGATTAGATGTTTGATTAAAATATGTGGTTAAAAAATAATTTGAGAAATCATGTGAATAAACCATTTAGTCATTTACCAAACTATCCCCAGTTTGGCCCCCGTTATTTCCTCAAATAATGTGATTTTGAATAATGTAGCGATCGAGAATTTTCTTTAAATTATATAGAATAGTTTTTATCGAAAAACGTGTCGCTAAGATTTAAGTCCAAATTTTTATTTTAAAAATGAAGCGTGTTCGTCTAGTCATTTACAAGTGAAATTAAATTTATTTTAATTCGAGTTCAATTCCAAATTTATTAAAAATATCTCAATTTTCCTTATTAAATTATTTAAGTCCAAATACGAAATTCAATTTTATCTCAAAATTTATTTATTTTTAGTCCAAAATATATCAATTTTAAATACATTCCCTAACCGAAGTTAGTTTAATTTTTAGTTAATTATCCTAAATTAATCCTACCTAACTAAACCTAATTGCACCCCACGTTTTCTTCTTTTCCACCCATTTCATCATCACCAATCACCATACTTTACACCACTTTCCACTTCATTCCAACCTAATTCTCCACCATTCTCTCCTATATTTCATATGATTCCCCACTAAACATCATCATTTTGTCTAAACACTTTACACCCTTTTCCATTTCATTTCCACCTAATTCTCCACCATTCTCTCTTATATTTCATATGATCCTCCACTTTCATCACCTAACCACAACTTACACATTTCGAGCTCCTTCACCCTGCTGCCAAACCTGAACCATAGCAAAGCAACCACAATTCCAATCCACCATTTCACCATCATTTGAATCATCATCATCAATCCACCACCCAACCGCCAGCAGCACCAAGTATACCATCACCACCCACAGCATAGACACCACCTCCATCTCCAGCCACCAAACCAATCACTGCCTCAACCATTTTCGACCAAGCAGCCACCATCACCTCAAAACAACCACCACCTGAACGGAAACCATCCACTACGGGAAGCTAATCAACTGAACCATTCTCGAGTCTACAACTCCCCAACCGACCATTGTGAGTCCACTGACTCCTCTAAATCAACAACCGTCAAGGCTTGAGCACCACCACCGCACCAACTCCAAACTGCCACAACGCCACAGTCCAACTGCCACCTCAAAGAAACCACCACTGCCAATCTACTACTCAATACCAAGAATCAATCTTCACAATACCACAAACCGCCGCCGCCTACAGCCCAAGAACCCAATCAAAATAAAAAATTTAAACCAAGAAATTATTGACCCAACACTTACCTCGGACGCCGCTCACTTGCTGGAAAACATCGTGAAATCAGCCTCGTGTTACCTCTGATTCGCATCCCAAACTCGCACCCAATCCCTCAAAATTGAACCACTTCTTGGCCGCCGCTCATCGCCACTCTGTGGCGGTGTTTCACCAGCAGATTTCCGGGTGAGGGCCGGCTTGCGAGGGTCCCGGTCGCACTTCCTCTCCCTCTCTGTCTCCGCCCTCGGTCTCTCTCTCTCTAATGCGAGAGAGAGAGATGAGGAAAATATGGTTTTATATTTTTAAAAAAAAAATTAATCTTTGTGCCCAAGTTTTGAGAACATATTTATTTCAACCCCTGATTTCCTAGATTTTCAAACTCATATATTTCAATTCCTTCAGTTTTAAGATTTCTTATTTCAGCCACTATATTTTTAAATTAAGTTATTCGAGTCCTCTTTAATTTAAATATTAAAATTTCAATCCTAAAAGTTTTAGCCTTTACCAAATCAGTCACAAGGTTTCAGTCATTCATAATTGAGTCCCTGTAGATTTGAAATATTTATAATCAGTCCTAAATTTCAAAAGTTATCATTTAAGCCCACATATTTTAAATTGTTTAATTTTGTACATATTGATTTAAAAATGATATATATATTTTATAAATCCCAAGTTCTAAATAATCATTTCAGTCCTAAAGTTCAAAGTCATTTAAATCAGTTTTAAAATATTAAATTGGACTTATTATTTTAAGTTTTGCTAGACGAGGCGTACGGAGATTTGAAAGATTGAAGTCATTCCGGCTCAACCACACTCGTTAAATTTAAGGTAGACTCGCCCCCACTAATTGATTTATATTATAATTGCATGTGCTATGTGGATTTACGTGACTATATGCTTAATTGCATGAAACAAGAGTATCTCTTATGAGATAAGACAAGAAAAGAATATCTCTTATGAGATAAATTTGAGAATTTATGTTATACATGCCATAACTTATCTGCTAGCATGAGACAAGAAAGAATGTGTTCATTTGCATTCACTATGTGATGCCTATGAATAAGAAAATAATATCACTACATTATTTGCATAATTACTTGTCCAATTATCTTGTAAATTAATTATTGGCGATGAGTCTACTGAGTATTTCATTTTGAAATGCTCAACCCGTTGTTTTAACATTTTTTTCAGATTTCGGAGACGGTGACGAGTGATGGGCAATGACGGAAAATTACAAATTGATATTTTTTTTAAAAGTCGTGAACTTTGAAATAATTATTTCATTTTATCAAGAATTGTCATTTTTATAAATTTGTACGAATTACCTTATTCCATCTGAATTATTGTTAAACTTTTATTCAATAAATGTGATATTTAATATTTAGTCATTTTTCGCAACAAAGTTTATTCAAGATTTAGAAAAGTGACGTTCTCGTGTTTCTCGGAACTCGGGGCGTTACAAATAATGTTTGTAGAGAATCTATAATTAAAAAATGTTTGAAAAATAAAAAATTATGGACTTGATTAAAATGGGTGATTGAGGTTGAGTGTTGAATAAATTTGATTTGAGGGACAAAGAGAGGCTATATTAACATTTAAATATTACAACATTTGGAGTTGGAGGATATTGAATTCATAAATGTTTGAATACAGGCCATTGTGGGATTAATATATTATTATGGTCAAACAACAAATTTCCAAAAAGGCCAGCGGATGTTTTTGAATGGATTCTCTCAATTATAAATAGAACACTAATTTTTCATATTCGAAGAATTAAACAAGTTTTACTCTTTAAGAAAAAAATCAGGTGAATTTTGATAAAAAGTTGATTAAATGTTTGATTAAAATATGTGTGGTTAAAAAGTAATTTGAGAAATTATGTGGATAAATCATTTAGTCATTTACCAAACTAGCCCCTGTTTGGCCCCCATTATTTTCTCAAATAATGTGATTTTGAATAATGTTTGTAGAGAATCTATGATTAAAAAATATTTGAAAAGTAAAAAATTATGGACTTGATTAAGATGAATGATTGAGATTGAGTGTTATATAAATTTGATTAAGGACAAAATAGAGGCTATATTAACATTTAAATATTACAACATTTGGAGTCGGAGGATATTGAATTCATAAATGTTTGAATACAGGCCATTGTGGGATTAATATATTATTATGGTCAAACAACAAATTTCAAAAAAGGCCAGCTGATGTTTTTGAATGGATTCTCTCAATTATAAATAGAAAACAACTTTTTCATATTCGAAGAATTAAACAAGTTTTACTCTTTCAGAAAAAAATATGTTTACTCCAAACTTTTCTAGTATCATATCTCTTATAATTCCTGTCGTCATTTTGTGTAGCTCCTGGTACTGGAAACCTCCTTCTGATAGCCATAACCACAATGATTTTCTTCAATGTCTGTCCCTTCATTCGAACAATAATATCTCAATCTCAGACATTGTTCATACCCCAAAATCAAATAAATCTTCATACTTGTCAATCCTCCAATCCTATCAAACAAACCCAAGATTCACAACGTCCCACACTCTTAAACCCTTGTTCATTGTTACACCAAAACAAGATTCCCATATCCAGTCTGTAGTATATTGTGCTAAAGAAAATGACCTGCAAATCAGAACTCGAAGTGGCGGCCATGATTATGAGGGACTTTCTTATAATTCAGATCTCCCTAACTTTCTTGTGATCGATTTGATAAATATGAGTGAAATTTCCATCAATGTCGAAAAGCGCACGGCTTGGGTTCAAGGCGGTGCAACAATTGGGGAACTCTATTACAGAATCGCAGAGAAAAGTCGAACTCTAGGCTTTCCAGCCGGAGCTTGTCCTAGTGTCGGCGTTAGCGGTCACTTCAGCGGAGGCGGCTTTGGAACACTCTTTCGGAAGTACGGACTTTCTGCGGATAATATTATTGACGCGCAGTTGGTCGATGTAAATGGAAGACTACTTGACAGGGAATCAATGGGAGAGGACCTTTTCTGGGCCGTCAGAGGAGGTGGAGGTGCCAGTTTTGGAGTCATCACTGCATGGAAAATCCAGTTGGTGGCTGTTCCTGAGAAAGTCACCATATTTTTTGTGAACAGAAACTTGGAACAGAACGCAACTCAGCTTATCCACAGGTGGCAACACGTTGCTCCGAACCTTCCTGAAGATGTTTTCATCGCGGTTTTTATAAGAAGAGTGAGTTCGGGTATCCATGGAGAGAAAAAAACCATACTAGCAACTTTCCTTGCATTGTACCTCGGTGAAATTGACCAACTACTTCCATTAATGGAACAAAGTTTCCCAGAATTGGGTTTAAAAAGAGAAGATTGTTCCGAAATGAGCTGGGTTCAATCCATCCTTTCCGTTGTTGGATGGCCAGATAAATCTTCTGACGCTTTGCTGAGTAGGGAACCTTTATATAGATTGTATTTCAAAGCAAAATCAGACTATGTAGAGCAACCAATTCCAGAACACGGGCTAGAGGGAATATGGAAATTGTTCTACGAAGATGAAGCCGATTTGGGTGAGATGATCTTTACTCCATATGGTGCTAGAATGGCTGAGATTTCGGAATCTGCAATTCCGTATCCTCATAGAGCTGGGACTTTGTTCAAAATCCAGCACTCTGTGTTTTGGAATACATCCAGAGCTGCAGAATCAGAGAGACATGTGAATTGGATTAGAAGACTCTACAGTTACTTGGCTCCTTATGTTTCAAAATCTCCGAGGGCTGCTTATTTCAATTACAAGGATCTTGATTTGGGAGTTAATAACAAGGGCAATACGAGCTATGCACAAGCAAGTATTTGGGGATTTAAATACTTCAAGAATAATTTTGATCGACTGGTTCGCGTAAAAACCATGGTTGATCCGGAGAATTTCTTCAGAAATGAGCAAAGTATTCCACCTCTGATGGGTTGAAAAGTTGAAGGGAAAATAAGCACATATTATTTTGGACTTTACTACATAAACAACCTAAATTGGACAAAGTGAACTCCCACTCACATTTAGGTTGTTTATTTAACATTTTTCTTCTATTGTTTTTATGTTTTTCATTTTTTTTATCATTCCCTTACCCCCTAGAAGTCTTGAACCCTAGTCAATCACTTGGTAAGTCATAGCCCCTGTTTGGTAGGAATTAAAATCTAGATTTTAATTTAAGTCAAAGTCAACAATCAATCTAAACCACAGATTTCGTGGGACCTACAACTTTTCAACCACACATCTTATCAACTTTTATCAAAATCTACTAAAAATCTAATTTTAATCTCCACCAAACAGGGGCATAGTTAACAATGTAATATAATCGATATTTTGACCGTTTGAGTGGGTCCCATGGTTTTGGCATTTTCAAATCAGTTTGATTGAGATTAGTTTCTCTCCCAAGATTTAGATTGCAATGACAGTTTTGCCCACGGCAATTGATTTTTGGAATTAAAGAGAAACCATATGGACAGTACCATATATATGTCATTTTACAACAAAAGTTTCTGTTGAATCAGAGTAAGAGACTGACAATAACTTACTTTATTCTTAACAATTACGAGTCCAATTTCCTGTACCTCCAATTAAAATATTACACCTCATTAATCTATCCATATAGACTAACTGTGAGATTATTCAGACTTAATTCACGTTAACGTTAACAACAAAAAGGTGCAAACTCTAAACAGTCCATTCATCTTCCATCCCCCCAATCTTTCTCTACGATTTCAACCAAGAATCAACCACCATTCATCTCTTTAATTTCTGCTTCACTTCCATTTATATGGTTATTTGAGACTTTTGTTAGAGGGATGGCAGGGAAAAAACCAGCAACAATTCTCTGTTAGATTTTGATTTTGATCAGATTATAGTTTCGAAAAAAAGACATGTTAAGAAGTGAAAAACAGATTTACAAAATTGGAATAACATAAAACATATGAATCAGAAGAGAAGATCCGAGGCGAGATTTAAGGTTGATGATCGAGGCCAGAACTTGGCTCTCTGTCCTTAAGACGTTTTTTACCCCGTCACAATGTGCTTACGATTTGTGGTAAAACGCCTCCCAAGATACAACGATCGGAACACTTGCAGAAGCAGCACCTCGACTGCAAGACAACGAACAAGAATTGAACAAAGACACTCTCTGAAGACTTATGCAAAAAAAGAAAAACTGGAAGAAGACTTAATGATGTGCAGAAGAAGTGATTCGTGATGAAATGAAAAACCAACAAATAGAGGAGAATGTGGCTGTTTTGAGCAGTTTCCAAACCGCCCACTTCATGCAAAAACGGTACCACGATTCATGAAATGGTGACAGTTAATAAACTGTCAAAGAGAGGGAGTGAATTATTTAAATAAATTCGGAACAAAAATTTAAATAATTTCACACGGGCCCAACCCGGCCCAAGCCCACGACCACGACCACGACCTGATCCCGAGCCGGCCGGTCGGACGGACGGCGGCGGCGGCGCGCGCGTGTGGCCTTTGTGCTAGTCTAGACATTGTCTAAGACTCCCCTCTTTCAAATACTATTGGTACCCCTTAGGGCCCAAACTCATTTCTCAACTTGAAGCATATAAAGTGGTTCAAGGTTGTGTTTGCAACCTATGTGGGATTGGCACCTTTTGCCAATTGTTTCCCATTTATTCCTCATATTTATTGTCCAACTTTCAACCATAATTTATCATTCATATGAAAATAGTTTTATACAATTAAATATTCCACGCTCATCTACTCGGAAAATAGAATTTAATTGAACATTAATTTTGAAAATTCGAACATCGGGTCCCACTCAAATTTAAGGTCAAAGTTGACCCATTAACCCATTATTTCCAACAATCCCCCACATGAATGAAAATTATCATGACTATGCAATGAGATGCAGACACGATCAGAGAGTACAGGCGAAAAGCTTATTGCATCAGGAGAGATAGCTTTTGGCTTTGAACCTGCCTTAGTGAATACTATCGAGTTTACTTGGCTAATCAGTGAACATAATGTCTTGAACTGTTTAGCCGTTGATGTAAACCAAGGCAACAATATCCACACAATATTTCTTCTATCAATTCTTCGGTTCTCATAGTTGTGTTCATTTTGGCCCTGAACAATTCTTGGGATTCATAAGTGCTCTAGAGAATTTAAGCCCCAAATCCTCATAGAAGCGGCCCAACTTCACACTTATATAGGTGATCTCCTATTAAGAGTATTCTGCTATACCCCACTTGATTTATCCAAGCTATAGGAATCATTAAAAGTTATAACTTAACCTTTATACATTCTGCAGACAGCACTTTTATAAAAGAATGGATAAGTGCTTTATTGAATCTTAATAACTTAGTTGTCCCATTGAACCAGGATCTTGGGATCTCCAATCAATAAGGTTGGGTTACCATCATTAAGATTCATGCATATTCGGCTTTAATCTCATTCCCTTTGTCAGATAGTATACTTGATCTCTTGGTAGGCCTTTTGTAAGCGGATCCGCAAGATTCTCCTTTGATTTCACATAATCAATGGAGATTATACCATTTGAGATCAACTGTTTTATGGTATTGTGTCTACGACGTATATGTCTAGACTTACCATTATACATACAATTTTGTGCCCTTGCAATTGCCGATTGATTATCGCAGTGAATACTAATTGCAGGCACCGGCTTAGGCCAACACGGAATATCCTCTAAGAAGTTACGAAGCCATTCTGCTTCTTCTCCAGCTTTATCTAAAGCTATAAATTCCGATTCCATTGTTGATCGAGCTATGCAAGTTTTCTTTGAGGATTTCCAGGACACAGCCGCACCACCAAGTGTAAATATATAACCACTTGTGGATTTAGAATCTTTCATATCTGATATCCAATTTGCATCACAATATCCTTCTAATACTGCTGGATATCTCAAATAATGTAAGCCAAATTTCAAAGTATGTTTCAAGTATCGAAGTACTCGATTCAATGCCTTCCAATGATCATTGCTTGGATTACATGTGAACCTACTCAATTTATTAACTGCGAATGCAATATCAGGACGTGTGCAGTTCATGAGATACATCAGACTTCCAATAATCTGAGAGTATCTTAATTGAAGTACTGGTTCACCTCTATTTTTGGCTAAGTGTAGACTTGTGTCTACTGGAGTTTTGACTGGATTCTCAGACTCCAAATCTCTTTAACACAGACTCAACATAATGAGATTGTGAAAGAACGAGGCCATCTGGTGTTTTAGAAATTTTAATTCCCAGAATTACATCTGCTACACCCATGTCCTTCATGTCAAAGTGTTTGGTTAACATTTTCTTAGTAGACATGATGATATCATGATTGCTACCTAGAATTAGCATATCATCGACATTTAGACATACTAAGACATATGCTGTTGGTGTGCTCTTATTATACACACATTTATCACACTCGTTAATCTTAAAACCATTTGACAACATTGTTTTGTCAAACTTTTGGTGCCACTGCTTTGGCGCCTGTTTTAATCCATATAAAGACTTAACGAGTCTGCAAACCTTTTTCTCTTGTCCATGAGCGACAAATCCTTCAGGTTGCTCCATGTATATTTCTTCTTCCAACTCACCATTTAGAAAGGCTGTTTTAACATCCATTTGATGAATTTCGAGATTATGTATCGCAGCAATTGCAACAAGGATTCTTATCGAAGTAATCCTCGTTACCGGTGAGTAAGTATCAAAGAAATCTAGACCTTCCTTTTGTCTATATCCTTTTGCTACCAAACGAGCCTTGTATTTATCAATAGATCCATCCGATTTTATTTTTTTCTTGAAAATCCACTTGCAACCTAGAGGTTTATTTCCAGGTGGGAGATCAACCAACTCCCAAGTGTGATTTTGCATTATCGATTCAATTTCACTATTGATAGCTTCTTTCCAAAAAGGAGCTTCTGGTGTTGACATCGCTTCACTGAATGTCTTAGGTTCATCTTCGATCATGTATGTTAGAAACTCTGAACCCAATGACGTAGACTTTCTAACCCTTTTACTGCATCTGAGTTCTTCTTCATTTTCATCATTATTTGCAGCATCGTAAGTTCATTTTGTTGAACCTATGTCACTTTTGTCTTTACGAGGAAAGACATCTTCAAAGAAACTTGCATTTCTTGATTCAATTATTGTATCTTCATGTATATCCGGAATCTCGGATTTATATACAAGGAAGCGATATGCACTGCTGTTATAAGCATATCCAATAAATATGTAATCTACAGTTTTCGGTCCTATTTTTATTTGTTTAGGTTTTGGCACTTCTACCTTTGCCAAACACCCCCACACTTTCAAGTATTTAGATGAAGGTTTGTGACATTTCCATAACTCGTAAGGTGTTTCATCCCTTACTTTGTGTGGTATTTTGTTAAGAACGTGATTTGCTGAGAGGATAGCTTCCCCCCACAAATTCAGGGGTAGACCAAAACTGATCAACATAGCGTTCATCATTTCTTTAAGCGTGCGATTCTTTCGTTCCGCAATACCATTAGATTGAGGTGAGTAAGGAGCTGTTGTTTGGTGAATAATACCTTGTTCAGAACAAAATTCCTCAAATGGTGCTCCATATTCTCCACCTCTATCACTTCGAACAATTTTTATTGTTTTGCTATGTTGATTTTCGACTTCATGCTTATAATGTTTAAACATTTCCAAAGCCTCGTCTTTGCTTCTTAACAAATAAACATAACAGTACCGAGTGCAATCGTCAATAAAAGTAATGAAGTACTTTTTTCCCCCTTTAGTTTGCACAAATTTTAAGTCACAAATATCGCTGTGAATTAATTCTAAAGATGAAGTGTTTCTTTCAACTGAAGGAAACGGTCTTTTGGCTAACTTTAGCCTCAACACAAGTTTCACATTTGTGATTAGGATCGAAACTTAACAAATGAAGCAAATTTAAATTCATTAATTTGCGCACAGATTTAAAGTTTGCGTATCCTAATCTTTTATGCCATAAACAAGAAGAATCAACAATATACACAGAAGTAGAAGCTTCATTAGTCTTGTTCAATTTGGGTACAATAGTAAGGACATTCATCTTGAACATCCCATCGGTCATATAACCCTTTCCCACATACATCCCATTTTTAGTTAGTACAAATTTGTCAGATACAAATACTAACTTAAACCCATTTTTGCTAAGAAGAGAACCAGAAACAAGATTTTTTCGAATGTCAGGCACATGCAGCACATTGTTGAGGACGAGTTCCTTGCCAGATGTCATCTTCAAGGTCACATTTCCTTGTCCTTCAACCTTTGAGCTTGAGGAATTTCCCATGAACAGTTGTTCACCATCAATAGTTTTGTATTCAGAAAACACATTCTTTTCAGCACAAATGTGGCGAGTGGCACCAGTGTCCACCCACCATTCCCGGGGATTTCCAACACTGTTACATTCAGATATTACAGCAGATAGGTGCATCTCTTGAACACCTTCATTCACATTTTCAGTTTCAACAACATGTGCACGGTCATTTTGCTTTTTAGGCTTGCGACAGTCAATTGTATGATGTCCAGGTTTGCCACAGTTGAAGCAGTCCCCTTTGCACTTCTTGTTCTTCTGATTGTTTTCATTTTTCTTGGGAGTAAAGTTTGAGTGCTTCCTTTTCATGTTCTTCTTTGAACGTGATTCAGCCATGTTTGCCTTAGCCTCCATGCTTGGTCCAACATTTCTCCTTTCAGACTTTTTAGTACCTTCTTCAATCCTCAAACGCACAATCAACTCCTCCAAGTTCATTTCCTTGCGTTTGTGTTTGAGGTAATTTTTGAAATCTCTCCAAGAAGGCGGGAGTTTCTCAATTACAGCTGCTACTTGGAACGACTCACTTACAGTCATCCTTTCAGCATGCAAATCATGGAGGAGTACCAGCAAGTCTTGAACTTGGGAAATAACAAATTTAGAGTCAATCATTTTATATTCCAAAAATTTACCGACAAAAAATTTTTTAGAACCAGCATCTTCAGTTTTATATTTTTTTCTCTAAAGATTCCTATAGCTCTTTTGCAGATTTCATTATGCTATACACACCGTATAGCGAATCATTAAGTCCATTCAGTACATAATTTTTGCACAGAAAATCAGAATGCTTCCATGCGTCCAAAGCAATAACCGAAGCTCGATTATTTTCTCCTTGCTGAACCGAAGGAGGGTCCTCCGTAAGAAATCTTGCCAAGTTCAGAGTGGTGAGATAGAACAACATTTTCTGCTGCCATCTCTTAAAATCAACTCCGTTAAATTTTTCAGATTTCTCTCCATGAGAAATATGAGTTGAAGCAGATGGACCAGCCACAGTCGGCATCACAGTTGGCGTCACAGTAGGCGTCAAAGTTGGCGTCACAGTAGAGGTCACGGCCAAAGTAGGAGGAGTTGCATTCGTCCCAATAGTATTAGTCATTTCTGTTTTCAAACAGAAGTTCAACAAGTCAGAATTTGGGAATTAAAATTTTGCAGAAAGGTAAAATCAAACCAGAAACTGCAAGGTTAAAAATTATATAGAAGCATATACAATTTCGGAACCAGTAATCAAAAGTAAAAACTGAAAAAACGTCTTAAGATTGTTAGATTTTGATTTTGATCAGATTATAGTTTCGAAGAAAAGACATGCTAAGAAGTGAAAAACAGATTTACAAAATTGGAATAACATAAAACATATGAATCAGAAGAGAAGATCCGAGGCGAGATTTAAGGTTGATGATCAAGGCCAGAACTTGGCTCTCTGTCCTTAAGACATTTTTTACCCCCGTCACAATGTGCTTACAGTTTGTGGTAAAGCGCCTCCCAAGATACAACGATCGGAACACTTGCAGAAGCAGCACCTCGACTGCAAGACAACGAACCAGAATTGAACAAAGACACTCTCTGAAGACTTATGCAGAAAAAGAAAAACTGGAAGAAGACTTAATGCTGTGCAGAAGAAGTGATTCGTGATGAAATGAAAAACCAACAAATAGAGGAGAATGTGGCGGTTTTGAGCAGTTTCCAAACCGCCCACTTCATGCAAAAACGGTACCACGATTCATGAAATGGTGACAGTTAATAAACTGTCAAAGAGACGGAGTGAATTATTTAAATAAATTCGGAACAAAAATTTAAATAATTTCACACGGGCCCGACCTGGCCCAAGCCCACGACCACGACCCGATCCCGAACAGAGCCGAGCCGACCGGTCAGACGGACGGCGACGGTTGCGCGCGCGCGCGTGTGGCCTAGTCTACTCCCCTCTTTCAAAGACTATTGGTACCCCTTGGGGCCCAAACCCATTTCTCAACTTGAAGCATATAAAGTGGTTCAAGGTTATGTTTGCAACCTATGTGGGATTGGCACCTTTTGCCAATTGTTTCCCATTTATTCCTCATATTTATTGTCCAACTTTCAACCATAATTTCTCATTCATATGGAAATAGTTTTATACAATTAAATATTCCACGCTCATCTACTCGGAACGTAGAATTTAATTGAACATTAATTTTGACAATTCGAACATCGGGTCCCACTCAAATTTAAGGTCAAAGTTGACCCATTAACCCATTATTTCCAACATTCTCACTGATCAAGATGAAGTAATGGAAAAAGCACTAGCTTTTCAATGGCCAGAAACATCTCTTCGTCTATGTATTTGGCACTTATATCAAAATGCTGCAAAGCATCTAAGTGGAGTTTTTGAACATTTTCGACAATTTTCTAAATATTTCGGTCAGTTTATATATGAATATGAAGAAGAGCTTGGCGTGAGATGCTTGAGAAGTATGGCCTGGAAAATAATGATTGGTTGAAAAGAATGTCTAGTTTCAAGGAAAAATGGGCAATGGTCTATAACTAGGTGGGATAATTGCTCTGATATTCGACGATCTCCCCCTAGAGAGCGTTAAAAGTTTAAGAGCAACAAAACAAAACAGTAAAAGAAAGAGCAAATATTAGAGTCTCAGACAATCATGTTTTTCACTTTTTATTAATTAATTAATGATTTCAAAATTTCCCAAATTCATTGATACACCAAAATCTAATATGTGAGAGCTGATTTATACAAATACAATGAGAACTTGAGTCCAAGTTTCTACTTTCTACTGAAAAATCTAGGCTCTATCATTGTTGGTTTCCTTCTGCTAGGCCAAAGTTTGGAGACGATTTGTTTCCAAATGTGATGCTCTGTCGACTGCTAAATTTGAGGCGTCTGATGCATTCTGATCTTGATTTGCACGTTTACTCTCACATAACTTCCATGTTTTCCCAATTGCAAGAATGAGTTCAAGCTATTTTTACTGCTGCTCCTACACCGAGTTCAAAAAAATTTGTTTTTGTGACATAATAATAAGTCTAATTTGTGACCTTATATTTTGATACTTTTTGACCCTAAAATTATTTGTGATCTAAAAGATTTGTTTTCTGCGACTTGAAAAATATAGTATTGTGACCTTAATATATATAATTAATAAAAAATTTTAATTATCGAATTTAATAAATTAATCCTAATTGCAACCTCATTTTTGAAATTATACAGATTTAATCTCATTTTTAAAATATGTATTTTTAAACACCTTATTTATATATTGTTCCCTTAAAACGTCTCCAACTCACTAAATTAGAATAATGACACCCACAACACATCAATTTAAAGATTATCATCCACACCTAAAATAATCAGCAAAATATCACGCGTAAAATTTAAAAAAAAAAATTGAAAACTTAACAGAAACCAGATTTTCACACTCGTAACGGTTCCTAAATATTCTCTTGAGAGTTAATGTTGATTGATAAGTGTATTTTATAAACTTATTTATATTTTAAACGTAGGATTTTATTTGTTTGTTTAAGAATATTTGCTATTCATTTTGTTAGTATTTGTTTATATTTAGGAATAACCCCAAAGTCGAGAAAACTAGAGATGGAAAAAAAATTCGATCCGTCCCGTTGATCCATAGACCCGATCCGATCCGATCCGAAAAAATTCCGATCCGTGGATCGACGGATCGAAATTTATGTAATCCGCCCCGATCCGAAAATTCGCGGAGCGGATTTGGATCGAGGCTGATCTGATCCGCCCCGATATTTTTTTCAATATAATTTTTTTTATCATGTATAAAAACCTAATATGTAAATTTTGTAGCAAACTTTAATTTATGGGAATAACCTGCAATATTTGCATTTTAAAGAAAACACATTTTTCATTTTATTCATTTGAAGAAATAATTCCAATAAGTGATGGCAAAAAAACTCGATCCGTTGAATCGGCGAATCGGCCTCTATACGTCTCGTTTCAATAAAATAAATAAAATTTAATAAAAAAATAATTTTTCTAAATTTTTTTTTAAAATATTTAATTTAAAATATATTTAAAAAAATTTTAAAAAATTAAAAAAAATAAAAAAATAATTCGACGGATCGGTGGACCGACTCGACCCGACCCGAAATTTGACGGATCGCGGGGCGGATCCGGATCGGGGCAAAAATATTCGGGACGGGGCGGATCGGGGGTCCGATCCGCCCCGTTGCCAATACTAGAGAAAACAATGAAATTAAAGTCAAAATCAAGCAATTGGATGATAAAAGTGTCGAAGTGTGCAAACAAGAGTTGATTAAGTTAATCAAGGGCTCAATTGGAAGAATAATCGAAGAAGAAATCATATTTGGAAGAAATCAAAAGTTTAGGGGCTAAATTGCAACAATCAAAAGTTGAAGGACTTGCTGTGCAATAAATAGATAGGGACCAACTTGTAGCACTTCAAAAGAAGAAATTGTACTTCATCCGGAAACCTACGCGATCAAATGGAATTATAACGGCACGATTGCATGGTCTTGACAAAAATAGTCAAAATGTTTTCCGGAAGCCTGCGTGATCGCATGGATTTGGACCATGCGATCGCATGGTTATTTTCTAGGCTGACTGTTGGGCTTTTGCACGATTCTCAGCATTTTCTCCTCCAAGTAACCTAGGTTTCATCCTAACCTATAAATACATGACTTGTGGCACGAAATTGGAGGTTCCCAACTACTTGAATAGAGGCCAAAAAATTGTTGAATTGTCGAGGGATCCATGCATAGTCGAAGGCATAATTGAAGAACGAAAATCAAGGGCACAAATAGGGTGAAATATATCCAGTTTCATTATTTATTTTATTAAAGTTCAATTTCAATTTTAAGTATTTTTCAAATTCATCATTGATTTCTAAATCCAGATTATTTTAAGTCGAAGATCAAAAAAAAATTTCTTATTATTATTCAATCAAAGTTATATCCAATCAAAACTTACCTTAACCCATCTTGGAATCAACCCATCAAATTATTTCCTTGGCCTAAATTCTTGAAGCTCACTTCCCAGAAATTCTCCCTTTCACGTCTCGATCCATTCATGACTGAGTTTCATTCCAAAATTTCTTCCTCAATCTTGAGTCCTTCCTTCAATAGTAGACCAATAATTTCATCTCAACACCAAATTCTTTCAATTAGCACTGTCCCCATAAGTCATATCCTTTGAATATGACAGATTTCCTTCAAATTTTCCCCACATGTTCCTTCTTCCTTTCCACATGTTGATTCTGCCACTTCTAATATCCTCCCGATCTTTCCTAAAATCAAATTTTCAACCTAAATTACCAGTAATAAATCGCAGTCAGTGTTTATTTCTTCCCAATCTCATCACAAATCATGACACAGAATTTTTCCCTGCAACTCCAACTTCTGGTATGAACTCTCCCCTCTCTAGTACCACTTCACGACAGCCATGCCACAGGAAATTCATGTTGATGCTAGAACGCAGATTTTTAGTCACCAACGGATGAGCAATTCCATGAACACACAACCCGTAAATCACTACCTCCACAGCCAATCGTTTCTTACAATCTGAAAATCCAGATTTCACGACCACAACACATACACATACGGACAAAATCTTCATTGCACACCCCAAAGCCACGACCTTCACTGCCTAAATTCCAAACACCACCTATAGCCACAATCGCCACTCGCTTGCCTATGCCCCATCTCGAAATACCTACCATTCATCACCAAACAAAACCCAGAAACCCAAAACAAAAATTTACTCTAGACTTACCTCGACCTTCGACCATTTTCGATCAGAGTATCGCCGAGAAATCATCAAAATCGAGCCCTGTTTGCCTCCGTTGTTTGTACAATCATCCAAAATCACCCTAAGTCTTTACCCTACCACACTCCCACTCTTACCGCCGCCTCGTGCCGGCGGCGCCTCATCGGCTGAAGCGCCGTCAGCGGCTGGAATCGGAGGAAGGGATGAAGCCCCTTCCCATCACTCCTTCTCTCTCAAGTTTAGAGAGAGAGAGAAATAAATGAGATTGATATATTTTGATACTTTTATTTTTAAAATTTTCCCTTTTGTCCCCACATATTTAAGATTCTTTATTTCAGCCTAAAAGGTTTCAAATAGCTATTTCAAATCCCAAGTATTTATTAAAATCTGAATTTGGACCAGAAACTTTCTATTTTTATCAAGTCAGTCCCCGATTCCCAAAGTGTTAAATTCTAGTCCTTAAGCTTTTAACGTTTGTTCAGACCCTACAGTCTTAGAATATTTTCAGTCAACTCACTGTGTTTTCGAAAAAACCATTTTAGCCATATACTTTTAAAATCCCAGCTTTGTTTAAAATTTCAATTTAGCCCCTAAACTTTATTCTATCACTTTAAACCTTGGATTTTTTCGAAGTACTAAATTAATTTAATTTTCTTTTGGCCAGATGAAACACTTGGTGACTTAGAAAATTGACGTAACATTCCCGCTCTATTTTCAAACTCGTGAATTAAGGTAGACTCGCCCCCACTAATTAGTTTAAATTATAATTGCATGTATTTTGTGAATTTTACGTGGTTTAAATGCTTTAATGCATAAGATAAGACAAGAATATCTCTTATGAGATAAAATCAGAATGATGTGGTTATTCACGACTTAAATGCTTTAATGCATGAGATAGTGATGTGGTTATGCATAACTTAAATGCTTAACTGCATGAGACGAGACTACCCACACTCTATGATTTTTAAAGAGCTTATGATTACGATGATGTGGTCACTATATTAGTTGCATAATTATGTGTTCAATTATTTTATAAATTAATTATTCGCAATGAGTCTACTGAGTATTTCTTTTGAAATGCTCACCCCTTTTTATAACAGCGTTTGCAGATTTCGGAGATGGTAGCGAATAAAGGGCAGTGGTGGCAAATTAATAGATGAAGCTATATTTTTTGAAAGTCACAATTTATTAGTTGATAATTTATTTTGTCGTCACTAAACTTAATAATTTCAAATTTAGAATTTATTGAATTGTTTTAAATAAATTTGTATGATATTCCCATTTCTAATTTACAAATAAATATGATGTTTAGAATTTATTTTATTTTCCGTAATAAATTTAGATTTAAAGGACGACGTGGCGTCCTGAACTTCACAAAATTCGGGGCTTTACATGAGTTATTTTATTGTTTAGTTGTTTTACATTGGATTTTAGGATTGTTAGCATATTTAGAATTCATATTTTGGCATGTTAATTGCATTGAATATTTCATTACCCCTATTTTGCATGCTTAAGCATTTTTGGATTTACTTGCATTTATCTGTTTTGTTATTTATCATCACAATCTTCAACACGATGACCTAGCTTTGGACACGTAGACACATTTTAGAAGTTGGTTACATGCATTAGAAGACATTTAGGGGTCAAGAATGGGATCAAAAACTCAAAAAGTGAAAATTTTCAAGCCACTGTCATTTTACACCATGCGGTCGCACAATGGTTAAACCGTGTGGTCGCACGGTTACTTTCTAGACAAAATGGACAGATTGTTATATTATGCTCACATTCCCATTTTAACCAACCCTAACTCGTTTTTCCTCCCCCAAATCACCCAACATTGAGTCCAACATCTTTACTACATGTTTATACATCAAATTGACTCAAAATCATGTCTTGCATCACAACAAAAACATCAAAAAGTTGTGACTTTTCACAACTTTATAAGATTTTCCGTAAATCTTTGTGTTCTTCATTTTTGTGTGAAAGTTGAAATTGTGGAAAATGTGTGATGGTTTAGGCTAGGATTGGTGTAACGCCCCGAGCTCTGAACACCCGGAACGTCATGTCATCCTTTCAAACCAATTCTCGAAATAATATATGAGCTGAAAAATGACTAAATTATTTTATAAAAATTGACTCCAACGGTCAACACTTCAAATTTGAAATAAAAATTTAGCAGAAGAAATTAAAAATTCAATTTTATTTAAAACTCAATGAACAATAATTCAAGTGTTCAAAATAACTTAAATAATAATAAAGAAATTCAAAAACTCAAAATTAAATGTTTAATAAATTATCTCAAAACATATTTTCTAATCCTTCAATAGCCACCATCGCGCGCTCCGTCCCCGACTCCTAAATCTGAAAATTTGTAAGTTTAACGAAAATGTGAGCATTTCATAGAAATACTCAGTAGATTCAGCGCATAATAATAATTGGTATTACAAATAAACACACAATCATGATATTCAAGTAGTCTCATGAACAAGTAATAAATACAGGTTCAAGTCTCATGCACTTAAGAAAGTAAATTCTCCTAACATCATACTTAAACTAGCACGTAATTTTCATGCCCAAAAGCAAGTAGTCTCATCTCCGAAGACAAGTAATTCTCATGAACACATTCATATATGCAAGATCTATAATACAAATAATTATTTATGCACATTTTAGAAAATAAGTTTGTAAGTATGAGTCTATCTTATTTCTCGAGTTTGTTGAGCGGGAAAAACGTCTATCTTCTAAACGTCCAAATGTCTCGTCTAATCAATATATAAAATAAATCTTAAACTAATATTTTGGAATTCAAAGGTTTTAAAATGAAAGAGTTTTTAAAAGAAGAAGTAAGAGTTTTAGGTGGCGTTCTGTTTGTATTTTATTTTGTATTTTCATTTTCGAAAATGTTTTGTATTTTGTGTTTTCATTTTTGTTTTCAAATTTGCTGAAAACGCGTTTGGTTTGTCATTTCTGAAAACTGTTTTTGAAAATGGAAAGCTGGAAAACACGTTCTGTTTGAAATTTTGCAGAACACTATTTAAACTATTTTTAATTAATTTGCTTGCAGAATACTACTAACTCCAACTCAAATTTCCTTTCACAATACACTAAAAATATGGTTACATGCAACACACTAATGTGAGCATTAAGAGTCTATATTAACACAGTTTGGTCAGGTTCGGGACTTGAGAAAGCTCTACTTCTATTAAAATCCAGAAAATGCAAGTTCTTTCAAAACCACTAGAGTCCATTTATCATTGCATTTTTTGAAATATAACAACAAGAATTCTCATTTAATTTTTTTTTTGTAATGTTGATATTGAATTTAATAAAACTTTATTTAAACTAAGTTCCAAGTTAGGATAATTCTCAAAAAAAAAAAAAAAAAAAAAAAGAAAAATTCATTATTTAGGCTTAGTTCCAAGCTAGGATAATTCTAAAAAAAAATAATAAAAAAATAAAAACTTTATATTAAGCTTAGTTCTAAGTTAAGATAATTCTATTTAAAAAAAAAAAAAAATTCCCAAAACGCGTTTTCCGCGTTTTGGACATTTTTTGTCGAATACACACAAAACGCCCAAAATGATGTTTCAGGCATTTTCCGTTTTGTGTACAAATTTTTTTTTTTTTTTTTCAAAATGCGTTTTCGAAAATAGTAAAGAGAACGTGTTTTTAGCGTTTTCGAAAATAAAAACAGAAAACGACCTCAAAACAGCAAATAGAACAGGGGCTTAGTGATTAAATTGAAAATCAAACATAGTTGGGATTTAAAAAGATTTGGGGATCAAAATAAATGATTTTGAAAGTTATTGGGCTGACTCATATATTTTAAAAGTAATTTAGGGCTGGAGAATTCATTTTAGAAAGTCAGGGCTAAAATAAAACGTTTTAAAATAAAGGGACTGAAATAAATACTCTTAAGACTTGGGGCCTTAACGGACAATTTTAAAGTTGCAGGGACTAAAATAAGTGATTTTCAAATCAAGGGACCAAAATAAAGTTTAGAAAAATTTGGACTGAAATTAAAATCATTTTAAATCAATAGGGATCGAATTAAAAGATTTTGGAAAAACGTGAGGGCTCGAGGGATAATTTTACAAAAATTTGTTTTAAAAACAAAATAACTCCTCCTCTCTCTCCCCAATCGGAATCAAATAGAGGAGGAGTGGAGTGGGTGATCGGGGACGCCTTGGCAAGGTTGCCGGCGTCGACGCCTTTCACTGGCGTTCTACCAGCGGTAGCGCCGCCATCACAGGGCCAGGACGGGTCAGTGGAGAGGTTGTGAAAGGAGCAATATTTTGGCAATTTCTTAGGCAAAAATCGAGGTTGTTGGGTTGTTATTTGGAGCTGTGATTTCCAACCATTCTCCGGTCGAAGCGACCGAAGGTCAAGGTGAGTTTAGGGGTTAATTTATTCCTTGATTCTTGTGGTTGTTTGGGTGAATTTGAGGTGGGGCTGTGGCGGATTTGGAGGTGGTGTTTCGTCGTGGCAGTGTTGGTCGGTGATGATTCCAGCGGTGAAGGGACATGGTGGTTTTTGTTTTGGGCTGGTTGTAGTTTTGTATTGAATTTGTGTAGTATTTTAGCTTTTTTGTGATGGGGCATTGGAAGCAGACTATAGGGTGAAACGGCGTTTGACCGGGTGTGTGTTTCTTGCAGATTGTTTGGGTGCACGGTTGAGGTAGCTGATTTGTGTTTTTGGAGTTGGTTGCACCGGTGATAGGCAGTGGACACTGTAATGGTGAATTCGGTTATAAAGGGCTGTGGCATATTTGAGGTGGTTGGTGGTGGTACTGCCCAATTTTTAACATTGGTGGGTCGGCGGTGATGTGGTGGATAAAGGTTGTGATTTCGGTTGAGGCTCGGCAATGGAGGTGGAAAACTTACAGGTATAAGAAATTGAAAAGTGTTGCTGTGATTTGTGAATTGGACTTGTGAATTGGACTGGGGGAATATATGTGTATTTATAGATTGATATGGAGAGCATTGTAGTTAAAATAGAATTGTGAAAGATTGGATATGAGAATGTTCGATTTAGAATAGGATTGTAAAAAATTTGGGATATTTGAATATTAACGCGAATAGAATATCTTATCAAAATATAACTTCTCAAAAGATTAAAAATAAAAAATGAATAAGCATAAATTTGAAATTGGGATTTAAAATAATTTGAGTTTCAAATAAATAGAACTTTGGGCTTAAATCAATTTGGACTTGGACAATATTTAAAAATATGAGATTGGACTAGGAAATCGAATTTGACTCAAATTATATTTTATTGGTTCTAAATAATCAACATGACTAGACGAACGCGTTATAATTTTAAAAATATGTGAAATTATAGCGACACATTTTTAAGAAATTAAACATTTATTATAATCAACTGAAAAATTCTCGATCGCTACAATTGGAGATGTTGAATTGTGAGTTATTAGTTGAAAATTTTGGCTTAATTCAAGTCTCCAACTGTATGATTTCCTTTGATTTATTCACATGCATAGAAGGTGTTCGATTAAATGTCACAATGAGTGTTTTGTTGAGTTTTTGCATATCTTTTTGGATGATCACCTTCACCATTTTTTATACATCATTTGTGCATCATTCATTCATTGTTTAAACTGATTTAAGGCAAAGAACTCAAAAAGAGCATCATTTCACTCCGCTGCACTTCATTGCAAGGCATCACAACACCACTGCACCACTGCACCACATTTCATCTTCATATCACCTACTTCACCATGCATTTTCTTGACCCAAATTAACTCCAAATAGTAGACCAAATTATGTACTTTCATATGCCTGGGACATGTCTCGAAAATTTTCACTTTTTTCGAGACGATGTCGAGGGCTGAAAGTCAGTAGTCAACCATTTTTCAAAAATTTCAAAATTATTTTAAGTCCTAGTTTTAGGGTGTTTAGTTGAATTGCTTTAGTTCTTATGCAATATTTTTGCATTCTAATGTTTTTTTTTTTTTTTTTTTTTTTATTTCTCTTTTGCATGAATCACAACATGAAAACGCCTTAGGCCAAACTTTGAAAAGAAAGAGAAGGGTCATTTCATCCAACAAGCATTGAATTCCAAGCTTCAAAATGGGAACACCACATCTCCAAACCCGGGAAGTACCTAAACCCACTTTGTTATTTTGTGTTTATTTTATTTATTTACTTTGAGTACAATGCATAATTCTAGTTTGGGGGTGGAAATCTCATTCATTTGCTTTCATATACACATTCATTATGTTTTGGGTATAGAAAAATCATAAAAAATTGAAATTTTTTGATTGATTGATTTATTGCTTATTATATGATTTGAGTTAACTTTTGTGCTTTAGTTAGAAAATTGGACAACATGTGAACTTAATTTCTCTTAACATTCATCCATGTAAGACTTTGTTAAAACTTGAGCACATAGCCATTATCAGATAATTACTTGTGTCGGAGATGCTTGATTCACGTGGGGGTAAAATTATGCAAATTTGACCATAGAATTGACTGGAAAATCTCAAACCTTAAGAAGAATTTAGATCCCGACTTGAAATGTAAAACAAATTGCTCAAGAAGCATTTAAGGGGTGGAAAGGTTAGTATAAGTAGGCATTGATAGATTGAGGGTCTGAAGTTCTTGGTTTTGCATCTTTAGTTTAGGAGATTTTGATGAATGGGTATAAACCATAACCAGCATAAAAAAGAAGAACGCATAAGGTCTTATTCTACTCTTCAAAAACATTTTTGACTCGGGTAATTAAGTTTGAAGGATTCTTTGAACCTGGTGCCCTAATGTTGTCTGGCTTGGGAGTCACTTACCTAAAGCTTGCTGCAAGGGTCAATTAGAAAACAAATACGGCGAGTGGACTTACATATAAGATGCAAAAACATCTTTAATTTTACAATTTAGGCCTGTATGACTCGGGTAATTAAGTCTGAGGGGTTCTTTAAACCTAGTACCCTAAAGTCGCCTGGTTTGGGAGTCACCGACCTAAAGCTCTCTACAGGGGTAATATAGAAAGTAAGTATGAAAAGTTCTGCAAAAAGAAGTTAAGAGACATGGGCATAATAAGAAAAATTCGTCCAAGTAAAAGAAAAAATATGGAACAAAATGCATAGTATAAGCTTGTTTGATTGGGATTTCCAACACCGAAGTGTGAGATTGAGGATGGATTACTTTTGATCTGTTGTGCATACTTGTCAAATCCTAATTGCCTTGTGTGGAAAAATGCAATATATACATGTTTAGAGACCATAAAAATAGAAAAGATCTCGAGATATGAGAAAAAAGCAGTAATGTTGTGATCATCCATGAGAGTGCAAGGAAAATCAAAAGAAAATTTTCTACAAGACTAGTCACACAGTGTCAAGTATATTTTTACATGAGTTTGCATTTGATTTTTGGCTATTCACAGACACACAATGAAGTCGAGCATCAGATGAATGGCAATATTTTATGTTGTTCATATTTTTTTGCTAAAGTGATTGGTCAATTTGGATTGTTAAAGCGCATGGTAAATAAATTGACAAAAACATAAATATTTTGTTATTTGCATTTTTTTTTTTATAGTTTTTTTTTTTAGGATGAACAATAGTTCTTGTTTGGGGGTTTTGATAATGTATTTTATACGCTTATTTCTATCCTAAAAGTAGGATTTTACTTGTTTGTTTAAGAATATTTGCTATTTATTTTGTTAGTATTTGTTTATATTTCAGGAATAACCCTGAAGTCGAGAAAATAATGGAATTGAAGCTAAAAATCAAGCAATTGAATGATAAAAGTGTCAAAGTGTGCAAATCAAGAGTTGATGAAGTTAATCAAGGGCTTAATTGGAAGAATAATCGAAGAAGAAATCAAATTTAGAAGAAATCAGAAGTTTAGGGGCTAAATTGCAACAATCGAAAGTTGAAGGACTTGTTGTGCAATTAAAAGACAAGGACCAAGTTGTAGCACTTCAAAATAAGAAATTGCATTTCATCCGAAAGCCTGGACGATCGCATGGAGTTATAACGGTGTGATCGCATGATCCACTTTGAAATAATAAAAGTTGATCACTGCACATATTCTTGTAACACCTGATTGGACCTTGCCGTTTGAGTTGATGTGTGATGTTAGTGATGACACAATTGGGGCTATTCTACAACATAGAAAAGATAAAGTGCTTCACGAAATTTACTATGCAAGCAAAACACTCATCAATGCACAAACTCACTATGCAACTACTAAGAAAGTAATGCTATCAATGATAATAAATCTCAATCCAATTTGACTGGATCGAAAGTCATGGTTACACCGATCACTCGAAAATCAAATACCTCATTGCAAAGAAAGATTCCATGTCGATGCTGATGAGATTGATTCTCCTTTTCCAAGAATATGATATTGAAATCAAAGACAAAAGTGGGAATGAAAATCTAATTGCTTTCCATCTCTCTCGACTATAGAAATAGAATGGAGTTGATGAAACTGTTATCAATGAGGTATTTCCAGATGACTAGTTGTATCATATTGGAAATTCACCACAGTATGCAAAAATAGTTAACTATTTGAGAAGTAAAATGATATAACCTAAACTCTCACATTAGCAGAAAAACAAGTTGATGCATGAGAGTTTAGATATTATAGTTGATATTGATATAATCAATTCTCAGACATTGATTGAATTTGAAAAATTACTTGAAACTTCATAGATTATTTAAAGATTTTTGGAAAAATTAAAAGATACCCATAGTTGCCCCATATCTTGATGATTGTATTTAAAATGCTTGTATATACAATTAAAGGATTAGATAATCTATTACAAAAAATATTGAGAAAAATGAATCTAATTACTTCTCAATTAATGAATATAAATGATGTTGGGATTTTCGTGTTCGAATTTAGTGATAATAGTAGATAACATAAACATAAACATAAACAAGAACAAGAAACACCCGAGAATTGGTGATCCAGTTCGGTGAAAAATCATCTACATTTGGGGGCTCAGGATCAAGCCCAATCCACTAGCAACAACCTTCCAAGAGAGTTTAGAGTACAAGAAATCCATCACACCCTTCGCGCACAAGTTCCTTCTGAAGGAACCGAACTAGAGACTCTTCTCAACAACGACTTCACAACCCCAAACACTATATAAAATGTATATCAATCTGGTCTACAATATGACCCAGAATATTATGTGAACAATTACACAAAATTGGCCAGAAATCGTACAATCAGAGAAAGAGTATCGAACAATATTGTGCAGAGAGAGAGAGAGAGAGAGAGAGAGAGAGAGAGAGAGAGAGAGAGAGAGAGAGAGAGAGAGAGAGAGAGAGAGAGAGAGAGAGAGAGACTAGATTGTTGCATCCATAATAAACAAAGGAGAAGATATATCAATGCAAAAAAACCCTCAGCCCTTGGATTATAATCAACGGTTCAAATAAAAGAATTAATACTGAGAATTGTGCTTGAGGTCCTCCAAGTTTCCACTGGTTGAAAAAGTGGCCCTCCAAGTATAGAAACTTTATATTTTGGGATGACTTTCAATAATCTTCACCTTGATCTCCAAATTTCCCATCTTTTACACTTATGGTTGTTGTAAACAAAGTGGATAGGCTTAATCATCACCATCATAGCCCGGTACATACACAGAAAATCATCCATAATCAATTTTTAGAATTGATAAACAAGTCTTAAGCTTACAAGCATATATAATTTTTGTTCCCATATCATATGGGTTACAATCAGTATGAATTTTTTTCAAGTTACAGATCACCAAAAGCAATTTTTTCTCTAACAAAATGATACTTCACCTCTATGCATTTAGACCTTTCATCATAGACAAGGTTTTTACTTAATAAAAGGGCACTCTGATTATCAGTATAAATCACAGGAGTATCATCCAGGAAATTAAGTTCACTTAAAATTCCAATTAGCCAAATACATTCCTTCACAACTTCGGTGATATCTACATACTCAGCTTCTGTACTAGATGGAGTAACTATAGGCTGCAGCTGGGATTTTCATGTATACAAGTTTCTCCTAATGTAAAGAAATAAGCAGTAGTGGCCTTACTTTGGTCTTTGTCACCAGCGAAATCAGAATCCACATACCCTATCAGAGTCAATTTATCAAGCCCTTTTTCATAAGCTAACCGCACATTCATAGTCCTAGCTATGTACCTTAACAACCACTCAGTGAGGCTTCCAAGGGTTAGACATAAATCTGCTTAGAAAACTAATGGCATAGGCCAGGTCAGGCCGTGTAGTGATCATGACAAACATAACAGGTCCTATTGCATTAATATAAGGAATGTTTTCCATCTCTTTAAGCTCAGTTTCAGTCTTAGGAGACAGAAGAGATGACAAGTTCATGTGTGCAGCAAGAGGAATAGAGACAGACTTGACATCTTTCATGCCAAACTTAGTTACTACCTTTTTCGAGTAACCTTCCTATAATATAAACACCCTACTCTCAGTTCTATCCCTCTTAAGGACCATACCTAGAATTTTATTTACATTTCCTAAGTCCTTCATGTCAAACTTAGATCTAAAATATTTTTCATTTTCATGATCTCACCTTTACTAGGGCTTGTCAATAAAATACCATCTACATATAGAAGTAGGTACACTTCACTTCCATATTTACTGTTATTAGTAAATGCAAGAGCCATACTCACTTCCTTTAAAACCTATTTTAATGGCATAAGTATCAAAACTTTTATACCATTGCCTAGGACTTTGTTAAGTTTGCAAACATAGTTAGATTTTCCTTTCACCTCAAAGCCTTGAGGCTGATACATATAGATGTCCTCTTCAAGCTCTCCATGCAGGAAAGTTGTCTTAACATCCAATTGTTCCAGTTCCCAATTTGAATTGAACAACTTAGGAAAGTACCAATCTGATACTCTTGTATTTTACCAAAGGAGAAAACATCTCATTATAGTCAACGCCTTCCCTTTAGTTGAATCCCTTGGCTACTAACCTAGCCTTATATCTTAAAGGATTACTATGACATAATCCCTCCTTTAACTTGTAAATCCACTTACATTTGATTATCTTTTATTCATCGCTTCCTCATAGGAAGTAGGTTCTAAATTCTCAATCACTTCACCTGAAACTAAGGCAAAATCAGTCAAATTCTGAATTTCATACCTAGGGTTATATCTCACTTGTCTCCTTTCCCTTTCCCTATCCCTAACCAATTGGTAGTCTTGTAAGGTGGTATCAATATTTTTGGGGTTAGGTATATCAAGTTCAACATCCCCATCACCTGCTTGTTCAGTAGGTCCAACTTCATCCTCTCCAACCAGAAGAACTACAGGCTCAGGAGTATCACTATAGGTATCAGTCAACCTGGTAAACTCTTCAACATTCTTAGTCCTATTAATAGCTTCAGGTTCATCAACTTTAACATTTTTCTTCAAACAAGGCATCTCAGATTCATTGAACACAGCATCCTGGCTAATAATTTTTATACCCTAAACTCCTATCATCCACAGCCTATGCCCTTTCACTCTGTCAGGATACCCCAACATCACACACTTGGTAGCCCTCGGCTCCAACTTACCCTCACTCTAATGTGCATATGCAGCACATCCAAATACCATAATATGGGTCAATCCGCTCTTGTGGAGGCTTAATATTGATAGAACTAGATGGAGATTTATTGATAAGGTATGCTGAAGTACTGACAACTTCAACAAGGCCTAAACTTATCAACATACACCTAACCTTATTCATCAAGGTACTATTCATTCTCTCAACAACCCCATTCTGCTGTGGTGTATAAATATTTAATAGTTCTGTGCCTCCATCCCTTTCTCCTTACAAAAGTTGTCAAACTCAAAGTTACAAAACTCAAGCCCATTATCCGTTCTTAGAGTTTTTAACTTTCTTTCCATTCTGTTTCCAACAACTTTTAGCCAGGCTGTAAATTTGAGAAATGTCTCATATTTAGCATTCAATGGGAAAACCCATACTTTCCAAGAATAGTCGTCAACCAGGGATAGAAAATATTTATTCCAACCAAAAGTTGGATGTTTTTCAGAACCCCATAAATCAGCGTGAACATAATCCAAGGGTCTCTTGGAACAGTGAGATCCTACTTTGAATGACACTATATGTGATTTACCGAGAACACATGTCTTGTAAAGAAATTGCAGAAGAAATTCAACTTCTTTGCCAAGTAATCTCTGTTCACTTAAGAAATTCAACTCTTTATTTCCTATATGTCCCATTCGATTATCCCACAATTCAGACATACTCTCAGTCATAGTGAAGAAATTGCAGTTTTGTAAAGACACAACTTCACCTGCAGGGTAATATAGCCCATTTCTCTTAGGTCCCTTCATAACAACCATTGAACCCTTCATTATCTTAAAAGTATTCCTATCAGATTAAAATACATGTCACTCATCTTCAAGCACACCCAATGAAATGAGGTTCCTCTTAAGATGTGGAACATATTTGAAATTGTTGATTGTCCTGACAATGCCATCATCCATTCTAATAGCAATGTCACCGATCCCAACAACAGTCTGGGTATTATTATCCCCCATGTATACTTTCTTAGGTTCAATGTCTTTATAGTTGTAAAATCAAGACCTAACAAGACACATATGGAATGTGCATCCTAAATCAAGTATCCATTCATCACTCATGTCATTACCAGACAGTCATGACATGCAGACTATCTAAGTCTAGACCAACAGTAGCATTGCCTACCTCTTCATTACTTTGGTCTCTTTATTACTTTCTTTTCAATTTAAAGCAATCTTTCTGAAAGTGTCCATATTTCCCACAACGGTAACACTTTCTATTGAATCTCTCTTTTGACTTAGATCTACTTTTATAATTACCTCTCCCTTTCTTAAAGGGAAGGTTATTGTCTCTTTTATCCAGTCTACCTCTCACAAACATACTCATATCTCTATGGTTTGCCTTTTGTTCTTTCATGATTTCAAATTCTTTAGATTTCACAACATCAATCACCATAGCTTGAGTCAATTTATGCCTAGAGTATTTTGTGGCATTTTTATATCTTTATAAGATTCGGGTAAAGAGTTCAACAAAATAACTGCTAGGTGCTCATTATCAAATTTCTTATCATTATGAGCTAGCTAGACTCTTCACTATGATGCTAAAATCAATAAAGTTTGATTCTAATTCCTTTCCGGGATCCATTCTAAAACTAAACAGTTTCTTAAGAAGGTAGATCTTGTTAGGCATGGTCTTAGTTAGAAACATAGTATAAAGAGCTTCCCAAAAGTCTCTAGCCGTCTTATATTCATCTACTTGTCTCACGATATTATCAGATAAGTGCAAGATAACAAAATTATAAGCAATCTCATTCATATCAGCAATAAGATCAGGTTTAGCTTTTAGTTCAGTAGAAAATGTATCAGGGTCTTCAGTAGCCTTAGCTACTCTTTGTTGGACCAAAATGACCTTCATTTTCTGCTTCCATATCGAGTAGTCACCCTTTCCGTCGAATTATGACAATTCGACCCTCTAATTCATAATAGGTTCAGAATACTAGGGATGACTACTTGATACCATTTGTGAATTTACAATTCAAATTCACAAATTAACAGAAAAAGTTTTTCAAACTTTCAAGATTCAGAATCGCAATTTTCAAACAAATAACAATACCAACACTTATCACAAATCACGGGCAGTCTTATTATGAGTAGTGAATCACAGTGTGCACAGTTTACACATAGATTTGAAACTATTAGTAATTAACCAAAATTCACAATATTCTCATAAATCATAGAATCCCCAAAAAAATTAGCTAGAATCTAATTCTTAAGGTAGAGGTGAATTAAAACAATCTCACCAAACTAATCGAGACAAGAAGTAACAAGAATGATCACAGGCCGGAAGCTCAGTCACTGCAAGGTCAACAGAGGCTTGAATTTTTTTGAAAAATTACAAAAACTATACAAAATCAGTGCAATATCAATTCAAGAACACAACAATTCCAAAAAATCAGAAAAGCCCTAAAATCTTATTCAAGGGCAGATTCTAAAATTAAGCTGTAATTGACTCTGATACCAGTTTTGTTGGGATTTTCGTGTTCTAATTTAATGATAATTGCGGATAACATAAATATAATCAAGAATTAAACACAAGAACAAGAAACACCTAAGATTTGGTGACCCCGTCGGGTGAAAAATCACCTACATTTGGGGGCGCAAGAGTAAGATCAAGCCCAATCCGCTAGTAACAACCTTCCAAGAGAGTTTAGAGTACAAGAAATCAGTCACACCCTTCGCATACAAGTTCTGATGAGAACCAAGGAAGTCAACCCGCGAATCAAGGAAGTCAACGCTCGATTCATGTTTCGATGGGGCCCATGACGAGGTCAAAGGTCAGAAAGGTCCAAGAGTCGATGGTGGGACTCATTTACTAGCTCCAAAATCAAGTCCAATTCGAAGAGAGCAAAACCGAAGTCAATTACATAAATTTTGAAGCTCAGGCCCTTGTTCGACCGAAAGTCTACAAGATTTTTAAAGGTAGCCTTAATCGGGTTCGGCTGATCACCGTTCGACCGAAAGTGTCACACACAGTCGACCGAAACACACTGAACCTAAAAACACGGGGTTTTTTGTACAATTATCCAATTTTTGATTTATCCCCAAATTTTGTAATATATGTAAATTTCCTCATGACCCAAGAACCCTAGTTTAGAACATTGATTGTGAATGGTGTCAAGAACACTTTGGGTAAGGTAAATCTTCCCTTTATCTTATAATTTCTAGGAAGTTATTCAACTTCATTTTGAGTAATTATATTCTTGTTATGTTGTTGATTTTCACCACCTTGAAATTTGTTTAATCTTTATCCATTGGGCTTGGTTATTTAACCTATGAATTTTGGGTAAGATTTAAAACTTGGGTTAAGGTATCTCCATATCAATTTTAGCTTTCTTGGGTTGATTCCAATTAGTTGTGGAAATTTTTGGTAAATATACCAAGAGGGTTCACATCATTTGGTATCAGAGCTTGACTCTAAAATTGATGTATCTATCCTTTAAATTGTTGTTATTGTTGTTGTTCATCATATAAAAAAAAGGAGATGATGTTATCTTGAGCTTTGGTTGATCCCTCTACATTGGGTCATTGTTGTTGTCATATTTGATTAGTTAGGGTACATTTGAACATACACTTAACAGATTCCTATGCTATTCAATGTGTGCATTCAAAGTGTTTGACAAAATGTCCCAAAGAAAAATTTCATGTTAAATTTTACTTTGCAAATACCAAATATACTCCTAATTGGCTACTTGTTCCATTACCACTTTCATTGTGATCCAACTCTTGAAAACCTTGTCATATAAATCCAATTTTCATATCTCTTGTGTAGTAGCAAGCAAAGAAATTTCACTTGCTATTGTGTCTAGTCCCTTTAAGATTCCTTCTTGTTTGGTGGTGGGTTTGTGACTTCACAAGGATTAATTATCTCGATCTAGTTGGTTACTTTCCTTGGAAAAACTTGATAAGGGAACTTGTGAGTGGAAAAAGGCAAGAGTGGTGAACTCAATTGAGGGTAAAAGCCTATTTGGAGTGAAACACGAGAGAGAAATATCTTGTGAGGACACTTGTACCCTTGTACTTTATGGCTAATACAAACACTTCAAGTGGGCAAAACTCTAATCCCCAAACTCAAGAAATGCGGGATACATTACAAACCCTTTCGGTTGGAATGAATAGGCAAGCAGAGGCAGCGGCTATAATGATGAGACAAATGGAGGCAATAGGAGAGAGATTTGATAGGTTAGAGGCAAGGAGGGAGGATCCACCTCCAAGGGGTAATGTTGAAAGAAGGGGGAATAGGAGAGGAATTAGAGAGGAGGATGTGGATGAGATTGAGAGTGAAGGAGGCAGTGACCAAAATTGGAACATGTGTACGAATAGAGGAGGGCGCCATGATAGAGACTTTGAACGGGGATATCCAAGGGAGCATAGAGGTAAAGACGGGATAGATGGACATATTGGTAGTATCAAGATGATGATCCCTTCATTTCATGGGAAAAGTGACCCCGATGCATATTTGGAGTGGGAAAGGAAAATGGAGTTGATTTTTGAATGTCATAGGTACTCCGAGGAGAAGATGGTCAAGCTAGCGGTGGTAGAATTTAGCGACTACGCACTAGCTTGGTGGGATAACTTGTTGCTCACGAGGAGGAGGAACTATGAGGTGGGTGTGAACACTTGGGGTGAGTTTAAGAGCCTTATGAAGAAGAGGTTTGTGCCCAACCATTACTATAGAGGGCTATATCAAAGGTTGCAAACTCTTAAGCAAGGGACTCAGAGTGTTGAAGATTACTATAAGGAATTGGTGAAGGCCCTAATGAGGGCAAATATAGAAGAAGATAGGGAGGCCACTATGGCTCGATTTCTTAGTAGCTTGAATAGAGAGATAGCCAATGTAGTAGAATTGCATCATTATGTGGAGATGGAGGAACTGGTGCACATGACTATTAAAGTGGAGGATCAATTGAGAAAGAATGATCAATTCAAGAAAAATGGGCAAGAAAAATATACCGAGGGCTCTAGCTCAACTTGGAAATCCCAATGGGGTAATAAAATGATTGATAAGGCACCTCCTATGGAGAAGAGTGGACCACCCAAGGGGAAGGAAATTGTGGTCCATAAAGACAAGCCCAATGTCGGTTCAACCACTAGTAGAAGTAGGGATGTTGAATGATTTAAGTATCGGGGTAGGGGGCATTATTCTCCTGATTGTCCAAACAATAGAGTGATGGTCATTCGGAATGGGGAGTGGTATTCTGAAGATGAGAATGAAGTAGGGCGAAATTTGGTGGGAAATGAGAGTGATAGTGATGAAGTGGAAGTGGAAGGAGTAGTTAGCCCACCTAAGTCCTTGGTTATCATGAGGGCTCTCAATGCCCAATCCAAAATTAGTGAGGTAGAAAAGCAAAGGGAAAATATTTTCCATACCCGCTGCCTTGTTAATGATATATCTTGTAGTATCATTATTGATGGGGGTAGTTGCACAAATGTGGCTAATGCTAGCATGGTGGAGAGGTTGAAGCTACCAACGAAGAAGCACCCAAGTCCCTACAAGCTACAATGGTTGAGCGACTATGGAGAGGTGAGGGTGACTAAGCAAGTCCTTCTTACCTTCCACATTGGCACTTATAGTGACCAAGTACTTTGTGATGTTGTGCCCATGCAAGCTACTCACATTCTTTTGGGAAGACCGTGGCAATATGATAGAAGAGTGATTCATGATGGGCGAAAAAATAGGTATAGCTTCCAAGTGGATGGGAAGCAAGTTGTCTTATTACCCTTGAGTCCGGAGGAGGTTTATAAAGGTCATATGAAACTCAAAAGGGAGGTTGAGGAGAGAGAAAAAAAGAGTTGAGTAGCCCAAGCGGAGGGAAAGAGGGTGAAGAAAAAGGTGAGGGGGAGAGTGAGAAGAAAAATGAGGAGAGAGGGAGAAAAAAAAGGTGAGTTTCTATGCTAGTAAGGGGGATGTTGAAAAAGCTTTAAAAAGAAACCAAAAAAATACTCTTGTTAGTGTATAAGGAGTCTCTCCTTACACTCGACGAGTCTCACAATTCCCTCCCCGATTTAGTTGTTTCCTTGTTGCAGGAATTTCAAGATGTTTTCCTGGAGGAGATGCCTACTGGCCTTCCCCCCATTAGAGGCATTGAGCATCAAATTGATCTCATTCATGGTGCAGCCATCCCAAATAATCCCGCCTATCAAAGCAATCCAGAGGAAACTAAGGAGCTCCAAAAATAAATTGAGGAGTTGATGAGCAAGGGATATGTTCGAGAAAGTATGAGCCTTGTGCCGTAACCGTGATCCTAGTGCCCAAGAAGGATGGAACCTACATGATGTGCGTTGATTGTCGAGCCGTCAACAATATAACGGTAAAGTATCGCCATCCCATCCCCAGATTAGATGACATGTTAGATGAATTACATGGCTCTTGCATCTTTAGTAAAATTGATTTGAGGAGTGGATACCATCAAATTAGGATGAGGGAAGGGGATGAATGAAAGACCGCATTTAAAACTAAATATGGTTTGTATGAATGATTGGTCATACCATTTGGTCTAACTAATGCACCAAGCACTTTCATGATATTGATGAATCATATCTTGCATGCATTTATTGGAAAATTTATGGTTGTCTATTTTGATGATATTCTAATTTGTAGCAAAAATTTTAAAGAGCATGTAGAACACTTGAGATGTGTGCTCTCGGTTTTGAAAGAAGAAAAATTATATGCCAATTTCAGCAAGTGTCATTTTTGCATGAAAAATGTCATCTTTCTTGGATTTGTTGTTAGCACCAAAGGGATTGAGGTTGATGAAGAAAATGTTAGAGCCATTAGGGAATGGCCAACTCCCAAGAGTGTTACTGAGGTAAGAAGTTTTCATGGCTTGACTAGTTTTTACCTGCGCTTTTTTAATGATTTTAGCACTTTAGCCTTGCCACTTACCGAAGTTGTTAAAAAGAATGGTGGGTTTAAATGGGGGGTATCCCAAGAGAATGCATTTAATGTCATTAAAGAAATATTATGCACCGCACCTGTCTTGGCACTGCCTAACTTTGACAAAACTTTCGAGATTGAGTGTGATGCTTCAGGAATAGGTATTGGAGCGGTGTTGATGCAAGAGAAGAGGCCAATTGCCTGTTTTAGTGCGAAGCTCAACGGGGCCACTTTTAATTACCTAACCTACGACAAGGAGATCTATGCGTTGGTGAGAGCATTGGAGACGTGGAGTCATTACTTGTGGCTGAGGGAGTTTGTTATCCACACGGATCATGAGTCATTGAAGCACTTGAAGGGGCAAGGAAAATTAAGCAAAAGACATGCTAAGTGGATGGAGTATGTACATGATGTAGATTTTTAAAGTGTATTTGAGTCCTATGAAAATATTGCTTGTGACAAATTTTATCGGCATGATGGGTTTTTATTTCGTGAGAACAAACTTTGTGTGCCAAATTACTCCATGAGAGAATTGTTGGTTAGGAAGGCTCATGGGGGTAGTTTAATGGGTCATTTTGGGGTAAAGAGGACTTTGGAAGTCTTACAAGAGCATTTCTTTTGGCCTAAGATGCGAAGATATGTTGAGAGAATTTGTTCTAGGTGTGTGACATGTAAGAAAGCCAAATCCAAGGTAGCCCCACATGGACTGTATACGCCCATACCTCTCCCCAGTGAACCTTGGACTGAAATTTCTATGGACTTTATCTTAGGATTGCCTAGGTCTAAAAAGGGTAGTGATTCCATCTTTATGGTTGTAGATAGGTTTAGTAAAATGACACATTTTCTTGCTTGTCATAAAACTGATGATGTCATTCATATTCTTTAGGGAAATAGTGCAACTCTATGGGGTTCCTAGGAGCATTGTGTCAGATAGGGACGTTAAATTCCTTAGCCACTTTTGAAAGGTGTTTTGGGGAAAATTAGGAATTAAACTTTTGTTTTCAACAACTTGTCATCCCCAAACTGACGGAGAAACCGAGGTGGTTAATAGAACCTTAACACAACTCCTCCGCACTATCATCAAAAGCAACCTAAAGAATTGGGAAGAATGTTTACCTTTTGTAGAATTTGCTTATAATCGAAGTGTTCATTCTACTACCTCTTTTACTGGATTTAAGATTGTATATGATTTTAACCCGTTAACTCCTTTAGATTTGATTCCTTTGCCAATGGATGAAAGAGGTAGTCTGGATGGGAAAAGAAAGGCGGAGTTGGTCAAGCCTCTTCACGAGAAGGTAAAACTCCAAATTGAAAAGAAGAATGAACAATATGCATCCAGCGCTACCAGGGCCAGGAAAATGGTGACATTTGAGCTCGGTGATTGGGTATGGTTGCATTTGAGGAAAGAGCGGTTCCCCATGCAAAGAAAATTCAAACTGCACCTGCGTGGAGATGGCCCGTTCCAAATCCTTGAGAAAATTAATGACAACGCCTACAAGCTTGACCTCCCTAGTGAGTACAATGTATCGGCTTCTTTTAACGTCTCTGACTTATCCCCTTTTGATGTAGGAGAAGATTCGAGGACGAATCATTTTCAAGAGAGAGGGGATGATGAGAACCAAGGAAGTCAACGCTCGATTCATGTTCCGGTGGGGCACATGACGAGGTCAAAGGTCAGAAAGGTCCAATAGTCGATGGTGGGACTCATTTACCAGCTCCAAAATCAAGTCCAATTCGAAGAGAGTAAAACAGAAGTCAATTACATAAATTTTGAAGCTCAGGAACTTTCGGTTCCCTTGGTCGACCGAAAGTCTGCAGGATTTTTAAGGGTATCCTCAGTCGGGTTCGGCTGATCATCGTTCGAACGAAAGTGTCACTTCGGTCGATTGTGTGATCGACCGAAATACGCTGAACCTAAAAACTCGGGTTTTTTGTGCAATTATCCAATTTTTTATTTATCCCCAAATTTTGTAATATATGTACATTTCCTCATGACCCAAGAACCGTAGTTTAGAACATTGATTGTGAATGGTGTCAAGAACACTTTGTATAAGGTAAATCTTCCCTTTCTCTTGTAATTTCTAGGAAGTTATTCAACTTCATTTTGAGTAATTATATTCTTGTGATGTTGTTAATTTCCACTACCTTGAAATTTGTTTAATCCTTATCCATTGGGCTTGGTTATTTAACCTATGAACTTTGGGTAAAATTTAAAACTTGAGTTAAGGTGTCTCCATATCGATTTTAGCTTTCTTGGGTCAATTCCAATTAGTTGTGAGAATTTTTGGTAAATATACCAAGGGAGTTCACATCAAGTTCCTTCTGAAGGAGCCGAACCACAGATTATTCTCAACAACAACTTCACAACCCCAAATATACAAAATGTATATCAATCTGGTCTACGCTTTGACCTAGACTATTATGTGAACAATTACACAAAATTGGCCAGAAATCGTACAATCAGAGAAAGAGTATCGAACAATATCGTGCAAAGAGAGAGAGAGACTAGAGTGTTGTGTTAACTTATTTTAAGTTATATTAATTGGCATTTTCTATTTTCCTATATGTTTGTAATTTGATAAATTTAGTTTATTACTAAATATTTTTATTTAATAATTTATTAAGTTTAATTAAATTACTTAAACATTTATATTGTCTTAATCTCCTATATATTGTGATAATATTTGTTGCTTATCTTCTATGATAATGACAAGAAATATTGTGATAATATTTTGAAGATAATGTTGGTTGCTTTTCTGATATGATAAGTATTGTGATAATGGTAGAAGTCTATCACTTATCGTTTGTGATCAAAATTGTGATGTAATTGGCTTGAAATTACATCTTTATCACTTATAAGTATTTTGATTATATTTTAAGTCTTGTTAAATATTCTGATTTGACGAAAATCCTTGATCACAATCTCGAAAATTTGTTGGTAATATTCTTGATAATATTTTGTGTTTATTCTTGATTGTCAAGGTATCCAAAATATGGTAAGCATCTTCTAGATATGGTCAAGAATATTTCATTCTTATCTTTGCATATGGTAAGATTTGTTGGACGAAAATCTATCTAGGGAAAATTCTTGATAGGGCCGAAAATATGAAGTCCATGTTTATGTTAATCACGTGATTGATTAACTTATGGTAAGATTTTACATGATTTATCTATATCTTGGTTATGGTAAGATTTAGTAAGAATATTTATCTTACCTTTTTACTAATTATCTCTACCATGTTTTGCAGGTAGTAGAGATCTTGTGCAATAAGGAAACTTGGGAATCAAGAAACCTAATTGCACTATAAAGAGAAGAAAAAGGGGACATTTTTCTTGTGACGTGAAAATACAATTTTCGTGTGGTGCTAGAGAAATACACGTCAACCTTGTTAAAGAAGTCTTGAAGCTTTATTTTCGTGTGGTGCAAAAATAATTAAAGCTTCAATTGTGTTGTGACTTCAATGCTCCGAGAGGAGGATTCAATCACTTAAAGAAGGAAAGAATTTCAGCGTGAAGATCAAACGGGAGGTTTGGATCAAGATCGAACGGGAGTTCGTGTTGCTGAAAAGTAATGCAGAGTTAAATAAAACTACTGAAGAGTGGTGGGACGCCAGCTCACATTACATGCCACAGAAGGATCAGGGAGTGATCTATTTCTTGGATGTTTGATAAAGTTTATGCGTAGATTTATCCTGTAGTTTAGGTTGATCTGTATAGACTCTTTCCTTATATAGTGATTTGTTTTTGTTCGCAGGATGCGAACCGTGGGTTTTCCCTGTTAAGGTTTTTCCCACGTTAAGCTCAAATTATTGTGTTCTTGTCCATTTATAATTCCGCACAAATTATTCTGATTATTTACGTTTTACAATCCAGACGAATCTGCCTTAGCAGGATTCATCTGGTACTACGCTAAATAACGATTAACGATTTACTGTTAACTGGTTACTGTCCAGACTTGTCTGTGACAATCTGTTTATAAAATTTAGACAACCTCAAATTTTCAATTGGTATCAGAGCGGGTTCACTTAGTATAAGATTTGTTTTTTTTTCTTTTATTGCATGTATTTAAGTTATCCTATTCTTTTATTGCATGTATTTAAGTTATCCTATCAGCGTGAAGATCAAACGGGAGGTTTGGATCAAGATCGAACGGGAGTTCGTGTTGCTGAAAAGTGTTGCAGAGTCAAAGAAAACTACTGAAGAGTGGTGGGACGCCAGCTCACATTACATGCCACAGAAGGATTAGGGAGTGATCTATTTCTTGGATGTTTGATAAAGTCTATGCGTAGATTTATCCTGTAGTTTAGATTGATCTGTATAGACTCTTTCCTTATATAGTGACTAGTGAATCACCCGTGCGATGCACGGGAAGTAATGTCTGAGTAAAGAAACAATGATTCGATAATACATGATCCACTGGTTAAGATTAAATGAAATTAACAATTCAAATGTTACATCATTAAGTGTTAATTTCGCGTTATTACCAATTGTGCCGCTCCCTTATCATTTCCTCCACGGCTTCCTCTCGTAAACCTTAGCACAGAAGATGAATTTATTTACCCAATAAAACTTTGTCTTCAAAGTTATGCCCGTTACTCTAAACAGTCATGATGTGACGGATCTTTATCCTATGTGTCGCAAAATTAGAAAACCCATGAATGTATTCCAAGATAAATTCGAACTCTATAATGGATCTAAGATTTATGAAGGAATCTCATGCACATACTATAGCTACTATAATTTGTTTCTTATTTGGTTAGTTTTCTATGATGACTGAAAACTTCTTGATTTGTGATTTAAAACCTAACTTCTCTATTTTTCCATAGATTAAAATATTTTAACTTTAAAAATATGGACCAAATTAATTTATTTTTTACAAACAAAATTAAATAAAAAGTGTAAATCTGTATTTTTGGTTCGGATTTCACATTGAGATATAACTTGAAGTTTTTTCACACAAAAATCATTTAAAATATATATTTCTTAAAACAATTATTTAATAAAAAATTTCACCACCATTCTAAATTTTATACCATTCTTAAATTAGTCTTTTCTTTTCAAAAATAATTTCAACTATTTGAAACTGCTCCATGTAAAATTAATAAAATTTATACTTTATATAGTTTTTGGATCGACCATATTTTAAAATATAGAATAGAAAAAATATAATTACATGGAGCATTAGTTTTTTCACTTTTGCTGCTCTGTTTTTTCCCGTAAATTTCCAACCCAAAACTGTTATACTTGCATCTTCATCCATTTTGCTTTAGTACGGTCCTTATGTTTGATTGATAAAATTTACCAACACTATTTCTTAAGCCTCTATTTGGAAAAAATGTTTTTAAACGTGTTTTTAAAAACACTTTTTTACAAACCACTTTTTAATCACAGATATTTTCTCTCTCCATTTTTTAACCACATAGTTTACCTAGAAAACATAAAAAATATGTTTTTAAGTACAAAATTTTTAACAAACAGAGCCTAATGTATTTCTCGTAGAGTAGATTTTTTCTATCAGGATAGGTTTTTTATACAGTACATCGCATTTAGAAAACAAAAATATGTATTACTATTTGAAAACAAATACAATCTGTAATTGAAAACAAAACAATCTGTAATTTGAAAATAAGACAATAAAAAAATATTGATTATTATTGTAGTGTCAAAACAATAACCTCTTAAAGAACTTGGGAACGTTGTTTAATTTGTGCTATTTTTTTAAAATCCAAATATTGAAAAATGTTTTGATATTTAATAGACTTTATGCATATTATTTGACTCGTACATCAACCGTTACTATCTACTTAAACTGTTTTAAGTTTAAATGCAGAATTAGTATAGATGTTTGAACCATATATAACAACTCCATGCATATTCATTTAATCGTGTATCAATTATTAAAATCCTTTTAAACGGTTGGTTTTTAGTTTTTATGTATGATTGTTACAGATTATTTAAATGGTAAAATATATACTAATTAATCAAGTGGACACCTTGTTTGTAGTTAAATATCATTTTTACAGCTATAAAAAAAATCATAATAGAACAATGTAAGAAAATAGCAGCAATAGACATAATATACGATAAATAGAATTCGTGCAAAAACTTCAAAAATTGGAGGAAAAATAGTAATGACAAGCAAAACTTGTAAAATTAAGTAGATATATAGTTTTCTTATAGTTGAACAAATTTTGCCCTCAATATGTATGAAGTGAATACTATAATTAATTTTGAAAAAATTCTTATAGCTTTCTTATAATTGGAAAAATTTGAAAAGCAAACATATACACATTATTATATATGTGCAGAAACTGAGGTGATTGAATTTTGGTAATCAAAGTGCTAATGTTGAAAATCGTGAAACATTGAAGTCAAATAATAATAAAAAAAAATCTGGTGAAAAAAAATGTATATAAACTCTCATTTGGGCAGTCACTTTTGGTGGGAAATATGTAATGGGACCCGCATTAGCTCAGCTACTGTTATATATAATATAGATATAGATATAAATATAAATATAGATATATAGATATACATTTACTTATTGTTGTAGAAATTAAGAATAATAAACACTGAATTAAAATATAACAATTAATATCATGGCATAGTTAATTATTTTTAAAATTTAGACTTAATAGTTAGGACAAAAAATCATTAATAACTATATCATTTCAAAACAATATAAATAAATTTATTACCTGCTAATGTTAAAAAATGTGATATGAGACTTTCTGGAATAAGAAATTAAATAATAATTAAATGTAATTATAAATAAAATTATTTTGATAAATAATCTAATATAGAATAGAATGTTATTATGTATATGTAACAAAGAACTTAAAAGTATGATTATTTGTAACAAAATTTTATACAACTTGAATAAATATTCGATATAAACGAAAATGATTCGACATTGGATTTGTATGACTGAACAAAATTATTTATCTATAAGATTAAGACCAATAAAATATCATAATCATTATAAATACTTATTTACGTATTAAATGTAACTTTTTATAAAAATACTCATTAATTTAATAAAACGCAATACAAAGGAGTTCAAATTTTAGATTTACTAAGTAACTAAAAAAATAAGATTATTAATAAAAAGGTTTTATACGATAAGATTTATTTAGTATTAGATGTGTAATACAACTTCAATATAATTTTGAACTGAAAGTTTTACATTGAGTTTGTATGATTGAACACAAATACTTATTTGTAAGATTCAAACATTAAAAGTTTAGAATAATTTTCTGAAAAGAGAGGTTTAAAAATAAATAACCAAATATAAATAAGTAAAAAAATTCTCTATAATTATGCATCATTCCGTAATTGGTCAAAAGTAGCAACAGTGTGAACATAATAAAAGCTGAGTTTTGGCTAGCAGTAGTGTGAACACAATAAAAGCTGAGTTTTCCCGCCAAACTTAGCTAATTTTATAAATTATATAGATATAGATATAGATTTACTTATTGTTGTAGAAATTAAGAATAATAAACACTGAATTAAAATATAACAATTAATATCATGGCATAGTTAATTATTTTTAAAATTTAGACTTAACAGTTAGGACAAAAAATCATTAATAACTATATCATTTCAAAACAATATAAATAAATTTGTTAACCGTTAATGTTAAAAAATGTGATATGAGACTTTCTGGAATAAGAAATTAAATAATAATTAAATGTAATTATAAATAAAATTATTTTGATAAATAATCTAATATAGAAAAGAACGTTATTATGTATATGTAACAAAGAACTTAAAAGTATGATTATTTATAATAAAATTTTATACAACTTGATTAAATATTCGATATAAACAAAAATGAAAATTCGACATTGGATTTGTATGATTGAACAAAATTATTGATCTATAAGATTAAGACCAATAAAATATCACAATCATTATAAATACTTATTTACTTATTAAATGTAACTTTCTATAAAAATACTCATTAATTTAATAAAATGCAATACAAAGGAGTTCGGATTTTCGATTTACTAAATAACTAAAAAAATAAGATTATTAATAAAAAGTTTTATACGATAAGATTTATTTAGTATTAGATGTGTAATACAACTTCAATATAATTTTGAACTGAAAATTTTACTTTGAATTTGTATGATTGAACACAAATACTTATTTGTAAGATTCAAACATTAAAAGTTTAGAACAATTTTATGAAAATAGAGGTTTAAACACAAATAACCAAATATAAATAAGTAAAAGAATTCTCTATAATTATGCATCATTCCGTAATTGGTCAAAAGTAGCAGCAGTGTGAACATAATAAAAGCTGAGTTTTGGCGAGCAGCAGTGTGAACACAATAAAAGCTGAGTTTTCCCGTCAAAACTCAGCTACTTTTATATATTATATAGATTTGTTTTTGTTCGCAGGATGCGAATCGTGGGTTTTCCCTGTTAGGGTTTTTCCCACGTTAAGTTCAAATTATTGTGTTCTTGTCCATTTATAATTATGCACAAATTATTCTGATTGTTTACATTTTACAATCCAGACAAATCTACCTTAACAGGATTCATCTGGTACTGCGCTAAATAACGATTAACGATTTACTGTTAACTGGTTACTGTCCAGACTTGTCTGTGACAATCTGCTTATAAAATTTAGACAACCTCAAATTTTCATGTTGCATTTGTAATGAAGAAAGGAGAAGTTATATCAATGCCAAAAAAAAAACCTCAGCCCTTGGATTATAGTCAATGGTCCAAATAAAAGCATTAATACCGAGAATTGCGTTTGAGGTTGTCAAAGTTTCCACTAGTTGACAAAGTGGCCCTCCAAGTATAGAAACTTTATATTTGGGGATCACTTTCAATAAATGAATTATATAAATAATATCATATACTCCTAGAAAGTCATGATCAATACATCACAAACTATTCTAATTTATTAGATAATAGAATGGATTTATATAATAAAATCCAAAATAGAACAAGAAGAAATACAAGATAAAACTTGTATATTATTAAATAGATTGTTCTAAAATAAATCAGGGACTTACCTTGCAAAATCAATAAAAGAAGAATAATATAGTCCAAATACTATTTAATAATTTGTCCTTATTAGACTATTTGGATAATTATGTTCATTATGGATATATTTTTATGTATGAATAGCATTTCTCTACAACTAATATGTAGGACTGTTGAATATTGAGAGATTAAAAAACATTGACGTTAGAGACCAAATTCCGTAGTTTTTAGTTTTTACCAGTACGACCATGACTTTTTTCCCCACTGGATTAGAACTTGGATGTTATTTATAATATTACAAAGAACTTGGTAAAAACTTGAACATAAATTTCAAACATTTGATGTCATGAAAAGAAATTTTGGAACTTGGAATCTAATCTTTTAGAATGGATTCATTATAAATACAAGCTCTTTTACGTTTTATATCCAAATTATCAGCTACAAATGGAGAGTCCAAAAATTTCTTCCTTGTTAATTGTTCCTATAGTTATTTTTTGGTTCTCTTGGAGAGCTGCTTCTGATAGCCACAAAGATTTTCTTGAATGTCTGTCCCTTCATTCCAAAAATAATACCTCAATTTCAGACATTGTTTATACCCCAAAATCAAATAATTCTTCATATTTATCAATCCTCCAATCCTCTATAAGAAACGCAAGATTCATATCGCCCGGAAGTCCTAAACCCTTGCTCATTATTACACCAAAACAAGAATCCCAAATCCAGTCTGTGGTATTTTGTGCTAAAGAAAATGGCCTGCAAATCAGAACTCGAAGTGGTGGCCATGATTATGAAGGACTATCTTATAAATCAGAAATCCCTTTTGTTGTGATGGATTTGAGGAATATGAGTAAAATTTCCATCAATGTTAAAAAGCGCACAGCTTGGGTTCAAGCTGGTGCAACAATTGGAGAACTCTATTATAAAATTTCAGAGAAAAGTCGAACCCTAGCATTTCCTGCCGGAGCTTGTCCTACAGTTGGCGTTGGTGGTCACTTCAGCGGAGGTGGGTTTGGAACACTCTTCCGAAAGTATGGACTTGCTGCGGATAATGTCATCGACGCGCACTTGGTCGATGTAAATGGAAGACTACTTGACAGGTTGAACCGCATACCTGAAACACAATTAGTGGCAATCTCTCTTTGCCAAATATGTTATAGAAAATTAAGGTGTTTAGCAGACAAGCTTATTTATTTGAATTATGTCTTCCATGACAGGATATCTGTCACGACCCGTCCCAGATCACCCTACTGGACCTGAAACGTGACGTGTGCCGATGGCAGGCGACAACTAGATGTTGGACCCACCACCAAAGCAAACTTAACTTTTCTTATCTTTCAGATTCACCTTTTAAATAAATTTGATCCCATACGAATTTATAAAAATTTTGACAGAGTCTCCCCTATATTATTGACATAACCAACCTGTAATTCAACGTCACATCCCCAACAATCATGCATAATAATTATAAAGACTTCCCAAAACCTTCCAAACATAACATTAATGCAATAAGACAATTGAAATTCTTAGTCAATTCTTTTAATATATACTCATACAACCCATATTACATAATCATCGGGCCTATTACCGACAAGGCCACAAAAGAATATCACAGCCTATAATATGAGCCCAAAAGATAACTTCTAAATGCTATATCAGAATAGACCATAGAAATGCCTACGTTTAGCTCGTCTGGCGGCGATGTCTCTATCCAAGCTGCTCAAAATCTGTAACTTTTTCCTATAAGGAAGAGATAAGGAGAAATGTGAGCTTGTAACTCAGTGAGTGGAGTTTATGAAGTAATTTCCTTTATAAATCATTTTTGAAAACATAATTTATTTCATAAGCTTTTGCCACTTTAAATCAAATCATCCATGCTAAGAATAATCATAAAGATAGTGGAATAATCATCTGTGGCTTAACTGATAAACTGCAATACATAAGAAAATCACACCAAAGGTACCCAACTAAATCATCTGAAATCTGTATCTAGTCATACGCGCGTATACTATTGAGCACCTCCGTACCCGGCCCAAAGCCCCTCTGGGTACAAAAGTGGGTCCCAAAGACCTCATATATACACCCTTACACACGGGCCATAGGCCCCCTCCGTGCATAAGAGTGGATCTTAAGATCATCTGAACACGGGCCATAGGCCCCCTCCGTGACAGAGCCTTAAGATCTTAAATAATATCCGCTAGTACACGGGCCCAAGGCCCCCTCCGTGCACTAACACAAGAACAGATAACCACATCGGGTACTTCTGGTAGTTTTGAAATCATACATGCCAACTTAACTAATCATGCTCATAAAACATAGTAAAAAGAGTCATCATGATAAACAAACTTAATTTTTAAAACATTTGTTTTGATAATCATGCTAAAAGTAAGTAATTTAAAAATCATTTGTAACTTGTAGAAAATCATTGTGAATAGAAAACTTGAATAACGTAAATTCTTTTAAGTTTTCTCCACTCACAAAATAATTGACAATCCGCTAGCTTGGTCGATATATAGCGCCAACTTCCTCGTCACCTCCTGAGATAAAATAAAATCTTTACATCAACATTTAAATCACCTTAATAGATAATATAGCAAAAGAACCTCATTCTTGAATTAACCCATTCAACTTGTTTTCTCATATTACACCATACTTGCCCTTTTTACTTAGGAACATAAAATCACCTCTAAAGACTAATTAAGTTCTAATATCACTTAAGATTTCAAAATTAGAGCCACATTGATCTAAATCCCAATTTTCCATTTTTACAAGCTTACTAGTTTATATACCCATCTTCATAACTAAACCAACATTCATCATCAACACCAACAATTTCATTTCTAGCACAAAACAAACCAAAATACAAGTTTATCTCAACTTAATCACTAATTTAACCCAATGACATAAACCCTAATCTTTAATATCAAGCATTTATTTCAATAAACTTAACCATATAACTAGAATCACCAAAATCATCATTCCCACATTCATATATAACTCACATTTAAAGTATAATTCAAAAACCCTAATTTTACACATTATTGAACAATAAATATTTTACCACTTACCTCCTAATGTTAGGAAAATATGGTAGAATAACAACAACACGCTTTGAGTTGGATGGCTCTTCCTTCTTCTTCCCTTCCTTTCTTTTTCTTTTTTCTTTTTTTTTCCTTCTTTTCCTTCTTTTCTTTCTCCCGGTTCTGTCTCTCTCGAAGCCTCTGTTGGTCCTTTCCTTTCTTTGGCAATTGTTGGCTTAATAAGTATTATATTAGCTAAGTGTTTAGTTATTGCCAAGAGGTCCCCACTCTTATTTCTTGATTTAATTAAAGTCCTAAACTTATATAAGTTTTAGAAAAATAACCCCAACAAATAAAATAATATAATTTGGTCCTAATTTAACTTTGACTTGACTATTCCATATATGACTTTGACTAGTAAAAGTTTGACTAAAAAAAATAATAATTGGGTTGTTACAATCTTACCTCCTTCAAATAATTTCGTCCTCGAAATTCAGTCACCAAATAGATGAGGATATTGAACACGAAATTGCTCCTCATGTTCCCATGTTGCCTCTTCTGCTGGGTGATTTCCCCATCGGACCTTTACTAATGAAACCATCTCATTTTCATCAATTTGCTCCTTCCGCTCCAATATTTCAACGGATTGTTCTTCATAGCTCAAATTCTCCTTTAGCTCTACTGGTTGGGATTCCAATACATGAGACACGTCAGGGATGTACTTACGAAGCATAGATACATGAAACACATCGTGTATTCTAGACAACTCATCTGGCAAAGTAAGTCGATAAGCAACTGGACCAATCCTCTCAACAATCTCATAGGGTCCAATATACCTGGGACTCAGCTTCCCTCTCTTGCCAAACCTCAAAATACCTTTCCATGGTGATAACTTTAAGAAGACTTTATCCCCAACTTCAAACTCCAAATCCTTTCTGCGTCTGTCAGCATAACTCTTTTGTCGATCTTGTGCTATCTTTAGTCTTTCTTGAATAATTTTTACCTTTTCAGTTGCCATTTGAACCATCTCAGGGCCTACTAACTTTTTCTCACCCACTTCGGTCCAACAAACTGGAGTCCTGCACCTCCTGCCATATAGTGCCTCGAAAGGAGCCATCTCAATACTGGAATGATAACTGTTATTATAAGCAAACTCCATCCAGCGTAAATGAGTATCCCAACTCCCTTTGAACTCGAGAGCGCAAGCTCGAAGCATATCTTCTAAGGTTTGAATGGTTCTCTCAGATTGACCATCCGTCTGTGGGTGAAATGCAGTACTAAACTGAACCTTTGTGCCCAAAGCACTCTGCAACTTCGGCCAAAATTGAGACGTGAATCGAGGATCTCTATCAGACACAATAGATACTGGAGCCCCATATAGACAGACTACCTCATCGACATATAATTTTGCTAACTTAGTCAAAGTGAATGTAGCTTTAATCGGTAAAAACCTTGCAGCTTTGGTCAACCTATCCACAATCACCCAAACACCATCATTACCACTCTGAGTACGAGGAAGACCAAATAGAAAATCCATAGTGATGTGCTCCCACTTCCACTCTGGAATAGGCAATGGTTGCAAAGTTCCAGCGGATTTCTGACGAACCGGTTTCACTTGTTGGCAAATAAAACATCTAGACACAAACTCGGCAATCTCTCTCTTCATGCCTGGCCACCAGTAATGTTCCTTCAACATATGATACATTTTTGTGCTGCCTGGATGCATTGCATAAACTGAATTATGGGCTGCTTCTAGTATCTCATTTTTCAACTCTAAAATATCTGGAACACACAATCTGTCTCTCATAACTAGAGTGCCATCATCTAGGATAGAAAAATCTGTTCGTATTCCAGCTTCAACTTCTGCCTTCAGTATTCTCAGTGATAGATCCTCAGACTGGGCCTGTTTAACCTTATCCACTAGGCGAGGCTTCAGCTGAAACATAGCTAGCACTGCCCCTGAAGTAGTGGCTGATAACCGAGCATTCAAGTTTCTAAATTCACACATCAAAGAAGCACATACTGCATTTGTTTGGTTCGAGGTACTACTGGCTTTTCGACTAAGTGCATCAGCAACTACATTTGCTTTACCTGGATGGTAATCAATTTTACAATCATAATCCTTAATCAATTCTAACCATCTTCTTTGCCTCAAGTTCAATTCTTTCTGAGTAAAAATATACTTCAAGCTCTTGTGATCGGTGAAAATCTGACACCTCTCACCATATAAATAGTGCCTCCAAATTTTGAGAGCCAAAACCACCGCAGCCAATTCTAAATCATGTGTGGGATAACTCAATTCATGTTTCTTCAATTGTCTTGAAGCGTAAGCCACAACTTTTCCATTTTGCATCAAAACACATCCCAGACCTTGTCTCGAAGCATCACTATAAATCACAAATTCTTCACCTGGTGATGGAAGTGTAAGTATAGGAGCAGAAACCAACCTATTCTTCAATTCTTGAAAACTCTTCTCACACTCTTCAGTCCAAACAAACTTTGAGCTCTTCCGTGTCAAACTGGTCAATGGAAGGGCAATCTTAGAAAATCCCTCCACAAAACGACGATAATATCCGGCTAAACCAAGAAAACTCCTCACCTCAGTCACATTATTAGGACGTTCCCATTTCATCACTGCCTCTGTCTTTACAGGATCAACATAAATTCCTTCAGCTGAAATCACATGTCCTAAAAATACAACCTTGTCTAGCCAAAACTCACATTTTGAGAACTTAGCATATAATTGTTTATCTCGCAAGGTCTGCAAAATAATCTTCAAATGCTCTGCATGCTCATCACGGTTGGAAGAATAAATCAATATATCATCAATAAAGACAATAACAAATCTATCCAAATAAGGATGTAGAATCCTGTTCATCAAATCCATGAAAGCGGCTGGGGCGTTGGTTAAACCAAACGGCATCACTAGAAACTCATAATGACCATAGCGAGTCCTAAATGCAGTCTTTGGCACATCAATATCTCGAATTTTAAGATGATGATACCCTGAACGCAAATCAATCTTAGAGAATACCTTGGCATCTCGAAGTTGGTCAAACAAGTCGTCAATACGAGGCAGTGGATACTTGTTGCGAATCGTTACCTTATTCAATTGTCGGTAATCAATACACAATCTCATAGTTCCATCTTTCTTTTTCACAAACAAAACCGGAGCTCCCCATGGTGATGCACTGGGTCTGATGAAACCCTTATCAACCAATTCTTGTAATTGCACTTTCAATTCTTTTAACTCGGTTGGGGCCATTCTATAAGGTGCTTGAGAAATAGGAGTTGTACCAGGCAATATCTCGATAGTAAATTCGAATTCTCTGTCCGGCGGTAACCCTGGAAGATCATCTGGAAACACATCTGAGAAATCTCTCACAACAGGTATATCCTCAAGTTTAGGCTTACTGGTCTGAGTATCAATCACGTGAGCTAAATATCCCTGACAACCTTTCTTCAGAAGTCTACGAGCATCAAGAGCTGATATCAAACATGATGGTAAAATTCTCCTCTCTCCTTTAAGAATAATCTCAACATCTCCAGACCCCCTGAATGTAACTTCTTTACGAAAACAGTCAACTGTAGCACGATTCATAGTTAAAAAGTCCATGCCCAAAATAATATCAAAGTCATGAATATCAAGTGGAATTAGATCAGCTTTCAGCTCATGATCATTCACTCGAATCACACAACCCTTGAACACATCATTAGCTAAAAGAGATTTTCCCACCGGTGTAGCTACGACTAACTCATTGTCTAAGGGCTCTAATATCTTATCCGCATATTTAGTAAGTGCATAAGAAATAAAGGAATGAGTAGCACCAGAATCAATTAATGCATGAACACTTTTACCAAAAATAGATATCATACCCATAACAACATCTGGTGACTCCTCAGCCTGCTGCTGTGTCATCGTAAAAACTCTACCTTGGGACTTCGGACGTCCCGCCTGTCCTCTCTGACTAGTAACACCATGGCCTGCAAGATTTGAATGGGTCCCACTCGATGATCCCACATTATCTTTCCTATTCTGATTCTGTCTCGCACCGCTAGCATCAATCTGTGGAGCCATATGTGATGCACTACCCTCCTGAAATTGAACTGGACAATCCTTCTTCAAATGTCACATCTGACCACAACGAAAACAACCACCACTACTCTTGAGGCACTCTCCCGCATGAAACTTGCCACACAACTGACACTGTGAAAATCTGGGACCACTACCACTGTCAGCCGATCTAGGGGCAAAAGATCTCTGAGAAGGAACTTGCATGTGAGAACGGCCATGTACTGGCTGCCGTACAGAACTCTGGCTATGTCCTGATCCTCTACTAAATCCTGTACTTCGAGACTTAGATTTGAAGCTCCCAGTGTGTGTGACACCTGGCCAAAATCCTTTCTTATCCTTCTTTGACTGTCCACTATAAGTCCCCGTCTGACTGTTACCGCCACGAAATAGCATTTGCACTCCCTGATTTTGTCCTTCCAAAAGTGCCGTCTCGACTCTTGAGGCCGCTTCTACAAGTTCACTGAAACTATGATGCCCATGACCTATCACCATAGCTCTAATTTCTGTCCTCAATCCTTCCTCAAACCGCCTGAATTTGTTTGTTTCATCAGCTACAAAATCAATAGCATACTTGGATAATTCCACAAACCTCTTCTGGTACTCAGCTACAGTATATGATCCCTGTACAAGATTCAAAAACTCCCTTTGTCTGGCCGCACGGTAGCTCGGGGGATAGTACGTCTCATTAAATGCTTCCTTGAACATGGTCCACGTAATAGTACTAGGATCAGGATACCGACCCCGATATGTAGTCCACCAATCTTCCGCAACTCCTTTTAATAAGGAGGCAAGGCGCAACTTAGTAGCATCAGAACATACCATGACATCGAAAATGTTCTCCAAGCTCCTCATCCAAACCTCAGCATCTGCTGGATTGCCCGTGCTCTCAAAGTGTTTTTCCCCAAGCTTAATAGCTCTTTCGATGCTATCATCTCTAGCTGGGTTCTGTAATATATTTGGTAAGAGAGAGGCAATGGCCGTAGCAATTCTCTCAGTCAAGGGATCATTCCCAGCTGCATTCCCCGGATTCTGTTGTGCTGGTACATTTCCCTGATTCTGTTGTACTGGTGCTTGGTGGACCGATTCTTCTCCCTGATTTAATCCCCTAACATTTGCTCTTTGGCGAGTATTTTGATTTCGAGGTTGTGGACGTGTCTTACCACCTCTAGCCATCTTGCACCTAAAATATGCATTACAGGTTGACAGATCAGAAATGAATAGCACAACTTGTAGACTAAATAATCATATACTGCCCAAACGCCAATAACCATGCTCTGATACCAATTGTCACGACCCGTCCCAGATCACCCTACTGGACCTGAAACGTGACGTGTGCCGATGGCAGGCGACAACTAGATGTTGGACCCACCACCAAAGCAAACTTAACTTTTCTTATCTTTCAGATTCACCTTTTAAATAAATTTGATCCCATACGAATTTATAAAAATTTTGACAGAGTCTCCCCTATATTATTGACATAACCAACCTGTAATTCAACGTCACATCCCCAACAATCATGCATAATAATTATAAAGACTTCCCAAAACCTTCCAAACATAACATTAATGCAATAAGACAATTGAAATTCTTAGTCAATTCTTTTAATATATACTCATACAACCCATATTACATAATCATCGGGCCTATTACCGACAAGGCCACAAAAGAATATCACAGCCTATAATATGAGCCCAAAAGATAACTTCTAAATGCTATATCAGAATAGACCATAGAAATGCCTACGTTTAGCTCGTCTGGCGGCGATGTCTCTATCCAAGCTGCTCAAAATCTGTAACTTTTTCCTATAAGGAAGAGATGAGAAATGTGAGCTTGTAACTCAGTGAGTGGAGTTTATGAAGTAATTTCCTTTATAAATCATTTTTGAAAACATAATTTATTTCATAAGCTTTTGCCACTTTAAATCAAATCATCCATGCTAAGAATAATCATAAAGATAGTGGAATAATCATCTGTGGCTTAACTGATAAACTGCAATACATAAGAAAATCACACCAAAGGTACCCAACTAAATCATCTGAAATCTGTATCTAGTCATACGCGCGTATACTATTGAGCACCTCCGTACCCGGCCCAAAGCCCCTCTGGGTACAAAAGTGGGTCACAAAGACCTCATATATACACCCTTACACACGGGCCATAGGCCCCCTCCGTGCATAAGAGTGGATCTTAAGATCATCTGAACACGGGCCATAGGCCCCCTCCGTGACAGAGCCTTAAGATCTTAAATAATATCCGCTAGTACACGGGCCCAAGGCCCCCTCCGTGCACTAACACAAGAACAGATAACCACATCGGGTACTTCTGGTAGTTTTGAAATCATACATGCCAACTTAACTAATCATGCTCATAAAACATAGTAAAAAGAGTCATCATGATAAACAAACTTAATTTTTAAAACATTTGTTTTGATAATCATGCTAAAAGTAAGTAATTTAAAAATCATTTGTAACTTGTAGAAAATCATTGTGAATAGAAAACTTGAATAACGTAAATTCTTTTAAGTTTTCTCCACTCACAAAATAATTGACAATCCGCTAGCTTGGTCGATATATAGCGCCAACTTCCTCGTCACCTCCTGAGATAAAATAAAATCTTTACATCAACATTTAAATCACCTTAATAGATAATATAGCAAAAGAACCTCATTCTTGAATTAACCCATTCAACTTGTTTTCTCATATTACACCATACTTGCCCTTTTTACTTAGGAACATAAAATCACCTCTAAAGACTAATTAAGTTCTAATATCACTTAAGATTTCAAAATTAGAGCCACATTGATCTAAATCCCAATTTTCCATTTTTACAAGCTTACTAGTTTATATACCCATCTTCATAACTAAACCAACATTCATCATCAACACCAACAATTTCATTTCTAGCACAAAACAAACCAAAATACAAGTTTATCTCAACTTAATCACTAATTTAACCCAATGACATAAACCCTAATCTTTAATATCAAGCATTTATTTCAATAAACTTAACCATATAACTAGAATCACCAAAATCATCATTCCCACATTCATATATAACTCACATTTAAAGTATAATTCAAAAACCCTAATTTTACACATTATTGAACAATAAATATTTTACCACTTACCTCCTAATGTTAGGAAAATATGGTAGAATAACAACAACACGCTTTGAGTTGGATGGCTCTTCCTTCTTCTTCCCTTCCTTTCTTTTTCTTTTTTCTTTTTTTTTCCTTCTTTTCCTTCTTTTCTTTCTCCCGGTTCTGTCTCTCTCGAAGCCTCTGTTGGTCCTTTCCTTTCTTTGGCAATTGTTGGCTTAATAAGTATTATATTAGCTAAGTGTTTAGTTATTGTCAAGAGGTCCCCACTCTTATTTCTTGATTTAATTAAAGTCCTAAACTTATATAAGTTTTAGAAAAATAACCCCAACAAATAAAATAATATAATTTGGTCCTAATTTAACTTTGACTTGACTATTCCATATATGACTTTGACTAGTAAAAGTTTGACTAAAAAAAATAATAATTGGGTTGTTACAATATCAATGGGAGAGGACCTTTTCTGGGCCATCAGAGGAGGTGGAGGTGCCAGTTTCGGAGTCATCACTGCTTGGAAAATTCAATTGGTAACTGTTCCTGAAAAAGTAACAGTGTTTTCTGTGAACAGAAGCCTCGAACAGAACGCAACTCAGCTTATCCGAAGGTGGCAACACGTTGCTCCGAACCTTCCTGGAGATATTTTCATCACGGTTTTCATAAGAAGAGTGAATTCGAATATCCATGGACAGAAAAAAACTATACAAGCAACTTTCCTTTCATTGTACCTAGGTGAAATTGACAAACTACTTCCATTAATGCAACAAAATTTTCCAGAATTGGGTCTAAAAAGAGAAGATTGTTCTGAAATGAGTTGGGTTCAATCCATCCTTTCCATTGCTGGATTTCCAAATGGAGTATCTACTAATGTTTTGCTGAGCAGGGTTCATTTAATAGGATTAATACCCTTCAAAACAAAATCAGACTATGTACAGGAACCAATTCCTGAATACGGGCTCGAGGGCATATGGAAATTATTATACGAAGATGAAGCCGATATGGCTGAATTGATCTTTACTCCATATGGTGCAAGAATGAAAGAAATTCCGGAATCTGCAATTCCGTTTCCTCATAGAGCTGGAAATTTGTTCAAAATCCAGCCCACCGTGAATTGGAATACATCAGGAGCTGCAGAATCAGAGAGACATATAGATTGGATAAGAAGACTCTACAGTTACATGACTCCTTATGTTTCAAAATTTCCTAGGGCTGCTTACATCAATTACAGGGATCTTGATTTGGGAGTTAACAACAATGGAAATACAAGTTATGCACAAGCAAGTATTTGGGGATTTAAATACTTCAAGAATAATTTTGATCGACTGGTTCGCGTAAAAACCATGGTTGATCCTGCAAATTTCTTCAGGAACGAGCAAAGTATTCCATCTCTGACGGGTTGAAAAATTAAGAGGAAAATGAGCGTAAGATATACCTGCAAATAGATTGGCATTGTGGCTACAATAATCATTCCAGTGATGTTTTCTCATAACAATAACGATTTTATATGTTGTCTATTACCTGATAGTAGAATTTTCTATCCATTTGAACACTACAGATCTCTCTTCACCTTTTTTTTTTTAAATTTATTTCTGAATTGCTGTCCATTTGTTTACAAATTAATAATGACGATTTTATTTGATTGAAGCCGCCTTATTAATAAAAATTAGTGGGGCACGTGCCATGCATGTCCATTGGTCGGTATGTTGTATATAATAGGATCGAAATTGAAGTGAATGAAAGGAGCAAGAATGGGAATACTCGTGGTAGACATAGAAATACAAATAGACACAAATGCAACCATGTGATAAGCATTTAAAAGTGTCAAAGTTCAACCAAACAGATAAAATGATTTAAAAAAAATACATGAAAACAGAATATGATGCAAAGCTTGAGTGAATAGAACCTCATCATCTTAACGGCCATCAAGGAGAAAGTGAAAAGAAAATGATGTTACCACTCAGTAGAAATAAGTGTGCTATAAATTAAATCACGTTATCTAACACAACTTGACCGCACAAGGAGACTATTTCAAATGCCAGGTACTTTCCTAAACTAAAAGTAGACACATCTTTCGCATTTAGTATTGATCAAAAGCCAAACGGGATTTTTGAAAACAACTTATAAAAACAATACGAAGTTGACTAAGTGAAGAAACTTATTAGCATTGGTAATGGTTTAGGGTGTCTTTGGCTAACACTTTAAAATGGCAATGATTGCCCAAACAATTTACACACCGTTTTTTTAAGCAATGATTACAATTTTTAAACAAATTAATAAATAACACAATTTTCTAAACTATTTTTTAACTACACACATTTTCTCTCTTCAATTTTTAACCACACACCTTACCTAGAAAACACCAAAAAATAAAAAAAAATCTGACATGGGAGACGCCGAACAGTCCGTTACACAATTTCTAAAACTATTTTTTAACCATACACATTTTCTCTCTTCAATTTTTAATCACACATCTTTCCTAGTAAATCCAAATAAATTAACATTATATTTCCAATTCCCTTGGAATTGCAGCCGAACACAGCTTAATAAATAATAAAAGCCTGACACGAGATAAGAAAGGTCTCCACAAGTACTACTACTAATTTGAGAAAGCATTTTTCCAAAATTAACGAATTAAACATTTCCATAGCATGCTTACATTTCCAAAATACAACTACTATATTTTATCTTGGGTAGTATTATGGAAAAATCAAATTAAATGAATTGATGTCAATTAATTATGTAAACGGGAAAAATGAAATTGCAGTAAATATCAAAGATTAAATTTTAGGAAACAAACTAAAACTACTTATGGATCAAATATTTCAACAAACACTTGCATGTTGAAATTTGAAAATGCAGTTCAAAAGAACTTTGGAAAAAATTAGGTTACAAGAAACTAAAGTCATTTAACACAACTAATTAACGATGAAAAAGAAATAAACTAAGCAGTTAATTTATAAACAACGAAATGCTGTAAACATATAATATAAATTTAAAATTAAATTAAAAATTATGGGAAAAAGATCAAATTTCCATAGTTTAAGGATGAACATCAAAGGGAAAAAGGCATTACAATTAAATAAATTAATAGATGCCTTGTTAGACAGTATCTTAATATAATGTGCAACAAAAAAACATCAACATTAAAAATAGAGGTGAAAGGGGTTTTTCACATACTAAATTCATCTAGAGATGCAAGGACAATTTCTCGTGGCTGAAGACAAAACTTCTTTCTTACTTCTGAATTTATAACAGAACCAATAAAGAATTCAGAAAATTATTAATAGGGCACAAGTCATTGGCCATTTTTAAATAATGTGTAAAGTAGAAAGAGTAATAATAGTGCAAATTGGACAGAGATGATGGAAGTGATAGCAGATGACCTCAACAATGATATCTCCGGTGAAAAATGAATAATTGCATTTAAATCTTGAAAATCCTGTTTATTCCTCTTCACCTCAACAGGCAAACACAAATAAAGTAACTAGTTTTATCATCCGTGTGATGCACGATACTAAATATAAAAATTAATATTACATTACAATAACTAATAAAATTTTAAAAACAATATATAACTAATTTAAATTATAATAATTTCTTTGAATAGTAAGTCAATTTACATAATAAATGACCACTATTAGTATCTCGTAATCATAATCAAAATATACAAATAACAATAACAATATTGTTTAATGGTACTAATTATTCAAATCACTTTTTTCAAACTTATTTTCAACCACATACTCTATAAATAAAAATTTTACCATAAAGTTAAAAATAATACAAAATATAGAATAAAAAATTTAATATTTTTTATATTAAATTAGAATCATTTTTCTTTTGTAAAATAAAATAAAATTGAATTATTATTTAAATAAATTCATTTATGTTTATTCAATTTTAATTTTCTGTTTACAGTTGAATTTTATTCTTTTGTTAAGCATCATTTTATTAATTTTATTCACGCTTGTGTTGACAACGTATTTAAAAATTACATTCAAAGTAAATTATACATAAGTAAATATGATAATGTTAATTAGTTATTTGTTAATCAATAATTATATCATTTTGATGTAATATTATATAGAAAGTTTACTTAAATTTTTATATTCATATAATTACTTTAACGAAACATTTGTTTTTAACGCAATCATTACAATTTATAAATCAATTTATAAATAAGATAAATTTTTAAGCTAGTTTTTAAGAAGAAAAACAATTTCTCTTTCCAGTTTTCAATTTTAGTTCAATAAACCAATCACAATAATATATATGATATATATTTCAAAAAATATATTTATAATATTAAAGATAACATATGATAATAATCAAAATATAATTTTGTTCTATGCAAAATTTTAAAATTTTCCTCACATTCCCTTTCAACAACCACATTTTTTTTGTGACCCATCATCGTTCACACTTTTCAACTACATATTCTTCCATAGCTCCAAAACTTTTCAAAATTCTGAAAAAAGTATATGGGACCAAACAGACTCTATAAATAATAAATGATTTTTTTTTTTTTTTTTGGCTTCTCGTATTTGACATTTTTTTTTTTCAATTTTCATTCAAAAAACCAATCACAATAATAATATATGATATATAATTCAAAAAATATGATTTGTAATATTAAAGATAACAAATAATAATAATCAAAATATATAAATAACAATTAAAGCATTTTATTACTGCGTTATTTGGCGTATGTCGTTTGAAACCAATGTTTGGTAGTCATTATTCAAAACCTCACTTTAAACTAAAATCAAAAAGATTCACTGTTATTCAACCACACATTTTCTAAAAGTTTACTATTAAGAACAAGAGCATTATGTAGAAAGTTTACTCAAGTACTTTTATTAGAGTAATTACTTTTATTAGATTTTGTTTTTTAACCCAATCATTAAAATTCATTTCAAATAAACTATTTATAAACAACATTTAGAAAACTTTCAATAAATGAATTATATAAATAATATCATATACTCCTAGAAAGTCATGATCAATACATCACAAACTATTCTAATTTATTAGATAATAGAATGGATTTATATAATAAAATCCAAAATAGAACAAGAAGAAATACAAGATAAAACTTGTATATTATTAAATAGATTGTTCTAAATTAAATCAGGGACTTACCTTGCAAAATCAATAAAAGAAGAATAATATAGTCCAAATACTATTTAATAATTTGTCCTTATTAGACTATTTGGATAATTATGTTCATTATGGATATATTTTTATGTATGAATAGCATTTCTCTACAACTAATATGTAGGACTGTTGAATATTGAGAGATTAAAAAACATTGACGTTAGAGACCAAATTCCGTAGTTTTTAGTTTTTACCAGTACGACCATGACTTTTTTCCCCACTGGATTAGAACTTGGATGTTATTTATAATATTACAAAGAACTTGGTAAAAACTTGAACATAAATTTCAAACATTTGATGTCATGAAAAGAAATTTTGGAACTTGGAATCTAATCTTTTAGAATGGATTCATTATAAATACAAGCTCTTTTACGTTTTATATCCAAATTATCAGCTACAAATGGAGAGTCCAAAAATTTCTTCCTTGTTAATTGTTCCTATAGTTATTTTTTTTAATGCATTACTTACATATATTTTAGAATCCATTGACATTAATCGAGAGGAAAAACTGTACAAATTATATTATAGTACCTTTTGAAAGCGCATTATTAAGCAAATTATAGTGCATAATTCAAACCACCCAAATTTGTCATTTCCTGTCACATATGAGCATTAGATCTAATTTCAGGTATGGAAATCAGGATTATCAAGTATATTTCTATAGAATTCCTTATTCAGATTTGTATCTAACCTAAAATATGAGTTCACAATTGACATTCCACTTGATAAAATAAGAAAATAAAGATGAAATAACCTTATTTCAGACAACAAAAAAACATTAACTGTCATTCAAGAGTGTTGTCACTCACTAATGTCGCCTCTCTTGTCGGTAGGCTCTCCAATGACATTCATGATATGGCCCAGAGTGGCTCGACCAACAGCCAACGGGCACCTATCAACAAAAGTAGAGAGGCATGATTACCATTATTTACAGAATAACAATTCCCATGCAACACAAGAAGGCCAACCATAGATGAGGCATACAAATATTACTCTCCTAATTATTTGGACCATAGTAACAGAAAATGTATTGAAAATCTAACGGGTACATTTCATTTATATACTTCAGTCGTAGGAAACAGAGGCTCGACAATACACAAACCACAGACCTAGAAACAGTATTTGAAAGCACAACTGAGATTACTATCTAATTTAAACAATAACATGTTAAAATTGCTTGATGCAGTTATGAATTGCTTTTACGCAGCAAATTCTATTCTCATTTGACTATAATATCCCAAGAAAATCTGTGTTTGGTGCTTCGCGAAGTTCCCTAATAAGCTTGAAATGTATTCACGAAGTTTCCCAATCTTTCACAAATAACAATGCAATAAAAAATTCTCAAGCTGAACATTGAAATTTTATGAAAATTACTGCTTCCACTAAACTATAATTCTGCTGAAATAAACAGTACGAAGAGAAAATGAAAAAAGCAAGAGACCAAACAGAAACTCGAGAAAAACAAAAGCTTATAACATTCAATTTCAATCAATTAACAACACTGAGCTTCAAAAAGGAAATATTAAAATAGACCTAATTGGATAAATTCTCCTCCTCTACAACAATGCAAAATTACAGTCCATCCAAAAAGGAGTTGTTTTACATACACTAAAATAAAGAGCTCAACAATGACGTTGTAGTACTTTAATTCTACACCTGTGACATGCTCTTGCATTACCAAAAGAGCATCAAATCTACAAAAAAATATCTGTAATCATTGGTTGATGAAAGAGCATATCTGTATCGAAATAGACAGCTACAGGAAACACATACACATATAGTGGATTTTGATTGAGAATATATTATACATCAAAAACAGAATTATGCTATGACAGTAACAATCTTGGGTCTGCAAAATAAAAGGAATGGAAACTTACCCGAAATGGTGTTCTTCAAAATTTTTTACTTCTTCAAGCTAAACCTCTGAAAAATCCAACCTCTATGTTATGAACTTGTGGGTTTTCCTTTTTTTTGCTGTCAAAAGCTTTTGGTGTTTTAAGGATAGTCATGATTCGATTACTATCAAAGCGAATTCTAGAATTGATGAGTTGTTCTTACCGATTGATGGTGGAAGATCAGAGGAAGTTGGAGTGGAAGATACAAAATGATGAAAATGGCCCTGCGATTTTTTCAATGTCTCCATTTTCCAGGTCAAAAAGTTAGAACCCAAAAAATAAAGCAAAAATGTAAAATTAGAACCCAAAATCAAGGGGGAAAAAAATTTAAATCATTGTTTACCAAACACGCATAATTCGTAACTTGGTAGCCGATTTAGGTTTTCGTAGGGTTGATTTCTTCGATTAAACACTGCCCCACTGCCATTGATCGTCATTTTCTCATGTTCAAAGGGTTTCCAATCGACCGTTTCCAGATTGTACGAATTTCATCAGAAAGAACACTTGGGGCATATCTTCACAAACCTTTAGTTCAAAATGATTTCTTTCTGCCTGAAATGTTTCCAAACGCATTCACAAACGTTGGTGGTGTTTTTTTTTTGAGTAATGCTACATGAACAACACATATGAACAACAAGATGAACAACACACTCACATGAGGAGTGTGGGTCACATCCCTATGTGAGTGTGTTGTTCACTAAATTGTTCAAATTTGTTGTTCATTTATCATTTTTCATAGAGAATAATGCTACATGAACAACACATATGAACAACAAGATGAACAACACATATGAACAACAAGATGAACAACACACTCACATGAGGAGTGTGGGCCACATCCCTATGTGAGTGTGTTGTTCACTAAATTGTTCAAATTTGTTGTTCATTTATCATTTTTCATAGAGGCTTTCTCCCCAATTAACGTCATGTACTGTGCATCCAGCTCATGAAAAAGCTGAGGTCAGCCGACTTTGCATTAAATGAACCTTTGAGATGTAATTGATCATTGCTTTTCATTTTGAAACCCATTGTCAGCATTTATCTAAAAAAAAAGAAAAATGATAAATGAACAACAAATTTGAACAATTTAGTGAACAACACACTCACATAGGGATGTGGCCCACACTCCTCATGTGAATGTGTTGTTCATCTTGTTGTTCATATGTGTTGTTCATGTAGCATTACTCAAGCCTCTATTTAGCAAACATGTTTTTTACAATAGAATTTTCAAATTAATTTTTAACCACACACATTTTTTCTTTTCACTTCTCAACCACATATTTTACCTAGTAAACATAAAAAATATGTTTTTAAATAAAAACTTTTAACAAACAGAGTTGATTTTTTACAGTGCGTTCGGCTGGAGCTTATTTTAATCATTACAATTTATATATAACACAATTTTTCATACCATTTTTTAATCATATATATTTTTTCTCTCCAATTTGTAACCACATATTTTACCATAAAAAATCAAAAAAGTCATAAACAAAAATATTGCATCAAAATTCCCAATACTTTAGGTGCAAATTAGGTGTCATTTACAGACGGCCCACTGCAGTACGAAAATACTGTTCACTTTTTTTGGGTGGTGGAAAATAATGTTGTGGCCTCGCTGGATGCAGCTTCGTGTGCAATCTAAACGTTGGAGGCAAAATAGATGCAGCAATCTAAACATTGGTGACAAAATGGGAGGAAAATTCTTGGAAGGAAAATTTGGAGGACTATCCTCCTTTAATATAGTACAAGTGTTACACCCGTGTGATGCACTGTCATTTGTTACTTACATATATCAAATTCATATTTTAATATATAAAATGAATATTTAATTAAAAATGAGAAAGGAATGAAGATAATTCATTACAAATATACATTATACATTATGAAGATAATTAATTACAAAGGTACATTATACATACTTCAATTATTTTTTAATTTTTTTTACTATTTGTATGTTTATCGTTTCAGGAATTTCTTTAAAAATTGTAATTTGAATTGATTTAAAACTTCAAATGGAAAAGAAAAATTACATTTAAATAGAATTTATAATAAGTAGAAAAAATAAATATATCTGTGATATACGCTTAAAATTTTATTAAAATGAAAATGAAAAGAAAAAGAAAAATAGATTGATGAAATTTCTTATTTCATTCTCTTTCATTTTCTATTTTTAAATAAAAATATTTATGTGATATTGACAAAGTTTTTTTTTTTATTTTTTTTATTTTTACGAATTTAAAAAAAATTGTAATTGATTTTCAAATGGGGAAGCGAACCAAGAAACCTCGGGACCAGAAAATTACAACTATTTAAAAATCTGCATTCAATTGGATTAATTTAAATTTGAATTTTGTCCAAAATGAATAATAAATATTGAATTAATACTACTAAATACCATTTTAGAAAATGTGTTTTAGATAGGAAAATGAGCCAATACATATTTTTTGGAAGTGCTCTTTCTTTATATATTACGTTTTTCTTTCGTGAGTATATTTACTCCTTATTTGAGTCACATTATCTACAAAATGAGTTTAATAATAATGATTTTGTGAATAATGTATACTTAAGCACCTGTTTGGTACAATGAGATGCTAAAAAGTATAATTTTTAAAATAAAATATATATATATATATATATATATATATATATATATATATATATATATATATATATATATATATGCATGTATGTATGTAAATTATAGGAGCATATTTTTTTTAACTCATTTGCATAACTATTCAATTTTAATGATTATTAATGTAATTAATCTTTTCAAAATATAATTTCTAAATTATCCCAAATAATTTATCACTATTCAAATAGTACTATTAAAATTGGTACCAGCCATCTTATTACAATATTTGATATTTAAATTTATTAACAAATAATTCATTTCATATTTACTTTAATATTACAAATTAAACCGATGTGGTCATATATTTAAATAAATGTAGCAAATTAGCAACAGGAAATGTTATTTTTGATTAAATTTTAATGAATGTATATCATAAATATATTTAACTTTATTTACTAAGAAATCATCTATGCATCTCGATTAATAAAAGTAGCACGGTTGTTTAACCCACAAGACATAATACTTTATCACTTATCATATGAAATTGATTTTTCAAGAATCAATTTTTCTGAAATTCATTTTCAATCACCCAAATTTTAAAAAATTATATTTTACAATTTTTTATACTACTTTTTAACTATACATTCTTAAAAATCATTATTTCACAAAAACAATTTTCAAAAAATCAAAGTCAAATAGTCAAAATAATAATTTGAAAATCTCGCAATTATCATGATACGACAACCGATTAAAGTTGGAGATTACGAAATTATACAAATATTCTTATACCCTATAATTTTAAAAATTTATTAAAATTAAGAATTATTAAAAATATTAATCATTTTATTGATATTATTAACTAAAAAGAAACCAAGTCTTAATTATTCAATATTAGTCTTTGTTCAATAATATTTTCTATAAATTATTTAAAAGAGATCATTTTTTTATTTACATATAAATTTCAGAAATATGATTTTTAATTAAAGAATACGAATGATTTGACCATTAATAATTAAAACACAATTTTTATATTAATGGCTATATATAGATTTTACAATATTAAGAGCAATAAATAAATAAATAAAATAATTAAATGATAATTTAATATTGATAACTAAAAATCTTAATTGAACTCATTCAGTATTAGTGTTAATAATAAAATTAAAATTGATTATAAAAATATCAAATATATATATATAGTATAGTATGATTCTATGGAACCTTACTATTTTTAGAAATAGAAAAATGGACGGGAAATTGTTTTAGAAACTACCTTACTTTTATATATAGTATAGTATGATTAGATTAGATAAGATAAGATATCAACAAGCGAACAATTAACCACTGATAGAATTACTAAAGAGCTCTCAATTTGTTAATGATCTTAGATTTTTGATAGCCCACACATCGATCATTGTTATTGCTGATAGATTTCTATTTGTCAGGTTGTCGACTCTAAGAACGAGTTAATACCCATACATAGACGGAGATAGAGGGGCGGGGGGCGACATCCTCCAACATTGTCCGTCGATCCACTATTATTAGTAAATTTGTAATGTATTTTTCAGTTTCGCCCCCGTAAAAATTTTGATTTGCCCCGCAAAATTTTGAATTTTTTTTAATTGATAAATATTAACCGAATAACTTAAACTTTAAAATTCAACAATACAAAAGTCTTAGACCTAAAGAAAATATTCAATAGTTAAATAAATAAATAGTTCAAATTCAATACAAAAACAAAGATCCATTTATTCATAATTTAATTACCCAAAAATAGACCCACATTCCACAAAATGTAAACTCTCTGACCTTAGCAGACACCCTGGTTCTTCCTCTGTTCCTCAAACCTTTTTATATTAACAAACTGATTATCTTTTTGATCAGTCAATTTAACTTGCCTATTTTAATACTTAAAATTGTTGTTTTCAATCCTCTTAATTAAAAAAAAAAAAAAATTCGAGGAATCCGCCCTGGAACCTCCGAGAGGGGGGGCCCAACCCCCGTATTTTTGCCCCCGCAAGATTTGAATCCTAGCTACATCCCTATAACCATATATGTCGAACCTTGAATTTTGATGAATTACATCCTTGTGCATTAGGTTAAGCTTAGTGCATCTCACAGTCTGAACATGTTATTCCCAACGTAGAAAGTCAATTATATCAAGATGTTATACATTACTAATGTTAACCAACACGCTAGTCCCATAATTTTTTGAATCAGAATACAAAATAAAAAGTCTATAATATAGGCTGGGTTCGGTAAACATTATAATAAATTATAATTTGCACAATTTTCTAAATGACTTTTTAATCATATACAATTTCTCTCTCTAATTTTTAACAACACGTCATACCTAAAAAATTCAAATAAAACACATTATAAATCAAATTCCTAAACCAAAACCATATCTTGGATCTATCGTGAATTAAAAACCAGCAAAACTATAACGATTATATACAAAAAATATGTACACATATGGAAGAAAAAAGATAATATTTTCCAGGTATACGAAGTAAAAATCAAATTTCTGTTACTGTTCCAAAATCATTACAGAACCTCAAATTTCGACTGCTTAATCTCCCCGCTGGCCCGTTTTCCCACTCTTTCTGCGTAGCTTTTATCACAGCCTCAAAATCAAGGATTAAAAACTCAAGCACGAGCAACACATTCCCATCCCCGCTCCAGAAACACTCATTCAAAACGATGACGTTCGAGCAGTTTTGTAGCGTCTAGCGGGCCTCAATTTTCGGGTGGGTAGAATGTGTTAGACAAAACTAGTTGGAGACACTGTTATTTAGAACAATAAAATTTCAGAAAAGAAAAAAAACTTATCGATCGAGACCCGTGACAGCACGATGTCCAAAAGTGAAATTGCCTGCCGTAATTTGCTGCGACCTCTTTGGACAATCACTCTCAAGATACTACGATCGAATAACTTTGTACAGCAATCACAAATGATTTCAGAACTCTCAAGATTACTCCATAATAGCGTATAGAAATAATAGATGAATAAGAAAAGAATATTTTGTGTGTTTTTTGTCTGAAAATAACTTGAATTTATAGAGAAAATATTCATAACTTTCACAGGATTAATGAAGAAAAAATTGAAAATTTATGGATTTCATTACTTCAAAAGAAACTGCCTCAACAGTCAGAAATAATAAAAATTAATTCGGAAATAATAAAAATATATGCCTGTGAAATGTTAATCGAACCACCGACCTCCCACATAAATTCCACATTTTCCACCACTTTAGTACTTTACATAATTTATTTATTTATTTCAATTAATATATATAATATATATATATATATATATATCTAACAGAATGGCAGTCATGGATTTCCTTGTGGGCGTCGACTGTGAGGGAATCAGAGAGGCAACAGAGATATTTTTGTGGGTAAAGCAGTGAATAAAGGGTAGAGTTAAATGAACGAAAAAATAAAATGACAAATTTGTGAATAGTACCAATGACCAATGTATGAACAGTAAGTATGAATAGTTAAATTAGTTCAAGACTCTTTTAAAGTAACTAATCTATTTGGGCCTTAGTGTGTGCAATTTGGCCGTTATTGAATTTTTTATGTCTCTAGCATAGTATTTTGAGTTTAAATCAAAAATTGGATAGTTTACGCTTTGCGTGCAATTTGATCGTTATTGAATGTTTTGAGCTTGCAGATAAAAAAATAAAATAAAAATAAATCAGGCAGCTACTTGCACGAAATTGGACAAAAAATTGAATAATAAATTTCCCTTTTCTTCCCTTATACGTATAGGGGGACTAGTAGTAAGCATGTGCATTACACGTCTTATATATATAGTGAATGATATGCTTAACATTTTTAAAGTACTAATCTATATTCCATTTAAAGCCAAAGCACGAGCGTTACACGTATTATGAATATAGTGAATGATATGCTTAACATTTTTAAAGTATTAATCTATCTTCCATTTAAAGCCAACTGAGATTCTGGAATCATTTTCCACCAGAATCTCAATTGGCAATAGAATCTAATTACAATTTTTGACTTGATTTGTTTTTTATTTACTGTTACAATATTTTGAAAATGGATTTTAAATTGAGTGTGCAGTTACTCAATTTAGGCCACCACTAGGGGTGGACGTGGTTGGGTTGGGTCGGTTTTTTGCCCAATCCGAACTCAACCTACTATGGTCGGGTTGATAAAAAATCAACTCAACCCAATCCAAGCATAAGTTCAAATCAAACCCAACTCAACCCAATCAAGTTTCGGTCGGGTTGGGTTGTGTTGTGTGGTTTGGTCTTTGGTCCAATTAATAAAAAATCTTGAAATTTTAAAAATTAAGCTCATAAATCAACTATTAACTCAAATCAATTATGTAAAATACAATAAGCTCAAATATAATAAATTGAATACTTGCTAATAAAACTAAAATTTGTTCAAATCATACTTGAATTTCATCCAAATTATAAATGTGCTTGAAATTCTTGAAATTTAAATGGTTTTATATTTTTAAAATTTTTGTTGGGTTGGGTTGGGTTGGGTCGGGATTTTCACTCAATCCACAATCCAACCCAACCCAACTAAATTTTTTTTGTAGAACCCGAACCCAACTCAATTTTCATCAAAAATCGATCCAACCCGATCGGATTGGATTGGGTTGGACGGTTTTAACGGGTTGGGCGGGTTAATGCCCACCTCTAGCCACCACCACTAAAGCACAAATTGAGGTGGTTTCTTCTACAAAATTACAAATACAATATTCTGAAAGTGGGTTTTAAATTGGGTGTGCTGTTACTCTAAATTTACACCACCATCAAATTAAAGCACAAAATTGAGGCGGTTTACTCTTCAAAAGTCTTCGACGGCACGTGTTGGAATTAATTGAATTAATGGAAAATTAATTGAGTTATTAAATGTTGTATATTTAGTAATATGGGCCATGTAATTAATTAATTGGATGAATTGAAAACTCTCCAATAAAAAGCCCACTTGAATTGTCTTATATATGGTAACTTATATCCCACGTAGGAAGTTTACAAGAAAAATAAGTTGTTTATATATTGGGATAATATTCTAAGTTGTAATTCGATACAACTAGTCCACATACACCATGACTAGCTAAATGCTAGTTATTAGCAGGACGGAGCCACGATTTCGAAAGAGTGGGGGCCAAAATTTTCAAATGATTTGAAGGGGCAGGTGGAGGCCCCCTCCGCCCCCGAATTTTTTTTGAACCAAAATGATTGAAACGACGAAGCAATAAATCAAAAACTAAACTAAGTTAACTAACAAGTAATAACTAACCAGTGTAAAATAGTAATTTACAAAAAAAAATCTATAACTGAAAAGTAAATGTAAACTTTCAAGGTGAGATATACTAGTAATGAGCATTGTATCCACTTATTGCATAAATATAATGATTGCAGAGAGAAAATTAAGATTAAAGGAAATAAATTCAAGATGCCATTTGTTTTTTTTGGACTCAAAAAAATATTTGTTTTTTTCCCAACACCCCCACTGGGCCTTTAATGGCTCCGTCCCAGGTTATTAGTACTTACATGGCTAGCTTTAGCTAGCCACAGCAAGCTGGTGCATAGCACCACCCGTGCCCATGCCTGCACCTGCGACCTCTAACCTGACACCAGTCCCGGCCCACGCACATCGTAAAGTTCGCATTGGGAGCATTGCGGAGTCTTAAAGTTTTCGTAATTGAAATCATGGCTCGGTGACATGGGATTGGGAGACCCGGTGAGTTGGCACACGCATGTATGGTGACGAGGCGTCGGTTCTGCATGGCGTTTACATAGCAAGGTGAGTAGGTGCATGGGATGGTGAATAGATCCATTCATTCCAGGAATTAATCTGAATCATCAAATCTTGATCCTACGTCTCAAGATGATCTAGATCAATTGGTGCACCCATTCAGAAAAGGTACACACCCTTTCCAAAAAAAACATTTCAAATTCTATAAATAGGGCATCCCATTTTTCAATTTCTTCACACCAAATCATATTCTGATTTTCAATTTCTTCACACCAAATCATATTCTGATTTTTATACTCTCTCTCTCTCTCTCTCTCTCTCTCTCTCTCTCTCTCTCTCTCTCAATTTTGTTTAAACAAAATTCTGTGAAAATAATTTCTGAAATTTTCTAAAAGATTTTCACTCCATCCTAGAAGAATACAAATCAAACTTTGGTTCGATCAACAAGGTGGGAGTGAAGTACCAACTTTGGAAGAAGCGTTGTATCTTGGGCGACAAATGTTCTTTGATCCTTTGGTACCTTTGCAGTGGGCGAAATCTGTCTTAAGAAGATTTGCTTCGGCATACCTCACTTTATTTCCCTTCTACATTTCTGTTTTCATTTCTCATTTTATTTTTATTATTATTCCCGTCACTTTTGACAACAATCTTAAGATAAATTTCATACACTATTTCTGTTACGTAATTTAATTACGTGCTTTAGTGTATTAATCTTGAATTTCTGTAATTGTATTTTACAGAAAGATGGCAACTATTACTGGCAATAATGTTGATACTAATGGACATAATTCTGTTTCAAATAATACAATCGGACCCTAGGACCAATCAATTTGTCATGCCACCAGCATCTCAATATGAAAAGCCAGAAAAATTCAATGGTATAGATTTCAAACGTTGGCAACAAAAGATGTTGTTTTATTTGACAACATTGAATCTGGTCAAATACTTGCATGAAGAATGTCTTGCACAAACCGACATGCAGTTGGCCTTTGAAGCATTGAAACATGCAGACTTCTTATGCCGCAAAAAATGACCTTTTAATTTAATTAAAAGAAGTAGTGAACCATTAGGTTTGATACATAGTGATATTTGTGATTTAAAATTTGTTCAATCTCGAGGTGGTAAAAAATATTTTATCAAGTTTATTAATAATCACAACAGATATTGTTGTGATTATATATATATATATATAGACACACACACACACACTAAGTAGTAAAGATGAGGCATTAAATGCATTTGTCACTTACAAAAATGAAGTTGAAATCAACTTGTTATGACAATAAAGGTATTGAGATCCGATTGAGGCAGTGAATATGAGTCATCACTTTTTGATGAATTTTGTACTAAGTTTGAAATTAGTCACCAAACAACCGCTCCATACACTCCACAATAAAATGGAGTTGATGAGAGGAAAAATAGAACTTCAAAACACATGGTTAATGCTATGCTTATCAGTTCTGAATTGCCACAAAACTTGTGGGGGGAAGCGGTTCTAACTGCTAACATTATTCTAAATAGGGTTCCTCATAAGAAAACTGGTTCAATACCTTATGAATTATGGAAAGGTAGAATGCAAATACTTAAAAGTGTGGGGGTGCTTGACAAAAGTTGCGATTCCACCTCCTAAGAAAATAAAGTTAGGCCCAAAACCTATTGATTGCATCTTTTTCGGATATGCAATAAATAGTAGTGCTTATACATTTCTTGTGCATAATTTTGATATAAGTGACATTCATGTTAATACAATTATTGCGTTTAGAGATGCCGAATTCTTTGAAAATGTTCCCCTGTAAAAGAGATATTCCTGAGAATATTCAAAACAGAATACATGAAAGTGCATTTAAAGAAAATAAAGAGTATGAACCAAGAAAGAGTAAACGAGCAAAAATTGCTAAATCCTTTGGACCAGACTTTATTTCATTTATGATTGAACACAAGCCTCAAACATTTAAAGAGGCTATGTCTAGCCCAGAATCATCTTTCTCGAAAGAAGCTATAAATAGCGAGATTGAATCCATTATGAGTAATAATACTTGACAATTGGTTGATCTTCCTAATGGAACTAAACCAATTGATTGCAAATGAATTTTTACAAGAAAGTTAAAACTCGATGGTTCTATAGACAAATGTAAGGCCTGTCTTGTTGCAAAAGGATATCGCCAGAAAGAAGGAATTGATTTCTTTGACACTTATTCACTAGTAATAAGGATTACATATATCCTTGTTTTAATTGCAATAGCAGCCTTGTATAACTTGCACATACATCAAATGGATGTCAAAACTGCATTCTTAAATGGTGAATTAAACGAGAAAGTTTATATGGAGCAACCAGAAGGCTTCATAGTAAAAGGACAAGAACATAAAATATGTAAACTGATTAAGTCCTTATATGGATTGAAGCAAGCTCCTAAACTATGACATGAAAAATTTCACAGTGTCATGATTAGGAATGGATTTATCATAAATGAATGTGATAAATGTGTATATTCGAAGAAATTCGGAGAAGCGTACGTATTGGTATGCCTTTATGTAGATGATATGCTCATATTAGGGACTAATATGGAAGTCATTAACAGAACAAAGAAAATGCTCGCCAATAATTTTGATATGAAAGATATGGGTGAAGCAAACGTGATTCTAGGAATGAAAATTTGTAGAACATTGAATGGGTTAATTTTGTCTCAAAGTCATTATGCAGACAAAGTTGTGGAAATGTTTAAAAATCATGGTATTAAAGAAACATGTAATCCATTTCTACCTAATGTACTTAATGAATTGTACAAGGCCTGATATAGCTTACTCGTTAAGTAAGTTAAGTCGATACACTAGTAACCCTAATAATGAACATTGGGATGCGTTACTTAGATTTTTGGGTTACTTAAAGCGTACCAGAGAGTATCCTCTACACTATGATCAATATCCTCCATTAATTGAAGGATATAGCGACGTAAATTGTATTTCTGATACAGATAAGTCTAAATCTACTAGTGATTATGTATCTGCTCTAGGTGGTGGTGCTGTATCTTCGAAATATTCTAAACAAACTTGTATAGCTCGGTCAACTATGGAATCCAAGTTTATTGCTTTAGATAAAGCAGGAGAGGAAGCAGAATGGTTAAGAAACTTCTTAGAAGATATTCCTATATGGCCAAAACATCTGCCGGCTATATGCATTCATTGCTGTAATCAAGCGACAATAGCAAGAATAGAAAATTTTGTATATAACGAAAAGTAAAGAAATATATGTCGTAGACATAATACCGTTCAACAATTACTTTCAAATGGAACAATCTCAATTGATTTTATAAAGTCAAAAGATAACCTAGCGAATCTATTTACAAAAGGGTTATCTAGAGAGAGAATAAACTGTGCATAGAGGGAAATGAGCTTAAAGCCTATATCTAAATGAGTCAACTTGATGGAAACCTAACCTAGCGACTGGAAATCCAATGAACTAAGTTCAGTAGAAAAACTAATCATGATTGACTTGATGAGAAGCACTTCGGAGTACTAAACTCCCTTCCATTTCTATGATGCAAAAGTCCTGCCTACAAAGAAAGTTAAGGATAAGCTTTGCTTTTAATGATAACTATATCTCGTAATATGTACAAGTGGAGTATTGTAGGATTTTATTTATAGCACATCACCTATGTAAGTGTGAATGTGGCCGGTTCATTGAGAATTTCTCTTGGGCGAATTCTCTAAAGCACCCGTAGAACCCAAGAAGTTCAGTGCCCAAATAATGAAGAGAACCAAATTTGATATGGGAGATAATGTGTTTGGTCTATTTTATGGGCTCACAATAACTGCTGACAGTTCAAAATGTTGCTTTCACTGATTAGCCAAGTAAGTTTGATAAATTCTTACTATGGAAGGTTCAAAATGAAAGCTACCTATCTTGATGCTTTATCTTTCAAAAAATATTTTTCTAAGTCTTCCTTGATCTAAGACTTCTTCCATTCATGTGGGGGGATTGTTGGAATTAATGGGAAATTAATTGGGTTATTAAATATTGTATATTTAATAACATGGGCATGTAATTAATTAATTGGATATAAAAGGCCCAATATTCTAAAAAACCCACTTTAAGTGTCTTATATATGGTAACTTATATCCCACATAGGAAGTTTACAAGAAAAATAACTTGATTATATATTGGGATATTATTCTAAGTTGTAATTTGATACAACCTGTCCACATACACCATGACGCTAGTCACTAGTGCCTTACATGGCTAGCTTTAGCTAGCCACCTCAAGGTGGTGCATAACACCACCCATGCCCGTGCCCGTGACCCTGGTCCCGACCCCGACCCTGGTCCCGACCCCCTCACATCGTAAAGTTCACAATGGGCACTTTAGAGGCCCACGTACGCATTGTCGCTAGGAGCATTGAGAGGCCTTAAAGTTTTCATAATTGAAATCATGGCTCAGTGACAGGGCATTCGGAGGCTCGGTGAGTTGGCATAGGCGTGGATGGTGATGAGGCGTCAGTTCTGCATGGCAAGGTGAGTGGGTGCATGGGATGGTGAATGGATGCACTCATTCCAGGAATTAATCTGGATCGTCAGATCTTGATCCTACGTCTCAAGATGATCTAGATCAATTGGAGCACCCATTCAAAAAAGGCACACACCCTTTCCAAAAAAATACTTCAAATTCTATAAATAGGTCATCCTATTTTTCAATTTCTTCACGCCAAATCATATTCTGATTTTTATACTCTCTCTCTCTCTCTCTCTCTCTCTCTCTCTCTCTCTCTCTCTCTCTCTCTCTCAATTTTTGTTTTAACAAAATTCTGCAAAAATAATTTCTGGAATGATCTAAAAAGCTCGATTTTCGTTCCATGCTAGAAGAATACAAATCAAACTTTAGTTCGACCGACAAGGTGGGTATAGTGCAGTACCAACTTTAAAAGAAGCGTTGTATCTTATGAGACATACATCCTTTGATCCTATTGACACCTTTGTAGGGGGCGAAAACTGTCTTAAGGAGATTTGCCTCGGCATACCTCACTTCATCTTCCTTTTACATTTTTTTTTTCGTTTTTCATTTTCATTTTATTATTACCGACCGTAAGGAGGTCTTTCTCCCCTCCAAAGCCAAAAAGGATGTAGATGTCAGTTTGCCAAAAACACCCCATCACCAAATTCTCCAAAAATCCTCAATCGAATCCTCCAAAAATCATCCACCCATGAAGTTGAAACCATCTCCTACGGTCGGATTCCACCGTGGTAAAGCGGTATACTAGTTATTCCGGTCACTTTTGACAACAGTGCATGTGTGGAATAGGTGTGTGATCGGGACTTCGACACTGCCTTTCCTCTTAGTGTGACCTAGAGCCGGCCTTAGGGCGTCTAAAAATTCTCATTTTTCTTCTATAATCGATTAATTTCTCTGCAAATAATATGTGTTTCAATTTGAAAGATACAACCCAGAATTCTCATAATCTGTGTTTCAATTCAGAGAAAAACCCAAGTAATTTTGTAATCAATTTTCTATTTTTTTCCATTTATAATTTTTGTGTTCTTTGATTTGCTTGGTTATATATGAAATTAATGAGATTTTGGTTGCAGTTCTTTAATTTAATTTTTTTGTCTTTATTTTCCCTTCCTTTCCGTGCTTTGATTTGTTTGGCATCAATGAAGGGTTTTTCAATTTTGATGCAGTTCACGACAATGAGGAGGGAGAAAACATAGCAACCCCAACCTTACATTTGATAAAAAAGGAGTAAGTGATAAAGCTACAAATCAACTTGAAAAATCAGCCAGCTTTAAACTTGAAGTCACGGTTGCAAGGAAAATCCAAACACAATTCTAAAATTCTGGAAAGCAAGCACTTCAGGTAAAGAGGCAAGTAGAAATATAGAATTCTGCTCATGTGTTGAACTTTAAAATTTTATTTTTGTGTTTTACTCTCCCTAAAATAATGTGACGCAAGAGAGTGCATGTCAAAATAATGATACTTATATTCTGTCTCTTTTTTTGTTGAGGCTATAATTGGTAAAAGGAATTGTGATAGTTCTGCTTTCTGCTGCTAAATGTATTAATCGTTGCTATGCATTCTGAATCGAGATGTTATTGTTTCAATAGCTTCAGGTATCTCTTGATCCAACTAAAGAGCTTTCTAGATTGATCTCGGAGCATAAATACGAGGCTTACACAACAGTCTTGCAAAAGAGTGATAGTTTTATTGTATCATGGTTATGCTCTCACGTATGCTCTATTTTGCAGTTGTCTACGCCTTATATGCTTTTACAAGTCATGCTTTGTAATGCTGTGTTAAGATCCAGATTTCTTGCCTTGCCTAAAATACTAATAAGAAAATTATTTGTAAATTTATGATCTGAATGTTACTATCATTAGATGCCAGACATGGTAAGCATTTACATGCCATCATCATTTAACAGATACTGAGGTAAATTTGTCTCCTGTGAATAGTGTTTTTTTTTACCATCGAAGTATATGGAAATCAGTGACTTGTAATTTTTAGGTTCAGAATCTGTATTTCTCAGGTCTGTGTACGTGCTGCTGCTTCTTGCTTTCCTGGCATCATGTAGTTCTAATTTTAGAAATACGATGGTGAGTGGCCTATCATTTGTTCATCTTTCAAATTCTATTGGTTGATTTTGTATGCTTCTCATTTGTTTATACTGCGTAATTTACTTATTGATTTGTTTTCTCCGTGTTCAGTAGGTTTGTTCAGTGTCTTTCATTCTACAATTTTGAGAGCTACCTTTTTGCTTTTGTGAATGAGTGGAGCTGTGGTAGATTCTATGTATTACGGATTTTAGAATTTTATTATTCAAACAGGAAAATTCACATCCTTAATAGCCTGCACATTTGGTCAAAAGTGTATCATGAATTTGAAATCATATCCTACGGTTAGATGCTAGATTAAGTTTCAAGTTCAAAAGATGACATTTTTCATTGATTGTGTCATATGCTATGACAATAAATAAGAGTCAAGGTCAATCATTTCCGCACGTGAGACTCTTTATAAAAAATTCAATTTTCATTCATGGGCAGTTGTATGTAGCAATGTTGAGATATATGAATCGTAATAATTTGAAGATATTGATAAGTGATGATGCAACAAATGCGACGACAAATATTTTGTGCAAAGAGGTTTTCTAAAATTTGTAATACTAAATGCTTATTATTTTTAAGATTGTCAATGACTTTTGTTAATCTTTTTCGAGTTTTTCCAATTCTTATGTTTCAATACATTATTTTTTGTCAATATAATATGTATGTGCATTGTACGGATGTGGAACTAGTACTCTTTTTGGAAGTAGTTGAGGTATTAGATATTATTAAGACAAAAAAAATTAAAATTGTTAAACAAGTTATATATGAATATAATTCTTTTTATGAAAATTATGTACATAATGTAATTAAAACAAATGAATAAATCGAAATGTAATGTTGATTATAATAACACTTCTTTGTACATAATATCTTTTATCAACTTCTCACAATTATTTTTTTTTTATTATTATTTTCTATTTTTTACCAAGACTTTGATAGTTTGCATTAAAATTTTACGAGAGAATGTTATATATAGTTTTCCACGAGAGAATGCATCTTCAGAAAGATGTATTCCAACAGTAAGCATTATTTATTTTTAAGTCTTATTATTAGTTATTGAAGTGAATAGATATATTGAAAATTATTCATCGTGAATTTAAATTAATATCCTTCTTCATTTGTTAAAATTAATATAATATGTGAAAGAAAATATTGTTTTCCAGCATATTGTCCAATGATTATTTTTGCATGGATTATACGTCTTTTTAAATCATGATAAACAATTACCGTCTCATTGCAAAGAACGTTGGATGAGTCTAGATTCCTTAAGAGCCTCATTAGAGTATTTATTTCCATTATTAACTTATTGGTTACACATCTTTATGACATCTTCAAATGAAGAAGCTCTGACTCGAAAAAATTAAGTATTTTCAAAAGACAAATTAATGAGAAAATCAAGTTTTAAGAAAACATGCAGAAGAGCTAACCGTGAAAATAAGCAAAAGGCATACATTCATATCAAATTTACTTTAAGGATGTACAACTAGAAGTTGCAGCAGACAACACTATTTTTTGTTAACAAACAGACAACACTATTTTTTTTTAACAACAAAGTAAATATTGTATCTGAAAAAATCTCATATTAATTTTATATGATGCACCATGAATTCAAGACTAAAATTTTTGAGATCAATTTTGTAATATGCCACTTACAAAAAAAAAAAAAAAAAATCAACTAATTTTTGTCAAATCAAAAATTATAGTGGCTAAATTGTTATATTTTACTTGGTAACACTAGTACAGATAAACTCATTTGCGTCAGTTGTAAAACACAATATGTGTCAGTTGTAGAGGTGATGTATATGGCGTAGACGAGTAAAATCTTAAATTTACGTGTCGCTATAAGTTGACACCTAAAGTTAGACTTTAGGCGTCGATTGTAAATTTACAACCGACACCTAAAGCTTAAAGTTTGACGATTTTGCTAGTAATTTTTTTGCTAAAAAAAGGGTAGCACATCATTTAAGAGCCAAAATTAACAGTTTTGGATGGCAAGGACGAATTTCGAAATAAAAGGTAATTTTGAGGGTATAATTGCTAAAAACCAAACAATAGCGATGATTTCCACAATACACCCAAATAATAGGGACGTTTTTCGCTATTTACCCAAATTGAAGTGTGATATTTCTACATTCCGCCAACTTGAAAATGAGTGTCTCTATGAGGCATGGGATAGATTCAAAGACATGTTGAGAAAATGTCCAAATCATCGATTCTCGAAGCAAATCCAAGTTCAATATTTTTATCTTGAGATGAATCCATCTGGTCAGATTACGGTTGACTCAGCCTCTAATGGAATTATCACTACAAAGTCACCCAACGAAGCAATTGAACATTTCGAAAGGATGGCAAGTCATAACTCTACTTGGCCAACTGATCAAATATTTCCAAAGAAAGCCGCGGGAATTCATGAAATTGATGCATATGCGGCTTTTTCGGAAAAGATGGATCTCTTGTTCAAGAAATTTGAAGATTTCTCTACTCAACATACAGTCAAGGCAATCTATCCTCATACACCTCCATGTGATATGTGTGGAGTGGCACACAAAGTTGAGGATTGTCCAATGTTCAAAATGGCTACTACATCAAATAAGCAAGTGAATTATGCTCAAAATTTCAACCGACCACAATGCAATTCTTACTCCAACACATAAAATCCGGGTTGGAGGAATCATCCAAAATTTTCATGATCCAACAATCAAAATCAAGTGAATCCCCCCGGTTTTGTTCAACCTCTACCACCTCAAAAAAAGAGGACTTCTATAGAGGAGATTCTCATGCAACATATGAACAAAACCAACACTATCCTCCAAAATCAAGCGGCTTTAATAAAAAATTTTGAAACTCAAGTTGGGAAATTAGCAGAGATGATGATGGAGAGACAACAAGGAGCCTTACCAAGCAACACTAAGACTAACCCCAAGGGAAAATGTGCAAGCTATTACCACAAGGAGTGGAGTGCAACTACCAGAGATTACGGTAAAGCAACCAATGGCACAACCTGAGGTGAGTGCGAAAGGTAAAGAGCATGTGGAAAAATCAAATGAAAATGATGAAGTACCTAGGGAACGTGAAAGTGGAGAAACTTCAACAAAAGGCTCATGCTCCAGTCAAAGCCTATGTACCCCCCCCCATTCCTTTTCCTCAAAGGCTTCAAAAGCACAAGGTGGATGCTCAATTTGGCAAATTCTTGGAAGTTTTTAAGAAACTTCATATCAACATCCCCTTTTCCGATGCATTAGAACAAATGCCTAGCTAGGCAAAGTTTATGAAAGACATTCTTTCAAACAAGAGGAGGCTTGAAGATCATGTAACTGTGATGCTAACGGAAGGATGTATCCCAATCTTCCAAAACAAGTTGCATCCAAAAATCAAAGATCCAAGGAGTTTTACTATTCCTTGAACTATTGGTGCTTTAAATTTTGGAAAAGCATTATATGATATTGGTGCTAGTATTAATTTGATGCCCTTGTCTATTTTCAGGAGATTGGGTATGTGAGAAGTGAAACCAACCACAGTTTCATTACAATTGTCCAATCAATCTATAAAGCACCCACGGGGTATTATTGAGGATATGCTAATCAAGGTGGAAAAGTTCATTTTCCTCACCAACTTTGTCATTCTTGACATGGAAGAACTTGATATCCCTATCATTTTGGAAAGACCTTTCCTAGCAACCGGTGGGTGCTTAATAGAAGTGCAAGGAGGGAAATTGATATTGAGGTTCAAGATGAACAAATCACATTCGATATCATGAAATCCATTAAGTATCCCATCGAGACCGATTCATGCTCCGAGTAGACATCATTGATCAAGAAGTGGCTACATCATTCATACATGCATCGTCTAAGGATCCCCTTGAGACTTGCAATGCTTACTCTTTAACAATTAAGGGAGAGGATGATCTAGACATTGAAAGGATGACACAACATTTGGAGGCTACTAAATCTTATCCATACAAGAAGAGTCTATATTTTGAAGAATTGGGAGCAACTCTTCTCCCTCACTACGCTCCATTCAACAAGCTCTAACTCTTGAATTCAAGCCTCTTCCATCACATTTTAGGAATCCATACTTGGGCGATTCTTCTACCCTTCCGGTTATTATTTTAAATTTTTTGAATGAAGTGGAGGAAAAAAGGCTACTTGAGGTGTTGAAAATGCATAAAATGGCCATTGGGTGGACTATGGCCGATATCAAGGGTATTAACCATACTCTATGCATGCATAAAATCCTCATGGAGGATAACTTCAAACCAACAGTGGAGCATCAACTTCATCTAAATCCAAACATCAAAGCAGTGGTAAAAGTCGAGGTATTGAAGTGGTTGGATGGAATTATCTATCCAATCTCGGATAGTGCATGGGTGAATCCCGTTCAAGTGGTTCCAAAGAAGGGAGGAGTCGAGTCACGGAGGGTTGGAAATGAGAACAATGAACTCAACCCTACAAGGCTGGTGACCGGGTGGAGAGTGTGCGTTGACTACCTGAAGTTGAACAATGGCACTAGGAAAGATCATTTCCCTCTCCCTTTTATTGATCAAATGCTTGAGAGGTTGGCTGGGCATTCTCATTATTTGTTCTTGAATGGATACTTGGGATATAATCAAATTTTGATAGCCCTCGAAGATCAAGAGAAGACCGCTTTCGCATGTCCATATGTGACTTTTGCTTATAGGAGGATGCCATTTAGTCTTTGCACTGCACTGGCCACTTTTCAACGTTATATATGATGACCATATTCTCTGATATGGTGGAAAAATTTATTGAGGTATTCATGGATGATTTTTTGGGTTTTGGTTCTTCTTTTGATGAATGCTTGAGTAATTTAGACTTGGTCTTGAAAAGATGTGAAGAAACCAATCTAGTGCTTAATTGGGAGAAATGCCATTTTATGGTGAAAGAAAGCATTGTATTTGGCCAACGGATTTCACAAGGGGGTATTGAAGTTGATAAAGCCAAAATCCAAGTCATTGAGAAATTGTCCCCCCTACTTTAGTGAAAGGTATTAAGAGCTTCTTAGGCATACTGGCTTCTATAGGAGATTCATCAAGGATTTATCCAAAATCACTAAGCCGCTTTGTTCTCCACTTGAGAAGAACAACACTTTTCATTTCTCTCAAGAGTGTCTATTTGCTTTCAACACTCTTAAGGAGAGGCTTATCACGACTCTCATTATTGTTGCACTGGATTGGAGCTTACCATTTGAGCTAATGTGCGATACTAGTGATTATGCCGTGGGAGCGATTTTGGGGCAAGGAGAGATAAAGTGTTGCATGTGATCTATTATACAACCTGATATGATCCAGAGCTCGAATACAAGTCTTCAAGCAATAATGGGTGAAAACACACTCTTGGCGACAAAAGAGGCAAGTTTCATGTTGGGCTCAAGTACAAAAATCAAGTTGAAAATCAAAGAAGAACACAAAAAGGGCAAATATTATAATTCAGATTTCCAGTCTTAGGTTGAGACTCAATTTTCATATTGAAGACATTAGGATTTGGAAATCACTACCTCTGGAAGAATTGTAGCCCTTTGAGTTTTCTTTCTAATGCACTTTGAATCAATGCAATCAGACATCAGGAGAGAAAGTTATGACCAAAATACCAAGTGAAGGCGTCACTGATTTTCTGTGAGATTTGTTGCTAATTTAAGTTTTATTCCGTTTTAGTTCAATTAGAAGTCTTGTTTTTGGTAAATTTTAGTTTCCACTCTTTTGAGATTTTGTCTTGTTATATTCCTAATGATATTAGGAAATAATTTTATTACTTTCAATTAGATTAGATTACTTATTTAGTTTCCTAATTAGAATATGTTTATTTCTTCACCTATATATAGGCTTGTTCTTTGTTTTATTCTAGACAATTTATTACACAACTTTGAGAGATTATTGTAAGGCTATTCTGCTTTCAACAACTTATTCTTCATTGAATAAAATTCGAACTTGTGAGTTTATTCTTGTTTATTCAAACTTGGGTGATAATTAATATTATTTGTGATCAAGAGGTCAATATTTCAATTTGATTGTATTGGTTGCTTGATTCAATTGATTTTAATTGGATCCATAAATCGTGATTCTTTTGGCATTCTTGGGTTGATTCAATCTTTTGTGGATTGCGTAGCTACAATTGTCACGTGGTTCGCATCACAAGCCGAAAATTGAGTGGTGCTCAATTGAACTATGCCACAACCGAGAAAGAGATGCTTTCCATGGTCTTCGCCTTTGAGAAATTCCGATCTTATCTCATCGGCTCAAAGTTAATTTTCTACACCGATCACTCGACTTTAAAATACTTCCTTACTAAGACATATGCAAAACCAAGATTGATTAGATGGGTCATTTTCTTACAAGAATTTAATTTTTAGATCCGTGATAAGAAGAGAACGGATAATCTTGTGGCCGATCATCTATCTAGGCTTTAGAAACCTAAGGAATTGGGGGGTGGAAGTGATAAATGAAGCCTTCCCAGATGAGCAAATTTTGCATACCAAACTTCTTTTCCAAGTCTTTGAGACTCCATGGTATGTGGACTTTCTTAATTTTCTTCCCCTGGATTTATCTTATCAACAAAAGAAGAAGTTCTTTACCGATGCGAAACATTACTTTTGTGATGAGCCATATTTGTTCAAGAGGGTTCAAACCAAATCATTAGAATATGTGTTCCTGAGGAAGAAATGGAAGCAATTCTTGATAGGTGTCATTCATCACCTTATGGGGGTCATTTTGGAGTATCCAAAACAGCCTCAAAAGTTCTTCAATCAGGGTTCTATTGGCCAACTTTGTTCAAGAAAGCTTATATTCTAGGATCTAAATGTGATCGGTGTCAAAGGAGTGGAAACATCTCTCACCGTAATGAAATGCCATTGACATCTTGGAAGTGGAGATCTTTGATGTATGGAGAATTGATTTTATAGAGCCATTTCCATCCTTGTTCTCAAATCAATAAATTTTGGTGGGGGGGGGGGGGTAGACTATGTTTCTAAATGGGTAGAGGCGGTGGCATTGCTAACTAATGATGCTCAGGTGGTTGTCAATTTTCTCAGAAAAACATTTTTACACGTTTTGGCACCCTGACTCATCATTAGTGATGGAGGCAAACACTTTTGCAATCGCCTCCTTGACTCACTTTTGTCAAAGTATGAAGTGAAGTATCGAGTGGCCACACCTTATGATTTGATGTAAAATCTACCCTCCAAGTATAAAGGGGTTAAGTTATATTCTAACAATAATCCAGGGTCATTCTTCCTAGGGATTTCATTGGTATAATAATATTTGCTAAATTCAAGTTTTAAACTATGATTTCAATTGTGCTGAAATGAATTTGGAGAGAATATAATTAAATTGCAATGAAAGAGAAATTTGAGTGGAATTATTCTTTCGCTATCAATTGGGTTTTGTAAACAAGATTAGTATGAATTTCTTGAAATCGATAAGATTTAAACATGTTAGTAAGAAAATTAGTCAATTTATTTTAATGCATTTAGTTGAGCATGTTGTGTGCATATTCAATGCATACCACATCAATGACATTGATCCAAGTAAAATAATCTGAAAATTTAAAACAATTTGTAACCCCTTATCAATGACAAGAATTAACCCATAAGAAATTAACACATACTCATTGAAGTTAAGAATAACTCCTCTCAAATATAACTTAGCCTAACATAATTGGATTAATCGAAATAAAATTCAAAAGAATGATAACCATTATTAGATAATGAAATTCAAATTTTGAAATAAAAACTCAATAACTAAATATTATCTAAAAAAAATAAAATAATCAACATCAATAATCTAAATTTTTGTAAACTAACAATTAAAACAACTAAAAGTCTAACAAAACAATATTATAAACTAGAACAATTCCCTTAAACCCAAAGGCCACTGCGTGAAGCTGCTCGAGGCTGTTGGAATGTGTGAGAGATGGATGCTGCTGAGCGGTGAAGGACAAGAGGCTGCCCGTTGAAGACTGCATGCTGGGGGACGTGAGAGACTGGGAACGTGAGGAAGAAGTGAGGGCTACTGGTTGCTGCGTGAATGTAGCGCCCCGAGTTCTAAATACCCAGTTCACCACGTCATCGTCTGATCTAACTTTTAAAATAATATTTTAGCGGAAGAAATGACTGAAATTCATTTTTGGCAACATTAAATAAACTGTAATGGTCGATAAAATTGAAAACATTTATGAAACAATTCGAAATAATAAATCGAGCCATTAATATTGTAAAACAATTGACAATGTCATAATTTCTCAAATAACTGAAATTCTCAAAATTATCCAATGTTTGGAAATACGAAAATCATTAAAATAAGGTTTTCAACCATTTAACGTCTATTACCACAATCATCCATCACTTTCCACCCTCTCCAAAATCTGCAAATGTTGTTAAAAAGACATGAGCATTTCATAGAAATACTCAGTAGACTCATCGCCAATTAATTCATTTACAATATAATTGAACACATAAATGCAGGCTCTTTAGAAATCATAGGGTGTGGGTTTCTCTTCTCGTGCATTAAAGCACATGGCTTTTTTTGAAAATTCATAGGCTCTTTAGAAATCATAGGGTGTGGGTTGCTCTTATTGTGCATTAAAGCATGTGGCTTCTTTTTGAAAAATCATAGGCCCTTTAAAATCATCGGGTGTGAGTTTCTCTTTCTTCTCGTGCACATAAGGCACATAAGTTGTGCATAACATCATCATTTATCTTGCAAGATATTTTCTTCTTTCTTTCTCATGCATTTAAGCAAATAAGTTATGAAAAGCATAACAACATAATTATTTCCGAAGAAATACATTCTCGTCTTTTTTCATAAAAATGACTTTCACATAAGTCACATAACATACACATTCACATGCAATCATAATTTAAATCAATTAATAGGGGCGAGTCTACCTTAAACTTGACGAGTGCAAAGTTGAGCGGGAAACGACTTCAATTCTTTAATTCTCCGTACGCTTCGTCTAGCCCATAAGTTACCCTAGTCTTTTGAAATTTATAGTTTAAAAATTATAAATTACAATTTGATGACTGAAATCGATGTTTTGAAAGTTGAGGGACTTAAATGAATACTTTGAAAGTTGAGGGACTAAAATGAATATTTTCAAAAGTTGAGATATATATATATATATATATATATATATATATATATATATATATATATATATATATATCATTTTAAATCAATATGAACAAAATCAGAAGACTTTAAGAATATAGGGCTTAAATGATTGCTTATAAACATTTGGAGTCTAAAATGTAAATCTTTTAAAACTTGGGCTTAAAATCAAATAAAGTAAATCTGCAGGGACTGAAATAAAATGGGTTTGATACTTAGGGGTTAAAATAATAACTTTTGAAATTTAGGGCTGAAATGATCATTTTAAAAAACATAGAGACTGATTTGAAAGACTTTGAAACTTGGGGACCAAAGTTGCAATTTCTGAAAATAATCAAAATATTAAAATAAAATATCATCTCTCTCTTTATTCATTGTTTCAGAACGTTAGAGAGAGAGAGAGAGAGAGGACGAGGGCAGAGACAGAGAGAGACAGAGAGGTGTGAATCCGTCCTTCGACGGGCGAATCTGCCGGAATAACACCGGAGCAAGGTGGTGGTGAGTGGCGGCGGTCAGAGTATGGTGCAAGTGTGAGGAAAATAGAAATGTTTTGGGTGTTTTGATGTGCGAAACCGAGGCCTAATTTCGCGATTTTCCGGCGAGGAACCCGGTGGTTGAGGTAGGTCTTGGGTTTTCTAGGGCTATGGGTTATTCTCTTCTTGGTTTTGATTTTCGATTTTGGCTTATTTGGTGAGGGTTGGAGAGGGCAGTGGAGGTGTCCGGTTCGAAAATGGGTGATGAGTTGGTGGCGGTTGTGGTTGGTGTTGTGCAATGGGGATGGAGGTGAGTTGGAGGTGGCGGTGGTGTTGCACGGTGGTGGTACTGCAGAGGGGTGATGACTGGTTTGTGGGCATGATGGTGATGATTATGCCGGTGAAAGGCAGTGGTGATGGAGACTGCAGTGTGCAGGGTTGTTGCATTTGTGGTGGCATGGTGGAAATGGGTAGTGGTACATTGGTGGTCGGTGGTCCAGCTGGGAGGAGGCATCCAGGGGAGATTTATGGTTCGGTGGAGGGCCGCAGTGATGGATTGGTGATGGTGATGATGATGAAGGGGGCTGGGTAGTGGATGGCCGATGGTGCGATGAGTGCAGAACGGTGGTGACGGCTGTAATGGAGTTGGGGGTGGAGGTGGCGGCTTGGTAGTGGACTGGTGGTGCGATGAGTTGCTGCAATGGTTTGAGGCTTACTGGGAAATGAGGATGGAGATCGAGAGAAAGAGAGAGTGGTTGGGGAGGAAGTGTCGTGAGAGAGGTGAGGCTGAAGTTGTTGAGGTGGGGGTTGGGTAGTGAATATGAGAGTTTGATAGGTATGGTGTAGTATGGAATTGATGTGATGGATGGGGTGGGTGGTGTGAAAGTCTTGAAAATAAATGCACGTAATTCGAGGGAAAAGTCGTACGCGAATTGAACTGGGTCGGAAGAATTAAACTGATAAAAAAATGAGATTGATGAAATTGGAATTTAATATGATTTTGAAAATGATATTTTAAATAAGTAATTAAAATAATAAAATTTTGGAAATTCAAAATTTAATTTAAAATCGAATTAACTCGATATTTCTTGACTTGGCTAGACGAACGCGTCGTGACATTAACTTAAAATGGGTGAGATCGCAACGGCACGATTTTCAAAACTTTAAAAATAAATATCAAATACGTAAAAATTCTTGGTCGCTACAGTGAAGACTGCTTCGGTGGAGGCTGCTAGTGTCTTTTACAGTGGAGTGTGTGTGAGAGAGGGAGCTTCTGTGATGTTGAGGATTGTTTATTATTATGTGGAAATAGGTGAGTTGTGTGCCAAAGGAGAGATGTGTGAATGCCGGTTATAAGAGGGTGTGAGAGTGGCGGTTGTTTCTTGTTAGTGGAAGTGCTGGTGGGTTGTTTGATTGTGTGGGAACGAGAGAGAGAGGTGGTGAGGGAGAAAAGGTGTTGGCTGCTGGTGGTTTTTTTAGAGAATGGTTGTGGGCTGTGTTAAAGTTTGAGAGTTGGAGGTCCTGTGTGTGGGGATAGGTCAAAGAGAGGGTGAAGTGGCGGCTCCTTCAGTTTGTTTTAGCTGGGAGAATGTGTGAGGGTTCTTTGACAGAAGTTGCTCCATTATGGGCTTTGTCGAGTCCATTAAATTAGGGATTTTTGGGTTGAAATTGTCCAAAATATACCTGTAATCAAATAAATAAAATTAATAGCAAATAAATATCAATTTAGAGGTTAAGAATTAAAAATGGAATCTTTTATGATTTTTGCTCTAAATAATATAATTCATATCCCAAAATTGCGATTTTTTATTCCTTTACCTATCTAAAATAAGTAAAACTAGACAATAATCACACTCCCCAACTAGCTTTTTTCTAGTCTCTAGCAATTAAAGTGAATTAAAAACATAACTAGCTCAATGAAAGACTTCAATTGTAAAGTCAAGAATGATTTAGATAGTCGAGCACATCAATTTCGCAAAATCAAGAGATCAAGCATTACATCCAAATTAATCCATAATAACATTCCCAAGTTTTTGTGTGTGTGTGATTTAAGCCGATCCATCAAACCACTAACCCCAACACATACAGTGTCGAGCACTCACTCAAGCCAAGCAAAACTCCATATACTCAGTGGTAGGTTTATTTTGTTTTTGAGCTGGTTAGGGGATCACTCATAGAGTTTGAAAACTGATCGCTCAAGCATTCAAGAAAGGCCATATATATATGTGGATGGCAACAATGCAAATATTGACCTCATGAAAAACTCATGACCATTGGGACTCAACCTTTCTTACTACAAGCCAACTTAAGATCAAAATGTCAATGTCAATGTAAAGGTGATGATGGTGTTACCAAGGGAATTGATAAAGAGTGGTGAAAGAAAAAATTTATGCATTCCAATGATAATAGTAGAACAAGGGGTTCCAATGGAAGTATAGGATGCAATGGTAGGATTTTTTTTTTTTTAAAGGATAAGGAATTAAAAGAAATGAATAGAAAATTGAGGACTTCCAAATATAAGCAAGGATAATAGTTTTCACTTTTGATCACACTTTAAGCTTACTTTCTTCTTCACATCCTTTGCTTTCTTTGTCAATACGTCTCCCTTTTCTTTCTCTTCCTCTCTACTTCTTTTTTTTTTTTGTAACTGAAATCCTCTCAAATAATTCTTCAACATTCTCCTCTAGTCTCAGTGATTGTTAAATACTTTTTAACTCCACTTTTCTTTCGTTTATGCACTGAACATTTGTTTCTCAAATATGGAGCAAAAATCATCATCCTTACTTATACTTGAAAGTAGAAACAAGGTTATGTATTTATGGAAGCAATGTCTGGATGCAATGTCATCTTTAATGTGAAATAGATGAAAGGGATTTATGGCTATGAAGAGATTTGTGATATGAAGGAATTTGTGATGGGAAGCGAAGATAATAAGGTTAGCTTCAAAGGATCAAATTTTCATTTGACATTTACCTTCATCCTTTCTTAAATATAAACCACCAACAATCCACAATCCGTGTAATGGTGCCCAATGGAAGTAGCAATATCAAACAAGGGCAAAATAAGAAAACCACCAATCACTTAACTCTTATGATGAACAAATAAAATTACTTAAACTTAGAGGTGGCAAATGGGTCGAGCCGCTCATCGGCTCGTGAAAATACGAGCCGAGGGCGGCTCGGCTCGTCAAATGAACGAGCTCGTGGGCAAGCCAATCAACATTGTTGAACCACGAGGGGCTCGTTGGCACGAGCCACGAGCTCGTGCAAACGAGCTCAACGAGCCGGCGAGCCGAGCGGCTCACCAGCTCGTTGAAAAACAAAGAAAAAAAAACAATTTAAAGACATGGCAAAAAAATAATAATAACGAGCTCAACGAGCTGAGCTCGGCTCGGCCCAAGAGTGGCTCGTTTGACACGAGCTCGTTGCTCGGATCGTCCGTTTGACGAGCCTAGCAAGTCGAGCCATGGGCCGAGCCGGCTCGGCTCGACCCATTGCCATCTCTACTTAAACTTGAGAGAGCTCTAGTTGTATGTGTTGACTATCCATCTTACCACAAGGCTTAAATTCGTGCATAATTTTTTTTTTAGGAGGGAGGTCTTTACAGAATAACAAAGATATAATTCAAGACTCAAGATGTACGCAATTTTAATGCTCAACGATCACAAAAGAATTAATGCAAAACAAGTACATTTGAGTTACTCTCCCCCAACTAAAATCAGACATTGTCCTCAATGACTCAAAGAGAAGAAAAAATTGAACAGTTATTCATAGACACGACTCAAAATTAAATCAAGATAAAGGAGAAGGGTGTACCTGAGAGGAGGCCTATACAAATGAGCATTTATTCAAGAATGAAAAACTAGAAAAATGAAGAAAAGAATAAAATCTGCAAAAAGAAAATAAAATATATACATAATAATAAAAGTTAGTTCCAAGAAATTCAACCTCTGGAATCGGGGTCCAGCAGAGGTAGTTCATTAATTTCAGCAGAGAAATTATTCAAAAATGGTTTTAGATGTTGTCAATTAACTTTAAAAATAGTACCAGTTTTTGGATCCAGGATTTCAACTGCTCCATAAGGATAAACAGTTTGCACAATGTAAGGACCAATCCTTTTAGTTCTCAACTTACCAGGAAAGAGATGAAGTTTAGAGTCATATAGCAATACTTTCTGAGAAGGAAAAAAATGATTTTCTAAAAATTTTCTTATCATGAAAAACTTTCATTTTCTCTTTTGAAATCTTTGCATTCTCATATGCTTCCAAACGTAATTCATCTAACTCATTCAATTTCAGTTTCCTAAATTTACCAGCTTGATCTAAATCAAAGTTGAGTGTTATGATTGCCCAATAAGCTTTATGTTCAATTTCAACCGACAAATGACAAGGTTTTCCAAATACAATTCTATAAGGAGACATTCCAAGAACAGTTTTAAAAAAGTCCTATAGGCCCATAAAGCATCATCCAATTCTATAGCCCAATCTTTTCTATTTGGATTCACTGTTTTTTTCAAAATACCTTTAATTTCTCGGTTTGCTAATTCAGTTTGACCATTAATTTGAGGATGATAGGGAGTGAAAATCTTATGCCTAATGCCATATTTCTTTAGAAAGGTTTCAAAAGGTTTATTACAAAAACGTGTTCCTCCATCGCTAATTATGGCCTTAGGCATACCAAACCTAGAAAAAATATGATCATTCAAAAATTTAAGCACAACTTTATGGTCATTTGTTGTACATGGAATAGCCTCTACCCATTTTGACACATAATCAACAGCAACCAATATATAAAGATATCCAAAAGAAGGGGGAAAAGGACCCATAAAATCTAATCCCCAACAATCAAAAATTTCAAGAACAAGGATTGGAGCTAATGGCATCAGATTCCTATGGCTGAGACTACCAAGTTTCTGACAAGCTTCACAAGTTTTAAAAAAGGCATGAGCATCCTTAAATAAACTAGGCCAATAAAAACCACATTGAAGTACCTTAGTAGCTGTTTTCTGCGAAGAGAAATGGCCTCCTCAAGCATGAGAATAACAAAAGATAAGAATTTGTTGCATCTCATCATCAGGAACACATCTTTAGATAGTCTGATCAGGACAATATTTAAATAAATACGGACCATCATAGAAGAATTTCCTTGCAATACTTTCATTCTCATTTTGTCTTGGACACTCCAATTTGAAGGCATATGACCTGTCACCAGATAATTAACCAAGTCAGCAAACCAAGGAGTAATATTCAAGCTTAATAACTGTTCATCGGGAAATGTGTCATTTAAAGGATGAGAAACTTTTGAATTTTTAGAATTTAATCTGGATAAATGATCACCGAAAACATTTTCCACCCATTTTTTGTCCTTAATTTTAATGTCAAATTCCTGCAATAGCAAAATCCATCGAATGAATCTAGGTTTAGCATCTATCTTTGTGAACAAATATTTAAGAGTAGAGTGATCACTAAAAATGGTAACAGGAGTCCTAATAAGATAAATTCGAAATTGTTCCAGTGCAAAAACAATAGCTAGCAACTCTTTTTCAGTGGTTGTGTAATTTAATTGAGCTTGATTCAAAGTTCTACTATCATAGTAGATTACATAAGGTTCCTTACCTTTCCACTGGCCAAGCACTGCCCCTACAGCTATATCACTTGCATCACACATTAATTCAAAAGGTAAAGACCAATCAAGTGATCTAACTATAGGTGCAGTGGTGAGTGCCTTTTTTAAATGTTCAAAAGATGCAGTACATTCATTAGTCCAAACAAATTTTGTATCATGCATCAAAAGTGTAGTCAAAGGTTTTGCTATGACACTAAAATCTTTTATGAACCTCCTATAAAAACCTGCATGGCCTAAAAATGATCGAACATCTTTTAGAGTTAAAGGAATAGGCAACCTAGAAATTAAATCTACTTTTGCCTTACACTAGTACGAAAAGGCATAAAAAAAAATGAGGAACAGACGTCGGTTTTTCAAAAAAATGACGCATAAAATAGGACGGTGGCATTTTCGTAATTAAAATTTAGGAAAAGGCGTCGGTTTCTAATTTAAACCGACGCGCAAAGTCGGACCGCCGACTTTGCGCGTCGGTTTTTGGAAAAACCGACGCAAGAAACGCCAGTTTCTTGCGTCGGTTTCAGGTGAACCGACGCGCAAAGCCGGCCGGTCCGACTTTGCGCGTCGGTTCACCTGAAACCGACGCGAGAAACCAGCGTTCTTGCGTCGGTTTTTTCGGAAAAACCGACGCGCAATCTCATAAATAATTTCCCGGTATTTTCATAACTCTCGCGCCTCTTTCTCTCTTTGATCAGTACACTTCTTTCTCTCTATACACTCACGCCTCTCTCTCTCTCTCACAATTTCTCTCTACTCTCACGCCTCTCCCTCTCTTGTGAACGTCGCCGCCTCCACCGTATACTTCTACCGCCGCCGCCGCCGCCTCCACCGCCCGGTATACTTCTACCGCCGCCGCCTCAACCTACATTGTAAGACCCGATTCTCATTTTTGTTTATAAGTATGTATATGTATTTGTGTATATATATTTATGTGTATATATATGTGTCTGCGTGTATATATATATATTTGTGTGTGTGTGTGTGTGTGTGTGTGTATGTATGTGTGTGTGTGTATATATATATATAATTAGCCTCTGTGTATGTATTTATATATATGTGTGTGTCTATATATATATATATATATATATATATATATATATATATAATCTATATAGATATGTATATAATTAGCCTCTGTGTATGTATATATATATATCTATATCTATATATATATTTGTTATTATATAAATATGATAATTACATGTTAATATGTATAAACGTGTTAATTAAATTTTAATATATATAAATTTGGGTGTTAAATTTATATTGTTGATTTTAAGTTAGTAGATAGATTAATTTTAATATTTTAATTATTGGAGTTGAAATTATGAGATATTAAGTCATGAAATCTTAGCTTCACTTTTTAGGAATTGAGAATGAATTTCGAATTAAACTTGGAGTAGTTGATGATGTATGTATTAGATTTTTGAATATGTCGAGGATGAACATTTTGGTTTATTGTGATATGTTGATTATTCCTATAGGTTGGTTAAGTCCAATTTTTAGGTGAGGTTCTGTCAAAAGTTTTGTAAAATTTTGTAAATAAAAAATGAGAATTATAGTTTAAAGTGATTTTCACTATTACAGAATTGACCATACTAAATAAATATTTACTCAAAACTAATAAATTTTTTTTATTTATATCTTCACATATAGGTCATTGATATGGATCGGGGTTGGATGTATGGCAGACGTAATAGACATGAATATGTAAAAGGTGTTGAAGAGTTTATGAAATGTGCGGATGAAAACAAGAGAAAGAAAGGTGAAACAATGATTTTGTGTCCTTGTTACGATTGTAAGAATTTGAGAAAGTTTCGTAGTTTTGATCAAGTGAAGAGTCATTTGATTCGTCGTGGGTTTAAAGAATAATTCAAGCAATATTTGTGAGAATGATTTGGAAAATGACGAGAATGATATGATAGACGATATGATGCGTGATATACAAGGGGAATACATTGAAAAAACTCATGTATTAGATAACTTGTTCAACGAGTCTGAGAAGCCTTTGTTTTCTGGTTGTAATAAATTCACTAAATTGTCTGCGGTACTAAAATTGTATAACTTGAAAGCAAGCAATAGGTGGAGTGATAAAAGTTTCACGGCATTATTGGGACTGTTACGAGAGATGCTTCCGGAAGATAACGAACTTCCTAGTTCAATTTACGAGGCAAAGAAATTGTTGTGCCCGATGGGTATGGAGATTGAGAGGATACATGCATGTCCAAATGATTGTATACTGTATCGAAATGATTACAAGGACTTGCGTCTATGTCCAAAGTGTGGGGTATCACGATATAAACGGAAGAACGTGAATGATAATTGTGGTGATAAGAAAAGCCCTCCGGCAAAGGTGTTATGGTATTTACCTGTAATACCAAGATTTAAACGTTTGTTTGCCAATGCAAAGGATGCAAAGAACTTGCGGTGGCATGCCGACGGGAGAAAAGAAGATGGAAAACTAAGACACGTGGCTGATTCTCCTCAATGGAGGAATATTAATAGGTTGTTTCCCGAGTTTGGGGGCGAAGATAGAAATCTTAGGCTGGGACTATGTACAGATGGGATGAACCCACACGGTAATATGAGTAGTCGACATAGCACTTGGACGGTTCTTTTGACTATTTACAATCTTCCTCCTTGGTTATGTATGAAGCGCAAGTATATCATGTTATCTTTGTTAATATCAGGGCCCAAACAACCGGGTAATGACATAGATGTTTATCTAGCCCCACTAATTGAAGATTTAAAAGTATTGTGGGATGAAGGCGTGTCTGTGTTTGATGCATATACCCAGATGAATTTCACCTTACGTGCTATGATATTTTGCACCGTAAATGATTTTCCAGCTTATGGTAACTTGTCAGGTTATACTAACAAAGGACCTAAAGTATGTCCCATTTGTGAAGAAGACATGATTGATCTTTGGTTGAAAAACTGCAAGAAAAATGTCTTTATGAGTCATAGAAGATTTCTCCCTATTGACCACCCTTATCGCAAGAAGAAAAAACCATTCAATGGAAAAATCGTGGCTCGAACAGCTCGCTTACCATTAACAGGAGGTGAGGTATATGAACGAGTTAAAAATTTTGATGTTTCATTTGGAAAAACTTTTAAGCCTCCTCAGAAGAGTCTTTGGAAGAAAAGGTCCATATTCTGGGATCTACCTTACTGGCAACACTTATCTGTAAGGCATTGTCTTGATGTAATGCACGTGGAGAAAAATGTTTGTGATAGCATCATTGGGACATTGTTGAACATTCCAGGAAAGACGAAAGATGGTATTAAAGTCAGGAAGGACATGGTAGAAATGAGGATAAGGGATCAATTAGCACCGCAAGAGTCAGAAAAGCGTACTTATTTACCCCCAGCTTGCTATACTTTGTCGAGAAAAGAGAAAACAAGTTTTTGTGAGTGTCTGCATACTATTAAGGTTCCATCTGGGTACTCATCAAGCATTAAAAGTCTTGTCTCGATGAAGGACTTAAAATTGGTTGGTATGAAGTCTCATGATTGTCATGTCGTAATGCAACAATTGTTACCAGTTGCAATTCGAGGCATTCTCCCAAAACATGTTAGACAAGTCATTATAAAACTTTGTTTTTTCTTCAATGCAATTTGCAGCAAAGTTATTGATCCGGAGGAGTTGGATGATTTGTAGACCGATATTGTTATCACTCTATGTCAATTTGAAATGTATTTTTCGCCATCATTTTTTGACGTTATGGTGCACTTACTTGTTCACTTGGTGAGAGAAATTAAGATTTGTTGTCCAGTATTCTTGAGGTATATGTATCCATTTGAGAGATACATGGGTATATTGAAAGGATATGTGAGAAATCGATTTCGACCTGAAGGTAGTATCATTGAAGGTTATGCTGCTGAGGAGGCTATTGAATTTTCTACTGATTACTTGGATGACGTTGAGACTATTGGTGTTCCTAAATCTCGGCATGATGGAAGACTTGAAGGTAAAGGTACTATTGGATGCAAGTCAATCGTCCCCAATGTTGAATTGCGATACAAAGCACACTTCCTTGTATTACAACACCTTCCTGAAGTTCATCCATATTTGGACGAGCATATGTCCATCATAAGGCAGCAGAATCCTTCAAAAGTTGAAAGGTGGGTAACTAATGAATATAATCGTTCATTTGCAAAATGGTTCAAAGATAAAGTCATGAAAGAATTGTCACAAACACCGAATACCATTGTTGAAACGGTAAAGTGGTTAGCTTACGGTCATACCACGATTGTGAGGTCATATGAAGCATATGACATTAATGGGTATACGTTTTACACTAAACGTCAAGATGATAAGAGTGCAGTGCAAAACAGTGGAGTGACACAAGTAGCACTATCAAGAGATTTTTCAAATGCTAAAGATACCATGCCAGTAGATGCCTCGATATCCTATTATGGTATCATTGAAGATATTTGGGAACTTGATTATAGGGAGTTCAAGTTTCCTCTCTTCCAATGTAAATGGGTTGATAACCGACGGGGTGTTCGGGTGGATGAATTAGGATTCACTATGGTGGATTTCGGCCGGTTGGGTTATCTAGACGAGCCATTCATACTTGCATCACAAGCCAAACAGGTATTTTATGTTCTTGATCCTGCCGATACTAAGTGGTCAGTCGTCCTTCAAGGAAAGAGACGCATTGTTGGGTTTGGTGATGTAGTAGATGAAGAAGATTATGATCACTTTGATGAAACCCCTCCATTTTCTATCGGTATACAACGGAGTGCAACTTTAGGGGAAGATAACATTGAATCAAATTATATGCCTTGGGATCATGAAGAAGGATTATGGATTGACCGTCGTTCCTGATTATTAATTGTATGAGTTTATTTACACAGTCTTTGCTTTTAACTTTCTTTTACTTTTCATATATGCTCTATACATTGTTAACAATTTCTTTTGTCGTTTTGATAACAATAATTTATTAATACGTTGTTATATGTGCAGGTACGTTAAAAGTAGTCTCAATATAATGGCCGAGTCTTCATCATCTTCAGATGATCATCGTGCTACCAGTACCAAAAGGACTAGAGGGCCAACAATGTGTAAGAACATGAAGAAGGCCGGTGAAGTGAATGTCATCGAGTTCGATGACAAACATAGGCCAATCGGACCAGGCAAGGGGAACTTCAAACACTATGTCGGGTGTTTGGCCCGTATTCACGTTGACATTAACATCAGTGATTGGCACAAGGTTGATCCCGGCCTTAAGGACTTGATGTGGGAAGAAATAAAGGTACTATCACTACATACATGGTTAATTGATAACGTTTCGTAATTTTTTCTTATAACATCGCATATTATATTCGTCTTTCAGAGGGAGTTCAACATCCCCGATGACGCAGCAAAAAAAAGGGTGTTGAAAGTTGCGGGGATGCGATGGAAAGATTTCAAGACTCGGCTGGTTCATGATTATATCACACATGACCACCCGAAATACACATCTCCTACGCAACTTTACTCTTTTATAACTGAAGAGCAATGGGACTCGTTTAAGAAAGAACGCCAGACTGATAAATTTAAGGTATATATATTTAATTGTACGCATGTGATTTATTTAGTTGGAAATTAAATACTTGATGTGACAATTTCAGGAAAAAAGTAAGAAAGCCAGGGATGCTCAATTGCGAAACGAGCATCCACATTATATGGCCTCAGATGGTTATGCGGGGATGAAGCCACAGTGGGTAGTCAGTGACCCACTGTCTTCAAGTTCTTCATGCGACATGATTAGCTCGTCGATTGTAAGTGAGGATCGAATTTTAGATTGGATTCGAGCTAGATCGAAGAAGAAAGAAGATGGAAGTTATTACATCCCCAATGAGAAAATGAGGGGGGTGTTTGATAAAATTGTAAGTATATCATGATTATTTTTTCATAATTTAAATTCAAATTTACTTAAATTTATACTTATATTTATGTTTCATTTTTCTGTTAATAGGTTGAAAAAGCTGAGCAGTCCACGCAGGGGACATTTGTGGCAAGTAGACAACACGATATTTTAAGTGAAGCCCTTGGTAAGCCGGATCACCCTGGTAGGGTGAGGGGGTATGGCGTCTATGTGACCACGAGGGATGTTTACGGCAAGCCTGATGATTACATTAGACGTTCCTGTGGGGTCGTCTCAGTAGACTATATTAAGGAGATGATCAGGTCAGAGATGGAGGATAGTATTGCCGAGCGGGTCAGGCATCAGACCATGTCGGAGATGCAGAGTAAATTCGATACTATGCAGAGGGACTACCATAGTATGCAGACTAAATACGATGCTATCCTCCAGCTCCTGGGCTTAAATGTTGAGGCCGAGGTGGACGTAACTCCACAGCCCCGACCACCAACTCGCAGCAGTTGCCACTCCGTGGATCCAGATCCATTTCATGGACTTCAGGTATTTAATGTTATGTTATTTAGAATTTTTAACATTATTTATGTTATTTCAACTGGAAGTTGCTAACATATATGTTCAATGATGTTATACAATAGAAGCCGTCTCCTTGTCGTCTCGCCATTAGTCTTAATGGTGAGAAACAAATAGTAGCGAGCGGGAAGGTTTATCCAGCCGGACCCGACACAGTGGTGCATCATCAACCTCTTTGGCCTGATCATGCTAAGGTGTCCATTGACCACATTGTCGATGGTGCAGAAGCGTTTTGTATTCCAGTGCCATCTCAATACCACACCACAGTGGGGGAAGCTATTGGAAGCTTCTTGCAATGGCCCAAGGAGTTGGTGATTTTTGGAGAGGTACAAACATTTAGTTATATAAAAGATTCTGTCAATATTAATTTTTTTTTAAATTTGTATAATTGAAGATGATAAAAATTATCTTGTTGTAGGAAGAGGCACCACAACAGGCAAAAAAATTTAATGAAGGAAAAACACCCCAGAGTTTCGAAATGTCATCCACTCAGCGACCTGCGATTGTTGACGATGAGACGTTGCAACGTCTGGGTGATGATTGTAAAATGTTACACACTCTGGTCATTCAATTGCCTGTTGGTGATGACTTCTACACGGTACCCGTTGATGCCGCCGTGTTCAACTTTGCATTCGATGATGGTTTTTATGTTACAGTCGGAGACATCACCGACTTGCTTACAATGCAATGGTTGGATACATCAATCTTACAAGTGTTTTCATTGTAAGACTTCTGATCAAAAAGAAAAACTTCAATTTAAATCATTAATTTATTTCTATTTATTGGCATTATTATTTTTTAGGTACCTCCATGAGCTGTGTCAGCAATACGGTATTGAATCGATTGGATTCGTGTCTCCGACACACATTGCATCGATTTCAGTAAGAACAAATGCAAATGGTGTTATAAATTACTTGGCCAGCACCATGAAGGCAATGAAAACTAAGAAATTCATTCTAGCACCGTATTTTCAGGAGTAAGACCGTTGATATTCTCTAATTTTTAACCTAATTTGAATGATATGATATTTAAAGTTGTATTTACACGTTCATAATACGTAGGAATCACTGGATGTTGCTAGTTATTTCTCCTGAGAAGAATACGGTGTACTTCTTAGATTCAGCTGCTGCATCTAAGCGTGACTTGGATATCAAGCCGATATTGAACACGTAAGTTAGGAAACTTTTAATGAAATAATTGTGGAGTTGTGGTGAAATTGATTGTGGAGTTGTGGTGAATTTGATTGTGGAGTTGTGATTGTTGAGAAGTTGATAGTTTTGAATAGCAGGGTCCCCCTACAGGTTGGATAAGTTCAATTTATAGGGGAGACTCTGCCAAAATTTTTGTAGGAAATTTGAGTTATTATTTTTTTGTAGCTTGTTGATATAATTTATTGAAATTTTAGGGCTTTCAAAATGTATTGGACAGTTGGAGGCATGAGGACAAAATCCAATACAACGTGGAAAAACGTAAAAGTATGAAAACACGGATTTAAACTTTATTAAAAATCTTTGAATTATTTCTATATTTTATTTAGTTTGATTACTAATATTGTTATTTTTCAATGTGAATATTTCAGTGTCCTCAACAACCTGGAGGGTCTGAGTGTGCCTACTACGTTATGAGAAATATGTATGAGATAGTCACAGAACACTTTCAACTTACTTCGTTAGAAAATGTACAAGTTATTGAAAATGAGAATTTTAATAATGACTTTATATTTTATGAAAAAATAACTAATAATTCATTTTGATTGTTTGTAGGCATTTAAAGAATATTATTCAACGGAGGAAGTAATCGAGATTCAAAACTTATGGGCAAAATACTTCGTTCATAGGTTTGTGTAAATCGAAGCGTAATCAAAACTTGCACTTACATATATATTTAATTTGTATCATAAATTAACAATTTGTAAGTATAATTGTTGTTAATTTAATTTTATTACGTATATATCGATTATATATATTTATTTGGTGATGCGTATGTTCAGGTTATCGCAGACCACGTCCTGGTCACTGCAGGTCACGACCTGCAGTGGCCTGGGTCATTGCAAGTCACGTCCAGGTGATTGCAGGCCACGACGTGCAGTGGCCTGAGTCATTGCAGGCCACTGCAGGTCACGACATGCAGTGGCCTGGGTCATTGCAGGCTACGTCCAGGTCACTGCAGGCCACGACGTGCAGTGGCCTGGGTCATTGCAGGCTACGTCCAGGTCACTGCAGGCTACGACGTGCAGTGGCCTGTGTCACTGTAGGCCACGTCCAGGTCATGTAATATATATTCAAAAAAAAAAAAAAAAAGTTTAGGCGTCGGTTCTAAAGATAAAACCGACGCCTAAAGCTGTTTTGGGCGTCGGTTCAAAAAATAAAACCGACGCCCAAAACCGACTTTGGGCGTCGCTTTTAACCAGAAACCGACGCCCAAAGTGGATTTTTTTTTTTTTTTTTTTGACTTTAGGCGTCGGTTTTAAACTAAAACTGACGCCCAAAGCTGAGTTTGCGCGTCGGTTTACAACCGACGCCTAAAGTCGAGACTTTACGCGTCTGTGTCATATGCGTCGCCGCTACAACCGACGCGTATTCCGTTTTACAACCAACGCGAATTCCTATTTCTGTACTGGTGTTATCTACTTCCATGCCTTTAGCAGAAATTATATGACCTAAAAAAATTCATCTTGTAACCATGAAATGACATTTCTCCCAATTAAGGAGAAGTTGGTTATCCTTACCCCTGCACAAAACAACTTTCAAATTTGTTAGGCAATCATCAAATGAATCACCATACATAGAGAAATCATCCATAAACACTTCCAAAAAAATTTCTATCATGTCACTGAATATGCTAAGCATGCATCTTTGAAAGGTTGGTGGGGGCATTACAAAGACCAAAAGACATTCTTTTAAAAGCAAACGTCCCAAAAGGGCAAGTAAAAGTAGTTTTTTCTTGGTCTTCTAATGCTATTTCAATTTGATGATAGCCTGAAAAACCATTCAAGAAACAATAAAATGAGTGTCCAACAACTCTTTTTAGCACTTGATCTAAAAATAGTAAAGGGAAGTGGTCTTTTCTGGTCATAGAATTCAATTTTCTATAATCTATGTACATTCTCGAACTAGTGGGTACCCTTTTAGTTATCATTTCTTCCTATTCATTTTCAACAACAGTAACCCCAGTTTTCTTAGGAACTACTTAAGTAGGACTTACCCACTTGCTATCTGCAATAGGAAAAATGATACCTGCATCAAGTAATTTTAAAACTTCATTTTTTACTACTTCTTTCATATTAGGATTTAACCTTCTTTGAGATTCCCTTGAAGGATTAGCATTCTCTTCTAGGAAAATTCTATGAGTGCACACTAAAGGACTAATTCCCTTAATATCTGCTATAGTCCAACCTATTGTAGATCTATCATCATTCAACACTTTCAACAACATATTTTCCCGATCAAAAGTAAGAGTAGAAGAGATTACCACAGGGTATGATTCATTAGGTCCCAAAAATGCATACTTTAGTTCCGATGGAAGAGGTTTAAGCTCTAGAATTGGCATCTTCTCTGCTGATGTTTGCATGGGTGTCTGGATGACATTTAGAGGTTCAATGTTTGGCTGCCAAGCTCTTACAGCTGCTATTGTTACACTTTTTGAAAAGTCTTGAATGCTGTCCAATTCGAGATTCTGCTCAAGTTGCTCATCAGGATCTTCTAACTCAGTTAGCAGTTCTTCCAGCATATTAACTTCCTGCACTTCATCAAAATCTTTTGGTTGCCTACAAGCATTGAAAATGTTAAGTTTCAAAGACATATTGCCAAAAGTAAACTTTAAAATACCACTCCTACAATTTATTAAAGCATTTGAAGTTGCAAGGAATGGTCTACCAAGAATAACAAGGATTTGGGGGGAAATTTTAGGTGTACTTTGAACATCAATAACAACAAAATCAAATGGATAGTAGAATTTATCAACTTGAACCAAAACATCCTCAATTATCCCTCTAGACATCTTAACAGATCTATCTGCTAATTGTAAAATCATGGGGGTAGGCTTAAGTTCACCTAAACCAAGCTGTGTATACACACTAAAGGGCAAAAGATTCACACTTGAACCTAAATCTAGTAAGGCATAACCAATACGAGTGGTTCCTATCATACAAGCAATGGTTGGAGAACCAAGATCTTTAAATTTTCTAGGAGTTTGGCATTGTATGATAGAACTCACTTGTTCAGTTAAAAATGCCTTATTCTTAACAGCTAACTTCCTCTTCACTGTACACAAATTTTTAAGAAATTTAGCATCGGCAGGGACTTGTTGAATTGCATCTAACAGAGGAATATTTACCCTAACTTGCTTAAAAATCTCATGAATTTCTGTTCAATTTGTGGTCTTATTACCAGGTTGTAATCTTTGAGGAAAAGGGGCAGGGGGTGCACCTACTACTGGCCTAGGTGGTTCCTGAATATCAGATAGAGATTTTAACACAGTATCATCAACAGGAGGTTCAGCTTGCTTACTCACCAAGTTCTCTTTAGGTTCAGGAACTTGGATTTGCTTACCACTTCTCAAAGTAGTTACTACTTTCACATGTCTCAGATTAGACTCATCGACCCCATTATATTGAGTTTTAGGATTTGGCATTGGTTGAGCTGGAAACTTACCTTTTTCAGGTGCACTTGCCTAGGTAGTCAATTTTGTAAGCAGAGATCAGATGTCATTAATGGCCTGAGAATTTTGATTGTTGATAGCAGTTTGGCTTTGCATGAATTGTTGGATTTGGTCTTCCAGGCTTCTCTTCTGCGGTGGCATATAAGGTTTTGGTTTTGAAGGTCCAGCATTGTTGCCAACATTATTGCTTCCTCCTTGATCATTCCTCCAACTGAAATTTGGATGATTTCTCCAACCTAGATTAAAAGTGCTCGAATATGGATTAGGATAAGGTTTGGAAATCATATTAAAAGCAACAGATCGATCAAAATACATCTCTTTTAGTTGGGGTAGTGCAGGACAATCAGAGATTAAATATTGGACATTTTCAAAAATTGAACATTTTTCTAAAATAGTGGAAGAGGAATTGACTTCATTCACTTTTTGAGTTTCCAAATTTTCAAGTTTTTGAGTGATGACAGCCAATCGAGCATTTATATCATCATCTGCTCTAAGTGAATGAACTCCAATTCCAGATGCAATCTTTGGAAATTCAATTTTTATTGGAACACCCATATCAAACTCATCAATGTTATCCCAAGATTGGGCATTTTCAGCTAAATCATCAAAAAATGTAAAAACTTCATTTGGGTTTTTGCAAAGAAATCACCAATACTCATGGTTTCCACAAATTGTCTCATTTCTGGTCTGATCCCTTCATAAAAAAATTTAGTTAACATCCATTGCTCATAACCATGACGGGGACAAGATAACAACAAATCCTTGAATCTTTCCCAACTAGTATAAAAAAATTCATTATTCTTTTAGGAAAAATTCATGATTTCTCTTTAAATAGCGGTGGTTCTTTTTGGTGGAAAAAACTTTTTAATGAACTCTTTCCGCATATTTTCCCAATTTGTAATTGAACCAGGCCTTAAAGAGTTAAGTTATGACTTAGCTTTATCCTTTAATGAAAAAGGAAAAAGCTTCAGTCGAATGACTTCCTTATTGCAATTTCTTGCAAGAAAAGTAAAACAAACCCCTTCAAATTCCTGGATGTGGTGATAAGGACTCTCTAATGGCATCCCATGGAAGCGTTGTAGATGATCAATCATTCCCGGTTTAAAGTTGAAGACCGCTGCATTTGCAGGAATCACTATGCATGACGGAGTGCTTGCCATCATTGGAAAAATGTAATCTCTAAGACTTCGAATGGCTGGCACCTCATTTGGATCAGCATTATCTACCATTTCTACCTGCTGATTTTCAAGAATTAAAAATTGGTTACTGGGTTCCGATCTTACTAATCGCTTAGAATGATCTCGAAACCAAATGGACATAAAAAATGAACAATATCAAGAATAGTAGTAATGAAAAAAATATAAAACAAAAAACAAGTAAAAGAATTTAGCAAAATTAATTAACACCAAAATAAATCCCCGGCAACGGCGTAAAAAACTTGATTCGATGTAAAATCTACCCTCCAGGTATAAATGGGTCAAGTTATAGCCTAATAATAATCCAGGGTCATTCTTCCTAGGGATTTTATTGATATAATAATATTTTCTAAATTCAATTTTTAATCTATGATTTCAATTGTGCTAAAATAAATTTGGAGAGAATATAATTAAATTGCAATGAAAGAGAAATTTGAGTGGAATTATTCTTTCGCTATCAATTGAGTTTTGTAAACAAGATTAGTATGAATTTCTTGAAATCGATAAGATTTAAACATGTTAGTAAGAAAATTAGTAAATTTATTTTACGGCATTTAGTCGAGCATGTTGTGTGCATATTCAATGCATACCACATCAACGACATTGATCCAAGTAAAATAATCTGAAAATTTAAAACAATTTGTAACCCCTTATCAATGACAAGAATTAATCCATAATAAATTAACACATACCCATTGAAGCTAAGAATAACTCCTCTCAAATATAACATAGCCTAACATAATTGAATTAATCGAAATAAAATTGAAAAGAATGATAACCATTATTAGATAATGAAATTCAAATTTTGAAATAAAAACTCAATAACTAAATATTCTCTAAAAAAAAAACAATCAACATCAATGATCTAAATTTATGTAAACTAACAATTAAAACAACTAAGAGTCCAACAAAACAATATTATAAACTAGAACAATTCACTTAAACCCAAAGGCTACTGCGTGAAGCTGCTCGAGGTTGTTGGAATGTGTGAGAGCTGGATGCTGCTGAGAGGTGAAGGAGAAAAGGCTGCCTATTGAAGACTGCGGGCTGGGGGCGTGAGAGACTGGGAACGTGAGGAAGAAGTGAGGGCTACTGGTTGCTGCGTGAAGACTGCTTCGGTGGAGGCTGCTAGTGTCTTTTACAGTGGAGTGTGTGTGAGAGAGGGAGCTGCTGTGATGTTGAGGATTGTTGGTTATTATGTGGAAATAGGTGAGTTGTGTGCCAAAGGAGAGATGTGTGAATGCCGGTTATAAGAGGGTGTGAGAGTGGCGGTTGTTTCTTGTTAGTGGAAGTGCTGGTGGGCTGTTAGATTGTGTGGGAAAGAGAGAGAGAAGTGGTGAGGGAGAATAGGTGTTGGATGTTGGTGGTTTTTTTAGAGAATGGTTGTGGGCTGCGTTAAAGTTTGAAAGTTGGAGGTCCTTTGTGTGGGGATAGGTCAGAGAGAGGGTGAAGTGGCGGCTCCTTCAGTTTGTTTTGGCTGGGAGAATGTGTGAGGGTTCTTTGACAGAAGTTGCTCCATTATGGGCTTTGTCGAGTCCATTAAATTAGGGATTTTTGGGTTGAAATTTTCCAAAAATATACCTGTAATCAAATAAATAAAATTAATAGCAAATAAATATCAATTTAGAGTTTAAGAATTAAAAATGGAATCTTTTATGATTTTTGCTCTAAATAATATAATTCATATCCCAAAATCATAATTTTTTATTCATTTACCTATCTAAAATAAGTAAAACTAGACAATAATCACCTTACCATCCTCAAACAAGTGGCCAAGTGGAGATCTCCAATCAAGAGTTGAAAAGAGTTCTTGAGATGACAGTGAATATATACATCAAGGAAAGATTGGTCTAAAAAACTAGATGATGCATTATGGGCCTATCGCACCACCTTCAAGACTCCTATTGGTATATCTCCATTTTGTCTTGTCTTTGGGAAATCATGCCATCTTCTCGTTGAATTGAAGTATAGACCATTTTGGGATACAAGGGCATTGAATTTTGATGCGAAATTTATTGGTGAGAAGAGGTTGCTTCAACTAAATGATCTTGATGAATTTCACCTCAACTCATATGAAAATGCCCGTATCTACAACGAGAGAACAAATATGTGGCATGACAAACACATTGTGAAGAGAGACTTCAAAGTTGGGCAACAAGTTATCCTATTCAACTCTCGCCTTCGGTTGTTTCTCGGGAAGCTTCACTCTAGATGGTGGGGAACATTAACAATCTCACAAATTTTTCCCATGGAGCTATTGAGGTGTATCATCCACAAAAGGGGAATTTCAAGGTTAATGGGAAAATGTTGAAACCATTCTTCGAAGGGGACCTCTCAGAGGAAAAGTCATTCATTTTCCTTAATGATCCAAAGTAAAAAGAACTAAAAAGTCGAGATTATGATTTTAACCAAGCGCTTTTTAGGAGACAGCCCAAATTTCTTTTCTTTTGATTTACTTGTGATTATTTACTTTACTTCTTTACTTTCTTTTAATTATTTGTCAAACTTTTGTATGTAACAATTTTTTTGAAAATCCTGAGCGACATTGTCCTCAACAAGTTTGGGGGTGAATTACATTCGAAGAACATCAAAAGCTTAGGTCAATTTCAAACATAACAAACAAGTATCGAATCAGGAAGTTTTACTAACTCTTATCTTCTTTCACTTTGTTCTTATTTCACATTGAGGACAATGTGTAATTCAAATTTGGGGGTGTAGACTTCATTTTGTACTTTAACATTTTAGATAGCCTTGCTGGCTTAAGATATTGTGGTTTTTGAATTTGTTCATTTATTTTGGACATTAACATGCTAGATAGCCCTGTCAGCTTAAGATGATTTGATATTTGAAATTGTTGTTAATTCACGAATTATGATAGAATGTGCTACTTGTGCCCATTTCTATAAATTGCTTATCCATGCGTGATCCTTAGTTTTTTTTAGCACAATAGTCATGACTAATTGTTGTTGAGATTTGGAAATTATTGAAGAACGGAGAAATTCATGAAGTAGAAGAACTAGGTTGTGAACTTGTATTTTCAGTTTTTATCAACCTATCCAATTTCAATGCTCTTAAGCTCTTGATCCTATGGTGAGATAAGTTTGGGGGTGGTGGAGCTGGTTAAGGAGATGGTCTAGATGTTTAGTGATTCCATGCATGACTAATGAAATTTGTATGGAGTGTCGTTGATGTCAAGTATAAGCTAGGTAATAAATCAAATGCTAGAAATCTAAGCCTATTTTAAATCTTTGCATAACCTAATCTCTGAGCCTTTTTTTAATCGAGTAATTAAACCCATTGGAATATCTTAAAACTTGGTGCCTTAAGTTTTAAACTTGGGAGTCACCGGTCTAAAGTTTGTTACATGGGTCAATTAGAAAGCTTATTGAGTAGGGGGGATTGCACTTGCTCAATAAGTCTACCTCGCTTCATAGTATTTTTCACTCTAGTTGTTAAGTCCATTGGGGTATTTCAAAACCCGATACGCTTTGATCTTAAAAAAATCGAGGAGTTACCAACCAAAAGCTCATTACATGGGTCAATTAGAAAGCTTAAGGGAGTGGGGAAGTCATGAGCAATCGTCAAATTAGTTTATGGAAATCATGCATATGTACTTGCATAAGGGCTTATATTAATAGTGGGTTTGAATTGCTTGGTATAAACTTGATTGTTGAAGCACTCATCTAGTAGAGAGTCATTGCATATCTAGGTTGTTGAGATTACCGGAAAAACATAACCAAACTTTAGTGGAAAAAGAAATGTGTGAATTAAGAATTACCTCTAGGACTGCATCTCAGGAGAGAAAAGAAATAATTTGGGAGGATGAATGCCACGAGATGGAAATGAATGAAATTGATCACTTAAAGTGGGTTAATATTGTTTTGAAATTTCTCCTTCCTACAATATTTCTTTGAAACTTAGTGACGATTGGAAGTGACTAAGCACACACACACACACCGATCAAACATGAGATAAGCTCAACTTCTTTTTGTAGCATCATTTTGGAAACATAATTGTGAATTGACCACACAATTTTACACTCAAGAAAGAATTTACAAGTTATCATTTTTGATCCTTCATTCATATGCTTATTGTGATAGTAGATATTCTTGCTCGAGACGAGCAAGAGTTTACAATTCTATTTGTTAAGTGCATTTTTATACACCTTTTATGCTCTTAAATTAACTTTTTTTGGAATATCTTGAGCAAATATCTACTCAATTACTCATATTTTATGTTTAAATAGGTTAACATCATGTTTGGGGCAAAAATTCACAAAAGGAATGCAAATTATGCTGAAATCAAAACTTTGGGGACGAATTTGGCACTTTTCAGAAGTTGTGGACCTGCTATGCAATTAAATTAGGGACCAAATTGCAAGTTTTCAAAAGTTGAAGGACTTCAAGTGCAATTTTGGAGGACCTATTTGAAAGAAATTGGAAAATGCGGGGACCAAATTGACCAATATTGATAGATGAAGGACTTTGTTGCAATTAAAAAAGGGACTAAGTTGCAAAGTCAAGTTTCTACTTAGCTGCGCGGCCACGGGTTCGAACCAGCGAGGCAGCGACTCAAACTAGATTTAAGCAGAACCCAATGTTGCTCGCGAAAATTAGACAGTGCGGTCGCGCTCTCCCAGTTATGAAGCGGTCGACCCGGTTCAGCCCATATGGCTGTTTTACGTGGATCTTGGTGATTTTGAGGGTTTTTTGAGTTGTTTTTGGGTATTTTAGGAGAAATATAAATACCAAAACCATGAATTGAGCTAGGTCATGTAAGTCTTGTGCCTCATTTCATTTTTTCTTGTATTTTTCTCTCAAATCTTACATTTTTAATTCAATTTTAAGTTAAAGTTTTTATGTTTTAGTAGCATTTTTCTACATTCAAGTTTCTTGTTGTTATTTAAGCTTTTGTTAATATTTTGTGTTGCGATTGGAAGTTACTACACACATGAGGTTAAACTTAGAATTTCCCATGTAATTTGGTTAATTGATTAACTAATACTAATTGATTGTTGAAAGAAGAAATTAGTGTAGTTAAGAAAACTAAATTTACCTTGTCTCGTGTTATTGAACTCTTTTGCATCATCAAGTCTATGTTGTCATTATTTAAATTATGATAATTGGTTTTTATTCTAGTTGTTACATTGTTACTGGTTAACTAGTCTTTATATTGTTATGTCTTAACTTATGTTATTTAGTTAGGAATGGAACATCAAACCAAACTTTTGTGTCACTTGACTTTTCATTTAAAATGAAATCAATAAGTTTAGTTATGAATCAATCAATCCTTGTGAGTACGAAAACCTTTCATCATTTTACTACTTGAACGCGAACCGTGCACTTTCGGTATACGATTTTAGCGAACATTCCTCTCCAGGATATACTATCTAGAGCGTGTCATGGCATTCCGTGATTAAAGATTCTCTCAAATCCTTTTCCTTTCAAAACATACATGCGATCTCCATTCGTCTTCACTAGACCCCTATTTAACAAGTATTAATGAGTTTTTCCTTGCTCGATGAGGTCGAACAAATATTTTGTAGCCAGGTCCTTCTCCGAAATTGCCAATATTCGATATCTAGTATCTGTAGTAACTTCTTTCCCCAAAAGAGAAGTTGTTGCTCAAATAGAAGCTAATTCAGCTCGGTGATTGAGAGCAACAACGACATGCTTGTTAGATCCGGGACAATACTCAAAAACGAAGTTGAACTCTAAAAGAAGTTCTTTCAAACGAGCCTATTTGCTCGAAAGTTTTGATTGGGACATGAATTGGATAATATTTTCTAAATGTGTACCATAGGTGCTTGGGTCTCGTTCAAGTAATAATATGGACTAACGAGTCCGGGTTGTCGATCCCCTGATGATTGATTACTCTATTACACCATATTTAAATTAATTTTAACGGGAATACACATAGTAAATTTTGGATTTTTACAAATTCAAAAACAAACTATCTTTAAATTCTACAAAAATAAAGAAAATAAAAGATTAAATAGTTAGGATTTGTGATTTTGTTTAATTGTCGCTTAATTAACTTCAACACAAAAATTAACAAATTACTCAGTTAAAATGTTAGACCCGATTTTCCTATTTTAACTAATATCCTCTCTCTCGAATGAAATTGGTCCTAATCGACTGGTTTTACCTATTATATCTCTATATAGATTAAAACTCAATCAAATACTTTTTGTAAAAATAGCTCAACGGGTCACCTAGGATTAGGGGTATATCTTTGTTTCCTAAATTATGTAACGTGGGAAATTTGTAATTCATGTCTAAAATACATAATATCTCTCAATCGTTACACAAATCACAATCTAAACATATGGTAGCGAAGTAAATGAAAGAAAATAATATAAATTACAAACACACATTAAATAATTAGCTCAATTAAGCAAACATAAAATTTAGCGAAGTTAGGCTATGCTACATCAATCATCCCAACTCAAGAACTTATCTCATCGTAACCTTCTTTGAATCAATGCGAACTTTTCCCTGCTCAACAATGTGACCCAAGAAATTTATAGAAGTTTGGGAAAATGAGCACGGGATGGTTTAGCATAAAGTTCATACTCTCGCAGTCGATTGAGACCTATTCTTACATGGTATATATGTTCCTCCATGGTCTCGCTGTACATTATGATGTCATCATGTACACAACTATAAAATCATACAGAAATTCGTGTAAGTACATGATTCATCATTGTGCATAAAGTAGTGGGAGCATTTGTCAAGAAAAAAGGCTTAACTTTGAATTCGAAAGCTCCATATTTGGTTATCACGGTGATCTTTGAATCATCTTCCTCATTGATCCAAAATTTGCTTGTATTTGGACCTAAGATCAATGTTCGTATAATACTTTGCTTTCCTTAACCACTCGAAGCAATCCACCAAAAGTGAAATAGGATAACTGTTCTTCACATTGATTTTGTTTGTAGCATGATAGTCATGGCACATTCTGAAAGAACCATCGTCCTTTTTTATAAAATAACATGGAAGCTCATATGTTGATTTCACAGGTACTATAATCCCACATTCCAACATTTCTCCCAATTGTTTCCTAATGTCTTAAATCTCTGACTTAGACATACTTTAGAGTGTCCTAGGGGGTGGCTTGAAACCTGGAATAAGCTCAATTTCTTAATCAATTTCCCTCTTTTGTGGAAGTCTCTTCGATAACTCTTTTAGCATGATGTCCTCAAATTTCAGTATAAGCTTTCTAACATGATTCAAAAAAGGTCTGGATGCCTTTCGATTTGCTCTAGATGAAGAGTGTATAAAAATGAGGGTTCATTTCTATTAACAACCATACTAAGTTGCATGGATGAGATGCTCTTCTCACTTAATCTCGCAGCTAGTGTAGGTATGACACATGGTTTATTACCCATCATCATTAAGGAGTCATGTGCTGGAATATTGTTGTCTTTGTATCCCTAAGAAATTTCAATCCCAAAATAAGTTTGAAACCATCTATCTGAACCACTGAAGATTTAGTCCTTCCATCAACCTTGATTAATACAGACTTGACTACTCCAGCAATTGATTGAGCAATTAAGTTGATGGCCTTGACTTTTCAACTACATTTTCTCTAAAACCAACCCAAGAAGCCATATTTCAATTTTTACAAGATAGTTACGGATAGCCTCGATATCTACCATAGCCCTGATCGGCTTCCCACTGATCTTCAAATCAACGTACATTAATCTTTTAGCCCTACAAATGTGGGGGTTTTGACTCCTCTAGTTTTGCCTCCTTCGAGGAACGTTCTCATTTTCAGTCACTTGGTGTGATATTATGTTATAATAATGTAAGAACTCTCCAGCCACCTCCTTGTCCTCTTTGAAATCAATAGCACCATGACTACTACCACGTGGAACATCTTGCTTTGAATTTGGTGCCCTATTTGCTAGTTGAAAATATGCAGTTACGATCATTTTTTTGTGGACAATCAGAAACTCAATGAAGGATTTCGCATATAAAGCATAACATTTTTGTAGCAGTATCAAATCTACCCTGCAATGTCTTTTCCTTATTCAAATTGTTTTTGTGACTTTCCTGATAGTTGCCTTGAAGGCTACCCTGGTTATTACCTTGAAAGTTTCTTTGAAGGGTACTTGATAGCCTCATTCTCATTGGTAAGAGTAGAGTTTCCCCCACTTGAACTTGAGCTAGTTCTAAAAGGCCCATTTCTTTCCCCCACTAGATTGACAACTCACTTATGGTCGATCTTTCTTGGGTTAAGTTTTATAGCCCATTGAGAATTCGATGGCTCCCATTGCTGTGCTCAAACCAGTCACTTCCTACCTATGAAGTTCCATGCGTGTCCACTATTGAACCATTTAATCAAAGTGAAGAGCTTGCCCTTTTTGTACATGTCTCTACAATTAAGCTTGTGCCATGAAAAGCATTTCACGTAGTTTCTAATGGAGCCCGTATGTATAAATTCCTCTAGTGCCCGATAGGCCTAGTATTCCATATTCTCTAGGAAAAACTTGGTTCAGATTGCTTCTTTGAGAAGATCCAAAGAATAAAACTTCACTTTGTCAGCCTAAAGGTTCGGATTGCTTCTTTGAGAAGATCCAAAGAATAAAACTTCACTTTGTCAGCCTAAATATCGAATATTTTGTTTGTCACCATATTTTTACAGCTCCACCTAGATACATGGTAGCCTTCATCACCTTTCTTCATCATTAATACTGGCCACAAGAAAGTATTGTTCCATATCAAACATGAAGTTCTCAACTTTCCCTACATCGCGTGCCCCTCCATAAGTGCATGGTTTGTGGATTTTGATCCTAGTGCATACTCTTCTTGAATGGGAGCTTGACCATTACCAACCGTACATTGGAAAATTAGCAGCTGAACTATCAATGTTTCTATTTCTTTGTGCAGCTTGAGAATGATTTCAACAACATTAGTCATTGCAGTGCAAGCTGCTCAACTTTCATAAAGTTGGATGTGTAGTTCCCAAGTATACGTCTTTGTAATTTCAACATTTTCCTCCAGGCCATCAACAGCATAACATAACATAACCTAGAAATTTGCGTGTGAAGCACATCCACACACTGTTTAGTGGTCTTCTTTTGAGCATCACCCACACAAGTGGTCTTTGATGCATTATGATCAAAACCCTTCGAATCCATTTCTTTCTTATCGACGGACATGTGTTGTACTTTGATACTAATTTTCATGGAGCGCATTTCTTCTTATCACTGAAAGAGGCACCACACGATAGTGCTCAACTCCGTTAGACTACCTTCCGCCTTTTCTTGATCGCTTTAGGATGAAAGAAGATTTGAATGCAAAGGTTTCCAAAAAAGAACTTGAATGCATTGAAAATAGATTGTTCATTGATTGATGAAAGCAGTAAATTACAAATGCTGGTATAGGTGTGGACACCAATAATGTTGAAATTTTTTGAATACCTAATAATCCCTCTAATAGCTTAAATATAAAAAACCCAAGTGGTGGGTGTAGACGTTTAAAATGCGAGGAATCATAATAAATGTTTACAACTGACAAAGTAATATTACAATTGAAAGAAATTACAACTTGAAATATTATTTACAAAGTGCAGGCAAATTTGGGAAAATTGCGGCAGCGATTGGGCCAAGGGGCTAAGTATTTGTTGTTGTCGTTGATACCTAGGGTCGCTACTTTGGATCAGAAATATATCACTCCTCAAGAATATGTCCCACCAAAATCCTACTTAACTCCAATTTGGTTTCATCAAAGACTTCAAAGATCTAAAAATGAGGAGAAAATGCATGTTGTGACTACTAGAATTAGTTTTTAACTACAAGAAACCCATGTAAAAGGCTAGAGAAGAATGAAAATGACACAGCCCGCCCCGAGTAAAACTAGTGGACCCGAAATGTGACGTGCACTGATGATGGATACCAACTAAAAGTAGGACCCACTATCAAGGCTACTAAAAGCTGCAACTTTACTTGAGGCTATGTTTGATAACCACAAATTTTCCTTGGAAAAAGAAATTATTTTCCATCTTCCTTCATTTCACATGTTTGAATGAACATATTTGGCAAGGAAAATTTTTTCCCACTACTCCTTCCACGAGCTAGTTTTCCAGTTAAATGAAGAAAATTTTTCTTACACATTTGTTGAGAAAATGTTTGGAAGGTTATATGGAAAGTTATTTTCACCAAGTTTGATCAATTTTTTGTTGTTAATTGATTTTTTTTTTCCAAAAAATAACATTATCATTATCAAGTACAAATGTGTTAAAAAAAAAAAGAAATTGAATAAAATAGCAAATATTTACTTTATTTTCCATGGAAGATAATGTCAATCAAACAACGAAACTTAGAAAATTACCCACTTTTTTCACCTAGAAAATTAAACCAATCAAACACTTTCAATTGATTTTCCACGAAAATATTTTTCAAGTAAACTCAATTCCTTGGAAAAATATTTTATTTCCATCCATTTTCCACTCTCGCAATCAAAAACATCCTAACTTATTTTTAAGAGAATTTTGATATTATCTCCCCTATAATCTGGATAAACCAACCTGTAGTCAGTACACAAAATCCCAACAAATTGACTATAATTTTCACCACAACAAAAGAAAAGTCCAATTCTGAAACTTTCATTATGAAAATAACATAAAATATGCGTATGGACACAAAATAAACAGTAAGCCCTATAACTATCTACATGTGATGCACAAGTGCAATTCAAAAATGAACATGTGTTCAAAAACAATGACTACACGCTCTATGGAATGAGTCACACTAGCTAACACTATTGTGTGGCTCTGACTCCAAAATCAAATGCTCAACTCCAAAAGCTACCCAAAAATTCAATTGTTACCTGGTAAGAAAAATCATGGAAAATATATATGAGTTGATAACTCAATGAGTGGAGAGTTTCGAAAATAATTATACTTTCTCATTTATACATTTTTATCAAAAATCAACTTGGTATCACTTAACAGTTCAGAGGATAATATCATATATTCATAATCAAAATGTAAGACATTCTCTTACTGCTAAAAAATATCAATCTCTAGTCAAATCAATGACATAATCTTATCATATCAATAAAATACTGTCATCATAGTCTGCAATCTCTAGGTAAGGCCATACTCTAACAAATCTCACCAAAATGTACCCACTGAATATAATTTGTATGCATTGCCTCTAAGGGTAAATATCAATATATGGATCTCAAGACCTCAAACCATCCATTTTAGTACATGGCCAAGACCCCTCAGTGTATATAGTACACGACCAAGACCTCTCAGTGCTCTATTGCATGGTCAAGACCCCTTAGTACACTAATACACGGCCAAGGCCCCTTAGTGCACTGAAATAATCAATAAACTCACGGGTACTTTTTTGGTGGATTTCAATATCATATCTCACATTTCTTTTAACATTAAATCTTGCGTAATCTCTTTAATTCCACAAATATCATATTCTGATAACAGTTCATAATAATCACGTAATTGGACAATTAATTCACATAATCATATTTAATGCAACCGTATAAACAATTTATCAATATTTGAAAACCTTTAACATTTTCCACTCACAGTCTATGTATGTACCACTAACTAGGCTGATAAGCTATCCCAATCGATTCGTTACCGCCTCAAAATGATAAAAAATTTAAATCAACAACTAACCATATCAATTAGCTCAATAATTGAAAAGGAGATATTAAAACTAATCTTTTTATTTTTATGCAAATCCCCTTTGATAAAATTGAATTTAACTAATAATCTAACAACCCTAATCGTTTTCTCTTTGTGTGAATTATGTGTGTAAGTGTGTGTAATTGTGTGAAATTGGTTGATATAGATGTAGTATTTCCATCGCTTGACTTGCCTTCAATGTTCAATTTCTCTCTCTTTTTTTAAAAAAAAAAAAAAAAAACTTGACATATTTAATTTCAAACTTTTATTTATTTATTTTATTTTATTATTATTATTATTATTATTATTATTATTATAAAACTTTGTCATTACAAAACTCACCCCCTTCAAATAATTTCATCCTTGAAATTCAATCTACTAAGAACCAAAGAGTTGAGGACACTGAGAACGTATCAGATCTCCAATTTCCCATGTTGCCTCTTTTATCACATGATTACTCCAAAGAGCTTTAACAAATGGAATACTCAATCTACTAAGAACCAAAGAGTCGAGGATACTGAGAACGTATCAGATCTCCAATTTCCCATGTTGCCTCTTTTATCACATGATTCCTCCAAAGAACTTTAACAAATGGAATACTCTTACTGCGCAACATTTGTTCCTTTTTATCCAATATCAAAACTAGGTCTTCTTCATAAGTAAGATTCTCTTTCAATTCCACTAGTTGTGATTCCGAAACGTGTGACAGATTTGGAATATATTTACGAGGGTTAATTTAACAAAATACTACTGCAAGTTTTAGCCAAATTTCAAATATGTCACTAAAGTTTAATATTAACGTAATCTACCACTCAAGTTCAAAATGGTTACTTAAAATGCCATTTTGTTGACTTTTTATCCAAAAATTGGTGCAAATAGTCCCTAACGTTTGGAAGAATTGCGAAAATGGTCCTTAATGCTTTATTTTGATGTAAAAGTCCTTATTTTTTTGTTTAAATTAACAGAAGTCGTCATTTTTTATTTAATTGACAAATATATTCTTATTTTTTAATAGAAAGTTTTACAATTGAGTCATAACATTTGCAAAAGTACAATTGGGTATGTTCATAACTTTGTTTTTATATTTAATTAACAAAAAATAGTATATTAGTTTTTTCCATTAGTATCTTATTGATTAAATGGTTAATATACATATAAAAAATCTATTTTTCTAATTTTCAAACATACGTTATATTAAAAAAAATTCTATTTTTCACTTGATTTTTAAAGAGATTTATTCAAGTAAGAAAACAATTTTTTTTCCTTTTCAAAAATAGATTTCTTTAAAAATATTTGTCCAAACAAATATTAATTTAATTCTTTTCATAATAATTGTTAGATTATACAAACAAATTTATATGTATACTATCCATTTGATCAATAAAATTCTAATGAAGAAAACTAATATATAGATTTTAATTAATAAATTATATATAAAAAAGTTATTAATAAATCCAATTGTACTTTTACAAATGTTATGACTCAATTATAAAATATTCTATTAAAAACAAGAATATATTGGTCATTTAAATTAAAAATGACCACTTATGTTAATTTAAATAAAAAAATAAGGGCTTTTACATCAAAATAAAACATTCAAAACCATTTTAGCGACTTTTCTAAACTTTATGGCCTATTTGCATCAATTTTTGGATAAGAAAGTCAGCAATGGAATTTTGAGTAATCAGTTTAAACTTGAGTGGCAGATTGCGTAAGATTAAACTTTAGTAGCATATTTGAAATTTCATAGAAACTTGAGTGGTATTTTTTGAAATTAACCCATACTTACTAAGCTTAGAAACGTGAAGCACATCATGAATTCTAGACAACTTAGTAGGCAAAGCTAATCGATAAGTAACTGGACCAATATGCTCAATAATCTTATAAGGGCCAATATATCGAGGACTCAATTTTCCTCGTCTACCAAATCTAATAACACCTTTCCTGGGCGATAATCATAGAAAACTCTATCTCCAACTTCAAATTCAAGACTTCTTCTACGTCTATCAACATAATTCTTCTGTCTATCTTCAACTATCTTAAGCTTTTCTTTTATTATCTGTACTTTCTTGGCAGTAATTTGAATAAATTATGGACCCAACAATTTTCTCTCGCCAACTTCATCCCAGCAAACTAGAATTCTGCGTCTTCTATCATACAATGCTTCGAAAGGAGCCATTTCTATACTCGAATGATAACTATTATTATAAGCAAATTCCACTAAAGGTAATGAGTATCCCAATTTCTTTTAAACTATAGTACACAAGCTCGCAACATGTCTTCCAAAGTTTGTATAGTTCTTTCTGATTGACCATATGTCTGGGGATGAAAAGTTGTACTGAAATGCAATTTACTACCCATAGCTTTCTGCAAACTAAGCCAAAATTTAGAAGTAAAACGATAATCTCTATCCGAAACAATAGATAATGGTGCTCCTTATAAGGTGACTACCTCATCAACATATATTTTCACCAATCTATATAGTGAATAAGTAACTTTAATAAGCAGAAATCTAGCATTCTTCATTAGTCTATCAACGATGATCCAAACACCATCATGACCATTATGTGTACAAGGAAGTCCAAATAAGGAATCTATAGTGATATGCTCCCATTTTCACTCAGGAATAGGCAATTTCTGTAGTAACGCAGCTATTTTATGACGATCTGGCTTTACTTGTTAGAAAATAAGACATTTGGATACAAATTCAGCTATTTCTCTTTTCATTCCATGCCACCAATAATGTTCTTTAAGTACGCGATACATTTTAGTACAACCCGGATGCATTGCATAAGCTGAACTGTGTGCTTCTTCTAGGATCTCTCTCTTTAACTTTGAATCATCAGGAACACATAGTCTGCTTCTAATAACCAAAGCTCCATCACCTCGAATGGAATCATCTGTAAGCTTCCCATTATTAACTTCTTCTTTCAATTTACTCAATACTGGATCTTGAGTCTGAGATTATTTAACTTTGTCAATCAAAGTAGGTCTTACCTAAAAATTAGCAAACAATGCTCCCAACCTGGTCACTGACAACTAAACATGTGAATTTCTAAACTCACCAAACAAAGACGAACAAATGCATTGGTTTGTGTCGTAGAATTAGAAGTCTTCCTACTGAGAACATCAACAACTACATTGGCTTTGCCCGGATGATAATCAATCTTGCAGTCATAATCTTTTATCAACTCTAACCATCTTCTTTGCCTTAAGTTCAATTCTTTTTGATCGAAAGTATACTTCAAGCTTTTATGATCTATAAATATCTGACATCTCTCGCTATACAAGTACTGCCTCCAATCTTCAATGCTAAGATAACTGCAACAAGTTCTAAATCATGCGTAATATAATTCAGCTTATGTCTCTTCAACTATCTAGAAGCATAGGCTATAACCTTACCATTCTACATTAACACACAACCAAGGCCCTGAAGTGAAGTGTCACTATATATTACAAATTCTTCACCTGGATATGGAATTTTTCTAATTTCAATTCTCAAGTTTGGATAGGCTCCGTTCAGTAATCTAATAATTACCTATTATAATTCAATTCATAATTGAAATAATTTTTCAAACAACTTTTTAACCACATACATTTTCTCTCTCCAATTTTTAACCACAAACCTTATCTAGAAAACCTAAATAATACACATTATATATCAAATTTCGTTGAAAGTATCCGCTAAACAGAGCCATATATGTTGTAAATATATTCATTTTACTATTGCTTTTCATGCATGAATTAATTAGTTACTAGTACATGTAATTTATGGTTGTTTTCGTAATTTGAGTGGTATGTTAACAACTACGAGTAAAATCTAACAATTTCAACAAAAAATAGAGACATGAATTTGTGGTTGCATGTGATCAAATATAAATTTCTAGGTAATTTAATAAGTTTGGTTAAGGAAGAATTTTGACCCTCTGTAGAGATACACGGTTGACTTGGTTAAATAGGCCTAATTTGAACTCGGGAGATGTAAATTAGATACAAGACTGAATTCGATCAAATATAATTTTAGAAAATAACTTTAGTTGCAAAATTAAGTTAGGATTTTACTTTGAAATCATTAGTCCCGATAGTCCTTTAATTGTTAAGAAGACTCATCGTTCAATTTCTTGCTTTTATATTTCAATTTAATTAGTTGCTACTAGTTTAACTTTCTATTTCTTAGTTATTTGCATTGATTATTTTGTGACATTCTCAATTTATTGTCGTTTTTGGATTCTTATGAAATTTTATTTTCTTAGAGTATTTTTGCTTTATTCTAGGAACTTTTGGTCAAATAAAGTCGATAACAAATAACTAGTCCTTGTGGAATCTACAACTCAGACTTAAAGTTCACTCTATTATATGTTTATGATATCGTACGCTTGCAATATATTCAAACGAACAGTTTCGTATTCATAACATTACATTACATTTAGTATCATATTATACATGATTTCACTAAAAAATTATTTATATATATTATTTTTAACAGTTTTATTTTTTTTTTCTTTTAATGATACTAGTATTTGCACCCGTGCGTTGCACGGGAAAAAAAATTATAATTATTAATTAATGAATAATTAACTAAATATATTCAATAATTAATGAAAATGTGAGAAATACATAACGAAAACAATTAAATTCATATTTTATGGGAAAGAATATGAAGAAACATAAAAGTTTCAATAGAAAAATTCAATGTAAATTACAAAACACTTCTTTAAAATTTAGGATATTAAACATTTTCAATTTAATTGTGCAGAACATCAGTCAATACATGAAAAAGAATTGCATGTGAATTAAATTTATTTATTGAAAATAACAATGTTTTTTTTTTATTTCTTGCGTTAATGTTGTTCAACATTACAAATAATATTGTTTTAGATATTTTTAATAATGTCAAAATATAATAATGATAAAAAAATTAAAATAAATAAAATTTTTATTTCTCAAACAGAAATGGTTTTTTTTTTCCATTCTTGAATGTTACATAATTTGTCCTTGAAATCCATATAAAAATGATCCAACTAATGAACCAATGCATTATAGAATTGATTAAACAAAGTTAGATAAAAAAAAAAGATTAAACAATTTGTCAGTACCAATGCTCTGATCCTCATGTAGTAGGGAATGAGTGTCAATTCAATGGTGCTGTTGATACTTAATGATCATAAGTTGGACAAATAGCTGCTACAATTTGACCGTAAGGAAGGCAAAAAAAAAAAAGGTAAAATTGAGAGCAGTTTAGGCGGGAAAACATGGGCCAACTATCCTGTTATAATAATAATAATAATAATAATAATAATAATAATAATAATAATAATAATAATAATAATAATAATAATAATAATAAGATTTCTCCCGTACACAAAATGCATAAAAAATAATATATTATATGTAGCGCCCCGAGTTCCGTATACCCGATTCACTACGTCATTTTCTGTCTAAATTTTTCGAATAATATTTTTGCGGAAGAAATAATTGAAATTCATTTTTGGCAACATTAAATATACTGTAATGGCCGATAAAATTGAAACATTTATGAAACCATTTGAAATAGTAAATCGAACCATTAATTTTGTAAAGAAATTGACAATGTCATAATTTCTCAAATAAATGAACTTCTCTAAATTATTCGATTGTTTGGAAAAATACGGAAATCATTAACGTCAAACTTTCAACCGTTTAACGATTATTGCCACCATCATTCATCGCTCGCCACCGTCTCCGAAATCTGCAAAACTGTTAAAAAGTAGGGTGAGTATTTCATGGGGGAAATACTCAGTAGACTCATCGCAAATTAATTTAATTTATAAGATGATTAAACACACAAATCCCGGCTCTTTATAAAACGGGCATTGATAGAGCTTCTTTATAAAACTGCTCTTGATAAAACTCATATTGTGCATTACAGCACGAGACATATTGTGAAAATAATAGGCTCTTTGAAAACATCTCTTTGAAAATAGTTCTTTGAAAACAGCTCTTTGAAAACAGCTCTTTGAAAACAGCTCTTTGAAAACATCTCTTTGAAAACCATATACTTATAAAAACATTTTAATTATGCCAAGCATAATTTCTTTTGAAAGCATAACATAAGATAGGATTTAAATCCTCATAAACATACAAGAACTTTACCGAACTTAGGTGGCAAGAATTCTTATGCAGTAAAATCATAATAACAGTAAAATCACAGTAAGTATACCAAGCATAATTTTTGAAATTCATAGGGATCAATTGCATCATAACATAAGATAGGATCGAAATCCTCATAAACATATGCGACAGGAATTTTACCGAACTTAGGTGGTAAATCCTCATAAACATATGGAAACATAGGAATTTTACCGAATTTCGTGGCAAATCCTCATAAACATAGGAGACACAAGAATGTTACCGAACTTCGTGGCAAGAATTCTTATGTGTAGCGCTACTAAAACTCCGGTCCCCTTAACATATCATAACTTATCATATGGGACCCAAAACAATCTTGGTAGATTGATTTCATAGCAATGATCCAAAAAAACATTTTCGTGAAGCATAGGGTATACTTACTTTTCGTAAAAACATAAAGTATATTTTCTTTTCATAAAAACATACTTACTTTTCATAACAACATAAGGTATATTTACCTTTCATAAAAACATACTTGCTTTTCTTAAAAATTGACTTTCACAAGTCACATGACATTCATATGAAATCATAATTTAAATCAATTAATAAGTGCGAGTCTACCTCAAATCCGACGAGTGCAAAGTTGAGCGGGAATGACTTCAATTTCTTTAAATTCTCCGTACGCTTCGTCTTAGCCAATAAGTCACTTTAGTCTATCAAATATATAGCTCAAAATGATAAATTATAATTTGAGGACTAAAATTGATGTTTTGAAAGTTGAGGGACTAAAATGAATACTTTTAAAAGTTCAGGGACTAAAATAGATACTTTGAAAGTTGAGGGATTAAAATGAATACTTTTGATAGTTGAGGGACTAAAATGAATATTTTCAAAAGTTGGGATTTAAAATGAATATTTTGAAAGTTGAGGGACTAAAATAGATATTTTGAAAGTTGAGTCGGAAACTCAAAACAATAGGGTTGAAATAATATATTTTAAAACAATAGGGGCTGATTAAAACTCATTTAAAACTTAAGGGCTGAAATTGATAAGTTTAAAAGCTGAAAGGACTGAAATAAAACCTTTTGAAACTAAAAGGGACTGAATTGGATTGTTTTAAAACCATAGGGACTGATTTGAAACATTTCAAAACTTGGGGACTTTAAGTACAAATTCTGAAAAATTATTAAATCAGATTTTATTCTCTCTCTCTCATTCGTATCAGCCAGAGGGAGAGAAAAGTGAGAGAGGCGACGGAGGTGCGATCGACCAAAATCAGTCAAGACTGCCGGTGGTTCGATGGTCGCAAGGAGGCTGGAGTAGCGGTCAAGGTGGGTTCAAGCTTGAGGGGTTTAGATGCGCGATTTGGTGCAAGAAGATCGCGATTTGGCTGCGAGAATCCGACGATACAATCTGCTGAAATCAGACTATAGAGGGTTCGAGATTAGGTAAGGTTCTGGGTTTCTTCTATTTCTTAGTTTGGGTTTTGATTTTGAGTTTTGGGTGAGGATTTGGATTCGAACTGAAGTTGATTGTGGAAAGTGATGATGATTTGGTTTCTGCAACTGATCTGGGGTGCAGGCTGCGTTGGTGGTGGTCTGATGTTCGACGATGGGTGATGACTCTGGTTGGGTTAAATTCCGGTGATGATGAAAATGGATGATAATTGGTGGTGCTGCAGGGGTGGTGACGGTTGAACTGTGGTTTTATGAATTGGCTGTGAATTGATTATGGTGAGGCGATGCTGATAGTTAGGATTTTGGTTGCAGAGAATTGGTTTCGACAGTGGCGATTGAGGTGGGGATAAAATGGTTTGTATATTGCAGTGGGGTGATGTTGAAATGGTTGATTCATGGTGATGAAGGTGGAGCTTATGCAGTTGGAAATCATACTGTTGAATTGGCTATGGTGTTGCAGTTGGGATTGTGGTTTAGGTGGTTGCTGTGGTGATGATAATAGTGGCCGGTTTTTGTAGTTGAGGCTGTACTGATGATGCTGGTTGATGCAGTGTGGATCATTGGTGATTGGCTACTGGTTGGCAAATTTGTGAATTGGAGCTCGCAGGCAGTAGAGATGGTATTTGAATACGGCAGTGAAGGTGGTTGGTTCAACAATGATTGCAACTGGTTGATGAGTTGGAATAAAGTGGAAAAATTGGTGTGTGAATCATTATGTCTTTGAGACATAATTATGATGAAACTTGTGGAGAGAATAGAAAGAAACTTGGTTGGCCGAATTCTTGATGGAAATGGTGATAAAGATATGATAATTGATTAGGTATAATAGAATAGGTTAGTGGAAAATTAGATGGAATATGAAATGAACAATTGTGTAAGATTCTTTATAAAAATGATGATGTTTTGGTGTAAAGAAGAAAACATGGATGAAATTAGGTTTAGGATAATTAACTAAAAATTTGACTACTTTGATTTGAAAATGTATTTAAAACTGATATATTTTGGACTGAGAAATACATTTGAGAATAAACAAATTTTGAAATAAAATTGAAATACGTATTTGGACTTGAAATAATTTGAATAAGGATCATTGGGATATTTTAATAAATTTGGAATTCAAAATGATTTTGAAAATAATACTTTGAATAAATAATTAAAATCATAATTTTAGAAATTCGGATTTTAATTTAAAATCGAACAAATTCGATATTTCTTGACTTGGCTAGACGAATCCGTCGCGGCATTAATTTCAAAACAATAGCGACACAATTTTCTAAATATTAAAATAATTATTAATTGCATAAAAATTCTGGGTCGCTATATTATAATAATTAATAAAATTTTACAAACAATAAAACTACTTCAAATTATAATAGCTTCTTTGAGTAATAAAAATCAATTTATTTATTTAAGTAGTAAATGATTATTAATTTTCCACATTTTTTCACCCAACAAAAAAAAAATTGAAGTTGTTGTTCGAGAAAAAATTGATATTATTTTTTATCGAAAATAACAGATATTTGCACATTGTTTGGAGTTGTGTTGTTAAGTATTAAAATGAACATCCTTAATAATTTTAATTTCATTTCCTATTGCACTAAACGCATCATCAAGCCCCTGTTTGGTACCTATTATTTTTAAATATCATTTTTTAAAAACTCATTTTCAACAACACATTATACCAATAAAATAATCTACACATAAATCCAAAAATATTATCCAATTTTTAACTACACATTCTCCAAAAAATTTACTATTTCAAACCACATCATTCCAAATAATGGGTCTCAAACAGGGGCCAAATACAGTCAACACGTCATCCACAACGTAGTAATTAATTTCACTATGTAAAATGATTTCCATAATATCATTCAAATTTTATTAATGTGATGATATAATAATTAGTTTTAGTTTCAATAAATTATTAATTATCATCAGTACCTCTTACGTTGATGCAAGCAAGTTTAATTCAAATAATTAAAAAAAAATGAATAGTCACTGTTTTCTTAAAAAAAAAAAAAAATTACCTTTTTCTGGAAAAAAAATCTATTAAGAAGTGTAAACAAACTTATTTGTCACTAATATTTTTAACTAAACAAAAAAGAACAAATATTAAAGTTTAATAAAATATTAATCTAATTAATGCACAAATAATGCATGAAAAAGTAAAGCTATTTTTATTTTAAAAAGTTAATGTGTAGTTTTCCAAATGTATTAGTTTATTTATAAAATTTATTTTATATAAAGCAATTAATAATGATGAATATTAAAGCATACCAATTTTTGGAAAGTATTTTAGACTGGAAAACAAAAATGATCTACGGAAGTTGCAATTTAACAATATGAATTTTCATAAGTGCTTGTTAATTTTTAATGCTTATAAATAATTTCTCCCGTATACAAAATGCATAAAAATAATATTATATTAAAATAATTATTAAAATTTTACTAACAATAAAACTACTTCAAATTATAATAATTATATTAAAATTTTTAATAATTTTTTTATCATCAACTCTTTATTAATTTTCACATCTTGTCTTTTGAGACGATTTTCGTTCAATATATTTGTTTTATTGGCGAAAAACACTTATTTATCTCTCATATTTTTAAATAATCAAAATAAATAATTAATACAAAAGTTAAAAAAAATATTTGCACATCCTTTCAATGCAAATTAGCAGAATATTTGAATAGAAATTGTGATTAGAAATAAAATTTATTAATTAATTGAATGTTATAAATAACAATGCGATTAAGAAATGTTAAGGATATAAAAGCAAAACTAAACAAACACCGAAGATCTATCTTGCAATTAAACTATGGTGTAAATTTAAAAAAATGTGTTGTATGAATATTGTTACCTAAATATAATTAGTTTGATTTTCAAAATATGAAAAACACGTACAGTGGAATGATTCACCGATGTTAAAACAATTACAAATTTGGATGGATTAATGAGTGAAATGAATGAATTGAGATATAAATAAATGTTATGTCAACAATTATTTCTTGTAGGATCCATAAAAATTGCAGGAAATATATATATAATACGAATAGGCAAAGTATTAGCATTCAATACATGTAGTCAAGTGTCTATTTACAATGCATTACACACTTTCCACATTAAATGTCTCATTAATTGTCAACAACTCATTTCCCAATTCCGGAAATTCAATTGAAAAAAAAATTCCAAAAATGGAAACTGTAAATGGGCGGGAAAAAATTCTGACGGCTGTTCTGCTTTAATATATAAATATAAATTTATTATCTCAACTGGTTTTAAAAATAGTCTTAGTACTACAAATATATTGCGCATCTCATTCATCATATACATATAACACGCGACGCAGGTGCTTACTACTAGTACCTACAAAAGGATCAAGAATAAAGAAACATTTTTGGCCAATTTTTATAATTAAGCCTTAATCCTTATTTCATTATTATATTATACTATATTTCATAACCACTATTAGGGAATGCAAATAACCTCTACAGTCTCCAGACCCATGGAGACCCGATCCTATTAGGGTGCTCTACCTAGGAATAATCGGGTCCATGGGGCGGGAGCGAGGTTTTGTTTTTTTCCTATTAGAAAAAGTAAATATAATAATGATCCTAACTTGAACCATTTTCATCCCTAATTACTTTCTATTTTCATTAATATTAATTTGTCCAAATAAAATTCCATATTATTATCATTTTATCTCTTAATATTCAAATTATTTACAATAATATAATTATCATTATTTATTAATATATGTTGTCGATTATTAATAAGCAATTAAAGTCCAATATTAATCATTTCTTCTGAGGATAAATATGCAAACCATGTGGTTACAATATTACATTTCAAGGGTAAGGAAATAAGTTTAAAACTCTAAAAACCAGGTTGTAAATAAAATAATCAATATATTATATAAATCGCCCACCCCACCCCCACCCACCATAATTCAAATATTTGGCAAACGAATTGCACATCATCATTGTTGACACCAGTACTGCCACCAGCTCCATGTCCACTACCTCCACCTCCACCTCCACCATATTGTCACCTTCACATCATCATCACGATACATCGCCAGCACCACCACCATCTTCGTCATACTGCCACCGTCGTTGTCCCTGCCACCACCTCCAACTTACCACCACTTCTTGAAGATGTAAACAAAAAACTGAACCGTTTCAATAAAAAAAAAAAATCATTTGATAAAAAAAATAGAGAATTGAGGTGTGTATCAATAAAATCTAAAAAATGTGAATATTAATCAAAATAAAACTTGTAACTAACTTATTGCTTGTGACAAATTTTCTTGAATCTCTGACTTTTCAAATTGATATGTGACATATGTAATATGACTTGTGATGTGTTCTTTGACCTGAAACGATTTTGAACTCAAAGTGCGACATGTGACTCGAATATGTGACTTGAAAATGGGACACGTAACTTGAATATGTGATCGGTTACTATAACCTAAAACAATTGTGACCTCAAAGTACAACATGTGACTCGAATATGTGATATGAAAATGGCACATTTGAATTGAATATGTGACATGTGACCCATGACTTGAACATGTGACACATAACCTGCGACTTGTTGAAATTAATATGTGAGCTATGTAATAAGATTTGTGACCTGTGTTATTGTGACCAGAAACATCGGTGAACTCTCAAAGTACCACATGTGACCTGAGATATGAATTGCAACATGTGACTTGAATATGTGACTCGTGACTTGAACATGTGATCAGTGACCAATGACTTGAACTTGTGACCTCAAATTTAACATGTTACCTACATACTACAACTAGATGAATGATGATATGTGACCTATAATATATGTGTATGACATGAGATCTATGACCTGTGACCACAACTAAAGTGTGATATGTGACCTTATCTGTGATATGTGACCTGAACTATATGAATCGTGACATGTGACCTTTTCTGTAACTTGAACTATTAAGTATGACCTTTGACTTGCGGTCTTAAAATCCCCATCCTAGATCACAATTGGCACCTCAACAATCATCCCCACACCACCACATCAAACGGCCCGGCCACCTACATATAGCGAGCTGGCTCGACTCGGCTCGTTGACATCCCTACCTATACATCAAATGAAACATATCACACATCACTGCCTCCAATCACCACCACACACACCGCTCAGCCTCAATGTCATCCCGTGACAATAGACGTGATCTTAATCTCTGCCAATGCAACAATCAGTGCCCCCACCACCCCTGATAAGTGTATTTTATAAACTTATTTATATCCTAGAAGTAGGATTTTATATGCTCATTTGAGAATATTTGTTATTGATTTCTCTATTATTTGTTTATATTTCAAAAAATAGTCCCAAATTCGAGAAAACAAAAGAATTGGAGCAAAATAAAATTAATTGGATGATAAAAGTACTAAAACGTGCAAATGAAGAGTTCATGAAGTTGATCAAGGTGCTACTAGAAGAAAATTCGAAGAAGAAATCAAATTTGAAAGAAAATTAGAAGGTCGAGGACTAAAGTATACAAATTAAATGAAGAATGACCAAATTGCAAATATTCAATGTTTGATTCGCACCATAATAAGATACTTGAATATTACTAGGAGTCAATTGGATGCAAGTAGAAGTAAAAAATTAATGAAATATGATAAGAATATTACCATAAATTTATTCCAATCAAACAAGATTTTTGGGTATTATTTTCAAAAAAAAAAAAAAAAAAAAATCCATCCCAAAATCCTATTTTCAGAAATTTGGGGATTAAAATCATTGACCCATATACTTTGGGACCAATATGCAATTTTCAATTCTGGGACTACTCTGCACCAACTCCAGACATTTAGGGACCAACTTTAGAAAATAAATTGACAGGGTCCATTTTTCAATGCTATCAGGATGCAGGGACCAACTTAAACAAATCCAAAACCTTAAAATATTACTTTTAACAGTCCCTTTAAGGGGATTTTTTTTTTTTGGAATATTTACCCTCGCATCTTTTTTAATAATTTCATATTCACCCTTAGTTTTAATTAATGTATATTTTTTAATATTTTATTTCTTTTACTTTTTTATTGTCAATAAAAATATTTTTCATACATTTACAATCTAAACTATTCATTTTCTTACAAAAAATCATTTATGTAAAACCAATAACTCTTTTATAATTTATAGTTTCTAATATATCCTTCAATTATTATGAGAAAAAGAAAAAGTACGTACTTCTTCAATTAATTATTTTTTATACATGCATATATATTTTAAAAAAAACTACTACTTCTAGAAGCCCTTAAAGGGAGAAACTTTTTATTATTATTATTTTACCCTCAAACATTTTAATAATGTCATAGCTGTCGTTAATTTTAATTAATATACAGTTTTTTTCACATTTTATTTTATTTTATAATCGTAATGTTGATAAAAAATATTTTTCATATATCTACAATCTAAACTCTTCACTTTTTCACTAAAATTTTTAAAAAATAAAAGGCAAGCATAAAAAATCTAATGTTTTTATCTCATACGTACCCCCCGTGACGGTTCCTCAATCAAAAGTGAAATCACGTTCAATAAGTAGAGTTCAATCAAGTCATTTCATAAATTCACCTGTGGTTCAGATCTAATGAGCATAGGGAAGTCTTAATTCAAAGGGGACAAAACCTATCGAAGATCCCATGTGCGGGTTCGTAGCAAGTGAACAGAACACGACGCCTAAAAGCCTATATACAAATAGCCAAACACTAGAATTAAACCAAAGGAAATACTTCTGCTCCTTCTATCAAAGAGGAACAAGGGCTAATTGGGTATGCACTCCTTCCTTGTTGGAAGCAACTGGCTTCTATTCTCATTGGGATTGGATATAGATGGGGAATCTAACTAATAATTCTAAGATAATTTAAAGTTCATAAACATCCTTCAACTAATATGAGGAAAAAATAAATGTTTAGCCTTGAATTAATTTTTTACTTATATACAATAAATAAATAAATAAAATAGATAATCATTTTCACCATGATCGATTAATTCACGTCGCCATCCTAGATTGACATCTAGCAATGTGTCAAGGCAATCCATGTGAAAGGGAAAGTCATGTGGCATTACAAGACCAGTTCATGTGCGGTTACCATGGAAATATAATCCCTTCATCAATATAACCCAATTTGTTAAGAGATATGGATAGTGTCAATCTCATTTTAACCAATTATGTTATTCACTTATTATCTTAGTTGATCTTGTTATGATTGAAAATACCTTTTGGTGCGTGTTGCGATGCACCAAAATAATAAATAATTCCTTACTCGCCAAATATTAATTAATAATGTAGTAGCGAGAGTAAGGGTCGATCCCACGAGGAACGGTGAACTTATTTAGTTGCTCGATCAATTAGAATAAAATGGGGGATTTTGTTGTTGAGTTTTACTTAAATGAAAACTATGCATGAAGTAAATAAATAAATATGTAAGGAATTGAAATGAGAGGAAATCTTGTTCTCGGGTTCGGTTGTGCCCTCAATTAATGTTATACATTTCCTTATAACGTGTTTCTATTCCTAATTAAATTATCAATCATAAATAATCAACAAGCTCTGATTATCTAAATTCTTCCTTATGTGTATTGATTCAAAACAAGCTATTCGAACCAATTCTAGCCACGGACAATCCTAAACAAGCTCTTAGGATTTAATGCACGACTAGTATGAAAATTTAGAAGAATAGATTGAAATGGATCGTTAATTTCACAAGCTCGAATTAATCAATCCAAGTTAAATTATTACTAAACCCGCACGAGATTTATTTGCTACTAAAGTAAATATTCAATGACGATTACGGATCAAGAATCTAAACATAGCATATTCATGAATCCAAAGATCAATAATCCAATTGGCCAAATTAAAATATTAATCAAATAAACTCAATTGAACATTCAAAATATAATAATCTAACAATTGAAATAAAGGAACAAATTCACGCTACTAATTTGTAGGAAAAGAAAATAACATAATTAAGTTAACACAACTTTCCCTTTGAACAAGATATGGAATTTAGCCTAGCATGGCTGTGGTAGATTCTTCAAGTTGCTTCATGAATTCCATTGTTGTTGATATTCTTGCGCTTGAAAATCTCCCAAGAATGCTCTATATTTTGCTCTCAATTTTCCTCAATGTCCAACCTCCTTTTTGTGGTGATTTTGCTCATTTAATACTCCCAAAATCGTGCCCTAGTTTTACCCACGAGATATACCAAAGATAGACCTTGAACCAGATTAGGAAATTACTTTTCCAGAAAGTTACGGCCGTAAGTGCATCTCTACCGAGAAGCGCCTACGCTTGATGTTTTAGTCATAACTTTCTGTCCTAAAGTCCGATTGTGGTGATTCAAGTTGCGTTGGAAAGAAAACTCAAATATCTACAATTATTTCTGAAATAGATCTTCCCAAATTAGAAATTCTTCTATGACCAAATTGAGCTTCAATATATGACTAAAATTCATGATCACAATCCTTGCGGGTTTTTGATTTCCAACTTCACCCCAAACCTTCTTTGACAATAATTTTTGCATCTAATCTTATTCCCACATGCCATTATTGATTTGGAGCTCTTTGAATATGCCTTTGAACCTCACTTCTTGATTTTTTGTATTTCTTTGGTCCCATTTCCTTTCTTTTCATCTTTTTGACCTTACATAGCACAATAAGTGAAAGTGCATTAAACAATACTTCAATAGGATCAAACCAATAACAAAATAAGATAATAAGTGAATTAAATACGTGCTAATAAAGCACTTATCAAATCCCCCCACACTTCAACCATTGTTCGTCCTCGAAAAATGATGTGAAAGAAAAGAAACATAATTCAAACAAAAAGATAGACCTACAATCAGAAAGTCAATGTTACAACCCACTTCTCTTTTAGCATGAAAATTCAATTGCATAACCGGAGTGTGTTAGTGTGCAAGAGATGCATCATCCAATATCCTCTGAACAGAAATGAAAATCAATACCCCCCCGCCCAATTCATTTCCTAATGTGGATTGTATCCTCCCACCTCTCATGAGTTCTCTCTTAACCTCTATCAATGATTTACTACATGGGTGTTAGTTTTTGCCAACTCGAAAGCACAGAATATAGACCAAGCAATTCAAACCACTTATAAGCATATGTAATGGGAGTTAACACCCTCACTAGATATTTCTCTCTTCGCATAAAGTGTATAAGGGTGAGAATTTTCACTCAATTCACTGCATGGAGAATCTATTACCACAGACTGCTCAAATGTCATAACCGGAGCCAACAATAACATAAGTGCAAAGTAAAGGTCTTTATTTGGTTGTAACGGGACTTCAGGTTAGGTAGGATAAAAGGACATATTTAGGCTGAGTCGAGAAGGAATTTCGCAAACCAAGTCAATTCACAATGACATTACTTTCTTCATCCCTTAATATGAACTTCATTGTTTCCAGCTACCCAACTTAGTTAACACTTGATTTTTTTTTCCTTCCTTTTCACAAGTTGAGTGTTTGACTTCCTCAACTACTAATTTTCTGGACTAAACTTCCTTTTCATTACTTTTTTTTCTTTCAATTTTTTTTCGAGTACAAACTGCAACTTTTTCCTCTTTTGTTCAAATCATTACGCAGTCACCAATTGGCACGAAATAGAATTACATTCCCCTGAATTCAGTTCATTACACAACTGTCGCCCAACACAAGATAACCATTGCAACTTCTTAGACTTAAACCACATCACGCTTAATCAACAAAATCTTGCGAATCTCTTCTCTATGGGTTCAAAATAGAGACAATTAGAAAGAAAGGGTATTTGTGGCTTGTAGCGTGGCATCAAAATTTCAAGGAAAGGCTAAGGCTCAAAGGGGATTCTATTGGTACATGTATCATGGTAGTCCCTTTTAGCAGGTCAAATTTGGTTTAACCTAATGCCTTTACTATATTTTGCATTTGAGTCAAGAGGCTACAACGGCATGTACAGAAAAGCAAATCCAAGAACAAATAAACCATGCAGGACACACATCAAAAAAATAAGAGCTTAATATAAAGAGTAAAAGCAGCTCATAGGCTCAAAAGCTCACAAATTAAGAATTATATGTGTTCCTCCCATCCAATTATGAGTATAGGTCACTGCTCAGTCTTGGTTCTGAACTCAAAATCTAGTGGACAAGGATATAATGGAGTTACTCTGGGAGGTATTTTATCATATCAATTTTGGTTTGACTCTATTAGGTTGCAAAATTTTTTCAATTTGTCCCAATTTTCAAACTAATTCAGAAATTATTGAAAAAATCATCTCTATGTGCTCATTCTTTGTCCGATTATGCAATTTAGGAAGTTGGTGGTTCAAAAACTATCATAAGTGAGGCCGCTTCCTATTATACCAAAATGTGTGTCTAAGCACAATTAAAGCTAACTAACAAAAAAAATTGAATGAAGATGAATGAAACATGGATAACAAAAGATAATAGATAATCATCTCTCCACACTTGAATTCCACATTGTCCTCAATGTGGAGTGTGACAATACAAAACAAAAGAGGGGAATGTGAATGGAATCAGAAGAAGAGATGGAATTTTAAAAGTGTGCGAAACTTACGGTCGTGAAGGAATTCACTTACAGCTGTAAGTGTTTCGCTGGATAAAAAAATGCTTGAGTTAGTTACGACCGTGATATAAGTGTTTACGGCCGTAACTTACCTTCTGTCCCATTTTTTTTTTTACTTAAACGGGAAAAGAAATAAAATGAACTAATAAAAAAAGAAAAACGGGGGAGTAAAGAGACTCCCCTCTCGGGTTGCCTCCCGAGCAGTGCCTTTTTTTACTGTCGTTGGCTCGACGGGTTGCTTTTCTTCTTCATCCTGGATCAACTAGACTCCCAAAGCTCAATTTCTTCTTCATGCTCTTCATTAGGGCCTGCAAAATAGGGGGTAGGAATTTTTCATCAGAAGTTGGTAATGAGATGGAAGAAATTTTACCTGATTGTGGTGACGTTGGACTGTCCTTTCCACCAAGTTCAAAAATTTCCTGTACTGAAGAATCAATCACATTAACAGACTGAACATGATTATCATCATCATTATTTTTCACGGAATCATAAATATTGAATTGAATAATCTCATTATCAAATTCCATGGTAAGTGAGCCACTGCTAACATCTATCTTGGTCTTAGATGTTTTTAAGAATGGTCTGCCTAAAAAGATAGGAGTAGAGTTGGGAGGGTGATCATCACTTATGTCCAATATATAAAAGTCCGTGGGAAATACTAACCCGCCTACTTGCACTAGAATGTCCTCAACTACCCCATCAGGATAAGCATTAGAACGATTGGCTAGTTGAATTATAACATTAGTTTCAGTCAGTTTGACAAGTTTTAATGAAGCATAGGTGGACCTAGGCATTACATTGATAGATGCTCCTAAGTCTATTAAAGCATGATTTATTTTCTTATTGCCTATTTGACAAGGTATGGTAAACATACCTAGATCCTTGCACTTGAGAGGTAATTTTCTTTGAAGAAGTGCAGATACAGACTCGCCCATTCTTACCATCTCATTTCCCTTTAGCTTTCTCTTATTGGTGTACAGATCCTTCAAAAACTTCGCATATCGAAGAACTTGCTTGATTGCATCTAACAGTGGAATGTTGATTTCCACTTTCCTGAACATCTCTAGTATATCATTTTCCTTGCCCTCCTTAGTCGCTTTTGCTAACCTGCTAGGAAAAGGAGGTGGAGTCAATTTAGCAATTGAGTTAGAGTTGAATTTTACCTGCGGGGTTTGTGAATTTGTATCTTCCTTTTTAATTTCCTTCTCCTCTTCCTCTTCATTTGCTGGGGCCTGCTTTCGCGAACCTTCAATCACTTTTCCACTCCGCAGGGTTATGGCACTCTGGTTTTTAGGATTTATCTCGGGTTGAGATGGCAATTTACCTCTGGATTGTGATTCCAACCTGTTGATGGCTGTAGCCATTTGACCCATTTGGTTCTCCAGATTTTGAATGCTAGACTTGGTGTCCTGTTGAGATTGAAGTGTGTTAGATGCCAAGGCTTTAACCATGTCTTTAAGAGAAGTACCTGAGTTTTGGGTTCTTTTTTGATACTGCCCCTGAGGTTGGAAATTCTCGTGTTGTTGAAATTGCCCTTGAGGTATGTTGGAGATGAAACCTGAGGGCTTGCTACTTCCGTATCTCAAATTGGGGTGGTCTCTCCATCCAGGTTTGTAGGTAATGGAGTATGGGTTGTACTGCTATCTTTGAAATAGGAAGTCCTCTGCAGCATTTACTTGTTCACCATTTCCCTCTTGCAACACCGGGCAAGTGTCAGTTGGATGTCCAAAATTCGCGCATATCCCACAAGCCTTGACTTGTTGTACCTTCCCTACAGTAAGTTGTTTCACCAGATTGGTTAGTTCAGAAAATTGACTTTCAATATTGGAACTACTCACCTCATTTACGCGCCGAACTTGCATATCCCTGTTAGAGTTGAACTGCTGAGTGTTCTCAGCCATATTGGAGATTAAAGCCCGTGCTTGTTCCGCTGTCTTGTCCATCAGTGCACCTCCACTTGCGGCATCTATCATGCTTCTATCCATCGGTGCCAGACCTTCTAAAAATACTGCATCAAGAGTTGCTCACTGATCTGATGATGGGGGCAGCTCGAGATGAGTTTCTTGAAGCGCTCCCAATACTCATATAATGATTCACCATTGTTTTGGCGCACCCCGCATATTTCCTTTCTGACCGTCCCAGCTCTTGATGCAGGAAAGTACTTTTCTAGGAATAGCTTTTTCATGTCGTTCTAGGTGGTTACTGATCCAGATGGTAGACAATACAACTAATCAGTAGCAGCATCCTTCAACGAGAATGGAAAAGCCCTCATCTTGATTTGTTCCTCAGTAATACCCGTGGGTCTCATGCTATCACAAATCACATGGAACTCCTTCAGATAGATGTCTGTATGGGTCCTCACCGGGATGTCCTCTGAAAATTGGCAGAAGATGGATCAGTCCGGATTTTAGCTCAAAAGTTCTGTCTTCTTCCACTGCTGAAAAAGTGATGCATAGAGGTGTTGAGCAACATCCGGGGTAGCTAGTTGCTTGAGAGTCAGATTATTGTTATCTATTGCCATTGGTTGTGCTTCTATTCTTTGCCGTCGAAAAGTTTTCTCGATTTCTGGGTCAAAATAAAAAAAATTCAAAATTAGTTAATCGAGTTCTACGCATATAAGCAAAGAATTAGAAAGACAAGATTTTTTTTTTTTTTGAAAAATTATAGAAATAAAGTAAAAATAAAATAAATAAAATAAAATGTAGAAAAAATAAAATTCTAATTGATTAAATAATAAATTAGTTAATCGTTCCCCGACAACGACGCCAAAAATTTGATGCATGTCGCGATGCACCAAAATAATAAATAATTCATTACTCACCAAATATTAATTAATAATGTACTAGCGAGAGTAAGGGTCGATCCCATGAGGAACGGTGAACTTATTTAGTTGCTCGTTCAATTAGAATAAAATGGGGAATTTTGTTGTTGAGTTTTACTTAAATGAAAACTATGCATGAAATAAATAAATAAATATGTAAGGAATTGAAATGAGAGGAAATCTTGTTCTCGGATTCGGTTGTGCCCTCAATTAATGTTATACATTTCCTTATAACGTGTTTCTATTCCTAATTCAATTATCAATCATAAATAATCAACAAGCTCTGATTGTCTAAATTATTCCTTATGTGTATTGATTCAAAACAAGCTCTTCGAACCAATTTTAGCCACGGACAATCCTAAACAAGCTCTTAGGTTTTAATGCACGACTAGTATGAAAATTTAGAAGAATAGATTGAATTGGATCGTTAATTTCACAAGTTAGAATTAATCAATCAAAGTTGAATTATTACTAAACCTGCCCGAGATTTATTTGCTACTAAAGTAAAGATTCAATGACAATTACGGATCAAGAATCTAAACATGGCATATTCATGAATCCAAAGATCAATAATCCAATTGGTCAAATTAAACTATTAATCAAATAAACTCAATTGAACATTCAAAACATAATAATCCAACAACTGAAATAAAGGAATAAATTTACGCTACTAATTTGTAGGAAAAGAAAATAACATAATCAAATTAACACAACTTCCCCTTTGAACAAGATATGGAATTTAGCCTAGCATGGTTGTGGTAGATTCTTCAAGTTGCTTCATGAATTCCATTGTTGTTAATATTCTTGCGCTTGAAAATCTTCCAAGAATGCTCTATATTTTGCTCTCAATTTTCCTCAATGTGCAGCCTCCTTTTTGTGGTGATTTTGCTCCTTTAATACTCCCAAAATCGTGCCCTAGCTTTACCCACAATTGTTTTTCTTTATTTTATAGTTCTATAATTTTGTACTCATATATATGTTTGGGGTTTTTGTGCTATTCACTTATTGATTATATATTTAGTGTGTTTGAAGTATACTTAATATGTCATTTAAAAGAAGTATATTAATATTTATATTAGATTTAGAATTTATTATGTATATTATATTTAATAGTTTAATTAATTGGGGTAAAATTATATTTCAATTTTATTATTTGTTTAAAGTATACAAAATATGTTAGTTAAGAAAAAAAATTATAGTAGATTTGAAGTAATAGATAGAAAAAAGTTTATTAGATTTAATATGTAAATTAGATTCTATATGTAATATGAAAATTAGACTTGAGATATTAATATGCATGCTAGTCTAATCATGCATATTAATATGTATGTCAAATTAAGTTAATTAATTTGTACATATAATATGCTTTGTTAGATTAATAATGTTGAATTAGATTAGTGATTTTAATATAGTTTAGGAGTGTACATTTAATTAAATACTAAATGAAATTAATGTAATTGCTTAAGTTAAATTTAGAGTGTAATTCAATATTCTCAATTTTAGTAATTACTTTTGTGATTATGCTGAAATTGTTGTCATATTTGTGTAGTATGTCATCCGATCATAGTTAGATGTATGCTCGATTGGTTAATGGCTTTCTTTCAAAAAGATTTGTTGTTGGGATTGAAGGATTTCTCGAATTTACATTTTCACAACCAGATATTGTCGACACTGTAAATGTGCCAATAGAATGTTTTTGAAGTACGATGATGTAAAACTTCATTTGTGCATAGTGATGGCAACGGGTCGGGTCTCCCCTACCCGTGCCCCGCCCCTCCCCACCAAATTTTATTAAACCTAAACCTGCCCCGCGAGTTTCGGGTCGGGGCGGGTCGGCTCTGCCGCCCCGTTTAATTTTTTTAAATTTTTTTCGACATTTTTTTATTGTTTTTCTTTAATATATTATTTTAAATAATATAATTGGGGAGGGACAGTCAAAACTCGTACCAGCCCCGCGACCCGTTCGGGTCACTAAAACTTGCCCGAACCAGCGGGGCGGATTTTTTTCTCCCCATTAGGGGCGGGTACCCGTCGGGTTCGGGTCGGGTCGGATTTTTTTGCCATCTCTATTTGTGCAAACATTGATTTATTTTGGGTATACTAAGTAGATTGTACACGGTGAACAATGTGGATTGATTGATTTTCATATTTTTGGTGATACATAACGAGGAAGTTGATCTCAGCATAACTCAGTTGGCAGGGGGACCATGTTGTATGGCAAAATATTACAATGGATATTTTGTAAATGGTTTCAAATTTCATACCTTAGAATATGGATGTTATAAGAAGACAATGAACAGTTGTGTGTGTTTTGGAAATTTGTTACAACGACTATGATCAGGATTACTATAGCGTACTGAACAAGGTTTTGGAGTTAGAATATTTTGATGCGGGAAATAGTGTTACCTTATTCAAGTGTGATTGGTTTGATAACCAATATATTCGAGTGGATAGAGAATTCAACCTGGTGGAGGTCAACTATAAAAGAAAATTAGTGTCATCAGGTAACTTCATACTAGCGCAACTAGCTCGACAAGTATACTATACAAGTGTACCCTCAATGGTAGAGACAAACTTGAATGGTGGGCAGTTTAGGAAACAAAAGCTAGACATCTTACACAGATAGAAGGAGTGATATCAAGAGATGGAGAACGTAATTTATTAGTACTACTTGCCTTTTAAGAGGACCCCACATTGAGTGCCCTGCAACCCACTCCTTTGTCCATGGAATTAGATGAGCAACCGTTGGTACAAAACAATGTCTATCCTGAAGAAGTAGACGAAGTTGAAGTTTTGGAAGCTGGAATCCTAGATGTCGAAGATATTATGGACGATGAAGACAATGATAGTGATCCACATGATTATCACGGAGACAATCAAGCACAATTTATTGAAGACATGGTATGAATTTTTTTTTTTTTTTTTCTTTTTGTTTTTTACCATTAAGTAATTCACTAGAAATGTTATTAATGACAGCTTAACTTTGTCTTAATTGTAGAATGACTAATGATCGACCTAACTGGTTTAGGAAATGGTGTTTGTGATCGAAGTAGAAAAGGTACATTATAAATTCTGTCAACTTTTTATTTTTATATAAAAACATTTATTTCGATAGTATAATCTTCTTACGATAAATTTCATACTACTAATAATGTAGATGTTTTTTTTTTTAGTTGAATAATGTAGATGTTATAATTACATATTGAAAGTATATTACAATATTATGTAATTTATGCCCCTGGTTGAGACACATAATTTCAAATAATGTAGTTTATAATAATGGATAACAAATATTGACGCAAAACGAAAATTAAGAAATTTAAGCGAAAACCTTAAAAATGATATAAAATTTGGAATCTACCAAGAAGATTGAGAGAATTCTCAAGAACTTTTATTAATTAATGAATAAATAAAAAAAATGAATTATTCTCTCTTTATAGAGTTATAAAACAAAGAAACAAAGAATTCAAGATAAACTAAATAACAGAAATAATATTAAAATACTAAAAGACTATTTTCACTACCTAAATGATCTTGAATGTCCAAAATCCATCGTATGTCATTGCAAAGCCATGAGTTGTACTCGTCTCATCGAGGTACTCAAAATAGACATTATGGGCTCGAAACGGAGGTCGAATGTCAAATCTATAAATTGAGGTCTAACCCTTTACGATCTAATTCTTCGATCATTTGTTCTACATCAATGGACTATATATATTGAAAAGTGATTGCAAAAAGTATAAATCTTGAAATAACCTTGTAGATAATTTTTTGTGTTTTCTAGATGAAACGTGTGGTTAGAAATTGAAGAGATAAAATGTATGTGATTAAAAAGCTATTTGAAAAATTGTGTAGATTATAAAGTAATTATAATTATAACATAGGTTATAATCCATAATCGAACGCATCCTTAGACAATCTAGAAATTGGCGCTCAATTTTCACAAACTAGGCGTCAATATTATATGGAAAAAGCCGGTGAACAATGGCAAAAAATCACTGACTCCCTCATCTCTTATTGGCACATTCTTCCCCTCCAAAGCCAAATCACCGTTTCCTTCCCCAAACCCATCCGGTGACGCACTCTCTCCAACCTAAAATCACCGTCTCCCTCTCCAAACATTTCGTATAAGTGCAATTTTTTTGTTCTTTTTGGGGTAATAGGATTTCTCGATTTCTGCTAAGTTTATTGCAAAATTTGACAAATCTTGGATTTTATTTCTTGCAGAAGTAGATTGAAGACAGTCGGTGAAGTCATATTATTGATCTTAAGGTACCCTATTAGGTTGAGGTGTAAGAACGGTTTGGGTATTTTTGTTTGCAGCTTATTTTAGGGCATTATAAGTAGAATTTTGGGGTTTAGCATGTTATTATCTCTTTCTGGTAAGGTTCTTGCTTATTGTTGTAGTGAATTAAAATGTATTTAGCTTTTTTTGGTGTTAAAGCAATAATAAATTACCATTATTAAAGAAAACGTCAATTTGTTCAAAGTAGCTGCCCAAGCCAATAGAAGTATGATTTCTGTATTGTGTAAATAACGTTGGATTATATTCGTAATAATCCTATAATGTCTGGCTACTTCTCAATCTTGAAGACATTGAACTTGTTAAATGAATTGGAATCTGGTGGGAGTTTTTTTGTTCCAACACAAGATTGATTCTTTGATTTTTCATCTTAAAATATAACCATGTAGAGTGGAGCATGGAAGTCTCATGAGGTTATTCTTATATGTGATTATTATGAGATATTATTTAGGCTTAACAACTCAATATAAGACTATAAATTTTGGGTCTCAAGCTAGTATAACGTTGTCATTTGCTTTTTGAGTGTCGTCACTAACATTTCCGATGATTTTTAAAGTCATCGGAATATGTTCCGACGACATTAGTACCTGTCGGAAACCGTCAGAAAACTGTTTCCGACGGACATATCCGTCCGAAAATTTTCGACGGTCCGACGGTTTGATTCCGTCGGAAATTTTCCGACGGATAGTGTAACCGTCAGAAAAACCTTTACAGACGAAGGGTTTTCCGACAACTTTCCGATGAGTTATGTTGTCGGAAATATATTTTTCCGACGACTTTTTCTTCTTTATCAACGGATATTTCCGTTGGTAAAGGCCGATTTTCTGGTAATGTATGAATACGTGGGAAGAAGATGAAGAGTTATAAATTTGTTATTTTATTTTCTATTTTTTGTTTCTTTGTTATACGATTTTAAATTTAATAATGTAAAAAGATTTTTTTGCAGAATTAGTCTCTTTGAACTCAGCCATTCCTTCACAGATCGAATAGGGGGAGTTGTCAACGGATCCCCCTTACGCATCCACGTTACCCACAACCTATGAAGACGTGGGAAAAAGATGAATAGTTATAAATTTGTTATTTTATTTTTTATTTTTTGTTCCTTTGTTATACAATTTTAAATTAAATAATGTAAAAAGATATTTTTCCTCTTCGTCAAAATGGTCGATAAATGATTTATTGATCAACTAATATATTTTTGGACGATATGGATTTTTATTTAAAAAAAAAAAAAGAAGTGAAGTTGAGGTGAAATTGCCAAAAAAATGATGTTGATCGAATTTCACAAGGGAGTCCAAAGGTATGTACATTTTGCAACAATTAACCATATAATCATATCTTATCTTGATCATTATAGTCTTGTTTGGTATCATTTAATATATTTTTTTTTTCTATCGTATTCAATCTCAACCATCATTAAAAGTCAAGCTTAAAATATTTAACTTTTCATCTAAATTTTAATCATTTATTCTCTTAAAAATTATTATTCATTTAAAAAAAAAACTCTGTTTAAATAATATCAAACACACCATATATTTAGCAGCATTAGTTACTACCATCAGCTCTCAAATCTTCATTTGAAAAACTAAATAAAAATAAAAATTCTAATTTTGTGTTTTTTTGGAAGTTAGAAATTCTCATTTTACTCTCTGCATTTCATCAATATCCTTGTTGATACCTCTTACAAATTAAGCTCCTCAACCAATTTTTTTTTAGTACGAACCCTGAGTATCCTAATAAATTTAAGATTATCTACAAAATTAATTGATATACAGCTTTTGTTCGCACATCTCTAAAAATCTCCTTAGAATAAGTACCCCTTCGAAATTGTAACCATCCGTTGACGTCCCGGAAGTATTCTTATCTTTTAATACCCTTCAAAATTGTAACCATCTGTTGACGTCCCGTAAGTATCCTCATCTTTTAATAATAATAATAATAATGATATAAAATACATTGTTAAAATTAATTGTTAATTTTGACTTGAATTAAACATACACTTACAATGGGCTATTTCATATTCACCATGCTAATTGCTAAGAAAGATTTACATTGGAGATTTTTCCATTGCAAGAGTTCAAATTTTACTCCCTTCCTCGTGACGGGAAATAGTCTGAATCACTGGTGTACCCCTTGTGTATGTGAAGGTTTTCCCATCACGGGGTTAAGAGAAAAACTGACAAAAATTCAAAACAACATAATCATCTGAATCTCGATATGAATACAAATTCGATCGCATCTTCTACACATGAAGATTCATTTTGCATATTTGCAACGTAGAATCTAAGTGCCTGTTTGCTAATGAGAAAAAAATTGAAGTTTTGAAAAAATTTTGTGCGGTAGTGGGACCCAGCAATTAAAAATCAATAAAATGGGGAGACAGGTTCTGTACCGTTTGCAGTGTACCTACGCATGCTACAGTGATACCAATAATCCTCCCCAAAATGCCCACACGTCTAACTTTGTACAAACATTTGAATTATTTTTGGCCTTTGACTATTCAACCTTCATTATTTTTGGGCATGGACTATTCAAACTTCATTGTGGTTGACGATAACAACGAAATATTTGCAACCATTGTTTGAAAACAATTGTTCCCGAAAATGACGCCAAATTTTTATTCCGTTGGCAATGCACATGACTTTTTTCGTTTCGGCGTCGGAATAATTTTTACAATATTTGCAATTTGACCCAAAGTACTAGACAATTGTTGTCGACGTGTTATAGATATAACCCAAGGATTGCAAATGCATTTTGTTTATAGGTACTCATAATCATATTTCGAGTTTACTAGTAACACGACGGGAAGTTTTATCGAGATTGTCGGGCCATGTGTTCCCTCATCGCATTCCATTCCGCGTCTCCATGCTGCTCGGTTTCTAGCTCCCCTGTATCTTGTTCATCCTGTCCTGGAAGATCAATTTCTGCAGCTTCATCGGCCTGCTCCGCTGATCGGAAACCTTGATCAATATGACCGGACCGTCGAAGCACATTATGAATGGTCATCGTTGCAACAACAACTGCTGTCTGAATCTCAAATGGATAATGAGGCATCCTATCCAGAATTTTCCACCTTTCCTTGAGTTACTAGTACAGAAACAGGAATACGCGTCGGTTGGAAAACGGAATACGCGTCGGTTGTAGCGGCGACGTCTATGAAGCAGACGCGCAAAGTCTCGACTTTAGGCGTCGGTTGTAAACCGACGCCCAAAGTCAGTTTTGGGCGTCGGTTCTAATTTAGAACCGACGCCTAAAGTAAAAACAAAAAAAACAAAAAAATTAACTTTAGAACCGACGCCTAAAGTCTTTTTTTTTTTTTTTTTTTTTTTTTTTTTGACTTTAGGCGTCGGTTGTAATATTACAACCGACGCCTAAAGTTTTTTTTTTTTTTTTTTTTTTTTTTTTTTTTTTTTTTTTTTTGCGGGGGTAGCATCACATTTCTTTCATCCATTCAGCTGCAATATAGAAATTCAATAATTCAAATATTGCAATTTATCCATCTAATAACTAAAAATCAACAATACAAAATTAAATCAATAACTAGTTGAAACACCCATACATATATACAAACACATCTATATAATATAAATACTCATATATATATATATATATATATATATATATATATATATATATATATATATATATATATATATATATTTATATACGTTATATATAATACATATATATACATATTATTTACATACATTATACATGCATAAATATTATCACATATATTTACATACATTATATATATACATAAATAAAAACACACATATATAAAGAGGGAGGTGGGTCTCTTACGAGATGGTGGAGGTGCGCGGCGGTGGTAGAGGTGCAACTCCGGTGATTCGGGGAGAGGAAGAGATAAAGAGCGAGGGGAGGAATGTGGTGATGAACGTTGCCGGGAAATGGAGGAATGGTGGTGGTGGCGGCGGCGGCGTCATAGTGCGGTGGTTCGAGTGAGAGAAAAATAAAGAGAGAGGCGGGAAGAGATCGAGTAGTGAAAAAAATAGAGATGATCTGAGTTTTCTGCGCATAAGTAAATAAAGGAATACGCGTCGGTTCTTTAAGAACCGACGCGGGAAATCGGAGAATGGGCGTCGGTTGTAATATTACAACCGACGCCTAAAGTAAAAAAAAAAATAATTTTTTTTTTTTTTTTTTTTTTTTTTTTTTTTTTTTTTGACTTTAGGCGTCGGTTGTAATATTACAACCGACGCCTAAAGTTAAAAAAAAAAAAAAATTTTTTTTTTTTTCTAAAGAATACGCGTCGGTTCTTCAAAAACCGACGCGTATCTCCGGTTTTACGCGTCGGTTCTTGAGGAACCGACGCGTATTCTCTAGGTTTAAATTTTACACGTCGGTTGTAATATTACAACCGACGCCCATTCTTTAATTATATTTACAAAAATGCCACCGTCCTTTTATAGGCGTCGGTTTTACTAAAAACCGACGTATATTCCTCATTTTTTTTGGTGATTTTTGTACTAGTGAGTACACCGAAAGACCTCTCGATTACAATCGTGCATGAAGAATGGTAAAAATTAAAGCGTTCATGGTAGTTCCTAAAGCATCGTCCACGTGAGGTGGACGCCAAACGAAACTCTTGGAAATGATATATCACATCAGGACCTTTGAAAGGAGCCATGTAACCGCGTCTGTGTGCGAAACCAGAGTCCACTAAATAGTACTTATCGGAGCCTGGCTGGGGAAAATGAATGTCTGGATCATGTATTTCCCTCGACAAAATGTAACTATCATGCGTTTTTCCCGACGTGCCTGTCAACACAAAGGTGAAGCAAAGGTTGAAATCACACACAACGAGCACATTTTGAGTTGGATACCCTTTCCTTCCTATAAAGTTCAGTTTCTCATTTTCAGGAAGTACCGCCTGAATATGTGTGCCATCAATTGCCCCAATGCAGTCCTAGAAAACAACTTTTTCAATATTTCTTGATAAATGCGGGTTCTCAAACATTCGATATCATAAAATTTATAATATCATTCGTACCTCAAACATACGATGTTTCACTGGATCAGGTTTATGATGAGTTGGACTTTGGTTGTAATTAGGATCAGGCTTAATCACGTGTCCACCGAGTTGAACAACTGTTGCAAGCACCTTCCTAAAATAGCGACCTATGGTGTACAGTGAGTGCACAAATCGTGTCTGAATCTGACGGTAACCATTGCCATGTGCCAAAATGCTTAAGAACATTCCAACCTGTTCGTACACATCAACATTGTTCTCGGTCCTTAGTCCGTAGTTGTCACGTAGGATGTGCGCAAAATGCCTAAACATGGGAGGATACATACGGAATTCTTGAAAGCATATTTGACCTGATGGCTGTTCTAGGCAGTCCAACATGAACATGTGACCATTACGGATGTTTGGGAAGCGTGAGGGTTGTGGTTGCCGAAGTCGTCCCAAGTAATCAAGCATAGCGCTTCCTAACATATTACAATAACTGAGCCACATTATTGTGTCCTGCTCCAACATGTCAATGCACTCCCCATCGTCATCTTCATCATCTGAATTACGTTCAAGCATTGCACTGAAGTCTACTCCACAATAATTTGGAGGGAGGGACATTATTTTGACTCTTCCCTTGATTTATGTGAAGATTGCGCACCACTACGTAGGTGGGAGTATATATATGGATGGAAGGTAATAATTTTTTCCCCCTTGTATGTTGTTGCTCTTACGATTTATGCAACTTTTGATTCATTATATAGGCAGTGAATATGTACTTTGACAGTAAAAAGTTGTATGCAATAATGAAGTAATGGCCAAACTGTCTAGTATAGCATTATGCCTATGTTGAAATATTTTTTTCTTCCATGGAATTATGCCTAGGAATGTGGCTCTAAATGCATGCAGACACTCCCAACTTCTAGATTGTGTGTACCTTAAAAAATAAGAGGTACATGAAATAGTAGGTGACATTTTACAAACCACAAATTGTTACAAAGTTGGCTGTAGGAATGAACATGCCAACGTGGGAGCTACCAAGTCTGTCCTAACATCATTACAGACCACCCATTCCTCAAGCTAGACATGCTTCTAACAGGAATAAGCATGTACAATCACATGCGCGTTAAATGTACCCATACAATCAAACAAAGCTAAATAACAGTCCGTGACAACTTAAAAAGAAAAGGATACGATAAAACAAAAATCAAACTCAACCACTAACAGTCTATTGTCCGAATGAGAACCAACTGATGTGGCGCCCGTGCTTATTTTTTGGAAGTACTGTACTCCTCAAAGCAGTAAACTAGCCAGTCCCACTTTTCATCGACAGTGTCGCACGCTGCAAAAACCCTCTCGGTTGGATTTTATGGTCAAAAAACTAAGTGCAAAATTGTATAGCCTAGTCTTGGGCTCGAGTAAACCGGCACTTTTCAATTCATTGATACATTCAGCCCAGCTTGGACATATTTCACATGCGCGTGCGCGCTCGGCCCGAAGATCATCCCGTAGACTGGCCAACTTGTGGGCAGACTCAGAAAGGGAGTCCCTACTTGACCTGCTTTTTTTTTTGTTTGCCCACACTGGAACTGCCTTTGCATTTATCCCCACTTCGGGAGTTCGAGAGATCCTTGCCTGATCCTTTCTCTGGCACACCCCCACCTTCGCTTGCACACCCCCACCGTCGCTTTCATCACTCATTTCAGCAGATACCGGAATCGTATCGTTGGAAGGTCCAGCTGATCCATAGCGCAAGTCAGGAAACCACCCTTCCGACCCATTTTCGTTGGTGTTGAGGCATACATGTCCGAATTGTACGTGTCCCCGAACAATTGTGAGTACACATCATAGATCTCTTTGCAGTGCATAGTCCGAAATTTTTTGTATGCTGGGCGGATCTACACAATGAACAACAAAATAAGGACTTGAATGAAATGAATTTGAGCCATGTATTCCGTATGTAAACATATTCTATACCATTGCAACAAATAAAGTGCAATTAGCCCTTCATACTTAGTGGCTTGACCCAAAACCATATACAGTTGGACGTGAGCACAACATCTATTCCAATTGGTGATAAGGGAAAATGAGGCCTACGTGGCCCACTTCCTGCTTATGAAAAAGATGGTAAAAAAATATGTACATGCTTATGACTAATTGACATCAGCCTCGTTTCAATAACTGCATCAACTTTGCAACGTTCCCAAAGTAAGATATGAACATGTTAACTAAAAGATCTATGCAGAATTATGTAGCGACGCATGTATATAACACTGTCTTCAATTTTGCAGTACTTGAATGGTGTCACATGTAAGGTGTCAAATTAGAGTTTACAACTCAAACAAACGTGTAAATGCAGTCGATTTTTGTCCAACAAATTCACCATGTTATGTAATTGTTGTACAAGTTTTTGTAAAATACAAGCGAGCCAGCATACATTCAGGCCTACACAAGCTATTCACTTCTTCTTCATTAATTATACATGCAGTCCTATGTAAATGCACCGACCTTGACTTCATATGCCTATGTCGTCACCCTAACAAGGTTTATGGTCACCAAAGCAGTGAAGAGAAATATGTTTCAATTACAAATCCAGTTGCCCAACTTCACCTTCAAGAACGGACCCATTTCAAACGGGATAACAATCAATTTTTTAACGCTCATCCTGTCCGATGCTGTACACATTCTGATTGGATACTCAACATGGAAATTCGACTCCGCCAATAATTTCGTCACAATTCATTAATGCAGTAAAGGGAAGGTTGTATAATGGTACCCGTATTTTTTACTCCCACCAGTGTTCGGGGGCGACAATGGCGTTGATATTGTGGTCGTACGTTACACCGCTACAGTTTAGGAGTTCGAAGAACAGAGTGTGGTCCTTACGCATGGCCTTCCAATGACTGAGTAAAGTAGCCTGAGACCATTCTTGGCCGGTGCGTTCCTTCAACCCGCGGACGATTTGCTCCCACCCATCACTGGTGAAGCACTTCCCTTCGCGGTGACCAACGACAATGGCCTGAGCACATCAGCTGATGAAGACGGTGTGTTCGTGCCTGCCCCACTTCATGTTCTTCCTACCTGATGAACTCTTGTTCTTCCCTTTACTCTTAGAAGCTTGGGCTTTCGGCGGAGTGCAGCCCACAACCTAGAAAAACACTCAGATCAGTTGAACTGTATGTAGGTGAAATTGGGAAAATCAGGCTCAAAATTGTTATTGAAACAAGTCTTACAGGAGACGTCTCTGCATTGAAGCTGGAGTTGGAATGGTCGTGCGAATCCATTGCAAGCAGTCGGAGTAGATCTGGAGAAAAATATGTGTCCTGCTCCTTGTTCTGGTCGTGCAAAAAGTGTATCTTTTTTTGGGGTTGGAATGAAAACAAGTTTGTGAGGGTAGAATAGGAAATGTGTTGATTATGACCGTTACCAAAGGTAGATGGCGTGTTATTACAGCATTCATGTTCTGACATTTGCCAATAAATTATACCCACATGGGGTCCATGAGACAAAATTTTACCCAAATGCAAAAATATTCGTCTTAGCAAACAGGCACAAGAATGAAATATTTGAATAAGATGCATGAAGCATTCAACATCGGAGAAAGATTTTGTTCAAAATTAAGTTCTTGCCAATAAAACATTGCTAAATTTTATCAACTTTTGAGCAGATCAAATTTTAATTATAATCACATTTAAAGAGATCCATAATTTTTATAAACATTTTAACTATATACTTTATCAACTTTTATTAAAATCTGCCTTTTTTTCCCCCCCCTTAAATCATAAGCTTGTTAAACAATCCTAGTTGAGGATGTTGCAAAATAATTGAAACCATCCATGCTGCCTTGAGCATGTTCATTGACTTTTCAAAATTCTGCATTTGAAATTTCGGAGAACTCTAATCTATTATGTCAACATTGACCTTAGAGACCAAATTCCATAGTTTTTAATTTTTATTAGTACGACCAAGACCTTTTCCCCCCACTGGATTAAAACTTGGATGTTATCCATAATATTATAAAAACCTGACTTGGTAAAAACTTGAACGTAAATTTCAAACATTTGAAGTCGTGAAAAAAAATTTCAAACATGGAAGCTAATCTCTTAGAATGGATTCATTATAAATACAAGCTACTTTACGTTTTATATCCAGATTTATCAGCCACAAATGGAGACTCCAAAAATTCCTCCCTTGCTAGTTGTTTCTATAGTTATTTTTTGTTTCTCCTGGAGAGCTTCTTCTGATAGCCACAAAGATTTTCTTGAATGCCTTCATTCCAAAAATAATACCTCAATTTCAGACATTGTTTATGCCAGAAAATCAAATAACTCTTCATATTTATCAATCCTCCAATCCTCTATAAGAAACCCAAGATTCATATCCCCCGGAAGTCCTAAACCCTTGTTCATTATTACACCAAAACAAGAATCCCAAATCCAGTCTGTGGTATGTTGTGCTAAAGAAAATGGCCTACAAATCAGAACTCGAAGTGGTGGCCATGATTATGAGGGACTATCTTATAAATCAGAAATCCTTTTTGTTGTGATGGATTTGAGGAACATGAGTAAAATTTCCATAAATGTTAAAAAGCGCACGGCTTGGGTTCAAGCTGGTGCAACAATTGGGGAACTCTATTATAAAATTTCAGAGAAAAGTCGAACCTTAGGATTTCCAGCCGGAGCTTGTCCTACTGTTGGCGTTGGTGGTCACTTCAGCGGAGGTGGGTTTGGATCACTCTTTCGAAAGTATGGACTTGCTGCGGATAATGTCATCGACGCGCACTTGGTCGATGTAAATGGAAGACTACTTGACAGGTTGAAACTCATGCTTATTATACTTTAGTTTAAAAGTTAGTTCTTTTACTAACAATAGTTGAATTTTTTGAAAATAGCTCTACTTACTTTTTAAAATGTAACTTATAAACTTTGCACACATGCTTCAACGTGTCCTCTCATGTGTGTGCGAGATTTATTGTTTATCAAAGACCCATCAAGAATTTTCAAAAATGGGTGGCAATCTCTCTTTTCCAAATATGATATAGAAAATTAAGCTGTTTAGCAGACTAGCATACTTATTTGAATTATGTCTTCAATAACAGGAAATCAATGGGAGAGGACCTTTTCTGGGCCATCAGAGGAGGTGGAGGCGCCAGTTTTGGAGTCATCACTGCATGGAAAATTCAATTGGTAGCTGTTCCTGAAACAGTAACATTATTTTCTGTGAACAGAAACCTGGAACAGAACGCAACTCAGCTTATCCACAGGTGGCAACACGTTGCTCCGAATCTCCCCGGAGATATTTTCATCGCGGTTTTCATAAGAAGAGTGAATTCGAATATCCATGGACAGAAAAAAACTATTCAAGCAACTTTCCTTTCATTGTACCTAGGTAAAATTGACAAACTACTTCCATTAATGCAACAAAGTTTTCCAGAATTGGGTTTAAAAAGAGAAGATTGTTCCGAAATGAGTTGGGTTCAATCCATCCTTTCCATTGGTGGATTTCCAAATGGAGTATCTACGGATGTTTTGCTGAGTAGGGTTCCTTTAACAAGATTACCCTTCAAAATAAAATCAGACTATGTACAGGAACCAATTCCTGAATATGGGCTAGAGGGCATATGGAAATTGTTATATGAAGATGAAGCCGATATGGCGGAGATGACCTTTACTCCATACGGTGCAAGAATGAAAGAAATTTCTGAATCTGCAATTCCTTTTCCTCATAGAGCTGGAAATTTGTTCAAAATCCAGCACTCAGTGTATTGGAACACATCAGGAGCTGCAGAATCAGAGAGACATATAAATTGGATAAGAAGACTCTACAGTTACATGACTCCTTATGTTTCAAAATTTCCTAGGGCTGCTTACATCAATTACAGGGATCTTGATTTGGGAGTTAATAACAATGGAAATACAAGCTATGCACAAGCAAGAATTTGGGGACTTAAGTACTTCAAGAATAATTTTGATAGACTGGTTCGCGTAAAAACCACAGTTGATCCTGCAAATTTCTTCAGGAACGAGCAAAGTATTCCACCTCTTATGGGTTGAAAAATTAAAGGGAAAATGAGCAGAAGATATACCTGCAAATAATTGGCCATTGTTGTTAGAATAATCATTCAAGAGATGTTTTTCTCATACCAATAACAATTTTATATGTTGTCGATTACCCGACAGTAGAACTTTCTATACATCTGAACGACAGTCTAGAGATCATTCTTTACCTTTTTTTTTTCTTTATTTCTGAATTACTGTCCATTTGTTTACAAATTAATAATGACGTTTTGGTTTTATTGATGCCTGTAACGTCCCGAGTTTTAAATACCCGGTTCATCACGTCATTTTCTGGTCTAAACTTTAAAATAATATTCTAGCGGAATAAATAACTGAAATTCATTTTTGGCAACATTAAATAAATTATATTGGTCGATAAAATTCGAAGACATTTATGAAACAGTTCAAGATAACAAATCGAGCTATTAATTAAACAAAACATCCGGCAATGCCATAATTTCTCAAATAATTAAAAATCTCAAAAATAGCCAATGTTTAGAAATATGGATCATCATAATAAGATTCTCAATTATTTAATGACTATTGCCACAATCATCCATCACTTGCCACCCTCTCCGAAATCTGCAAATATTGTTAAAATAGACATGAGCATTTCAATAGAAATACTCAATAGATTCGTCATCAATTAATCAATATACAATATAATTGAACACATAAATATAGGCTCTTTAGAAATCATAGAGTGAATGTAGTCTCTTCTTGTACATTAAAGTATGTGGCTTCTCTTTGAAAAATCATAGGCTCTTTAAAATCATCAGGTGTGGATAGTCTCGTCTCGTGCACTTAAGGCACGTAAGTTATGCATAACATCATCATTTATCTTGCAAGATATTCTCTTCTTTCTTTCTCATGCATTAAAGCATGTAAATTATGACAAGCATAACATAAATATTTCATACGAAATATACATTCTCGTCTCATTTCATGAAATAACTTTCACATAAATCGCATAACATACACATTCACATGCAATCATAATCTAAATCAATTAATAGGGGCGAGTCTACCTTAAATTCAACGAGTGCAAAGTCGAGCGGGAAATGACTTCAATCCTTTAAATCTCCGTACGCCTCGCCTAGCCAATTAGAAAAATAAGTTAAATTAGTCTTTTGAAATTTATGGTTGAAAAATGATAAATTACAATTTGGGGACTGAAATTGATGATTTGAAAGTTGGGGACTAAAATGGAGTTTTTCGAAACTTGGGTTGAACCTCAAAACGGATATTAAACTGTAGGGATTGAAATAATTTATTTTAAAAATGAAGGGCTTACTAAAATCATTTAAAAACTTAAGGGGCTGAAATGATAAGTTTTAAAATTATAGGGACCGATTTAAAACATTTTAAAACTTGGGGAACTAAGCTGCAATTTCTGAAAATCAAAATATAAAAACAAAACTCCATTCTCTCTCTCCCATTTCCGGTACAGAGACGAGAGAGAGAGAGAGAAAGGGAGGACGCGACGTCCAGTTGCGCCCCGCTGCGCGCCAGTCTCCAGCCGGCGCATTCACTTACTAAACGCCGCGCGGTGCGGAGGCGAGCAGTGGGCAGGGAAAAGGGGCAGATTTTGGGATCTAGGTGCGAGACCGAGGCCAGAAACGAGGCTTGTTCGTGATTTTCCGGTGACAAACTGGCGATTTAGGTAAGAAATTGAACTTCTTGATTCATGGGTTTTCTTTGGGTTCGATTTTGAGGTAAAAAACGGGGAGAAACGAAATGGGCAGTGGAGTTGGGTTGGCCGGTTAGTGATGATGTTGGGGCGGTTGAGGTGGTGATGATGGAGGTGACTTGGACGTGGCGGTCATGGTTTGGAGTTGTGAATTTTAATTTAAGGAACCTGAAATGGCTTGGTTTTGCTGGAGATTGGCCGTGACTGTGGAGGTGGTGGCTGCTCCATAGTGAAGATGGTGGTGATGGCTGCTAGGTTGTTGCTTAGCAGTGGTGATGTGCGGGTTGTGCGATGAGTTAGTTGAGGGCTGTTCTTACCTTGCTGGACTGTGAATGGAGGTGCTGGGGAAGAGGCTGCAACGGAGTTGAGCTAGTTGCTGGAAATGAGCCTTGAGGTGGAGCAGAGAGGGAGATGTTGGTTGTGGAATGGTGTTGAGGAAATCGTGAATTGAGATGTTGGGATCAGATTTGAGGAGTAGGAGGGGTTGGTGATGTAGAGATAGGTATGTGATTGATGTGATAGGTGGGAGTTGGTGGTGTGAAGTCTTGACAAGCAATGCACGTAGTTCGAGAAAAATTAATGCGAACCCCTTTGGTGACTAAACCAAAAATTCCTAAAACAATTTATGTATCAACCCAAGAAAGCTAAAAATGGTAATAAATAAAGAATCTTGACCCAAATTTAACCAAACCAAAATTCTAAGGAAAGTTTACCCTAGTCCAATGGAAAGATTAAGACAAATACCAAGATTGTGTGGAATGAACAACAACAAATACACAAGATAAACTCTCAATATATAAGTTGAAGAAATTCCAAGAAATAGTTACAAGGTGAAGAAAGGATTTACCTCTCTAAAAAGCTCTCAAATGGAGTATCTTTTATGCCAAAATTATCTAGGGTTTGGAAGCTTTACAAGTATATACAAAAAGTGAAAGACAAAAAGTTTGAGAAATTGCACAAAAAACCCCGCTTTTACATTCGGGAAACTTTCGGTTGACCGAACCGGTCGATCGAAACTATTTCGGTCGAACACCCGGTCGACCGAAATGACATTTTCGGTCGTACGAAGATCATCCGAACCCACCTGAAGCTACGTCTCAAATTCCTGCAGAGTTTCGGTCGGCCGGAGTGACTTTCGGTCGACCGAAATGTCCTGAGCTTCAAAACTTAGGAAATTGACCTCAATCTTGCTCTCTTCCATGTGGACTTGATTTCGGAGCTTGAAAATGAGTCCCGCCATCGACTCTTGGACCTCTTTAGCCTTAGATCTTGTCATGGGCCCCACCGGTATTCTGATAGAGGGTTGACTTGTTTGACTTTGACCAGATTGACTCCTTGGATTCTCATCATCCCCTCCCTCTTGAAAATGATTCGACCTCGAATCTTCACCTGCATCAAAAGGGGATAAGTCAGAGATGCTAAAAGAAGCTGATACATTGTACTCACCAGGAAGGTCAAACTTGTAGGCATTGTCATTGATTTTCTCTAGGATTTGGAAGGGACCATCACCACGTGATTGTAATTTTGATTTTCTTTGAGTCGGGAACCGCTTCTTCCTCAAATGCAACCATACACAATCACCGACCTCGAATGTCAATCGTTTTCTACCCTTGTTGGCACTAGAGGTATATTGTTCATTCTTCTTCTCGATTTGGAGTTTGACCTTCTCGTAGAGAGATTTTACCAACTCCGCCTTTCTCTTCCCATCTAAACTACCTCTTTCATCAATAGGTAACGGAATCAAATCCAAAGGAGTAAGAGGGTTAAAACCATAAACAATCTCGAATGGAGAAAAGGAAGTAGTAGAATGAACACTTCGATTATATGCAAATTCAACAAAAGGTAAACACTCTTCCTAATTCTTTAGGTTGCCCTTAAGGATAGTGCGAAGAAGTTGTGTTAAAGTTCTATTAACTACCTCAGTTTGGCCATCAGTTTGGGGATGACAAGTTGTCGAAAACAAAAGTTTAGTTCCCAATTTCCCCCACAAGACCTTCCAAAAGTGACTAAGGAATTTAACATCCCTATCCGACACAATGCTCCTAGGAACCCCATGGAGTCGCACTATTTCCCTAAAGAATAGGTCGGCTATATGAATGACATCATCAGTTTTATGGCAAGCAAGAAAATGTGCCATTTTACTGAACCTATCTACAACCACGACGATGGAATCACTACCCTTTTTGACCTAGGCAATCCCAAAATAAAGTCCATACAAATTTCCATCCAAGGTTCACTAGGGATAGGTAGGGGTGTATATAATCCATGTGGCTCTACCTTGGACTTGGCCTTTCTACAAGTTATGCACCTAGAACAAATTCTCCCGACGTCCCTCCTCATTTTAGGCCAAAAGAAATGTTTTACAATATTTCCAAGGTCCTCCTCACCCCAAAGTGACCCATTAATCCCCCTCCATGGGCCTCATTTACCATCAACTCCCTCAATGAGAAATTTGGCACACAAAGTTTGTTTTCACGAAACAAAAACCCCTCATGCCTATAATATTTATCAAATGCAACCCTCTCACATTATACAAATATACTAGCAAAATCCGCATCATGCGCATACAAGTCCTTAATGCTCTCAAAACCCAACAATTTAGCACTCAAGGTAGTCATAAGAGCATACCTTCGAGAAAGGGCGTCGGATACCACATTCTCCTTACCTTATTTGTATTTGATGACATAGGGAAAAGTTTCCATGTACTCCACCCACTTGGCATGCCTCTTGCGCAACTTCCCTTGCCCCTTCAAGTGCTTCAATGACTCATGGTCGATGTGGATGACGAACTCTCTAGGCCACAAGTAGTGGTGCCATGTCTCTAACGATCTCACCAATGCATAGAGCTCCTTGTCATAGGTAGGGTAGTTCAGGACGGCTCCACTGAGCTTCTCACTAAAGTAGGCAATCGATCTTTTCTCCTGCATCAAAACTGCTCCAATATCTATGCCTGAAGCATCACATTCAATCTCAAAAGTTTTATCAAAATTAGGCAAGGGTAAAATCGGGGCGGTGCACAATTTGTTCTTTATTTCATTAAAGGCCTTTTCTTGCGCCTCCCCCCATTTAAACCTAACATGATTTTTGACAACCTCGGTAAGGGGTGAAGCTAGTGTGCTAAAATCCTTGACAAAAAGACTATAAAAACTAGCTAACCCATGGAAGCTTCTTACCTCGGTGACACTTTTGGGAGTGGGTCATTCCTTAATCGTTTTGATCTTCTCCTCATCGACCTCTATTCCCTTAGTACTAACTACAAATCCAAGAAAGACCACACTCTCCATGCAAAAATTACACTTATTGAGGTTAGCATACAATTTTTCTTCTTTTAAAACCAAAAGTACACTCCTCAAGTGCTCAATATGCTCATTCAAATTCTTGCTATAAATCAAAATATCATCGAAGTAAACTACCACAAATTTACCAATGAATGCACGCAAAATATGGTTCATTAATCTCATAAAAGTGCTTGGTACATTAGTGAGACCGAATGGCATAACCAACCACTCATATAAACCATATTTAGTTTTAAAAGCGGTTTTCCATTCATCTCCTTCTCTCATCCTAATTTGGTGGTATCCATTTCTCAAGTCAATTTTGCTAAAAATGCAAGAACCATGCAATTCATCTAGCATATCATCTAACATAGGAATGAGGTGTCGATACTTTACCGTTATGTTGTTAATGACTCGGCAATCGACGCACATTCTAAAGGTTCCATCCTTCTTGGGTACTAGTAGCACGGGAATGGCACAAGAACTCATGCTCTCACGAACATATCCTTTCCTCATCAACTCCTCAACTTCTTTTCGGAGTTCCTTGGTCTCCTCTGGATTGCTTCAGTACGCCGGTCTATTTGGAATGACGACTCTGGGGATGAAATCAATTTGATGCTCGATGCCCCTAATGGGTGGAAGTCCACTAGGCATCTCCTTCGAGAAGACATCTTCGAACTCCTGCAACAAAGAAGTAGCTAAAGTGGGGAGGGAAGTGTGATGATCATCAATTGTAAGGAGGGACTCCTTATACACCATCAAAAGAATAGAATGATTCTCTTTTAAGCTTTCTCCACATCACCTCTACTCGCATAAAAATTCATTCTTTTTTCAACATCTTTTACTCTTTTTCTTTTTTCTTGCACCCCCTTACTTTTTTTCTCACTACTTTTTTCCCCTCTCTTTTTTTCACTTTCTTTTTGTTCTCCACTCAACTCCATCTTTTTTTTTCTTCTTTCCTTTTTCTCCTCCTCCTCCTTCTTGAGTTTCAATTGGTCCTTATAAATTTCTTCCAGACTCAAAGGTAGGAGCGTTACGGGTTTCCCATTCATTTGGAAGCTATACCTATTTCTCCTACCATCATGCAATACTCTCCTATCATATTGTCATGGCCTTCCCAATAACATATGTGTAGCTTGCATGGGAACAACATCACAAAGTACTTGATCTTCATATGTCCCAATGTTGAAAGTAAGTAGTACTTGTTTGCTTACCTTCAACTCACCATAATCACTCAACCATTGTAATTTATAGGGACTAGGATGTGGCATTAAAGGTAATCCCAACCTCTCCACCATACTAGTACGAGCTACATTGGTGCAACTTCCCCTGTCAATGATGAGACTACAAGCTTTGTCCCTCACAAGACACTTAGTGTGAAAAATATTCTCCCTTTGCTTAGCCGTCTCATCCACCTTGGTTTGGGTGTTGAGAGATCTAATGGTGACTAAAGACTTGGGTGGGCTAACAACTCCCTCCACCTCTTCTTCCTCGCCATCACTATCTCCCCCACATGGCACTCCCTCTTCGTCCTCTTCATCTTTCGAGTACCACTCCCCATTTTTAATAATCATCACCCTATTGTTAGGGCACTCTCGAGAATAATGCCCTCGTCCTCTACATTTGAAGCATTCAATATCCCAACTCCTAGAAGCGGTAGGAACAACCTTTGGTTTATCCTTGACGAAACCCACTTCCTTACCCCTGGAGGTTTCAACATTGTCCTTAAGTGTTGTTTTATCAACCCTTTCACTTCAACACTTAGACTTCCAATTGGAACTAGGACCCCCCAAAAATTTGTCTTGGCCTTTTCTTTTAAATTGCTCCTTCTTCTTCAATTGAGCCTCCACTTTAATGGCCATGTGTTCCAACTCCTCCATCTCCACATAATGGTGTAATTCCACCACATTGGCTATCTCTCTATTCAATCCACTCATAAATCGAGCCATAGTGGCTTCTCTATCCTCCTCTATGTTAGCCCTCATCAAGGCCTATTCAATCCACTCATAAATCGAGCCATAGTGACTTGGTACAAATCTTTTCCTCATAAGACTCTTCAATTCATCCCAAGTATCCACACTACCCTCTAGATTTCTTCTCCTAGTGAGCAACAAATTATCCCACCAAGCTAAGGCATAGTCGGTAAACTCCACTACCGCTAACTTAACCTTCTTATCCTCGGAGTACCTATGACATTCAAAAAATTCTTTTTCCTTTCCCATTCTAAGTAGGCATCCGGGTCACTCTTCCCATGGAGAGAAGGAATTTTCATCTTTATACTTCCAAGATTACCATCCACTCCATCCCTACCCCTAGGATTCCTCCCATGACCTCGACCAAATCCCCTCACATTCCTACCCCCTCTATTCCTACCCATGTTCCAATTTTGGTCACTACCCCCTTCACTCTTCAATTCATCATCATCAACATCATCATCCTCATACTCGTCTCTAGGTCTTCTCCTATCACCCCTCCTAACATTATCATCCATTGGAGGTGGAACTTCCCTCCTAGTCTCCAACCTTGCTAATCTACCCTCCAATCTTCCCCCCATATCCCCCATAGTAACCGTGAGAGCTTGTATCATATCCCTCAACTCTTGAGTTTGTGCATTAGAATCTTATCCACTTGAAGTATGTGTATTAGCCATGGAGTGCAAGTGTCCTCACAAAATATTTTTGCTCGTGTTTCACTCAATTAGGCTTTTTCTCTCTAATGAGCTCACCACTCTTGCCTTTTACCACTCCTCACTTTCTTACCCAAACTTTCCAAGGAACGTAATTCAACTAAATAGAGAATTCAATTCTTGTATAGTACAAATTCCACAAACAATAAAGGAAGCAAAGGAAGGACTGACACAATAGCAAGTAGAATTTAGTTGCTTGCTACTATACAAGGAAGTTAGGATTTGCCCTTGATCAACAAGATTTTCAAGGGTATAGTCACAATAACTTGATGTAAGACATAAGGAATTCAATTAGGAATGTGTTTGGTAATTGAAAGGTAGGATTCAATATGGAAACACTCTTTGATACATTTTGTCAAACACTTAGGATGCAAACTTGAATAGATTAAGATTTTCAAGTGTTTGTTCAAATGTAACCCCATAAATCTTTCAAATTGATAACAATAACAATGCCCAATATGTAGGAATCATGAATTATTCATGGGCATAAAAATTTCCCCCAATTTTTTTCCAATTTTCGGATTTTTTTTTTAATATCAAGAACAACAACAAGAAATGTAAAGATAGGACTACCAATTTTAGAGTCAAGCTCTGATACCAAATGATGCGAACCCCTTTGGTGACTAAACCAAAAATTCCCACAACAATTTATGTATCAACCCAAGAAGCTAAAAATGGTAATAAATGAAGAATCTTGACCCAAATTTAATTAAACCAAAATTCTAAGGAAAGTTAACCCTAGCCCAATGGAAAGATTAAGACAAATACCAAGATTATGTGGAATGAACAACAACAAATACACAAGATAAACTCTCAATATATAAGTTGAAGAAATTCCAAGAAATAGTTACAAGGTGAAGAAAGGATTTACCTCTCTAAAAAGCTCTCAAATGGAGTATCTTCAATGCCAAAACTATCTAGGGTTTCGGAGCTTGAAAATGAGTCCCGCCATCGACTTTTGGACCTCTTTAGCCTTGGATCTTATCATGGGCCCCACTGGTATTCTGATAGAGGGTTGACTTGTTTGACTTTGACCCGATTGACTCCCTGTATTCTCAAAAAAAATCGCACGCGAATTCAACTGGGTCGAAAAAATGAAACTGATAAAATGAGGTTGATGTACTTTGGAATTTAAAACGATTTTGAAAATAATATTATAAATAAATAATTAAAATAATAAAATTTTAGAAATTCGGAATTTATTTAAAATCGAATGGACTTTACATTTCTCGACTTGGCTAGACGAATACGTCGCGGAGTTAACTTAAAAATGGGTGAGATCGCAGCGGCACAGTTTTTCATAATTTTAAAATAATTATTTAATTGCGTAAAAATTCTTGGTCGCTACAATGCCGCCTTATTAATATAATACATTCTTTAAAGTAGTGCAGGATGTAGATGCTCTTCCTTCCTCATTATATAGCATTTAAAAGTTTTGACATTGAACTTTCAGATTTCCTACCTGTACATAGACTTGTAAAAAGGAGTGTACAAAAAATAACAAAAAAATCCGAAAATGCCCTTACTTTTCCAACCGGTACAACCCGACCCATTTTCCTTTCCCCCAACTGGTTATTACGTTCCAGACCTCCTCTTAGGTCTTCAGTTGAAGAAAATATCTGATATCTCCTACAAATAAAGAAAAAAATCGTCAACGAATCCCCAACGAGTAACAACGCTCAGGCGAACTCCAACTGCAACTGAAGAAAACGCCAATAAGCTAGAATTGAATACTTCGGTCGGTGAGGAAATGCTTTCATATTGTACTCACTAAACATCAGATTATTCAAAAAAAAAAAAAAAAATTGTTTGGATAATGATATTTTCTTCTTGTTTATAATTATACATCTTGGTCTGCTTAAGAATTCCACCAAACAGGTTCGCCATTTATTTATTTATTTTCTTTGGTTCGAGATTAATGTGCATTGGATTTCCGGGTATTTGTTTTTGGGAGTGCCATTTCACAGATTATTAAGTGTTGTGACTTTGGTTTCTTGTGGACAGTATATTCGGTGGACTACTAGTGGAATTTACTTAAAGTGCCATTTGACAAATTATGAAGTGTTGGTAGGCTCTGATGTTTCAATGATTTTTTCTTGGTGACTTCAGATTCTTTTGGTAGTTATATTTGTATATAGAAAAACAGAGCTAAAAGTTGTGTTGGTCGGCTATGATAGATCTTGGTGACTTTAGGTTCATTTGGACAGTAGATCCGGTGGACTAGTAGTGGAATTTAGTTGAATATAGTAGTTCATACGACAAGCAGTGGAATTTACTAGATGAAACTAACAAATTTATTTTTCCAGTTGTGTTATGGTATTTGGACATAACTTAAATTTTTGATAAAATGTTGTGTGTGGAGGGAGAATCTGGTAGTACAAACTACCAAAATTGTAAGTGAATTTGTGGTTAATTTCCTAGCTACATGTATGTAGAATTGTATTTAAAGAGGAAACCATGTTGGAATAGTTGAAGAGGAAGACTTGTATTAGAAAATATATTTATATCGTTTAGGTATTAAACTTTTTTGGAATATGTATGTAATTTTATTAATCTCTTCAGCATTGGTTTATAATCTTCCATTGAAATAGAATATAGAATTCCTCTTGCAGGTGCTTTACCTATGAACAGGAACCGCTATGTTTGTCACAGCTGCAGGAAGCCGGGGCATTGGTTCAACGATTGTCCCAACAAGCGTCAATGTCCTAAATGCAGGAAGGGGTTTCTGAAATGGTTTGAGGTGTATAGGACACACAATGCAGGGAAAATGTTGTAATTGCCTCATGTCATTTATAAGTTTTTTTTTTTCTAGCTTCTCTGAACGGTTATATTTTAAACTAAGGAGTGACATTTCCAAAGTGTGCTTTGTACTTGAAACACTGAATTTTATAAAGTTGCGTATTAGCTTCAGCATTGTAATTTAGTAGAGTTGTGAATTGCAACAGCTATTTCAGCACATTTGTTGATAACTTGTGCTTTTGTCTAGGTAAACAATGAAATCAAATAGTTTGTCGTCTTCCATGTACCCAATTTGTACTAAGTTGAACATATATCACCTGTTAATATGGAATTTGCTAGAATTTATTAGTCTGTGCAACTCACTTTGCCTGTAGTGTAAGAAGTATGCATATATAATATACGAAAAACAACACATCTGTTATCTATGTGTTCCTAGTAAGCAATAGTAAGAAACACATTTTTCGAACGAATGCACCAACTAAAATCAAACAAAAGTAAACCAAATGAAAATTAAGTAACATTTAATCATTTCCTACATCCAAAAGTTATCCATACGGCGTGTTGTTTAGCACCATCTATGCACCAGACACTTGGAAATGAAGTTGATATTGTGCGTCATCTGAACCGTGCATGATTTGTTGACCAATTTACAAATCAATTGGTTGGGTGTTCTTCCCTTTATTTCCTGTGTGATGCCTGCAAAGGACACTATATAATATTAGAAATAAATTACATTAACTAATAGTAATTACAAAACGTAAAAAAAAAAACATATTTTACCTTAGATTTCTTAGAAATAGTTTCTAAGGAAGATTTCTTATGTAGTTTTCGTGGAGCTCCCTTTTTTCGTGAACAAACAGGGTCCAATACGCTTGTATCCTTGCCCTCACCTCCACATTCAGGAGTAGGAAGAGTACCTACTCGACTACTGTTGCTAATGGAACTCGAGGCACGTGATCTGGAGATATTCGTCTCGTCCATTTTAATCTCTAACCAGTCAATTATAGACCTAGTTTTCTCTTCGTCCTCTGAAGCCACATCCGCTACACTCCCAAATGTATGATAAATTTTATCGTATCTTTCCTGTGCAGGGCTTAATTTCATCAGATTATAAGCTTTTATCGTATCTTTCCTGTGCAGGGCTTAATTTCATCAGATTATAAGCTTTTTCTAAATCAAATTAAATAATCAATTTCTCAAATACTTGCAGTGGTTGAAGAACATACATAAAAGGCTGCATATGAATCACTTGTTTGGATAATGATATTTTCTTCTTGTTTACATTTATATAAACTGATAACCATATTGGTCAATCACCATTTGCAATGCAAAGGGAAGAGGAATGCTTACTGTTTCAGCTCTCGTCAAGTGCCTAAGGTACAAAAAGATCCGTGTGCCTTTTTCTAGAGCTTGAAGCCTGCAACAATGGTGGCCAATAGCTCAGGTTCCGACTTCATCACTGTCCCCATCGCCAGATTAGGTTGACGCCTGGGGGGGGGGGGGGGGTAGTGGATTGTCGCAGCTTCTTTAAGAGTTTTTAGCCACTGCAACTTCGATTGACCAGCTGCTCTGAGCTATTGATTTTGTAAATGTCACGGGCGCCGGAAATGGTTGTCACCAGTGGAGTGTAGACTTTGGTTCAATGGAAGGGAAATGAACGATTTTGGTGGGTCTGAAATATTATGCCCTTTTCTTTTGCTTTTCACAGTATTTGAATTTCAGCAATATATCGTGGAAAATTGGCCAAGACAATATACCGTGAAATTTGCTTCATCTCGCGAGAACTCCTCTTTTTGCACACTAGTTTGTACAAATCAATATACAAGTAGCAAATTTGTTGAACTTATAGCCCTTATGTGCAGTCTAAAAGTAGTTGGATTACATATGATTTAGAGACCATCATAATTCATAAGGTCTAAATAAATTCTACCTCACATTTAGCCAACAACCTGTAAATTGGTCAATCAGGTCAAATATTTGTGGCGTTCATACACTTGGCGAACTTTAGCTGGGAGTCAAATAAACAAAAACAAAAATTACAAGGCTGTAGGTGGGTTTGTTTCTCATTTCGTCGAGAGCTGTTGATCAAAATCATTCTCCAAGCCATTCCTAACTATATGTTGAGTTTGTTCAAAGTACCTGAATCCCTCTATGATAATATCTGTACTTCAATTTTAAGGTTCTGTTGGGGCAAAAAGGTTGGAAAACGTAAGAGAGCATTGACTAGATGGGAAACACCGTGTTTACCAAAATGTCTTGGGGTCTTGGGTTGGAAGTTGTTACAGAAAGAACAGAGAGGCAAGTCAGCAATGGGGAACTGAAATATATTTTCTGTGATCCATGGTTGCCTTGACCAACTAGTTATAAACTTATATATCTCAAGTTTGTAAAGGGATTGTTAGATTGTGGGACCTGGTTTTGGAGTCCCGCGCTTGGGATATGGCAAAGATCGATGAGTGCTTTACTGAGGCGAGGCATCAAAAGCAGTCTGGAAGGAAATGCAATGGTGGGATTCCTTTTAATTGGTTCGGGTTATAGAAATTTGAGACATTTTGGTGTCTGCATCTCAGAGTTGTTAAGTAAATGAGCTGGTTCAGACTGGTTGCATCACATCGTTGGGGACAAGGCAGAATGTGATTATGCACGGCTAAAGGCCTATCACCTATGAGCAAAGATCTGGTAAAAGTAGTTTTGGTGTCCGATGTCCACAATTTATTCAATGAATTGGGTTTTAAACCTGATGGTCAATAAATGGGAGGCTCCATCTCTGAGTAATTACGAGCTGAATTCATATGAAACACTTCAGGATGGTTTTAATAGGATAGGAGCAGTTTTTGAGACTACAGCAGGGCAGTTATCGAACCTCAAGCTCAGTTCAGTTGTATTGTTAGCTCCCTCTCTCCAGAAAAAGTTGACAACGACTTTCCATGGCTAAAGTTGAGGTGCAGTTAAATTTTTTTTTTTTTTTTTTTTTTTTGGGAATATTAAAGTAGATAATTCTCACAACAGCGTATTTTAAGGAAATTCTAAGAACAGGTTCTTTTGGTGTCATAAAGCTTCAGAATCCGACATAATCCACTACAAGTTACATGAATCCATACCACTGAAATATACAATTACTGTGGCCTACTAATGGGCTCAAGTGACTCAACAGTGACTACACTATTTCCCCTGATGACCACCATGCCAATTTCATTTTTCTCATTGACATTCACGTCTACATTGTTGTCCACCACCAGGTTCATAAACTGATCAAAACCACCATCCGATACGCATTCAGCTTGATCTGCAGCTTCTTGTCCACGTACTTTTTAAGATCTGGACGCTGGCCTGATCTGCTCAAGATTGAAACTCTAGCCTGAGAAAGTTTTAGAAAGAGTCTGCTGCTGGGACTTGGTTTAGCGAAATTCAAAACCCTAGAGAGTGAGGAGGTGCTTGTGGTCACTCAATTTAATTCCTAGGGGTGGACAGAAAAAACTTGAACCGGCCGGTCGATTCTAAATCGTATAAAAAAGTCTAAATCCTTTGGTTTTTACTGAAAACCAAAAAAATTAAAAATAAAAATTAACAAAAACCAATCGCGATTAGTTCTCAAGACCAAAACCGAATGTAAAACAGATAAAAATATATTTGTTGTTCCATTCCTATAAAGATGTCAAATGTCTTGGTTCGTTTGTTGTTCCATGAATTGAATGAAAACGAACAAAAACCGAAACAAAAGTTTCGATTCCTTCAATAATTTAACTAAACCGATAAATGCTCACATCTATTCATTCCCTTCTCCTGTTACGAAGTTTAAACTCTGATTCTAATCTTGCTCAAAATGCTCCAATACTTATGGATATTGTAGCTGCACGTAAAGACGTGGGGTGTGGCACTTGTCGTTTTATTCCCCTAAAATTGAATAAGGTGTCCTAGATTAGCATATAAAAGAACATCTCTAAGGCTGCGTTAGATAACGAGGGTGAAATTTGGGTGGAAAGAAAATAAATTTCAAAGAATTGAATTTTAGGGAATTAAATTCTTGGGAATTGAAAGTTTAATGTGTTTGATTAGTTTAATTTTCTAGGTGAAAAAAGTAAGAAATTTTTCAACTTTTGTTGTTTGATTGACATTATTTTCCATAAAAAATAAAGAAAAATCTAGTTACTTGAAGCAAATTTTTTTATTTTTATTTTTTATTAACACATTTGTACTTGATAATAATAATGTTAATTTTTGGGAAAAAAATAAATCAATTAACAACAACAAAAATGATCAAACAAGGTACAAAATCTACTGTTCAATTGACTGGAAAATTGATTCACCTAGGCAAGTAGGAAAACCAACTCATGGAAAAGGAGGAAAAGCCGTGCATGGAAGAAAAAGTAGGAAAACGATCTGCCGGGAAAATATTGCATTTCAAACAGCATAAGATGGAAAATGTCTGGAAATGCTTCCATTTTCCCTGGAACTTTATGGTTTTCAAACGCACCCTAATGATTTATGAATTGTGAAAAAAATCATTACCACATAAGAAAAGCAGATAATGATTCAAAAAATTCATCTCCAATGGTTAGTTTTCATACCTATATATTCATGCTGATATAGGAGGGATATTATCTAGTGCTATATCCAAGTATAGATAATGTGCTAGACAAAGTGACTAGGCGAATATTAATTTTTCATTTATTTAATCTAAGTTTGTTATTTGAGATGATGTTAATTTGAAAACACCTGTATACATAAAAAAAAATTGTAGACAAACCATTGGGAATAAGCTTTAAATTTTATTATCAATTTTATATATTGAACTGACACATAGATCAAAATATATTGCATAAACTATTAGAAATGCTCTAATCACTACAACAAAAACAGCCTACGGCAACGCGCAAAAAATGTTGCAAAAGACTTTTTGCAACGTTTATGTACATGTTGCAAATCGCAGTGTTGCCGTAGAGGGAAAGGATACGGCAACGTTCATTGCGTGTTGCAAAAGGATGGATTGCGTGTTGCGGTAGACCTTTGGCAACGTTCACTGCGCGTTGCGGTAGACCTTTGGCAGCATTCATTGAGCGTTTCCGTTGATACTTTTGGAAACATTCATTGCGTGTTGCGATAGACCTTTAGCAACGTTCTTTGCATGTTGCGGTAGAGACTTTTGGAAACACCCTTTGCGCGTTGCCGTTGATACTTTTAGCAACACTCGTTGCGCGTTGATAAGTGTATTTTATACACTTATTTCTATCCTAAAAGTAGGATTCTATATGTTTGTTTTAGAATATTCGCTATTTATTTTGTGTTATTTGTTTACTTTTCAGAAATAATCCCAAAGTCGAGAAAACAAAGGAATTGAAGCTAAAATTGAGCAATTGGATGTAAAAGGGGTCAAAGTGAGCAATTCAAGAATTGATGCAGTCAATCAAATAGCTAATTTGAAGAAAAAATCGAATTTGGAAGAAATCAGAAGTTCAGGGGTTAAATTACAACAATCAGAAGTTGGAGGACTTGCTGTGCAATTAAAAGACAGGGACCAAGTTGCAGAATTTAAAAGATAAAAATTGCAGCCGGAATTACAACCGTGCGGCCGCACGGTTGAACAAGGCGTGCGGTCGCACGGTCAAAATATTCGGCGACTGAAGTTTACCTGCAGAGTCATGCGACCGCGTGTTTTTGAACCGTGCGGCTGCACGGTAGTCCCCGATTGGGCCGCAGCTGGGCTTTTTACGCGGAATTCAGCAATTTTCTCCTCAATTAACCTAATTTTCGGGGAAATCTATAAATACCAGACCTAATGCACGAAATTGGAGGTGCCCAATTGATTGAAGAGAGGCCAAAACGCTGTCGAAGTGCCGAGGGATCCATGCCACGCCAAGAACACAATTGAAGAACGAAGATCAAGGGCATGAATAGGGTGACATCTATCCATTCCTTTTGTGATTTATATTCAATTATGTATCTAGGCTAGATTTTCAATGTTAGGATTGTGATGAAGCATTTATTTCCGGATTTTATGTATTGATTATCATTTAATTTCATAATTCATGGGTTTGAGCAATTGATTTATACTTTTTTATCATGCAATTACTTGATCACTAGTTGTATGAATTTAGGTAGTGATTTCTTAAGTTCGAAAGATTGAGATTTCATTAGACTTGTATCAATTCCCACAAAGTCCGATAGGGGATAGAAATATACCCCTATGCTTTGTGTTATCTGCTATAGTATTCACAAAACTTGTAATGCTTTTCTATACATTTAGATTCGTCATAGAAATATAGTCGGATTGTGTATAGAAATAGGTGTGGATTCTTGTCCGAAAGGGAGTCTTGACAATATTAGGAATATGGATTTTCAAAACCTCGTGAATTATTGTTAGATGTTTAATTTAATGCGTAATTAATGAAATAATTGTGGATTCTCAATTCTAGCATGTTTTTCTCATATTTTCTCTAAATCAAATTTCCTCGTTCTTTCTAGTTTCATTTTAATTCAAAATTCTCAAATTCAAACAATTTCTCGCTCCGGTTAAGGTAGTAGTCTAAAATACGATTTAAAACAATCTCTGTGGGAACGATATTCGGACTTAAAATCCACTTTATTACTTGTTCGATACCGTACACTTGCGGTAAGAGTCAAAATTTATAGCGATCAAGTTTTTTGGTCACGCGTTGCCATTGATACTTTTGGCAACACTCATTGCGCGTTGTCGTTGATACTTTTAGCAACACTCTTTGCGCGTTGCTGTTAATACTTTTGGCAACACTCATTGCGCGTTGCCGTTGATCTTTAACAATTTTTTTAAATTTTTTTTATTTTTTGTAAATCAATATAGATAATTCCACTGATAACCAACAAATTTCTCAAACATATATATAATATGTAAAATATGAAACACATGTGCTATAAAAATAAATCAACTATTCAAAATAAAATGAAAGCATTTTAAAGAAAATTATACCACATATTTTATTATTTAACAAAAATTACGGTACTTTGTTCTCCAACATTAAAACAAAATATGCAATATAGATTTTTCATCTATTTGATTGCACATCTAAAGTTTGACATTTTCTATTCCTCTAAATTGTAACAATAACTCTAGCAGACCAGTAGCCATACAAAAAGGAGCTACTATCACCATTTTCAACACGAATCATCATTAAAGACGAGTACTTCCCTGGCTTCTGAAGTTTAGCTTGAATTATGCCCATGATAAACCATCTTGTGAGAGAACTGCAAAATTGGCTTTTACCTGCAAAGACATTATAAAATTTTAATCATCAGGACTCCAACTGCACTAAATGCAAAAATGTAGAAATAAATCATACTAAATATTAAAATTATCATTTTCGATTGTAAAACTTTACAAAAATTTGGACAGAATCTCCCCTATAAATTGGACTTAGCCAACCTGTAGAGGGATATCACAACCACCATAATACTTTAAAACATCAAACTAAAAACTAAAGATGTAGTATTTCTCAAGTAAAATATGACAAGTAAATATTCTTGGGGAAAAAAATTGCTTTTATGTACTTATACCTAAGTACTTAAAGATGAATAAAAAGGCAAAAATTTGTCATTTGTAAGAAATATACCATTGCCGCTTCAGATTCCCTCAACTTTCAATTAAAAAAATTATGTCATATATTGGATGAATATTATTTTGAAAATTTTCTTCTTTTTTTTTTTTTTTTAAAAAAAAAGAAGCCAAAAAGAACTAAATGTTACATTACAATTACAAAAGAACAATATAACTGAATTATATTAAATTTATAAAGCAGCATGATACCTGAATATGATCTGGACCAAGAAGCATTTGGTTGCACTTCAGAGCTTTATGGAGATATCTGAGAGCAACATGCACATTACCAAGTCCTTCCTCCATCATAGTCACATTTATGTATGTTGCAGCAGTGTTTGGGTGTGATGTACCACATGTGAGGTGTAACAAATACAATGCTCGCTTTACGTATCTATACAATTAAAAGGCAAAATACTAAGTTATGAAAACAAAGGAAGAAAAGCATTATACAAAAATGTATACAAGAATTAGATCCACACAGAAAAAGCTAAAAGGTAAGGCAAGCAAGATAGAATAATAAAAAATATAACATTTTTCTTAGAAAATTTGTAGATAAAGAACTGCATAACGCCTCACCTCAACACTTGAGATCAGCCAGACAAGCACTGTGTCTCCATCCTGTTCAACTAGTCCTATTACCAGTCAAGTCACTAGCTACGAAAATCACTTCCCACCTCACCCCCAATATAAATTAATAGAACATTCTCCTTCTTAAATTTTATTCGGAAATCACCACAGTATCATACTTCCTCGTTAGTGGCCAATTAGTCTCTTTCATTTTTAGCCATATGCGCATCAATAACTCACATTGCAGTGACTTATTATGATAACATATTGTTACTTGAGTATTCAACAATACCATATTGAAGAGCAAACTTATATGAATTTGGAGATTAGACCTAGAAGAGGAGACTAGAAGGTTAAAGTTATAGAAAAAAAAAGGGTTAATTTCTTCCACTCACTATGGTGTAGTATGTCATTGTTACAAGCATGGTAACATATGAACATGATCTTATAAACTGAAAGGGTATGCATTCTCCATATGTACATAATAAGTTCAAGGATGCAACACTACGAATCATAAATTTATCATGTGTAAATAATAAAACAAGCTAGATGTTATGTAAAATAGAGCACTATTTATATGAACTCCATTAAATGAGCTCACCATAGAATATATCAAATTTATGAGGCAGCAAGTTAGTGCCTATAGAACTCAAGGAAACTACACTAAGAATATGAACTCACACTCTACAATTTGAAAGCACTCAGGGACCACTCAGAGAATCCATGTAAATAAAAATTAACATTACTAAATTAGACTTTTGATTTCATACAAGTTAAAATCATCACCTCGACCAAAGCCCAACACACAACCACCGTACCACTGCAGTAGTCATCTTCACCACCAGCCTACTGCCAAGAACACCCAAACCACCTCCATCCACACCAAATCACTACCTAAACCAAAATCATCCTCTCAACTTCATCTCAACACAGCCTTCAACCACCTCCAAACTAATCCATAACCGGCTATCACAACATCTACATCAATTCAAACCATTTTCATTTTCATCTTCACATCAACACCACCACAAAACCACCAGATGCAAAACCGGCCAGCCACAAATCTACAGCTAGCACCACCTGCAACACCTCAGTCATCGGAATTAAACACAATCACATCACAATTGAACCATCACGAAATCCACCATCGCCAAACTGCAACCAGTTCGGACCACCTCTCACCGCCTCAGCCCAACTTCAATCTACACTCAAATCAAACCCAAAACAAGAAATAAGTGAACCCATTACCTTGCCTCAATCACCGGATCGTTTGACCGAAGTTCCACCGGATTTCGCAGTTAAAACTGAACTTCAAATCGCGATTCAAACTTCGGTCTCGCACGAAATCAGTCCCAAAAACCAGCCTTTTTGTACCCCCAACCCTTGCCGCCGTCCGGCGCTACTTGCCAGCGACGTTGCGCCGGCGAAACCGCCGACTGGAGACCGGCACAGCGTAGTGTCGCGACCTCTCTGTCTCCGCCCTAGCTCTCTCTCTCTCTCTCTAACTATCTGAATGGGAGAAAGAGAAATGATATTTTTAATATTAATATTTTGATTTCGAAATTTTGCATTTTGGTCCCTGGGTTTCCAAAGTTATTTAAATCAGTCCCTGGTGGCAATAATCGTTAAATGGTTGAAAGTCTTATTTTAATGATTTCCGTATTTTCCAAACATTAATTAATTTTGAGAATTTCAGTTATTTGAGAAATTATGACATTGTCAATTGTTTTACAATATTAATGGTTAGATTTACTATTTCAAATTGTTTCATAAATGTTTCCAATTTTATCGACCATTACAGTTTATTTAATGTTGCCAAAAATGAATTCCAATTATTTCTTGAAAAAAAAAATTATTTGAAAAGTTAAATCAGACGATGACGTGGTGAACCGGGTATACGGAACTCGGGACGCTACAAATAAAGTCCCATAACTTTGGATAATGTGAAACTTTTTCCTAAAGGTACCCTTTGGCAACGCGCAGCGAGCATTGTCAAAGGTATCCTTTGGCAACGTTCAGGTGAACGTTGCGAAAGGTACCCTTTTGCAACGCGCAATGAACGTTGCAAAAGGCTATAATTAACAACATTCACTTTCTGAATGTTGTTAAATGTCAAATAAATCAACCAATGGCAACATGTAACCATTGAATGTTGCTGTAGACCCCCTTTAGCAACATGCAATTAGCGAATGTTGCCGTTTGCATGTTGCAAAAGGCTATTTTTCTTGTAGTGAATGACAAATGACTAGTTTAATTCTATTCCTTTCTTCATTGGCGATTCACCGACTTTAATTAATGAAATGCTATGGTTATTAGCTTTATAAAGTATAAAAATCCATAACCTAAAATCATAATGATCATAAAATACTGGCATATAACCCGCAAGATAGACAAAATTATATTTAATAAGTAACCAAATGAAATGAAAATAACAGAAATTTGCAACCAAAACCTTAACGTTAACAAAGAATGAAACAAACAAGAAGCAAAAACCAACATAGTGTTCCCAAAAGACAACAGTAACGAAAATGATAAAAAAATAGAAAATCTAGAAGCAAAACAAAAATACAAAATTCAAAATTCAAAGATGAAATTCAGCAGATAAATTATCCCAATGTCAAAAAACAATATCATTGAGACCCCGCATTGGGCAACATAATATACCTAAAAAGACAGCCCATATAAATTCACAATAAACCTCATCAAATCCAATTAAATTCAAGAAGACCTAAATTTGACATTTTAAATCAACAACAACAAGAACAATAATAAAGGAAATGTTGAACTTACAGAAATCGTAGTCTGGACATTCCACGAGCACTTGCTCGCGGTCAGCTTCTGTTACTGTCTCGTTCAAGTGCACCGCCTCCTACATCCCATTTTTCCTCAAAAGTCATTTTTCATTCCTATTTTTGAGCATTTGGAAGTGGCGCGTTCTGTCGAGCAGAGAAATACGAAAAATATGTTGGTAATTACTAAATTAAACACATATTACCTCTTCCTTAACCTAAAATATTTTTTGGGAAAATATTTCTGGGTAAAACGCACAAATAGTCCCCAACTTTCAGATTTCTTGCAAAAATGACCTCCAACGTTTAGGTTCTATTCTCTTTACTATTTTGAGGTTGTTTTCTGTTTTTATTTTCGAAAAAACTAAAAACGCGTTCCCTTTACCATTTTCGAAAACGCATTTTGGAAAATAAAAAAAAAAATTGTACACAAAACGCTCAAAACCTCGTTTTGGGCATTTTGTGTGTATTTCAGTAAAAAAAGTTCAAAACTCTGAAAACGCGTTTTGGGATTTTTTTTTTTTTATAGAATTATCCTAGCTTTGAACTAAGCTAAATAAAATTTTTTTTTTAAAGAATTATTCTAACTTAGAACTAAGCTTAAATAAAATTTTATTGAATTTAATACCAACATTACAAAAAAAAAATTAAGTGAAAATTGTTGTTGTTATATTTCAAAAAATGCCTTGATAAATGGACTCTGATGGTTTTGAAAGAACTTGCATTTTCTGGATTTTAATAGAACTAGAGTTTCCTCAAATCCCGAACCTGATCAAACTGTGTTAATATAGACTCTTAATGCTCACATTAGTGTGTTGTATGTAACCATGTTTTCAGTGTATTGTGAAAGAAAATTTAAATTTGAGTCAATAGTATTCTGCAAGCAAATTAATTAAAAATAGTTTAAGTAGTATTCTGCAAAATTTTAAACAGAACGTGTTTCCAGCTTTTCATTTTCAAAAACATTTTTTAGAAATGACAAACCAAACGCGTTTTCAGCAAATTTGAAAAAAAAAATAAAAATAGGAAATATAAAACATTTTCGAAAATGAAATACAAAATAAAATACAAACAGAACGCCACCTTAGATTTTGACATTTATACCCTCATAATCATCAAACATTGCGAAAATGATCCCTATCGTTAGATTTCATTAGTTTCTACCATTAAAAACGTATAAATAACATAAATGATCCCTAACCTGTGAGTTTCTTGCTAAAATAACCTTTAATATGTTAAGGTCATATTTGACATATTTAGTTTGTAACATCCAAACGTTTAGTATATTTAGTCCCTAACATATTAAGTCCCTATAAGTTTGGCGTATTTGGTCCCTTACATATTAAGCCTCCGTTTGAAACAAATTATTTCAAATAATATGGTTTGTAATTGTAATTTTTTGAAGAAATTGTGATTAGAAAGTAATAAAAAAAATATTGAATAAATTTGTATATTATTTATGAAATGTTTGGTTGAAAACGAGTTTTAAAAAAACAAAATTTATTCTTAATTTTTAAAGTGCAAAGTAAATATTTAACAAAAATTCACCGCATCAACATTTCAACTTATTGGTAAAAAAATAATAAATTTATGAAACATAAACGAACAAATACATTGGACATCATTTTAGGAATTGAATAGCAAATATATTTTTATCAGATCTACTTTCGATTTTTCGATTTTGAGAATCAATCGATTTGAAAATTAAGTTTGGAAAATTTTGGTTAAAAAGTAAGATTTTTTTTTTTAAAAAAAATTTATGCATAAATTAAAAATAAAAATAAAAAGTATTAATATAATGTGTGGAAAAAAAGAGCTTCGAAAAAAATTAAATTTTGAAAATTGATATTGATCAGTTCTCAAAATCGAAAATCGAAAATAGAATTAATAAAAACATATTTGTTATTCAATTTCTAAAATGATGTGCAACGTATTTGTTTGTTTATGTTATATGATTTTTTTTTTTTTTTTTTTTACCAATATGTTGAACTGTTAATGTGGTGAATTTTTATTAAATATTTTAATTTGTACTTTAAAAATTCAGAATAAATTTTGTTTTTATAAAACTCATTTCCAAACAAACATTCCATCAATTAAATAATCTACAAAATGAATTCTTTTTTTTTTTTTACAAATTCTTCAAAAAATTACAATTACAAACCACATTATTTAAAATAATTGGTATCAAATAGGGGCTTAATATGTTAGGGAGTAAATACGTCAAACCTATCGAGACTGAATATGTTAGAGATTAAATACACCAAACGTTTTGAGGTTACAAACTAAATATGACAAACATGACCTTAATATGTTAGAAACTATTATCGCAAAAAACTCAAAGGTTAGGGGCTATCTGTGCTATATACACATTTATAACGGTGGAAACTAACGGAATCTAACGGCAGGGACCATTTTCGCAACCTTTGGTGATTCTAGGGGTATAAATGCCAAAATCTAAATGTTGGTGACCATTTTTGCAAGAAACTCTAAGGTTTGGGATCATTTGTGCTTTTTACCGAATATATTATCACCCCCAAATACTGTCAAATGCACCACATTATATTAACACTATTAGTAAAATATATTTTTTTATAAATACAAGACACTACAAATACAAATATAACATTTTCTAATTATTTTTTAAAAAAAAAGAAAGAAAAAAAAAAAAAAAATGGATTTGTACACCACTACGTGAGTTCCCTTCTCCCTTAAAATCCTTCCAGCTACTGGTCAATCCACCCTTTAAGAAAAAATATTATCCGCTGAGATGCAACACATATGGGAAGGTTCTGAAATTCTCGCTGATAGAAAGGATGCATATAGTTCCATACCTACCCAAAGCTTCAGCTCCGCCGCCGAGTCATGAGGCTAGTGATTATAGTGATGTTAAGTAACAGAAATCAAGTACCTACTAATTCTCATGCTAATTCTTGTTCACTTGCAGGTTTTTATCCCTTTATTACAAGTGAGAAACGGATCGTGTAGAAACGGAAATGTTGGTTTGACAAACTTATCTTCAAGTAAAGAATTACTGAAATAAATATGGGGAAGAAAAGAATTTTTTTTGAGAGATCGTGGTAGACATAAAATTTAGTGACAAGATATTAAAATGTTATTTATATAATTTTATTTAAGTCTATTTTAATAAATAAATAAAATATTTAAAATTGTGGTGTAGAAAATAAGTTTTTTTGTGGCAATATAGTCACTCATATTTTTTGATATTCAAAGAATTAATTGAGCAAACAAGAAAATAAAAAATAACGCGAAATTTACGAATAGTCAAAACCTTTTTACTAAGTATCTACATCTATATCTATCTACATATCTACGAATAGTCAAGATGATGATTTTACCATATGCAAAGATACATTTAAAGAATGAGCTTGAATGCCAAGATTACTCATAAATAGATCATCAATATTTCTACTAAAATCACAAGATATCGATATCAAGATCATGATCAAATCAAATCAATATTTCTTGATTATCATCTTCCAACAATAAACTGATTGGTACGAAAATAGGAGATATATTTTTCGTCAAGAAATATTTGATTAATTTAATTAAACATAATAAATTACTAAATACACGTATTTAGTAATTAAATTAAGTTTTCTTAAATTATACATTTGTGGAAAAATAGGAAATGCCAACAATACTAAGTTAACAATCTCCCCATTTGATTTTTTCTATTTTTCAGAAACCAATCATCTTTTTACAATCACAAGAAATCATTAAGCTCCCCCTATCAAGAATATCCCTCAAGTTATGCATCATAATAAACACAATCAACCAATGCATGTAATAGAGAGCATCAACCAAAAAGATGATAAAGATTTTAATACTATTCCCCCTTTTCGGAAGAAAGAGGAGAAGCCATTAGTCTCACAAAACCTGCAAGCAAAACCCAAACACAAACTAAAGTTGATCACAAGAACAATGATTTTAAAGCAAAATATAAGAACAATGTTTCAAAATCAATAAACAGATGGAACTGGCAAGGTGGAGATCAGTCCTAAGTCTTCTTTTGCTTCTTTGAGGCAAGGAGCTTTTTGGCAGCAACCATCCTCTTTTTTTTAGCTTCCACTGGAGCCACATTTTTGAAGACCCTCCAAGCAGCTGATGTAGTGTGTCTTCAAGTCTTTTGACACGCACCCTGAGGTCAGATATGTCGGCCTTCAACCCAACAATCTCTGCTTCTAGCTGGCCAATCCTGGCATCCTTATTAGCTGAATCATGATTCTCTGTAGTCTCATCCACAACCTGTTTTCTGGGAGAGGTCTGTACCTCCAGAGTTTTTCTGCATCTGGCCTTATTTAGCACTTTGGGAGTGATCACAAGATCATCCTCTAGCGTCTGGATACCCAGATCACTAAGAAACTGTGAAATAATCCAAGGATAAATCAATAAATAAGTATTCCCCTGTCAAGGGCCACTCTCCGAGACCCTACCAACAATTGAGTTCCAAATACGGGCAACAAGGTCAATGTTTCGTTTAGTTCCAAGGAGAAACAAAGTTCTAACAGACTCTCTCTTAAAACTTGAATCATGGATGAGTTGATCAAAATTTGCCTTCACAATTTTATGAAGAATGTGGTATTTCTTTGACATCTCCGACCTAGGTAATTGTTTTAATCCTTTCACCGGCCAAGTAACCTTACCCCCTGACAACTCTATTGAAATTTCATCATTTGTGGCTTCCATAGACTCATCTTCATCAGCCACATCTTCATTCAATCCTAACCACTTTCTAAGTTCCTTTGCAGATCAATTGTCCTCTAACAAATAAGGAAGTAGTGAACAGACATTTTTTGGAGTTAAAATCAATAGGGATATTAGCATAAAATTATTTAACCAAGGTCTCATTAATCTCCCCCTTACATTCAGTCAATTTCTTCAACCTAAAGTGTGACACAATATCATCTACCTTAAAATCATCAAATTCTTCTACAACCACCCTACGTTCATAATGCAGTCGTTTACCCAATATATGCTTTTGGAAATCAGAGTATGTCTTAGAGGACCAAAATTTAAAATTAAATGGGGGTAAACATACCTCTAGCCGTCTGCATAGGGTTGCATGCGAATGAAGATACATCAAATTTGGATCTCTCTAGACCCGCAGCTGTGTCTCCCTTTTTCGTCTTCGGGCTTACAGTGACTTCTGCCTTTTTCTTTCCCTTTCTGTCTGGGATCATAACCTCTTTCTCAGTCTCCTCTTTTGACTGCTCAGATTCGTCTACATCCTCAGATTCCTCTGTTTCTTCTGGTGGTCCTTCACCCTCAAACTCTTCTGCTTCCTTGTCTTTCTCAGATTTTTCATCCTCGCCAGACACTTCCTGCTCTTCTGATTTTTCTTTTTCATTACCAGATTCAGTTTCACCAGATTCTTCGCCACCTTCTTCTTCCACAATTTTCACAACTTTTGCCCTTTTCTTAGTTGCAAGTTTTCTTGTTCCCTGCAACTCACTGCGAATATCCAAGGGAGAAATATGACTTTGGCCAAGATTACCTGATATGGGTGCCAAGTTTATGCCCATGGTCTGTGGAATGATTGGTGTGCCCTGGCTCAATTGGGCCATAAGGAGAGCAGGAGTTCGAGTAGTACCGGCGGTAGAGAGCAAAGTTGCCATTGGGCTGGTGCCGGAGGTTGGTACAATGGCGCCGACGCTTGGAGTTCCCATCTCCGATGGGTTCTGTTAAGATGCTTCTACATTGCCACTACCGCCTCTAGTGACTCCTCCTTTCGGTTTGTTTACTTCTGGCCATGTCTGGAATGGGTTTTGGATTTGAGAGAGTAAGAGGAGAAAGAAGTTAGGGTTTAGATGAGAGGAATTTGGGGTTTTGGAACTTTGGGAAGTGAGGTTTATGAAGAAGTATGAGTGGTTTTGGGTTTAAGAGAGATTCTCATATAAAAGAAATTAGAGTTTATTATGGTAACTTGAGAATCCCGATTCCTGCAAACTACTTTCCTTTTAAAAAAATAGATAAACACATGAACAGAATATGTTGATAATTAGGAAACAATTAAATTACCAAAATTGGGCCCCACAATCAACTGACTTATTCTACAAGATTTGCACATATTAGCCCAATATATACTGCCTTAAAAATTAACGATTCACAGAATAAAATCTAAGATACGTGAATAAGGAAAAGTCTAAATGCTTCTGGATACTTGAGACATGTCTGAGCACTTGTTGGCATCTGCTGAGTCAGATACATCTGGTAGTATAAAATCCACCACGTACATAAATAAGTTGATTAATGTGCGTGTGTGATCCGAGCAACCCTTAGTCATCCACATATTGTCAAAAATCATATGATTTCCCTAACTTATTGATTTGTCACCATAGTGTACAATAAAACCGATCAAAATCTATTTAAAGTGCATTTTCTCAAATCCGGTTGCCAACTTTTTCAATATTTTGACAATGTCTTTTGGAGATGGAAACGGCTTCACACAATCCCCAGAAGTTTATCTTACAAGATGTTCCCCTTTAGATTAGAAGAAGGGTATGAACTTGATTTTCTCATAAATTATCTTACTAGATTTTCTCCATAAATTATCTTACTAGATTTTCTCCTTTCTTCTATGATATTTCCGGATTTACCTCAAATCATTATATTTTGAAGCTAAAGGGTATGAACTTGGCTTGGATATGCAGCATGTTATCCCAAGAGTAAACTAACCAAGAGGGGGGTGAATTGGTTTATAAAACTTTTTCGATAAATAATCTCAAACTTAAAAACCAATGGGTACAAGTATGAGCACTTAGTGTTGTAAGTAACTTAACTATCAATGTAGTGTGCTATAAATGTGTAAACTTAATTGATAAAGCAAGTATAGCACTTAGATATAGTGTTGCACAATATAAATTGATAGAATAATGTAAGTGCAATGTAAGTAAGTAAAAGGGATAAGAGAATGCAAACGCGATTTATGGAGGTTCAATCAACCAACGTGATCTACGTCCCCCGTTACCGAGCTCTCCGTCACGAGCAAGGCCAAATCCACTATATTGGTAACTTACAACAAGGAGTACCAAATCCTTAGGCGACTTACAACAAGGAGCACCTATCCTTAACCAACAATCGAGTTTTCACGAGGCTCTCGAAACCAACAATCGAGTTTTCACAAGGCTCTCGAAACCACAAGATATAATGAATTGAATTTACAATTGAAATAACTCTCTTGACATATGATATACTCAAATTAAGTACCGAGAGAGTTAGGCTAACACTTCAATAGATAGCAATGAATTAAGCTCGAGTGTTAGAGAAAAACTTTGATGCAAATGATAATGAAAAGTTCAATGCAATCAAACAAAGTTTTTGAAATGATCTCTTGTTAAAATATTGAATCAATTTAAGTATCAAGAGATGCCACACTTGAATAATTAACAATAAGTTAAGCTCAAAGTGTTTAGGCAATGGAACTTTGATGAATCAAATGATAATGAAAAATGTAGCACAAATAATCAAAGTTCTTTAATTGGAATTTCTCTCTTTTAAAAGATTAAAACAAGTTTAGAATAAAGAGAGACTTACACTTCAATTCCAATATAGTGTGAAGATATTGAAGAAGTTAAAACAATATAAAATCAAGAATCTTCACAAAACTTTCTTCCAAAAACTTTGATGAATTTGATAAAACAAAGTTTAGATCAATCAAAGTTTTATAATAAAAATAGATGAATATAAACCAAGTAAGAACAATGAATTTTCACAAGAAAGTTTGTATAAAATCTTTTCTATGTTGTTCAAATTGAATGTAAATGAGATGGCTATTTATAGATCAAGAATTTGAGCTGTAGCCAGTTTCGGTCGACCGGTTCACACTTTCGGTCGACCGAAAGTTTAAAAGATTTAGCCGTTACATTTTAGCCGTTGAACTTTCGGTTGAGCAGATGTTTCGGTCGACCAGAGTTTCGGTCGATCAAATACATTTTCGGTCGACCGAAAATGGAAAAATTTGAGTTTTTATTTTTATATCAAAAAGTTTATTTTTTCAAAAACAATTTCATATTATGATTTGAAAAATCATTTTTATGCAAGTGACGAATTTTCATGTAAGTTTCTTGATGCATAAAAATCATTTTCGAGCTCGTTGAATCTCATCGCTAAAGATTGAGAGTGTTATACCTTTACATAGGTTAAAACAACTCTTGAACTTGAACTCTAATCTTGTATGCTTGAATTCTTGATCTTCATGTCATGCTTTTCAACTTCAATTTTGATCTTTGAATATCTTCAATTCTTTCATGATCTTCTTTGCGTCTCATGTGCTTGATCACATAGTTTTGATTTATATCTTTGAGAGACGATTTGAACATAGAGTGCTTTGAATATTTATCATTACATGAAACACTTGAAGCACACTAGTTAATAACACAATATATTCTTGTTTGTTATGATCAAAACAATAAGGTTAAGTTAACCATAGGTCAACAATTTCCCCCTTTTTGATTATGACAAACAAGATGATTTGTAATGATAATATAAGCAATTGAAGCATATAATCAAAGTATAGGGAAATGAGAATAATTGATAAGTTCAATTTTAGCATATATTCCCCCTATCTTATACAAACCAATGAGACATAATCTAGCATATAATATAATCCTTTTTATGTATATAGTATCCAATGTCAAGCAAATCAAATCATCACCATATTTTCCCCCTTTTGGCATAAGCAAAAAGGTTGCATCTATCCCTTAATCATGAGCATAGGTGTGATAAGCATAATAATGGGGCACAAATAGAATATCTTGATTGTAATCATATTCCCCCTTAGTAAATCATTCCCCCTTCGTGAAACATTTGTAGAAGTATCAAAGTATTTTCAACTCATTGAATAGGTAGATCATGTGTGGATGAGTTAAAAAGTTTAAAAGTATCAAAACAATTTTGGTCAACAATCATATCACTCTTTTAATTAAAGCAAAAAAAAAGTGATCAAAGTAATGTAGTACAAGAGTTTTATGAAGAGAAGAAGATGATTTCAAGTCATTTAGGGATTGTATATGAAAATTTTGAAATAAAAAGAAAATCCCTATTTCCAGCCACTTTCGGTCGACCGAAAGTATGTTGGTCGACCGAAACTCTGCAGAGTAAAAAGAAAGGTGGCTGCAGTCACGTTCAGCTGACTAATGGTCGACCGAAACTCTAGTTTCGGTCGTACAGTTGGTCGACCGAAATATCTTTCGGTTGAACACTTGATCGACCGAAAAGACACTTTCGGTCGGCCGAAATAGTTTAGGTCGGCCGAAATATGCAAATATTGAAATTTACATGTGATTTCGATTAAATCATATATGTACCATAAAATTTTGAATAAAACACATATTAGCACCATGTTTCATATTCATACTCATACCTCTTTTCAATGTAAGAAAAATTTTATGAAGTGCAAGAGATTTTAATACCAATTGTGTATTAATAGATCTTTAAATCATTGATCATTCAAAGTCCAAGATGTATCAAAGAAATTTACCTCATCCTCAATAGTCATGAAGCATATGTTGGCCATTTCATCTTGACTCTCATCTTCATCTTGCTCATCATCACTTTCATCCCAAGTGGCTTGTAGAGCTTTCTTTTTGAAGAATCTTTTCTTGCTTCGACACTCGGTACTTTTGTGACCGGGTTTGTTGCAATTATAGCATACAATCTTTTCATCTTTTTCTTCTCTCTTTTGGATTCGATGATTGTTGCGAACGCCTCTCCACTTCTTGATAAGGATAGCAAGATCATCAAGTTCCTCATCACTTGTGTTTGAGTTTGATGAGCATTTACCATGTAATGATTTAAGAGCAATTTCGCGCTTGGCCTCTTCTTTTCCTTTTCTTGTCCTCTCCTTTGTTTCGGCATTGTTGAGCTCATAAATCATCAATGTTCCATAAAGCTCCTCCAATGGATGTGTGTTGACGTCTATCGTGTTTTCGATCAACATCCTTAATGGATTCCATTCTTGGGAGAGAGACCTAAGAATTTTACTCACAAGTTCACCGTTAGTAAATTTATGATCAAAGCCTTTAAGACCATTGACAATATCGGTAAAACGAGTAATCATGCAAGTAATGGGCTCATCTTGCTTCATAAAGAAATTTTCAAAATCTTTAAATAAAAGATTTGTCTTAGTTTCTTTCACTTTGCTGGTACCCATGTGTGTGATTTCTAATGTATGCCAAATATCAAATGTGGAATCACATGTGCAAATACGATTAAATTCATTCTTATCCAAAGCACAATAAAGTATATTTTTGGCTCTAGCATTTAAAGTCAATTTTCTCCTATCATTATCATCATATTCCTCTCTAGGTTTTGAAATAGTTTGATCCGGTTTTCCATCAACCTTAATAACTTTAGTAAGCTTATGAGGACCTTCTTCGATGACTTCCCAAATATTATAATCTATTGATTGAACAAAAATCATCATTCTAGTCTTCCAATAGTTATAGTGTGTACCATCAAAGAAAGGAGGACGATTTGTAGAATGCCCCTCAAGATTATGGTTAGCCATTTACTCAAGATTGTAAAATCTTTTTAAAAATGAGCACCTAAGCTCTGATACCAATTGTTAGCCCAAGAGTAAACTAACCAAGAGGGGGGTGAATTGGTTTATAAAACTTTTTCGATAAATAATCTCAAACTTAAAAACCAATGGGTACAAGTATGAGCACTTAGTGTTGTAAGTAACTTAACTATCAATGTAGTGTGCTATAAATGTGTAAACTTAATTGATAAAGCAAGTATAGCACTTAGATATAGTGTTGCACAATATAAATTGATAGAATAATGTAAGTGCAATGTAAGTAAGTAAAAGGGATAAGAGAATGCAAACGCGATTTAAGGAGGTTCAATCAACCAACGTGATCTACGTCCCCCGTTACCGAGCTCTCCGTCACGAGCAAGGACAAATCCACTATATTGGTAACTTACAACAAGGAGTACCAAATCCTTAGGCGACTTATAACAAGGAGCACCTATCCTTAACCAACAATCGAGTTTTCACGAGGCTCTCGAAACCAACAATCGAGTTTTCACAAGGCTCTCGAAACCACAAGATATAATGAATTGAATTTACAATTGAAATAACTCTCTTGACATATGATATACTCAAATTAAGTACCGAGAGAGTTAGGCTAACACTTCAATAGATAGCAATGAATTAAGCTCGAGTGTTAGAGAAAAACTTTGATGCAAATGATAATGAAAAGTTCAATGCAATCAAACAAAGTTTTTGAAATGATCTCTTGTTAAAATATTGAATCAATTTGAGTATCAAGAGATGCCACACTTGAATAATTAACAATAAGTTAAGCTCAAAGTGTTTAGGCAATGGAACTTTGATGAATCAAATGATAATGAAAAATATAGCACAAATAATCAAAGTTCTTTAATTGGAATTTCTCTCTTTTAAAAGATTAAAACAAGTTTAGAATAAAGAGAGACTTACACTTCAATTCCAATATAGTGTGAAAATGTTGAAGAAGTTAAAACAATATAAAATCAAGAATCTTCACAAAACTTTCTTCCAAAAACTTTGATGAATTTGATAAAACAAAGTTTAGATCAATCAAAGTTTTATAATAAAAATAGATGAATATAAACCAAGTAAGAACAATGAATTTTCACAAGAAAGTTTGTATAAAATCTTTTCTATGTTGTTCAAATTGAATGTAAATGAGATGTCTATTTATAGATCAAGAATTTGAGCTGTAGCCAGTTTCGGTCGATCGGTTCACACTTTCGGTCGACCGAAAGTTTAAAAAATTTAGCCGTTACATTTTAGCCGTTGAACTTTCGGTTGAGCAGATGTTTCGGTCGACCGAAAATGGAAAAATTTGAGTTTTTATTTTTATATCAAAAAGTTTATTTTTTCAAAAACAATTTCATATTATGATTTGAAAATTCTTTTTTATGCAAGTGACGAATTTTCATGTAAGTTTCTTGATGCATAAAAATCATTTTCGAGCTCGTTGAATTTCATCGCTAAAGATTGAGAGTGTTATACCTTTACATAGGTTAAAACAACTCTTGAACTTGAACTCTAATCTTGTATGCTTGAATTCTTGATCTTCATGTCATACTTTTCAACTTCAATTTTGATCTTTGAATATCTTCAATTCTTTCATGATCTTCTTTGCGTCTCATGTGCTTGATCACATAGTTTTGATTTATATTTTTGAGAGACGATTTGAACATAGAGTGCTTTGAATATTTATCATTACATGAAACACTTGAAGCACACTAGTTAATAACACAATATATTCTTGTTTGTTATGATCAAAACAATAAGGTTAAGTTAACCATAGGTCAACACAACATTCTTTTCCACTGGCCCTGCCCTTGGATAAGAAGAAAAATGCGTGCAATGCTAAAAGTAATATTCAGATCATAGGATATTTCCGTATTTACCTCAAATCATTATATTTTGAAGCTAAAAGGTATGAACTTGGCTTGAATAGGCAGCCTTCTTTTCCAGTGGCCTTGCCCTTGGATAAGAAGAAAAATGCATTCAATGCTAAAAGCAAAATTCAAATCATAGGTCTACACCTAGAATATGAAATCTCATCCAGTAACAACCATATGACTTAGACAGCAGTGACTTATCCTTTGGATTGTCCAGATTTGAGTGCTAGTTAGATTCATCAGGAGACATGTTGACTGTTATCAGCTAGAAGTATCTGTCTCGTTATCAGCCACAAGCACTCAGATATATCGACAAGGAAAAACAAGATCTACTTAGTATAAGAATAGAATAAATGCAATAAAAAGATTTTTTTTTTTTGAAAAATGCATGTTCCTATTCCGGAGGAGATGATACTCCAATTTGTTTCCTGAGGCTTTCAAATTTAACAGTATCGAGGGCCTTAGTATACAAATCTGCAAGCTATAGATCAGCCTGTATGTGCTCCAGATTGATAATCTTTTGTTCCACCAATTCTCTGATGAAGTGGTGTCTGATGTCAATGTGTTTTGTTCTAGAGTACTGGACAAGATTTTTTGAGATATTAATGACACTGGTGTTGTTACAATACATAGTGGCTTGTTCTATAGAGATCCAATAGTCTTCCAACATTTGTTTCATCTGAAGGAGTTGTGTACAACAACTGCCATCCTTTGAAAGTTTTAGAGTAGTTGCCATGGGAGTTCTCATCGCCTTTGCATCTTCAAGTCCAAATTTCTTTACCAGATTTTTAGCATATTTTTCTTGAGATATGAATATGCCAGATTCATCCTGCTATACCTACAAACCAAGGAAAAATGTTAGTTCACCGACCATACTCATTTCAAATTCTCTTTTCATTGTATTTATAAATTCATCAATTTTGGACTTAGATGTAGACCCAAATACAATGTCATCAACATATATCTGAGCTACAGTTAGTCCAGGATTTAGATGCTTAATGAAAAGAGTTTTATCAGTTCCTCCCCTTTTGTATTCGTTGCTTAGCAAGAATGATGTGAGCCTTTCATACCAAGCTCTGGGGGCTTGTTTCAACCCATATAAAGTCTTTTTAAGTCTAAAGACATAGTCCAGGTGAGATGGATCTGTGAATCCTTGGGCCTGCTCCACATAAGCTTCCTCATTAAGTACACCGTTCAGAAAGGCACTTTTGACGTCCATCTGAAACAATCTGAAATTAATGAAGCAGGACACAACTAGCAACAGCCTGATGGATTCTAGTTTGGCTACCAGAGCAAATGTTTCATCAAAATCTATCCCTTCAATCTGGGTATAGCGTTGAGCAACAAGTCTTCTTACCACATTTCCTTGTTCATTTGATTTGTTCTTGAAGATCCATTTGGTTCCAATTACATTACCTTCTTTAGGATGTGGTACCAGCTCCTAGACGTTGTTTCTTTCAAATTGGTTGAGTTCCTCCTGCATAACCTGTACCCAGTGTTCGTCTGTCAAAGCTTCCTTGACATTTTTTGGCTCAATCTGAGACATATAACAGATGCTTCCCATATCCGCAACAAATTTTCTTCTGGTCACATTTCTCTTAGACATATCAGTGAGAATGTTATCAAGTGGATGAGCCTTTTGAATCCTAGCAGGTGGTTGTCTCGATACTTCTGATTCTGCAATATCAGGTGTATCTGGGTAGTCAGATGCGTCTTGATCTGCAGATATTATTGGGTGCCCAGATTCATCCTGGTCGAATTCTTCAGTACCATTCAGACTTCCAGCTTGGTGCTGTTCTTCTTCTGACTTTTTAGTTCTAACTTTTTCTTTTGGTGGAATTTCCAGTTGATCACCATCTGCTTCCTGCAAATCCGAATTTAAACTATTAGTGTCATCCACTTTCACGTTAATTGACTCAAGAACAGTTTGGGTTCTAAGATTGTACACTCTATAGGCCCTACATTTTTCAGCATAACCCAAAAATATTCCTTCATCCGATTTTGAGTCAAATTTTCCTAGGTGTTCCCTATCTTTTAAAATGTAACATTTACTTCCAAAATCATGAAAGTAATCAATCCTAGGTTTTCTACCTTTCCAAATTTCATATGCAGTTTGATTTGTTCCTGATCTAAGCATGACTCTATTGACAATATAACAAGCAGTGTTTATGGCTTCTGCCCAAAATTTTGTAGGCTATTTGTTGCTATTTAGCATGACACGAGACATCTCTTGTAGAGTTCTGTTTTTCCATTACACCACTCCATTCTGTTGAGGAGTCTTTGGGGATGGGTACTCATGCTTGATTCCATATTTGATACAGAAATCTGCAAACTCAGAGTTTTCAAACTCTCTTCCATGATCACTTCTAATCCTTCTGACTCTTACCTGTTTGTTTGCCTTTTCATTGCTCAATTTCTGAAAAGATTAGCAAAAATTTCAAAGGTATCAGATTTATCACGATAAACATGACCCATGTGTATATGGAGAAATCATCAACACAAACATAAATATCCCTCTTGCCACCAATACTTTCTTTTTGGATAGGACCCATCAAATCCCTGTGAATATCAAGTATATGAGATTTATTAATAGATGTACCTGATTTGTATTGAATTTTGATTTGCTTACCCTTTTGACAATCACCAAAGATTTCATCTGGAATGTTTTTTATGCTAGGCAAGCCTCTCATAGCCTATAGTCTGGTCAGTTTCATGAGATCATGGTAGTTTAGATGCCCTAATCTGTTATGCCATTGTTTCTCTTTTTGGTCCTAACAGAATTGCAAGTTATGTGACTTTCAAGTGTATAGCATTTGTCTCTAGGTCTAACTCCTTTAAACAAAATGCTTTTTAACAGATTAGAATTCTTGTCACAACTTAAAACCTTGCAATATTCTTTAGAAAACATGATAAGCAAGTTATCATCACACAATTGTCCTACATTGATCTAATTTGCCTTAAGTCCTATAACATATAAGACATTTGTTAATGTAGGTAATTACTTGATGTTGATGATACCAGATCCATCTATCTTACCCTTTTTGGCCATCACCAAATGTAACAGCACCTGTCTCACCCTTTTCAAAATGTGTTAGTAAAGAGAGATCACGTGTCATGTGTCTAGAACATCCACTATCAAAATACCATGTGTTAGGAATTGAACTACATAAGCATTAGTTCGAATTTTCTTTTCTTGTCTAGAGATACGTCTTCTTTTGTGTGAATTGATTAATTTCAAGTACTCATGACACCTAAATACATGATGACCAGATTTGGCACAAAAATTGCAGAATACCTGGAAAACAGATGTATCCTGCCAACTCTATCGAGGTTGAAATTTCCTGCCGTTCTGATAGATAGATTCATCTGGCTTGTATAGATTCGGATGAAATGGTCTTCTTGTGTAGTTCCTAGCAGTATGTGAGTTTTGAGTTCCAGCAGCATTGTATTGATAATGGTGAGATATAGATGCATCTGTATAATTTCTACTTTGTTCCTTTCATCTGTATCCAGATTCTCTTACAAAGTTTATTTTATGGTCATGAATTTTTCCTTTACCTTCATATCCAAAACTTGTTTTTAAGATGACAAGTCTGCCACTATTCAGGATTTCATCAAGCTGGACAGATCCAAGAGCCAGTTTCTTGATTTTGTCTTGTGCTTTAGCAAGTTCTGAGCTTAACCTGCTTACCTCATTTTGTTCAACATCTGAGAATGCAGACGCTTCCAGATGTCGTTCCCTGCTGTGTTCAGCGAATGCTCTTTTCTTCTGCATCTTGAAGTTCCTTTCTCAAGTTTTTAGTGTTCGGTCCTAATTCATCTGCATAAGAAGAGTTACCAGATTCAGTACCAGATAACTGTAAAGCAGTAAGGGTAGTTATCTGTTTTTCAGAATTGCTGCTGTCTGATTCTGATTCAGATTAATCCGAGTCTCCATCGCTCCATGTAACATTCATGACCTTCCTTCCCTTGGTCTTCTTTTGAGTATTAGGAAAATTTGCTGCAATGTGTCAATATCCTTCACATTCTCTGCATTGAATTTGACTCTCAGGCTTTCCTTCAGACGAGCTGTCATTATTTTTGGGATAGAAATTGTTTTTCCTCCATTGTTTTTGTATTTTTTGATTCTGGCCTTGAAGATTTGTGTATCTTTCTTTTTGTTTTCCCTTGAGGAACCTTTTAAATTGTCTGGTGAGAAGTATGAAGTTTTTATCTTCATTTGTCTCGCCGATTCGTCTAGATCGTTACTGTTTGTCTTGAAAGCAATCCCTGGTGTTTTGTCTTTCTTTCTTTGGGCCAGATTTAAGTCATAGGTCATCAACGACCCTACAGGTTCCTCAACTTGCATGGTTGAAAGATCCTTACTTTCTTGAATCGCTGTAACTTTTGCATGGAACCTATCTGGTAAAGATCTATGGATTTTTTGTATAATCTGCTCATTTGAGTAGGTCTTCCCAAGAGCTTTAGCTGAGTTGGTTAGATCACTCACTCTGGCGTAGAAGCTTTTAAAGTCTTATTTCTCATACATAGATAGTTGTTCAAACTCTAGAGTGATCATCTGCAGCTTGGAGGTTTTAACAACATTGGTTCCTTCGTTTGCTACCCTCAAAGCATCCCATGCTTCCTTGGCGGTTCTTAAGGAGGAGATGAGTCTGAATTGACCTGGATCAACCAAGGAAACAATAGCGTTAAGTTCTTAGAATTCCAATTTGCATTAGCTAATTCATCTGCAGTATAAGCACTTCTAGCTATATTTGCAACAATACCTCTAGCAGTGACAGTGGGTGCTGTGTAACCTTCTAGGACAGATGTCCAACAACGTTCATCAATAGATTGAATAAAAATTCCCATACAAATTTTCCAATATGCATAGTTACTACAAGTTAATACAGGTGGCCTAAGAGATGCATAATTTTCCATTTAGACAACCAGATCTCACTTTCTAGAAGTGGACCCTCTCTGATACCAATTGGAAATTTAAAGTTGTCTAAATTCTATGAAAGGACTGTCCCAGATAAGTCTGGACAGTAACCAATTAACATTAAATTGTTTAGTTTTGTTTTAGCGTAATACCAGATGAATCTTGCTAATGCAGATTCGTCTAGATAGTAAAACGTAAATAGATAGAATAAATTGTACAGAATCATAAATAGACAAGAACACAATAATTTGAGCTTAATGTGGGAAAAACCCTAACAGGGAAAATCCACGGCCTGCATAGATCAATCTAAACTATATGATAAATCTACGCATAGACTTATCAAACATCCAAGAAATAGATCACTCCATGATCCTTCTATGACATGTAATATGAGTTGGCGTCCCACCACTCTTCAACAGTTTTCTTTGAATCTGCAACACTTTTTCAGCAACCTCGAACTCCCGTTCGAACATGATCCAAACCTCCCGTTTGATTTTCAGGCTGAAATTCTTTCCTTCTTTGAGTGATTGATTCCTCCTCCCGGAGTACCGAAGTCACAACACAATTGAAGCCTTGAATATTAGTACCCACACGAAAATTGGCTTCTTAACTCCTTAAGAAAAACGTCCCGTTGTTCTTCTATTTAAATGCAATTAAGTTACTTGACCTCCAAGTTTCCTTATTGCAAAATATCTCTATTACCTGCAAAAAATAACATAGATAATTAGAGAAATGTAAGATAATTATTCTTGAATAAATCTTACCATAAATCAAGATAGAGATAAATCATGAAAGACCTTACCATAAGTTAATCAAGTGATTAACATAAACTTGGATACCAAGTATAGGAACCATATTTTCGGCCAAATCAAGAATATTTATAATCAAGAATTTCGGCCCTATTAAGAAAAAATCTTACCATATGTAGATAAGCTTGAATATGCTCGGCCCTATCAAGATGATGATTTTACCATATGCAAAGATATGTTTAAAGAATAAACTTGAATGCCAAGATTACTCATAAATAGATCATCAAGATTTTTACTAAAATCACAAGATATCTAGATCAAGATCATGATCAAATCAAATCAATATTTCTTGATCATTATGTTCCAACAATAAACTGATTGAAACGAAAATAGGAGATATATTTTTCAACAAATATTTGCGTAATTTAATTAAACTTAATAAATTACTAAATACATGTATTTAGTAATTAAATTAAGTTTTCTTAAATTACATATTTGTGGAAAAATAGGAAATGCCAACAATACTAAGTTAACAGTTTCCATAGAAAACGTTCTCTTATTTTGGTAAAGAAAATATTTTCCTTGAAAAATATTTTACATTACGTTTGATCAATTTTATTATTGTTAATTGACTTATTTTTGTTCTAAAAAATAACATTATTATTATCAAGTACAAATATGTTTAAAAAAAAGTGAAAAAAGCTAAATTTTATTTTATTTTCCATGAAAAATAAAGTCAATCAAACACCAAAATTTTAAAAATATCTCACTTTTTCCACATAGAAATTTAAACAAATCAAATATTTCAATTGATATTTTCCTCAAAAATAATTTTCAAGCAAAATTTTTTCCTTGAAAAATATTTTCTTTCCACCCATTTTTCACTATCGCAATCAAACGCACCTTTAGTTCTTCAAGAAAGGGTGAAGGTAATTTTTTTCCCATGTGCACGAGTGACTCCGAGACTCAAATTAACAGTGTCTTCGATTGGGTCACCAACAACAATAGTAGGTTGTCTTCTGAGCCCTCGGTGCTCATTTTCCTGCTTCCCATTTTTGGGTTTTTATATTTGAACTATGTTATAAATTCTTTTGAAAGATTTTCTAAGAAATATATTATAATGGCCTGAGTTGCAAGAATTGAGGAAGAGTTTGTAGATTTCAAAATTATTTTTCATAAATTCATTTTTGAAACTGAGTTAGTTGGTTTAAACTTGCACAAATCTTTTATGCCATGTGGTCGTGCCGAATCCAATTGCAGCTGATTGCTGCAAATTGAATTTCAGTGAGCTAATTGCCGAAATAACTCATTGTTTACACATTACCTGCAGAACATGGAAAGAGGGAGTATTTAATCCGAGTTAGACTAGGAAACGTGGTTGAAGTTTCAATAAGCATATTTAATAAAAATGTTGACCACAAAATCTGGTTGGACCTTGGATCAACACGTCTCAGCTCCTCCCTCTTGAACACGTGGATCTCCTGCGCACTAGGACAAACGATCAGCTTTCAAAGGGAGCCAAGGTGGGCTCCCTTTTGCACTCCGATGCTTAAGTCAATATTCATTTCCGACAAATACAAATTGGGTGCGAGAAATATAAGTGTTAAAAATAGAGAAAAGGTAGTGAGAGTAAAGTATTTAGTCAGAGTCTTGAATTACAAACCTTTTTCTTGAAGGCAAGTGTGCTATATTTATAGAATGAGTAATTCCCTTAGATTTCGACACGTGTTATGCTTGACACATGTCTTTACCCCAGCCGTTGAGGAGGTAAACCACTTTCTGGGATCTAATCATTGCTACAAACCGTAGGAGTGGGGCGCCTATCATATCCCTCATAAAGGCAACGTCTTGTCAAGCCACAGTCAACTGGGAAAAGTTACGTATCTGTGACACTCTTCGTTGTCTTATCTTAGATCCGGGGTGTTACTATATGGCACCTCAGCTTGTTATAAACTAGTTCGGACAAAGAGGGTCCAAACGATATTCCACCTCGACAATCGACCCAAGGAAAGACCCTAAGTTCCAGTCATAGCTGGGGCCCATTGGGACTCTATTGGACTCCTACTGGTGATCCGTTATGCTCATTTTGGACATGGGCTCAACACTAGTCCCTCAAATTCGATGTGGTCATTTATGGGCGGATCGAACTTGCTATAGGTTTGGGGCTATGGTTCTGTTCTGGGAACTTTCTGTAAGTGAACAGCCACAGGATCGTAGTTTGTCCTAATTTTGTTATTTCCAATGCTTTGTTGTTAATCCGCGGTCAATTGCCTGGGGATCATTATGTAGTGCCCCGAGTTTACGGGGTGGGATGTGATTCTTAGCGAGGCGTGAACTTAGATAACGTCAACCTATTATTCCTATTTTACCTTCCAGAGGGATGTTGGGATATGTCAGCGTGTCCCTTAGGCAGCGCATATATGGCAAAGAAATTGCTAGCATCTATTTTCAAGAAATATGAAGGAGAAAAAAGGGGGGAGGGGGGTGCCTTACTGCGTGTGTAGTACACCTTAGCAACTAAATAGACTTTCTCTGTCTCTCAGCTTTTAGCATTTTAATCAACTCTTCTCCCAAAGTACGCGGATTGTCTAAATCAATCATGCAGCTCAAAGATCAAGGGCTTGAGACTGTTGGACTCCTTATAAAGCCTCCTTCATCCTAGCCTTTCTCCTTTGCCATATTGTTAGAATTTTCTTAACAACTTTTTTGTGAAAAAATCGTTTCATTGCCCCTTTTCTTGCTAGCCCTTTCAGAAACTCTTGAGGATTTTCGTCCTAGAAAATCGTCCCAACCATCCAACACCTTCCATTGGCGCATTTTTCTTTCGAGTATGCCAAACTTCATTTGGCATTTTTGTCGTCCTTTTGGTAAGTCTGGACTTTTTCAAGAAAAAATGGAAAGAGTTGGGGGAATGAGTTCACAGGAACTATTGGTAATGACGATTCCTGTCAGAGGTTTCTGCCCATTGTCTTTGTTGATTTTTAGTTCCGCTTCTTTAGGGAACAGATTAAGCGGAGGAATAGAAAATATGGTAGCATAATTAATTTGGATGATTTTGACAGTGAAGATGAAAAGAACCAGACCTACATGGCTCACTTATCATCCGACGAGGAGGCCTCTTTGCGGGAACTCCGAAGCAAGCTGGATAGAGATTTGAGGAGCGAGGAGACGGTGGGCTCTTCTTTCGGTCAACAGGAACTTAGTTTGGGTGTTAGGGCTCCATTTAGGGCACATAGGGAAGAATTAGGGTTATCCGTGGAGAAAATAGCCCAAGTTGAGGGTCGGGTTGACCATGTGAACAAAGTGTCAGGGTACCACGTGGACCCTGATCCGAACCCGAAGTTTTGGGAAAGCAGTGAGATTGCTTTAGAAATCCGAGGTGTCGATTTGGCAGGTGCTTCGACGAAATTCAGGATACCAGAAGGGGTTCGATTGGTGCATCCCACACCTTCTTGCTGACCATGTAGTCCTCCCCAAGCCAGGTGGTGGTTTGTTATGATGCTTTATCTAGTGGGATGAGGATTTCCCTACACCCTTTCTTTAGGGCGCTGCTTAGGAGCTACAACCTATGTCCTTACCAGTTAGCTTCGAACTTCTGGACACAAGCCGTCGGCACCTGGCTAGTGTGCCAAGAGGTCAATCCTGACTACCCCATCTAGCTGCATATAATCCATACCTTATACACCCTGAAGAAATCTGTTAGGAGGGATAAGGATGTGAGGCCGGACGTTAAAGACTGGTACTATCTATCTCCCCGAGGCTCTTACCCCCTATTATCACTGGGCATCCTACTTCTATAAAGAATTGGAGAAACCAGTGCATCTGGGTTGCGGGCGAGTGGCAAACCTTGCTTGTGGATCCTACTCCTGAAATCACCATTCCCCGAACTCTTTCCTCCCGCGTGAGTCTTGCTTTTGTTCCGCATCTTCAAGTGTTGTGTGCGTGCTATTTGCTTCCCATTTTTGCTCATCACTTTTAATATTTTTCTTACTCTGTTTACTATGCCAGGGTCTACTTTCGCCTATCTCCTCTCCGACGTGGATTTATCAGCGGTGAGACGCTTATTTGCTTTCAGAGGCACTTTTCAGAGAGTCATCTAGAAAAACAAACTCTTTGTCAAACACGGCCTTATAAGAGCCATGAGTGAGTAAAATTTTCTATCGTTTTTATAACTTCTGCTTCAGCATTCCAAGTCTTATCTTCCCTTCTTTACTGCTAGGTTCCAAGGACTTCCCCAAGATTTCTCTGAAGGGGCTTATGTCCAAGAAGATCCCTCCTGCCCTTCGCCACGGTAGCGAGGTTGAGAGGAAACAAAAAACAGTGCTTTCCAATCTGCAAGTGGGGGTCGCAAAATAGGTGTCTCAAGCGTCCATCGCCCAACTCGAAGGTCCTCTTCCAGATCTATAGCCACCCCCCAGTTTAATACCCGTGGGCCCTCAGCAGCTAAATTTAGGAAAGGAGGCCGAGCCTGAGAGGGCCACTGTAACGGGGAAAGGAAAGAGGTCGGGTCGCGGTGGCTCCAAGAGGGATAAGGAACCTAAAAAGGTCTTGGTTCCTGCTTCCCCGTTTGAGGATATTTTTGAGCCAATATCCAAGAACGAACTTGCTCCTTTAAAGAGGCTTAGGAGGGGCTAGGATATCAGCTCCACACCTCCGCCACCAGAGATGCAAAAATTAGAAGATGAGCCTGTCGTGTCGATTTCGGGCCTGGGTTACGATGTGACCCCTGCGGCGGCCAAGGAGCTTAAGCAGATTAAGGCTAGTGTCCTTCCTAGGGACGTCACTTATGATCCCAGCCTGCTCGACTCCCCCAACTCTCCACCTGCTAGGGCCTCCTTGGTCGTGGAGCAATTTTGGACTGAGGGTTGGTCCGCCTTTTCTTCTAGCGCCACCCCAACCCGTAAACTACTTGCTGCCAAGGCCATTAATGCCAGAGCATTGACCCTTATAGATGAGGTTGAATCCTCGGTGGTGGATGCGCAGCGAGACAAAAAGGACGCGGAGACTGTACTTCGCCACGCGGACAATATGCTGAAAGAGATCAACGATCTTAAAGATCAACTGTCTATGGCCCACAAGTCTTCCTCAGAGGACAGGGCCCTTTCGAAGCACCTTCAGGAGGATAATGAGAAACTAAGACATGACCTCCATGCCTCTGAGTCCACTGTGGCTACTCTGTGCAAGAAGCTTGACGACTCCAATCGCGCGCAGTCCATTACCCGCTGAAGCTCTAGCAAAAGCAAACTTTGTGAAGGGTAAACTAGCAGCTGAAGTAGCAGAGATTACCACCAAGCTGGAGGGGGAGGTGGAAGCTCGAAAGAAGGTAGAGGAGTATTACACCTCCTTAGAGAAGCACATTGAGTCCCGGATTAAAGAAGCCTTGGAGCGCACTATTGCACCTCGGTTGGAGCAAGTCGTGGGGGCCAAAGAGTCGGAGGCGGTCCAAAATTTTAAGGAAACTTTTGAAGAGACCCCTAAGTATGAAGCTATGCAGAGGGTTTCTGGGAACATAGGGGCTAGGATGGCCTTAGAGGATGTAAAAGAGGCATTTCCTAATTTAGACATTTCTCAGATCGAGGCTTTATAACCTGAGCCGCAAGATTTGGAGGAAGGCCACCGTACTGATGATCCCACATACTCCTGTCAAATTGTACCAGGAGGAGACTCTGTAAAAGATGTCATTCAATAACTTTGTTTGTTTGTTTTTGGTTTTGTTTTGTTTTGTTTTGTTTTTTTTTTTTTTGAGACACATTTCTCCAATTTTGAAATGTAATTGAAATGTAATGATTAATCCTGAAATAATGTAATTATTCCGTTGATTCAATATTTTGATTATTTTGTGAAGTTCAACACTTGTGTGACAAAATTTTCTGGATTTGTATGACATCGTCTGTAAAAATGTGAACTCTTTGAAGGCTTTGTATTGATAGTCCCTCAGATCTAACCAGTTTAATACATTCATTTTTACTGTTTAGGTCTGACGTGATAAATATTTGATTATATTTGCGTTATAACTTTTAGCACGTGCCATCTTATCTTCTTACCATTATTAGATAAGAGAGTTGTTGCTAATGGTTTATCACCTTCAGCTAAGAAATAATGAGCGTAGTGCAGGCTTACAAGAGTCCCTTGTATATGAGGTTTAAGCATAGTACTCTGTTATTTTACTGTCGCATGTTTATTATAGGTAAAGTTATACTTTCTTATGAATAAAATAATTTAGGATTTTTAATATTTGAGATTCCTCATTTATCGCCTTGTCATAATGGATTTGACGAAGGGAAGGCACCCCCATTTCCACTGGGCATACCGCCTCTGATCCATACGCCATGGAGAACGGCGTTTCCCCTGTTGCGGTGTGCGTAGTAGTTCGAAGTGCCCACAACACTTTTGGGAGTTCATCTACCCATGCACCATTCTTTGATTCTAGTTTCCTCTTTAGGGTGTTCTTTATGGTTTTGTTCATAGCTTCAACCTGCCCATTTGGTTGTGGGTGATGGAGACGAAAATAATTTGCAGATTCCCAAATCATCGCATAGTTCGTCAATACTTCTATTTTTGAACTGTTTTGCATTGTCACTAACCAACGAGTGTGGAATTCCAAACCTGCATATAATGTTCTCCCATATGAACTTAGAAGTGTTGGCTTCAGTAATCCTCATCAAAGGCTCTGCCTCGACCAATTTGGTGAAGTAATTGATTGCAACTATTACAAAACAGTTGTTACCAGTGCCTCGGGGCATAGGACCAATAAAATCGACCCTCCACTTCGCAAAAGGCCAGGGGCTGTTTACTACAGTCAATTCGCGATGAGGTGGATGCGGTATGGTTGCATGCCTCTGGCATTTATCGCATCTTCGGATGAAACTATGGGAATCCCTTCGCATAGTTGGCTAAAAATATCCTTGTTTCAGGGCTTTTCGAGCCAATGATAATGCTCCAGCATGGTTGCCACAAATGACCTCGTGAATCTCTTTCATATGTACTGTCCTTCCTCCGGCCCGACGCATTGTAGCAAAGGAAAGGTGTATCTCCGTTTATAAAGCAGATCATCCAAGAGGACAAAATTTGCGGCATACCTTTGCAGTTTTCGAGCTTCTTTCGGTTCGTCTGGCAGAGTTTAATACTTTTAGTAGGCCAAAATAGGATTCATCCAAGAACCTTCTTCTTCTATTGCCAAAATGTCTGCCCCTGGTTCGATGGAAGAGATCGACAGATGCTCAATTGGCACCATGTTGAGGAGCTAGGCATCCTTACTGCTAGCCAGTTTAGACAAAGCATCCTCATTAGAGTTCTCAATTCTGGGAATATGAAACAATTCAATTTTTTCGAAGTGGACAGCTAAATCTTTTACTTTCCTCAATTATGCAATCATGGCTGGCTCTTTGGCAGAAAAATGTCCTTTAAATTAGCTTACAACAAGCTGCGAGTCACTGTTTGCCACCACTGACTTAATTTTCAGAGCTTTTGTGAGCCTTAGTCCAGCTAGGAGTGCCTCGTATTCCGAAACATTATTCGAGGCTTTAAAGCCAAGGAGAATTGCGCTGTGCAACTTATATCCCTCTGGACTCACCAGCAGTACCCCTGCTCTGGATCTTTGTTCAGCGGAGGACCCATCAACGAACAACTTCCACTCAAGGTTGTTATCCATGTTCTCAATCATCTCAACAACGGGTGAATGCGTGAAATCAACTATGAAATCTGCTAACGGTTGGCCCTTTATAGCTGTCCGAGGCACATAATGCAGGTCATACTGGCTAATTTCTGTCGCCCATTTCATTAATCTTCCCGATACATCCAGTGTCTGTAAGACCTGTCTCATAGGAAAATTCTTGAGTACATGGATGGAGTGTAACTGAAAGTAGGGACGGAGTTTATGAGTTGCAGTAATCAATGCTAGAGCAAGTTTCTCCATGTTTGGGTATCGTGTTTCTGCATCCAGCATGGCTTTGTTCATGTAATACACCAGAAGCTGATTCCCATTCTCCTCTCTGACCAACATTGAGCTAATAGCCTCCTTGGACACTGCTAAATACAGAGAAAGTGGTTCGCCAACCTTTGGTTTGGACAATATGGGGGCCTGTCCTAGGAATGCTTTGAACTCGGAAAAATCTTGCTCACATTCTTGTGTCCATTGAAATCGTTTTCCTCCCTTTAAGACCTTAAAAAATGGTAAGCATATGTCAGTGGGCTTGGAAACGAATCGACTTAAGGCAGAAATTCTTCCGATTAAGCTATACACTTCTTTTGGGCTCCGAGGAGAGCGCATGTTAAGTAAAGCTTTGATCTTATCCGGATTGGCTTCAATTCCTCTCCTGTTCACCATGAATCCAAGAAAATTTCCAGATGCTACCCCAAAGGTGCATTTCACAGGGTTAAGCTTCATCCGATATTTCCTCAATATATCGAAGGCATCTGATAAATGGCGGACATGTTCTGAGGCGACCATACTTTTGACCAACATGTCATCTACATATACTTCCAAGTTTAAAAATCTAGAACCTAGGCGTGTTAACTTCCATTCACATTATATACGGAATTAATCGTTTAAAACATTTAAACTTTTCATTTTCTATTATAAAATTTTAGAAAAATTTCGGTAGAGTCTCCTCTATAACTTGGACATAACCAACCTACAGAGGGATATCACACCTACAATATATATACAATTCTCAACCCATTTAAATCCAACATTCAACATCCAACCAAAATTCCAAAATTCAACTGCAACATTAATTCCCCAAACTCCTCAACGATAATACCTTGAAGTAAAAATTTATAAATTCCTGAAACATAGTATAAACTAATCACCGGGAAATACCATACTTATTTTAACTAAGAACCGACAAACTAATTCAAAATGATTTATCAATTTAAAAGAATAACCAATAAAATGATTTGTGAAAACCATTGATTCGTTTCTAAAAGGAATGAAATTATGAGTACTATTTGAGTCAGCCGCCAAATGCTCTCCTCGGATCATCTAACTTTCATCACCTGAAATGTTGGGGAGGGATTGGGGTGAGCTAAAGCTCACTAAGTAAACTTTATGCATGAAATGCATGCTTATGACATGAATGCTTTAAAAATTCTATACATGTATCCCGATTTACTTTACTTTCCAGAACTTTCAAAATTTTCAAACTTTCACTTCATTTCCATCGTGAGCTCACTTGGTGTATCTTTTAGTCAATCAGATAATAGTGGAAAATTCTTATTTGGAACCAGATTAACATTCACATTTCCACCGCAAAGCGGTTTAACATTCCCTTTCCCACCGCAAAGCGGTTTAACAGTCCACCGTAAAACGGTTGAACATTCCATCGCAAAGCGACTTAATTCGGGTATGCCGGTCCCCCGCGCCCCATTTCCCACTCCCATCTTTCATGAACTAGAAGTACACCCATTCTTTCTTAAAAACTTGGGATACATAACTTTTGAACCAAACTTGTACCTTGACACATTTCTTTCATTTAAAAACATTTGACTTCCCAATTTCGATGCCAATGCATGCTTGATGATGCAATGACATGATAATGTGGATGCTTGAACATTCTTCCTAATAACATATACTTTCATAAAGTAAATGAAATTCATCAAAGAAAGTAAGTTGCAAAAAGTCATTTACACATTTAAATTTTAACTTCTATGAAAATAGGGGAAATTTACTTACTTGCGATCCTTAGTATTTACCGTTTCTGAATTTGCAAGTGGAAAGTCTCGGATGCCCCATGACATCAATGTACCAAGAGCCCTAATTATTCACATTCATCAATAAATATGACTTTTGACTTGAAACACATTTGAAGTTCTTTTTTTTTTTTTTTTTAATGCTAACCAAAATCCTAAGCATACCATATTCGATATGAACAATAAAATTTCACTGAACATTACAAAGTCACCTTATCCTTTTTAATAATGACAAAACATCCAATCGAGATCAAAATCTCAAATTAATCCTAATTGTGACCTTAGAATATGACAAAAACACATAAAACCCATGTTCAAAACAAAGAATGAATCTCAATGTACATTAGAAAGTCTTCTCATCTTTTAAATTCAAACTCGAACTCAAAATTACATAACTTAACCTAACTCTTTGCAAATCTCCCTATTACAATTCTAGTTATTCATAATCTGAAAATTTAACCAATTAAATCCAAAATTTCATAACTCTGAAAAATCACTACCAAGACTGAGAATCAATGTAATCATTTATATCATATTTCCAAATTTCGAAATTTACCCCTTTCTAGCTCAAAATGAAACTAAACATTTTTCGACATTTGAAAACTTACTGTGAACGACCTCACAGTTGAAATTTCAGCTAAAATTCCAATTTAAACTAACATCTCAACAAGGCAGATTAAGTTCATAAAATCTCAATCTGAAAATAGTGATGAACTTATGCACATCCATGAACACACACATAAATACATTTATACATACATATATATAAACATTACTCAAATCTCAAAATTAACCTTTAAAATCTGAAATCTACATATTTTGAAATCTGAAAATTTGAAAATCTTAGCATATATACATACACTCAACATATATATACATCAATACGCATATATGTGTGTGCGAGTGTGTGTAGTGCGTGTGCATGTTTGGCTTGCGCTGTGTGTTTTGTGTTAGGTGTGAGCACTGCCGGGGAAAGGAACGAGGGAAGGGGAGGGTTACCGGGGTGGTGGCGCAGGAGACATCACCGGCGAAAGGGCTGAGCGACGGCGGTTGAGTGTGTGAGGTGAGAGAGACAGAGATGTGGGAGATCAAGAGAGAGAGAGGCTGAGAGTTTGATTATGATAATTTAGGTTAGGATTAAGAAGTTAATCTTTTGGAAATTTGCAAATTAGTCCCTCAAGTCTTCTCCCTTGCATAATTAATTCCATAAGTTCCATTTATTCTCCAATTGCCAATAAAGTATCCCCCAAGTTTCAATTGAATACAATAAAATAGAAATTAGCATGCTCAAGTAATAGGACAAATAATCACATAAAATTGCACGTAAACAATTTATAAACTTTCTAATTGGTACATTGATCGAGATGACGTCCAAGTTCTTCCAATGCAAAATAATTCAAATTATTGACATAAAAATTATCAATTTAAAATTTACAATAATATTAACATAATTATTACGTGGAATTTAAAGATGCACGTCAAGAATGAAAAGCGGTATTACAGCAACCATCACCGGTCATTCTTGGGTCTAGATCTACCAGATCCTCTTCCGGCGTCATTGTGACATCTTCACCCTCCGAGGGCCCTTCACTCAATCTTTCAGGGTCCAGAACAGCCTCGGTCATTGCCACGTCACTTATCATGTTTACGCTCTGGTCTTGGAACTTCCGGATAGCGTTGATGTTACAGGACCGTGTTTCAGTATGGCTCCCCCTAGCAATAGCTATGCAACGCTCCGTTGGGAATTTCATACAAATGTATTTTGTATGAGTTATAGCCCCTAAGTCAATTAGGTCTGGCCTCCCAATTGAGCCGTGATATGAGGAGATCTTATCCACAATTAAGAACTCCATAGGTATCCTAGAGAGAGTTGGAGCCTGCCCGACTTCTGTCATAAGGGTTATGGATCCTCTGGGAGTTATACTATCTCCAGTGAAGCCATATATCGAATCCAGGACTGGAATGAGTGGGATACTGATCCCCATCTTGTCAAAAGTGACTCCATAAATCACATTCACCGAAGCACCGTCATCCACCAGCATCCGGGACAATCCATTCCGAGCCACCACCACCTGAATTACCAGCCCATCGTTATGCTGAAAATGTACCCCAATAGCGTCATCAAGGGTAAACGTGATAGGTTCTATCCTGGACATCCCAGCAGGATGTGATAGTTCACGTTAGCGGACTCTTTGGCCTCTCTGATGTATCGTTTTTGAGATTTGTTGGTACTCCCACCTGGGTGGGGGACTCCAAATATCATGTCGATCTCGCGGATTGGCTGATCATTTGCAGGCAGAGGTGGTTCTCTTATTTTTTTATCTAGCGCCAGGGGGTTATTCTGGTCCCTGCTCCTATCCCTTTGACGACCATCAATCCTTTCTTTCGCAGGATTTTTCCATGGAGCTCGCCTATCGGTTCGATTGAACCTTTGGTTATTTGGCCTTTGCGAGTTTCCTTTGTCAGGGACGAAGTCGCCTCCCTTCCTTCCGTTTACCTTTTGGTCTGCCAACATGTGGATTTCCCTACAATCCTCCATTGCATGGCCATAATACCTATGGTACGCGTAGTAGGCCCCAATCATAGGTTGTTTTCCGCTTCGGCTACCTTCTATTCTTCCAGGGGCAGTGGGGGGATTCGATGCAAGTGCAATGGAGTGTAAATTGGGGATAGCCTCCGTGATCTCAGCCGCATAAGTAGACTCGATCCCTGGAAACGGACGTGGCGCACCCCCGCGGTTATTGCCAAACCCATCCTTATTGCCTCCTTTCCTTTAGTTCACTTCATTACGGTACCCAGTATGTATCTCCCTTGAGGATGATTATCCCTGGCTCTAGCCATTTCTTCTGAGACGATCTCCTCCTTCGTTAGGTCTACCAGGGCGTTGTAATCCCTTGGCTTTCTGCTTTGGACATCCCTACAAAACATACTTGTCATGTCTAAGCCTCCTTTTAAGGAAGAGAACATTTCCACCTCGATGATGTTTTTTCAAATGTGCATTTCCTCTGTAAACCGAGCTAAATAGCTCTTCAAGGACTCCTCCCTTCCTTGCCTTAAATCCTGAATATGTTGGAGTGGGAGTTGGCCTGGTTTGGAGGAAACGAAGCTATTTTTGAAAGCTGCCTTCAAATCTCTCCAACTGTGGATGCTGCCAGGACGGAGTTTTTTATACCAGTGTATTGCACTTCCCTCAAGCATTAAAGCGAAGGCTTTGCATTTTAATGCTGGAGTGGCTCCGGCTATTTCCATACTGGAGCGATAGCTTAGGAGGTGATCGTCGGGGTCGCCTCTACCGAAATACTTCGTTATCTCTGGCATTTCAAAATCATGGGGCACTGGGCACTTTCGAATGCCCTCCATAAAGGGGCTTATTTCCTCTTCGTCATCCAACTCATACGACGGTAATTCACTGTTCTCGGAAATAGGGTGGCTAAAGGCAATTTTGCCCACGTGGTGGCGAAACTTGGCCATACTTTGGCCTTTGAAAAGTTGCTAGGCCCCCTGAGTTCTGGAACGAGCAGCTTCTGCTCTTCTCTCCCGCCTATTTCTAGGATCATGTGTGGGGCTCAATTTTGCCGCTCCTATATCATATCTATCTTTAGGCATTTGGCTCGGTGAAAGGGCTTCTTCAACCCTTCGCTCCCGCCTATTTCTAGGTGCTTGCGCATGATGCCGACCTTGTTCAGTTCGACCTTCTCGTTTGCCCCTGAATAGTCCCCTATTTAGCTAAAAACGCTGCCGAACTTTGGGGGAGAGGCTTCTCCACTGTCAGTAGGTGGTTGACCTTGTTCTCTTGGTGCTTCATGCACTGAATCCTCTTCATTGTAAGGGACAGAGTCCACCTCAGCATACGCCTACGGGTCTTAGTAATAATACGACATAGTGGCCACGTCAGATGGTGAGTAATGTCGTTGCAAGTACTGCGGGGGCATCATGGGTTCATTTACAACGTATCCTCTAGCCATATAGGCGTACATCGCAGCGGTTTGTTCTATCTGCTGTTTTTACATTTTCAACATTTGGGCTGCCATACGCGTCTTATCTCGCAGCATGCGGCGGTTCCGGTGCCAATGTTGAGGGTTAGGTTGAGCTACTCCCTCATTTACGTCCTCATGAGGTTTCTGGGGGGGGGGGAATCCTCCTCGCTGTGTAGTTCCTCCGTATTTCTTCGAGGGTTAACATCGTTATCACTTTTATTCATGTCTCTAGCAATTTCTGGTCTTGTCCTTTCTCTCAAGGATAGGTGAACTTCTATTTCAAAGCTTCAAGCCTTTTTCAAGGTTAGTAAACTTATATTTCAAAGTTTTAAGCCTTTTTCAAGGGGTGCTTAACTCTTTTTCCAGAGGTTACATGCCTTTGTTCACGGCCTTCAGTAGCTTTTTACCACTTGGTTTCGTGGTTAGAAGTGTGGTTTCCCACAGACGGTTCCAAAATGTTGACTACAAAATCTAGTTGGACCTTGAATCAACACGTCTCAGCTCCTTCCTCTTGAACACGTAGATCTCCTGCGCACTAGGACAAACGATCAGCTTGCAAAGGTAGCCGAGGTGGCTCCCTTTTGCACTCCGATGCTTAAGTCAATATTCATTCCTGACAAATACAAATTGGGTGCGAGAAATATAAGTGTGTAAAAGAGAGAAAAGGGAGTGAGAGTAAAGTATTTAGCTAGAGTCTTGAATTACCAATCTTTTTCTTGAAGGCAAGTGTGCTATATTTATAGAATGAGTAATTCCCTTAGATTGTGACACGTGTTATGCTTGACACATGTCTTTACCCCAGCCGTTGAGGAGGTAAACCACTTTCTGGGATGTAATAATTGCTACAAGCCATAGGAGTGGGGCGCCTGTCATATCCCTCATAAAGGGAACATCTTGTCAAGCCACGGTCAACTGGGGAAAGTTATGTATCTCTGACACTCTCCTTTGTCCCATCTCAGATCCATGGTGTTACTATATGGCACCTCGACTTGTTATAAACCAATTCGGACAGAGAGGGTCCAAGCGATATTCCACCTCGGCAATCGACCCAAGGAAAGACCCTAAGTTCTAGACATAGCTGGGGCCCTTTGGGCCTTTATTGGACCCCTACAGGTGATCCGTTGGGCTCATTTTGGACACGGTCTCAACACTTACCTAATGGTCAAATGTAATGTCTTAATAAGAATGATACTCCAAGGTGGAATAAACTCCTTCTGGATTTTCTCTTGAACAAAAAGACATGGTAAATTTCCTTGTGCCCCAATCATGTTAAGAGCATTAGTTAATATTGTATTCTAGCATTAATCAAAGTCAAGAGTATAATAGCTTTATAGATCCCATTGAAATTAGGTGAGAAGTACTTCTCTAAGAGAATGTTGTTTACCATATTATAGCAATTTCCTACTAAAAAAAAAGTCCCTCCATCATTCTTCAAGGGTTCCATTGAAAGAAAAAAATAGATGTTTGGGTTGTTCGCTAAAATCAAATACTAAATAATTCTGTTTTGGAGCATATTCCATGTATGTTTGTGGATCTTGAATTGTTTAATGGGACATGGTCTCATATTTTTTTCCTATTTCAATTTTTTTCTACTTAGCTAAATCTACAATGTTTATCTTACATATAGTTCAACATTTTGTTACATGAATCTCATTCTTGCCCTCTTTCTGGTGATGTACCATTTCTTGCATTCTTGTCATCAAGCATTCATCAACATTTACTAAAACATAAAATCCCAAATAAAGAAATAAATTTTTTTTTTTATTAACATCAACAAATAAAATATCAAAATTGTCTATTTAGAAGTGTGTGTGTGTGTGTGTGTGGTGGGGGGGGGGTGAAGGGGTTGAGGTCTGCCACTCATAGCACATCACATGCAACTGCTTGGCCTTAGGAAGACCAACAGTACAAATGGACCCTTATGTTTATTACTAACTCTAGAAACGTACTCCCCTTCCCTCTGGATAATAGAAGATTTTTTGGCATGTGTAATGGTCCTAAATCTTACACTTCCCATTTGGATTTATTTGAGGTATATTGTAGGCTTTTTGAAGAAAATTCTCTAGGGACATTTATTTCCATCCACCAAACATGAATAAGCATTCATCAAGAAATCAAACACTTTTAAGTCACCTTTGACACCTGCTCCAAATGTACTCTCACTACCTCTTTACTTCCACAAGCAGAAAAAACTTTTCACGAGTCAAAGTAAATCTCAAAACCAATTCCCATTTAGTCCACTTTAGTTGAGTCCAATAGTTCATACCAAACATGATCAAATAGACAATGATGTGAAGTAGTAATATGAGACAAGTTACTCACGTTTGAAGCTAAAAGGCTAGCTAAAGTGAACATCGAACAATGATGTGGTGTTCACCATGTCTGGTTACTAATGATTATCCCTAAGTCAGGTAAACCATGTCTGGAGTGCCTCAAATCTATTGTCCTTTTTATTTCGATTTAATTTCTGAATATGATTACATGACTAAGTGTCTTTTTCATTATTCTTCTTGTTCAACACCTATGGTACTGAATAAATTAGTTGATGTTTCCCCTTCTTTAAGTAGTTAATCTGTCATTTCTCACTCTTTGAGTAAATACTTATTTCAAAAAAAAAAAAAAGAAAAAGAAAAAAAAAAATACAAGATCCTTATAAGTGCATATATGTTTGCATTGAATTGGAACTCTCTCTCTCTCTCTCTCTCTCTCTCTCTCTCGGCTTCGTGATTCTCTTAAACTACTGATATCTTGCTCTTTAATTTTAACGCACCAGAATTTGATGTCAGAACTTGAGACTCTTTTCTTAGCCACAGTCCCAAAATACAACACATGAGGCAATTAAGGAGAGCATCTGAAATCCGTTGGATCTAAATGTGACGTAGTCCATCTCGTAATGTAATATAATCCAATTTTTGATTTAGGAACTGTTTTCTCTTATTTACAGTTTCGCTTTTATGGTAAAAAAAAATCACATCAAAATTTCATAAATCTTAATTATCATGGAAAGATGTGTAAATAAAATTTTTAAAACCTCACTAATCAAATAAACTGCGAGTCAATAGGAATTGATAAAATCCTCATAGCCACTCCATATGTACATGTGTCCTGTACTTTAATGAGTTTTTTAATATTAACAATCAACTATTATGTAAGAAGTCATAACTTGAATAGCTTGATATTACCTTAAATTGTATATGACATTTTCAAAGAAGTTTTTAATGGTGGAAAAAACAACCATGATTTACTATTGCTGTCAAGAACTCCCTCTCTAATGATATTTGTTGTTGAACTGTTTTGTAGGTTGAAACTGAAAAGCAATGAAGAGATTTTGAAAATAAGTTAGGGGGACTAAAGTTGCATAAATGATTTCTGCTAGACTTTAAGAAAGACCAGGAGAGAATATTGTTGGCAGTTGCACAGAAGCCTGATGGCAAGAAGAATTGGATGGTTTCCAGTCACGTTTTGGTTACAACTAATGCAGCATATTGGATAGGTTGCTAGGTGTTGGATTTTTGTCTTCTTTTACACTTTTCAAGCACTATAAGCTTCGGGACTCTCAAATTGTTCCTTTTTTTCTTACTTATGCAAAACGGTGCTATGACCTCCATTAAGCCACAAAAATTACTTTCATAGTTCTTGTTGTTGAGAACTTTAACCATACAGAGATATCAAATTTTGTTAAGAGATCTCAGATTAATTTGGTATGTTAATCCTGTCATTTGAAGTAAAAATACAACTGTTTCGGATTCTATTTTTTTCTATTCATTGTAAACCACTTATTATGTTATTTGTTCAAAAATCAACATATCTTCTTGAAAAGAACAAACCAGTAAGAGTGGAAGAGACGGTTGAGGTAAATTTTTGCTTTGCTAAAATTGCATTTTTGTGTTCCAAAAATGACATTAGTTCATTGATTAGATGGAAAATCTACCCTCCAAGTATAAAGGGGTCAAGTTATAGTCTGACAATAATTCAAGGTTATTCTTCCTAAGAATTTTATTGGTAGAATAATATTTTCTAAATTCAAATCTTAAACTATGATTTCAATTTTTGCTTAACTAAATTTAAAGAGGATATAATTAAATTGCAATGAAAGAGAAATTTGAGTGGAGTTATTCTTTCGCTATCAATTAGGTTTTGCAAATAAGATTAGCGTGAATTTCTTGATATCGATAAGATTAAACATATAAGTGAGAAATTAATCACTTTATTTTACGGTATTTTCTGAGCATGTTGTGTGCATATTTAATACATACCACATTAGTGACATTAATCTAAGTAAAATAATCTGAAAATTTAAGACAATTTGTAAATCTTTATTCATAAACAAAAACCGCGCATTGGGCTTGATGTCTTCTAAGCTGAATAAATGCCCAGCCGCATAGTTATAAGTCTTGTGACCGCGCAGGTCACCATAAATTGGTTCCGTTGATTTTACTTCTGAAGCGCGGCCACCTGCTAGGGTTGGCGTGGCCACGCAGTTCAACTGTTAAGCACCATTTTTCATCTTTCAGCATGTGTAAGTAGGTCCTTGCTTTATAATTACATGTTCGTCCTTCATCTTCTGATTGTGACAATTTAGGTACCAAACTCTTGAAGTCTTCGATTCTTCTTTCCATATTTAATTAATTGCAATTAGATCCTCCTACTTCACTTTCTTGAGCTTGAAAGCATGATGTGAGTCTCGATAATCCTCACTTTCATCCACTTTATGCGTTTTAGCCTAAATATTCATCCCAGTGCTCGTAATTTCCATGGTTTGTCCTACTCCCACTGTTTTGGAATATTTTCTAAAATATAAATAAATAAAATAAATTGAGTATAATTTATTCAAGAATGACTAAAGATTATTCTAATTTAGATGCTTAAATAAGTGCATAAAATACACTTATCAAATACCCCAAACTTGAGTTTTTGTTCGTCCTCGAACAATTCAGAATTAAACTATAAAACAAAAGTGCAGAATAACAAAAGTTTTTATTATGTCAACATGATTACCATTTTCCTCTACAATCCAAATCAAAATATTCCTTAGCATCCAACATAAAAAACATAGTAGAAAATTACTAGTTATCTCATGCTAGATTTTCAAGTGTACGTGTGAAGAGCCAATATTAAATGCATACTCACGCAAGAACAAATTCAACATAGTGTGGCTAATTATGTACAAGCAAACCCAAATCCCTTGTAGTCATCCTATAATACTATGATTGGTTTCCTTACAATGCTCATGTATGATCACAACTTATTGCTTTTCTCTTAAATACCATGTTTCCCTCTATTGTAGTTACTGGGTATTAAACAATGCATTTTTCCACATAAGATAGTAAGAATCAAGATTATGCATGCACAACATATCAATAGTAAGCAATCCCTAATTTTACACCCTCAATATCCACGGTTTTAGTGACTGTTCGGAGGCGGAAAAACCATTTTTTTGGTTTTCTCGCGAATTACGAGGTAGATGTAGGGTTAAAAATTGGAGCGAGGAAAGATGTGTGGTTAAAAATTGTATTGAAAATTGTACCGATTATAAACCAAAAAAAATCAAAGTTACCGAATAGTGGCTTAGTCAACCTAGGTTATACCATTCATTTTTTTATGGGCAACTTTTTCTTTCATTGTCCGTGTCTTTTATCATCTTTGTGTAATAATTTTCATATTTTCTTTCTATGTAACCCCTTTAGCGAGTTTTGGGTCGATGACTCCAAAGTCTGATGAATTTTGGGGAACTAGGTTCAAAGTACCCTTCAGAATTAATAACCTGAGTCATAAAGGCAACAAAGAATAGTTTAAAGATGTTTTATTGTCTTATGTGTGAGTCCAATATCCCTTAAGCATTCTAATTGACCCTTGTAACGAGCTTTCGGTTGATAACCCCCAATTCAGTTGAACATAGGGTATTAGGTTTTAATACCCTTACAAGCATACTTGATCGAGTAGAAAGGCTACGAAGAGTAGAATAAGACATTCAATCATTTTTCTATTTTTATGCTAGTACTTATTTATAATTGTTTACCAAACCATTTCAACCAAAAGTGCAAAATCAAAAACAAAAAATCACAAACCCTCAACCCATCAATACATGCACATTCTAATCTTTCCACCCCAAAATGCTTCTTGAGTAGTTTAGTTCTAATTTAGGGTTAGGACGTCTAAAAATCTAGATTTTGGGGTTATGAAGTCTTTTCTAAGTTCAAGTTGCATAAAATAGCCCCACCAATGTCAAACACATTCCAACACAAATAATAATCCAACAATGGCCATGTGCTCGAAAAGATAAAATTCTAACATGAATAACTAGGTAAGCAAAATTAATGTTGTTCATTGTTTTAGCTAAGGCACAAAATTAATCCAAATTGTCTCTTTGGCAATAAACCGACCAACAAGAATTTTAAAAAAATTAATTTTTTTAAAATTCTTTAAATAACATTAACTAAGAAACAAAAATTCAAGATGTCGCAAACAAGGAATTGTTCAAAAGTTAAATAGATCACACAATTCAGCTAGCCACCAGCCACCCCAAAACTTGATACATCCATTTGCCCTAAATGGATAAAATTAAGTAAATAGCAAAAAATAAGAATATCAGTGAAAGACAAAAGGTGCAAAATACTCCCCATCAAGTGTGTACGTCTACAAGTCAGATGGTCTAGGTGCATCTGGGTTGTGCCTCTACCTCTTGAGTGCCGATAGCCTATCCTACATCGAAGCAAGGCGTGTGTTGATACGCATCAACTCCACATGAATTTTTGTTAATGCATAGTATGCTGAGCGTCGCTCCTCAGCAATCCTTGCCTACATCAATGCACAGGTCCACCTGTCTAAAAAATTATTTTCCTTTGCTGTGCTGTTTGAGTCCTCTCGAGGCAATAAGAAGGCAACCATGGGCTGTCATCTCTGCTAGCACCTGTCTCATGATCCTGTCGTCACCTTGCTGAACTAGAGCTGGTGCAGTGTCTACATGTGCTACTGGATGGGGTAGAGGTGTTGGAGCTGGTGGCTGAACCGACTAAACCCGTGGTACACACCCCCTATGCTCCTGTCCCATGTCCTATTACAGATTGTGCCCTTAAGAGCTAGAGACTCCTCATGCGGCATTAGCTTGATCCCCTCTGACAAACATATGGAAGAGATGAGGTTCGGGAACATGACCTGGCACGAGCTGTCCATCTGCAATGCCAATGTCACAATGAAGTAAACAATGTGGCGCCCAAGCTCCAACTTGTGCCCTCGAACCATGTGATGTATAAGTCTTGCCCTCTCTTCATTAAAGTCAAATCTATGGGAAGTGGGATCTATGTTGCGGCTGATGAAGATATGGAAAATTCAGATAATATCTATCATCTCACTGTGAGTAACTCTATCGGCTCTCTCCAACATTGGGTCCTGTCTCCCATACAAGAATCAAGTCACCTCATCTTCATCAATGTCAGCTGGGATCTGCTCTTACTTGTCTCTACTCAATCCTAAAGCCCTCTCAATAATGGTCGACGAGAATCATATCCACTGTCCCCGAACCTAGGTCTTGTGGAAATGATCCTAGCCATCAATGTCATTCCCCTAATTAAAATTAGGAAAAAATTCCTTGACCAAGGTGTGGTACACAGGATGGGGTGTACCATCCACTTTCTACCACCCAACCGTCTCAATCAAAGTGGACAACTTGGTGTCTAGGAAATCACCTTACATGACTTCTCATTCAAATAGAATCCTCTTAACCTTGAGAATGACATCAAATCTCATCTTCTCTTCAGCCCCTGATAAGTGTATTTTTTACACTTATTTCTATCCTGAAAATAGGATTTTATATGCTCGTTTGAGAATATTTGTTATTGATTTCTTTATTATTTGTTTATATTTCAGGAAAAGTGCCAAAGTTGAGAAAAGAAAGGAATTGGAGCAAAATAAAGTCAATTAGATGATAAAAGTACTAAAGTGTGCAAATGATGAGTTGATGAAATAAATCAAAGTGCCAACTGGAAGAAAAGTTGAAGAAATCAAAATTTGGAAGAAATCAGAAGTTTAGGAACTAAATTACATCAATTAGAAGTTAAAGGACTTTCTATGCAATGAAACCATGAGTACCAAATTATAGCACTTCAAAGGATGAAATTACCTAATACTCGAAAAATCGCGAGGTCGCATGTTAGCAACTATAGCAAAATGAGGCCAAAAAGTGCAAAGCGCTGGATCGCATTACTTAAACGCGTGCGGTCGCACAGACAAAATCTGGGCCACGCAGTTGGATTTTTTCACGATTTTCAACAGAATTTCTATTTTTGACCTAGGCTTCAAGAAAACTTATAAATACCAGACATAAGGCACGTTTTGGGGAGTTCCCAATTGTCATATTTCATACCAAAATGCTATCAAAGTGCTAGGGGATCCATGAAAGGCCATGACTACGATTGAAGATAGACTTCCAAGAAGATGAACGGGGTAACATCCTTTTGTTATTCTTGTTATTTATTTTCAATTATGTTTCTAGGCTAAGTTTCGAGTGCTAAGATTATGATGAAGTTTTAACTATTTGATTCCATGTTTTGACTTATTATTTAATTTACGCAGTTTTTGGGTTTGATGCAATTAAATAGTTCTCTCATTATTATGCAATCATTTGGAAAATTTTTGTGGGATTGTCTTGATGTTGTCTTATGTTCAAAAGAGAATGAATTCATTAGATGATATTTAATTGCCACAAAGTCCGGTAGGAGATAAAAATAAACCCCTATATTTTGTATTATCCTTGAAAGTGTTCAAAATAATGCTATTCTATATGCTTTAATTGTCATAGAAATATAATCAATTTGCACGTAGGAGAAGGTTTATACACATTGCTCGAAAGGGAAATTAAATAACTTTAGGAACACAGATTTTCAAAACCCATGAATTGTATTTAAATGATCTGGTCAAAATATGGATGATGTAGTTAAAATAGATTCATAATTCTAACGCTCTTGATTTTCATAGTTTTAAATCAAACTTTCTCGTCATTTTTAGTTTCATCATTAGTTTATTTTTCATTCAAAAATTCTCAAATCAAAGCTTTTTCTAGTTCTGGTTAAGGTTTGTAGTCTAAAAATACAATTTACACAATCCCTGTGGGTACAATATCTGAACTTAAATTCACTTTATTACTTGTACGATCGGTACACTTGCAGTTAGTTAACAGGTTTTTGGCATAAATCTCTCCAAATTATGCAAATCATCTATATCCAACTCATCATCCAAGATAGGTGCCTACTTCTTCCTTGTTTAAGGAGCAACTTTCTTTTTTCCTCTTCCGGATGTGCTTGCTTTGGGAGGCATGATGTTACCTACAATAGATAGATTAATATAAATAGAAGGAGAAGAAATGTTGTAATCAATTAAGAACATCAAGTATCTCACAAGTTTTCAAAAAATTTACAAGAATGAAATTAAAAAAATTGTGTGTGACTAGCCATTTTGCACCCTCAACATCACTTTGGAAAATTCAATTTTTCCGGAGCCATTTTTTGGGTATATGGAAGTTTGAAATTTGTTCAATATATTCAAATTTCAATGAAAATGGAGGTCATATGATCATAAAAACAAGTATGCAAACAGGTGACGTGAGGCTGCAACGACCTTGTAATGGCCATACAGTGACCTAACTGTGGTGATCAAAGGAAAACTTGTGTGTTTCACCCTATGTAATGATATTATGCACAAATCACATAAAATGGATGCTCATCATGCATAGAACGTGTTTTCCCAACTGATTTGCTCAAAATAAGTCGAAGAATTCATTTGGCCATTTCATCGAACATGTTGGAGGCATTCATAAAACTCATGTAAAATCATACATTTTGAAGTTGTAATCAAGACCACATTTTATCCATCTAAGAAACTTCACAATCAAGCCAATTTCTACTTAATACCATCCTCCATAGATCGTGAAACTAGAATCTCACATTCTCAAAGAAACTCACCTAATTCCGAAAATAGTGACTTGAAGTGAAAACTTACCTTGAATTTGATGACGAATAGTGATATACCACTTGAAAATGTCGAGATTACATGGAAATTGATGTTGTTGATGAAATGTGCAAGAGATGTTCTAGAGAGAGCGGAGTAAAAGGTTGTAAATTTTAAAACAAATGAGAGACGACTTCTAGTTTTAAAAACCAGATTTTTGGTCCCCATAACACTATGCGGCCGCACAGACAAAATATTCGTATAACCATGCAGAAAAAAATTAAAGTCTGTTCATTTCTTTGTGACCACATGGCCGTGTCTTAAGTATCCCCGTGGCCACACTCCTTACCAGAAGAGGAAAAAAATTGACTTTTGTTTTGCGATTTCGACCACTTCTCTAGTGCTAAAGGACCTATTTTTAAACCATGGACTTCACTCACTATTTCTCACACGTGAATGGGTATGATGGAGTCATTTTATCAACCAAATTCACTTAACCACAGTGACTCACATGAGGAGTTTTCTTGTACTAAACAATGTGTCGTATGCGCTCAAATTCCCAGATTTTTGCTTCTCGATTGTGGTTCTTATTTGATCAAGTAATGAATGTGCCTAGAATGTCCTAAGCCTATTTTGACAACCTAACCATGTATGTATGATAAAAATATAAAAAAATGGAAAAAATCCTAAATAGGAATCATTTCTTCATCTGGAACACACCTAAATATTTGATCTGGTCCTCTAAGATATAAATACGGATCTTCCTAATAAAAGTACTTGAGATCACTAAAGAACTTTTTCTTCTACTAATAAGAGAAATGAGGTGGAATGAAGTTATTGGCCAAGTAATTCACGTAATCTACAAACCATGGTTGTCTTCTTTTGCCTCTTGTATATGTTTTGTTATCATCATCAATTGCTCATCAGGGAATATCTCCTTTATTTCCTCAACATCATCCTAGTTTGTTGCTCAAGTCTAGACAAGTGATCTACTACTTGATTTTTTATTCCCTTTTTATCACGAGTCTCAATATCAAACTCTTGAAGCAACAATACCCATCTGATCAACCCAGGCTTTGCATCTTTCTTCTCGAACAGGTATTTCAAAGCTAAGTGACCAATGTATACAATGACTTTGGACCTAAGTAGATATTATCTAAATTTTTCAAAAGCAAACATAGTAGCTAAAACACTAGTACAGAAACAGTCTTTCGCGTCGGTTATTTAAGAGAATAGGCGTCGGTTTTTTAGGCGACGCGTATGAAGCAGACGCGTAAAGTGAAGACTTTACGCGTCGGTTGTAAAACGACGCGTAAAGGCTATCTTTACGCGTCGGTTTATAAACAACCGACGCGTAAAGCTAAAAAAAAAAAAAAAAATTTAGGTGTCGGTTGTAATAAAAAACCGACGCCTAAAGTGTACTTTAGGCTTCGGTTTTGGATTACAACCGATGCCTAAAGTTTAAACTTTAGGCGTCGGTTTTACTTAAAACCGACGCGTTTTCAATTTTATTTTTTTGTTTTTGCACCAAATTCATTTGCCTATAGAGTAAAATACAATGACCTAGACATGACATGCAATGACCTGGACGTCGCCTGCAATGACCCAGGTCACTGTAGGCCATGGCCTGCATTGGCCTGGACGTCACTTGCAATGACCCAGGCCACTGCAGGTCATGACCTGCAATGACCCAGATGTCACCTTCAATGACCTGGACGTCACCTGCAATGATCCAAATCACTGCAGGTCATGACCTGCAATCACCTAAACGTGGACTGAACATTTTCCACATGCACATCACCAAATATGTATATAATTGACATAATTAAAATAATGTTAAATAAATGAGAAATAATTATATTTACAAGATTGTTAATGTCACATGTAATTGAGTAAACAGAAGTTTGAATACACGTCGATTTACACACACCTATCGACGAAGTATTTAGCCCATAAGTTTTGAATTTCAGCATTTTCCTCCGTTGAGTAATACTCTTTAAATGCCTACAAATAATCAAAATGAATTATCAGTTATTTTGTAATAAAATATGAAGGCATAATTAAAAATTATCATGTTCAATAACTTATACCTTTTACAACGACGGACGCTGAAAGTGTTCAGTGACTATCTCATACATATTTTTCATGACGTAGTAGCCACACTCAGAACCTCCGGGCTGTTGAGGACACTAAAATTTTCACATTGAAAACTAACATTAATAATCACACTAAATAGAATATGAAAATAATTCAAAGATTTGTAATATATTTTAAATATGTGTTTTCATACCTTTATTTTTAGCCACGTTGTATTGGCTCTTGTTCTAATGCCTCATTGTGTACAATATAGTTTGAAAGCCCTAAAATTGAATTAAATTATTCGAACCAGTTACAAAATAAATAAATACAAAAACTAAGATTTCTATAAAAATTTTGGCAGAATCTCCCCTATAAATTGAACTTATCCAACCTGTAAATAGACGCGTTGCTATTGAATCTATCACAACTTCTCAACAATCACAACATATATTCATCAAAGTGAAACCACAACTCCACAATCAATTTCACCACAACTCCACAATTATTTCATGAAAATTATCATAACTTACGTATTCAATAGCGGCTTGATATCTAAGTCACGCTTAAATGCACTAGCTCAATCCAATAAGTACACCGTACTCTTCTGAGGAGAAATCACTAGCAACATCCAGTGGTTCCTACGTATTATGAACAGGTAAATACAACTTCAAACATGTGCGATTCAAATTACAAAAAAAAAAATTAACTATTAACAAGAGAGAATGGTCTTACTCCTGAAAATACGATGCTAGAATGAATTTTTTTGTTTGCATTGCCCTCATGGTCTCGTCCATATAATTGGCATTTGTTCTTACCGACACCGACGCAATGTGTGACGGAGACATGAATCCAATTGAATCAATACTGTAATCCTGACATAACTCATGAAGGGACCTAATAATAATGACACCAATAAATAGAGATCGAACAATGATTTAAATTGAAGTTGTAATTTGTGATCAGAAGTCTTATAATGCAAATATTTGTAGGATAGATGTATCCAACCATTGCATTTTAAGCAGATCGATAATGTCTGCGACTGTCACAAAAATACCATCCTCGAACGTACAATTGAAGATAGAGGCATCTACGGGCACTTGATAGAAGTCATCACCAACGGGAAATTGAAGGACCAGGGTGTTTAACATTTTGCATTTATCACCCAGACGTAGTAAAGTCTCATCGTCGACTATCGCAGGTCGCTGGGTAGATGACAATTCAAAACTCTGAGGTCTTTTCCCTTTATTAGATTTTTTTACGATCTTTTTTGGGGCCTCTTCCTGCAATAAGACAATTTTTGTCATTATAACACGTCTGATAAAAATTTAAAAGAAATTAATATTGACATAAACTTTTATATAACTCGATTTTATTACCTCTCCAAAAATCACCAACTCCTTAGGCCATTGGAAAAAACTTCCAATAGCTTCCCCCACCGTGGTGTGGTGCTGAGATGGCGCTGGAAGATAGAACGCTTCTGTACCATCTATAACATGGTCAACGGACACCTTCACATGATCAAGCCAGAGTGGTTGATGATGCACCACAGTCTCGGGTCCGGACGGATAAACCATCCCGCTGGCCACTATTTGCTTGTCACCATCAACAAATACGGCGAGACGACAGGGAATCGGCTTCTATTTTTCAACATTTATGTCAGGCCTTTCCATTTAAAAAAAAAAAGCAATACTAAAAAAACTAAATACTTTATGGGTAAGTACCTGAAGACCATCAAATGGGTCTGGATTCACAGAGTGGCAACTACTTCGAGTTGGTGGTCGGGGCTCTGCAGTTACCTCCACCTCGACATCAACATTGAGGCCCAAGCGCTGGAGGATAGCATCATATTTACTCTGCATACTATGGTACGCGCTCTGCATACTGTCAAATTTACTTTGCATCTCCGACATGGTTTGATGCCTGACCCGCTCTGTGATGCTATCCTCCATCTCCTTCCTGATGATATCTTTAATGTCGTCTACTGACACGACCCCACACGATCGTCTAAGGTAATCATCGGGCCGGCCGTAAACATCCCGCGTGGTGACATACACGCCATATCCCCTCACCCTACCAGAGTGATCCTCTTTAGCAAGGGCTTCACTCAGAATATCATGTTGTCTACTCGACACAAATGTCCCCTGCGTGGCTTGCTCAGCTTTTTCTACCTGTTAAAAAAAAATGAAAACTGAATATAAGAATTGAAGTAAGTTTCAATTGAATATATGAGAAATCGATAAGATATACTTACAATTTTATCAAACACCCCCCTCGTTTTCTCGTTGGGGATGTAATACGTTCCATCTTCTTTCTTCTTCGGTCTAGCTCGAACCCAATCTAGGCTGCGATCCTCGCTTACAATTGAGGAGCTAATCATGTCACATGAAGAGCTAGAAGATAGCGGGTCACTTACTAGCCAATGTGGCATCATCCCTGCATATCCGACTGAGCCCAAATAATGAGGATGCTCGTTCCGCATTTGACTTTCCCTTGCCTTCTTACTTTTCTCCTGAAATAAATCACAGGTTTTTAGTTTTCACTCAACAAGACACATGCGTACATTTAAATATACCTTAAATGTTTCCGTCTGTCGTTCTTTTTTAAACAACTCCCATTGCTCTTCGGTCAAGAAATCATACAGCTGCGTAGGAGATGTGTATTTTGGGTGGTCATGTGTAATGAAATTATGAACCAGCCTTGTCTTGAAATCTTTCCATCTCATCCCCGCAACCCGCATAACACTTTTTTTTGGACGGTCATCGAGAATGTAGAATTCCCTCTGAAAGACAATGATAACATGTAGAGTTATAAAGAAATTACATTCACTTTTCAATTATTTACCATGTATCAAGTGATAGTACATTTATCTCTTCCCACATCATGTCCTTAAGGCCTTGATCGAATTTGTGCCAATCACTGATGTTTATGTCAACATGAATGCGGGCTAAAGATCCGACAAAATGTTTGAAGTTCTTCGTGCATGGTCCGATCGGCCTATGTTTGTCATCGAACTCAATAATATTCACTTGTTGGCCCGCTTTCTTCATGTTTTTGCACATAGTTGGTCCTCTTGTCCTTTTTTTTTGGGCAGTACTATGATCATCTGAAGAATGTGAAGACTCGGCCATTATATTGGGAAAATTGTCTACGTACCTGCACATCTAAATAAATGAATATTAACAACGTATAGAGCATATATAAAAAACACAAGAAAGTTATATGCAAGAATATGTAAATGAACTCACACAATTAATATGAACAACGTATAGAGCATATATAAAGAACAAAAGAGAGATATATGCATGCGAGAATGTATAAATGAACTCACACAATGAATAATCACGAAAGACGGTCAATCCATAATCCTTCTTCATGATCCCAACGCATGTTAGTGGATTCAATCTTATCTTCCTCTAAAGTTGCACTCCCTTGTATACCAATAGAAAATGGAGGAGTTTCATCAAAGTGATCATAATCTTCTTCATCTACTACATCACCAATGCCAACAATGCGTCTCTTGCCTTGAAGGACCACTGACCACTTAGTGTTGGCAGGATCAAGAACATAAAATACCTGTTTCGCTTGTGATGCAAGTATGAATGGCTCGTCAAGATAACCCAACCGTCCAAAATCCACCAAAGTGAAACCTAATTCATCCACCCGAACACCCCATCGATTATCAACCCATTTACATTGGAAGAGAGGAAACTTGAACTCCCTGTAATCAAGTTCCCAAATTTCTTCAATGACACCATAACAGGACATCGAGGCATCTATTGGCATTGTATCTTTAGCACTTGAAAAATCTCTTGATAGTGCTACTTGTGTCACTCCACTGTTTTGCACCGCACTCTTATCATCTTGACGTTTAGTGTAAAACGTATACCCATTAATGTCATATGCTTCATAAGATCTCACAATCGTGCTAGGACCATACGCTAACCACTTTACCGTTTCAACAATGGTATTCGACGTTTGTGACAACTCTTTCATGACTCTATCTTTGAACCATTTTGCAAATAAACGATTGTGTTGATTAGTTACCCACCTTTCACCTTTAGAAGGATTCTACTGCCTTAGGATGGACATGTGCTCATCCAAATACGGATGAACTTGAGAAAGGTATTGTAATACTAGGAGGTGTGCTTTATCTCGCAATTCAACACTAGGGACAATTGATTTGCATCCAATCGTCCCTTTACCATCGAGTCTTCCCTCGTGACGAGATTTAGGAACACCAATAGTCTCAACGTCATCAAGGTAGTCAGTACAAAATTCAATAGCCTCCTCAGCGGCATAACCTTCAATGATACTTCCTTCGGGTCGAAATCGATTTCTGACATATCCTTTCAAAATACCCATGTATCTCTCAAATGGATACATATACCGCAAGAACACCGGACCACATATCTTAATTTCTCTTACCAAGTGAACAAGTAAGTGCACCATAACGTCAAAAAATGATGGCGGGAAATACATTTCAAATTGACATAGAGTGATAACAATATCGGCCTGCAAATCATCCAACGCCTCTGGGTCAACAACTTTACTGCAAATTGCATTGAAGAAAAAACAAAGTTTTATTATGACTTGTCTGACATGTTTTGGAAGTATGCCTCGAATTGCAACTGGTAACAAGTGTTGCATTAACACATGACAATCATGAGACTTCATACCAACCAATTTCAAGTCCTTCATCGACACAAGACTTTTGATGTTTGATGAGTATCCAGATGGAACCTTAATAGCATGCAGACACTCACAAAAACATGTTTTCTCTTTTCTGGACAAAGTATAGCAAGCTGGAGGTAAATAAGTAGGTTTTTCCGACTCTTGCGGTGCTAATTGATCCCGTATCCCCATTTCTACCATGTCCTTCCTGACTTTGATACCATCTTTCGTCTTCCCTTGAATGTTCAACAATGTCCCAATGATGCTATCACAAACATTTTTCTCCACGTGCATTACATCAAGACAATGTCTTACTGATAAATGTTTCCAATAAGGTAGATCCCAGAATATGGACCTCTTCTTCCAAAGACTCTTTTGAGGAGGCTTAAAAGGTTTTCCAAACAAAACATCAATATTTTTAACTCGTTCATATACCTCACCTCCTGTTAACGGCAAGCGAGCTGCTCGATCCTCAATTTTTCCATTGAATGCCTTCTTCTTCTTCTTTAGCCTGTTAAACGTAGTCTCCTCTGCTACCTCCTTTGCAGCACCACAAGTACATGAAGGTATAGGCCTTAAACTAGTATACTCATCCCATAAATTCTTCAGTTTCATGTAATACATCATTACAGTCATTCCTCCTTGTGTCACAGTGTCAGCTACTGATTTCTCTTTGTAACTGATATAAAAGAGGACCGTTACACTCTGCAAATCTTTCTGCTAATTCACTCCATAATTCTTGTGTCGAAGTAGTATAAAGAAAAGCATCGAAAATATCCTTCGAAATCGAATTCAATATCCATGATATGACATACAGTCCACTCACTTCCATGTTCAAATGTAGTGTCATCTTTAATTGGAATTTTACACTTTCCATCTCTAAATCCTAGCTTACCTTTTGCTCCCAGAGATATTCTCATGGATCCACTCCAACTCAAGCATTGTAAAGTGGATCACCATTGTTGTTTTGTCCTAATTCCTTTATCTGTGAGAAGTGTAGAAACAAGCATTGCTTCGGGGTGATTTGATCCTTGCAGGTAAAGTGGATCACCATTGTTGTTTTGCCCTAATTCCTTTATCGTCGTCGCTGGAGAATCTTCCGACGTGTTTATTTGTTATTGGTAATTGGAATCAATTGATCTGTAAGCTTGAGTAACAGACCTTTGATCTAAAGGCTCTGATACCATGAACAATTAGGGTTATGGAGCTCAAAATAGGAAAATTTCCAGATCCTCTTATTTTCGGTTAAAAAGTTATACATACCGGTATATTTAAAGCAAGAAATTGAAAAGAAGATAAAAAAGGTACCAATAAAAAATGAATAGCTCATCAAACTAACCAACTAAAGAGGACTAATGAGAACTACAAGAAAGTGGAGGGATATGTGTGCAATATTCCACATGTATTATTTCTTCTTCTAGCTTCTCTTTTTTTATCATGTGTAGCTAATTAACGCCTTAGTTGGGACAATCAATGTAAAACCTTGTAATTATTTTAACAATATTTTTTCGAGAACCATGAAGATTCCGACTAGAATCGTTTACCAAAAGTCAGAATGAAGTTTTCAATTAAACCAAACAAAAAAATAAATAAATAAACTATTCTAATAGTCAAAAGAAAAGTCTCCAAATATTATTTATCTGCTGAGTTCAGATTGGTGTAGAGTTTGATGATCCACATTCAATGGATTTAATAACATTTAAGAGAATCCCTCCCACTTGGGGTGTTAATAACTGTGGATTTTCAATGATCTCATCCCTTTTGTTAACGTAAAATCCAGAATACATGTATTATTATTCGTTTTCGTTCGATGTTCACACCAATAATTAAATTGACTAACATTCCCATTTAATTTTTAATCCAAATCAAAGGTTTGAATAGTTACAATTGTCAACTATACAAATCAATTGAAGATTATTTCCACCCGTTTTTTTTTTTTTTTTTTGCTTTCTTAAAAAAAAAAAAAAAAAAATGATCATGTGTATAGCTTTTACAGTTTATACCGGGCAGAAAAACCCTTCACAGGATGGCATAATAACGATGCATGTATAGATCATTCTATATACATAGTAGAATTCTTTCAAAGACTTTCCAAGCTATGGCGAAGTCGACCCTCTAATTCATAAGACTACCCTCTATAGTCTACGTAGTCGATCTCATATATGTAGGAGGTAGAATTTCTCATGTGTTCGTTCAGAAGAGACCTAACCTAAAGGATTAAAAAAGCATGTAACCATTTTGATCCCCAAAAAAAGCATGTAATCATATACGAGAAAATTTTATATGCAAATCATTGCACTTTCAATCAAATCTTGTTTTGGTAAAAATATGTTTACAAAAAATCACGTGTCAACATCTTATTAGACATTTTTTTTGAAAACTCAACAATTTCGATTAGTCAAAAATTCTCGCCCAACATTTTTTACCATTTTTTTAAAAAGGGACCCGTTGGGAAATTTTGATCTCAAACAACCCTCAGGGTCTATGATGAAACATCGAGACAGATTAATTATACTTTGTGAGCGTACGGTCCATGTTTGAAGAGTTATATTATTGCCATTTGCCCAATCTCCACAATTAGACAACTAACTTAATTAGATGGGCTAACGGACTTAATCACCCGTTTGAGGATTTAATTGAGTCTCGACAGTGTTGCTCGATGGGTGGGTTTCGGAAACGACCCATTTAGAGTAGGGCTTGTTACTTACCCTACTCACTTGTTATATCTCTCACTCTTAGCCACTCTCTCGCTAGAGCACACAACTCGCTCGCGCTCTCTCTCTCTCTCTCTCTCTCTCTCTCTCTCTCTCTCTCTCTCTCTCTCTGAAGTTGGATGTCCCTCTCCTCTTTGTGACCGAAGCTTAACCATACTCCTTTGTGAATACTGTGACCGTTCCTCTTGTTGCTACTATCCGGTTGCCCACTTTTGAAGCTAGTCTACGCCAGCTGTCTCTCCTTCGTGGCTAGTTCTGTGCTTATGTTGGGACCCCTGTAGCGATCGATAATTTTTTAGTTGATTATAAAATAAATATTGAATTCCTAAAAAATGTGTCGTTATAATTTCACCCATTTTAAAATTAAAACGTGTTCGTCTAGCCATGTCGAATATTTTCGAGCCAACAAAATATAATTTGAGTCCAATTCGATTTCCTAGCCCAAATTCATAATTTTAAATAATGTCCAAGTCCAAATGTATTTAAGCCCCCAAAATTTTTATTTATTTTAAATTCGAATTATTTTAAGTCTAAAGTTTCAAAGTTCAATTTTAATATTATCCAAATTTATTTTTAATCGAAGTCTTATCTTTTAAACAATTATTTTTAAAGGTATTCTATTCGCATTCATATTTTTGTATCCCAAGTTTTCACAATCATATTCTAAATCAAACATTTCCATATTTAAAATTCTATTCCAACTACAATAATTTCCACACCAATCTATATATACCCATATATTACCCCAATTCAATTCACGAACATAACCACAAAACGACAGCTACAGCCTAATTCCAATAACGCCAAGCCTCATACATGACACCATTGCTGACAACCAACAACATATCGATCATCACCACCAATTTCCCAAAATTCCATCACCAACATCAATCCACCACCATCAACCACAATCTGCAACACCTCTCATTCACTACCTTATTCACATCACAGAACTTCAGCTATCAACCTACTGGGTAAGAATTCAGTCCCTCGAACCTCCATCCTCGAGGAACCAAGCCACATTCAAAATCAAGCCAATACCGATCAACACTACCACCAGCAACCACCGATATCGCCTACTACCCAAAGTCAAGAAAACCCCAACATCAAACCTAAAACTAGGGGTGGACGAGGTTCGATTCGGTTTGGTTCTAGTTCCAGAAGAACCAAACCATAAATCGATGGTTTTTTAATAATGGAACCAATTGGTTTTTTTAAAAATATGGAACCAAGCTGCTCGGTCCTGGTTTGGTTCTGGGACCATTACTTAAATTTTTTAATAATAAATGCCAATTAAAACCTATTTATATCTGCCTCTTCATTAGAATCCATCTACATCATTCCTAAATAGAAAATGAAATTTTTAGTTAACAATACAAAAATTTAGAAAAATAACATGTTATTCTAAGTCAAAGATGAAGAAACTCGCCTGAAGGAAGCTCGTCGACTTGTCAAAACTTAGAGAATCGAACATAAAGGCAGTTTAGACTTATAATTACCGGTTATGATAAAATTCTGACTCCCATTCTACCGTGATGTCGTGTGAGGTAGGGATGAAATTTTCAATTTGAGTTTGGGTTAACTCTTGAGATTTGACGAATTTGGCTGAGGTTTATATATACATAAATTTTAAAAAATGAACATCAATACCGTCGATGATGACTAATTAGGTGTGCAACCATTGCTGTGTTATACGAGTGTAAGTAAAGCATGTGAATAAAACCAAGATATAAATCAAACCGAATACCTTACCTTGAGCTTCAACGGGAATGTCGTTGGGAAACAACCAAACCACGACCTCAAACCACGGTTTTAGCCCCAGAATCGCCCAAACTCTACTCCTTTCAACACCCCTCCACTGACCCATCATCGCCAGATGCAGGCAGCGCCACCACCGGCCGTCTTCAAGGTCATTGATCGCCATCTCTTTGACCTCTCTTCCCATCGTCGTTTATGAATGAGAAAGATGGAGATGATATATTTTATATTCTGATTTATTACAATTGCCACTTTAGTCCTCAAGTTTTAAAATCTTCTATTTTAGTCCATATTATCTCTTTAAAATGTTTTAAAGTTCATCCCTTAGTTTCAAAGTATTTTATTTCAGCCCTTATTTTAAAAAAGCTTTACTAATCAGCCATCAAGTTTTCAAAGTATTCTAATTCGATCCCTTTTGATTTAAAATGTTTTAAATTTCAGCCTAAAGTTTTCTGATCTTTATTTCGGTCCTTTGATTTTAAAATCACTTAATTCAGTCCTTGCAGTTTTTGAAATATTTTATTCAGCTCTAAAGTTTTGCAAATCATTTATCTTAGCCCCAATTGTTTTAAAAATAAGATAGTTAATCCCCAAGACTTCTAAAAAAACATATGAGTCAGCCCAATAGCTTTCAAAACTATTTATTTTGGTCCCAACTCTTTTTAAATCCCAACTATATTTGATTTTCAATTTAAACCCTAAATTTTTATTCTTCTTTTAAAAACTCTTTCGTTTTAAAACATTTGAATTCCAAAATATTAGTTTAAGATTTATTTTATATATTGGCTAGACGAGGCGTTTGGACGTTTAGAAGATTGACGTTTTTCCCGCTCAAAAAACTCGAGAAATAAGGTAGACTTCTACTTACAAACTTATTTTCTAAAATGTGCATCAATAATTATTTGTATTATAGATCTTTCATGTATGATTGTGTTCATAACAATTACTTGACTTGATAATTACTTGTCTCCGGACAGGACGATTACTTGTCTTCGGACATGACGATTACTTGTCTTCAGACATGACAACTACTTGTCTTCGGACATGAGACTACTTGCCTCTGGGTATGACAATTACTTGCTTGTTTAAGTATGATGTTATGAGAATTTACATTCTTAAGAGCATGAGACTACTTGAATATCATGATTATGTGCTTTATTTGTAATACGAATTATTATTATGCGCTGAGTCTACTGAGTATTTCTGTGAAATACTCATCCTTTCTTTAAACTTACAAATTTTCTGATTTCGCAGTTGTGACGTAGCGCGCGATGGTGGCTATTGAAGAATTAGAAAAATATGTTTTGGAGATAATTGATTAAACACATTTATTTTGATATTTCTAATTTCTTATTATTGTTTAAGCTATTTTTAAACTTTTGAATTATTTTTTTAAATGAAATTGAATTTCAGTTATTTTTCGCTCAATTATTATTTCGAAAATTATTTTGAAAGAATGACGTGACATTCCGGGTGCTTAGAACTCGAGGTGTTACAGATAGTATCAGAGCTAAGAGTTTTAAAAGCGTTTCTGTAGACTTAAAACTTATTTAGTTTCATGAAATTTGAAAAAAAAAAAAAAATGTGTTTTGAATTTCTTTAAAGGAATTACAAATGCCACATGCTATCGCCCACTTCATCGACTCCGAGGTAAATAAAGTATTTTTTTTAGCAATGATAAATTATTTTGGATACATGAGATTTTTTTTATGAGAATTTATTAAAGAAGAAAGAAAGAGCTTGTATACAAGCTTTTCTTTGGAAAAAACTGGAAGAACTTTATTTAACACAGTCCACACCGGACAAGCTTTTCTTACTTGAATGGTTTTTCAGCTTTAAAATTGATCCTTAAGAGGAATTAAATGACAATCTTAATGTATTCAATAAACTTGTGCAAGATATCAATAATTGTGGTGATAAAGTGCTTGAGGAACATAAGGCCATAATTTTGTTAAATGTTATTCCTGACATCTATAAGAAAGTTAAGAATTCTATCAAGTATGGGAGGGAGACCCTTTCCCATGAGGTTGTCATTTATTTGCTTCGGGGTAAGGATAGGGAGATGAGACTTGAAAGATGCGGGAGAAAACATGGGGAGGTTTACCTAATGAGATGTAGATCTCAAACTATGGGTAGTGGTGGGAGTCAGTAGAATGGTGGTGGCAAGAAGAAGGGTAGAAGTAGATCCAAATCATAAGCTACAAGAAAGAAGTGTTATGGATGTGGGAAATGATGATACTTCATTACTGATTTCTATAGGGAGAAGAATAAACATAAATGAAGTGAACAAAGGGAGGCAAATGTTGTGGCACCAAAGCATTATGAACCTAGTGAGGTTTACGTTCTTTTAAATCCCAAGCCTAGTGAGATTAACCTGTCTATGAACTCTCATACTAATCAATGGATTCTTGACTTTGGTGCATCTTTTCATGTCACTTCGCATAAGCATTTGGTTGATCACTTGCATGAGCCCAACATGGTCATGTAGTTGCATGGGTGGAGTCTCATATAACATCACATGTGTTGGTTATGTCACTTGTCAAATTTGAAAATGAATTTGTGCATACATTGATAAGTGTTAGGTACATTCCTCATATAGGTAGAAATTTGATTTTTTTGGGACAGTTGGAAAGTACGAGTTTACCATGCAATGATTAAAATATTTAACAGTGCACTTAGGACTGTTAGAAAGAATGGAATTTACATAACTCATGTTGAGGTAGTAGTTAGTCGAAGGCACACTATTGCTTCAATTGACACTAATCACACAAAGGAATGGCACAATAGACTCACATGTAAGAGGTAAAGGTCTGAAGTATTTGAATGATAAGGGTGTGTTTGGAAAGGATCAGGTGTCTGACATGTCATTTGTGATCATTGCATGCTTTATACACATCACGAAATGTTTTTTTCATCCAGCACACACAAGATATCTAGGGTGTTATAACACATTCATTCTAACTTGTGGCCTCTCGAGAGCAATCCCATTTTTGGTGGTAATAATATATATTCAGTCTATTATTGATGATTTCCCCAGACGTGTGTTGATTTATTGTTTGCAAGATAAATCTTAAACTTTTTCAAAGTTCAAAATTTAGAAAATTCATGTGGAGAAGCAAACACGTAAAAGGACAAAATATTTGAGAATCGATAATGATCTTGAATTTTACAATTCTGATTTTGATAACATGAGTACGATAGTTGATGCGTGTCGCGATACACCAAAATAATAAATAATTCCTTACTCGCTAAATATTAATTAATAATGTAGTGGCGAGAGTAAGGGTCGATCCCACGAGGAACGGAAACTAATTTTCGTTACTCGATCAATTAGAATGGAATTGGAGGTTTTTTGTTTAAAATTTCTTGAATAAAAAAAATATGCATAAAATTAAACAATTAAATATGACTAGAGAAATAATATGAGAAGAAATCTTGTTCTCGGGTTCGGTTGTGCCCCAAATTAATGTTATACCTTCCCTTGTAATGTGTTTCTATCCCTAATTCAATTATCAATCATAAATAATCAACAAGCTCTGATTATCTAAATTCTTCCTTATTTGTATTGATTCAAAACAAGTTCTTCGAACCAATTCTAGCCACGGACAATCCTAAACAAACTCTTAGGATTTAATGCACGACTAATATGAAAATCTAGAAGAATATATTAAATTGGATCGTTAATTTCACAAGCTCGAATTAATCGATCCAAGTTTAATTATTACTAAACATGCACGAGATTTATTTGCTACTAAAGTAAAGATTCAATGACAATTACGGATCAAGAATCTAAACATAACATATTCATGAATCCAAAGATCAATAATCCAATTGGCCATATTAAACTATTAATCAAATAAACTCAATTGAACATTCAAAACATAATAATCCAACAATTGAAATAAAGGAATAAATTCACGCCACTAATTTGTAGGAAAAGAAAATAACATAATCAAGTTAACACAACTTCCCCTTTGAACAAAATATGGAATTTAGCCTAGTATGGTTGTGGTAAATTCTTCAAGTTGCTTCATGAATTCCATTGTTGTTGATATTTTTGCGCTTGAAAATCTCTCAAGAATGCTCTATGTTTTGCTCTCAATTTCCCTCAATGTCCAGCCTCCTTTTTGTGGTGATTTTGGTCCTTTAATACTCCCAAAATCGTTTCCTAGCTTTACCCCAAAGATAGACCTTGAATTAGATAAGGAAATTTCTTGGCGAGCAAGTTACGGCCGTAACTTTCCTTATCACGGCCATAAGTGAGCTACTGAAAATTTTCGAAATTTGGAAGTTACGGCCGTAACTTTGTCATTTACGGCCGTAAGTGCATCTCTGTCGAGAAGCGCCTGTGCTCGATGTTTTGGTTATAAATTTCTCTCCCGAAGTCCGATTGTTGTGATTCAAGTTGCATTGGAAAGAAACCTCAAATATCTACAATTCTTTGTGAAATTGCTCTTCTCAAATTAGAAATTATTCTATGACAAAATTGAGCTTCAATCTATGACTAAAATTCATGATCACAATCTTTGCGGGTTTTTGATTTCCAACTTCATCTCAAACCTTCTTTGACCATAATTTTTGCATCTAATCTTCTTCCCACATGTCATTATTGATTTGGAGCTCTTTGAATATGTCCTTAAACTTACTTCTTGATTTCTGGTATTTCTTTGGTCATGTTTCCTTTTTTTTTATTTTTTGCGATCTTGTATAACACAATAAATGAAAATTTATTAAACGATACTTCAATAGGATCAAACTAATAACAAAATAAGATAATAAGTGAATTAAATACATGCTAATAAAGCACTTATCAAATCCCCCCACACTTAAACCATTGTTCGTCCTCGAATAATGATGTAAAAGAAAAGAAACATAACTCAAACAAAAAGATAGACCTACAATCGGAAAGTCAAGGTTACAGCCCACTTCTTTTTTAGCATGAAAATCCAATTGCATAACCGGAGTGTGTTAGTGTGTGCAAGAGATGCATCATACAATATCCTCTGAACAGAAATGAAAATCAATACCCCCGGCCCAATTCATTTCCCAATGTGGCTTGTATCCTTCCACCTCTCATGAGTTCTCTCTTAACCTCTATCAATGATTTACTACATGGGTGTTAGTTTTTTTTTTTTGGCCAACTTGAAAGCACAGAATATAGACCAAGCAATTCAAACCACTCGTAAGCATATGTAATGGGAGTTAACACCTTCACTACATATTTCTCTCGTCGCACAAAGTGTATAAGGGTGAGAATTTTCACTCAACTCACTGCATGGAGAATCTATTACCACAGACTGCTCAAATGTCATAACCAGAGCCAACAATAACACAAGTGCAAAGTAAATGTCTTTATTTGGTTGTAGCGGGGCTTCGGGTCAGGTAGGATAAAATGACATATTTAGGCTGAGTCGAGAAGGAATTTCGCAAACCAAGTCAATTCACAATGACATTACTTCCTTCACCCCTTAATATGAACTTCATTATTTCCCGCTATCCAACTTTGTTCACACTTGAATCTCTTCTTTTCTTTTCTTTTCGTTTTTTTTTTCACAAGTTGAGTGTTTGACATTCTCAATTACTAATTTTCATGACTAAACTTCATTTTTATTTCTTTTTCTCTTTCGATTTTTTTTCGAGTACAGATTGCAACTTTTTCTTTTTTCAAATCATTACGCAGTCACCAATTGGCACAAGATAGAATTACATTTCCCTGAATTCAGTCCATTACTCACCCGTCACCCAACACAAGATAACCATTTCAACTTCTTAGACTTAGACCACAGCATGATTCCCAATCAACAAAAGCTTTCGAATCCATTCTTTATGGGTTCAAAATAGAGACAATGCGAAAGAAAGGGTATTCGTGGCTTGTAGCGTGCCATCAAAATTTCAAGGAAACGCTAAGGCTCAAAGGAGCTTCTATTGGTACATGTATCATGGTAGGCCCTTTTAGCAGGTCAAATTTGGTTTAACCTAATGCCTTTACTATATTTTACACTTGAATCAAGAAGCTACAACGGCATGCACAAGAGAGCACATCTAAGCACAAACCAACCATAAAGGACACAAAAAAAAATAGAGCTTAATATAAAGAGTAAAAGTGGCTCATAGGCTCAAAAGCTCAAAAATTATGGTTTATATGTGCTTCTCCCATCCAATTATGAGTTATAGGTCATTGCTCAGTCTTCATTCCGAACTCAAAATTTAGGGGATAAGGATAGAATGAAGTTACTCGGGGCGGTATCTTATCATATCAATTTTGGTTTAACTCAATTAGGTTGCATAAAATTTTCAATTTGTCCCAATTTTCAAACAAATTCAGAAATTATTGGAAAACTCATCTCTATGTGCTCATTCTTTCTCTGATTATGCAATTTAGGAAGTTGGTGGTTCAAAAATTATAATAAGAAAGGCCGCTTCCTATTATACCAAAATGTGGGTCTAAGCACAATTAAAGCTAACTAACAAAAAAAATTGAATGAAGATGAATAAAACAGGGATAACAAAAGATAATAGATAATCATCCCCCCAAACTTGAATTCCACATTGTCCTCAATGTGGAACGTGACACTACCAAACAAAAGATGGGATGTGAATGAAATCAAAGAAGGGGACATGTTTTTTTTTTTTTTTTTTTTTTGTGGAATGAACATAATAACAAAGAAAAAAAATGAGAGAGTAAAAAAAACTCCCCTCTCGGGTTGCCTCCCGAGTAGCGCCTTTGTTTACTGTCGTTGGCTCGATGGGTTGCTTTCTTCTTCAATCGGGATCAACTAGTTTCCCAAAGCTCAATTTCTTTTTCATGTTCTTCATCAAGGCCTGTAAAATAGGGGACAGAAGCTCCTGATTAGAAATTGGTGATACAATACATGAGATTGTACCTGGTTGTGGCGACTTTGGACAATCATTAAGCTCAGCAACAGTTTCCTGAAATGGAGAATCACTCATAACAGTAGAATGAAATTTGTTAGCATCATTAATGTGTTTCATGGAGTAATAAATATTAAACTTAACAATTTCATTATCAAACTCCATGGTAAGTATACCACCACTAACATTTATCTTAGTTTTCGATGTTTTTAAGAATGGTTTTCCTACCAAAATAGTAGTGGGGTTTGGAGAGTGATCATCGTTCATGTCTAACACATAAAAATCTACAGGAAATACTAACCCCCCCAACTTGCACTATAACATCCTCAACTACCCCATCCGAATAAGCATTTGAACGATTGGCTAGTTGAATGATAACACTAGTTTCAGCCATTTTACCAAGTTTCAATGAAGTGTTTGTAGATCTAGGCATTACATTTATAGATGCTCCTAAGTCTATTAGTGCACGATCTATCTTCGTGTTACCTATTTGACAGGGTATGGTAAACATACCTGGATCTTTGCACTTGGGAGGGAATTTTTTTTGAAAAAGTACAGACAAGGATTCCCCCATTCTTATGCTCTCATTCCCTATTAGTTTCCTCTTGTTGGTACATAGGTCCTTCAGAAACTTTGCATATCGAGGCATTTGCTTGATAGCATCTAACAATGGGATGTTTATTTTCACTTTCCTGAACATCTCCAGTATATCCTTTTCCTTGCCCTCCAAAGTCGCTTTTGCTAACCTGCTAGGAAAAGGAGGTGGAGTCAATTTAGAAATTGAGTTAGAGTTGGATTTTACCTGTGGGGTTTGTGAATTTGTATCTTCCCTTTCAATTTCCTTCTCCTCTTCCTCTCCATTTGCTGGGGCCTGCTTTCGCGAACCTTCAATCACTTTTCCACTCCGCAGGGTTATGGCACTCACGTTTTTAGGATTTATCTCAGGTTGAGATTGCAATTTGCCTCCAGATTGGGCCTCCAATCGGTTGATGGCTGTAACCATTTGACCTATCCGGTTCTCCAGATTCTGAATGCTGGACTTGGTGTCCTGTTGAAATTGAAGTGTGTTAGAAGCCAAAGTTTTAACCATATCTTCAAAGGAGATACCTGAGTTTTGGGGTCTTTGCTGATACTGCCCCTGAGATTGAAAATCCCCTTGTTGTTGAAATTGCCCTTGCGGTTTTTTAGAGACAAAACCCTGGGGCTTGTTATTTCCATAACTCAGATTTGGGTGATCCCTCCATCCAGGGCTATAGGTATTGGAGAATAGATTGTACTGCTGTCTTTGGTATGGAAAACCCTCTGCAGCATTTGCTTGTTCACCATTTCCCTCTTGCAACACCAGACACGCGTCCGTTGGATGCCCAAGATTTGCGCAGATCCCACAGGTCTTGACTTGTTGTAACTTCCCTATAGCAAGTTGTTTTAGAAGACCTGTTAGTTCAGAAAGTTTATTTTCAATATTGGAACTACTCACCTCATTTACGCGCCGAACTTGCATATCCTTGTTGGAGTTGAACTGCTGAGTGTTCTCAGCCATATTGGAGATTAAAGCCCGTGCTTGTTTCGGTGTCTTGTACATCAGTGCATCTCCGCTTGCGGCATCTATCATGCTTCTATTCATCGGTGCCAGACCTTCATAAAAATATTGTACCAAGAGTTGCTCAGTGATCTGATGATGGGGGTAGCTAAAGCGCTCCCAATATTCATATAATGATTCACCATTGTTTTGGGGCACTCCACATATTTCCTTTCTAATCGTTCCAGCTCTCGATACAGGAAAGTACTTTTCTAGGAATAGCCTCTTCATGTCGTTCCAGGTGGTGATTGATCCAGATGGTAGACAGTATAACCAGTCAGTAGCAGCATCCTTCAGCGAGAATGGAAAGGCCCTCATCTTGATTTGTTCCTCAGTAATACCCGTGGGTCTCATGCTATCACAAATGACATGGACCTCCTTCAGATGTATGTATGGGTCCTCACCGGGATGTCCTCTGAAAGTTGGCAGAAGATGGATCAGTCCGAATTTTAGCTCAAAAGTTCTGCCTTCTTCCACTGCCGAAAAAGTGATGCATAGCGGTTGTTGAGCAACATTCGGGGTAGCTAGTTGCTTGAGAGTCAAATTATTATTAGCTACTGCCATTGGTTGTGCAGCTCTTCTTTGCTTTTGAAAAGTTCTCTCAATTTATGGGTCAAAATCAAAAAATTAAAAATTAGTTGATCGAGTTTTGCGCATATAAGCAAAGAAGTAGACACGCAAGAGTTTTTTTTTTTTTTTTTTGTAATAAAGTGAAAATAAAATGCAGAAAAAAATAAAATTCTAATTAACTAAACAACTAAATTAGTTGACCTTTCCCCGGCAACGGCGCAAAAAATTTGATGCGTGTCACGATGCACCAAAATAATAAATAATTCCTTACTCACTAAATATTAATTAATAATGTAGTAGCTAGAGTAATGGTCGATCCCACGAGGAACGGAAACTAATTTTAGTTGTTCGATCAATTAGAATGGAATTGGAGGTTTTTTGTTTGAAATTTCTTGAATAAAAAAATATGCATAAAAATAAACAATTAAATATGACTAGAGAAATAATATGATAAGAAATCTTGTTCTCTGGTTTGGTTGTGCCCCCAATTAATGTTATACCTTTCCTTGTAACGTGTTTCTATCCCTAATTCAATTATCAATCATAAATAATCAACAAGCTCTGATTATCTAAATTCTTCCTTATGTGTATTGATTCAAAACAAGTTCTTCGAACCAATTCTAGCCACGGACAATCCTAAACAAGCTCTTATGATTTAATGCACGACTAATATAAAAATATAGAAGAATAGATTGAATTGGATCGTTAATTTCACAAGCTCGAATTAATCAATCCAAGTTTAATTATTACTAAACCTGCACGAGATTTATTTGCTATTAAAGTAAAGATTCAATGACAATTACAGATCAAGAATCTAAATATAGTATATTCATGAATCCAAAGATCAATAATCCAATTGGCCACATTAAACTATTAATCAAATAAACTCAATTGAACATTCAAAACATAATAATCCAACAATTGAAATAAAGGAATAAATTCACACTACTAATTTGTAGGAAAAGAAAATAACATAATCAAGTTAACACAACTTCCCCTTTGAACAAAATATGGAATTTAGCCTAGCATGGTTGTGGTAGATTCTTCAAGTTGCTTCATGAATTCCATTGTTGTTGATATTCTTACACTTGAAAATCTCCCAAGAATGCTCTATGTTTTACTCTCAATTTCCCTCAATGTTCAGCCTCCTTTTTGTGGTGACTTTGGTCCTTTAATACTCCCAAAATTGTGGCCTAACTTTACCCCCAAAGATATACCAAAGATAGACCTTGAATTAGATAAGGAAATTTCTTGGCGAGCAAGTTACGGCTGTAACTTTCCTTATCACAGCCGTAAGTGAGCTACTGAAAATTTTCGGAATTTGGAAGTTACGGCCGTAACTTTGTCATTTACGGACGTAAGTGCATCTCTGTCGAGAAGCGCCTATGCTCGATGTTTTGGTTATAAATTTCTCTTCCGAAGTCCGATTGTAGTGATTCAAGTTGCGTTAAAAATAAAACTCAAATATCTACAATTCTTTTTGAAATAGCTCTTCTCAAATTTGAAAGTCTTCTATGACAAAATTGAGCTTCAATCTATGACTAAAATTCATGATTACAATCCTTGCGGGTTTTTGATTTCCAACTTCATCCCAAACCTTCTTTGACCATAATTTTTGTATCTAATCTTATTCCCACATGTCATTATTGATTTGGAGCTCTTTGAATATGTCCTTGAACTTACTTCTTGATTTCTGGTATTTCTTTGGTCATGTTTTCTTTTTCTTTTTTTGTTCTTTGCGATCCTGTATAACACAATAAATGAAAATGCATTAAACGATACTTCAATAGGATCAAAATAATAACAAAATAAGATAATAAGTGAATTAAATTCATGCTAATAAAGCACTTATCAATAGTGTTATCACTAGACATAAGTTTGTTCCTTACACTCTTCAGCAGAATGGAGTAGCTGAAAGAATTAATCGTACATTACTTGATAAAGTTAGATGTATGATGTTAAATCTGATGTGACTAAATCTTTTTGGGGTGAAGTTGGTATTACTGCAAGCTATCTAGCTAATATGACTCCTTCCACTACTTTCACTACTGATACTTCATGCGAGAAGTTGTATGAAAAATGTGTTGATCATTCTATGCTTAGAGGTTTGGTTGTGCTAGTTATTCTCATCAGAGTGAGGGTAAACAAAAACCCAAAGCTAGGAATTGTGTCTTTTTAGGGTACCCTAAAGGAGGTAAAGGGTGTAGGTTGTGGGATAGAAGTCGAAAGGGTATTAGAATTATTATTAGTAGGGATATCACATTTAACGAGTCTGAGATGTCGTGTCTAGAGAGAGAAGAATAGAAATACATAGGTAGAGACGAGCCTCCAATTGAGGTGGAGAGCGTGAGAGTCCCTATCCCTCTTAACCCGAGTGAGGTGAAGAATAATCCATAGGAAGTTTGAACACATGTGGAATTGGAGAAAGAAGATGATGATGTTGAAGATCATCATGTTGGCTAGAACCCTTTAGATAGCTATCAGTTAGCTAGAAATAGGGAAAGAAGACCACATGGAGAACCCCAAAGAATGTCCAAATATGTCATAGCCTATGCTAGTTATCAAGACCTAGCTTATAAGGAACCTAATAGATATGAAGAGTGAAAATAGTAAGGATTGATTAGTACCATGAGAGATGAGATGGATTCTATCAATAAGAATTAGACTTGGGTTTTAGTTCCCAAACCAAAGGATAAATAAATTGTAGGATGCAAGTGTGTTTATAAGGTTAAGGAGGGTACCACTGATAATGAGTCGGTGGACATATAATGCTAGGTCAGTAACCAAGAGTTACACATAGAAAGAATGGGTAGATTATAATGAGATTTTCTCTCTCGTTGTTAAGTATATCACTATTGGATTTATGCTTTCTTTTGGTGCTTAATATGATTGGAAACTTAAACAACTTGATATGAAAAATGAATTTTTACATGAAGATCTTGAGGAGAAAATTTTTTATGTATCAACCTAAAGGTTTTGAAGATTCAAAAACTTGATCATGTGTGTTCTCTTAAAAAATCATTATATGGTTTAAAACAATCATCCAAGATGAAGTAATCAAAAATTGATTCCTATGTGTTATGTATTGGTTTTAAGATGAGTGATTTTGATCATTGTTTGTACTACCTGTATCACAGCACTGATGAGTGCGTGTATTTGTTACTTTATTTGGATGACATGTTATTGATTAGTTCTAATATGAGATTGGTAAACAAAGTTAAGAGTGATTTAAATAAAGAATTTGTTATGAAACACCTTGGTCATGCTAAAAGAATTCTTGGCATGGAAATTGAAAGAGAAAGGTATAATTCTTGTTTATTTTTGCATCAAACCCCTTATGTGCAAAAAGTATTGAAGAAGCTTGGTATGATTAATTGTGATCCTGCTTTGGTGCCTCTTGGAAATTATTTTGTTTTATCTAAAGAACAATCACCTGCTAATGAAGAAGAAATATCTTACATGATAAATATTTCTTATTCAAATGTGATTGGTTCTATGATGTACTTGATGGTATATACTAGGCCAGACTTGGCCTCTACTATTAGTATTTTGAGCAGGTACATGTCTATTCAAGGTTCGAATCACTGGAAGCCTTAAAATGGTTCCTTAGGTATCTGAAAGATACTTGTAATGTAGGTTTAATCTACGAGTGTAAGTCTAATAATGTAAAATTGAAGAGTTTTACTGATGTTGATTATGATAGAGATATAGATAATAGGAAATTCACATCCTCTTATATATGTGTTCACTCTATGTGATTTGTGTATTAGTTGGAAGTCTCGCTCTCTCTACCACTGAATCTGAATATATTGTCGTTATTGAGGTCTTTAAAGAGGTGTTGAAGTTTAAAGGTTTACTTAAGGAAGTAGGTTCCTTAAATGAAAAAGTAACCATACATTAATTCTGATAGCCAATCCGCGAACATCTATGTAAGAAATCTGTCTTTCATGAATGCATTAAGCATATCAATGTGAGAATGATTTTTATTAAAAATATTGTCCCTAGATGAGATTAAACTCAAAAAGGCGCACACAGATTATAACCCTGCATATATGAGCACTAAGGTGCTCACGTTGGTAAGATTTAGAAATTGTCTTTCACTTATAAATATTGGTACATGTTTGTTTGGTATCAAGGTGGAGGTTTGTTAATAATTTTGATTACAAACAAACCTCGAAAAAGATGATGAAAAATTGAGACGCATTAATTATATACAATGACGGCATATTTCATCTGTATAGATCAAATATAAGTCTTTAATATTATCGCATTCACAGCAAAAATCCAAGTTTCCATCCATTTCAGTCAGGGACTACTACAACGAAAATGGTCGTCTCTATAATATCAGAAAATTGGGTTGGGGGCGGGATTTTCTTGCCTCTAGCATCAATGTTTAGCGACGATTTGTCTCTATAAAGGTAACTATATATATAGCAACCACCTTATGTTCGTAGAGACAATATTTGTCATAGAATTACAAGAATATCTATACAGACGACATTTTAGTGTTACAAAATTGTTGTTGTTGGCGCCTATTCTTGTAGTGGGCATTGATATAATTTTTTTATTAATTAAATCTAGAATAACTTCAATTATTGAAAAGAAGCGAGAACACTGAACAAGAAAACAAATAATCATTGATATAATTTTTTCCTCTTGTTTGATTCTCATTCTTTTCATCTTATTTTTCTGCAGTCCTCAATCTACACTACACATTCTCTCAAAAACTCAACTTTTTTCAAAAAGTATGTGAATCAAACAAGCACTTTATAAGTTAAATCTAAAATAAATTAATTATTGAAAAGAAGCAAGAACAGGATAACAAATAATCATTAATATAATTTTTTATAAACTAAATCTAAAATAACTTAATTATTGAAAAGAAGCAAGAACAAGAAAACAAATAATTATAAAATAAAATCATACAGTTTCTGTTATTTAGTGCAATAATTACAATTATAAATAAATTCACAGACAACACAAATTTTCAAACCAAATTTTAACTAAACATATTTTCTCTTCAAACATTTCAATCACATTTTTTTACCTTAAAAATATAAGTAAACTAATTTTTAATTGTTATGACTTTGATGAACAGAGCCACAATTACAGTCTATCCCGCTCTAGTGCTCACCGAAAGCTACTTAACAATTGTCTATATTCAATAAAAATAGTCAAGTGTCGTATTTTAAATATTAGAGATACAATTGATGGTTTTATATTAGAGGTGAATAAGTGTTATATTAGTCTAGATCGGCAATACATTATTTTCGTAATTACAATATGATAAAACTATTGTAAAAGTAGTCACCTAAATATACGAATCTAATAAGATATCATTACGTGTTAGACTTGATTTAAATAACGTGCAATCATAAAAATGGGTTTTTTATTTTTTTTATTTATGGAATAATATATGATTCCACGTGTGTGAAGTAATCATCGTTTCATACTTTGCTCCTGTTTGTTTGTATTGATAAAATTAAATTTTTAAATGATTTTAATAAAATTTGATGAAATATGTGGTTTAAAAATTATGAATCTATAAAATATGTACTTAAAATTGAATGTAAACTTTAATTTAGATTGAGATTTAGATTTGTAGTTGTATGAAACAGAAGCTTTATCTACATCAGGAAGGGAGCATTCACTATAATCATGAAAAATTATAGATTAGTTATTTTTTCAAAGGCTGATTAAGTCACGATTCTTCCTTCATCGGTTTGAATTTTCCGTGGTCAAATTGTAGAACAATTGCATTATATTATCAAAAATTAAAATGGCTGCCTACTTAATTCCCTATAAATATTCAACCCTTTTAACATCTCTATTCACCAAATAACATACTTTATATCAAAAATGGAAAGTTCAAGATTTGCTATAATTTCATTCTCTTTAGTTCTTCTTCTCTCTGTTTCATGGGCCATTGCAGATAATTCATCTCTTCTTGAGTGCCTTGAGAGCCATTCTGAATCCTCTAATCCAATTTCTGCAGTATTATACACTCCTGGAAACTCTTCATATTCTTCTGTTTTGCAATCTTATATACGAAATTTGCGTTTTAATGAATCTACGACGCGTAAGCCCCAACTGATTCTGACTGCATTGCATGTTTCTCACATTCAAGCAGCCATTGTTTGCTCAAAAATGCATGGACTGCAAATGAAAATCCGCAGTGGAGGCCATGATTATGAAGGTGTCTCATATGTTTCAGATGTTCCATTTTTCATTCTTGATATGTTCAACTTTCGATCAATCAATGTCAGTATTGAAAATGAGACTGCATGGGTTCAAGTTGGAGCGATTCTTGGTGAAGTTTACTACAGAATTGCAGAGAAAAGTAATGTTCACGGGTTCCCTGCCGGAGTTTGCCCGACAGTCGGGGTTGGCGGCCATTTCAGCGGCGGTGGATATGGTAACATGATGCGAAAATACGGCCTCTCCGTTGACAACATTATTGATGCACAAATAATTGATGTTAATGGCCGGATTCTTGATCGTGCATCAATGGGAGAGGATTTGTTCTGGGCAATCACTGGAGGTGGTGGATCCAGCTATGGAGTTGTTCTAGCATACAAAATCAAGCTCGTTCAAGTCCCATCTACAGTTACTGTTTTTCGAGTCACAAGAACTTACGAAGAAAACTTAACAAACATCGTTTACCATTACCTACAAATAGCAGAAAAATTGCCTGACGATATCTTCATCAGGATGACGCTTGATGTGGTGAACAGTACTGTCCGAACTGGAGAAAAAACCAACAGAGCAACATTCTTGACCTTGTTCCTTGGAGATTCCGTAAAACTTCTCTCCCTCATGAATGAAACTTTCCCAGAACTGGGATTGGAACAATCCGACTGTACTGAAATGAGTTGGGTTGAATCTGTTCTTTTCTGGACAAACTTTCCGGCCGGAACTCCGGTTAATGTTCTTCTAAGTAGGGTTCCTCAAGTACTCACCCACCTGAAAAGAAAATCGGATTACTTAAAAAAACCTATTCCAAAGCGGGGTTTAGAGTTCATATTCAAGAGAATGATAGAACTGGAGCCAGTTTCCCTTGCGTTCAATCCTTATGGAGGAAGAATGGCGGAGATTCCACCATCAGAAAAACCTTTTCCACATAGAGCTGGAAATCTAGCAAAGCTTCAATATGCAGTAAACTGGAATGAAAATGGAGTCGAGGCTGCTGACTATTACATAAATTTGGCAAGAAGATTATATGCTTATATGACTCCTTTTGTCTCCAAGTCGCCAAGGGAAGCATTTCTCAATTACAAGGATCTTGATTTAGGCATTAACCACAATGGGAGAAACAGTTACTTGGAAGGTGCAGTTTATGGGATTAAATATTTCAAGGATAATTTTAACAGATTGGTAAAGATTAAGACGAAGGTCGATCCAGACAATTTCTTTAGAAACGAACAAAGCATCCCGGTTTTTCCCTCTCGGAGAAGATAAGTATTCAGACAGAAATACTAGTGCCTCTTATGCTGTCTGAAGTTGACGTTGCTCTTTATTATTGTGACATATTCCAATCATGTTGTTAGTTTGTGTTTTAGTGTTTTTTTTTTTTTTTTTTTGGAAAATTTACATTATATATTTCAAGGATAGTTTAAATAGATTGGTAAAGATTGAGACGAAAGTTGATTCTGACAATTTCTTTAGAAACGAAGAAAGCGTCCCGGCATTTCCATCCCGGAGAAGATAAGTATTCAGACAGAAATAGTGTCTCTTATGTTGTCTGAAGTTGATGTACGTCGCTTGTTATTTTTGTGACAATTTCATTGTTAATTTGTGTTTTAAGTGTTTTTCGGGAAATTTACATTATGTTGTAAAGGTTAAAGTCAAAGAAATCCACAATTAACCCTTTTTAGTTGAGGATTCATATCGAAATTAAAGTTTTCTATATAATACTGCAATAAATAATGTTTTGATATGTGTTCAATTTACCTTTTTGAGTTCATCGATACATTTGGGTTCGATGACTTTTGTTCAAATTCCATCATGTTTTAATATTTTACGTCATGCAAGAGAATTTAAATAGTGAAACACGTTCATTTGAGGACTTTTTCACATTCTAACTGTAACAACCCACTTATTTATTTATTTATTTTTTTAAGTCAATTTTTAAAAGTCAAAGCTAAATATGACAACTCAAAGTCAAGTTAGGACGTATTAACATACTATTACCATAAAAAAAAAAAAAAAATGGAGAGGAGAGGAGAGGAGAAGAAAACAAGGAGCTTGTCCAAAATTCAACGTACTTATTGGTTTGATTTTGTTCTACCACTTTTTCCTAACTTTAAGTAGGTAATTGAAACATTTTTCAATAATGTGTAAATTAAGGACTTTTGAATTATAGTTTAAATGATATATATTATGGTGATATTAGTTAAATATTTAAGTTTATTGAAATATATACATGGTACTAAATATTAGAGTTTTATGTTATTGGGTTGATTTAGTGATTAAGTTAATATAAGCTTGTAATTTGGTTTATTTTATACAAGAAATATAGATATTGGCGTGGATGATGAATATTGGTTTAATAATGAGAGAAGATGAAGGAACTAGTAAGCTCGGTAAACATTGGAAAAGAGGATTTGGATGAATACGTGGTTCTAATTTCAAATTCTAAGTGATATTAGAACTTAGTTCGCCAATAAAAGTGATTTTGTGTTCGAAATTAAAATGAGTAAGCACGGTATAGTAAGAGAAACAAGTTTAATGAGTTAATTCGAATATAGGGCTCTTTTACTATTTTATCAATCAATGTGGTTTTAAATGTTGATTTGAAAATCCTATTATATCTCAAGAGGTGACGAGGAAGTTGACGTAATTGGCCAAGCTACTAGACGATCGTCTGTTTTGAAAGAGAAGAATAAACTTTAAAATATTTACTTTATTCAAGTATTTCCATTACATTGATTTTCTTTATATTACAAATGATTTTTAAATTACTCGCTTTTAACATGATTATCAAAATAAATATTTTATAACTAAGCTTGTTTTATCATAATGGCTCTTTTATCATATTTTAACAGTATGATTAGTCCAGTCGAATATATATGATTTCAAAACCACCAGAAGTACCCATGTAGTTATTTGTTCTTATTCCAGTGCATAGAGGGGACCTTTGACCGGTGTATTAGATGATATTATTCGAGAACTTGAGATTCTGTCACGGAGGGGGCATATGACCCGTGTTTAGAGGATATTAAGATCCACTCTTATGCACAAACAGGAGTTTGGGCCGTGTGTAAGAGTGCATATATATATGTATATGAGGTCTCCCACTTTTGTACCCAGAGGGCCTTTGGGCGGGTACATAGGTGCTTAGCAATTTACGTACATATGACTAGATACAAATTTCAGATTTAATAGATGATTTAGTTGGGTACATTTTGGTGTGATTCTCTTATGTATTACATTTTATGAGTTATGCCATAGATCATTTCACAATCTTTATGATCATTTTTAGCATGTATGTCTTAATTTCAAGTTGCAAAGGCTTATAACATAAATTATGTAAATTATGTTTTCAAAATTGGTTTATAAAATATAATATTTTAGAAACTCCACCAAGTAAGTTACATGCTTACGGTTTTCCCTATCTCTTCATTATAGGAAAAAGATAAAGATTTTGATTAGCGTGGAAAGAGTCCTTGACGCCAAAACGAGTTTTAAAACATAGGCGTTTCCATGATTTATTTTGATATGCTATTTATAATTAGAAGTTATCTTTTGGGAATATATAATAAGTTGTGTTATTATTTTGTGGCTTTGTCAGTAATATGTCTGGTGATTATATATTTTCGATTTTGTATTTATATAAAGGAATCGACAAAGAATTTTAGTTAACTAATTATATCAAATGTAATTCTTGAAAGATTTGGGAAGTTTTATGATTATTTACGCAAGATTGTTAAGGATTTATCAATATATTACAGGTTGGTTATGTCAATCTTATAGGGAAAACTCTGTCAAAAATTTTATAAATTCATATAGGATCAAATTTATTTAAAAAAATAATCTGAAATATAAGAAAAGTAAAGGTTGTCTTGGTGGTTGGTCAAATATCTAGCTGGCACTTGCCATCGGTACACGTCACGTTTCAGGTTCAATAAGGTGATCTGAGATGGGTCATGACAATTGGTATCAGAGCAAGAACATTAGCCTTTGGGCAATACAAGATTATTTAGTGTACAAGTTTGTATTATTTTTTTGATCTGCAATACACATTTTTAGTTACATGATGCCTCGAGGTGGTAGGATATGTGGACATTTAAATCCATAGCCTCGAAATCAAGATACTCGTCAAAGAGAAGATGTTAGAGGATTAAATCAGGATGAAGAATCTGTCCACCAAACACCAATACAACAAAAACAAGGAAATGCAATTGGGAATGACCCCTTGACTGAGAGAATTGTCGTAGCCATTGCCATGCTGAGCTTTGGATGAATAACTTGGAGAATATTTTTGATGTTATTGTATATTCAGATGCTACTAAGTTACACCTTGCCACTTTCTTGTCAAAAGGAGTTACTACAGATTCATGGAGTACATATCAAGTTCGATGTCGTGATCCTAGTGCTATCACTTGGACCATGTTCAAAGAAGCTTTTTTATGAGACATACTATCCTCCGACCTACTGTGCAACCAGGTAAAGGGAATTTTTGAATCTTGTACAGGGATCATATACTATAGCTGAGTATCTGAGGAGATTTGTGGAATTATCCAAGTATGCTATGAATTTTATGGCTTATGAAACAAACAAATGTAAGCAGTTTGAAGAAGGATTGACGACAGAGATTAAGGCCATGGTGACAGGCCATGGACCATCATAGTCTTAGTGAACTTGGTAGAGGCGGCCTCAAGAGTTGAGATGGAAATTTTGAAGGACTAAATCAGGGAGTACAAATGATATTTAGAGGTGGTAAGAATCAGATATGGACATATAGTGGACAGTCTAAAAAGGATAAGGAATTTGGTTAGGTGTCGCACACACTGAGAGCTTCAAATCTAAGTCTGGGATACAAGATTTAGTGGAGGATCTGGACATACTTAGAGTTTTGTGGGGAAGCCAGGACTTGGCTGTTCTCAAATGCAGGTTTTTTCTTAGAGATCTTTTACTCCTAGACAGGTCGATAGTTCTAGTGGTCAAAGGTTTTTGCAGTGTTAGTCTTGTGGCAAATTTCATGCGGGAGAGTGCCTTAAGAGTATTGGTAGTTGTTTTCATTGTGGTCAGATCGAACACTTGAAGAAGGATTGCCTAGGTCAATTCCAGAAAGGTAGTGCATCACAGATGGCTCCACAGACTGAGGTTAGTGATGCAAGATAGATTCAGAATAAGAAAGATAATGTGGGATCAACAAGTGGGACACATTCAAATCTTGCAGGCTACGATGTTATCTCAAAATCATAAATAAAAAAATTTATAAATCAAAAGGAAACATCTATCAAAGATGTTGGGAACCTAGTGGACCTCGAGGGAGCAATATAATTCAATTTAGAGAGTCACTTGGTTCACTTAATAGACTCTCAACTATTTCATTCTACTTAGTATAAGGAAATGAAAAGAACATTATAAGAATAGTACATTTTTTTTCTACAAGTAAGAATAGATTCTAAGACTCATAACGAAGTTATGGCTTCTCGAGATAGCCTCTTTTGGAAAGATGCCATAAGAGATAAATTGGATTCAATTTTACCGAGCAGCACATAGGGAGCTATCAATCTTCCAATTGGTTCTAAACTTATTGAATGCAAATGTGTATTTAGAAGAAATTATAATTCAAATGGTACATTAGATATTTTCAAAGTTAGGTTTATGGCAAAAGACATCGAAAAAAGGAATTACTTCAGCACATACATACCTATTGTAAAAATAACATCCATTAGGATATTATTAACGTTGGCCTCTATAAATGACTTACATGTTCATCAAATGGATATCAAAAAGGCTTTCCTAAATGGAGAACTCAATAAGGAAGTCTACATGACTACATGGAACAACCAAAAGGGTTTGTGTTACCCAAAAATGAAAAAGAAGTTTTTAAACTTGTAAAGTCATTTTTTGGTCTAAAGCAAGCACCAAAGAAATGACATGAAAATTTTGACTTGGTTATATATAAACTCATTTTGTTTTGTGCATAATAGCGTAGATAAATCTTTGTATTCCAAAGTATGTGATACTTATTTTATCATTATATTTTATATGTCGATGACACGTTGATTCTGAGCAATCACATAGATGAAATCAAAGAAACAAAGATGAAGGATCTTGGAGAAGTTAACACTATTTTGGGGATCAAAGTAACGAAAAATGGGGTTATTATTTGAGTCAATCACATTATTGGAGGATGTGATAAGAAAATTCAAACACTTGAATATAAAAGAATATAATACTCTTCTTGATCCTAGTACAAAACTCATAAAGAATGATGAAAGAGCAATTTCTCAATTAGAGTGTGCAAGTGCTATAGGAAGTATTATGTATGCAACTTAATACACAAGATCAGACATAGAATTTTGGGTTAGTAAACTAAGTTGGCTTACTAGTAATCCTAGTAAGAATTATTGAAAGGTTATTGGAAGAGTTATTGGTTACTTAAAGAAAACAAAAAATCTAGGTCTTAAATATTTCAAAATTTAGGAAATTTTGGAAGGATTTACTAATGCTAGTTAGATCTCTAGTATGAGAGAAAGTAAATCCACTTCAATATGATTATTTACATTAGGAGGTGGTATAATTTCTTAGAAATTCAAGAAACAATCATGTATCATTAATTCAACCATGGAATCTAAATTCGTGGCATTAGCTGAAAACGGAAAGGAAGTGAAATGGCTAAATGACTGCTTTTATGACTCCATTGGAGACGAAAAGCTCTTCATCTTTTTCCATTTTATGTGATAGTCAAGCAACACTATCAAAGAGCATAAAACGCTACATTTTTTTTTTAGTGACGACTACGTCGTGGCTAAACATATTTTATTTCTTTAATTTACCATTTATTATTGAATGAATATTGAATATATTATTAATTTTTTAACAAAATATTAGTTAAAAAGCAAAAAAAAAAATTAATAAAATGTATTAAACAACAAAATTGTCTATGAAACTAGGTTTTATTAAAAAAGTCATAAAAAGGAACCCTACAAATCTAAGTCTAAGTCGTGTCGTTGTTCTCGTAATATTTGTCATCATCTTCGTCGTCATCATCCATCTAAGTCAAGGGTTTGAAATTGTCGGTTGACATGAGCATTTTTGGCAAAAATATATATCGTACAAACAACGTTTGGTGACTCATCTACCTACTGCTGCTGTGTCATCGCAAAAAATCCACCTTTGGACTTAGGATGTCCTACCTGTCCTCTCTAACCAGTAATTAAAAATTGGAGAGAGAAAATGTATGACCTTAAAATGTGGTTTGAGAAATTGTATTGTTTATAAACATGTTTATAAACAAAAAATATTCTTTTACTAAGCGGATGCTTAATTCAATTTTCACATTTGTTTCCAAGTCTAGCAATCTATATTATTTAATATTAGTAGCATATCCTATATGTAACGACCCAAATTCCTATAAAACTTGAACCGTTGCTTTATGAAAAAAAATACTTTTATAAAGAATTTAAATCAACGATTTAAATCGATTTCGACTAGAGTAAAAAATAAAAAATAAAATAAAAGAAAATAAAAAATTAAAAGTGCTATCATCTAAAGTATTTTAATAAATATAATGATCAATTTCATATCAAAACCAATTAAAATAAAATTCAATCTGCTGAAGAATTTATATGTGCACGTTTTATCTTTAAACCCTGTTTTTCAAGAAATTTTTTGCGACGCCTCAGCTTCAATATACAACTATTATAGAAACTATATTTTTCACCCGTGCGATAGACGGGAATATATTTGTGTTAGTGATTTCGATAAAAAAAATATGAAAATATTTTAACTATACAATTTTATCAAATAAAATCATTGTACAATAATATTTTACTACAAAATATTATTGAATTCAAAATTTTAAAAAAGAAAAAAATAATCAAAATAGGAAATGTAATATGTATAAAACTAATCATAATTAGAAAATTCTGATCTTTATAAGATTTTTTTTCTTTTTTCTTTTAAAAAAATATCTTTATCTATTTAATTGACATATTAGGAAGTCAAACTTCAATGAATATTTATTTATTTTCATAATATATTAATCATTTTTTTCATTTCAAACGGAACACATTAATATCAATCAAGTATGAAATTATTCATTTAGAAATAATTTGTTTGAATTAGTCATTTAGACATTTTTTTTTAATAATCTAAGTGGAAAACTTATAAACTATCAAATATAAGAAATATTCTCAAGTTCTTCCCTTTTTTTTTTTCAGTAAATGGAAAACTAATAAGTTCTTAATAATGTTTTTTTCAAAATTAGTTTCTTTATCAATATAAGAAAAAAAAAAAGGCGAATATGAATGAAATTCTTCAAGACAATGAAAAAAAAAATTTAGTTAATTTGACCTCTGTTTGGCAATGATTTATAAATCACACAATTTTTCAAATCATTTTTAACTACACATATTTTTTTCTTCATTTTCAATGATACATCTTACATCGAAAAAATTAAAAAAAATATTTCTAAACACAAATTTTTTTACAAACAGATCCGTTTGAAATTTTTTGTGATTTATAGAAATATATATAATTTTTTTTTTTTTTCAAATTTACCGAGCACATTCTTATCTATATCAAATATTCAAATGAAGGGAAAAAAAAGGTCAAAAATATGCAAAAAAAAAAAAAAAAAAAAAAAAAAAATTTGAATAAAAAACATCAATCTCAATAATAAAAATATTTGAACATTTTTATCTCTACTTTTTAACCACACATTTATCAATAAAATTACGAATACATTTATAAAAGATTTCTTATTTTTAACCACACATTCTCCTAAAAATAAGTATTAAAACACTATTTTTTTAATAAACTTTTTAAAAATCAATGACGATTTTTTTGTATTTCTATTTATTCAATTTGAATATTTGACCATTTTTCTCTGCATTTATCAATAAAATAAATTACACATAATTTCATAATAGATTTTCTATTTTTAACCACACATTCTACTAAAAATAACTATTCAAAACACTATTTTTCTAATAAACTTTTTTTAAAATCAACAACAAACATGGGCATATATATAAAAGTTTACTCATGATTATTAAAACTTATTCTACTACCATAATTATTAAAATTTAAAAAATAGCATAATCAATCCAAATTATAAATTAAAAACTTATTTAGATAATAATGCTAATTTATATATTTATTTAAATAATAAATGATTCTATATTTCAATAATTTTTATGCATTATTTTTAATTTCATTGAAAATGAAAATTTACAAAATTTTTATAGCATTTGCCTTGTATTTAACATTTTTTTTTTTTAGTTTTCAATCAAAAAATGAGCACAAAAATTATAAATGTGTGTTGTAAAAATTTTTAACCTCTGTTAGGTAAATCCAAAAAAATATGTTTTTAACATAATTCCCCAAATTATTTCTCAACCACATATAAGAAAAAAAATTAATTTTTTTTTTCTTTTTTTAACTTCAGGTGTAAAGTTCTTGGGGAAAAAACTTTTGGCAGCACTTCTCCTTTTATATAGTAGTAGATATTCAAATGAAGAAAAAAAGTCAAAAAAATGTAAAAATAAATGAATAAAAAACACCAACCTCAATAATAAAAACATTTGAACATTTTTCTCTACATTTATCAATCAAATAATATCACATATAAATTCATAAAAAATTTCCTATTTTTAACCACACATTCTCGTAAAAGTAACTATTCAAAACACTATTTTTTCTAATAAACTTTTTAAAAATCAACATCAAACATTGGAATTATGTATAAAAAATTACTCATATTTATCAAAATCTATTCTATTACCATAATTATTAAAATTTAAAAAAAAAACATAATCAATCCAAATTATTAATTAAAAACTTATTTAGATAGTAAATGATAATTTATATATTTATTTAAATAATAAATGATCGTAATTTTCAATAATTTTTATGCATAATTTTTAACTTCATTGAAAATGAAAATTTACATAGTTTTTTGCATTCGACTCTTGTATTTAACGTTTTTTTTTTAGTTTTCAATAAAAAAATTTAGCACAATAATTATAAATGTGTTTTGTAAAAACTTTTAGTCTCTATTTGAAAAAAAAAAAAACATGTTTTTAACACAATTCCCTAAATTATATTTTAATCACATATATATTTTCTCCAATTTTCAACGTTACATCTTACATCGAAAAAATAAATAAAAAATTTAAACACTATTTTTTTTTTTACAAATAGATCTATTTGAGAAATTTCGTGATTTATAAAAATGTCTATAATTTTTTTTCTCAAATTTATCGAACACATGCTTATCTATATTAAATATTCAAATAAAGGAAAAAAATGCAGAAAAAAAAGAAAGAGGTAAATGCGGCTATCAGTTGACAGCCGCTTTTTTCTTTTGAATTTCAAATGGCTGCCAACCTTTTCAGCCCAAGTTTTTAATTTTTTTTAAACTTTTGGGCGGGAAATCTTGGGGGAAATTTTTTTACACTCTTCTCCTTTTATATAATAGAAGATAATAAATGCATAGGATATGTGTATATAAAGTAGTCTGATTATTGAATAAAGGGAAAATAGAGTTCTTCTAAGAGATGCTAAAGAAAATACAGCCTATGAAAATTTACGTCCGAGACATTCCTGTAGTAATGGTTGAATCTTGTGCAATTTCTCTTTTGTTTTTACTTGGTTTTTGTGGGTATTCCCAGTCTTCCTTGTATTTCGTCCAGAGTATGCTTGTTATACTTGTTTTGATGGGATTTTGATTTGCGTGGGTCTGCTCAGTGTATTTGTATCGAATTTTTGAACTATTTATTTTTAAATTTCTGATCATAACAAAAAAAATAAAAAATCAAACGAATAGAGGCTTAAATGGTAGGTATGTTTAGAGATGGCAATTGGGCGTGTTCGGGGCGGGAACCCTCGCCCCGTGCCCCGCCCCACGAGATAGCGGGGTCGAGTCCAATGTATTGGATGCCCCGTCCCGAACCCATACCCGTCCCACCCCGTTATGACTTAATGGGTTATTGGGCGGGTATGGGTTTGACTAGACTGGACCCCGCTATTTGTGTCTGCTTTATTGTCAAAAGTATTTCTTTGGACTTGACTCTGTCTTGTGCCACCAACACTTTGCTGTGGAAACATCCTCTTTGACAAGCCACTTTCTTGTAATAAGATAGGACAATTCTTTCTAATATGTCCTCCTTGACCACAATGATAACAAACACTAACTCCTCGGAATTTTAAGCACTCACCATGATGAGATCTTCCGCATAACTGGCATTGAGGAAATCTAGCACTACTGGAACTCTCATCTTGTCAGAAAGTGAAAGGTCTCTGGAAAGAACCTTGAGTATGAGGACGACTGGGGATAGGTTGTTGTACAATATTGTGACTGAATCTGGAACCCTGACTTCCTCTTGATTTGGGTTTGAATTGGCCTAAAGTGGACACACCTGGTAAAAATCTTCTTCTGGTCTATAGATAGAAGTGCCTGGCCATGTCTGTCTACCACTCGTTCTGAAATGTGTCTGCTCTTTTCCAGTTGATCTCTTTGAAATGATCTTGTCTACTCTCAAGGCTGATTCTACTAATTTCCCAAATTCATTCCAACCAGAAGCTGTCACTGCTAATCTGATCTCTTCTTTTAGACCATTTTCAAATCTTTTGCATTTGTCGATTTCATTGCTAACCAAAACTTTTGCGTACTTTGAGAGTTCAATAAATTTCACCTGATATTCAGCAATAGTCATGTGCCCTTGTACTAACTTCAAGAATTCTTCTTGTTTTGCATCTTTAAAGGCACGGGGATAATAAGCATCACAGAAAGACACGTTTGAAATCTGCCCAAGTAATAATAGAATGATCTCGATATGTGTTGCGTACTGACTGCCACCAATCATAAGCCCCCTTTTCTAACAAGAAAGTAGCGAGGCACAATTTTCGATCATCTGGACAACCCATAACATCGAAAACTCTTTCCACTTTGATCATCCATACCTGAGCAACTGCAGGATCAGTTGTGCCTGTAAACACTTTAGCCCCTAATTTTGTTGCTCTCTCAATACTAAATTTTTTGTCTGTACTCCTCAGAGCTGTGACAGCAGCAGTAGCAATCCTTTCAACATCAATAGGATCATTTCCTGATACATTTCCTTGACCCAAATGTTCAGATGGCTGACGAGCAGATTTGTCTATCCTTTCAGACTCTCTACGATAATCTCTTGGCTGATGAATACATTATTCTACCCGTTCAACAGAAATAGGATGATTTTCAACTACATTCTGTCTTTGATAAAAAGGGGGTGGATGTTCTGATGGCTGATAAACTGACTCTTCTATTCTCCCAGCCTCTCCAATATTACCTCTATCAGGAGCATTGTGAGTTTGGGGCAATATATCTTGGAGCCTTCGAGTTCTGTCACCACGAACCATGGCTCACCTATATGCATGTTATGCAAAGATCATAATGTGTGTACCATGCAAGCATATGGACTCAAAACCATGCTCTGATACCAAATTGACATGCCCCGCCCTGAGTAACACTAGTGGACTCGAAACGTGACGTGCGTCGATGATGGATACCAACTAAAAGTACGACCCACCATCAAGGTTACTAAAAACCGCAACTTTGGTTAACTTACATTTAAGAAAAAAAATTGGCATTATCTCCTCTATAATATGGACTAACCAACCCGTAATTAATACACAAAATCCCAACCAACTCACCATAATTTCCATCACAATAGAGATAAGCCAATTTCTCAAACTTTCATTTTAAAACCAACAAAAACTGTACATATGGGCGCAAAATACAAAGTGAGCCCCATATCTATCTACATGTGATGCACAAGTGCAATCCAAAAATGAACATGCATCCCAAAGCAATGACTACACACTCTATGAAATGAGTCATACTAGCTAACACTGTCGTGTGGCTCTGACTCCAAAATCAAAGTCTCACTCTAAAAGTTGCCCAGGAACTCAACTGCTACCTCATAAGAAAATCGTAGGAAAATATATGAGTTGATAGCTCAATGAGTGGAGAATTTCAAAAATAATTATACTTTCTCATTTATACATTTTTATTGAAAATCAACTTTATATCACTTAGTAATTCACATAATAACATAGAATCAAAGTCGAAATGTAGGACATTCTCTTAATGCTGATAAATATCAATCTCTAGTCAAAACAATGACATAGAAATCATCATATCAATAAAATACTGTCATCGCATCTGTAATCTCTAGGTATGGCCATACCATACCATATCAAATCAACCAAAAATGTACCCTCTGATTAACATCTATAATCTGGTAATACATGTATAGACTGCCTCTCAGGCTAGTCTCAAAGACCTCTGATAATCAATTCTAGAATACGACCATGATCACCTTAGTGGACTATATCATACAAGGTCGACCACCTCAGGGTAATGTCATACCCGGTCAAGACCACTCAGGTGCAGTATAGAATAAGGCCAAGGCCGCCTCAGTAAACTAGAATAAGCATATAATCACGGGTACTTTTCTAGCCGATTTCAATTTCACATTTCATTGATTTCCATCACAAGTCTTACATTTCTTTCAACATATAATCATTTCACAATCTTTCAAATTCTAAATAAATTTCATATTCTCATAATATTTCACAATAATCACATAATTTGACATATAAATCACATTATCACGTTTTACATAATTATATAAGCAATTTATCAATATTTGAAAATAATTAAATTTTTCCACTCATGATCTATGTACGTGCAAACTAATTCGGCTGGTAAGCTGTCCCAACCGATTCGTTATCGCCTAAAAATGAAATAATATCTAAATCAATGACTAAGCATATCAACTACCTCAATAATTGATAAAGGCAATAATAAAATATAATCTTTCATTTTTAGGAAAATTCCCTTTTGATAAATAAAAAAAAAAAATGAAAATAAAAATAAATTTAAACTAATAATCTAACAAACCTAAATTTGACAAAACTTTGAAATAAATAAATATCACTTACCTTTCAAAATTAACTAACAAAAGTTTAATCGTATAAACCAGGTTGTCGACAACACTTCTCTTTCTTTTTTCTTCTCTTTTTTTTTTCTCTCTTTCTCTCCCAATTTTCTCTCTGTCCCGTAACCTCTCTATTTGTGTATGTATGTAATTGTGTAATGAAAAGAAGAAGTGGATATATGTGTAAGATTCCACCGCATGACTTGATAAACTTTGTCATTTTTTTTAATAGTATGACACTCTTGACTTTTCAACCTTGATCTTGGTTATGACAAAACTCACCTCCTTCAAAGAATTTCGTCCTCAAAATTTGATCTGCTAAGTACCAAAGAGTCTAGGATACTGTAGAACGCATCTGATCTTCACTTTCCCATGTTGCCTCTTCTATCGCATGATTCCTCCAAAAAACTTTAACTAATGAGATAGTCTTACTGCGCAACACTTGTTCCTTTCTGTCCAATATCTGAACTGGTTCCTCTTCATAAGTAAGATTCTCTTTTAATTCCACTGGTTGTGATTCCAAAACATGAGATGGATCCGGAATATACTTACGAAGCATGGAAACGTGAAACACATCATGAATTCTGGACAACTCGACAGGAAAAGCTAATCGATAAGCAACTGGACAAATACGCTCAATAATCTCAGAAGGGCCAATATATCGAGGACTCAATTTCCCTCGCCTACAAAATCTGATAACACCCTTCCAGGGTGATAATCGCAAGAACACTCTATCCCCAACTTCAAATTCAAGATTTCTTCTTCGTCTATCAGCATAGTTCTTTTGCTTGTCTTGAGATGTCTTCAGCTTTTCTTTGATTATCTTTACTTTTTCAGAAGTGATCTGAATAAATTCTGGACCCAACAATTTTCTCTCGCCGACTTCATCCCAACAAACTAGAGTTCTGCATCTTCTGCCATACAGTGCTTCAAAAGGAGCCATTTCTATACTCAAGTGATAACTATTATTATAAGCACACTCCATTAATGATAAATTAGTATCCCAGATCCCTTTAAACTGTAGCACACAAGCTCGCAACATATCTTCCAAAGTCTGTATAGTTCTTTCTAATGGACCATCTGTCTGGGGATGAAAAGCTGTACTGAAATGTAGCTTTACCCATAGTTTTCTGCAAACTTGGCCAAAATTTAGAAGTAAAACAAGAATCTCTATCTGAAACAATAGATACTTGTGCTCCATATAACCTGACAATCTCATCAAAATATATTTTCGCCAATCTGTCTAGGGAGTAAGTAACTTTAATAGGAAAAAATCTAGCAGTCTTTGTTAATCCCTTAACAATGATCCAAATACCATCATGACCACTCTGTGTATGAGGAAGTCCAAATAATCCATAGTGATATGTTCCCATTTCCATTCAAGAGTAGGAAAGGTCTGTAATAACACAGCAGTTTTCTGACGATCTGGCTTTACCTATTGACAAATATGACATCTGGATACAAATTCATCTATTTCTATTTTCATTCCATGCCACCAATAATGTTCCTTGTGTACATGATACATTTCAGTACTACCAGGATGCATTGCATAAGCTGAACTGTGCGCTTCTTCTAGGATCTCTCTCTTCAACTTTGAATCATCAGTAACACATAATCTTTTTCCAATAGCCAAACCTCCATCACCTTGAATGGTATAATCTATGTGCTTACCATTACTAACTTCCTCCTTCAATTTACTTAATACTGAATCTTGAGTCTAAGCTTCGATAACTGTGTCAATCAAAGAAGGTCTTACTTGAAAATTAGCAAACAATGCTCCCAACCTGGTCACTGACAACTGAACATGTGAATTTCTGAACTCACCAAATAAAGAAGAACAAACTGCATTGGTCTGTGTCATAGAACTAGATGTCTTTGTACTAAGAGCATCAGCAACTACATTGGCTTTCCCCGGATGATAATCAATCTTACAATGATAGTCTTTTATAAACTCTAACCATCTATTTTGCCTTAAATTCAATTCCTTCTAATCAAAAATTTATTTCAAGCTCTTATGATTTGTAAATATCTGACATCTCTCTCCATACAAGTAATGCCTCCAAATCTTCAATGCTAAAACAACTACGGCAAGCTCTAAGTCATGTGTAGGATAATTCAATTCATGCTTCTTCAACTATCTAGAAGCATAGGCTACAACCTTACCATTTTGCATCAGCACACAGCCAAGGCCATAACGTGAAGCATCATTATATATTATAAATTCTTCTCTTGGACATGGAAGAGTGAGAATTGGAGCTGAAACTAATCGATTCTTTAATTCTAGAAAACTCTTTTTACATTCTTCCGTCCACACAAATTTAGCATTCTTTCTAGTCAAACTAGTTAAAGGAAGAGAAAGTTTAGAAAATCCCTCCACAAAACGACAGTAATAACCTGCTAATCCGAGAAAACTCCGTATTTCTGTCACACTGGTAGGTCTTTCCCATTTCACGAATGCTTTTATTTTCTTTGGGTCTACATATATTCCCTCAACTAATATGACATGTCCCAAAAATACCACTCTGTCGAGCCAAAATTCACATTTACTGAATTTAGCATATAACTTCTTGTCCCGCATGGTTTGCAAAATGACTTTTAGATGTTCTATGTGCTCATCATGATCTCGAGAATACACCAATATGTCATCAATGAATACAAACACAAACCTGTCTAAGTATGGGAGAAACACTATGTTCATCATATCCATGAATGCAGCTGGAGCATTGGTCAACCCAAACGGCATCACAAGAAATTCATAATGGCCATATCCTGTTCTAAAAGCAGTCTTCGGTATATCGCTATCTCTGATTTTCAGTTGGTGATATCTAGAAATCAAATCAATCTTTGAAAATACTGTAGCAACCCGAAGTTGATCAAACAAATCATCAATACGTAGCAAATGATATATATTGCGGATTGTCACCTTATTCAACTGTCTATAATCAATACATAGCCGCATAGTACCATCTTTCTTCTGCACGAATAAAACTGGTGCTTCCCACGGAGATACACTAGGTCTGAGAAAACCCTTGTCGACCAATTCCTGCAATTGAATTTTCAATTCTTTTAGTTCTGCTGGAGCCATTCTGTATGGGGCCTATGAAATAGGTGTAGTTCCAGGAATCAAATCCATAGTAAATTCAATATCCCTGTCTGGTGGTAAACCTGGCAACTCTTCTGGAAATACATCAGGAAATTCTCGGACCACTGGAATGTCTTCTAGTTTTGTTTTGCTAACATTTACATCAATAACATGAGCTAAATATGCATAAAAACCCTTGTTGAGCAATCTTCTAGCGGCAATAGCAGAAACGACACAAGATGTTAAAATTCTGCGTTGTCCACTAAATATAACTTCAGGCTGTCCTGGTTGTCTAAACACAACTTCTTTTAGGAAGCAATCAACTGAAGCATGATTTGCAGATAAAAAGTTCATACCCAGAATAATATCAAAATCATGTATACCAGAGGTATCAAATTTGCCTTCAACTCATGTTCATTCACTTTAAGCCCACAATCTCGATATACACTATCAGCCAAAAGTGATTCTCCTACTGGGGTAGCAACTACCTAACAACTATTTGAAAATTCTGGCTTTTGGTTCCCATATATAGTAAGTGAAAATTAAATAAAAAAATGCGTAGATCCAGGATCAATCAATATACGAGCATCTCCATCAAAGATAGATAACATACCCATAATAACATCTGTTGATTCCTCTGCTTCCTGCTGAGTCATAGCAAAAACTTTTCCCTGGGTCTTCGGTCTTCCTGTCTGGCCTTTTGGTTTAGCATCGCTACTACCCACTACATTGGACTGGACCCCGCTATTTGTGTCTGCTTTATTGTCAAAAGTATTTTTTTGGACTTGACTCTGTCTTGTGCCACCAACACTTTGCTGTGGAAACATCCTCTTTGACATGCCATGATAGGGTGCATAATTGTTGTTTTGTTAGTTATTCTTCTTCTTAATTCAATGACTTTAAATGCTTAAACTTTGAATATTAATCATAATTTATGTTTTGTGAATTAGGTGGAGAATTGAGATCAATTTGACTCAAATATCACAAATAAAGAAGAAGAAATTTGGAATTTAAAGGCAAACAACCAGAGGAGCACTTGACATAAGGCGTGGGCACACATTATTGTTGTGAAAGTCAGCTGTCTCAAATTATTAAGGGGCTTTACACAATCTTGTTGGATAAAATTAAAGGCCCAGCTATTGAACCTAGACTAATTTCTCGGTGACACATGTTAGGTGAAAAGGGTTGACATATATATTTACGGAAACAAGGCAGCACAAAGGAAAAATGAATTATAATTGGAAAAGGTAAAAGTAAGGAAAGAAGGAAAAGGTTGGGAAAGGAAGAAAAAAAAAAGGGAATTGGATAACAATTGCTGGAGGGACTGGACGTGAAAAAGAGAAAAAGAAAAGAAAAAGGGAAGAAATAAGGGAGACAAAAAGGAAAGAAAAAGAAAGACAAAAAGAAAAAAAGGAGGGGAGTACATTAGAGGGCTGGGACGTTTTTTGGAGGAAGGGATTAGAGGAGCTCACGTTTTCATCAATATGGAATTTAGAGCTCAAGACTTTTGTTTAATTATTATTTCTTTTAGTTTTTTTTATTAACAATGTTTATGAGTAGCTAATTTACTTTTCCAATTCAAGGATATTCGAAGTTTTGATTCACCAAGAGTCGTGAGATCTAATTAAATTTAATTGTTCCTTTGATTGTTTTCTATTTATATATCTTTTGGTTTGCATCAAAGTTGTTGTTTAGCCAATTAGGAATCTAAATTCGTAATTGTTTAGGTTTTTTAATACAAGTGGCAAATAACATAGTTAATTATAGACTGATTTTTGACTCATGTTATGAAGATATATAACATAGCTTAAATAAATCACGCATGTGAATTTGTTGGTTAGAATTTGTCGTCTCTCTAGAAATTAATGCTATTGGTAAATTAAATCCTATGATCGTATCTAGGGTTTTTTATTGATTAGGGAAATAATCAACGAGCGTCTCTTGATTATCGATAAAGTAAGGAGAGATAGGTTGTTAGATCGTATCAATGACCATAACCAATTTAGAGAATGAGTAAAGGATTTTATTTTTACATCTATGATCAATTCCGTGAATCAATACTGAGATTATACCTTGGGCTAGATATTTATTTAATTTGATATTTTCAATAATTTTAATTTTGCACTCGTTTATTTACAAATTGATTTTACATTCAAAAATTCAAAACCCCCTTATTTTTAATTCATTGCTTTTAAATTTTTTGAAGAATTAAATCTAACCAGTCTCTGTGGATTCGACCTTACTCACCACTATTGCAATTTATTTTAAGGAGAGCAAGAAATTATTATTTGTTGGATTCGACACCCATTAAATTTTTGGCGTCGTTGCCGTGGATTGGTGTTAAATAGATTTAATTTCTTTTTTATTTTTATTTATTTATTTTATTATTTATTTATTTTATTATTTATTTTTTTAAGCTCAATTGATTCATCATCCAGTGATTTTGGGACATACAGAAAAAAAAATGGCCAATGAGGAAAGAACTTTAAGGGAATTGGCTACACCAAATGAAAATCAACAGCCACTTTCCATTCAATATCCGATCTTAGATGTGGGATTTGAATTGAAATCTGGACCGATCCATTTGTCACCCAAATTCTATGGTCTTGAGAATGAAGACCCCCAAAAACATCTGATGGAATTCCACATGGTGTGTTCAAGTATGAAACCACAAGGAGTGACTGAAGAACAAATCAAACTGTGGGCTTTTCCATTCTTATTAGCTGACAAGGCAAAAGATTGGCTGTTCTATCTACCACCAGGTTCTGTAACTACGTGGACAGGGATGGTCATATTATTTCTTGATAAATTTTTCCCAGATTCAAGAGCTGCAAATATCAGGAGAGAAATTTTTGGAATCAAACAGAGTGATATTGAAACACTTCATGAATATTGGGAATGATTTAAGAAGCTATGTGAAAGTTGTCCTCAGCACGGGATTTCAGAACAATTACTCATTCGATACTTCTATGAGGGATTGTTACCAATGGAGAGGAAGATGATGGATGCAGCTAGCGGAGGAGCTATAGTGAATAAAACCCCAACTGCCGCTAGGGATTTGATTTCTCTCATGGCTGCTAACACACAGCAGTTTGGATTCAGACAAGACACTCCTGTAAAAAGGGTGAATGAGGTAAATGTATCTTCTCTTGAAAATCAAATAGCAAATCTAACCTCTCTTGTTCAACAAATGGCTGTAGGAAATATGCAACAGGTTAAAGCTTGTGGAATTTGTGCTGCTACTGCTCATCCAACTGATAAGTGTCCTACTCTTCAAGATGATTCTTTTGAACAGGCTAATACAGTTGGAAGATTTCTAGGCCCACCTCAAGCGAATTATGATCCTTATTCAAATACTTATAACCCAGGATGGAGGGATCATCCCAACTTTAGTTATCAAACCAGGTCACAATTCCAGCCTAGACAACCTACTCCTCAACCACAACAACCCTCTTCAAGTTCAGGTATGTCTCCAGAAGAAATTGTTAAATCACTTGCAATTAATACACAACAATTTCAACAGGAGACGAGGACGGGCATTAAGAACTTGGAGAATCAAGTGAGTCAATTGGCATCAGCTGTGAGTAGATTGGAATCCCAAGGTAAATTGCCTTCCCAAACTATTGTCAACCTAAAACAAAATGTTAGTGCAATTACCTTGAGAAGTGGGAAGGAATTGAAAGAATCTAGCAAGATGAAGCAAGGAAATTCAGGGAAGAATATGAAAAGGAAGTTATCCCACAACATCAATCTAATAAGTCTGAAAGCCTCAATAGAGAACCACTGAAATTTTATGTGACAACCCCTCCGTTCCCTACAAGATTGATTAGATCCAAGAAGGAGGAAGACGAGAAGGAAATCCTTGAAACTTTTCGCAAAATTGAGGTAGATATTCCCTTACTTGATGCAATTAAACAAGTACCTCGTTATGCTAAGTTTCTCAAGGAGTTGTGCACCAACAAGAGGAAGTTGAAAGGCAATGAAAAAGTAAGTATGGGAGAAAATGTTTCGGCTGCCCTCCAAAAGAAACTGCCTCCAAAATCCAAGGACCTAGGTATGTTCACTATCCCTTGCAAAATAGGTAAAGTAAGGATTGAGAAAGCAATGTTAGATCTAGGAGCTTCAATAAATATCATGCCCCTGTCAGTTTATTCATCTTTGAATATTGGTCCATTAAAAGAAACGGGTGTGATTTTGCAACTTGCTGATAGGTCTAATGTTTATCCCGAAGGAGTTTTAGAAGATATTTTAGTACAAGCAAATGATTTGGTTTTTCCTGCTGATTTTTATGTACTTAATATGGATGAAGACTCTTCTTTTAATTCTACACCAATTCTTCTAGGAAGGCCATTTTTGAAAACATCTAGGACAAAAATTGATGTGCATGATGGTACACTCACAATGGAGTTTGATGGAACAATTATTAAGTTCAATATTTATGATGCCATAAATTGTCCTAATGGTGCTAATTCTGTCAATTTTATTGATGTTGTTGATTGTTTAGAACAGAAAGTTTTCAAAGGTAGTGGAAAAGGTGGCTCGAGAATTGCCAATGGTAAGCATCACAAGGCAGATGATCATGGATATAAACCTTTCTATGAAGGTCTCCAAATGGAGAATGTGACGAAATTGAGCGTTGGGAATCCAATTGATCATGGTTGAAGAAAGAAAAAAATGAGTCTAGCCAAAGACGTAAAAGAAAGGCGCTTCCGGGAGGCAACCCGTGTTTTTCTTTAATTTGAGCAATAAATTTTATTTTTATTTTAATTTTGTTTTTAATTTTGTTTTCAGTTATTTACTATTATTTGTTTCATGATATCCATATTTTTTTTAAGTGAAATTGATCTTATTTTGATTTTTGGGCAGATATGAATCTTCATTAGGACGTGGGCACGCTCTATGAAGAATACAATGGATTGAAAGAATATTAGAATAATGTGTGCCCACGCCTTAACCAAAGTGCATCTCGGATTACAAGGTCATTGTTCACAATTTGGAATAAGGTGTGCCCACGCCTTACCTAAAGTGCATCTCGGATTACAAAAAAAATAAAAAATTCGAAAATCAGACACCCATAGCTTCAACCTCTGTTTCTCTCTTTCCCTCAAAACCAGTAAATCACCTCTCAACACTCCTTCACAATCTCAACCGCTACACCCGGTTCGTGGGAATGTGACAACACTTGTGCAAGTTGTGGGAACACTGTGATTTTGCTGTGGGATTTGTATGGCCGATACCATGATTTGGGGCCTATAGAGGAAGAGTTTTATCATGGATCTCAAGTAAATGGACTAACAAGGAATGCCATTAAGGAAGTTTGTTTTCTCGCCCGCCTTCACATCGACATCTACTGTTCAACCTGCAGGGGAGTCCTCTATTCCTATTCTCTTCTAGTTTTCATAATTTATGATTTTACTACATTGAGGACAATGTATGGATTAAGTGTGGGGGAGGGTTTTGATGTGTGCCTTTGCTTAGTTTTTAAATTTGATTCATTTTAGTTGTACTTCAATTTTCATTATAAACCATGTTTGCTCTATTTTTCAAAGAAATTTTTGAAAATTCTCATCCTAATTCTAGATTATATCGATGCTTATTCATTTATGATCTTAATTATTTTGAATTGTTGAGATGAGTTGAGGCACAGTGGGAATTGCATGAGTAGTTAAATTTTCATTTACTACACGGTGATTGATTGCTCTTGATGGGGATTGATTGAAGAGTGTGTGGGATTTGATGTGCGTTGACCCTATTTTGTGAGTTTTTTTAGCCCCTTGAGCAATTACATTTAACACTACGACATGCTCTATTCTTTTGATTGTGTGATTGTCAAGTGTAGTTGATTTCTTCTAGAACTTGCTCTGTTATACATGTTGAGTGCCTCTTGGTAATTGAATGCACTAAATAGTGAAGGGCACTTAGGTGAAACCAAATTTAGCTTTCTTAAAATGCCTACCTTAAAATATACCCCTAGAAAGCCACTTTTGAGCCATGGCCTTTTGTTGAAAATTAACCACAATACAAGCCATGAGAAATCCTATTTTTTGCTGATCTTCCATTCTCTTGAACCTTGCATTGAAGGAATATATAGGCTTATTCACTTGAGCTTCAAATTATTTTGGTTGAGAATAAAAGACATTGAAAATCAAAGACTTGTGATGTGAAAGAAATGTTGGGGGATAAAGTAGTCGATTTGCAATATATACCTAATTGAGTCAAACCAAAGTTGATGTGTCATAACACCACTCTAATTAACCTAACTCCACTCTTTCTAGCATTAATTTGAGTTTGAAACTAGGACCAAGCAATGACCTATATCTCATAAATGGATGGGAGCAACACATATAAACCGTAATTCGTAAGCCACGTTACAACCCATGAATTCCCGTTCTTTCATGTTACCTCTATCTTGAACCCACAAGAGAGGAATTTCACAAGCTTGTATTAATTGAGAAGTATGAGACAGTCTTAGCTTCAGAAAAATGGGAGCTTTCACTTTGTGCTATTCATCAATGTTTAAGTGATAATGGGGTCAAAAAGAAATCAAGTTGTACAAAAAAAAAAAAAAAAAAAAAAAATCTTCTGAAGAGAATAAACCCCACGTGCATAATAAGAGTCAAGGGCTGAATCGATTAGATGCTAGGAAATTATGGAAAATCACATTGAAAGGGGGAGTAAGAGATTATCGTTTTGAACCAAATCAGCTTGTGAACTCTCCTCTCAACTTAGCCTAAATATCTTCCTTTCATCCTACCTAACCCGAAGTCACGTTACAACCAAATAAAGATCTTTACTTTGCACTTGTGTTATTGTTAGCTCCGATCATGACATCTGAGCAGTCTGTGGCAATGCACTCTCCATGCAATGAGCTGAGTGAAAATTCTCACCCTTATACACTTTGTGCGAAGAGAGAAATACCTTGTGAGGTTGTTTACTCCCATTACATGTGCTTATGAGTGGTTTGAATTTCTTGGTCTATATTTTGTTCCTTCAAGTTGATTGAAATTAACACCCATGTTGTAATTCATTGATAAATGTTGAGGGGATACTCACAAGAGGTGAAAGGATATAAACTACACTGGGGTATGGAGTGATATGATTGAAGTACATGAATTTTAAGTGAGTTCTTATGAAGAAGTTCATATAATTCCTTCAATGAAAATCGCCAAAATTGTATCCTTTTTATCCCACCTTACCCAAGCCCCATTACAACCGGTGTTAAGACCCTTACTTTGCATTTAAAAACCATTGTTGGCTCCAATGTGATAAATTAGCAAGCCTATGGTAAGAATCTTCTATGCTTTGACTTGAGAGTGCATATAGACTTTACACCCTAAACACTTTAAGCGTATTGTGTGAATCTAATGTGAGGTGTTAAATCCCACCACATGTGGATTTTGAAAAAATAAAAAATAAAAAATTAGTTGAAGTGACTAGCATAGTGTTCAATTGTAGAGATAGAAGAATGGATGATGATGAGAGTACATTCCATTAACTTGATGCTAGATTATGCTTGAGGACAAGCATTGTCTAAGTGTGAGGGGATTTGATAGGGTGCATAATTGTTGTTTTATTAGTTATTCTTCTTCTTAATTCAATGACTTTAAATGCTTAAACTTTGAATATTAATCATATTTTATGTTTTGTGAATTAGGTGAGGAATTGAGATCAATTTGACTCAAATATCACAAATAAGGAAGAAGAAATTTGGAATTTAAATGCACACAACCAGAGGAGCACTTGACATAAGGCGTGGGCACACCTTATTGTTCTGGAAGTCAGTTGTCTCAAATTATTAAGGCGCTTTACACAATTTCGTTGGATAAAATTAATGGCCCAGCTATTGAACCTAGACTAATTTCTCGACGACACATGTTAGGTGAAAAGGGTTGACATATATATTTAAGGAAACAAGGCACCACAAAGGAAAAAAGAATTATAACTGAAAAAGGTAAAAGTAAGGAAAGAAGGAAAAGGTTGGGAAAGGAAGAAAAAAAAAGGGAATTGGATAACAATTGCTGGAGGGACTGGACGTGAAAAGGAGAAAAAGGAAAGAAAAAGGGAAGAAAGAAGGGAGACAAAAAGGAAAGAAAAAGAAAGACAAAAAGATAAAAAAGGAGGGGAGTACATTAGAGGGCTGGGACGTTTTTTTTGGAGGAAGGGATTGGAGGAGCTCACGTTTTCATCAATCTGGAATTTAGAGTTCGAGACTTTTGTTTAATTATTATTTCTTTTAGTTTTTTATTAACAATGTTTATGAGTAGCTAATTTACTTTTCCAGTTCAAGGATATTCGAAGTTTTGATTCACCAAGAGTTGTGAGATCTAATTAAATTTAATTGTTCCTTTGATTGTTTTCTATTTATATATCTTTTGGTTTGCATCAAAGTTGTTGTTTTGATTTATTAATACAAAGTGCACGTTGTTTTAATTGTCAAAACGATACTTAGCCAATTAGGAATCTAAATCCGTAATTGTTTAGGTTTTCTAATACAAGTGACAAATAACATAGTTAATTATAAATTGATTTTTGACTCATGTTATGAAGATATATAACCTAGCTTAAATAGATCACGCGTGTGAATTTGTTGGTTAGAATTGGTCATCTCTCTAGAAATTAATGCTATTGGTAAATTAAATCATATGATCGTATCTAGGGTTGTTTATTGATTAGGGAAATAATCAATGAGCGTCTCTTGATTATCGATAAAGTAAGGAGAGATAGGATGTTAGATCGTATCAATGACCATAACCAATTTAGAGAATGAGTAAAGGATTTTATTTTTGCATCTATGATCAATTCCGTGAATCATTACTGAGATTATACCTTGGGCTGGATATTTATTTAATTTGATATTTTCAACAATTTTAATTTCGCACTCGTTTATTTACAAATTGATTTTACATTCAAAAATTCAAAACCCCCTTATTTTTAATTCGTTGCTTTTAATTTTTTCGAAGAATTAAATCTTACCAGTCTCTGTGGATTCGACCTTGCTCACCACTATTGCAATTTATTTTAAGGAGAGCAAGAAATTATTATTTGTTGGATTCGACATCCATCATGCCACTTTCTTGTAATAAGACAGGATAATTCTTTCTAATATGTCCTCCTTGACCACAATGATAACAAACACTAACACCTTGGAATTTTAAGCACTCACCACGATGAGATCTTCCGCATAACTAGCATTGAGGAAATCTAGCACTACTGGAACTCTCATCTTGTCTTAAAGTGAATGGTCTTTGGAAAGAACCTTGAGTATGAGGACGAATGGGGATAGATTGTTGTACAATACTGTGACTAAATCTGGAATCCTGACTTCCTCTTGATTTGGGTTTGAATTGGCCTGAAGTGGACACACCTGGTAAAAATCTTCTCCTATCCCTCTGAGGTGGTCTAGAGCTAGAAGTGCCCAGCCATATCTGTCTACCATTCGTTCTAAAATGTGTCTGCTCTTTCCAGTTGATCTCTCTGAAATGCTATTCTATACTCTCAAGGCTGATTCTACTAATTTCCCAAATTCGTTCCAACTAGAAGCTGTCACTGCTGATCTGATCTCTTCTTTTAGACCATTTTCAAATCTTTTGCATTTGTTGATTTCATTGCTAACCAAAACTTTTGCGTACTTTGAGAGTTCAATAAATTTCACCTGATATTCAGCAACAGTCATGTGCCCCTGTACTAACTTCAAGAATTCTTCTTGCTTTGCATCTTTAAAAACACGGGGATAATAAACATCATAGAAGACACGTTTGAAATCTGCCCAAGTAATAATAGAATGATCCCGATATGTTTTGCGTACTGACTGCCACCAATCATAAGCCCCCTCTTCTAAAAAGAAAGTAGTGAGGCACAATTTTCGATCATCTGGACAACCCATAACATCGAAAACTCTTTCCACTTTGATCATCCAAGCCTCAGCAACTGCAGGATCGGCTGTGCCTGTAAACACTTTAGCCCCTAATTTTGTTGCTCTCTCAATACTAAATTTTTTGTCTGTACCCCTCATAGCTGTGACAACAACAGTAGCAATCCTTTCAACATTAATAGGATCATTTCCCGATACATTTCCTTGTCCCAAATGTTCAGATGGCTGATGAGCATATTTGTCTATCCTTTCAGACTCTCTACGATCATCTCTTGCCTGATGAATACATTCTTCTACCAGTTCAACAACAATAGGATTATTTTCAACTACATTTTGTCTTTGATAAAAAGGGGGTGGATGTTCTGATGGTTGGTGAACTGACTCTTCTGTTCTCCCAGCCTCTCCAATATTACCTCTATCAGGAGCATCTTGAGTCTGGGGCAATATATCTTGGAGCCTTCGAGTTCTGTCACCACGAACCATGACTCACCTATATGCATGTTATGCAAACTTCAGAATCTGTGTACCATGCAAGCATATGGACTCAAAACCATGCTCTGATACCAAACTGACACGCCCCACCCTGAGTAACACTAGTGGACTCGAAACGTGACGTTTTCCGATGATGGATACCAACTAAAAGTACGACCCACCATCAAGGCTACTAAAAACTGCAACTTTGGTTAACTTATATTTAAGAAAAAAATTGGCATTATCTTCTCTATAATATGGACTAACCAACCTGTAATTAATACACAAAATCCCAACCAACTCACCATACTTTCCATCACAATAGAGATAATCCAATTTCTCAAACTTTCATTTTAAAACCAACATAAACTGTACATATGGGTGCAAAATACAAAGTGAGCCCCATATCTGTCTACATGTGATGCACAAATGCAATCCAAAAATGAACATGCATCCCAAAGCAATGACTACATGCTCTATGAAATGAGTCATACTAGCTAACAATGTCGCGTGGCTCTGACTCCAAAATCAAAGGCTCATTCCAAAAGTTGCCCAGAAACTCAAATGCTACCTGATAAGAAAATTGTGGAAAAGTATGTAAGTTGATAGCTCAGTGAGTGGAGAATTTCGGAAATAATTATACTTTCTCATTTATACATTTTTATCGAAAATCAACTTTATATCACTTAGTAATTCACATAATAACATAGAATCAAAGTTGAAATGTAGGACATTCTCTTAATGCTGATAAATATCAATCTCTAGTCAAAGCAATGGCATAGAAATCATCATATCAATAAAATACTGTCATAACAGTCTGTAATCTCTAGGTATGGCCATACCATATCAAATCAACCAAAAATGTACCCTCTGATTAACATCTGTAATCTGGTCATACATGTATAGACTGCCTCTCAGGGTAGTCTCAAAGACCTCTGATAATCAATTCTAGAACACGGCCATGACTGCCTTAGTGAACTATATCATACACGGTGGATCGTCTCAGGGTAATATCAAACCCGGTCAAGACCACTCAGGTGTAGTATTGAAGCGGCTAAGGCCGCCTCAGTGAACTAGAATAAGTATATAATCATGGGTACTTTTCTGGCTGATTTCAATTTCACATATCCATTTCACATTTCATTGGTTTCCATCACAAGTCTTACATTTCTTTCAATATATAATCATTTCACAATCTTTCCAATTCCAAACAAATTTCACATTCTCATAATATTTCACAATAATCACATAATTTGACATATAAATCACATAATCACTTTTTACGTAATTATATAAGCAATTTATCAATATTTGAAAATAATTAAATTTTTTCACTCACGGTCTATGTACGTGCAAACTAATTTAGCTGGTAAGCTGTCCCAACTGATTCGTTACCGCCTGAAAATGATATAATATCTAAATCAATGACTAACCATATCAATTACCTCAATAATTGATAAATGCAATAATAAAATATAATCTTTTCATTTTTAGGAAAATTCCCTTTTGATTAATAAAAAAACAAAAATAAATTTAAACTAATAATGTAACAAACCTAAATTTTACAAAACTTTGAAATAAATAAATATCACTTACCTTTCAAAATCAACTAACAAAAGTTTAATCGTATAAACCAGGTTGTCGACAACACCTCTCTTTCTTTTTTCTTCTCTTTTTCTTTTGTTCTCTCTCTTTCTCTCCCGATTTTCTCTCTGTCCCGTAACCTCTCTATTTGTGTATGAATGTAATTGTGTTTGTGTGTGTATTGTGTAATGAAAAGAAGAAGTCGATATATGTGTAAGATTCCACCTCCTGACTTGATAACTTTGTCTTTTTTTTTTAATAGTATGACACTCTTGACTTTTCAAACTTGATCTTGGTCATGACATCATAAACATCATATTATATCATATCTCTAACTTTCATAAGTTTAATATAATTCAATAGCATGGAAAAAAAATCTAAACGTTATATAACAATTGTACCTTATTATCCTACTTTAAACCTTTCAAAAGTCTGATTTGATGCTCACAAAAATTTGATTTTTGTACTACTTGAAACTACTCCAAAACTTATACTACTTGAAACTACTCCAAAACTTAAGAGTAAAATTGCTTTCTTCCTAAAAGATATAGAATTTTGAAAGTACTATTATTTGTTTTCTAGCTAAAATAAAAATACATGAAGGAAAAAAAAAAAAAAGTTGTGTATAGAGAGATACATGAGTGATGGGATAAAATGAGGTGGTTAAAAGATAGTTGAACTTCGTGTTGAATCAAGTCAACATGCCTCTATCTCCTAAAATCCTATCAAATCTCAAAAGTAAAACCACCAAATCAACAACACCCCTTAACACACGATCACCCCAAAATATATTATTTTATTCACTTAGTGTTCAATTATGGGTTATAACCCATATTATAACCCAATTATAGTCTACACAATTTTTCAAATCACTTTTTAACCACGCATATTTTCTCTATTCAATTTTTCAACCACACATTTTATCTAAAAATACAACAACCACAAAAAAGCCATGATATTGTGCCGCCGAACAGATTGTTAAAATAAAGCCAAAAACTAAAAACATTGACAAATTGTAAAATCTTATATCTAACTTATGCCATTAAAAAATTTCTCGAACCTAATATACATGATTAATTACGAGCTACCCAATGAACCAACTAGTAATAGATTTACAACTTTAGTCCCTAACTTTTAAAGTATAAGAACTATAGCATATAAAACAATAAATTCTATTTTTAAAAAAATTCTTGGACTTCACACTACAAATGCTCATTTGATCTATCTAAGATATAGTTTAATCCTTTCTGGATCTCTGTTCTTGCATTTGAAAAGATACCCCACATTAAAATAATCAATGTTAAGTTCATATTATTTCCATAGTTTGTATGGAGAGGCCGTTATAACTTTTGAATGAATTCTATTTAATAATCTAAAAGCCCCATAAGTTAAATGGTACTTTAGCATGATTACGTATAGAACTTATCAAGTCAACTAAAATTCTATTTTTTCTTTTAGCTAAACAATTTTGTTTAGGTCCTAGGTGCAGAGCATTGATGCACCATGACCATGCCATATTGTTCCCAAAATATGTTGAAGTTATTAGAAAAATAAACTCTATCACTTCTAAGTGATAGGTTTTTCTTTCCTACGTGATTTTTTACTTCATTTTTATACACCTTGAACATATCATATGCATCATATTTTTATTTTATCAAATAGACATAAGTGAATATAGAATAATCATCTATGAAATTTATGAGATATTTATTTCCTCCTCGAGTTAAGATTCCATTTAATTATCGTATATCAGATTGAATAAATTTTAGAACACTAGAAGACATAATCACATTGTGATAAAACTTCTTTTTCATTTTAGATTTTACACAAATTTTACATTTATGTGTACCTTTTGTGTCACATGAAATCAAATTATTTTTAAGCATTCGTTTCATAGCACTTGTGTTAATATGACCTAATCTAGCATGCCATAAATTAAATGAATTCAACTAGTAAACAAAATTAATACTTTTATTCATATTAATCTCAAGAATACAAAGTTTAAGCATCCCCTCATAAGAGTATCCCGTTCCAACAAAATTCCCATTTCGAGATAATACACGTTTTCTGGACTCAAATACACATTTGATACCGATTTTCTTAATAAATCGCCATTCACTAAATATATATTAATGTCAGGGACATGTAACACATTGGTCAAGGTAACCATCTTTCTGGAAAAGAAGATAATTTCAACATTTTCTTTAACGACCTTAGAATGTTCATCCTTGCCATTTGTATTTCTTAACCATCTTCTGTCTCATGATATGCATATCTGTCATATGATATGCATACATTAGCACAAGTATCATACCACCAACCAGATATTTTCCCATGAATATCTTTAGTTCCCTTATTGCAACGATTATGCCATCCTCTTTTATAGATTTCATTTTTCCCTCTTTTTTCGTTTGCTTTTTATGTCAATAATCCTTCGCATAGAATCCAAGCGCTCCGAAAAACAAAAGAACTCTTCGTGGGCTTCTTTTTGAACATTTTATTTGCTCCATTTGGAAACTTCCACTTGAAAATTTTGTTGGTGGGCTCAGTCCTTTCAACAATATTGGCTTTTGATGTACCATCATAAGAGTTAGTACTCTTATTTCTTGCTCTTGATTATTCTCCAATTCTTAAATGTTTTTGAAATTATTCCAAAAAGAAGTCCCCGAAACTATGAAGAATCTTCTTCCGATAACCTTTCCAAGTGCTCGTTAGTTTAGCTATTATAGCCCCCACTCGAAATGATTTCGAAATATCAATTTTTACCACATATAGTTTGTTCACAAGCACTTTTAGTTCGTGCACTTATGGGAGTAGGTAAATATTATTAAGAAATTCCAAATCAATGTACTTAGAAACAAGAAACTTTTTAGTACCTTCCTTCTCGACTTTGTACTTATTTTCCAGTGCATTCCAAATCTCATTTGCCAATGTAGTATTGGTGAAGAGATCATATCAATTGATTTACTAAGTTTGTATTGTGGTTTGAGTGGTTGTAAGTGAGGTGATATTGGTTTTGTTATTCAGTACGAGTTGTGCGAGGTTTGAGGTTTCTGCATTAGTGTTTTTGGGGTATTCCTTGAGTGATTTTTAAAGATCGATTTGTAAACGTTTAGTATACTATAATTCTTTGTGAATACTTAATAAAATTGAAGCCAAAATCCACATCCATGGACCTTCAATGAGAAGTAGCCTGTGATTGGGTGAGCTCGGGCTTTCGGGTACAAAAATCTCAATATTTGTTGTTTTACTTTCTGCTGCGAACTTGATTCTATTTATTGCAAACCCTTGTTATTGTAACAGCATTGCTCTTGTATTTCATCCCTATCATATTAATATCTTCTTCTGTTGGTTCCGAGAGTGGTGCCAATTTCAGATCAAGAATATAGAAGATCTTCAATCCTGTTAGGAGGAATTTGATATTTTCTTACCATCTTGTGAATTTGGTTTCATTGAAGCAATCCAATCTCATCAAATCTTGATTCATAAGTTTGATAGAAGCCATGGTGGTTTTGTTCTCTATCAGAATAAAATTATTTGAGATTGTTGAGAATTTTGAATAGGATTGAGAAAGAAAGAATTTTACAAGAAGTAAAACAAGACAAAAATGAAAGTTGATCCAAATGATCAAAGTAGGCTTAACTGTACAATCGTTATCCTCGAACGATACTTACCTCCTCTAGATAATTTCAAGTGCTTAAGGACTTTTTGGCAAATGGTTTGTAGGAATTTATCAAACCAAAAGTAGAAGTGATAAGTTTATTTTATACACTTATTTGTATGTCTAAATTAGAATATTATGTTTTCATTTTAGAATAATAAATATTTAATTTGTGTTTATTTGTTTACTTTTCAGAAAATATCCCAAATCATGATAATTGAGCAATTGATGAAAAAAATGCACAATTAGATGCTAATTGGAGCTAAATTGGACAATCAAGAGGCTAATGATGTCAACGGGGAAAGATGCAAATTGAAAAAGTAAAGAAATCAGAAGTTGGAGGACCAAATTGAAGGCATTGAGAGTTAAAATGAGGAAATTGAGAAGATTCCAAAGTATGCGGACTATATTTTCGCAATTGGAAGTTGAAGGGCTGAAGAGCAAATTAAACACGAGGGAACAACTTGAAAATATCTAATGATTGACTTCGATCACAAGACGATACTTTGAGAATTTTTAGGAGTCAATTGGATGCAAGTAGAAGTAAAAAATGAATGAAATATGATAAGAATATTATCATAAATTAATTCCAATCGTACAAGATTCTGAACAGATTTCTAGTTGGACTTTGAGACCTGATTTTAGGGAAGTAAATGTTCGAATTGGGAAAATCTTAATTCATAAATAATTATATCCCTTTAAATTTGTTTTCTAAAGCACTTTGAAATACCTCAATCGGATAAGGGAATAGAAAGATATGGTTGAAATATTGAATGCTTTGCAAATACAAGAAAAGACTCGCACGCGGGTTTGACGATTTTTTTTCCTTTCTCACCTAGGTCTCTTCTTCAACTATAAGTACAATATCTTGGCATGAAAAATCAGAACCTTTTCCTCACTTAAGAACATCATTGAATTGGGCTTTTCACGTCAAATTCTTGGGTGATTGAAGCATAGCAAATGAGCGAGAGCTGAAGATCATGTGGAAAATTGTTTCTTTTTGTTTATTAAAGATGTAGCCTAAATTTTTTATTTTAATTCCATATTTCATAGTTTTAATGCTTCGTTGCATAAATTGATTTATTATTGTGCTTAATGTGTGAATAAACTGGCCACTAATTCATAATTTAATGAGTTATTTCCATAATCCGAGAGGTGAGTTAATAACTTAGATCAAGGTAGTAAATCTGGTAATTGAACAAGAGATAGAGATATACTTTTGTTATTATCGCGGTCATGTGTGAATTCTTATGTTTATTTTATGTAGATAAAGAATATTAGGACCCTCTGTAGAGATACATGGTTTAATTATTTAGATAGAACTGATTTAAATTCGAGAGAAGAATTTCAATTAAATTATTGAATTCGACCAAATGCATCTGATGCGTGTCGCAAAGCACAAAAATAATAAAAAAATATCTTACTCACAAATTATCAGATTTGATTGTAATAGCGGAAGTAAGAGTCGATCCTACGAGGAACGGGAACTAAAATAGTGCTTTGTCAATAAGAATAGATGGGGGGGTTTTCAAGTTCAAGTATTATAAATAACGTGAAAATAACAACGTTAATGAGATAAAATAAAAATCAATTATTTGCAAACCCTAGTTCTCAGGTTCAGTTGTATTTTATCACAATGTTATCACTTTCCAAGTAACGCGAGTTCAATTTCTTTTTTGATTTATCACCCGTAAATAGTTAATAAGCTCTAACTATTCCTATCCTCCCTTAGTTGCATTTAATTAGAATAAGCTCTCTAATCAAATATTAGTCATTGAATAACCTAAAATAAGATCTTTAGATTTAAGACAACAACTATCTAATGGTTGAGAAGAATTAGGGTGAATTAGGTTATCAATCACACAAGCTCGTGACAATTAACCTAAGTTGGAATTCTCTATGAAAATTATTAAATTTCCACTTGCTAATATGATTTGAACAACAAGACGATTACGGATCCAATCATTCAAAATAGCAAATCTCAATACAACAAATCAAATGATAAGGCCTTAATCAAATAAGGAATTGCATTGATTGAATTAAAACCGCATAAGAATCCAACAAATCAAAGTAAAGAATTTAGAACTACGTTACTAGTTTGGAAAAATGATAAACAAAGGAATTAAATTACAACGTCCCCTTTGAACTAGGTAGAGAACTTAGCCGCTTAAGCCATGAAGAATTCTGGAATTTTCTTTCTTGATTCACCTCCTCGAATTGCTTAATTCTTCTTTCAATTCTTCAAGCAAGCCGCTCCTCCTTCAATAATTATTTCATGTGTTTCTAGTCATGACATTCCCTTTTTATAGCCTCAATTTCGTGCCCTAGCTTTGAGCTCAAGAAATCCTAAAATTATGGAAAGAATTAAAATATGGAAATTGTTGACTGGAGAGTTACGGCCGTAACATTTCATTTACGGCCGTAAATGAGTTTCTGCATATTTCTCAAAAATTGAAGTTAAGGCCGTAACATATCCATTTACGGCCGTAACACGGTTTCTGCAATTTTTTCCCTTTTAGAAGGTTACGGCCGTAACTTTATTCACACCTAAGTCCCCAAACTTTAGTTTTGAGTGCATTTCGGTCCTTTTTTCTTCTTTTCTCTTCTTTAATGATCTTATACAATATAAAACATAAAATGCATTAATAATACTTTAGATAGAATCACATTATTGCTTATTCAAGGATATAAGTGCATAAAATAAACGTAAATATCACACTTATCAAAGCCCCCCACACTCGAACCATTTTTTGTCCTCGAACAAAGATTTGCAAAGAAAAGAATAGGATTCAAACAATAGATTACAATTTAGAGACTTGAGGTTGCAACCCACTTTTCTTTAATGAAAATGTTCCATTGCATGATCGGATTTTGTTGGTGTGTGTTAGAGATGCAACGCCCCCTATTTCCCATCCCAATCATGGCTCGATATGATTTATTTCCTTGCACCTCTTGTGTTTGTTCACAGCCCAACCATTTACTACGAGGAAAATAGTTTCGCCCAACTCCAGTGGAAATTAGTTTCGTAAACCGAGTTGTCCATGATGTGAATTCAGTCAACACAGTACCCCCAACCACATTCACAGCACCAACCCTAGACCAAGCAATTCAAACCACTCATAAGTATATGTAATGGGTTTTGCACCCTCACAAGATATTTCTCTCGTCGCACAAAGTGTATAAGGGGTTGAATTTTCGTTCAGCTCTCTGCATGGATAAGTCAGTACCACAGATTGCCTAAGGTCTTTATTTGGTTGTAGCGGGGCTTCAGGTCAGGTAGGATAAAAGGATATATTTAGGCTAAGTCGAGAAGGAATTTCACAAACTAAGTCAATTCAGAATAACATTACTTCCTTCACCCTTAATATGATCTTTATTGTTTCCCGCTACCCAACTTTGTTCAAATATGAATCTCTTCTTCTTTTTTTCACAAGTTGAGTGTTTGACTTCCTCAACTAATAATTTCCTTGACTAAACTTCCTTTTCAACATATATATATATATATATATATATATATATATATAATTTTTTTTTCTTTTTTCGAGTATAGACTGCAACTTTTTCTTCATTATTCAAATCATTTCGCAGTCACCAAGTGACACAAGGTAGAATTACAATCCCCTGAATTCAGTCCATTTCACAACCAATGCTCAACACAAGATCACCATTACAACGGTAGGCACGAGAAAGCACATCCAAGCATAACCCAACCATGCAGGACACACATCAAAGAATCACGAGCTCATAAGTATTAAAAACAGCTTTTAGGCTCAAAAGCTCACAAATTATGGTTTTCATGTGTTTCTCCCATCCAATTATGAGTTATAGGTCATTGCTTGATCTTCATTCCAAATCTAAGTCCATTGGTCGAGGATAACGGTTAAAAGTATTCAAACCATCACTACTCACAAAAGTATAATAATTGGGACGTTCAGGGTTATATATGAAGGAATAATCTGTCTATTGTGGGTTGGGTTGACTAGGTTGTAGATATTTGACAATTTTTTACTTTTCATTTTCAACCTATTTGTGAGGCTTTGGACGAGATGATCTCTATGTGCTCAATTTATATCCAATTATGCAATGATTTTTAAAAAAAAAATGAACCAAAAGTGGGGCTGCTTCCTATCAAAGTATGGTTTAGGACCTAAGTAGCATAGATAGGTAGCAAAAGTAGATAACAAGATCAAAATGAATTTTAAAGATTCGATTACAGAGGGAAAATAAAGACATTAAGCTTACATTCAATTCAATCCCCCCCCACACTTAGACAATACAATGTCCTCATTGAAAAGTAAAACAATAAAAGGAGGAAAAGAGAAGAAACTCCCTCGGTCTAATGTGGAGGATGATCATCTCGAGGTCTTTGCTCTTCCAGTAGAAGTTGTTGATCTTCTTGCATAGCATTCAGCTGGGTTTGGAAGGCTTGCATCATTTCTAGCATCTGCAGCTCAAAAGGGGTAGGAACGGTGGGCTGTTGTGGCGCTTCCCGTGCTGCGGGCTCCTCGGTGCCTTGATCATCATCGAATTCCCCTGACTCATCATCCCTGCGACCCCGCTTCGCGATGATCTGCCTGAGATCATTTTCCAAACTCGCCTTCGTGAGGCGATTCCCATGCCCCAAAGTGTCATCACTCACTGCAGCGGGAACTCGTTGAGCTCGGCATAAAGCGGTAATTAAACATGGGAAAGGCATGCCTCGCTTCTGTGGCATCAAGCTGGCGTAGGTGGATATCGTATCATAGATGTGCTGCCCTAAGTCAAATTTGATTCCTATGGTGATGGCATAGTAGACTCGGAGGTAGCGAATAGACACCGTAGTGAGGCTAGTCGATGGGAATAGACTCCCCGATCCCCATTGATGCAGGCACTAGGCGTCCCTCTGTAGATCCCGATTCTTGTAGTGCGGAAGAATAACATTCAGGAATTCATGGAGTTCAGGCTTCAAAGCCCAATGGAATACCTCCTGGTCAGGAAAGAAAACACCGGAATTGGATGACATAGGGACAGCGCCAGCGCTATTTAACACCAAATAGTTTTCTACCACTTCCTTATCGAACTTGATTCGTTTCCCTGGTACCCTGGTGTGGTGATAGTCAAGTGATCCCTCATCCCCAATTTCTTTGTTGAATTGAGTGTAGAACTTGTATACCAGCGGGGGATTCCCAAAAGGCAGAGCGGTCACGAATTTCACCCAACCGAATTCGACGAAGCGGGCCCAAAACTGTCACGAGGCAATAATTGTGTCGCGCTCCTCCATTCCTGAAAGTCCTCTGGGAGGAAAAGTCGTTCCTTTATGCACAGCTTAGACTGACTCTTCTCCAGGCGGGGCTCAGATGAGGATTCCCCCGCCACTTGCTTCCCTTTCTTAGTCGGTGGGGCCATAGTAAATCATGTAAAAGAATGAGTAGATTAGTTGAGCTGGATAGTAATGGAACAGAAAATGTGCGCAAGCAAGCAATGCGTGACGGTAAAGGCCCAACTTGAAAATCAAGGCTGACATGAAAGGTATAAATTACACACAAGCAAGTAATTGTATAAGTCCCCATGTCAGGGAACAGAAAAAAAAAAAAATTTGCACAAACACACGAATCCCAACGTGAGTTCTTTATACGGCACACTTCAAACGCAAAGGTCAAGCGATTTCCGTGATATCCGTGTCATGTAATTTAGGCAAAAGTGGAGTCAAAGATTGGAACCCATAACATGAGAAATAATATATATATGCAAAGCAATGAGGGCAATGTAATGTACCCAACCATGTCATGCAATCATCATGGGCAAACAACAACCTTTCCCTTCTATGTAACTCTCAACATGACATCAAAACACCCAAACTAGCATAGCAGGGAGAATGGAATTGAAGCATGAAGGAAACAAACAACCCAGACTCACCTAGACATTTTATCGAACACTTGGCGTGCGATTTAAGTAATGATGCCATTTTTGTAAAACAATCAAAATCCAAATCCCCCAAATCACAAAACACAATCTCAACAATGCATATTCGTTCATTAGAAAGGAAAAAGTCGAGAACCCAATGTATAATGACACACTACCCACGCCACGAAGAGAAAAAGAGAAAGGAAAAAAAAAATTCATACCTTAAAGAACTTGTGAAGAAGGAAGGTTGTGATGGATGATTGCAATTAGGCTTTCTTAAGAAAGAAAATATGGTGTGAAATAGGAAGAATATGCGTGAGAGAAAATCGGGAGAATGGCGAAGAAGAGGGGGAGAGTGAGAGTTATGTGCGAGGGGACCGTTTAAAATTTTGAAAACGGGCAGACTTACGGCCGTGAAGGCATGACTTACGGCCGTAAGTCACATTCTGAAAAAAAAAATTTCAAAGAAACAATTACGGCCGTAAAAGTGTAATAAGGCCTCTGTATAAAAAAACTGGAATTGAGTTACGGCCGTAACAAGGCCACTAGAAACTTCATTTTTTTTTTTGGTGAAAGAAATGACTAAAAAAATAAAAATTAACCAAAATGAAAATACGAAAATAAAGAGTTGAAGGGATGAAGAAACTTCCCTCTCGGGTTGCCTCCCGAGCAGCGCCGCTGTTTACAGTCGTTGGCTCGACTGAGTCCGCGCGGGACTAGTGCCCTTTGTTGGTGTTTTCCAGTGCAATCACCTCCAAGTTCTCAGTTTAGAATCCCTCATAATACGGCTTGAGACGGTGCTCATTGACCTTGAACTGTTTATCCGTACGCAAGCTCCTAATATCGACTGCACCATGGGGAGATACATTAATAACAACAAATGGACCTACCCAACGAGAACGAAGCTTACCTGGGTGTAATTTGAGCCGGGACTGAAACAGTAGCACTTTCTGGCCCTCACAAAAGCTCTTTCGTGAAATGCATTGATCGTGGAATGCTTTAGTTCGATATTTATAGATCATTGCATTCTCATAAGCCTCATTCTGTATTTCATCCAATTCCAGCAATTGGAGCTTCCTATGATCCCCTACTGCTCCCCAATCCATATTACATTGCTTGATGGCCCAATAAGCTTTATGCTCGAGTTCCACCGATAGGTGGCATGGTTTTCCAAATACCAATCGGTATGGAGACATACCAATTGGTGTCTTGTAAGCGGTTCTGTAGGCCCATAAAGTATCATCGAGTCGAATGCTCCAATCCTTCCGGTCCGGTAGAATTGTTTTCTCTAGAATAGACTTCACTTCCCTATTGGAGATTTCTGCCTGCCCGCTGGTTTGGGGGTGATACGCGGTTGATACCCGGTGTAGCACTCCATATTTTTTTAACAAGGCTTCGATGGTTCGGTTGCAAAAGTGCGTCCCTCTGTAACTGATTATCGCTGGGGTATTCCAAACCTGCTAAAAATGTTAGCTTTTACAAAATCTGCAACAACCTTAGCGTCATTAGTACGGGTAGTCTTTGCCTCTACCCATTTTGAAACATAATCGACAGCTAAAAGAATGTAATTACAACCAAACGACGGGGGAAAGGGTCCCATGAAATCAATGCCCCAAACGTCAAAAATTTCACATACGATAATGGGGTTTTGAGGCATTTGATCTCGTTGGGATAAGTTACCTGTTCGTTGGCAATTATCGCAAGACTTACAAAAAATGTATGCATCCTTGAAAAGGGTCGGCCAAAAGAACCCACTTTCCAATACCTTTTGTGCCGTCCTTCTAGGTCCAAAATGGCCACCACATGCGTATGAATGGCAAAAGGTGAGGATTGATTTATGTTCTGATTCCGACACGCACCTTCTAATGATTTGGTCGGGGCATCTCTTCCACAGGTACGGGTCATCCCAAATGTAATATTTAGCATCGCTTCTCATCTTATGCTTTTGTTCCTGCGAAAAACCAATAGGAATTAGTTTGGCAGTCATGTAATTTACCAAATCAGCATACCACTGGGGGTTTGCTTTGATAGCAAATAAACCCTCATCTGGGAAGGTTTCATGCAGAGGTAGGTCATCCTCGGGCTTCACTACCCGGCTAAGATGATCGGAAACTACATTTTTGGGCCCCGCCTTATCCTTGATTTCCAAGTCAAATTCTTGTAATAAAAGTATCCAGCCAATGATTCTAGGCTTCGCATCGTTTTTTACAAACAAGTGTCGTAAAGCTGCATGATCTGTAAAAATAATCACTTTAGAACCCAATAAATAAGGACGAAATTTTTCTAAAGCAAATACCACAGATAGATGTTCCTTTTCGGTGGTGGTATAGTTGGCTTGGGCCTGATTCGGGGTTCGGGAGGCATAGTAAATCACATGGGCCGCTCTCCCAACCCGTTGCCCTAGGACTGCACCCACTGCATAGTCGCTGGCATCACACATTTTCTCGAATGGAAGATCCCAGTTCGGTGGTTGAATGATCGGGGGTGTAGTCAGCCGTTCCTTTAGTTGGTCAAAGGCCTTTTTGCACAGCTCGATGAATTTGAATGGGACATCATTTTTCAACAAATTGCACAGTGGTGATACAATTTTGGAAAAGTCCTTGATAAACCTGCGATAGAAACCTGCATACCCAAGAAAAGATCGTATATCCCGCACATTGGCGGGGTAAGGTAATGCAGATATGAGGTCCACCTTAGCCTTATCAACTTCTATTCCCTTTTCCGACACTACATGACCTAACACGATTCCCTTATCTACCATAAAATGGCATTTTTCCCAATTTAGGACTAAGTTAGTGTCAATGCATCGTTTCAAAATTAATGATAAATTATCCAAGCATGCATCAAAAGAATCACCCCATACACTAAAATCATCCATAAACACCTCTATAATTTGTCCTATGTATTCAGAAAAAATGCTCATCATGCAACGTTGAAATGTTGCATGAGCATTACACAAGCCGAAGGGCATGCATCTATATGCAAACGTGCCGAATGGACAAGTAAACGTGGTTTTCTCTTGATCTTCTGGAGTTATAGCAATTTGAAAATATCCTGAGAAACCATCTAAAAAACAATAATGGGAATGACCAACCAATTTTTCTAACATTTGATCTATGAATGGGAGAGGAAAATGATACTTTCGAGTGTCAGCGTTTACCTTCCTGTAGTCGATACATACTCGGTACCCAGTTTGGACCCTAGTTGGTAAAAGTTCTCCATCTTTGTTTTCTACCACCGTTACTCCGGATTTCTTTGGCACCACTTGGACTGGACTGATCCACTTGCTGTCTGAGATTGGGTAAATCATCCCTGCTCCTAGCAGCTTCAAAATTTCTTTCTTTACCACGTCTATCATTGCTGGATTTAGTCTCCGCTGGGCTTGTCTCGATGGTGGAGCTCCTTCCTCAAGAAATATTCGATGCATGCAGATTGACAGGCTGATTCCCTTGATATCCGCGATGGTCCAACCAATCGCCTCCTTGTGCTCCCGAAGTACCCGAACCAGTTTGTCTTCTTCCAGCTTGGTGAGGTTGGATGAAACTATCACGGGAAGCGATTCTTCATCACCAAGAAACACATATTTCAGATGGGCGGGTAGAGATTTCATTTCCACCACTGGGGCCTGCAAGATAGAAGGTAGCAATTTGTTAGGATAGTCTGTCAGTTGAATTGTTGTTACGGCGTACCTGCGTGGTGCGGGTCCCAGTGAATTAAGTGCAGTAATTCCATCCTGTAATTCCTTGCTTATACCTACGTCGCTGTCATCATCTTGCCTTAGCGACTCCACGATAGCTGTTTCTAGCTCCTCCCTGCAATTTAACTTGAACATTTTCTGCACAGCAGGAGTAATGTCATTAATAGAATAAGCAGCACATACATCATTTGGGTGTTTCATTGCGTTGTAGATATTAAATTGCACTACCTCCCCATTGAATTCCATGGTCAACACACCTTTTCTTAAATCAATTATGGTTTGGGAGGTCCACAAGAATGGTCTTCTTAACAATATAGGGGTAGAATTAGGGGAATGATCATCATTCATATCTAGTATGTAAAAGTCTGCTGGAAACACCAACTCCCCTACTTGCACTAAAACGTCCTCAACTACCCTGTCTAGATATGCATTGGAACGGTCAGCTAGTTGGATGATAACATCTGTTTTAGTCATTTTGGTAAGATTTAATGCAATGTAAGTGGATCTAGGCATTACGTTAATGGATGCTCCTAAATCTATTAGTGCATGATATACCTTGGTGTTACCTATTTGACATGGCACAGTGAACATACCGGGATCCTTACCCTTCGGGGGCAATTTCCTCAGAAATAAGGCTGAAACGCTTTTCCCCATTCTTACCTTCTCGTTTCCCACCAGTTTTCGTTTGCTAGTGCATAAATCCTTTAAAAATTTTGCATACTGGGGGACTTGCTTGATGGCCTCCAATAGAGGGATATTGATTTCAACCTTTCTGAACATCTCCAACATCTCCTTTTCCTTGCTCTCTTTTTTCGTTTTTGCTAACCTGCTAGGAAAAGGTGGAGGTGTTAGTTTAACATTTAAATGGGAGTCAGTTTTTACCTGAGGGTTTTGCGAAGTGTCGTTTCTCTTCCCGACTCCTTCCTTTCCATCTTCCTCCACTTCGGGTGCAGCCGGTTCCAATTGCGGACCCTCAACTTCCTTTCCACTCCAGAGAATTATGGCGCTCACTTTTTTGGGATTCACCTCGGGCTGTGATGGTAGCTTCCCTACAGATTGTGCCACCAATTTATTTATGGCAGTGGCCATTTGGCACATTTAAATTTCCAGGTTTTGAATGCTGGACTTGGCATCCTGTTGGAATTGCATCGTGTTAGTTTCCAACATCTTAACCATATCTTCAAGAGACGTACCTGAATTTTGAGGTTTTTGTTGATATTGCCCCTGTGGTTGGAAAGTCCCTTGCTGCTGGAATTGTCCTTGTGGCTTGTTTGGGGTAAAACCTGGGTGTTTGTTATTTACATAACTCAGGTTGGGGTGATCTCTCCACCTGGGGTTGTACGTATTTGAATATGGGTTGTATTGTTTCCTTTGGAAAGGAAAACCTCCAGCAGCATTTACTTGTTCATTGTTTTCTTCTTGCAATACCGGACAGGTATCCGTTGGATGTCCAAAGTTCGAACAGATTCCACAAGCTTTGGCTTGTTTCGAATTCCCTACAACAAGTTGCTTAACGAGATTGGTTAGTTCATATAATTGACCTTCAATATTGGAACTACTTACCTCGTTTACTCGGCGAACTTGGGAATCCCTACTCGAGTTGAATTGCTGAGTGTTCTCTGCCATGTTGGAGATTAAAGCCCGTGCTTGCTCTGGTGTCTTGTCCATTAGCGCACCTCCGCTTGCGGCGTCTATCATACTTCTGTCCATTGGCGCTAGACCTTCGTAGAAGTATTGCACCAAAAGTTGCTCGCTAATCTGATGATGGGGGCAGCTGGAGATGAGCTTTTTGAAACGCTCCCAATATTCATATAATGTTTCATTGTTGTTCTGGTGCACCCCACATATTTCTTTTCAGATGGTACCAGCCCTCAATGCAGGGAAGTATTTTTCCAAGAAGACCCTTTTCATGTCGTTCCAAGTGGTAACTGTCCCCGATGGTAGACAATAGAGCCAGTCGGTTGCGGCATCCTTCAATGAGAATGGGAAGGCTCTCATTTTTATTTGTTCCTCGGCAATGCCCGTGGGCCTCATACTGTCGCAAACCACATGGAACTCCTTTAGGTGCCTATATGGATCTTCGTCGGGGTTCCCTCGAAAGGTTGGTAATAAGTGGATGAGCCCAGATTTAAGCTCGAAAGTTTTTCCTTCTTCCACCGTTGGAAACGTAATTCATAAGGGCTGCTGAGCCACATCGGGGGTAGCCAGTTGTTTAAGAGTTCTGTTATTAGCTGCCATTTGTCTCGCTGCTCTCCTTTGCTGTCGAAAAGTCCTCTCGATTTCTGGGTCAAGATAAAAACGTTCACAATTAGTTGACCGAGTTTTAACCATATAAGCAAAGGAGCACAAAAATAATTTTTTTTTGGAAAAAATATTTAAATAAAAATAAATTAAAATAAATACAGAAAAATAAAATTCTAAAATTCTAATTAAACACTAAATTGGTTAACCGTTCCCCGGCAACGGCGCCAAAAATTTGATGTGTGTCGCAATGCACCAAAATAATAAATAAATATCTTACTCGCAAATTATCAGATTTGATTGTAATAGCGGAAGTAAGAGTCGATCCCACGAGGAACGGGAACTAAAATAGTGCTTTGTCAACTAGAATAGATGGGGGGGTTTTTCAAGTTCAAGTATTGTAAATAACGTGAAAATAACAACGTGAATGAGATAAAATAAAAATCAATTATTTGCAAACTCTAGTTCTCAGGTTCAGTTGTATTTTATCAAAATGTTATCACTTTCCAAGTAACGCGAGTTCAATTTATTTTTCGATTTATCACCCGTAAATAGTAAATAAGCTCTAACTATTCCTATCATCCCTTAGTTGCATTTAATTAGAATAATCTCTCTAATCAAATATTAGCCATTGAATAACCTGAAATAAGCTCTTTAGATTTAAGACAACAACTATATAATGGTTGAGAATAATTAGGATGAATTAGGTTATCAATCACACAAGCTCGTGACAATTAAGCTAAGTTGGAATTCTCTATGAAAATTATTAAATTTCCACTTGCTACTATGATTTGAACAAAAAGACGATTACGGATCCAATCATTCAAAATAGAAAATCTCAATACAACAAATCAAATGATAAGGCCTTAATCAAATAAGGAATTGCATTGATTGAACTAAAACCGAATAAGAATCCAACAAATCAAAGTAAAGAATTTAGAACTACGTTACTGACGTGATCCCAGTCGGGGAATCTCGTCGAACACGCGGAATAACGACAATTAAAAACCTAGGAAAGATCTAAATCAGATCGACACAAGACAAACAACGAAAAATAAGGATAGAACGACGGTAAAGCCTTGACCCGACAATCACGACGCAATTCTTGGCGATGCGGATTGAAGAACCAAGATTGGTGAACGCCACAAGGACTTGTCAATTTCCTTGATAAGTATCGAATTTGGAAACGCCACAAATATTCTTGCGAATATTTGATAAGTTTGCCGGAAGAACGCCACAAAGATCGGATCTTTGATAAGTTCAAGAACAAGGGAATAACTCAACCTCTCAATTTTGGAGAATCCTCTCACAAATTTTATTAATCAACTAAAACTTGACTAATGTTTACAATGATGAAAAGAAATATAAATAAGCAAGAAAATCTAGCATCTAATTACTCAAAATAGAATCCTAATTATACTAAAATTCTAAAATAGGAAAATAACCTAAAATAATAAAAGGAAACAACATAATTGGTAAAATTCCGGAAAATCTGGAATCCTGAATTACGGCCGTGAATATATATCTTACGGCCGTAATGAACATTCTGTCTCAATTTTCAATTAGGCGTTACGGCCGTGATCAACATGTTACGGCCGTAAAATATTTCAATTCCATTTTTACGGCCATGATAGACTTCTTACGGCCGTAATCAACGTTCTGCTTGTTTCTGCCTTAAGGATGTTACGGCCGTAAAAATGGAGGTTACGGTCGTGAATCAGTTTCTGCCTTATTGTTTGATTTCCTGCCTCGGCTCGATCCTTTCGCCTTCTCGACTCGACCCCAACACGGAACTTGCTCCGTTTTGCACGTAGATGACTATCATATTGCCGATGGCTCGAATTTGCCGTTCGATGCCTGGTCCGGATCACATCATACTCCCTCTCTTGAAAAGGATTCGACCTCGAATCCATTTTTGGTCGACTTTTCAGACTCCTCCTGTTTTTCCGGGCTCGTTGATCACGTGTAAGCTTTGTGCAATCCTTTAGACTTTTGTGCTGATTATTCTGGCCAATAAATTTCTGCCCCGTCTTAAATCCATGGCTTGATTTATGTCCCTGCAAAAAAGATTTTAAAGAACTGGGGAGGGAATTGTTAGCTCGGTTAAGTGCAAGGCGTGGATCCCTGTACACCAACCTATGTGCAAATAAACTCAATTTGGGGGTGGACTCTCTTTTATTTTTGTACTCATTCTCTCCTTTTTCTAAGGTCGTGGCCTCAACTCTCTTGTTTTCAACTTTCACACCCTCTCCTTTTTCTGAGATCGTGGCCTCAACACTCTTATTTCTTTTTTCAAACTCACTTTTGATTTTTAATTGATCCTTTTGAGCTTCTTTTGGAGATAACGGAGCAAGTGTAAATTTCTTCCCACCCTTCGCAAATGAATATTGATTCTTAAACCCATCATGCACTACCCTCCTATCATGTTGTCAGGGTCGCCCCAACAATATATGACCAACATGCATAGGTACCACGTCACAGACCACCTCATCCTTATAACCCCCGATGGAAAAATTGACCCTAGCCTGCTTATTTACCTTAATTTCCCCCGACTCGGTCAGCCATTGCAATTTATAAGGGTTTGGATGTTTCATCAAGCTTAAACCTAATTTATCAACCAACATTGTACTAACCACATTAGTACAACTTCCCCCGTCAATCACCATACTACAAACCTTTTTGCCACCAAGCACCTAGTATGAAAAAGATTATCCCTTTGCGCACCAATTTCATCCACCCTAGCCCTAGCGCTAAGGACACGCCGATTAACAAATGATTCTTTTTCAGGATAGGTCAATCCTTCCTCATCACTACTACTAGCTCCAACATCCACTAACTTAGGCATCCCCTTAAATTCATCCTCGGAACTAATTTCACCATTATCACGCAAGAGCATTACCCTTTTATTCGGACACTGGGATGCTATATGGCCCATCCCCAAACACTTAAAGCACTTAATATTTCTATCCCTAGTAGGTTGAGAATCAGAAATATTTTTACCTTTAGTAATAAGTTCCTCCTTTCCCTTCGGGACGTGCTCATCATTGTGATCCTTCCTCGGTTGTGATGTAGGATAAGTTCCCGGTGATTGTTTAGATGTTCCCTTTCGCCTTAATTGCCTTTCTACCTTCATTGCCATATGCACCATATCTTCTAACTCCACATAGTGTTGTAGCTCAATGACATTGGCAATGTCTCTATTCAGCCCACTCAGAAACCTAGCCATCGTAGCTTCCCGATCCTCCACCACATTAGCCCGAATCATCGCTACCTCCATATCCTTGTGATAATCCTCTACACTCCTCGATCCCTGAGTCATACCCTGCAGCCTATGGTAAATATTCCTATAATAATGAGTCGGCACAAACCGCTTCCTCATTATGGTTTTTAATTCACCCCAAGTCTCCACCGGCTCCTCAAGGTTCCTCCTCCTACCCGTTACTAGTTGATCCCACCAAATATTTGCGTAGTCGATGAATTCAATCACGGCTAATTTCACCTTCTTCTTTTCCGAATAATTATTACAATCAAAAAGCCGTTCGACCTTTGTCTCCCAATCCAAGTATGCCTCGGATCACTCCTACCCTGGAACGATGGTATTTTCACTTTAATTTTCCCAAGGTCGTCATCAACATCACCTCTACCCCCACGATGCCTCCTAGCATCCCGACGCTCCCTATCCTGCCTCCTCTCATACCTATGCGGATTGAAGAACCAAGATTGGTGAACGCCACAAGGACTTGTCAATTTCCTTGATAAGTATCGAATTTGGAAACGCCACAAATATTCTTGCGAATATTTGATAAGTTTGCCGGAAGAACGCCACAAAGATCGGATCTTTGATAAGTTCAAGAACAAGGGAATAACTCAACCTCTCAATTTTGGAGAATCCTCTCACAAATTTTATTAATCAACTCAAACTTGTCTAATGTTTACAATGATGAAAAGAAATATAAATAAGCAAGAAAACCTAGCATCTAATTACTCAAAATAGAATCCTAATTATACTAAAATTCTAAAATAGGAAAATAACCTAAAATAATAAAAGGAAACAAAATAATTGGTAAAATTCCGGAAAATCTGGAATCCTGAATTACGGCCGTGAATATATATCTTACGGCCGTAATGAACATTCTGTCTCAATTTTCAATTAGGCGTTACGGCCGTGATCAACATGTTACGGCCGTAAAATATTTCAATTCCATTTTTACGGCCGTGATAGACTTCTTACGGCCGTAATCAACGTTCTGCTTGTTTCTGCCTTAAGGATGTTACGGCAGTAAAAATGGAGGTTACGGCCGTGAATCAGTTTCTGCCTTATTGTTTGATTTCCTGCCTCGGCTCGATCCTTTCGCCTTCTCGGCTCGACCCCAACACGGAACTTGCTCCGTTTTGCACGTAGATCACTATCATATTGCCGATGGCTCGACTTCACCCTTCGATGCCTGATCCGGATCACATCAGTTACTAGTTTGGAAAAATGATAAACAAAGGAATTAAATTACAACGTTCCCTTTGAACTAGGTAGAGAACTTAGCCGCTTAAAGCCATGAAGAATTCTGGAATTTTCTTTCTTGATTCACCGTCTCGAATTGCTTAATTCTTCTTTCAATTCTTCAAGCAAGCCGCTCCTCCTTCAATAATTATTTCATGTGTTTCTTTTCATGACATTCCCTTTTTATAGCCTCAATTTCGTGCCCTAGCTTTGGGCTCAAGAAATCCCAAAATTATGGAAAGAATTAAAATATGAAAATTGTTGACTGGAGAGTTACGGCCGTAACATTTCATTTACGGCCGTAAATGAGTTTCTGCATATTTCTCAAAAATTGAAGTTACAGCCGTAACATATCCATTTACGGCCGTAACACGATTTCTGCAATTTTTTTCCTTTTAGAAGGTTACGGCCGTAACTTCTCCTTTACGTAACTTACATTCTGTTGGTTTCTCATAATTCGTTTAACACTTTTACGGCCGTAACTTTATTTACACCTAAGTCCCCAAGCTTTAGTTTTGAGTGCATTTCGGTCCTTTTTTCTTCTTTAATGATCCTATACAATATAAAACATAAAATGCATTAATAATACTTTAGATAGAATCACATTATTGCTTATTCAAGGATATAAGTGCATAAAATAAACGTAAATATCACACTTATCAGCATCTATAGGAAATTAAATTGGAATTGGAGTTAATTTAATTGGTTAGATGAAATTGTGAATACCAACTACTTTACAATCATTTTAAAAAACAAAATAATCTTGCAATTTTATTTCTTTAGTTAATTTTTATTAGTTTTGGCTTAAAACATCAAAACAATTTCGTTTGTTCAAATAGAGTTTAGAACTAAAATATTTCGATACTTAGTAGCAGTCCTCATGGGAATGATAATCCGGACTCCTTAGTCCACTTTATTACTTTTCACGATCCGTACACTTGTGAGGAGAACAGGTGTATAAAATACACTTATCAAATACCCCCAAACAAGAATTATTGTTCATCCTCCAACAATGTAAAACAAAACTAATAAATTAAAATAACAATATATCAAATATTTTTTGTCATGTCAACATGTTTTCCATATGCCTCGGTAATCCAAATCAATTTGTACCTCAGCAAGAGTTATGAACAACAAAATAAAACTACTCTAGTTATCTCATGCCAAGTTTTCAAGTGTATGTGTGAATAGCCAATGACAAATGCATACTTATGCAAAAGATATACTCAATGTGTAGCTCATTATGCCCAATCAAGCCTGAATCCCATTCAAAAGATATACTTATTCTAGTGATTTTCCTTTCAATGCTCATGGATGATCACAACTTACTGCTTTTCTCTCATATCCTTGGTTTTCGTCTATGTGGTTTCTCAAATATTTTCTTTGCTTTTTCCAGACAAGATAGTCAGAATTAGAAATATGAATGCATAACAAGTCAAAAGTAAGTAATCCCCAATTTTACACCATGTATTTCCACAGTCATATTCAACAAAGTTTATACCAAACAAAATTTTCTTTTCTTTTTATGGACAACTTTTTTTTTTCCTTTTCTTTTTCTATCACGTCCTTGTTTCTTACTATCTTTGTGCAATATTTTTCTCATTCGCATTCTATGTGACCCTTGTAATGAGTTTTGGGTTGATGACTCCCCAGCCAGATGACTTTAGGGTACCAGGTTCAGAAAATCCCTCAGACTTAATCACCTGAGTCACAAAGGCGACAAAGATAAGTTAAAATGTTTGATTTTCTTATGTGTAAGTTGACTCTCGGTACTTGCTTTTTAATTGACCCCTTTAAAGGTCTTTGGACTGATAACTCCCAACTCAGTTGAGTTTAGGGTACTAGGTTTCAACACCCTTACAAGCTTACTTGCTCAAGTCAAAAAGGCTTTTGAAGATTAGAATAAGACCTTCAGCATTTGTTTTTTTCTTCTTATTCTAGTTATGGTTTATACTCGTTAACCAAAAGTGTAAAATCAAGAACCACAAACCTCCAACCCATCAATACATGCATATTCTAACCATTCTACCCCCAAACTCGCCTTTTGAGCAGTGTATGGTTCTAATTGAGGGATGGGGATGTCTAATGATTTAAGTTTAGAAATTATCAATTCATTCCTAAGTTTAAGTTGCTTAAAACTCACCCCACATGTGTTAAACAAACATCTACACAAGCAATAATCCAACAATGACTATGTGCCCATGAAGATGAAATTTAGCAAGTGATAACTAGTTCAAAAAATTCATGCTTTCATGTTGTCCAATATTCAAACCGAAGCACAATTTGATTCCAAACTATATCCTAGGCAATAAACATGTCAACAAAATTTTCAAAATTTTCAATTTTTTTTTTTTGAATCCCAATACAAATCGAATGAAAACTTAGAATGAATTGCATGAATATGAAAGCTAATGATATCAATGAAATTCTCCACTCCCAAACTAGAAAGAAACATTGCCTTTGATATTTTTCAAATAGACACTATGCAAAATAAGACAAGAGGAAGAGAGAACTAGAACTTCCCAGGTGATGGAGATGTGTTTTTGCTATTGAAGCTTTCATTTGATAGCACTTTGATACATTTGACTCTTTCCTTGCATTTCCCAACTTGGTTCGAGGTATATTGATTGGTGTGCTCCTTCCAAACAAAAGATGAATGAATTTTAGAGGACATGAACACCAATAAGAAAGTATCCAAGTTCTAATCGTGTGTGTGCGCTTGGGATGACAATAAAAGCCTAGTGTGAAAAAAACGTGCTAAATAAAAAACATACCTAAATATGCAAAGATATGTCAACATGCAAAACTATTTCAACATGCAAACATTCAAAATAACTTAAACATGTGTCCTATCATGCATGTATCTAAAAAAAATTCAAGAAATAAATACATAAAGCATAATAAATAAAAAGTTAGTTCTTCCCAATGATCGCTCCGTTTATAGTTTAAAGCCCGACTTTTTACCATGATTTTTCAAGGAACTCTAAATAAAGCTTTAGATGACCTCCTTTGTTTGTGCCACTTGAATTTGCTCCAATTTGGATTTATGCACCAAAATTCTACTTTGCCCATGTCATGTATGTCGACACTTCCACTCGGTTTGAACTTTAATACGTAGATTTCAATCATTTCTTCGGTGTCAATGATGAAGTCAATTATGAAGTTAGAGGATTGTAAAGTTTGTACCCTTATTGAAGTTTCCTCGAGTTCGATGTCTGGAATTTGAATTGTTGATATTTGGACAATTACTTCTTATTTTCTTCTGGCTTATCTACTATTTCAGGTTTCTCTTCTTTTTCTTCAGTTGTTTCAACTAGTTTTTCTGACTCTTCTGATCTTTTCACTTGAATTTCTGACAACTATTTTGGTGGACACCCTTGCTCTATCATATAATAATTCCTTAAACAATAAATCTTCCCTATAGCATCCTTAGGTGCAATAGGACAATAAAATACAACGTGATTTCTCCAACAGAAATCACACATTATATAAGTTTGAATTGTGTCTTCTGACTCTTCTGATCTTTTCACTTACATTTCTGACAACTATTTTGGTGGACACCCCTTCTCTACCATATAATAATTCCTCAAACAATCAATCTTCCATATAGCATCCTTAGGTGCAAGAGGGCAATCAAATAAAAAATGATTTCCCCAACAGAAATCACACATCAGATAAGTTTGAACTGCGTCTTGATCAGAGTGTCATTGATAACTGTTTGCTGCCATCTTGCTGTGTTGCCTCCAACTATTTGAAAATTTGTTCAATCCTTGAATAAATAGGAAACGATTCAGCACTTTAAAAAAAAAAAATTTCCAAAACAAAAACTAAGAAATAAAAATAAAGCAAATAAATGTTCAAAGTAAAGTAAGAACTAAATGGTATCGATATTAATAATAAATAGTCCCCGGGCAAAGGGGTCAAAAATTTATTGACTTTATTTTGCGACGTAAAATATAACCGTAAGTATACAGATCGTGAAAAAGTAATAAAATGGACAAACGATTAAAAAAAATGGACAACCTTGCGATCGCAAGGTTATAACCGGTTGCGATTGCATAGCACAAGAAAACAGGTTGAGATTGTACTTCGCGATCACAAGCTAATAACCTTATTATCCAATTAATTACTTTTTTTTATTTCAAATAAAAAAATATCTCTATTAATAATCGCATTGTTGCGGGTATATTTTAGTGGTAAAATTGTAGTACTTGCTATCGCAAGACTTAACCGTTTCTTATTCTGCTTCATTTATCCCACCAGTTGCGATCACAAGCAGTTTGGCCTTTACGATCGCAAGGTATTAATATTTGACTTTTCATTTCTTTTATCATTAACATTTTAATCCAAAGATTCAACACTTCAACACTTCTTTAAACATGATTTCCAACAACTGAGGCAATCGACATTGACTTCATCTTATATTATTAACATTTTTGGAAACTGGATTTACAATTTTGATCCAAACAAATTAATTTTAAGAGTGGATCCCACCAATATGGGAAGAACCAATAATGTCGATTTCCTGGATTGAAAAGTCTGCCTGCAGCGAGCTGTGATTGTGCCCTACTCAGTCCATTGCACAAAAAAATACGTTTACGCAAACGAAAACCATTACTAGAAATTTTCATGAAAAATAAAGTATTAACTCAACTCAAAACAATTGTGGAACTAAAATAGTGTGAGACAAAAGTAAGAGTCAAAATAATGTTCAGATCCTAAAGTATAGGATCGTGATAGACTAATAGAAGCAATAACTTAATTTTAAGGATTAGTCTATTAGCTAGGTACAGAAGCAATAACTTAATTTTAAGGATTAGTCTATTAGCTAGGTACAGTTAACAATAAGACAAATGGAAAGTCTAGACAGTTGGTGATTAAGAAAATTGTCAACGCTAGCTTCCCCTACACAAGTTGGTGCATAAATAACGCTCATGTCCAACTTGTTTAGATAGTTATTAAACACTTGACGTGACATCGCCTTTATCAGCACAACAGCAAGCTGGTTTTGAGATAAAAAATGTACTTCAATAAGGCTTTGTTTCTTGTATCTCTTTGATGAAGTACATATTGCCCTAACTTTTTAGTTCGATAATGTTGAACCAGGGGCAAATCCAGTCCTTGGTTAGGGTGGTCGGTCGCTCGGGTTGGATCCGTCAAAAACTCTTTTTTTAGCTTATAATTTTTTGTATCGAAATTTTTTTCTCATTACCCTGTAGTGTCCGCTCGTGTTGAAACAAATCCGCTCGTATTGAATTGAATTTCTGGATTCGGCCCTGTATTGAACTGTGTTATGGAGAATATACCATGTTGCATTGTTATGGCAGTATAACTTCATAGGATTGATCTGCTTAATACGTAAATCTTGCATTAGATTTTGGGTAATTATATTGAAACCACTGTTATATTTACTTTTCTTATCTTTTAGTTTTTTCTTATGTACATCAAAAATATTAAAAACCCAAAATTGTATTCAATTAGAGCTTGTTTGGTGAAGGTAAAACTTTTACCACAACTTTTCAAACTCAATCTCAACTATCCATTCTTAGTCAAGCCCACCATTTTTTACTTTTCAAATATTTTTAAACCATACATCCATTTAGGCTCTTAATCCATTATCTGATGATGGAGGAGGAAGCCAAGAAAGTGGAGGTTGGCCGTGTTTTCTGATGCCAGAGTAAACCTGTTGATGCGGCTCCGAAGGATGTGATGAAAGAGAAATCTCTAATTCCACCACCATTTCCTCTACCAGAAGAGAAACCAACTGCTGGTAAATACGAATTTTGCAACCAATGCGGATCAAAGTGGACTGGATCTCATTTTGGTTGCCGTCAGAATGGTTAATCAGAAAATATGGTTCAGAGGGCTTATAAGCATGATTCGTGAACACTATTATGGGATGGAAAAATATGTTGAAATTAAATTTAATATAGATGAATGTTCATCTAAAATCCACAAATATCATGCTGTAATTATCAAGATCCAAACTGAAGCGAAAGCGTACCTGAATCCATTATTGTGTTTGATCGAACGGGGTTATGGCCTTCCAACTGATTCGTGGTTTTCTCCTTATTTTGTCCTCTGTTGATGGGGATGCAGAGAATTATGAAAAGTCACGCTCAATTGGGGACCATGACCTGTATAAATAGTTGTAGGGTAACTATCGTGTTTCAATGTTATTAAATTGGTCCCTCATCAATTTAAAACATTAAATCCGTCTCTACACTTTAATCTCACGACACTTAATACCCATTAGTCCAGAATAATCTTTAGTGGATCACTTTATTGACTAAATCCTTAAGATAGCACCACACATTTTATTTTATACATGTTTGGCCCCATATTATTGAATTTTATCCAACAATCTCCCACTGGGTCATACATGTATCCTTACAAATGTGTACAACCTTATGAGCTCAAAAATTTGCTATCATTATTAAGGGTATTTCCAAACAATCTCGTCCATCAATCATATCAATATAGGATCAAAGCGACTTTCGTTACATTAATCGTAACTAAATCCATCAATGGTCACGTATACCAATACAACCAAATCACATAGATCAATCATTAGAGTGTAGTATGAAAATTACTTGTTATGTGATCCAAACATGCCTATTTTCAATTGGTCCGACTTTATTCCTTAGGTGAGATCAATACCAAACATAAAGTAACAGAGTAGAATAAACTGAATGCTTTATTTCTGTACAGAAAATTATCCAAATACACAAATATGTCCAAAACCAAAACATAAAGCAACTAAAATACAAACTCCCACTAAATCATGATATCCTCAAGAAATATTACACCCATACGAGCAGTGTGCTCATGAAAGACCTTGGGTACTAATCCCTTAGTGAGCGGATCCGCAATCATGGAGTTTGTCCCAATATGCTCTATGGAAATCTGTCTACTCTGTAACCTTTCCTTCACAACCAGGAACTTAATGTCAATGTGTTTTGACTTAGTTGAACTCCTGTTGTTATTGGAATATAGTACTGCAGAGTTATTATCACAATATAACTTTAATGGTCTTTCAATTCCATTCAGAATGTGCAGCCCGGTGACAAAATTTCACAGCCATATCCCATGATTAGATGTCTCATAACAAGCTACAAATTCCGCTGCCATAGTGGAAGAAGCTACGAGTGTCTGCTTAGCACTCCTCCAGGAAATGGCTCCTCCAGCTAGCAGGTATATGTAGCCTGATGTGGATCTTCTACTATCTTGGCATCCCGCAAAATCAGAATCGAAGTATCCTACGATCTCTAACTTATCCGATCTGCTGTATGTAAGCATGCAATTTCTTGTTCTCTTCAAGTACCTCATAACCCTCTTTGCTGCTTTCCAATGATCCATCCCAGGGTTACTTAAATATCTTCCTAGCATTCCAACAATGAACGCTATGTCTGGACGTGTACAAACTTGAGCATACATCAGACTCCCAACAGCTGATGCGTAGGGAATCTTTTGCATTTCCTTAACTTCAAGATTATTTTTCGGGCACTGATTGAGACTAAATTTGTCTCCCTTAGCAACAGGGGTGTCCCCTGGTTTACTATCATGCATGCCAAACCTTACAAGAACTTTATTGATATTGCTCTTTTGTGATAATCCAAGAATATCCCAAGAGCGGTCCCGGTGTATCTGAATTCCTAATACGAAAGAGGCGTCCCCAAGATCTTTCATCTCAAAATTCCTTGACAGAAAGCTCTTGGTTTCGTGCAACATGCCTGTATCATTAGTGGCAAGCAGTATGTCATCGACATACAAAACCAGGAAAATATGTTTACTCCCACTGAACTTGTGATACACACAATCATCAACAACATTTATCTCAAAACCAAACGAGATGATCACTTGATGAAATTTGTGGTACCAATGATGGGAAGCTTGCTTGAGTCCATAGATGGATTTCTTTAATTTCCAAACCATATTCTTCGAGTCTCCTGACACGAAGTTTTCTGGTTGCACCATATAATTATAAATCATCTCATCAATGTCTCCATTGAGAAACGTCGTCTTTACATCCATCTGATGTAACTCAAGGTCAAAATGTGCAACAAGTGCCATGACTGTCTTGAAAGAGTCTTTCGTTGAAACCGGAGAGAAAGTCTATTTGAAGTCAATACCTTCCTTTTGTGTAAAGCCTTTAGCTACAAGACAAGCCTTATATCTTTCCACATTACCTTTCGAATCCATTTTGGTTTTAAAAATCTATTTACAACCAATGGGTTTTGCACCTTCTGGTAATGGGACAAGATCCCAAACTTTATTGTCTTGCATAGACTTATACTCCTCATTCATGGCATCAATCCACTTTTGAGAGTCAGAACCATTCATGGCCTGATGAAAATTGATTGGATCATTTTCCATCATTCCATTATTTTCCTCATGTTCTTGGAGAAATACTATATAATCATCCGAAAGAGCATTTTTCCTTTCTCGAGTGGATCTCCTTAATGGTATTGTTTGTTGAAGTTGTTGAGTTTGTACTTCTGGATTTTGGATGGGAGTTTCTTCAACATTATAATGCTGAGTTTTCGGATATACTTCTTGATCAATAACAGGTATAGAAACCTGCACATTGTCAAAAGTAACAGTAGGAATCGAAATGGATCCTTCCTCAGCTTCTTCCTCAAAGATAATGTTTCTAACCTTATTTCTCCCCCCAAACTCAACATCCTCAAAAAATGTTGCAGTTCCCGTTTCAAAAATTGACTTAAGCGTCGGATTATAGAATTTGTAGCCCCTTGATCGCTCAGAATAACCAATAAAGTAGTTGCTAACGGTTTTGGAGTCCAATTTATCTTCATGCAGCCTATAAGGCTTTGCCTCAGCTGGACATCCCCAAATGTGGAAATGCTTTAGACTGGGCTGTCTGCCTGTCCAAAGCTCATAAGGTGTTTTAGCAACAACTTTAGTTGGTACTCTATTCATAATATAAGCTGCAGTCTTTAATGCTTCTCCCCAGAGTGATTTTGGTAAAGTAGAATGACTAATCATACTCCTTACCATATCCTTAAGAGTCCTATTTCGTCTTTCAGCTACACCATTCATGCTAGGAGAACCTGGCATGGTGTACTGTGGGACAATTCCACATTCCTCTAGGAATTTAGCAAATGGTCATGGACGTTGTTCACCTGAACCGTCATATCTGCCGTAGTACTCACCACCACGATCAGACCTAACGTTTTTAATTTTCTTGTTGAGTTGATTCTCAACTTCAGCTTTGAAAGCTTTGAACATGTCTAGTGATTCAGACTTTTCATGAATAAGATATAGATGCCCATAACGTGAGTAATCGTCTATGAATGATATAAAATATTGTTGACCATTCCAGGAAGCCGTAGGGAATGGTCCACAAATATCTGTGTGTATCAATTCTAAGACGTCCGAAGTTCTAGTAGCACCTAACCTTTTGTTTTTGGTCTGTTTTCCCTTAATACAATCAATACAAACATCAAAGTCCGTAAAGTCAAGGGAATCCAAAATGCCATCTGACACAAGTCGTTCAACTCTAGTTTTTGAGATGTGACCTAAGCGCTTGTGCCATAGTTTTGCCGAATTTTCTTTATTTAATTTTCCCTTAGTACCACGTGATTCCACATACAAGGTTTCATTATATGATGCAATAGGATCAAGCAAATATAGGTTATCGTATGAACATAATGAACCAGTACCAACAATATTTGAATTTAAAGAAAGACTAAACTGACAATTTCCAAAAGAACAATAATATCCAGATTTGTCCAATAAGGAAATAGAAACCAAATTCCGTCTAAATGACGGCACAACAAAAGTGTCTTTCAAATCCAAATAAAAAACAGTTCTCAATAATAACCTAAAAGTGCCTATTGCTTCAACTTCCACCGATTTTCCATCGCCCACAAAGATGAATCTTTCAGCATCATTTAGCTTTCGACAGAACAGGCAACCCTGCATAGAAACACTTATGTGAGTAGTAGCACCAGAATCTAACCACCAAGTGTTTCTAGGTACTGAAGCTAAATTAACCTCAGAACAGACCAAATTAAGAAATGTACATTTCTTTGCACGCCAAGCATTGTATTTGGTACAATCCTTCTTTAAATGTCCAGGTTTCAGGAAAAAGAAACAACCCTCTTTGTCCTTATGTGGCTTCTTTTGATCTGGACCCTTAGCAGCTTCATATTCTATTTTTCTTTTCTTGCCCTTATCCTTAGAGGTACTTGCCAAGTTAGCAATTTCAGTTATATCCTGCTTCAACCTTTCTTCCTCTTGCACACAATATGAAATGAGCTCATTTAGAGTCCATTTCTCCCTTTGACAGTTGTAACTAACCTTAAACTGACTGAAATGTGCAGGAAGCGATATCAATACTAAATGCACGAGCAAGTCATCAGACAAGTCGAGCTTTAGTGCCTTAAGTTTTGAAGCAGTATGAGACATCTTCATGATGTACTCCCTTATGTTCCCCTTGCCTCTATACTTCATTGAAATCAAGCTTCGCAGAAGCGTGCTTGTTTCAGCCTTATCGTTTTTAGCAAAACGCTTTTCAAGTTCGACAAGGAATTGCTTGGCATTAGTTATCTCTTCAGATACTGCGCCCCTAAAAGCTTCCGGAATGCCGCGCTTAATGATCATTAGACTCATGCGATTTGAGCGTTCCCACTTCTCAAAGTTTTTCCTGTCATCAGGTGAACTTGCATCCGTAAGAGAAGCCGGTTGCTCAACCCTGAGAGCAAGGTCAAGATCCATGCAGCCGAGAACAATTAGTCTGTTCTCTTTCCAATCCTTGAAGTTTGACTCATCAAGCATGGGAATTGAATTTAGATTTGCAGATATTGTGGTAGCAGATGAATTAACTGTATACAGAAGAAGATGGAAATAGCTTACATTAGTAGTTTATTATGCAAATAATAATTTCAAATAATGGTAAGGCCCATCACAAGATACCCAGCACAACATCAATATTTAGTCTTTGGACGGAAATATTAACTTGTAAGTGGTACTCTCGATGTAGTAATCAAACACTGACAATAAGACATGTCAACCAATAAACCTTTCTTTGGACCGATTTATTGATCACATGTTAAACCAAATAATCGTCACGTGTTTATCACCACAGGTGCATGTGAAATTCCAGCCAAATATTGACCTTCCTTTGGGCCGATCAATATCTGCATGAACAACACACACACAAAACCTTCTAATATTCTAAGTTAATTAATTTCTACAAGAGAGGTTGCTTTGGCAACATGTTGCTTCAATTAATTCACTTCAAAATATTATATTTCTCAAAAGAGTCCGTCATACCAAAATTTGAACTTGAACTGACTATTTTGCATATATTTAAGGCTTTAGGATTTGAATTATGAAATTCAATACTTTAGGATTAAGTAATCATTAAGTTGGATGGTTAAATTGCAATTTAATTAAACTTGATTGGCCAATTATGAAATATTTTTAAACTTGAAGGACTAAATTGCAATTTTTCCAAACTTTAGTGGCCAATTAATTAAAATCAGAAACTTTAGGGACTGAATCGTAAAATTCAGAATCTTTAAAACCCAACTTAAATGATTTCTTAACTTTGTGGGCCGATTTTGTAAATTTAGAAGTTTGAAGGGCCAACTCAAAAGATTTTATAAACTTAGGGTTTAAAATAATGTTTAAATAAAGGCATTTTTCGTGAATTGCAAGCCAGGCCCTTCAGCACTTCAAATTTGCGAGTGAGGTCCCTGGGCCAAAAGTTGCAACAGCTAGGGTTTGGTTGCAAAACCCTAGCCGCCGCGCGCCGCTCCACGAACTCGACGCCATTGCTGGCGCCGCCGTCGCCTGCAGGGCCACCATCGGCGCTGCTGCCAGAAGCTGAGGAAAAAAAAAATTGCGTCGCGCATTCTGCCGCGATGCAGCGCCTCTGCAACCCCTTCTCCGACCTTCATTCTCCATCAACAACCACATAACCAACATAAATCCATACACAACTCAACCACAATACATACTTCAACCCCAAATTCTAAATATGCAGTAAAAAAAAAACTGAAACTCCAATTTTATTAAGCCAAAATTTTTGCACATGTATCATACAGAGGGAAGCGGCCGAATAAACCCAAAAAAAATTTGATGTATGTTTCCAAAATTTTCGATCATGCTGTGCAATATTTCTCAATTTTGTACTTGCAGTGTGTATGTATAATTCCGAATTTTGAAACCATGCTGTGTATGTATAATTTTCCAAATTTTATCAATATGCAGTGTATGTATATATTTCGAATCAGAACCTGAACCTTGAATATACATACTCACAGAATCAATTTTCACATATATTCGTACAAAAAACTGATCTGATAATTCAACACGATGTTGGCTCTGATACCACTTGTTGAAATTAAATTTAATATAGATGAATGTTCATCTAAAATCCACAAACATCATGTTGTAATTATCAAGATCCAAACTGAAGCCGAAGCGTACCTGAATCCATTATTACGTTTGATCGAACAGGGTTATGGCCTACCAACTGATTCGTGGTTTTCTCCTTATTTTGTCCTCTGTTGATGGGGATGCAGAGAATTATGAAAAGTCACGCTCAATTGGGGACCATGACCTGTATAAATAGTTGTAGGGCAACTATCGTGTTTCAATGTTATTAAATTGGTCCATCATCAATTTAAAACATTGAATCCGTCTCTACACTTTAATCTCACGACACTTAATACCCATTAGTCCAGAATAATCTTTAGTGGATCACTTTATTGACTAAATCCTTAAGATAGCACCACACATTTTATTTTATACATGTTTGGCCCCATATTATTGAATTTTATCCAACAAAATAGACTTGGGAATCTCAGAAAGAAAAAAAAAAAAACTAGAAATTGCAACTTGGACAAAACTAACAATCAAATAATGTAATAGATGTGATTGTGTGGTGCACCATGTTTTATTTGTATTTTATTTAGTGAGGGATATATTTGTAAAAGAAATGTGGTGAAATTATAAAATTCACGTTTTAGTAATGGTATATATATATAATGTGGTGTTATTAACAAAAGAAGTGGTGTCAATATAATTACCCTTAGATTTTTTTATCCAAAATAAGTTCCCTGTATTCAGCCTGCTAAGTAACTAGATTGCCTCCTATATAAATGTGAAATGCCATATGTAGCCCGCGTCTATCCTCGAATTATTCAGCCCAATTAACATCGGTATAACTTTTTTTTTGTTTTTAATTTTTTTTTTAAATTTATGGTATGGTGCATATTTAGATATCTCTAGAATTCCCTTGAGTTTCTTAGTAATTAAGCAAAAGTGATACATAAAATTATAAAATCAGAACTCCTAGATTTGCTAAATGAGCAAGCAAAAAATAATAATAAAAAAAAAAATCTGAAAAGTCTATAATGTCATACACTTGTTGCCATAAATAGGTGGAGTGAATTCAAACGTATATGTGAATTTACCCATGCAACCAATAGTAGAAAAGGAAAATGTTTACTGCCTTCTGGTTTTTTTTTTTTTTTTTAATCAAAATGTTTACTGCCTTTTGTATTACTTGTCTAGTGTGGTTTATTTGACTGACATGAATTGCAAGTTATTGCGACATTCCTTTGAGTTACCAAATGCACATCCAATAGGTAGCGGCAGTAGATTTCCTCATAAAAAAAATAAAAAAATACTCCCTACTAAGTATTACCGCTCATGGGATGGTCGAGTTGGTGGAGTAGGTGAGTGATTAGACCTAAGATTACGAGTTCAATTTCCCCTATACATTCGGTCAAGCCTATCGCATCAGGCTTGTCTAGTGTGGTTTACACGGAGGGCGTGGTTTATACAGGCTATGCTTCAGTTCTAGGGCTTACTCAGTGCACATGTAGTAGTAGCGGCTGTGGTTCCCTCGAGGAAAAAAAAATCACTCCCTACTATTTCTGTTGCTACAAAATCTACATATAAATGAAATTATTTCCTCTATTTCTAACAAAAATCACCTTTAGTATCCACAAGTTTTCCTGTTTTGTATATAAAATATTTCCTTTCGACTACACGTAGCGCAAGATATGGTCCTATGGATAATGACATTGGTATGTTCTTCACGTGGGAAGTAAATGAATTGAATGGCAATACTTATTAAATTAACTAAATCCGTCAGAGTATGTACAAGATACATTAATTTTCGACTAGTCTCTTAAACGTTCCTTGTTATTAGGAAATTGATTTGGATTCATATTCATTTTAGGATTTTCGTTCGTACGGGTGCTTACTGGATTAAATGGTATCATACAAGTTTCATTCAATAGATCTAACGACTATTTTTCCGTTGAGATATGAAAATAAGTTTCTTAGATTTTGACACTTCAATTCTATGAAAATACTTCAACTAGTTAAGATTTTTCATTTCAAACTCTCGGGCACTATGATCTTATAATGTGTTCCTTTTTAGGATCATTTCCGGTCAATATCATATCATCTACGTACACAATAAGATCTATGATCTTTTCTTTATTATGCTTGAAGAAGAGAGTTTAATAATAGTTACTTTGCTTATATCCATTTTAGATTCTATAAAACTCGTGAACCTTCCAAATCACGACATTGGCACAAAAGTCTCCATATGATAAATTTGGGTAATAGCTAGATAAACAATTATATTTGGACAACTTATTGGACCACTAGCTGAAAAACAAAATACTTTTTGGCACAATATGTCCTCAACTTAATCGGGTAGATTTATCTTAGAACTAACTATTTGAACTTTTTGTAATTTTTTCAATTGTTCTATAGACTTTCTGTATTTTGATTATTTCTCAAAGGCTTTAGGATGATCTTTCTTAATTATATATCCTAATATTATTCTTTTCAAAACTTTTTTTTTCTATATCTTTATGTTCAAGTACTATTTTATAAGTTGTATTTTTGTTTTTGGCAGTTTCAACTGATTTGAATATTATATTATTTATACAAGTGTAATCAATATCTTTATATATTTCTCTAATTTGGACTGGGTAACAGAATATATACCTTGAAACTTTTCAGCAATAGTTAATAAAAATGAAATATCTTTATCGTCTAAATGCAATTTATCACAAATATTACTAGAAGTGGATGCTTGTGAAGTGTTTATAAATTAACTAGCATTATTTGGATCAAAAGCTTTCACTAATCCTGGGAATCTTATCTCAATATTTTTTGTAATCAAATCAGATACTATTGTTACTCATACTGATGATATCTAATAGTATTTCTTATCTTTTCCCACTTTTCTTGATTATTTTATTGTTTTAACTCTCTAAGAAGTATTTCTATCTCTATGTATCTTAAATTACTTGTATTATCTTGAACTATTCTATGTTTCTCAATATTTTCTCTACCATTAATCTTCATAATCAGTAATTAAAGCACATAAGATCATAAAGATGTAAAAGCATGTAAATAATATCAAGTAAAGCTTACAGTAATCAATAGAAATAAATAGACTTTCTCTCCAGCATCGTCCTATAGATGCCTTGTACGTACTCAATCAATCCTTTGAATCAAAAGAATATTAGACATTTTCAATAAATTGGGTCCACAATTGCTTTCGCAAAAATTTTTTTCGATTAACGTTGCATTTCTCACTCTGGAGAACTAGTTGTGTTTCCACAAATGCTATCTCACAGTATTAAGAGTCTCTCTTTTCACCATATCTCGACTCCTTTCAGGAAGACCTTACTTAGAACTTTTTCAAAACTACAATGTTTTGAAACAAGTTTTGAAACTGAAACAAGGCTCAAATAACATCCCTAGATGCCTAAACTCATCAAATGGCTGACGAGATTTCTGTTGAGCAATAGATTCTTCAAAAAAAAAACTCATTTTGGAAAATATAAATACTGTCGGGTCATGTGAAACTTAACGAAAACCTTTTCAAGAAAGCTTTGATAAAAAATTAAACATCATTTTATTCATAAATTAAAATTGTATATACTGCAAACTATATACAGACACCTTTGGTACTCACTTTATGAAGTTTAGAACTCCATAAGTGATTACCTTGTTACAAGTTTTATCTTCAAATTTCTATTTGCTAGAAAATTTTGGAATACAAGTGTGTATACAAAGGTTTTTAATGAAAGAGTACAAGGAATTTTCTCAGTTGAGAAGTTTAGACATATCTTCTTTCATGAACCTCTTCTCCTTTTATAGAGGCCTTAAGTTAGTTTCCACTATTCCTTTGTTGATAAGAAAGAAATCTTATTTCGGCACCTTTGAAATATTTTGAAAGTTGTCTCCAACTTTTATCTTGACAGCGCTCCATTATGTTGACAGGTTTTGGCTTTATCTTCCACTATATTGACAGCTCTATTACGTGATCAATAATTTTTCTTTAATAAATCAAACTATATTAGAGTAGTGATAAAGGGTCACTACCAGACAACACTACTTTTTCATCCTCGAATCAAAAAATATTCCATGGGGAATTCTGTACTATCGAGTGATGCATGTTTCATATCTTCAATGAGACAGTGTTCACACCTATGTTCTGGATGATCCTACATTATTTTCCATACCTCTTTGGCCATAGTTTCACTTCCACTTACTTCATTGATGATAATTTTCTAATGTACGTCGCCCAATTCACAAATATCTACTCCTTTAGATGACAATCTTGCATTGGAGTAGATCTCGTGATTATCTGAAGGATATTACCCAAAGTCTTCCGTTTCAGAAATAACTTGACTTAAATTATCAAATATCTCTTTATATCCTTTGGCTCTTCTATAATGAATCATGTTAATTATATCTTCATATTCATTCTTAACAACCTTTTGGCAATTGGTAAGAAGTGTTGCTTTATGATCCCTATCTTGATAACATGGAATGATGGGATCATTTTTCCTTCATATTTATCTCATTCTATTGTGGACAAAAAGAATCGAATATATACGTTTGTACTTTTGATAACTTTAGTAAATCTTCAGACTACCTTTTTAACATTTATAGGAAGTAGTGAAATTTCTCCTAAATCTTTACTTGGATAAATGTAGAGTATATTTCCTAGTTCAAAGAAATTTTGAACCCAATTAGCCGGCGCTCCTTGATATAAATTTATCTTATTGTATTTTCTATAGTGTATGGTCTTTATTCATTTAGCTACTTTTAGGTACCAATTGGACAATTTATTGATATTAACAATAAAGAAGATAACTTCCTCATAATTATTTTTGTTTGGTAATTTTTGTCCGTGGAAAATCTTTACAACATCCTTTGAATCTATTTGCTCAATATTAGTTTTGGAATTAACTTCATTCCTTTGTGAAGAGGATTCCATAACCTTCTCGGTATCTTGATTATCCTTGATGAATGAAGGCTTGGTATCTTCATTCTTCATATCTTGTGTACAAACATTAGGTTGAGTAATATTTTGCGAAGGGGATCCTAACATTATCTTGTCTTTCCCTTTATCCTTGGGAAGAACGCTATTATTCACAAGACCTGATGAAGGGATACTAATATTTTAACTTCTTTCTAATATTTTTTGGGATATTGGAGAATTTTTGTCTTACCCATTCTCTAGTAATTATTGAGATTCTGGTTTTCCCACTGCATCTTCTATATTGATTGAGATTTCTTTGTAATTCATGCTTACAATTGTTTTGATAATCCTAGGGAGTATTCTTAAAAATCCTTGATGAAACACATCTTTTTCTTATAAGTCTAAAATTCTTTTTGTTACTTCCTTATATCTTTTCATATCAAATGTAATTTCTTGACTAATTTCTTCTACTGAGTCTTGCACTTCCCCAATTGTTTCAATATCTAATTCTTGTAACTCTTGAATTTCATTTATATATACAATTTTTTCAGATTCTTCATTTGACGATAATGTTTCTAACTCATAAATACTACTACATTCACTACTTAAATCCTCAAAATACTCAATTGGTTCTATACCACTGTCCTCCATAAATTCTTCATAAACTTTGAGAATTTTAATATTTTGTTTATCTTTCTTCTTAGGACATTGGGGGACTATTTGTCCTTCTTTATTACAAATGAAACATTTACATTTCTTGATATATTTCTTTTTGGGTTTTCAGACCAATTTCTTTTTTTGAAATATTTTTTATATGGTTTGAAGTTCATTTTCTTAAACTTTTTAAAGTTTTTGAATCTTCTTTTATGTTTTTATATGGTTTATATTTCTTCTTATGACATCCATATTATTCTATTTGGCCTATATCTATGTAGCAACACAAAACATTTTTCTTATCTTTTATGCTTTCTTAATTTCTAGTGCTTCTCTTCACCAATTGCTTATAATTCCTTTGGTGAATTCAATTCTACTTCCAAGACTATCTATATATATTTCTTATTCATCTCCTTCAGGTAATATTGTATTATATTCTTTTAATAGTTTGATTCCCTATGGAAATGGTAATTTCATGAAGTAAGATATTAAGATCGACTTATTATCTGTATAATCTCCATGGCTGATTGTTTAATATAATTATTGGTATTTACATGTATATCTTTTTAATTTGCACATATCACATATCCTTAGATTTTTCATTGCAATCATTCCTTCATTATATTCATCTTATTTCCTAACTTCTTCATCTATTGTGTATCTGTCTCCTAAGAATTCCATTCTGAATGTTCTTTCTAGCTTATTTAATATATCTCTAATACCTTGGTCATTCAGATGATTTCTATTATCTAATGTATTGATTGTATTTTCTCCATATTTTATTCTTCTTTTTATATTTACTAGTAATTTCCTCCACCATTCTGATACTATACCTCTAAGTATATGTTCTATAAATCCAAAGGCTGCATATGTGTCCCATTTATTAAATTGTACTGCTAAATCAGTACTTTTTGTCAATGTTTTAATAGCTTTGTTTGTATTTACACATTCTAAATCAAACTATATTCATGTTGTGTGAATTGGTTCATGATATGATTTTATTTGATTAACTTTATTTATAGATTGTTTTCTGATATTTTCACTATATGTTATATCTTTGGAATCCTTATTTTCTAGGTACTAGTGATAAGCACCTGCTCCGCACGTCATTTGTAAATGATGAATGACACGCATATTTTTTTTAAGTATTACTACTGTTTTCGAAAGTAGTTGAGATAATATTGTTATAAGACAAATGTAATTGTAAGTTATCTATAATTTCTAAAAAAACACTCATCGAGGAATCGATATATATATTAAGAAAAAGTTTAACATGGAAAATTAATAAAGAAATCAGGTGTCATATATCAAGAGATAATCTGATATCATAAAATTTTAGACAAATCGAAAATTAATTTATATATATATAAATTAATAAAGAAATCAGGTGTCATATATCAAGAGATAATCTCATATCATAAAATATTAGACAAATCAAAAATTAATTTATACACACACACACACACACACACACACACACACACACACACACACACAATTGTGCATAGATAAATCAAATTAATTTAGGAGCATATTTATTTAATAAAAATATAAGTTTATTCCAAAATTTTAGTTTTGAAATTGTTTATTTATATTCTTATTTAGAATATAATTAATTTTTTTCTTACGAATTAATTAATGGTTTTAATAAAAATTTAAGAGTGTTATTGACAAAGATAAAAATATCTAAATGTATTGTAGATTAATATAATAACTAATAATACTTAATGAAAATAAAATAAATTTTAAATATAATATTGACCTAAAATATAAAAAATTAATGGTAATTAAATGGGGAATCAAAGATTTTCCACTCATCCACACTTTTATTATTACTAGTATATAGCACGTGTGTTGTACGTCTTATGTAAAGGACGACTAATTTGTGCAATTTTTTGTTGTAGCAAACATATTTAGAATAATAATGTGAGTAAACTAAAATGTAACAATACAATTACAATAAAACTTCTTTGTATACAATATTTTTTGTCAATGTCCCACAATGTATTTTTTTTTTTCTTTTTTGGCTTTTACCAATACCTTTGTTTTTGTATTGAAACTCCACGTGAAAGTGCGACATATAACTGTCCATGAGAGAATACATGTTCAGGAAGGTATATTCCAACATTAGGTACTACTTTTCCTTGAGCCTTGTTAATTGTCATTGCAAAGTATAGACATATTGGACATTGTTTCCTCTTGAATTTGAAGGGATATCCTTCATCATTTGCTGGGCTTAATCGGATGCATGGAAGGAAGACTTGTTTTCCAGCATGTTGGCCAATGGTTATTTCTGCACGGATAATATGTTTTCTGAAATCACGACAAACCATTCTTGTTCCATTGCAAAGATCGTTGGACGGGTCCAAATTTTGAAGTAGCATCACTAGACAATTTTTTTTCGAGATCAACTTATGCGGTGGTACACCAATTGGTAACAATGTGTTGAGGAACTCTTCTTGGTAAACTTGATTTGTATCATTTGTTGCCTATCGAAGCTCACAAATTCTTCACTATCTCCTGGAAATACACTGATTAGTTTATCATTGAGGTAGTCAACATACTCATTTTTTGTTGAAAGAATTTCACGCTATGTCATATATTCAGGAGAAAATCCATTTTCTGTTAAACCTAGGAAAATTGCATTGATTAGTTGTAACTCCAAAGTTTCAACTTCATCAGATGCTATAACTATCTCCTTTGGTAATTTGATGAAGTCATCCTGCATCAAATATTGAGCAAATCGATTATCAGTTTGAGCACACATGTTCTGACTTAGTTGCAACTTTTCAATTTTCTCCCAAAGATATGATCGAACCAAACTTTGATTAATTATTTGTTGTCTTATTGCTCGTGGGACAACAGGGAGCACATGACGAAAGCCTCCACCAAATACAAAAAATCTTTCCACCAAATGGTTCTGAGATACATATCACTGGGTAGGCTGAGTTTGAAGCTTTCGAAAAGACATTATCATATTTAAACCGTCGCTTCTTATGCTCTGACTCCTCTGATGGGTTAAACCCAGCGGAAACTTGGTCCAACGCCAAAGAGGTTGATGGCGCTGTGAGTGAAGAGGCCGAATCTAAGTCTTCATCTGCTATTGTCCGTAGTTTATTTAGAACTGAAGATTATTTAACGTTAGTTTGTATGAATTATGGTTTTCCATACATTTAGTTTACATGAATGGAGGGGATTATGTATAATTGTTCTGAATATTTTGATTTTTTTTTTTTGTGTGACAAGTTTATAATCAAGCAATCAAATTATGCTTACTGGCAAGGCAATACTTGAAAATGGCAGTGTTCCGGTTTATAGATATTCAATGTGGTTTCCTTTTTTCCCTCCGTTCTGATTACAAATTCAAAAAAAGGTAAAAGCTGTGGAGGATTTTTCTCTCTGAATGTGGTTGAGCAAAAGCAATTTTTTAATTATTGGTAGGATGGGACAAAAATTAATTAATGTTTTGAAATAGAATGTGTCTTGATTCTGTTCGATAAATTTAGCATAGCCAATATAAAAAATATGTAGAAGTTGAGACTTCAATCAATAGGTACATTTATTTATTTATTTAACAATCTTTTTGGTAAAATGAAATAACTGAATTTATAAACAACACATTTCTCAAAAAACTTTTTTAATCATAAAAATTTTCAAACCATTTTTCAATCACATATTTTATATAGATTGAAAACATAAAAAATTTGAATGTAATCAAATTTTACCAATTTTAGTTTTCTCATCGAAAGCTTAGAATGTTGGAGAAATAGTAGTGTAACTCAAAGATTGTAAGAAAAGGTTGACAATTTTCATTTATGATTGGTGTTGGACTTGTCATTTATCAATCTCATCTAAAAGTTTAAATTGCTAGAAGTTAAACGGTTTTTTAACATTCAACTCGTGCTCCTGGCGACAACTAACCATTATGTGCTTGATGTCTTATGCACATTTTCTTTAATGATGATACTTTATTTTATATTTTGACTTTTGATCTTTTCACAATTTAATTGAATGATACTTTTTTTTTTTATTGCTTCACGAGCAAAATATTCTGAGAATCATTACATTTATGTAATGAAACGAATGAGATCGAAGGTAATTTTATGGTTTAATTATATGATCACAATAATAACAATTGAAGAGAGTATATACGGGAATAATTATACTTCTCTGGAAGTAAAAGAGATGAATTGATCCCATTATAATCTATAACAATAAACATAAGCAAACATGATTTTCTTCAAGAGGTTTATTCATTAAATTGTATATTTGTGGAAATAAATTACAAAACCCCAACTACCCCCGATGATACCAATGATACAAATGATAAACAAAATATCCAAATAGCGTAATAAATAAGTGATTCATTGTTTTCAATTTCAATATATGCGCTTAATGTGAAGTCAAAAGCATGAAAATATACATATAATTACAAACAATTGTGTGTAGAACAATATAAAATTGACAATTATTCATATGATTCAACCTAAGTTTTCAATGGCTCAATGACCAAGTTGTTATAGCGAAGCTTGATCATAATCATAAATGTAGTCCTTCTAAGTCTCGGTTGTATCGATGTAATAGACAAATAAGTGAGCACATGAAAAGGAAGCTAGAAGTGAATGATATAGCCAGAATTCTATTACACAAAAGTTAAAACTCAACAGTCATCGAAGCAAGTGGTTATGAGATCGGTTTGAAGAGGATTAACGTACTTATTTTTCATCAAAACTCATTTCAACGGCCTTAAAAATATAGTTCACTAATAATAGTGGATGAATAGGTACAATCAAAATCAACGTTATCCAAGACCTCGTTGAAGGACGAGAAAAAAGACGAAGAGTCCACGTAAGCATCTCAAGTATCATCATTCACCATTCTCAACAATCTCTCATTCTCACAGTAGTTAATGGTACATATTGGTTATCTCAAAGATCACTAATTTTCAATTCACACAGGTGTGTTACTAATTTTTTGTCATCCTACACCGTCACAGGGCACACATTATCCTATATGGCCCACCTCATATAGCATGAATATTATGCCACCATTTGGGATCGATCAACAAACAGTCACATATTTTCCACCAGCTGGGGAGGGTGAAGAAGATGGTGTAGGTCATCGAAATTGATGCAAATGAGGGTTATTTACTGTAACGCCCCGAGTTCTAAATACTCGGAACGTCACTTCATTATCTCAACTAACTTTCAAAATTATAATTAGGCGGAAAATAACTAAAATATCAATCGCGTAATTTTATAAAATTTGACTCAAATGGTTAACAATTTGAATATTGAAATAACTTGACAAAATAAACTTGGACCAAACTTGAAATAAATAAGTTTAAGTTTCAAATAAAACTTTTCAAAAAATTCAATAATAGCCACCATCGTACACCTTGTCGCCAACTCCATCAGCTGCAAAATTGGTTTTTGGAAAATGTGAGTATTTCAAATAAATACTCAGTAAACTTGCGCACAACAATAATTTGATATTATAAATTAAAACACATAATCATGATATTCAAGTCTCAGGTGTCTAACGATTACTAGTAGTCTCATGAGCAAGTAAATAAATACAAGTTTAAGTCTCATAGATTTAAGCAAGTAAATTCTCGTAACATAGTTTAATACTTGAAAAGCAAGTAATTCTCATGAACACATTCATACATGCTAAATTTATAATCCAAATAATCATTTATGCGCATTTTTGAAAAGAAAATTTGTAAATAAGAGTCTACCTTATTTCTCAAGTATTGAGCAAACGAGTTTAAACTTCTAATTCTTTCGCGTCTCGTCTTGTCCTATAAAATAAATTTAAATAATCAAAATTAGACTCTTGAACAATTGAGTCAATGATGAATTTGTGTAATAATAGGGTTTTAAAAGGCTTTAGTGGCTAAATAGTGTAATTGTAAGAAATCAGAGGCTGGTTCACATAAATAATAAATCTTTGGACTGATTTGAGTGATTAAATAAGTTTTGGGATTGAATCATAGTTTTTCAGAAACTGCAGGGTTGAGATAAAACATTTTTAAACTAGTGGGACTGGAATAAATAATTAAAATTAGGATAAACTTAAAACATATTTAACATTTCAGGGACTAAATTAAAGTACTTTAGAAAGATGGGGACTAAAATAAAATCTGGGGACTTAAGGGTAATTTTAAAAATCAAAGTTTTAAACCAATATTACCCTCTATTTCTCTCATCTCTGTAGAGAGAGAGAGAGCGATGGAGACAGCTCCGCCCTCTCCGATTCCACACTGGCGAGGCACAGCCGGGCGAGGCGAGAGTGAGGTGGTGCGATGTGTAAGAAAAAGGAGGAGATTTTGGGAAAATCTGATCTAAAATCGAGGTTTGATATCGAGATTGGAGTTGTGATTTCTGGCTATACAAGCGGCGAACCGGGCAGCAGTCGAGATAAGTCTTTTGGGTACTGTTTATTCATGGGTTTTCTTGGGTGTGAAAGGGGGAAATCTTGGGTGTCAATATTGGGAAATTTGAAAGGGCAGAGGGGTTGTGTTTTTTCGTGCGATGGTGTCTTGGCAGAGTTGGGATCGATTGTAAGGTGATGATTCTGGGGTTGCATATTGTTTGATGACTGTGGAGTGCTTTAAGCCGGTGACACTACAAGAAAAATGGCCTTTTGCAACATGCAAACTGCAACATTCGCTAATTGTATGTTGCTAAATGGGGTCTACCGCAACATTCAGTGGTTGCATGTTGCCATTGGTTAATTTATTTGACATTTGGCAACATTCAGCAAGTGAATGTTGCTAATTATAGCATTTTGCAACGTTCGTTGCGCGTTTCCAAAGGGTTACCCTTTGGCAACGCGCGATGAACGTTGCCAAAGGGTAACCTTTTGGAAACGCGCGCTGCGCGTTGCGAAAGGTCCCCTTTTGCAACACGCAAATGTGCGTTGCGAAAGGTACCCTTTCGCAACGCGCGTTTCCAAAGGGTACCCCTTTGGCAACGCGCGTTGCTAAAGGTACCCTTTGGCAACACGCAATGCGCGTTGCCAAAGGTACCCTTTCGCAACGCGCAGCGCGCGTTGCCAAAGGTTACCCTTTGGCCTTTTGGCAACGCGCGTTTCCAAAGGGTACGCGCATTGCACGTTGCCAAAGGGTACCTTTCGCAACGCGCAATGCGCGTTGCCAACACTACTACAGATTTGATAAAAAAAATGACAAAATTCACGTCGCTTTTGGGAACAACAGACACGTATAAACGGGGGATGGCAATTTTGTAATTAAATTTAAACTACACACGTCAGTTGTTTAAGAACAACCGACGTGTAAACTGTTGTCAAAATTAAGGGCGCCATTTTTTTAAGTGAAACCGACGCCTATATATCAGTTAAAGGCATCGATTTTAATTTAAAAACGACGTTTTTTTCATTTACCCTAAAATCAAAAAACTCTCAACACGCTTGCTCACTCTTTGCCTCTCCCTCTCCCTCTCCCTCTCCCTCTCCCTCTCTCTCATCTCCCGCGCGCTACTCTTCCCGCCGGGTCTCCTCTGTCGACCACTCCCAGCCGCCGCACCATCAACCACCGGTAAGAACTCACCTCCCTCCCCTTTCCCTCGTCCTTCACGCACACACAGCACACACACATCGATGAGGGTATTTTACTCTACCTAGATTCTGGGTCTTCTTACTTGGAGGGTGAAGGCTTAATTTCAATAACAATAACTTATTATTCAACCTAGATTCTATCTGATTCAACTTTTAGTTTCCAATTTGTGCCAAATTTGAGCTTCGAGACGAGTGGGTACTGTTTGTTCGTCTTCTTCGGTGGTTCCACTTTGTGTTTCGGTGATTATGATTGTGTTTATCTGCTGGAACTTGGCATTAATGCTCTTCATATTAAACTTCATGTCTGCAAGAACTATGTTAATTTTGTTTTATTTGATGAATATAGCATTCAGATTCCAACTAGAAATCATGATTATTTAAGGAATACTTTTATTTATTAGTAGTAGAAGGTCAACAAAGTTTGTTTTTTTTTTTTTTTTTTTTTTTTGTTATTTTCTGTTTTGATGGGTAACGATGTCCAATATAAATGCTAGTGTTGTGTGGGTAAAAGATAGATTGAGTTGGACAGGTATCTTATGTTGAATTTAAAAATATCTTAATGAGTTTTGCTTTTGCAATGGTAGCTCCCCAAATGGCAGAGGACTTAATGAAGATTATTTGGATCATTCTACTACTGAAGAAGCTCTTCTTTGAAAGAAATTGGTAAAGATGCTTTATTTTATTCATCTACTTTTATGACTAAAGTAAAAATTGTTAGAGAACTTCTCTATATCCTTAAATAGATGCTTCATCGGACAAGATTCTTTCATCTGTCTTATATTTGCTTTGCTATATGTATTATTGTATTAGTATATACTAGTTTTAAAATGTTATTACTCTTCTGCTATGAGCTATCCCTTATTAGTTGTAGTTTTAGTAAATTTGTGAATGAACTTTATTTAATTGAAGATATTATTGGTGATTTATTACTAAAGTGGCTTGTAATTGTCTGTTTACTAAAGAATTGAAGTTGGAATTCCATAAGAAAAAGGTGAAAGATTGTATAATTTCTTGATAATTTTTGAAGTTTGAATCATTCACGGGTCGCAGGGCACTTATTCATCTTGATAATATCATCTGTCTTCTTCATCTTGCAGGATGCACAAGCAGTTGGAATGGGTGTGCAGGCACAAAAAGTGACTGCTGAAGCTGAGTTATACAAGAGAGCAAATGATATTTTGGGGGTAGATTTAATTATGATACATGATTTTGATGGGCTTGTATTATGTTCTGTCATATTCTCATTTGTCCTTCTCTTTATATAAGTTGCCCAATCGGTAATTAAATTAATTTGTATCAAAGTTTGACCTTTTGAATGTTTGCATCAATGGGCCAAAAGAAAAGCTTGATTCCTACTTTAAATAGAATTAAGATTAATATTTGTGACCATATTGATCTCTTTGTGGGTTTGATATTCCAGTTGCTTTCTATCTTAATATCCATGTTTGCCTATTTGCTAAGTTCTATGTGATTGTTGTAATTTGAAATATCTTATTTATGGAGGTTTGTGAATTTGAGGATTCACGTACAAATTGATTACAAGCCATACCTGAGTTGTTCTAAGTCCTTATTGCCTTTATTTGTTCCTGCTACATGTAAATGGGCATGGGTTAAGTTTCTCAGTGCAAGTTGCTTGTTGTATAATCGCTAAAACCTGTAGTAATTGACTACAGGATGTCTCAAAAAAGCACAGGTTTTATTCCTTATTTTGTGCATTGCATGGACCGAAAATGGTTATGGCTGTCTTGTTGCTTCAGTATTAAGTACTGTGATATAACATGGTTTTTTGAAAGAATGTGTGATTAATAAGTGAGGAAAACTTTTGTGTTATGTGTAAATTATTTAGTTGATTAAATGTATCGTTGAAAATGAGTTTGTGAATGGGGTGACATTGGGGGAAGATGTTCTCCCCTTTCTTTTATTTTCATATTTTTTTCAATTATTATAGACAAAGAATGTGATACTTTTGAGATAAAATATGTAGTTAAATAGTGGTTTGAGAAAAAATATTGATTATAAATGGTTAAAAATTGGTTTATAAACAAGTTACCAAACATAGTCTTAGTTTTGAGAAGATTTAAGTTTCCCTTTGCTTTTTTTTTCTTTTTTCTTTTTTTTTTTTTCTAAACTTGTTTATGAAAATTATATGAGTGACAACTAGATTAATGAATGAAGAACTTGTACTAGTAACATATAATTCTAATTCTAATTCCATTTTACAGAAAAATGCATGTGTTGGGGGGAAGGATTGGTACTTTTACACCCAACGTGACCGAAAATATGTGACAGGATTACGAACAAATCGAGCCACAATTTCTGAATATTGGAAGGCCGCTGGTAAGGACAGGGCAGTACTTCGAATATATGGTTATGGCTATTTTGTTGCAGATAGTGAGATTTTTATCATGATTTTTTGCATAAGGTGTATTTTTTTTGTGATATTGGATTAATTTGTTAGGATTATTTTAAGTGAGTTGTTTAACTAATGATTGATGAATGACCAGTTATTTTTCTTGTGATATTGGTAAAAAAAAATTATTTTTTTTAGAATTCGGTTGTTGACCAACAACCGACGCGTACCGACGCCTAAAGTCCTTTTTTTTTTTTTTTTACTTTAGGCGTCGGTTGTTGACTAACAACCGACACTTAAAGTCAATTTTTTTTTTTGTGACTTTTGGAGTCGGTTGTTGGCCAACAACCGACGCCTAAAGTCGACTTTAGGCGTCGCGTAAAGTCAACACTTTTTGCGTCGTCGCCATACGCGTCGCCTATACAACCGACGCTTTTTCTCTTTTTGATTCTTCTACTTTGCAGTACTCATTGAAAGTAGAAGGCACGTTGTCTATACAAGGATTATCAGTCTGAATTTTCGTTTTGATTTGTCTACTTTGCAGAGTTTCTATGATGTTAATGAAGAAGATGATGCTATACTGGGGTGAAGAGAACAACTCTCATGATGCGAACAACTTTTGTAAGGACGGATAGCATATCTATAGACATTAATAATTATGTTTTTTTAGTAGATGCATTATAACAAATAGAGAGCGTGATTTGATATATTTTTTATGTTTAAATATAATTAAACCTTGTGAATGATTTTTATTTGTATTTTGTCACTATATTTTGAGTTCAATCTTATATTGTTTGATACTAAAGGTCTTAATTTTATTTATTATATTTCTGCATTTTTATCCAAAGTTTTTATTACTTTCCATAAAAATCATTAGAATTCCTATTGAACATGTTCAGTTTAGAAATCTATATAGCCTCCCATTCTCCTTATCCCAATTCAGAAATTCTTAAAGCTTAAAGTGATATAAGATTTACTCATGTCACCTTCACCTTTGCCTTTATCTCAAAAGAATGAATATTAGGAAATGGACGGTAGATTTACTCATGTCACCTTCACCTTTACTCCTTTTCCACGTTTTCACAAGTTTTCGCACATCCAGTCTTGGGACAACTAAGGAAATGGATAGTAGATGTTGAATTGTTGTCCTAGGAATTTCCAATATGTATAAGTCAAAGGAAAAAAAAAAGGAAGGCGGGGGGGTTTGGATTTCATTTTAATTAAAATATTTCTATGAAATTCCTTGGAGTTTTTGGATTAAGACTACTGGTTTTGAATTTTTAGATAAGAATATGGAAACGTTGAGAAGCAGAAATAGCACACTGAAATATAAATTTTGAATATTATTTTATCCTTTTAATTTTCCTTCTTCAGAGTTCTATGATGGGATTTCTGCTTCAAAATTTGGGCATTATTTTTCCTCGTTCTCTTTGAAATGTTGATCAACAATCTTTATAGACTTAGATATTTTTTTATCTGCAATGCAGGATAATGACTAGAACATTTCTCATGTTGAACTTGATGAAGAGTTGGTGATTGAAGATAATGATATATACGAAGATGATGATGATGATGTATGCTACTGTAGTCCATCGATCTACTTTTACATTCTTTAAAATTCCAGTGTAATTGGGTCTTCATGAAAATTGACTTCTAATTAATATTTACTCATTGGAACCTTATACAGCAGGTTAATCCATGTGTTTTTGTGTTCCCCTTGTCCATTCCGTCACTATGTAATCCATGTGTGTGTGTACTCATTTCAATTCTATTAATTCATGAAAGATTTTTGGCTTACAAGGAGAGAGGTGTCTCAAAGAACAAGTCCAATTACAGAGTCATTATTGTTCATGGCCTTGGCAACTCCAAAGAAATGAACTTCATGGCACCCCAGGTATAAAATCTCTGCACTCCTTTTTCATTTCTGATTGTTTTGATCTGAAGTATTTGGATTTTATATTGAATCTTTATTAGTATTGATGCTAAATTTGACGATTTGAGTCATTCTTGTTGTAGTAAATGTGTTGGAATCTAGTCAAGTTGACTTTAAGAATGGAGTATGAGGATTCATTGTATTAGTGATACAAAAACTGTTAATAAAATCTCAAGTATTTTTTTTAGTGGCACTATCTTCGCAAGGGAGGAATGAATAGTATTGGACAGAATTACAAAGGGAAAAGAGGTTATTAAAATCTTGTAAAATGTCTCGATACTTAGCACAAGACATGCAATTTGTGTCATTGAATTGATAAATGTCTTTCTATCCTCTCTTTTATACATATGGAAAGTTCTCAAAAAAAAAAAAAAGAAAAAAAAATCTTCCATTAAGTTGTTCTTGTGTTTATCAAGGGTAGTGTGGCTTTATCTATCTGTCAATTTTGAAAAGATTCTCTTAGGTAGACAAAGAGGATGACAAAAAATGAGGAGGTAAGATTGTGTGAGTTGATTTTGGTTGTTATGAGTATTGATTCTAGATTATTGTTAGCGTGTAGTTGGAGATGGATTTTGGATTAATTTTATTGTAGTTTGATGATGAATGAGTTTTTATTTTAATGTTTTAATTTATTATGGTGGTTGTGATATCCCTCTACAGATTGGCTAAATCCAATTTATAAGGAGATTTTGTCCAAATTTCTGTAAAGTTTTACAATAGAAAATGATAATTTTAATATTTAGTATGATTTATTTCTACATTTTAGCATTCAGTGCAGTTGGAGTCCTGATGATTAAAATTTTATAATGTCTTTGCAGGTAAAAGTCAATTTTGTAGTTTTTGTGATGGTTTGTCATGTGCAAAGTTCAAGCTAGACTTCAGAAGCCAGGGAAGTACTATTCTTTAATGATGATTCGTGTTGAAAATGGTGATAATAGCTCCTTTTTGCATGGCTGTTGGTCTGCTAGAGATACCGTTGCAATTTAGAGGGATAGTAAATATCAAACTTTAGATGTGTAATCAAATAGGTGAAAAACCTATATTGCATATTTTGTTTTAATGTAAGAGAACAAAGTACCGTAATTTTTGTAAAGTATTTATTTTGAATAATTGATTTGTTTTTATAGCACACGTGTTTCATATATTATATATTACATATATGTTTGAGAGATTTGTTGGTTATCAGTGAAATTATCTATATTGATTTACAAAAATTAAAAAAAAAAAAAAAGTTAAAGATCAACGGCAACACGCAAAGAGTGTTGCCAAAAGTATCAACGGCAACGCACAAAGAGTGTTGCCAAAAGTATCAATGGCAACGCTCAACGAGTGTTGCAAAAAGTATCAACGGCAACGTGCAATGAGTGTTTCCAAAAGTATCTACCGCAACACGCAAAAAAACGTTGCTAAAGGGTCTACCGCAACATGTAAAGAACGTTGCTAAAGGTCTACCTCAACACGCAATGAACGTTGCCAAAAGTATAAACGGAAACGCGCAATTAATGTTGCCAAAGGTCTACGGAAACGCGCAGTGAACATTGCCAAAGGTCTACCGCAATGTGCAATCCATCGTTTTGCAACACGCAATGAACGTTTCCGTATCCTTTCCCTCTACGGAAACACTGCAATTTGCAACATGCACATGAACGTTGCAAAAGGCCTACGGCAACATTTTTTGTGCGTTGCCATAGGCTATTTTTGTTGTAGTGTGACGAGGGATTCGAGCCTCAGGCCGCTGACGGATCCATAATGGTGGTTTGTGAAAGTGGTGATGCTCTTGTAGATCTTGTGATAGAATTTTGACTCTTGTAGGTTTTGTGATAGAAGTTTGACAATAAATTGAAATGGCAAATTGTCAATTTTTGCTAGGTGTTGGTGTCTATGAATGGTGGCTGCCGGTGGTGACCCGGTAGTGGTCGCCAACTATGTACTTGTCGTGATGTATGAAGGTTAAAGGAAGAGGAAGTTTGATTCTTACCCAACCTACAATGTCTGCGTGTGAGAAGTGTGCGGTGAAAGGAAGAAGAAGAAGATGTTATATATTGTTGAAAAGAATCAGTAACTCCATGGAATTGGAAGAAACGTAACTGATGAATTAATCTGCCTTTTGAATGAAAATAATTTGGACGGTTAGAATCTGAATGAATTGCTTTTGGTTGAGGTTACTTTGAGGATTTTAACAGCCCTAATAATTTTAAAATCCTGTATTTGATTTTAGGATTTAAAATAATGATTTGGATTCAAAATGAAATAATAATTTTGGATAAAATTTAAAATCGCAGATTGGACTTAAAATTATGAATTTTAATTTCTCTCTTAAAATCTAAAAATAACTAATAGGGCTAGACGATGGCGCTAATTTTGAAAATAATGACCGTTAAGACTTGGAGAGTCATAGCGACAAGTTCATTAAAACTAACTTTTAAATTTGAAAATTTATTGGTCGCTACATTTACCTTGTTTTATTTTATGTTAATTCCAGTTGTAATTTTTGATCGCTCTGCAAGTGCACGGGTCGCGCAAGTAATAAAGTGGAAGTGAGTCCTAGTATCGATCTCACAGAGATTGTTTTAAATTGTATTTTAGATTATGAATCCTTAACCGAAACAAGAAAATGTTTGAATTTGGGAATTTTGATTATGAAACTAAACTAAAGATTAAACTAAAGAAATAATAAAAATTTGAATTTAAAACTTGTAAAAACAAATGCGTTAGAATTATGAATCTATTTAAACCAAATCATCCATGTGTTTGACCAAATTATTTAAATACAATTCACAGGGTTTTGAATATCCATGTTCCAAATGTTATTTAAGTCCTCTTTCGAGCGATGCATAAAAATCTATCTCTAAATGCAAATTGACTATATTTCTATGACAATTAAACAATTAGAAAAGCATTAACAATCAATGAACACTATATAGGATAACACAAAGTATAGGGGTATATTTCTATCCTCTATCAGACTTTGTGCCAATTAAATAGCTTCTAATGAAATCCTACTCTTTCGAACATAGAAAATCATAAAGACAATCATACAAAAGCTGGCCAAACAATTGCATAATAATAAAGGCACTTATTTAATTGCATCAAACCCATAAACTACATATATTAAATAATTGGTAAAAACATGGAATCAAATATTTAAAACTTCATCACAATTCTAATACAAGAAATCTAGCCTGAGAACATAGTTAAAGAAAATTCACAAGAATAATGGATAGATGTCACCTTATTCATCTCCTTGATCCTTATTCTTCAATCTTGAATTTGACCTTCAATGGATCCCCTTGCAATTGGACCGCTGGCATGAATTGAGCAAGTTGGGAACTCTTAAAAACGTGCCAAAGGTCTGGCATATATAGATTAGGTTGAAGTATAGGTTACTTGGAAGATAAGAATGCTGAAAATCACATCCAAATTGGCTTCCAAAAGAGTTCCAACCGAACAAGGAAAATTACCTTCGCGGGAGATCTTTTCTTCACTGCACAGCATTCCGTATTTTGGTCACATCTTTCTATTTCCTTATCCGATTTAGGTGCTTCAAATTGTGTTAGAAATATGAAATAAAGGGAAACAATTCTTAATTAAATGGAATTTTCCTAATTCGAACGTTAACTACCCCGAAACTAGGTTTCAATGTATGACTAAAAATCTGTCCGAAAATCTTGTGTGATTGGAATGAATTTATTGTAGTATTCTTGTCATATTCCATTCCTTTTTGAGTTTTAATTGCATCCAATTGACTCCTAGCAATATTCAAGTATCGTATCATGTTCCAAATAAGTCATTGTGTATTTGCAATTTGGTCCTTCTTCATTTGATTTGAATACATTAATCCTTGAATTTGTAATTTCTTCTAATTTGGTTCTTTCTTTGAGTTTTCATCCAATTGACCCTTTAATTAACTACATCAACTCTTGATTTGCACACTTTGACATTTTTATCATCCGATTGCTCGATTTTGGCTTCAATTCCATTATTTTCTCGACTTTGGGTTATTCCTAAAATATAAACAAATACAACCAAAATAAATAGCAAATATTCTTAAACAAACAATAAAAATCCTACTTTTAGGATAGAAATAAGTGTATAAAATACATTTATCAACACCCCCAAACTAGAACTATTGTTCGTCCTCGAACAAAATAAAACTAAACTATAAAATTGAAGTTAAAATGTTTTTGTTTCTATTGACTCATTTACCATGTGCTTCAAAAATTCAAATTGAAAATCCACTTTAGAAAAGAAAGATGAACAACATAAAATATTTTCATTCATCCGATATTCGACTTCATTGTGTGTGTGTGTGAATAGCCAAAAATCAAATGCAAACTTATGCAAAAATAAACTTGACAATATGTGAATTTTTATGCAAGAGTAAGCCCGAATCACATGTGGTCAACAATGATTTTCTTTTGATTTTCCTTACACTCTCATCGATGATCACAACCTTATTGCTTTTCTCTCATATCCCGAGGTCTTTCCGATTGAGGTGGTTTCTAAACATGTATAAATTGCATTTTTCTACACAAGGCAGTTAGGATTAGATAAGTACGCATGACAGACCAAGAATAATTAACAAAGTGTTAGGAATTTTAATCAACAAAGCTTATACCATTTTATTCCATTTTTGTTTCATATGGACGACTTTTTCTTTTAATGTCCTTGTCTTTTACCATCTTTGTGCAATACTTTTCATACATACTTGCTTTCTATATGACCCCTGTAGCGAGCTTTAGGTCGGCAGCTCCCAACTCAGTTGAACTTAGGGTACCAGGTTCAGAGAACCCCTCAGACTTAATTACCCGAGTCATAAAGGCTTAAACAGAAAATTTAAAGATGTTTTAACGTCTTATGTGTAAGTCCACTCTCCGTACTTGTTTTCTAGTTGACCCCTGTAGCGAGCTTTAGGTCAGCAACTCCCAACTCATTGAGCTTAGGGTACCAGGTTCAGAGAACCCCTCATACTTAATTACTCGAGTCAAAAAGGCATTTGAAGAGTGGAATAAGACCTTCAGCATTTTTCTGTTTTATGCTGGTTATTATGGTTTATACTTGTTGATCAAAACCCCTTACGCTAAAGATGCAACATTAAAAACTTCAAGTCTTAAATCCATCAATACATACTCATACTAACCTTCCCACCCCCAAACTGCTTCTTGAGCAATTTGGTTCTACATTTCAGGTCGGGATCTAATTTTCTTAAGGTTTGGGATTTTATAGTCAGTTCTATATTCAAATTGCACAAGTTTACCCCACAAGTATCAAGCGTCTCCATACACAAGTTATTATTCGAAAGTGGCTATTTGCTCAAGTTTGATTAAAGTCTTACATGGATGAATGTTTAAGAAAAGTTTAGTTCACATGTTGTCCAGTTTTCTAACTAAAGCACAAAAGTCAATTCAAATCATGTCATAAGAAATAAATAAGTCAACAAAATTTTTCAAATTTTTCACTTTTTATGATTTTTTTTTCACATTTTTCAAGTTTTTTTTTACCCAAAATCGAATGAATGTGCATATGAAAGCACATGAATGAGATTCCCACCCCCAAACTAGAACTATGCATTGTCCTCAATGTATTCAAAATTAAATAAATAAAATAAACACAAAATAACAAAGAGGGTTCAAGTACTTCCCGGGTTTGGAGAGATGGTGTTCTCATTTTGAAGCTTTGACTTGAATGTTTGGTTGGATGATACGACCCTTTACTTTCTTGTCCACGCTTGGTCCAAGGTGTTTTCTCATGTTTCATGCAGAAGAACGATAGATAACATTAGAATGTATAAAAATTTGCAAGAAAACTAAAACAATTCAACACAACACACCCAAACTAGGACTTAGAAAAATTTTGAAATGTTTGAGAAGTGATCAATCACTGATCTTCAACCCTTGACATCACCTTGAAAATGTGAAAATTTCCCGAGACATGTCCCTGGCATATGAAAGTATATAACTTGGTCTACAACATATCAAAAATTCATCACATTTGAAGTTCATATGGGGCATGAAAAGGTGTGACGAAGTAGGTGCAGTGAGGCTGAAATTGGTGCAGTGGTGTTGTGATGCCTTGCAATGGCCTTGCAATGAGGTGCATTGAAGTGCAAAGATGTTCATGTTGAGTTCCATGCCTTAAATCTGTGTAAACAATGAATGGATGGTGCACAAATGATGTTTAACATGTAGTGAGGGCGATCATCCAAAATAAAGTGCCAAAACTTAACAAAAACCTCATTGAAACATTTAATCAAACACCTTGCATGCATATTAAGAAATTCATAGAATTGGAAACTTGAATTAAGCCAAAAATTTTCACCTAATTAACACAATTCAATACTCCAAGTTCTAGCCTAAGCATATCACTATCAATCCACAATATTCAATTTCCACAAAAATTTGAAGAACGCAAGAATTATGCATAATCTTGGAAATTGGTGAAAAATTCTTACCTTTGGATGATTTTGATGCAATGCAAGGTATGATTTTGAGTTATAATGATGTGCAAACTTAGGGGAACAGTTGGGGATTCAATGTTGGGTGATTTGGTGGAGGAAAAACGGGTTTGAAGTGCTTAAAATGAAAGTTTTGGCATAATATATACAATCTGTTGTTTCTGCCCAGAAAAGTACCGTGAGACCGTACGGTTGTAACACCGTGCGACCGCATGGTGTTAATGGACAGTGACTTGAATTTTTTCAAAATTTGAGTTTTGGACCTCTAAATGCCTTCTAATGCTTGCAACTAACCTCCACACTATATGCTCATGTCCTAAGCTAGGTGATCAAGTGGAAGATCGTGATAAAAAGTAACAAAACAAATAGAAAACAAATAAATCCTAAAGATGTTAAACATGCAAGAATAGGTGCAATGAAATTTTCAATACCACTAACATGTCAAAATATGAATTCTAAGCATGCAAGTGATCCTAAAATGCAGTATATAGAATCAAAATAACAATAAAGAAAATAGATAACACAAATAAAGAAAAAGGGTTTAAGAAGTTGGGTTGCCTCCCAACAAGCGCTTCATTTAAAGTCTAGAGCTAGACTTTTTGGCAAAATTTCTCAAGGTGGCATGAAACATGATGTTGAGGCCCTATCATTTGTATTGACCCCATACTCAACTTGTTCCCAAAGATGAAGATGTTGTGCCACTTCAATTTTTGAACAGTTTTCAAGTAGTGGATTTTGATTCACTAGTTGAACCATGTCAAATGTTACTTTCTCCTCCTCTACTCGAAGCATGACCTCCCCCTTTTCCATATCAACCGAGGCTCTAGCAGTAGCCAGAAAGGGTCGGCCTAAAATCAGTGGCACCTTACTATCTTCCTCCATGTCTAGAATCATGAAGTCAGCAGGGAATATGAATTTGTCCACTTTAATCAGCACATCCTCAATGACTCCATATGGGTACCGAATGGAACGATCAGCTAGCTGCAAGATGATTGGGCTTGCCTTTGGGTTCCCTAATCCTAACTTCATATAGACTGAAAGAGACATCAAATTTATGCTTGCACCAAGGTCACATAAAACTTTGTTAAATTTTAAATCACCAATGATGCAAGGAATTGAAAAAATTCCTGGATCTCTCAGCTTGGGTGGCAGCTTTTGTTGTAAGATGGTGCTGCACTCTTCATTCAGTGACACCTCTTCAAGTTACTCAAGTTTTCTCTTACTTCACATCATTTTTTTTTCAGGAACTTGGTATAGCTGGGGATTTGGGTAATGGCTTCTAGGAAAGGAATGTTAATGTGCAGCTTTCTGAGCATGTTGAGAAATTTATTGAACTGTTGATCCTCCTTAGGCTTTTGTAATCTTTGCGGGAATGGAATAGAGGACTCATGAGGTTTAATTGTCAATTTTACCTCATTCTCCTCTTTCTTCTCAACAAATTGCTTTTCAGGTGCCTCAACATGTTTTCCCTTTTCTTCACTTGGCTTTTGAACATGAATCTCAGGTAATTTCACTCCACTGCGTGTGGTAATTGCATTTACTCCTTATTTCTCTTTCCAACCTTTCAGTTTTTGGGGAAAAGGAGTGGGAGGCTCATAGACTCTGTCACATGGAGCAAAAGTGATCCTTCCTGGCATAAAATCTACCTCTCTTTCAACAGTTTTTATTGTCATCACTTGCTCCCTAGGATTAACTTCAGTGTTATCAGGCAGTGTACCTGGGGCTCTGTTTCCTAAAGCCTGAGTTATCTGACCAACTTGGGTTTCCAAGTTTTTGATTGAAGCCTGATGATTTCGCAGTTTAGTTTCAGTCATCCTCATGAATTGGTCAGTTTTTGTCATGAACTGATTAGTTTTAGCCATAAATTAATTGGTCTGGCTCATGTACTGGTCAGTCTTCTTCATCAATTTCAAAACCATCTCTTCAAGTTGAGGTTTCTTCTCCACTACCTACCTAAATTGGAGGGGCTTGTTGGCCAGTTTCATTTTGATTATCCCTCCATGAAAAGTTAGGGTGATTTCTCCAACCAGGATTATAAGTGTTGGAGTATGGATTATTTTGGTGATATCCCCCTTGTACAAAGCTGACCTACTTAGCTTGAGCTGCCAAAATTGGACAATTCGAGGTATTGTGATTGGCCCCACATTCCTCGCATCCAGTTACTACACTTTTCACTGAATGGTTGGTTTGTATGAAATTCATCAAAGAGTCTATTTTAGCAGACAATTCTGAAACATCATCCACTGCATAAACTCCTGCTGGTTTCTTTTGAATGGTCCTCTCAGACGCCCACATTGCGTTGGTATTGGCTATTCTCTAAAACAGTTCAAGTGCTCCATCCATAGTTTTGGTAGTTATTGATCCATTTGATGACGAATCAACATAACTCTTGTATTGAGGGAGCAAGCCAATGTAAAAGTACCTTACCTGCTCATTTTTAGGTAATCCATGTTGAGGGAACTTCCTAAGCATGCTTTTAAACCTATTCCATGCTTCATCAAATAACTCAGACTCTTGTTGTTGAAAAATTGTTATCTCATGTCTGAGTTTAGCAACTTTGGTTGGGGGCATGAATTTTGTGCAAAATTTTTGGGCCAAGTCATTCCAAGTTGTTATACTTGCAGGAGGACGGGAGTCTAACCAATCTATTGCCCTATCTCGTAAGGTGTATGGAAACAACCTAAGTCTTATGGCATCATCTGACACACCCTGATATTTAAAATGTTCACACATGTCTAAAAATTTAGACACATGTGCATGTGGATTTTCATCGGGTTTGCCATAGAATTGATGTCCATTTTGAAACATATTATCACATTGGTCTTTAATTGGAAGTTTGCAAGACCAAAAGGTGGATAAACTATGCTTGATTGGTTTTGGACAATTTGTGGGGTCATGAAATCTCCAACAAGTCTATTTCCCTCATCTTCTAGCTCAACTCCAGGTAAAGCCATATTGTTTTCCAATTGAATTTTTTGATTTTTCAGTTTATCTAGTTCCCTAATGTAACACACCAAGTTTAAATTCTAAAACCTAGGCGTGTTAACTCTCATTCACATTATATGCAGAAATAAATCGTTTAAAACATTTAAACGTTTCATTTTCTATTATAAAATTTTACAAAAATTTTAGCAGAGTCTCCTCTATAACTTGGACATAACCAACCTGTAGAGGGACATCATACCTACAATACATATACAATTCTCAAAACCATTTAAATCCAACATTCAACATCAATTCCCAAACTCCTCAACGATAATACCTTGAAGTAAAAATTTAAAAATTCCAGAAACATAGTATAATCTAATCACCGGGAAATACCATACTTATTTAAACTAACATCAACCAAACAGTTATCAAAACTAAATGAATCAAGAAATAATTAATGATGAACTTAATTTAAATTCAAAATTTAACTTTATCTTAAAGAAAATTGAAGCGGGTATAGCCTGAACCTGCCACCAAATGCTCTCCTCGTCTCATCTAGCTTTCATCACCTAAAATATTGGGGAGGGATTGGGTGAGCTAAAGCTCAGTAAGTAAACTTTATGCACGTGATGCATGCTCATGACATGATATGCTTTAGACCATTCAAAGTAATTATCTCCATTTACTTTACTTTTCAAGACTTTCATACTCTCCAAAATTTGCAACCGCCAAGAGGTTTAGCAATCGTCACCGCAAAGCGGTTTAATATTGACCACCGTCAACCGGTTTAGCAATCGTCACCGCAAAGCGATTTATTATTTGCCACCACCAAGCGGTTTAGCAATCATCACTGCAAAGCAGTTTAATATTTGCCACCGCCAAGCGGTTTAGCAATCGTCACCGCAAAGCGGTTTAATATTTGACACCGTCAACCGGTTTAGCAATCATCATTGCAAAGCGGTTTAATATTCACCACCGAAATAACGGTTTAATTCCGGTACACCGATCTCCCGCGCCCCATTTCCCACTCATACCTTTCATGACATAGAAGTACACCCATTCTTTCTTAAAATTTAGAATACATGCATTTTGAGAAAACTTAAACTTACCACATTCTTCATTTAAAATCATTTGACTTCCCCAACTCAATGAAAATGCATGCTTGATGATGTAATTTAAGCCCATTAATTACACCTTAAACATTTAACTTCAATGAAAATAGGGGAAGTTTACTTACTTGGAGTCCTTAGTATTTACTGTTATCTTGATTTGTAAGTGGAAGAGTATCAGATGTCTGTCACGTCAATGTGCCCAATAATCCTAATTTATATTCATTCATTAAATAAAATATACTTTTAGTTTACAAATAAATTCGTTATTCATTTTAATACTCAATCAAGTATTAACCGAGATTGAAACTTCAATTTAACTCACATGTGATTATACATCGAGGCTAAAGCACATAAAACCAGAAAAGTCCTTTCATACTTTCGAATTCCCATAACATTACATTCTAAACCTCTAAATTGCATAAGACTGTGAAATTATAATTAAGGTCTCAATTCAAACTAAAATCAATCAAAACAACCTATTTTAATAGTTTCCAAAATCTGAAATTCCAACTTAAAGTCCCAAATAAATTCTTAAATCTGCAAATTACAAATTTCAATCCAAAAATTAACATTTAAACAGTTAGCTAATTTCATAAATTCGAAATCCTCAAATTTACCCAGAATAACATAAACTCAATTAAACTAACTCAAATTTAAACCAAGTATTTTCCCAAATTTTTAAATTTGAAAAACTCTCAAAATGGTTGTCAATTAAACTAATTAAATCCAAAATTTCATAACTCTGAAAAATCACTACCAGACCTGAGAATCAATGAAATCATTTATATGTTATTTCCCAAATTTCGAAATTTATCATTTCTGACTCGAAATACAGCTAAGCATTTCAATTAAACTAACAAATTCACGAATTTTGAAATCTGAAATCTATCCATATAACTTTAGAAATCTGAAATATATATTGTAATACCGCTTTTCATTTTCCTGCCCTTTAAAATTTCACGTAATATTTATGTTAATGTTATTTGAAATTTGAAATTTAATGAATCTTACGTCAATGTTTTGAATGAAATTGCAGTGGAAGGACTTGGACGCCGTCACGATCAATGTGCCAATTAAAATGTTGATAAATTTGTTTATGTACAATTCTATGTCTAATTGTTATTTTAATTGTTACTTGCCATTTCTATTTAATTGAGTAGTAAGTTGCCTAAATTGCATTAAATTGAAGTTGGGAAAAGTTTGGTGACGCTTTGGAATTTTATTTGAAGGTCATGGACTTAAATTACCAATTTATGAGAGTTGAGGGACTGAATAGAAATTTACCAAAAGTTAAACGTTTAAACCTAACCCTCACTCTCGCAATCGACATCTCATTCTCACCCTCTCACCCGATGTCTCTCTGTCTCGACTCCCTCTCGTCTCTCTCGGTCTCACCTTCCTCTCTCTCACCTCACGCCCGAACCAGCGCCGGCGACCCGAATCAGCGCCGGCGACCTCTACCACCACCTACCGGTGAGACACACACACACACACACTTTCCCTTTCTTGTTCCCGCAGCAACACACGCACACACGGACGCTCACAATTTCGTGGTTTCACACACGAAATCACTATGTATATGTATATGTGTGTATATATTGTGAGTGTATGTAAATATGTGTTATTTCTCATATTTTCATATTTAAGTTAGTAGATTTCGAATTATTATACTGTAAAATTGGAAGATTTGGGTAGTGTTCATATATGTATATATGTAATTGTGTATATGTATTTATTGATGTATATGTATATGTAAACTCCGTATATGGGAATTTCATATTTTGGGGAAGTGTAAATCTGAATCTTAATTTCGGATTTTGAAATGTAAGATTTTAACTGTAAGTGAATCGTTGAAGTTAGGTTTTTGACTTGTAATTTGATTAATTTTCAAATTTGATAATGGATATATATAAATTTCAGATTTTTTAAAGTTATATGGGTAGATTTCAGATTCAGTATTCATGAATTTGTTAGTTTAATTGAAATGTTTAGTTGTATTTCGAGTTAGAAATGGTAGATTTCGAAATTTGGGAAATAGCATATAAATGATTACATTGATTCTTAGTCTTGGAATATCATGATTTTTGGGTTATTTCGAAATTATTATATGAAATTAGATTTTGTTTAGAATATGGCATGCTAGGGTTTGATATAACTTTAAACCTCGTTTAAGTTAAATTGTGGATCACGTTAAAGTTTTAACCTCAGTCAGAATTTTGGTCTACGATTGAAAAGTATTGTGATTATGTGTATACTAAATTAGAATTTCAAGTAATGAGGTGGTTTTTAATTCAATTTTAGTGTATATGTTTGACTTATAGTTACAATTTTCAGAATTTCGAAATTTATGAAATTTGTAGTTAAATTAACTGTTCTAGTAAAGTTAAATAAATGGTGATTGCAAAATTTACGAATAGTTAGAATGCTTATTGGAATTCTCTGTAAAATTTAAGTTGTAATGAATATTCCATAACTTTGACCCCTTTGTGTAAATTGATAAGTTAGATTTCAATTATTGCTATTGAAGTTAATCTCTTATTTTGAATGTAGTGTGATTTGTATTTAACATGGCTTAAGATTCCATTTGATTTGAATTGTAAATCACCTGAGAGCCTCAACCTCATTTAGAAGCTTCAAATGTAATTTTGAACTAAAATTTTATTTCACTTAATGAATGGGTACAACTAGGATTTTGGTACATTGACGTCACGGGCAGCCGATGCTCCTCCACTTGCAAATCCAGATAACGGTAAATACTAAGGATGTCAGGTAAGTAAACTTCCCCTATTTTCATGGAAGTAGAAGGTTAATGTGAAATTAATGTGCGTAAGTGATTTCGTGTTAATTACTTAATGTTGATGTATTTGATTTACTTTATGAAAGTATATGTTATTATGAAGAATGTTCAAGCATGCACATTATCATGTAATTGCATCATCAAGCATGCATTGACATCGAAATTGGGAAGTGAAATGTTTTTAAATGAAAGAAATGTGTCAAGGTGCAAGTTTGTTCAAAAGTTATGTATCCCAAGTTTAAAAGAAAGAATGGGTGTACTTCTAGTTCATGAAAGATGCGAGTGGGAAATGGGGCGCGGGGGACCGGCGTACCCGAATGTAATGAGCCGCATTGCGGTGGAATGAAGTGAATGAACCGCTTTGCGGTGGAATAAAGTGAATGAGCCGCTTTTCAGTGGAATGAATGTTAAACCGCTTTGCGGTGGAAATGTGAATGTGAATCTGGTTCCAAATAAGAATTGTCCACTGTTATCTGATTGACTAGAAGATACACCAAGTGTAACGATGGAATGAAGTGAAAGTTTTGAAATGTTAAGTGAAAGCTTGAAAAGTTTGAAAGTTTTGAAAGGTTAAAGTGAATGGGGATACATATTTCAAAGTTTAAAGCATTTCATGTCATAAGCATGCATCACTTGCACGAAGTTTACTTACTGTGTTTTAGCTCACCCCAATCCCTCCCCAACATTTCAGGTGATGAAAGTTAGGTGATTCGAGGAGAGCACTTGGCGGCTGACTCAGACAGTACCCGTTATCGCCTTACTTAATAAAGTTAAATTTATTCAAGTTATCATTTAAATTTATTCCTTAATTCATTATTATTGATAATGGTTTGGTTGAAGTTAGTTTTGATTAAGTATGGATAACGTATTTGAGGTTAAATTACCTCTTATTTCATTTGTCAATGTCTGTTGATATTTTGGAAAATCTTATGCTTGAGGAGTTTGGGGAATGAGTGAATTGGTTTTGGCGATGATGAATGTGATTGAGATGTGATTGATGCCTTAAATTTTTAAATGGTTTTGATGTCCCTCTACAGGTTGGCTACGTCCAATTTATAGAGGAGACTCTGCCGAAATTTATGTAAAACTTTATAATAAATAAATGAACATTTTAATTGTGTAAACGATTTAAATTCCGCACTTAATGTGAATGGGAGTTACACGCCTAGGTTTTAGACTCTTAAACTTGGGGTGTTACATATATACACACAGAAACATATACAAATATACACATACATCAATATATACATACACAGAACTTACACATACATATAATCATTAACCAAAGCTCCAAATAATAATTAAAATTCGAAATCTAGACAATTTCGAATCTGAAAATATAAGAATTTATACAAATGAACATCACACATACATAAAATTCAATATTTATACGAGTGTGTGTTCGGTTTTTTCGTATGCAGTGCGGAGGGTTGAAAAAAAAAAGGGCTCACCGATGCTAGAAAGTGGTGGAGGCCGGGTTGTGATCACCGGTGGTGTGGTGGTTGACGTCGGGGGAGGAGTTGTGGGAGGCGGAACCGAGAGTGAGAGAGAGAGTGCGTCGTGAAGAAAGAGAGAGACTGGATGGAGAGAGAGAGAGAGACCGTGAGTGAGGTTAATTAGGGGTAGGTTTAGGTATAGACTTTTGGTAACTCACAAATTGGTCATTTCTCTTCCTTTGCATATTTAAATTCCGTAAATTCCATTATTTCCAATTGCCAACAAAGTTTCAATTTAACACAATAAAATATAAATTAGCATGCCTAGGCAATAAAATTTAATTAATTACATGAAATTGCACGAGAACCATTTATAATTTTTTAATTGGCACATTGAGCGAAACGGCGTCCAAATCCTTGCACTGCAAAACAATTCCCATCATTTACATAAAATTAAATTAAATTCTCAAATTTCAATTACATTAGCATAAATATGACTTGAAATTTTAAAGGGTACGAAAATGAAAAGGCGGTATTACACCTAAGTTCTCTTAATCTATGGTGTAAAGTACGTTCTATTTCCGGGTCAACTTCGAAAAGATTCTTTTTTTTCGAACGTAACATACACAATTAAAAGAAAAATAACGAAACTAGTACCTAAACTAAAATTAGAATTCAAAGTCCTAAAATAAAATAAAAACAAGAACAAAAATAAACAAGAATAAAATAAAAATAAATAAAGATAAAGCGATAAAAAGTCCGAATAAATGAAAGTAATCTAAGAATAAATTTAAACTACAATACCCAGCAACGATGCCAAAAACTTGATCTCTCCGCAAGTGCACGGGTCGCGCAAGTAATAAAGTGGACGTGAGTCCAAGTATCGATCATACAAAGATTGTTTTAAATTGTATTTTAGATTACGAATCCTTAACCGGAACAATAAAATGTTTGAATTTGGGAATTTTGATTTTGAAACTAAACTAAAGATTAAACTAAAGAAATAATAAAAATTTGAATTTAAAACTTGTAAAAATAAATGCGTTAAAATTATGAATCCATTTTAACCAAATCATCCATGCGTTTGACCAAATCATTTAAATACAATTCACGGGGTTTTGAATATCCATGTTCCAAATGTTATTTAAGTCCTCTTTCGAGCGATGCATAAAAACCTATCTCTAAATGCAAATTGACTATATTTCTATGACTTTGTGCCAATTAAATAGCTTCTAATGAAATCCTACTCTTTCGAACATAGAAAATCATAAAGACAATCATACAAAAGCTGGCCAAACAATTGCACAATAATAAAGGCACTTATTTAATTGCGTCAAACCCATAAACTGCATATATTAAATAATTGGTAAAAATATGGAATCAAATAGTTAAAACTTCATCACAATCCTAACACAAGAAATCTAGCCTGAAAACATAGTTAAAGAAAATTCACAAGAATAATGGATAGATGTCACTCTACTCATCTCCTTGATCCTTATTCTTCAATCTTTAATTTGACCTTCAATGAATCCCCCAGCAATTGGACATCGTTCTGGCATGAATTGAGCAAGTTGAGAACTCTTAAAAACGTGCCAAAGGTCTGGTATTTATAGATTAGGTTGAAGTATACGTTACTTGGAAGATAAGAATGCTGAAAATCACATCCAAATTGGCTTCCAAAAGAGTTCCAACCGAACAAGGAAAGTTACCTTCGCGGGAGATCTTTTCTTCACTGCACAGCATTCCGTATTTTGGTCATATCTTTCTATTCCCTTATCTTATTTAGGTGATTAAAATTGTTTTAGAAAGATAACATAAAGAGCTACAATTCTTAATGAAATGGGATTTTCCTAATTCGAACGTTAACTACCCCGAAACTAGGTTTCAAAGTATGACTAAAAATCTGTCCGAAAATCTTGTGTGATTGGAATGAATTTATGGTAATATTCTTGTCATATTCCATTCCTTTTTGAGTTTTAATTGCATCCAATTGACTCCTAGAAATCTTCAAGTATCGTATCATGTTCCGAATCAATCATTGATTATTTGAAATTTGGTCCTTCTTCATTGGATTTGAATACATTAATCCTTGAATTTCTAGTTGCGAAGTGATCATGGTGGTGAATATGAATCACCATTTGGTGAATTTTGTGCTAAACATGGAATAATTCACCAAACCACCGCACCTTATTCACCTCAGCGGAACGGAATCGCTGAGCGTAAGAATCGAACGTTGAAAGAAATGATGAATGCTATGTTGATTAGTTCTGGATTACCACGGAACATGTGGGGAGAAGCTATTCTTTCTGCGAATTACATTTTGAATAAAGTGTTAAGAAAGAATATGGATAAGACTCCGTATGAACTTTGGACAGGTCGAACACCTTCGTATAAATACTTACGAATGTGGGGGTGTCTTGCGAAGGTCGCAGTGCCTCCTCCCAAGAAGGTCAAGATTGGACCTAAGACAGTTGACTGTGTGTTCATTGGTTATGCACAAAATAGTAGTGCATATAGGTTTCTTGTGCATTATTCGAATGTACCTGATATTGATCCAAACACGATCATGGAGTCTAGGAATGCACAATTCTTTGAGAATATATTTCCTTGTAAATCTCCTAAACAGTTAACTCCTATTAAACGGACTATGGAATCTTCTGCTTCTGGCAGCAGTAAAGATCCAGTTGAAGAATGTGAGGATGAGCCTAGACGGAGTGAAAGGACCAAAACTTCTAAGACTTTTGGCCCTGACTTTCTCACATATTTGATGGAAAATGATCCTCAAGCTATAAAGAAGCTATATCTTCTCCCGATGGTCATCTGTGGAAAGAAGCCATCAAGAGTGAAATTGATTCTATCCTACAGAATCATACCTGGGAATTAGTAGATCTTCCACCGGGTTGTAAGCCTTTGGGCTACAAGTGGATCTTCAAGAAGAAGATGAAAGCGGATGGATCCGTTGATAAATATAAAGGTCGGCTAGTAATCAAAGGTTATAAGCAAAAGGAAGGCTTAGATTACTTTGATACTTATTCTCCTGTGTCGAGAATAACTTCTATCTGAATGATAATTACTATTGTAGCCTTGCGAAATCTGGAAATACATCAAATGGATGTAAAAACAGCTTTCCTAAATAGAGATTTGAATGAAGAAATCTACATGGAGCAACCAGAGGGGTTTTCGGCTCCAGGTCAAGAAAGGAAAGTCTGTAGATTGGTTAAATCGCTTTATGGTTTAAAGCAAGCACCGAAGCAATGGCATGAGAAGTTTGATAATGCTATACTTTCTAGTGGCTTTAGAATCAACGAGTGCGACAAGTGTGTATATGTTAAGGACACTAATAATGGATATGTCATATTGTGTCTGTATGTCGATGACATGCTCATTATTGGCAGCTCTGATAAGATTATCAAAGCCACTAAGAATATGTTAAACTCAAAGTTTGACATGAAAGATATGGGTCTCGCGGATGTCATTTTGGGAGTAAAAATTAATCGAACTCCAAATGGACTTGTGTTATCTCAATCTCATTATATTGATAAGATACTAGACAAGTTCAAAAAATCAGATACCACTGTGGCCAGGACTCCAGTGGATTTAAGTCTCCATTTATCCAAGAATACTGGTGACGGCGTGTCACAGTTAGAATATTCTCGGATAATAGGGAGTTTAATGTATTTAATGACTTGTACGAGACCGGACATAGCATACTCAGTTAGTAGACTGAGTCGCTACACGAGTAACCCAGGTGCTATCCACCAGAAAGCTATTTTCAGGGTGTTACATTATTTGAGGTACACTCGTGATTTTGGACTGCATTATTCTAGATACCCTGCAGTAATCGAAGGGTATGCTGATGCAAATTGGATATTAGATATGTCTGACTCCAAGTCTACTAGTGGATATGTCTTCACTCTTGGTGGTGCAGCTGTCTCTTGGAAATCGTCCAAACAAACTTGCATCGCAAGATCTACAATGGAATCAGAATTTATCGCGTTGGATAAAGCAGCTGAGGAAGCAGAGTGGCTTCGGCAGTTTGTTGAGGATATTCCAAGATGGTCAAAGCCTGTGCCTACAATTTGTGTTTATTACGATAACCAATCAGCAATTGGCAGGGCACAGAGCAATATGTATAATGGTAAGTCTCGACATATTCAAAGACGACATAATACCATTCGACAACTACTCTCACAAGGTATTATCACTCTGGACTATGTGAAGTCAAAGGATAATATTGCGGATCCGCTAACCAAAGGGTTAACTCGAGAACTAGTTGTCAAAGCATCGAGGGGAATGGGCTTGCAGCCTATGACATTGAAAGGTGTCTTGGTGGAAACCCAACCTAGATGAATGGAGATCCCATGATCTAGGTTCAAAGGCACAACTAAACCATGTATATCAGTGTAAATCACTGAGAAGGTTCTCCTTCTGCTCATTCCTATGGTCCTCACAGTGATTAAAAGATCTAGGTTAAGCTATGCTTTTAATGACTCTTAAGCGTTGTTGTGAAGCGTTGAGTTAAGAGGTCACCTATGTGAGTGTGAAGTGGGGCCGCTTCTATAAGGATTGAGAAGGTTACATCCTTGAACAAACACTTGCAGAACCAGGCTACGTGTTCATGGCCAAAATGAACACAACTTTGAGAACTACGTTGTGTCTAGAATGGTCCTGTGTGTGGTCTATTGTCTTGGTTTACACAAATGGCGAAATAGTTCAAGGCATCTAATCCACTGGTTTGCTAGTAATACCCGATAGATTTTCACAAGGGAAGGTTCAAAGCTAAAATGCTACCTATCCTATGAAGGATTGATTCGATTTACTCTCTCTCCTTATCTCTTGGGTCTCTGGTTTTCGCGAATTTTCATTCATATAGGGGATTGTTGGAAAACTGATTGCAGTTTCAATAATATTATTTCCATCAGTTTCATTTTTCATTTCCAGAAGTTACAATTCATTTCCAGAAGTTACAAAATTTTGTTGAATGGAAAATTTACTTCATCCGTTTCATTCTCATCAATCTTCAATTTTCAAATAGTGATTAAATGGAATCAAATGTTGTTGCCCTATATATAAGCCATCTCCCTTCTCGATTAGAAGTACAGTGAAAGAAAAGAAAAGAAAAACAAAACAGCTTCTTACATGATCCAGGCTCCTGTTTCTTTGCCATTCCTTTGAAAAATTTCTTTGAGAGAAAAAGAGTAAGCACAGCTAGTTCGACAGGCGGTGAGCGCAGTGCAACGTAAACCGACAACCGATTTTATCCTGAGAATCGAACACCGATCAAAACCTCTTGCACCCCGGTGAGGCGGCGAATTCGATTTAAGGAAACCGTGTAAACACGGGACTTCGGTTTGGTTTCATTTACTTTGATTCTCTAAATATTTTCCCAACATTGATTTGTATACAAGAACATTAAAAAATGATAATTAAGTTAGTGAGAATAATTAGAGAAAAATAATTATTTGCCCTACTTAATTATTGGATTTCGAATGGGGATAAAATGCATAAACAAAGGTTCAGAAGAAAATATTACATATTTATTCACTTTTAGATTTATATATTCTCATAGGTCATTCTTGTCTATAGTGAGAAAAAAAATTATTAGGTCGGTGGTGCAGGATCGATTAGACTAGATCTTGTGATGAATAACCTCGCAAAACACATAAGTAATCAAGGTTAAACAATATAGATTAGCAAATTATATGAATCAAAACTATAAGCAATATATTGAAGTATAAAAAAACTCCCTCAATTGCACAATAATAGCCGACCAAATGGTGTAGAACGAGGGTTCAGAAATCTGTTCAATATCCCCAAAATGGAACACCGCTCAAAAGGGCTAGAGAACACTCCTAGAAAAACCGAAAACCACCATTGAAATCACCAAAGAAACACAGAACAAAAGCTACAAGAAGTTATCGAAGACACATGATTTTGATCACAAAAGGGAAACACGTGACAAATGCCATCCATGAAGAGGTAGCACTGGACAGAGGCAACAAAAGGAATGGAGCAATGGGCTCAAGGGAGAACAAGAGATGGTTAAGGCAAGTTCATGCAGAAAGAGCCGCAAGTTTGCACAAAGGAAGAGAGCGAGGCTCAAGTGTAGTGTTCTACTGAGTAAGAGATATTATGGATTGATATATTGTGGACTAGTTAATTAGGTTAGGATAATAATAGGACCCTAATTAACTTGGATTGTCACCAGATTTACCCATCGAGCAATAGGGATTAAAACCTAATTAACACCTCAAGATATGTAGCAAAGTCCCTAACTCATCTAATTATATGGGTTGCACTAGTTGTGGATATTGGATAGTATATAAATCTTCGATCATGAACCATAGGCATGTGAAGTATAATTAACCCAACAAGATGTTTCATTTTCGCCCCCAAGGTTTGTTTGAGATCAAATTTCCCAACAGATCTAAATACTGGGTTCGAATACTGATAACTTGTATTAAGTTGGCATTTTCTATCTTCCTATGGATTTGTAATTTGGTAAATTTAATTTAATTATTAAATATTTTTGTTTAGTAATTTATTAAGTTTAATTAAATTATGAGTTGTTTACTTGGACTAGAGTTTGTATTTATCTCATAATTCTAATGATATTTATTCATTGGGTATAATTATAAACTCATCTCTTATTACTTCATAAATATTTATGTATGATATAGTGTTTTAGCTTGGCCAATATCTTGTTGGCCGAAAATTCTAGGATGTATTTTTCTTAGAGTCCAAGTCGATCACTTTGTTTGTAGTAAATCATTATCTTGCCTTTATCTTTATTAGTTTTTAATTATCTTTGATATTGCAGGAAATAGATATTTTGTACAACTAGAACTCTTAGTGAACAAGAAATTGGTGTGTGCATAAATAGAGAAAACGGGGGACTTTTTCTCCTAAGTCTTGGAAGCCGAAAAATAGTCAGTGCACAGAAAAAAAAAATACACAGTTTCTTCATTTGTTACATCTCCATTTGCATGATCATCTTAAAGACTTAGAACTTATTATTCATCAAATATAAATCTTCAAACAACAAATTAGCATCCAAATGTGCATTTTGCTACAATTTCTTATTTTTCTTGATTTTGGGATAAAACCTGAAATAATAATAAATAACAACAATTAAGTAGAATTTATTCAAGAAAAATAAAATAATATCCTAATTTTGACATATGAATAAGTGTATAAAATACACTTATCACATAGTTCAGTTGGCAAAGGTTGAAGTGACTTAAAGTCTATCGCACTGATAGCCACTGGGTGGGGGTTCAAATCTTGATAAATGATTTCGATTTGTGCTAATTGTGGTGGAAACCTGATGGTAAGCGGTAGCCACAGAGTGGGGGTTCTAATCCTGATAAATTATTTGGATTTGTCCTTATTGTGGTGAAAACCAGATGGTAAGCGGTACCCACTGGTGGGGGGTCCGAATCCTAATAAATGATTTGGATTTGTCCTCATTTTGGTGGAAACCTGATGGTAAGCGGTAGCTACAGGGTGGGGGGTCCGAATCCTGATAAATTATTTGGATTTGTCCTCATTGTGATGGAAACCTGATGGCAAGCTTTAGACCCTGACTAATTAAGACGCATCCCGTAAGACGCATCTCGTGATTGACCACTTCCACAATGCTCTAGGACGGGACAGTGGGAGCCGTTAGGATTGCCGTTCAACTTTTAAAAAAAATGAAAAGAAAAAAAAAAAGGAAAGAGAAAGAAATTTGTTATGTTTTTCATCCATGCAATACAAAACTAATTTCTATTTGTTTATTTAAAAGAGAGTGGTCACCCAGTCTTGAATTTGAAGGATACTGTAAAAGGCTAAGAGGTCTTGAATATCAAGTTCTTGAAATTGAAAAATAAAAATCCATGAATTTAAATAAATTTTAAATAATTATTTTTTGATTAAATATAAAGGTGAACATCTAGGTGACCATCTTTAATTTTTATAGCTTGTTATGCAAACTTTCGTTATAATGAAAACTCATTTCCCAAGGCTTTGCAAATGAAAACGTTTGACAGACCGGACACATAATGTCTTTCAAGTTTGAATAGAATTTCTGAAATACCCTCATTCTTAAAAATCCTAACAAATTGAGTCCTTAAATGCAAGGGTATAATTGTAAATGAAGCAGCCTGTCATTTTTTACCCAAATTTCTGCTGACAAATGACAACGTCCAGCATGTCAATTCAATCAAAAAAAACATTCTAATTATAATGAAAAATGCATTGCCGAAGAAAAAACGGAAATAACCATAAATGGATCCAACAATTACAGTATTTTGTAAAATAGACTTTGAAACAATAATATTGTGAAAATTGACTTTGACTCTTTAAACTTACTAAAATACCCTTACAAATAGAATTTGCAATACAAACCGTTCAAGTATAGAAAAACTTCATTTAAGTCCTTAGATAATTTTGTTTATATAATTTTAAATAATTTTTTTTATATGATTTTTGTTCGCTTATAGTAGCACCCCCTCAACTGGTATCAGAGTCATATGACAGATCTAAAAGATAAATATTATATAATAAAAAATAAAAATAAATATATAATATATACATCAAGATTTATAATTATGCATACAATAATACTACCCGATAATTATAAAATAGAAATCTTGAACACTTTAAAAGATTTAGATAAAGATATAAGAGAAATATATGATCCAATAAATTTCGATATAATAAAAGAAGATTTTATCATAAACGAAATATTAGATTTAATCCACAAATATATACTAGAAGAATTATATAAAAATTATAGAAATGGATTATAATAGAGGAGAACCTTTATTAATCAAATATCTAGATATGAAAATAAATGAAAAATTGGATTCAATAATAGAACAAAGAGAAAATCTATTAGATCAAATGATAGAAGATAGAAATATAAAAAGAAAAGGAATTCTAAGATTAAAATCATTAGAAAGTAAAAGAAAATATTTTAATACAATTCGAAAACAATTACCTAATATACTTATGATCATAGATAACAAAGAAAAAATCAATATGAAAAAATATGAAATAACTCGAGAAATAAATTATTATATAAAATATTATAGAACACAACAAAGAAAATCAATGTTAAGATCGATTGAAAAATTTTGTGAATATAATATAATGATATGTAAAGAAGTAAAATATGATACAGAACTAAGATTAGAAGTTGAGCATACCAGGGGAAGAATTTAATGACGGAATTTCAAGAAATTAAATTTGAAAAACAAATAATAGAAAATATTAATCTACCAGTAGGATCATACAAAATAAAAGGAGCTAATACAACTATGTTTCAACCATTAAGCTCATGGGGAGAATCTGATGGATTTCTTAACATGCAATTAAATTGGATAAGTACATTTTTATGGCAAACATATAAAAATATAAATTTACAACATAAATTATCTATTGAAGAATTACAACAATTAAATATACAGGATATGAATATCAAAGAAAAATTACAAAATATTCAAAATAAACTAACAATACAATTTAAAGAATTAAAAGAAATGATAGGAGAAGTTAAAAATATAGATGAAGAAATTTTAAAAGAATTTCAAAGAAAATCGGGAGAATTAATTAATCAAGATAAAATTGGAATAATTATAGAAAAAATAGATAAATTAAATGAGAAAATAAGAAAGAATGAAAATTAAAAAATCATATCAATAGAAGAAAGAATCAAAAAGCTAGAAATGAAAATAGATGATATGTATGACAGACTATTTAAGGTACAAAAAACTCAAAAATCAAGAGTATAAAATGTCAATAAGCGAATATATTGAAGATCTAAAAATATTAATAAAATCATTAATAAGTGATGTTCAAGAAGTAAAAAATGAATTAAAAGAAGTAAGAAATGATATAAATATACTAAAACTAGAGATTAGAGAATTCAAAGAAAATAATAAAGGAAAAGATAAGAAAATAATAAAAAAAACTCATAGAAAAAGAAATATTTAAAATAGGAAAGAAGCATTTTGAACAAGAAAAAATTATAATAGAAGCAGGAAGTATGGATGATGAATTTAGGAGAAACATATTACCAAAAATACTATAAGAAGAATTAGAATTACAAAAATCTATAGAAAAAACTTTAGGAAAATTAAAAACTGAAGAAAAAACTGAAGACAAACAAAACAGGAATGAATGAAGAATTAGATTTGCTTATAGAAAATTTTGACTAGTTAAGCATAGAAAATTTTAATGAATACCAAGTTTTAATGAATACTGGAGGAGCACCTAACCCAACTCCAATAATTATCAGATCTAGATGAAAGTTATTCACCCTTATATAGTAAACCACACCGACAATATTATGATAGAATTAGAGATAGACAACCACCTAGAGGGAATAAATATAAAGATAGATTTGAACCAAATAATAATTATGATAAACCTATTAATCATGGAGGAACAAAATTAGATCTGAATTGTAAAATAGATACTAAAAAAGTCTTTTTAAGTTGGGTAGATTCAATGATACTATTCTTTTTATACAATAAAGATGATACATGGCAAAATACTGATAGAATGATAAATTTTTTAGTAGCATCTTTTGAAGGACGTGTTAGAAATTGGTGGGAAAGAATAAGTAGTGATACAAAAGCATTAATAAGAAGAAATGTACAGATAGAACTAATAAAATCAGATAGAAAGGGAATAGAAAAGTTAGTAGATTATATTGCGGATGAATTTTTAGGAGAAAATTGGATAAGTAATGCTGAGGCAGAATCAATAAGAGAAAAAGATAATGTAAGAGTAAGATTAATAAATTTAACAATATGTGATATGTGTAAAATCAAAGAATATACTTGTGAATTTAAAGAATACTATTATGTTCAATTCTATAGTAATGAAAATCAAGAAGTATATAGAGATATGTATTACAATAAATTACCAGGTTCATGGGAAATATACTTTAAAATAGAATTTGAAAAATTTATTAGAGATAACCCTGGAACACCTAGAACATTAGGATCAAGGATAAAATTCATATTTGAAATATTAGCATATATATGTCAACAAAGACAATTATTAAAGAAATCAGAAAAATTAACTAGAATATGCTGTGAAGATATGGAAAAACCTACCCAATGGGGATGTAACCCTGAAAGAAGAAAAAATAATAAAAGAAAATATAAAAATAGAAAGTTTAAAAAATTTAGAAACTTCAGGAAAAGATATATAAAACCTAAGAGAAGATATTACAAAAGAAGATATAATCCAAATAAAAAACAGAAAAATAAAACTTATAGGAAAGACAAAAGCCAATGTAAATGTTGGAATTGTGGAGAAATGGGGCATATAAGCCCTGATTGTAACAAAAAGAAAGTTAAAATATTACAAAAAGAATATATAGAAATAAAAAGTGAACTAAGTGAAATATCAGATATTGAAGAATACTATGATCAAGAAGTCTATATAAGTGAAACAGATTCAGAAAGCAATGAATCAGAATCAGAATAAAGAAATAAAAGAAATAGAATATAACATAGATAAACAAGAATATGAAGGAATAGAAGGTTATGGATTAAAAGTAACTTTTGACAATAATAAGTTCAGAAAAATACAAAAATTATCTTTAGATTTGAAAATAGGAAAATGAGAAATATTAGATAGAATATGGAAAAGAGAAAGAGTATCAATAAATGAATACCATAAAATTGAAAGTGCAATAAATGTTAGAACTACCCAAGGAACACACAAATTAAATCTTTTAACAAAAATACGGTTACAGAATTATTAACAAAGATCAATAGAAAATAAAGTGAAAAGATATAATATGTTTATTTGCCAGGTATCCAAATAATGTTTAAATCCTTGTTTAGAGAAGAATTAGATTCACCTTTAACTATAAGTTTACATGATGGAAGAATTATAAATTTAAAAGATAGTCATTTAGGAACAGTAGAAGGAAATCTAGCATATAAAAAACTAATATTCACATGTTACCTAAAATATTGTATATCATTAAAAGATATAAATTTTAATGAAGTTTTAGGACTACATTTCAAATTACATAAAGATGATATAATGGAACCAGGAGATAATATTATGACTATAGAATATAGGGCATTATATACATTTACTAATTCTAATTATGGAAACATTTATTCTAAAAAACTATATATTGAAATTCATAAAGATGCAAAGATAAACAAATAAGTTTAGTCTCAAGAAATTATGAACTTACTATAACAAAAAATAAACCAGAAATTATAGAGTTAAGAGAAGAAGAATACTCTAATAATAACATAACATTTGAAGATGACAGGTTAATTAGAAGATCAACAACTTTACCCAATAGAAAACAATTAAGAGAAACTAGTAATACAAAGGAAATAAAACTTAATAGAAATGCCGGAAATATGAAAATCGAAGGTGAATATTTCAATGCAATAGAACATATAAAAGGATCAAATATATTAATTGACACGGGAGCTAGTGAATGTCAAATAGCTTCAAATAGAAATAAAGGACTAATATCTCATAGAACTGATCCATATAGATATATAAATTTTGATGGACAAGTACATATAACTGAACTTGAAGTAAAAGTACCAATAAAAATAGGAGGAATAAATCTCTTAGTACCATGTCATGTAGATAATAGTATGGTAAATCCTCATGTATTGTTAGGAATGAGCTTTCTAGATGGACTAGAAGATTATAGTATAAAACGTGAAGGATTATATATAACTCATAATGGTCAAACTATACTATGCAGAAAAGTTGAATAAATGAATAACCAAATAAGTTTTCCATTAGTTATATATATTCAAGTTACTATTGTTGAAACAAATACAACAACTGCATTAATAGGCACAGGAAGTGATATAACAATATTTAAGAATTTCTTAATAAAATCATGGAATACTGATGGGAGAATAAAAATAACAGGAGTTACAGGAGAAAGTACCCAAATAATTAACAGTGCTGATAAAATCGAGATAATACTAGGAAGTAAACAAATAGTTGTAAACAAGATATATAGTTATAACAAATTAGAATGTGATATATTATTAGAAAATGACTTTATACAACAATTTCAATATTATAAACAAAATAATTATATGATAATGTTACAAACACCTTGCAAACATTTATTAAAAATACAAAGAGAATTTAGACTTTACAGAGTTCAGCCAACACGGCGTGGTGATAAATAGGAGAAAAAATCAATTACACAAAATGAAACAAAAAAACAAAAGAATAATGTATAAAAAAGTCTTAAAAGCAAACATGGAAAAAATCATTGATCAACTAGAAAAAATTTGTGGAGAGAATCCATTATTATTTTGGAAACCACATCATCCAAAAGCTAAAATAGAATTAATAGAAAATGTTATTATAAGAGTTAGACCAATGATGTATACCATACAAGATACACAAGAATTTAAAACTCAAATAAAAGAATTACTTAACCAAAAATTAATCAGACCTAGTAATGGACCACATATTAGTCCAGCTTTCATGGTATGAACATTCTGAACAAAAAGAGGAAAAGCTAGAGTGGTGATAAATTTTAAAGAATTAAACAAATATACTAAATTTGATGTATACTTTTTACCAAATAAAGAAGTACTAATAAATCTTGTAAAAGGAAAACAATATTATTCTAAATTTGATTGCAAATTAGGATTTTGGCAAGTAAAAATGGAAGAAGATAGTATTCAATATACAGCATTTAGTACACCCCAATGTAAGTATGAATGGATGGTTATGTCATTTGGTTTAAAAAATGCCCCACAAATATATCAAAGAAGAATGGATAACATATTTAGAAAATTTAATGAATTCTTAATTGTCTATGCTGATGATATATTAATATGTTCTAATAATAGAGAAGAACATAGAAACCATTTAATGAAATTTATAAATGAATGCAAAAAAGAAGTAATTGTTCTTTCAAAAAATAAAGCTATAATAGAAAAACAAGAAATTGATTTTCTTGGATTATCAATAGATAAAAGAAGGATAAAATTACAAACCCATATATCTAAAAAGATAGAAAGTTTTCCAAACAAACTAGAATCAAAAGAACAAATACAAAAAAATTTAAGATGTTTAAATTATGTAGAAGGATTTATTGAAAATCTATCAAAAAGAGACATAAAATTCAAATTTTACTCAGAAAAACAAATATTAAAGGATGGAGTGATGAACACACAGAATTTGTTAAATTACTAAAAGAAGAATGTAAAAATTTTCCAAAATTAAGATTACCAGATGAAAAAGATAATCTTATAGTTAATACTGATGCCTCAGATAAGTATTGGGCAGCAATATTAAAAACAGATCTTAATGAAATTTGTAGATACTCAAGTGGAACGTTTAACCAAGCAGAAATAAATTATACTACTCATGAGAAAGAATTTTTAACAATCATCAGAGGAATAAGTAAGCTTTCATTGTTTTTATTATCTAAGAAATTCATTGTTAAAACTGATAATTCTCAAGTTGCAGGTTTAGTAAAAAATAAGTTACCACCAGAACCTCAATATAGAAGGCTCCATAGATGGTAAGCCTATTTGGCATTTTATAATTTTGATATAGTTCATATTAAAGGTGTCAATAATTATCTTGCGGACTTTTTAAACAGGAAAAGAGATGGATAATATAAAAAATCGTTGATAGATGCCAAAAAGCGAATGAACTTCCTCACAGAGGAAGGTGAAGATATAAAGCTTGGAATTGAACAACAACTTCCAGAAACTCTCCAAGGAAGTTTCAAGCAATTGATGGAAATCTCAACATTTCATCACAATTATACTAAAGAATTGAGCGATAACATAATTGAGATTGAATCTCAGTTTGAATCGTTAATTACCAAACATGTTATATTAAAAATACAAACAGGTACATCTTCTGGAAGCAGTGGTGGACCAACGATTAAAAAAGATGAACCAAGTCCCAAAAAAGTTGTTAAAATGAAGCCAGTCCTCGAAAAGTCACAATCAATGCCAAAGATGAACATATAAGGGTAGTCAGAATTCGTGCTAAAGAGGAAGATAACGAATATAAAACTACTGTTGAAGTTATATATGAACTTCAAGAATGTGATTGTTATTACATTTCGTCCGGAGACCATGTATACCCACGATTGATCGTTACTCAGGGAGGTGATCCCGTCATGACAAAAATGGCAGCTGATTATGGATTTTTGGATCTTATATATCCAGGAAAAGATCTGAAAGAAATTGAAAAATTTGATGATTTACTAAAAGGAGAAATTTCAAAGTTTGCCCAAGGAAGACCCATATATTTAAAATTTTATTCGATCAGTCCTGAAATTGATGGAAGGATATATTATCTTGCTGAGCAGATTATCACGATTGGATATGTTGCTCGCAATTTTCAAATTGAAGTTGGAAAAAATACAAGCCAGTACCAAACGTAACAAAATCATGGTTTAGATCCCGAAGGGTGTTGGGGATAAAAGTTCTTTACAACATGGTCAAAAACTTGTATGAGAAAAAATTCAAATGCATCTGCCAGTATAATGAATGGACCCTCCTTACTAATGGAGGAAAAGAAAAGTCAACAATCCTGCAAGAATACATCAACAAATTTGGCACTCATCAAATCCATGGAAGTTTTGCCACTTTGCAAGAAGCATGCATAGCCAGAAATTGCCCCACATTCCAACAGAATTGATGGACAGATGGAAGACGATTGATAAATCTGATTTGATGGAACAAGACAGCACAATGTAGAGGCCATGTGAAGACTGAAAATAGAGGGATAGGTGTCCCTATAATATAGCCATGTGAGGAAATAAAGGGATAGGTGTGTCCTTGTAGTAAATGATAGATGGACAGGTGTGTCCTTGTATATCCTTGTAGCATTATTCAAATTATTGTGTCTATTACGTAAGCAATGATGTAAGAGGTTGCATAGTAATACCTCGTGAAGTTCTATAAATGGAAGTCTTCTAGCTAGGAAAAGGCAGAACTCACTGGAGCACTCAGTTTGTGAGAAATCCAAGGAATTTTCTGTCTTTATTCTCATACAAGCCTTGTATTAATCTTCATATTATCAATATAATCGATTTATAAGAATATGATGAGTCTCTAAATTTTTGTCTTCTAAATCCTATCTCCAAAAGAAGATATATTATTAAGAAAACTCCCTACACTCTGTCCTAAAATATTTTCCATCTAAAAAGTTATACAGTGAAGGCATCCAGGTTTAGCTAATAACTCGTGAAGGCAGGAAGCCGTTGAAGGGTGTGGATCAGAAACCTATATTCCTGAAGGTCACTAACATTAGGAGGAAAATACAAAGGTATTGAGAATAGGAAAAGATGTTAGTATTCTTAATATATCTATCTTTACGGAATTAGGAGAAAGAAGAGCTTTTAACATGACAGAATTCAGGATTATTAAGTGTAATTATCAAAACCATCCTTATAATGATGAATACCATAGCATAATTGAACCTTTATTCATGCATAAACAGTTTGCTAGACCCAATAATGAAATAAAAAAGTTAGATCATGTTTATATGCCTTGTTTGTTAGTTATCTTTCCAACATTAAAAAGAATATTAGGATTAGAAATTACAAAATCAATTATTTATTTTTGGCTTGATAGTGATAATACTGAAATAAATAATGAATTATGTTTAGGATATGTGTTTAGTAGTGATAATGACTATGACCTTGTAATAGATTATGACAGTGATGGAAGAGACGAATCTTTCTTTACCAAATTTTGAAAATCTTAATATCATGAATGAAAGCAATTATATCATGAAAAAACTAAAAACTAAGAGAGGTCCATATAAAGTTAAAAAGAATATCAAAAGTAAAAAAGGTATTGAATATGAGAATGAAATTGATAAAATAGGATATCAAGAGCAACTCTACGCATCAAAAGAGATATTAAAAAGTTTTAAAGAAAATTTGATAGAAAACTTTGCTAGAGGTACTGTAAGATCTATAATGATACAAGATATTCAAGATATAATTGATAAATTAGAAAAGAGAAAGAAAAGTATTTCAAAATATAATATACCATTTGAACCAAGCATAGATATTATGGCTGATACAGATATTATCAATTCTCAAACACTGATAGAGTTTGAAAAATTACTTGAAACTTTATATGTTATTTATCTTTTTGTTTATAATGCTTGAATATACTGTTAAAGGATTAAACAATTTGTTAGATAGGATAATGGAAAAAAAATAGATAACATTATATCTCAATTAATAGATATGGAAGAATCATCTGAACAATATTATATACTTTTAAAAAACCAGGATCAATACATTATGGATTATTCTGATATATTACAGCTTAAAATAGATTTAGAAAATAAAATAGTAACAAATACAGTCCAAACCTAAATGCCAGAATATACAATAGAAGGACTAGATAATCTTTTAGAAAAATTGAAAGATAAAATTGAAGATATTAAACATCAAATGGAAAATGAAAACATATCTTCTGAAGAATGTAATAAACTTTTAGAAAAATATGAACAATATATTGCAGATTATTGTATTTTACTAGATCAAAGAATGGACTTATACCAGAAAATTTTGTATAATAATTTACCAACCCAATAATCTATGAATACTTGACAAACATCAACATCTAATAACTGTGATCATAAACTATATTTAAATAATAAAGAAAATTCATTTTTATTAACTATCGTTGAAAAATCTAAAACTATACACTGTTGACCACAAAATCCGGCTGGACCTTGAACCAACAGGTCTCAGCTCCTCCCTCTTGAACGAGTGAATCTCCTGCGAACTGTGACAAACTATCAATTTGAAAAGGGGGCCGATGTGGCTCCCGTTTGCACTCTGATGCCAAAGTCAGCGGCCATGTTTAGCAGATATAATTTGAGTGCGAGAAATATAAGTGCGTAAAAGAGAGAAAAGGGAGTGAGAGAAATATATATTTAGTTAAGAGTATGAAATTACTAACCCCTTCCTTGGAGGCAAGTGTGCTCTATTTATAGAAGGATTCGTTGCCTTGGATTGTGACACATGGCGGACTTTTACACGTGTATTCACCCTAGTTCTTGAAGGGGACAACCTTACTTTTTTATCGTAATCATTGCTAAATTTCGTAGGGGATAGGTGCTTGTCACATCTTGATAAAAGCAGTGTCACATCTCTGACTTCATCCCTGGTCCCATCCTTTCATCCGAGGCGCTACCGTAAACACCTCGGCTAAGCATAAAGCGCCTCTGCTAGACACAAACCAGTTCGGTCAGGGGGGCTCGTGTGCCTTTCCACCTCGGCCATTGGCCCAAGGAGATATCCTAGGGCTAAAGTCCATGTGCCCTCATTGGGCCTTCACTAGTGGCCCAACGTGTCATATTTTGTGTACGATCTCAACACTAGTCCTTCAAATCCGATGTGGTCATTCATGGGCGGATTGAGTTTTCCATAGTTTCGCAGCAATAATTCTGTTCAATCATTCAAATTGTATATATCTTGATTTTAAATGTTACAATCATTCGAATTGTATATACTTTGATTTTAAATCTAACAATCATTCAAATTGTATATACTTTGATTTTAAATGTAACAATCATTCAAATTGTATATACTTTGACTTTATGAATGTGATGATTGTTCGTATTTAGTTCAATGCCTTAGTTTGTATGACCTTATCTGTTTAAGTGTGGACGCTTCCAAACAAAAACGTCTTGCAAACACCCTACGAAGATATTAAGTGTATAGTTCCTTAGATCTACGTAGCTCAAGGCATTCACGTTTGCTGGTTAGGTCTGACTATAACCACAAGTTTTGGTTTATATGACAACATTTGATTAAGTTTGAATGCTTCCAAACGCAGATGTCTTTTAAACGTATTGCACGGTTATATGAAGATAGTCCCTCAGATCTGAGTGGTTTGAGGCATCATGTTGACCAATTAGATCTGATTTTGACAAACATTTGAACATATCTAAATCACACTTTGTAAGACCTATGCAAACAAATTTGTATGAACTCCCTTTGATGGTGCTAACACACTCAACCCTTACGCAGTGATCGCAGTGTAGGCTTATAAGAGTCCCTTGTTTTTAACAAACTTCATGCATGGCACAGATGTATGGTGTTATTACCAAAATAATCTTGGAATTTGTGTTTATCCATTATGTTCATCTAATTAGTAATTGGTATAATCCTCGATGTAACTCACCTATGATTTTATAAAATCATATGGTAATGCTGTAACCACTGAAGAGAAATTTAATTTATTGAAAATAGTGACGAAGGTGGTCCGTGTTCCAAGGATTACATAAAGGTACCCCAAATAAGTCCTCGATCATGTACGTTCCAGGCACCACCTCGGAAAAGACTTTGTAAGGGCCTTCCCAGTTAGGACCTAAAGTCTCTACTCCTGATTCTTGAGTTGAAGGAAGAACCTTTTTGAGGACTAAGTCCCCAACATTAAAGTGTCGACTTTTTACCCTCTTGTTGTAGTATCGAGCCATCTTTTTCTGTACTTGGCCATCACCACTTGGGAATCATTTCGTTTTTCCATGAGGAAATCCAAACTAGCCCTTTGTACTTCTTCGTTTCTCACTTCGTCGTAATGAATTTGACGAAGAGAAGGGATCCCAATTTCAACTGGACATACCGCCTCGACTCCATATGCCAATGAGAAAGGTGTTTCACCAGTAGCGGTGTGCAAGATGGTTCGAAGTGCCCATAGTACTTGTGGGAGTTCATCCACCCATGCACCCTTTTTGGACTCCAACTTCCTTTTCAGGGTATTTTTTATGGTCTTGTTCACAGCTTCGACCTGTCCGTTAGCCTGTGGGTGATGTGGAGATGAAAACAGTTTCTTAATTCCGAACCGGCATATGACATTCTTCCAAATGAACTTGGTGGTGTTGGCCTCGGTGATTCTCATCAGAGGTTCCGCCTCGACCTACTTGATGAAGTAGTCAACTGCCACTATCGCAAAGCAATTATTACCAGCACCCCTAGGCAAAAGGCCAAGGGCTAGTCATCACAGTTAGCTTGTGATGCGGCTGATGTGGTATGGCCGCATGTCTTTGGCATTTATCGCACTTGCGCACGAAGTCATGGGAGTCCTTTCGCATAGTAGGCCAAAAATATCCCTGTTTAAGGGCTTTCCGAGCTAGTGATAACGCCCCGGCGTGGTTGCCACATATGCCCTCATGGATTTCTCTCATTACATACCGTCCTTCCTCTGGCCCCACACATCTCAGCAAAGGGGAGGTTGTAACTCCGTTTATAAAGCAGGTCATCCAAGAGTATGAAATTCGCAGTGCATTTTTGCAGCTTCCGAGCTGCCTCTAGCTCGTTTGGCATGGTCTAATGCTTCAAATATGCTATCATGGGATTCATCCAAGATCCTTCTTCTTCTATTGCCAAAATCTCCGGCCCTGGCTCAATAGAAGAAGTCAACATGTGCTCAACTGGGATCAGATTATGGAGCTCTGAATCACTACTGCTTGCTAATTTGGACAAAGCATCGGCGTTGGAATTCTCAGTTCTGGGAATGTGCTGTAACTCCATTTTTCCGAAGTGCACAGCCAAATCTCTTACTTTCTTCAAGAAAGCGACCATAGCAGGTTCTTTGGCAGAAAATTGCCCATTAAATTGACTCACAACGAGCTGTGAATCACTATTCACCACTACGGACTTAATCTTCAAAGCTTTTGCAAGTCTTAACCCGGCTAATAACGCCTCGTATTCAGCAACATTGTTTGAGGCTTTAAAGTCAAAGCGGATCACACTATGTAGTTTGAATCTCTCTGGGCTTCTTAGCAATATTCCTGCACCGGATCGTCCCTCAGTCGAGGACCCATCAACGAACAATTTCCACTCTCGGATGTCATCCGTGTTATCAATCATCTCGACCTCCGGTGGATGTGTGAATTCGACTATGAAATCTGCCAACGCTTGACCCTTTACAGCGGTCCGATGCTCATAATGTAGGTCGAACTGGCTGATTTCAGTCGCCCACTTCATTAACCTCCCAGATACATTTGGTTTTTGCAACACCTGTCTCATGGGAAAGTTCGTGAGCACACGTATGGAGTGTGACTGAAAGTAGGGACGAAGTTTGCAAGAGGCTGTGATCAACGAGAGAGCAAGTTTCTCCATATCTGGGTAACGTGTCTCGACATCCAGCTTGGCTTTGCTTACATAATATACTGGGAACTGATTCGTATCCTCCTCTCTGACCAATACCGAGCTAACAGCCTCTTTTGATACGGCTAAATACAAGTAGAGAGGCTCGCCAGCCTTCGATTTTGATAGCAATGGGGGCTGTCCCAAAAATGTTTTCAGGTCGGCAAAAGCCTTCTCACATTCCGGTGTCCATTGAGATTGCTTTCCCCCCTTCAAGACCTTAAAGAATGGTAAGCATTTGTCAGTGGATTTGGAAACGAATCGATTCAAGGCCGCAATTCTCCCCATTAAGCTTTGCACTTCTTTTGGATTTCGAGGTGATTGCATGCTTACCAAACCGTTGATTTTATAGGAATTAGCTTCGATCCCCCTCTTATTCACCATGAACCCAAAAATCTTTCTAGACGCTACCCCAAAAGCGCACTTCGCTGGGTTGAGCTTCATTCGATATTTCCTCAAAACATCGAAGGCTTCTGACAAATGGCGGATATGATCCGTGGCGACCATGCTTTTGACCAGCATGTCATCAACATATACCTCCAGGGTGTTTCCTAATTGTTCTGAAAACATGCGATTTACCAGCCTCTGATAGGTAGCTCTAGCACTTTTCAAGCCAAATGGTATAGTTTTGTAACAATAGAGTCCTCTATCTGTAATAAACAAAGTATGCTCCTCGTCCTATTCACACATGGGGATTTGATTGTACCCGGAGTAGGCATCCATAAAGCTCAGCAACTCATGTCCTGCTGTGGAGTCAACCAACTGATTGATCCGAGGCAGTGGAAAACTTTCTTTGGGACATGCCTGGTTCAAATTGGAGAAATCAATACATACTCTTAGCTTCCCATTATGTTTTGGTACCAAGACAGGGTTTGATACCCACTTAGGATATCAGGACTCTCTAATGAAGTCATTTTTCAGCAGCCTCGTAACCTCTTCTTTCAAGGCGTCATACTTATCAGAACTCATAGGCCTTCTCTTTTTCCTGTGCCCAGGGCTTCTAGGATCAAGCTGGAGTCTGTGGCATGCCACCTTAGGATCGATCCCAACCATGTCATCATGTTTCCATGTGAATACATCGAGGTTCTCAAGTAAGAAGCTTTTCAGCTGATCTTTGTATTCAACCGGTGAGTCCAACCCAATCTGCAACTCCTTGATTGGGTCACTTAGATCTACACCGAAGCATTCCAACTTTTCAGCTGGAGTGGAGCAACTGCTTCCTGCCATTCTTGGGTCCAAATCTGCCAGATCTTCTTCCGGCGTCATTTTAACATCCTCAATTTCTGAGGGTCTTCCACCTAGTCTTTCAGGGTCTGGAGCGGCTTTGGCCATTGCCACATCGTTGATCATGTTCAAGCTTCGGTCCTGAAATTTTCGGATTGCATTTGTGTAACAGGCCCGCGATTCAGTTTGATTCCCCCCTTACAGTTGCAACACCATGCTCCATGGGGAACTTCATGTAATTATATTTTGTATGAGTTGCAGCTCCCAAGTTAATGAGACCTGGCCTCCCAATTGAGCCATGATAGGAGGAAATTCTGTCCACAACCAAGAATTCCATGGGAATTCTGGAAAGAGTTGGCGCTTGCCCTACTTCAGTCATATATTGGGTTTGAAACTGAAACGAGTGGGGTGCTGATCCCCATCTTATCAAAAGTTACCCTGTAAATCACATTTACCGAGCCACCATCATCCACCATCATTCGTGACAACCCATTCCGGGCCACTACTACCCTGATAACTAATGCATCATTGTGTGGAAAGTGTACTCCAATAGCATCGTCTTGGGTGAATGTGATAGATTCTGTCCGAGGCATCCCAACAGGATGTGAATGGATATGGTAATTCACGTTGGCGGGCTGCTTAGCTTCTCTGATATATCTCTTTTGGGAGTTGTTTGTGCTCCCACCTGGGTGGGGGCCTCCCGGTATTGTATCGATTTCACGAATAGGAAGGTCGGCCACAGGCATAGGTGGTTCCCGCGAATCTTTATCATGCGCCAAGGTGGTATCCTGGCCCTTTTTCCTGTCTCTTTGACGATTGTCAACCCTCTCTTTAGTTGAGTTCTTCCACGGAGCTCTCCTATCAGCCCGGTTGAATTTCTGGCCTCCTGATTTTTGAGTTCTCTCCGTATCAGGGGAGAAATCGTTTCCCCTTCCACCATGCGCATTTTGGTCTGCCAACATGTGGATTTCCCTGCAATCTTCTGTTGCGTGACCGTAATACCTGTGGTAGGCGTAGTAAGCCCCAATCATGGGCTGCTTTCCACCTCGGCTACTTTCCATCCTTCCTTGAGTTGTGGGAGGATTCTGGGAAGGAGTGTTAGAATGCAAGTGGGGAATAGCTTCCGTGATTTTTGTGGCATAGCTAGAGCCTGTCCCCGGAAATGGACACGGCGCCCCACCTCGGTTACTGCCGAACCGGTCCTTGTTACCCCCTTTCTTGAGGCTTGCTTCATTGGAATACCCAAGATTGTATCTCCCTTGAGGGTGGCTGTCTCTGGCTCTAGCCATCTCTCTGACACGATCTCCTCCTTCATCAGGTCTACTAGGGCATTGTAGTTCCTTAGTTTCTGGCTTCAAACATCTCTCCAAAACATGCTCGTCATATAAAGCCCTCCTTTCAAAGAGGAAAACATCTCCGCCTTCGTGATGTTTTCACAAATGTGCATCTCTTTGGTAAACCGTGCTAGGTAACTTTTCAGAGATTCATCCCTTCCTTTCCTTAGATCCTAAAGGCGTTGGAGTGGGAGCTGGCCAGGCCTGAAGGAAACAAAGCCATTTTTAAAGGCTGTTTTCAAATCTCTCCAACTGTGGATGCTGCCTAGAGGGAGCTTTTTGTACCATCGTATCGCGCTTCCTTCCAGTGTCAAAGCAAAAGCCTTGCACTTCAGTGTCGGGGTGGATCCGACAATTTCCATGCTAGCGCGGTAGTTTAGCAGGTGATCCTCAGGGTCACCTCGGCCAGAATACTTTGCCATTTCCGGCATTTCAAAGTCGTGAGGCACTGGGAACCTACGGATGCCCTCCGTGAAGGGGCTTATTCCCTCTTCGTCATCTAGCTCGTATGACGGAAACTCACTGTTCTCGTCATGACCGGAATACATCTGTCCATGGTGTTGGTCGTAGGGCAGTGGAACGTACTCTTGTTTTTGTGGTGGCAAAACTCGCCCGTAGTTTAGCCTTTCGAAGGTTGGAAGATCATTACGAGATTTGGTCAGGGCTGCTTCTACTCTCCTTTCCTGCCTATTCCTAGGCTCATGGGTGGGGGCTAATTTTTCTGCCCCTACGCCATCCTGGCCCCTATGCATTTCGCTTAGCGACGGGGCTTCTTCAGCTCGTCTCTCCCGCCTATTTCTAGGCTCAACTGCATTGTGCCGATCCTGATCAGTTCGACCCCCTAGCTTACCTCTGAATAACCCTCCTATTCGGCTGAAGACACTGCCGGTCTTTGCGGGCGAAGCCTCCCTGTGTCTAGCTGGGAGTTGGTCTTGTTCTTCATGTGCTTCACGCTCTGGGCGTTCCTCGTAGAGGGGCCTGGATTCCACCTCGGCATATGCCTATGGATCTTGATAATAATAGGAGGCAGTGGCCGCATCGGATGGTGAGTAATGTGGCTGTGAGTATTGCGGAGGCATCATGGGCTCGTTAACAACATACCCTCTAGCCATGTAGGCATTCATCGCAGCAGTCTGTTCTATCTGCTATTTCTGCATTTCTAGCATTTGGGCCACCATGCGAGTCATGTCTCGCAACACGCGGAGATTACGGTGCCGACGTGGAGGGTTAGGTTGTACCACTCCCTCATTGGCGTTCTCATGAGGTCCTTGAGGAGCCTCCTCCTCGCTGTGCTGACCATTCTACCCCTACGGGGGTTAATATCACCGTCGCTTTCATTCATGTTCAGAGAAATTTCTTGGTTTATTTTTATCTTTCAAGGATAAATGGACTTTTACCTCAATGCTCCGAGCCTTTTTTTCAAGGTTGTTAAAATTATATTTCAAAGTTATACGCCTTTTTCAAGGTTAACAAACTTGTATTTCAAAGTTTTAAGCATTTTTCAAGGTTAACAAACTTATATTTCAAAGTTTTAAGCCTTTTTCAAGGTTAACAAACTTATATTTCAAAGTTTTAAGCCTTTTTCAAGGTTAACAAACTTATATTTCAAAGTTTTTGCAGTTCTCCGCTCTTTTTGCAAGAGGTTAATCGTCCTTTTTCTAAAACTTCCTTTCTATGTGTGGCTTTTCACCATGCGTTTTCGTGGTTAGCAGTATGGCTTCCCACAGATGGCGCCAAAATGTTGACCACAAAATCTGGCTGGACCTTGGACAAACACGTCTCAGCTCCTTCCTCTTGAACGCGTGAATGTCCTGCACACTGTGACAAACTATCAGTTTGCAAAGGGGGCCGAGATGGCTCCCATTTGCACTCCGATGCCAAAGTCAGCGGCCATGTTTAGCAGATATAATTTGAGTACGAGAAATATAAGTGCATAAAGAGAGAAAAGGGAGTGAGAGAAATATATATTTAGTTAAGAGTATGAAATTATTAACCCCTTCCTTGGAGGCAAGTGTGTTCTATTTATAGAAGGATTCGTTGCCCTGGATTGTGACACATGGCGGACTTTTACACGTGTATTCACCCTAGCTCTTGAAGGGGACAACCTTGCTTTTTGACCGTAATCATTGCTACATTTCGTAGGGGATGAGCGCCTGTCACATCTTGGTAAAGGCAGTATCACATCTCTGACTTCATCCCTGGTCCCATCCTTTCATCCGAGGCGCTACCTAAACACCTCGGCTAAGCATAAAGCGCTTCTGCTAGACACAAACCAGTTCGGCCAGGGGGGCTCGTGTGCCTTTCCACCTCAGCCATTGGCCCAAGGAGATATCCTGGACTTTTAATCATGGGCTAAAGTTCATGGGCCCTCATTGGGCCTTCACTGGTGGCCCAACGTGTCATATTTTGGGTACGATCTCAACATACACTGTTGGACAATTTAAACTAAAAGAGATATACGAAGATATTGACTATACTATCCTAAATAGAATAGAATTTAATTCTGTCGAAACAACAAAAAATATAAGTACAGTTTATAAATTTATAGAAAAATACGATGATACAGAAAGTGAAGTTTCAGAAAGAATAACGTTAGGATATATAACTTAAAAAGATCATCCTAAATCTTTTGAAAAATTATTACAATATAGAACATTTTTAGAATAACTTAAAAGATTAAAAAATATAAATATAACCAGAAGTACTGTATTAAATCAACCTGACTAAGTTCGGGGATATATCTTGCAAGTTAACAATCCTTTTCATTAAGGGTAATTTGGACATTTCAACAGAAAGATCTATTTTACTAAAGTTATTGTCCACCAAATCTATTTAACTAAGAACCCCAAGAAAAAATATATATATTTTTTAAATAATTTTTATTCTGGTTCCCACCGTTTTTGGTTCAACAACTTTTAAAGCGACTAAAAAATCTCAAGCATATATGATTATATCAATGTTCTAAAACACGTGCGTTGTGCGCGCACAATGCGCACGTTAGCGTGATGCGCGCCTGTAACGTACAATAACAATAAAAGGAGCGAAAAACGCAATCAACGGAGAATGTTGACCAAAAATCACGCACAATAATGCTTTCACGCGCAAATGCGCGCTTTTTTAATATTATTATTATTTTAATTATTAATTAAAAATTTTAAAAACTCAGCACCCTGTTAACCGGTCAAGCGGTCAACCGTTTCAGAATATTATATTATTATTTTATATTACTTATAAAAATAAAAAAGGAATTCTAAACTCCAAAGGGGTCAATTGTACATTTGTTTGCTGAATGCTGACCTACTACATGAGTGTCTACTTTCTCCTAAAACAGCGTTTAAATAGGCGCAGTGACTCTTACTTTAGTCCAATGCAACTGATGTGGGATAAGTAGTAAAGGTAAAGCTTCTTCCACTTTGTAAATAGGAAATGTTTAGCCAGCACTTGCTTTTTTTTATAATTATTTTATTTTTCTTTTAATAACAACCCTTATCACGTTGAAAAATATATATATATTTTTTCATTCTCTTTTATTTATTCAATTCTCCACTTATTTGTATTTCATTATTAGTAATAATTTAATCTCATTTTAGATGTGTTTGATATGCATTATTTTCAATTATTTAATGATTTAGACTGATTAAAAATTATTAGAAAAATTAAAATTGAAAAACGCTTTTTAACGTATACTCCAGCTTAAGTTTCAAAAATTTGACTTTTGAAATTCACGTTTCATCACGTTTCAAGCTTTTTAGAACACTGAATTATATAAAATAATGCAAGACATTGTGGAAACGTGTTGTTTAGAAAATAGATTGTAGGGCCCAAGTACAATTGGCTACAGATGTACTCTTCAATCAGGGGAAACTTTGATGTGAAAATTTCACTTGCACTAGGTTTTTTGGGTCACGGACATCTTGATGTTTGGATTGAACAGAATATATAATATAGATGATTTCTTTCGACTCAACGCGTTTTCATGTACCCACAAATTGTCCCTCTTCAATGCTTAATTGAGTGTTTTTTGAATTTTTTATGTTTTTTTGGTAGATCAATGATTAAAAATTGGAGAGTGAAAATATGTGTGATTAAAAAATAGTTTGAAAAATTGTTTTATTTATAAATTTATTTATAAATTATAACTATTGCGTAAAAGAACGGAGTGGTCTCAACAAAAATAAGGCCAAAATAAAAAAGGGCAAGTCCTCAACCTTGCACCACTTGAGGCACATTCTGCAATTTACATCATTTATCAAAGTTCAAGACAGAACAGGCGAGGACCGTTGAGATTGTGGTTCAACCTTTTTTTAATTTATGGAATAGAAATTTTAAAGGGCACACCTGGGCAACTAGATATCCCCTATTGGAGGTGTCCGCCCCCCCCCCCCCCCCCACGACAATGACTCCCCCACTGACCACATAGATAGTGCCTCTAAGGGCACCATAAAACCTCTGTTATGGACCACTTCATTCTCGAGCGGGGATAATTGAGAATTTATTTTTATGAGAATTAAGAGTGTAATGTATTTGATTTGATTTATTTTCTAGGTGGAAAAGTGAGAAAATTTTCAAGTTTTATTATTTTATTGACATTATTTTCCAGAAAAAATTTAATAATATTGAGCTATTTTAATAAATTTTTTAACAGTACTTGATAATAATAATATTAATTTCTTCGAAAAAAATAAATTAATTAACAACAAAAAATGTCAAACGAGGTAAAAAAAAATTTCCCCACCTTAGCCTCTGTTTTGATCTATAGATTTTTTTGGTTTATAAGCCAAATTTTAAAGTATACAATTTTTCAAATCAATCTCTAACCATATATATTTTCTCTCTCCACTTTTTAACCATCCATCTACCTCCAAAAACGTGAAAAAAAATTCTTGTTTTTAAACCAATTCAATCTCCGAACAGTGGCTTAATACATGAGAAAACAAATTCCTTCAAAGATGGAATTGAGGCTGATGTAAAAGACATTATCTATCAAATAAAGCAAAAGATTGAAAAAGAGATGGAAAATAAAGGGCTATGAAATGGACCCTAATAATTGAATCACTCAGACAAAATCCCTTTCAGTCACCGCTTACAGCAGAATTCCGAGCAAAGATTGGCTCTTCTCGCGTAGCAAAATCTATCACAAGTACAACCCCAATGTAAAGACCACTTCAAATAACTTAACAAACACCGACTTTAGACAACATAAGAAATTTTATATTTTCTGATATGGTAACACTGGAATGCTTTGTTCATTTCTGAAGAAATTCTCCGGATCCACCTCTGTCTTAATCTTTACCAATCTATGGAAATTATCCTTGAAATACTTAGTCCCATAAACTGCGCCTTCTAGGTAATTGTTTTTCCCACTGTGGTTAATCCCCAAATCAAGATCCCTGTAATTCAGAAATGATCCCCTCGGCGACTTGGAGACGAAAGGAGTCATATAAGAATATAATTTTCTTGTCAAATCTATATATTTTTCCGCAGCTTCAACGCCGTTTTCTTCCCAGTTTGTTGCATACTGAAGCTTGAATAGATTTCCAGCTCTGTGTGGAAAAGGTTTTTCTGATGGTGGAATCTCAGCCATTCGTCCTCCAAGTGGATTGAACGTAAGCATTACACTTTCTACTTCTATCATCTTCTTGAATATGAACTCCAAACCCTGTTTTGGAATAGGGGTTGTTATGTAATCGGATTTCCTCTTCAGGTGGGTTAGTACCTGAGGAACCCTACTGAGAAGAACGTTAACTGGAGTTCCGGCAGGGAAGTTTGTCCAAAAAACAACAGATTCAGCCCAACTCATTTCAATACAGTCGGATTCTTTCAATCCCAGTTCTGGAAAAGTTTCATTCATGAGGGAAAGAAGATTCTCGGAATCTCCAAGGCACAAGGCCCAGAATGTTGCTCTATTGGTTTTTTCTCCGGTTCGGACACTACTTTTCACGACATCAAGTGACATTCTGATGAAGAGTTCTTCGGGCAATTTGTGTGCAACTTGCTGGTAACGGTAAACGATGTTACTTAAGTTTTCCCCGTAAGTTTTTGTTACTCGGAAAACAGTAACTGTAGGGGGAATTCGAACGAGCTTGATTTTATATGCTACAACAACTCCAAAGCTGGATCCACCGCCTCCAGTAATTGCCCAGAACAAATCTTCTCCCATTGATACACGGTCAAGAATCCGGCCATTAACGTCAATTAATTGTGCATCAATAATGTTGTCAATGGAGAGGCCGTATTTTCTCATCAGGTTACCATATCCGCCACCACCGAAGTGGCCACCAACGCCAACTGTCGGGCAAACTCCGGCGGGGAAGCCATGAACATTACTTTTCTCTGCTATTCTATAGAAGACTTCACCAAGAGTGGCTCCAGTTTGAACCCATGCAGTTTCATTTTGTATGTTGACATTGATGGACCGGAAGTTGAACATATCAAGAATGAAAAAAGGAACATCTGAAACATACGAGACACCTTCATAATCGTGGCCTCCACTGCGGATTTTCATTTGCAGGCCATGAAGTTTTGCGCTAACAATGGCTGCTTGTATGTGAGAAACATGCGTTGCAGTCAGAATCAGTCGTGGTTTAGGGGTTGTAGATTCATTGAACCTCAAGTTTCGTATGTAAGATTTTAAAACAGAAGAGTATGAGGAATTTTCAGGAGTATACAACACTGAAGAAATTGGATTAGAGGGTTCAGAATGGCTCTCAAGGCATTCCAGAAAACCCTCAAGAGATGATGAATTATTTTCAGTGGCCCATAGAACAGAACCCATTTTTGTTAAGTATGTTATTTGGGCGAAGGCAAATGTTAAATGGGCAGAGTATATATAGAGAAGATTTTTTAAAAATAACAAACTTATTTTTATTTTTTTTAAATTCACGTGTTATATAGAGTTTGTTTTGTATTATTTAAAATGAGTTTTTTTTTTTAAATGAATAGTGATTTTTAGCTATATATGTATGTATATAACTAATATAACATTAAATAAAAAAATTAAAACAATACCTAATCCACAATCTGTCTCATCCCACAACCGTCCCCACCTACTCGCTCGCTTGCCCACGTTGGTCACACAAGATCACAGTTCAATCACACGAGGTTACAGTTCAGTCATATAAAGTCACAGTTCAATTAAACGTAGTCATATTTGGCAAACTGTAGGTCAAATCACGTCTTCATCTAATGATCACACAAAGTCATAGTTAGTCACACTTTGGAATATAATTGGTCACATATTATTTATTTATTGATCACAACTTATGCTTTTTTTGTCACGGTTAGTCATATTTTTTTGTAACAATTACCTAAAAACTTATTTGAACAATAAATGCTAATTTATATTTTTAAATAATAAAATGTCAAAAAAATTATAAATGTGTATTTATTCTTAACGCAGCTAATATTTATAAATATTTAACCAATAAAATTATAATTTTATTTACAAAATAAAGAAGTTAAATTAATAATTACAAAAAATCTTCAATTATCATGATACTACAATTGGATAATGTGGGAGATCAATAAATTATATCGAAAACCTTATACCATATAATCTTTATACAATTATTAAAATTAAGAACGATTAAAAATATTAGTATCCATTTGACAACTTTGTCTACAAATTTATTTATATACAACACATTTTTCACTCACTTTTTAACTATACGCATTTTTTGCAACCATTTTTCAATCACGTATTTTATCTCAAAAATAACAATATTTTTATTTTTAAACAAAAAAAAAAGCATTTGAATGAATATTCTAATTTATTAAAATATAGTTAATAATAATATATATTTTAGAAAATATGATTTATTATTTAAAGGATAATTTACACACATTTTATTTTATTTTATTTTAGTTTCTTTTTTTCTCCAAAGATTGTAAGTTTATTTTGAAGGAAAAATATCATTTAATGATTCTCTCTTCTCATAGACATAGATAGATAGACATAGATTTTAGAAGATTACCTAATAATTGATCACAATAATCTAATAATATATCACATATTATTTATTTATTGATCAAAACTTACTCGTTTTCTTGGTCATAATTAGTCAATAATTTTGTCACAATTACTAATAGTTATTCACATTCCGTACTCGTTACAAGTTGCATAAAGTTACATTTAGTCATATTTTTATAGCAATTACCTAATAATTGGTCACAATTACCTATAATTGGTCACCATCTCATCCAACCCCAACCCCAACTCATCTCTCCACCCCACCCTAACACGCCACTTGATTAATTTCCTCCACTACCACCGTCTCGCCCTTGTTGTCGCCACAGTTGGCCACTGTAACGACCCGAATCCTACTTAAGGGGCTGTCCCTACCGTTAGATCAATGACGTACTGTCTACATTATACCAACATAAGTCTTTTAGTATGCTTTGTCCTCACTTGCATGCCCTCAAGAAAACTTCTCAGGGGGTCACCCATTATAGAATTACTCAATGCCAAGCACGCTTATTTGTGGAGTTTCTAATAATGGACTTCCGGAAAAGAAGATGCACCTTATTGGTATGAGTAGTATCTGTTAAATCTTTTAAGATTTTCTGGCCAGGGTATTATAATCACCCCCTTTAGACTCGCGACATTCTCGTCGAGCTTAAACCATCTCGGATCCGTTGCCAAACGTTAGGATTCTAGAGGTGGTTCCTACAGGTTCAAGAGGTGGCTCCAACCCTATGGCGTAGCACTTTGTGCTGCATAGCACTTAGTTCTTAATTTTCGGCTAGCAACCGGCTCTGATACCATTTGTAACGACTCGGGTCCCACTTAACGGGCTATCCCGGCAGTTAGATCGATGACGTACTGTCCCCGCTGTACCAACATGGGTCTTTTCAATGTACTTTATCCTCACTCGTACGGTCCCTGAGAAAACCTCTCAGTGGATCGCCCATCATAGAATTGCTCCAGGCTAAGCACGCTTAACTGTGGAGTTTTAATGATTGACTTTTGGAAAAGAAAATGCACCTTGTTGGTATGAGTAGTATTTATAAAAAAAAAAATTTAAGATTTCGTGACCTGGGTGTTACAGCCACCACCTCACCTCAACCACACCTCCACTAATATCTGCACCTCCGTCATAAGAGGGAAGAAACCACTACCACTACCACCAGTCACCACTGACCACCAACCCCTTGCACCACCACCAACACCACCACCACCACCACAACAACAACCATCACCATCACCATCACCACCACCACCACCAACCACTCGACGACGACATCATTGCGTAGAAGGCACTGCACGTAGAGCTACTGCAACACCACCACAAGTTGCACCAAAAAATTCACAACCATTATTGCACCACCAGCTACACAGAAGTCATCCAAAACCATCTCTTACAAAAAAATAATAAATATTAAAAAATACAGCTACGAGGTCAGCGAGGGAATAGATGAAGGTGTCGGGCTACGCCAAACTAAGGAGGCCAGGCGGAGATGTACGAAGAAGGTTGCAGCGATGACGATAACTTGTAAAGTAGGCCCCAGCGACGTTGAGAAGAACTGCAGCAGAGATGCCAAGAGGAATCGCCTATGAGCACGATGCTATTGAAGGAGGGAGGTTGTACCATCAAGAAGTGGTGTCGTCGGAAGATGGAGCTGATGCTAGAGAAAAAGTGCTCACGACTAAGCTGTTGGACGAAACTAGATGAGAGGAGAGAGAATGTTAGGGATTTAGGGTTTGAAACATTGAATTTAATATTATAGGTTATGATTTTTTTTTTTTTTTTTGTATATTTATTTTAATTTATTATTATCAAAAATTTGAATTTAACACCTGAGTTGTACAAAATTTTTTACCTATTGATTTTTAAAATTAGAACTTAGAATGTATGGCTCCTTGTAATTTTCTCAATGTAATTTGTATCGCTTATGTTCATTGTCATGTTTAGATTTTGCCTCTTTTTGGTAAAGTTTTGTTTATGAAATTTGTATATAAATAGTCGCGTACAACATCTCATTAAACAATTTTTTTAAAATGTCAACAATTTTCTATCTACCATTTTTTATTTTTCGAAAAAATAGATCAATGAAATAATGACACGCTGTCTAAATAAGATTTATAAACAACATTTTGCTTTCTTTTCCTCTGGCAATTAAGATGTTTTAGCTTGCCAAGTTGTCTCTTGTCTGCCCATGGACTATATTACAACTGATAAGTTTGATCACGTGAATTTCATATCTCTAAACATATCATTTAATGTCACTATATTGATCATGATGATGATGATGAACATTAATGACAAATATCTATCTACATGACAGTTGTGCAAGATCAATCCCATATGATGTCCAACTTATGTTCAAGGTACACAAAAGTTCGGTTTTCCCAAGTCTCGTCCAAAACGTCATTAAGGAAATTTATCAAACTGATAAGTGTATTTTATACACTTATTTATATGTTAAAATTAGAATATTATATTATTGTTTTAGAATAAACTCTACCTAATTGCTATATATTTGTTTACTTTTCAGAAAATTGATGAAAATAATGCACAATTGAATGACGTTTAGAGCTTAAATTTGACAATTTGGAAGTTGTTGATGTCAATCAGGAAACATGCATGGTGCTAAAGTGAAGAAATCAAGATTTGGAGGACCTAATTGAAGAAATTGAAAATTGAAACGAGCTAATTGAGAATATTCTAAAGTATGGGGGACCAAAATGCTCTAATTGGAAGTGGAAGGACTTGGAGTGCAAATAAAGATTGGTTACCTACTGAAACAGATTTAAAATTTGGAAATTGCACAGACAATGATAACCGTGAGAAGAGGTGGCAAACGGGTCGAGCCGCTCGTCGGCTCGCCGGCTCGACTCGTCAAAAGACCGGGCTCGTGGACTAGCCAATCAGCCCCGTTGAACCACGAGTCGAGCTCGTGGTTCAACGAGCAGCTCGCCGGCACGAGCCTCGAGCTCGTGCCGACGAGCTCAACGAGCCGGCAAGCCGAGCGGCTCGCTGGCTCGTTTAAAAAAAAAAAAAAATCGTTTTTTTACCGTTCAAAATTAAAAAAAAAAAAAAAAAAAAAATACAATATTAATAAATAATATATTACAATTTACAAAAAAAAAAAAAATGCTCTTGAAAAAAAAAACATTTCAACTAATTCTCTAATAATATTAATAACTAACAAACATTGTTTTTTTACTTATGAAGTTATTAATAATTTATTTAATACATAACTTATTACTTATTAGTTATTAATATTATACTTATATTTATAACTTATAAGTTATAACTAATTAAGAATTTATATCAATAATATTAAATATATTAATATTCAAGATTTCAAATATTTTAGATATCGATTAGATTGTCGACTAAATCTAAATCAATGTAAGATCATAAGACGGTAAGATAAGAGGGTTTTTTTTTTTTTTTTTTAAATAAACGGTAAGACTTAAGAGAGGTTTTATTTAATAATAATAATAAAAAAAAAAACCGAGCTAAACGAGCCGAGCTCGGCCAGGGAGCCGCTCGTTTGACCCGAGCTCGGCTCGTCTGTTTGACGAGCCGAGCTTTACGAGCCATGGGCCGAGCCGGCTCGGCTCGGCCTATTGTCACCTCTAACCGTGAGGCCTTGCAACTTTATACTTAGAGACCGTACAAGTCTACGTAAAATGGATAGAACTCGCTTCCACTCAATTGTACGATCACATGCTTTTAACCTGTGTGACCACGCGGGCATCTGGCTGGGCCTTGGGTTGGGGTTTTTGCACGATTTTCATTACGTTTTCCTCCTTTCACAAGGTTTTTTCCAAAACTTATATATAAAACTCAGGAGGTACGAATTCCAGACCTCTACCTCACTAAAGAACATTATAAAACTTAGATTTTCAAGTCAAATTCTTGGGAGATTGAAACAAAGCAAGGGGTAAGACTTGACGACTACATGAAGAATTGATTCTTGTTGTAAGCTTTCATTTCTTTATGTTATTTTCAATGAAAGCCTACTTTTTTTTTTTTTTTTGTTATTTAGTTATGATGTGCAACTAAATTATTATATTGGAATGAACGATGTAGCCTAGTTAATTATTTAATTTCAAACTCCTTTGTTTTAATTATTCATTGCATGTATTGATTTTATTTTGAATTTAATACATGAGTTAATTGGCTAATAATTCATGATTTCGTGATTTCTTTTCAAAATTTGAGAGGTAAGCGAACAAGCTAGAATTATGAATAAAATTCGGTCTTTGAACAATAGATAGAGATATACATTTGTTATTATCGCGATCGTGTGTGAATTCTTGTGTTTTATGCATCTAGATAAGGAATAATTCGGACCCTCCATATAGATACACGTTTGACTTATTTATGTAGAATTGATTTAACCTAAAGAGAGAAATTTCAATAAACATGAATGAATTCGACTGAATGCATTATTAGGGAATAAAAATGGAGTTGGATTTAATTTAATTGATTAGGTGAAATCATGAATCTCAACTATTTTATAATCGTTTTAAAAACAAAGCAATCTCGTGATTTATTTACTTTTTTTATTTTATTATTTTAATTTAAAATACCAAACAAATTTCCATTGTTCCAATAAAATTAGGAACTAAAGCATTTCGATAATTAATAACAGTTTTCGTTGAAACGATAATTCGAACTCCTAGGTCCACTTTATTACTTTTCATGATCCGTACACCTACGAGTATATTTTGCGTTGCAAAATAAGGTGAACACAAACACCTAAGTAACGTAATTTTTTTTTTTTTTTGCCTCTTATTCATTTTTTCCTCTTATTCACTCTATATGCTCATGCCCAAGAATTAACATTCAAATTAAACTAATAAAAAGTTCAAAATTCAAAACTAAGATTTCATAATTTTACATTCTACAATTTCAATAGAACTCCAAGACACACACACACAAGCTCACTTATATGATTTTACGTGTGAAAATTGTGCTTATTTATATGTAAAACCATGTGTGTGCTTGTGTGGGTCGTGCGTGCGTGTGTGTGTGGGGGGGTGAAGGGAAGGGAAGGGTGGATACCGTTTGTGGTGCACTAGTACAGAAACAGTCTTTCACGTCGGTTATTTAAGAGATTAGGCGTCGGTTTTTGTGGCGACGTGTATGAAGTAGACGCGTAAAGTAAAGACTTTACGCGTCGGTTGTAAAACGACGCGTAAAATGATATCTTTACGCGTCGGTTGTTAAGAAATCGACGCGTAAAGTTGAAAAAAAAAAAAAAAAAAATTTTTTTAGGCGTCGGTTTTGGATTACAACCGACGGCTAAAGTAAACTTTAGGCGTCGATTTTCTAAAAACCGACGCGTTTTCAAATTTTTTTTTTCTTCTTCTATAGAGTAAAATACAATGACCTAGACATGACATGCAATGACCTGGACGTCGCCTGCAATGACCCAGGCCACTGCAGGTCATGGCCTGCATTGGCCTGGACGTCACCTGCAATAACCCAGGCCACTGCAGGTCATGACCTGCAATGACCCAGGCCACTGCAGGTCATGGCCTGCAATGACCTAGATGTCACCTGCAATGACCTGGACGTCACCTGCAATGATCCAGATCACTGCAGGTCGATCATGACCTGCAATCACCTAAACGTGGACTGAACATTTTCCACATGCACATCATCAAATATGTATATAATAGACATAATTAAAATAATGTTAAATAAATGAGAAATAATTATATTTACAAGATTGTTAATGTCACATGTAATTGAGTAAATAGAAGTTTGAATACACGTCGATTTACACACGCCTATCGACGAAGTATTTAGCCCATAAGTTCTGAATTTCAGCAATTTCCTCCGTTGAGTAATACTCTTTAAATGCCTACAAATAATCAAAATGAATTATCAGTTATTTTGTAATAAAATATGAAGGAATAATTAAAAATTATCATGTTCAATAACTTATACCTTTTCCAACGACGGACGCTGAAAGTGTTCAGTGACTATCTCATACATATTTTTCATGACGTAGTAGCCACACTCAGAACCTCCGGGCTGTTGAGGACACTGAAATTTTCACAATGAAAACTAACATTAATAATCACACTAAATAGAATATGAAAATAATTCAAAGATTTGTAATATATTTTAAATATGTGTTTTCATACCTTTATTTTTAGCCACGTTGTATTGACTCTTGTCCTAATACCTCCTTGTGTCCAGTATAGTTTGAAAGCCCTAAAATTGAATTAAATTATTCGAACCAGTTACAAAATAAATAAATACAAAAACTAAGATTTCTATAAAAATTTTGGCAGAGTCTCCCCTATAAATTGAACTTATCCAACCTGTAAATAGACGCGTTGCTATAGAATCTATCACAACTTCTCAACAATCACAACATATATTCATCAAAGTGAAACCACAACTCCACAATCAATTTCACCACAACTCCACAATTATTTCATGAAAATTATCATAACTTACGTATTCAATAGCGGCTTGATATCTAAGTCACGCTTCAATGCACTAGCTGAATCCAATAAGTACACCGTACTCTTCTGAGGAGAAATCACTAGCAACATCCAGTGGTTCCTACGTATTATGAACATGTAAATACAAATTCAAACATGTGTTTTTCAAATTACAAAAAAAAAAAAAATTAACTATTAACAAAAGAGAATGGTCTTACTCCTGAAAATACGGTGCTAGAATGAATTTCTTTGTTTGCATTGCCCTCATGGTCTCGTCCATATAATTTACAACACCATTGGCATTTGTTCTTACCGACACCGATGCAATGTGTGACGGAGACATGAATCCAATGGAATCAATACCGTAATCCTGACATAACTCATGAAGGTACCTAATAATAATGATACCAATAAATAGAGATCGAACAATGATATAAATTGAAGTTGTAATTTGTGATCAGAAGTCTTACAATGCAAATATTTGTAGGATAGATGTATCCAACCATTGCATTTTAAGCAGATCGGTAATGTCTGCGACTGTAACAAAAATACCATCCTCGAACGTACAATTGAAGATGGAGGCATCTACGGGCACCTGATAGAAGTCATCACCAACAGGAAATTGAAGGACCAGGGTGTTTAACATTTTGCATTTATCACCCAGACGTAGTAAAGTCTCATCGTCGACTATCGCAGGTCGCTGGGTAGATGAAAATTCAAAACTCTGAGGCCTTTTCCCTTTATTAGATTTTTTTACGATCTTTTTTGGGGCCTCTTCCTGCAATAAGACAATTTTTGTCATTATAACACGTCTGATACAAATCTAAAAGAAATTAATATTGACATAAACTTTTATATAACTCGATTTTATTACCTCTCCAAAAATCACCAACTCCTTAGGCCATTGGAAAAAACTTCCAATAGCTTCCCCCACCGTGGTGTGGTGCTGAGATGGCGCTGGAAGATAGAACGCTTCTGCACCATCTATAACATGGTCAACGGACACCTTCACATGATCAAGCCAGAGTGGTTGATGATGCACCACAGTCTCGGGTCCGGACGGAAAAACCATCCCGCTGGCCACTATTTACTTGTCACCATCAACAAATACGGCGAGACGACAGGGAATCGGCTTCTATTTTTCAACATATATGTCAGGCCTTTCCATTTTAAAAAAAAGCAATACTAAAAAAACTAAATACTTTATGGGTAAGTACCTGAAGACCATCAAATGGGTCTGGATTCACAGAGTGGCAACTACTTCGAGTTGGTGGTCGGGGCTGTGCAGTTACCTCCACCTCGGCATCAACATTGAGGCCCAAGCGCTGGAGGATGGTGTCATATTTACTCTGCATACTATGGTACGCGCTCTGCATACTGTCAAATTTACTTTGCATCTCCGACATGGTTTGATGCCTGACCCGCTCTGTGATGCTATCCTCCATCTCCTTCCTGATGATATCTTTAATGTCGTCTACTGACAAGACCCCACACGATCGTCTAAGGTAATCATCGGGCCGGCCGTAAACATCCCTCGTGGTGACATACACGCCATATCCCCTCACCCTACCAGAGTGATCCTCTTTACCAAGGGCTTCACTCAGAATATCATGTTGTCTACTCGACACAAATGTCCCCTGCGTGGCTTGCTCAGCTTTTTCTACCTGTTAAAAAAATTGAAAACTGAATATAAGAATTGAAGTAAGTTTCAATTAAATATATGAGAAATCGATAAGATAAACTTACAATTTTATCAAACACCCCCCTCGTTTTCTCGTTGGGGATGTAATACGTTCCATCTTCTTTCTTCTTCGATCTAGCTCGAACCCAATCGAGGCTGCGATCCTCGCTTACAATTGAGGAGCTAATCATGTCACATGAAGAGCTAGAAGATAGCCGGTCACTTACTAGCCAATGTGGCTTCATCCCCGCATATCCGGCTGAGCCCAAATAATGAGGATGCTCGTTCCGCATTTGACTATCCCTCGCCTTCTTACTTTTCTCCTGAAATAAATCACAGGTTTTTAGTTTTCACTCAACAAGACACATGCGTACATTTAAATATACCTGAAATGTTTCCGTCTGTCGTTCTTTTTTAAACAACTCCCATTGCTCTTCGGTCAAGAAATCATAAAGCTGGGTAGGAGATGTATATTTTGGGTGGTCATGTGTAATGAAATTATGAACCAGCCTTGTCTTGAAATCTTTCCATCTCATCCCCGCAACCCGCATAACACTTTTTTTTGGACGGTCATCGAGAATGTTGAATTCCCTCTGAAAGACAATGATAACATGTGGTGTTATAAAGAAATTACATTCACTTTTCAATTATTTACCATGTATCAAGTGATAGTACCTTTATCTCTTCCCACATCATGTCCTTCAGGCCTTGATCGACTTTGTGCCAATCACTGATGTTTATGTCAACATGAATGCGGGCTAAAGATCCGATAAAATGTTTGAAGTTCTTCGTGCCTGGTCCGATCGGCCTATGTTTGTCATCGAACTGAATTATATTCACTTGTTGGCCCGCTTTCTTCATATTTTTGGACATAGTTGGCCCTCTTGTCCTTTTTTTTTGGGCAGTACTATGCTCATCTGAAGAATGTGAAGACTCGGCCATTATATTGGGAAAATTGTCTACGTACCTGCACATATAAATAAATGATTATTAACGACGTATAGAGCATATATAAAAAACACAAGAAAGTTATATTCAAGAATATGTAAATGAACTCACACAATTAATATGAACAACGTATAGAGCATATATAAAGAACAAAAGAGAGTTATATGCACGCGAGAATGTATAAATGAACTCACACAATGAATAATCACGAACGACGGTCAATCCATAATCCTTCTTCATGATCCCAACGCATGTAAGTGGATTCAATGTTATCTTCCTCTAAAGTTGCACTCCCTTGTATACCAATAGAAAATGGAGGAGTTTCATCAAAGTGATCATAATCTTCTTCATCTACTACATCACCAATGCCAACAATGCGTCTCTTGCCTTGAAGGACCACTGACCACTTAGTGTCGGCAGGATCAAGAACATAAAACACCTGCTTGGCTTGTGATGCAAGTATGAATGGCTCGTCAAGATAACCCAATCGTCCAAAATCCACCAAAGTGAAACCTAATTCATCCACCCGAACACCCCGCCGATTATCAACCCATTTACATTGGAAGAGAGGAAACTTGAACTCCCTGTAATCAAGTTCCCAAATTTCTTCAATGACACCATAATAGGACATCGAGGCATCTATTGGCATTGTATCTTTAGCACTTGAAAAATCTCTTGATAGTGCTACTTGTGTCACTCCACTGTTTTGCACTGCACTCTTATCATCTTGACGTTTAGTGTAAAACGTATACCCATTAATGTCATATGCTTCATAAGATCTCACAATCGTGCTAGGACCATATGCTAACCACTTTACCGTTTCAACAATGGTATTCGACGTTTGTGACAACTCTTTCATGACCCTATCTTTGAACCATTTTGCAAATAAACGATTGTGTTGATTAGTTACCCACCTTTCACCTTTAGAAGGATTCTGCTGCCTTAGGATGGACATGTGCTCGTCCAAATACGGATGAACTTGAGAAAGGTGTTGTAATACTAGGAGGTGTGCTTTATCTCGCAATTCAACACTAGGGACAATTGATTTGCATCCAATCGTCCCTTTACCTTCGAGTCTTCCCTCGTGACGAGATTTAGGAACACCAATAGTCTCAACGTCATCAAGGTAGTCAGTACAAAATTCAATAGCCTCCTCAGCGGCATAACCTTCAATGATACTGCCTTCGGGTCGAAATCGATTTCTGACATATCCTTTCAAAATACCCATGTATCTCTCAAATGGATACATATACCGCAAGAACACCGGACCACATATCTTAATTTCTCTTACCAAGTGAACAAGTAAGTGCACCATAACGTCAAAAAATGATGGCTGGAAATACATTTCAAATTGACATAGAGTGATAACAATATCGGCCTGCAAATCATCCAACGCCTCTGGGTCAACAACTTTACTGCAAATTGCATTGAAAAAAAAAACAAAGTTTTATTATGACCTGTCTGACATGTTTTGGAAGTATGCCTCGAATTGCAACTGGTAACAAGTGTTGCATTAACACATGACAATCATGAGACTTCATACCAACCAATTTCAAGTCCTTCATCGACACAAGACTTTTGATGTTTGATGAGTATCCAGATGGAACCTTAATACCATGAAGGCACTCACAAAAACATGTTTTCTCTTTTCTGGACAAAGTATAGCAAGCTGGAGGTAAATAAGTACGTTTTTCGGACTCTTGCGGTGCTAATTGATCTCGTATCCCCATTTCTACCATGTCCTTCCTGACTTTGATACCATCTTTCGTCTTCCCTTGAACGTTCAGCAATGTCCCAATGATGCTATCACAAACATTTTTCTCCACGTGGATTACATCAAGACAATGCCTTACTGATAAATGTTGCCAATAAGGTAGATCCCAGAATATGGACCTCTTCTTCCAAAGACTCTTTCTAGGAGGCTTAAAAGGTTTTCCAAACAAAACATCAATATTTTTAACTCGTTCATATACCTCACCTCCTGTTAACGGCAAGCGAGCTGCGCGATCCTCAATTTTTCCATTGAATGCCTTCTTCTTCTTTCGATAAGGGTGATCAACGGGGAGAAATCTTCTATGACTCATAAAGACATTTTTCTTACAGTTTTTCAACCAAAGATCAATCGTGTCTTCTTCACAAACGGGACATGCTTTAGGTCCTTTGTTCGTATAACCTGACAAGTTACCATATGCGGGAAAATCATTTACGGTGCAAAATATCATAACACGTAAGGTGAAATTCATCTGGCTATGTGCATCAAACACCGATACACCTTCATCCCACATCAGTCTTAAATCTTCAATTAGTGGGGCAAGATAAACATCTATGTCATTCTCCGGTTGTTTAGGCCCTGATATTAACAAAGACAATATGATATACTTGCGCTTCATACATAACCAAGGAGGAAGATTGTAAATCGTTAGAAGAACCGGCCAAGTGCTATGTCGACTACTCATATTACCGTGCGGGTTCATTCCATCTGTACATAGTCCAAGCCTAAGATTCCTATCTTCACCCCCAAAATCAGGAAACAACCTATTAATGTTCCTCCATTGAGGAGAATCGGCCACGTGTCTTAGTTTTCCATCTTGTTTCCTCCCATCAGCATGCCACCGCATGTTCTTCGCATCCTTTGCATTGGCAAACAAACGTTTAAATCTTGGTACTATGGGTAGGTACCACAACACCTTTGCCGGAGGGCTTTTCTTATCCTCAGAATTAGCATTCATGTTCTTTCGCTTATACCGTGATGCCCCACACTTTGGACACAGATGCAAGTCCTTATACTCATTTCGATACAGTATACAATCATTTGGACATGCATGTATCCTCTCGATCTCCATTCCCATTGGACACAACAATTTCTTTGCTTCGTAAATTGAACTAGGAAGCTCGTTATCCTCCGGAAGCATCTCTCGTAAGAGTTCCAGTAATGCCGTGAAACTCTTATCACTCCACCTACTATTTGCTTTCAAGTTATACAATTTCAACACAGCAGACAATTTTGTGAATTTTCTACATCCAGGAAACAAAGTCTTATGAGAATCATTGAACAAGCTATCGAACACATGAGGCTTTTCAATGAATTCCCCTTGTATATCACGCATCATTTCGTCTATCATATCATTATTGTCATTTTCCACATCATTCTCATCAATATTGCCTAAATTATTCTCCTGCAGTCCACCTTCATCGTCACTAGTGCATGTCCTAGGAAGCATACTCTCACCATGCCATATCCATCGTTTATAACCTTCTTTAAACCCACGACGAATCAAATGACTCTTCACTTGCTCAAAACTACGAAACTTTCTCAGATTCTTACAATCACAACAAGGACACAAAATCATTGCTTCACATTTCTCTCTCATGTGTTCGTCCGCACATTTCATAAACTCTTCAACTCCTTTCAAATATTCATGTGTATTACGCCTGCCGTACATCCAATCTCGATCCATATCTAATAACCTATATGCGAAGATATAATTAAAAAAATATTACTTTTGAGTGAATATTTGTAATGATAGTTATATATTTGAACCAACTATATATTAATAATTGAAATCACATGCATACGATAATTTATTACGTTGAATACTTCATAATTTTACTAGTATATTTTGTTTAGTTATTTATTTAGTATGGTTAATTCTATGATAGTGAAAATCACCTATAATTACTATTATCTTCATTTTTTATTTGTAAAATCCTACAGTAATTTCGGCAGAGTCTCCCCTATAAGTTGGACTTACCCAACCTGTAGGAGGATTAATCAAAATGCCACAATACAACAAAAATGTTCAACCTCCACATATTCACTACTCAAACACAATAAATCAAACTTCAACATCATCAACCACTCCAAAATTAATCCAAAATCAATTCTTAATTCCTAAAATGCTCAAAGTATGATTACATAACCTAACATTCCATGCATAATTTCAATATAATTCCAATAATTCAAATTATATCAATTAACTATTTGCAATACCAAAATTATAACTTATATATATATATATATATATATATATATATATATATATATATATAATAATTCACATTTTTATACATACAAATATATATATACATATATATATATAATAATTCACATTTTTATACATACAAATATATATATACATTTATATATATATATTAACATTTTTATACATACAAATATATATATACATAAACACACACATATATACATATATATACACACAAACACATATAGATCTACTTATATATACATACATATATATATACATATACATATACACATACACATATATATATATACATACACGGACACACACACACACATATATATATACATACACGCAGACACACACACATATATATATACATACACGGACACACACACACACACACACATATATATATACATATACACGGACACACACACACCACACACACATAGAGTAAAGTTCTTACGAGATGGTGGCGGGTTCGTGGTGGTGTCGCGGTGTTGGTGGCGTCGTGGTGTTGGTGGAGGTACGGTGGTGATGGCTTCGCGATGTTGAAGTGTTGAGAGAGAGTGAGAGAGAGATATGCGCGGTCGGGATTAATGAAATCGCGCGAATTTTGAAAGATGTATTAAATGGTTTAGGCTTCGGTTCTTTGATAACCGACGCCTAAAACCGGTTCAGGCATCGGTTATGAAGAACCGACGCCTGAACCGGAGGTTTACGCGTCGGTTCTTGGTGAACCGACGCGTAAACCTTGACTTTACGCGTCGGTTCACCAAGAACCGAAGCCTAAACCTCCGGTTCAGGCGTCGGTTCTTCATAACCGACGCCTAAACTATTTTTTTTTTCGCGTTTTTGTACTAGTGGTGGTGGCTTTTTTGAGTGGCTAGTAAAGTTGGAGAGAGAGAGAGAGAGAGAGAGAGAGAGAGAGAGAGAGAGAGAGATGGTGGCGTGAGAGGTGGTCGACAACGTTAGGGTGGCGTGAGAGGTGGTCGACAACGTTAGGGTGGCGTGAGAGGTGGTTGACGACGTTAGGGTGGCGGTTAGGATGAAATCGAGTGATGAGCACCACAATTTAAGAGAGAAAGAGAGAAAGAGATGAATGCGTGAAAGCGGCTCTGCTTAGGGTTAGAGGTAAGCGACATATAGTTTATGCTTTGGTTCTTGTGGAAACCGACGCTTATAGCTTGATTAAATGCGTCTATTCTTGAAGAACTGACACACATATACTCAAAAAACTGACACGCATATAAAGAAAGAACGGATGCATATAATCTAATTATATGCGTCGGTTCTTATGACTAGTTTACTCATAGGTTTCTTCAAGAATTGTCACATATAATTGAAAAATAAATAAATAAATAAAATTACCACCACGCTTTTATAGGCGTTAATTTTCCTAAAAAACGATGTACATTTGTTATTTTTTTGGTAAATCTATACTAGTGATACTCATTTTCAATCATACGTTTACACAATAAAATATTTTGAATATAAACCAATTTTTTTTTTTACTTTTTAACTATACATTCTCCCAAAAATTATAGTTCAAAAATTGCTTTTCCCAAATAATGGTTATCAAACAATGAAATGTAAGTTGATAATGCAATTGTTCTGCAATTTTACCATTGGAATTCAAACCGAATTCATTAATTAACTCATGTTCGGGAGTGTTTAAACTAAAAATTAAGATTATAAGTTGTGAGCTTTATAAAATTTGTGAATAACAAAGTGAATAATTTCGAGTTTTACAAATTGTATGAATTGAAAGTATATGTTAACAAACTTAACTCTATTTGGCAACCAATTTATTAACAATATTGTTTATAAAAAGAGTGACCTGAAAACTTTTCGGTGATCCATTTTTTTGGAGGGAATTATTGGTCAACCGACTTATTGACTTTTCAAAATAATGATAATTGAGATGTTCTCACTTGGCCTTTTAGATACAAAATTCGTGAAACACATTAGAAGTCATATTTTTTCTAAATTGTTTGAAATCACATTTAAGTACATTTATGACTTTTATCAATTTTTAATCATATATTTCATCAATTTTTATAATTAAATTACTACAAATTTAATTTTTTTATCCAAACCAAACATGGGCTAGTGATCCTTCAGCATTTTTATTAACTTAAAATTAAAATAAGGATACAAGTAAAAATTATAAAAAAGTTGAGGAATCTGTGTACAATATATAAGGGTTTTTTTGATTCTATTTAAAATGAGTTTTTTTTTTTTTAATGAATAGTGATTTTAAGAAAAATAGATAGTTGAAATTGTTAAGACTTGAGAGTCCATCTTAAAATGTCAACCTTATTAAGATGAGTAATCCAAATTCTTATAAATTGATCTACATTTTCATCTTTATTTTATATGAGATTTTATCTTTTAACATGTCCCCTCAATATGGTGGCTCGTTCGAGCAAACCAATCTTGAAATTCTCGTGGTCAATTTTTTTGAGTAATAATAGGATGAAATTGCTCGTTAGAGTTTAATGAGCTCTAATATTATGGTAAGATTTGAGAGTCCATCTTAAAAGGTCAATCTTATGAAGAAGAATAGTTAAAATCCTTATAAATTGATCTATGACTTTATCTTTATTCGATGTGAGATTTTATCCTTTAACAAAAATTTGGTTGAAAAGTTAAATATAGTGTGCTTGATTTTTAATGAATAGTTGGGATTTAGTATTTTTAATGATGATTGAGATTGAATAATGTAAAAAAATGATTAAATTTTAATGAGAAATAAAAAAGGGACTAAATATGGACTTAAGATCTTGTGCACTCTCAGATGATATGTTGATCAGGGTAAGAGACTTTCTGTGGACACCATTGTTTTGATGAAGACACATCAACTGAGAGGGACCCAAAGAATTCAGTGTGAGAGAAAGGACAGGAGAGAGAGACCGACAGAAAGGGACCACAGAATTTTGTGTGATAGAGAAAGAGAGGAGAGAAATCGTACGTACGTCAGAGAGACACCAAGGTTTAGATAGTGAAATTTGATAAGAGATTTTCACGATTCAAATATGACCATTACCTTATAAGAATTGCTTTCGTTTGATAACACTATCAAACACTGTAAAAGTTTTGAAATTAGTTTATTTATGATATGAGATAATAATGTGTAGTTAAAAAATGAAAAGAGAAAATGTATATTATTAAAAAGTAGTTTATAAAATTGTGTGATCTATAAATTAATTTATTAAACAATTTATTTAATTTACCAAACGAAAAGTAAACAACTTACAGTACGTATGGTAACGATTTGGATGGAGACCTTGTTGTTACAGCTAATTGTGTATGGAAAAGTTAAAAGAGTAAGCAAAGAATTGTAAAAGGATGAACTCCAATCTTAGAAACCCCTACAACCTCTTTCCTAGGTTCAAATTCTCCAATACTATGCTCTTTTTTTTATTTTAATTAATTAAAATCAAATTTTTAGTAAATTTTGATATAAATTGATGTAATATGTAATTAAATGTTGTGATTTATCAAATGTGATGATCAAGTTAATTATTGATTTTGACTTAAAATTTTAATTCAGTTTTTTTTTTAGCTGAAGCAAACAAGGGCTATAGTTTTGGTTGATTTTTATCTTCTTTTCCATGTAAAAAGTTTATTTACAGTTCTGATATAATAAATGCTAAGATAGTATTTTAATGACCAATCTTCAGTTTCATAGCCGCGAAAAATTAAAATCAATTTTTTGGTAAATTTTGTTAAAAATTAGTAAAATATGTTGTTGAAAAGTTGTTGGTCTCATGAAATATGTGGTTAAAACTATTTATTGATTTTAATTTAATTTCATAAATTAAAATTAATTATTGATTTTGACTTAAAATTACAATCTAAATTTTATTTCCTACCGAACTGAGGCTTAGTGATTAGAATTGTAGTAGGCTTGTTGGCGAGACATATTATTCAAGTCGAATAAGAGCTCAAGTGCATCTTCAAAGCTCTAACATTCAAGTATGGCTTGGTAGAAGAATGTCCAAGACTAATACAAGTGATTCAAGCCAAGAGTCAAGCCCAAAATAAAGTTAGAGAAAGGGTTTCAAAACAAGCGCTCGCTTGATTCGGTCCACCAAGCGATCCCCTGTTGAAGATTCACAATTCGAGAACTTTTTGCTCTTACACCATGTGATCGCCTCTACTTGCTTAAGTGATCGCATGTGGTTAAATGTTAATGTCAATTTTTGTTTCCTTTTTGAATCAAACTCTATTATTTCCGTATTTAATTAATTGTTTACGGCTACTAGGGTTTAGAATGTCCATTCTTCATATAAAATGAATATTTTCATTCATTCATTAAGATTATCATTGAATAATATTGAGAGATTGTCAATCAAAATGAGAATTCTCAAGTCCTTTGTTCTTAATTGAACTTATCAAAGATAATAGAATCTTAGTGGCGTTCACCCCCCAAGAACTTATTAAAGGCATAGACAATTTTTGTGAAGTTCTAACTAATAAAATTCATAAAAGTTGAGCCTATCACGATTAGGAAAATAGTAAAAGAGACTTCAAAGTGCCCAAATTCTTCATGTGCTTCAAGCTCCAAATCCTATATGTAGTCTTTGTGAATTTATATTTTTTTCTGGAAGAGTTGAATTATTAGAGAAACAAGGTGGCTTAAAATAATATTATCTTAGTGCTTTCATACGGTGAATCTGAAGAAGACAAAGTGTAGTTTCCAAAAGTGAAGAGGACGTAAATTAGCTATAAAATCGGGTCTAAATTAGAGAACGAAAATTGTTATTTTTGTGATTCACGACATCAAGCCCTCAAATGCACTATGTGACTATTTACTATCCAGACCTTTTACTTGGACAACGCACATCTTTAACGGCTCAGATTATGATCCTCCACATTGCCCTTGCACAACAGATTTACTACAAGTATTTTAATTTCATTGATTGACAAATTCTGTACAGATAGGGTGCATATTCTTTTCTATAAATGTACACTGAAAATGTAAAAATTGGAGTGAATGAAATTATATTGAATACACAGAATATTATCAAAACTCTTCTTGGTATCAAAGCCAATATATCATGCACCGAAAACTCAGCTCAATCTTCATATACTGCTGCTTTCACTCATTCATTGTTGGGAAGATTAAGTGGAACAACACTTGGTATCAATTTTTTACAAATTCCAACAGTCAAGCTTGAAAAAAACAAATTCATTTTATGGAAGAATATGATTATGCCCATTGTTAAAGGGCATAATCTTGAAGGGTTTCTCCTTGGTTCAAGTGTCTACTCCCCAGAGTTTGTAATTCCACCAACCACTACAAACGAAGAAGGCACAATTGCTACAACTAATGAAAAGATTCAGAATCCAACCTATAGGAAATGGGTGTCAACTGATCAACTCTTGATGGGCTGGTTGTATTCTACGATGAGTCCAGAAATAGCCATTAGAGTTATGGGTTCAGCCTCTGTCTCAACACTTTGGAGTGGAATTGTAACAATCCAATTATTATTATTTTAGTCAAACTTTTACTAGTCAAAGTTATATATGGAATAGTCAAGTCAAAGTCTAATTAGGACCAAATTATATTATTTTAATTGTTGGTGTTATTTTTCTAAAATTTATATAAGTTGAGGATTATATTAAATCAAGGAAATAAGAGTTGAGGACCTCTTTGAAAATATTTAAAGATTATTCCATTATTATATGTATAATATCAAACCAATTGCCAAACAAAAAGGAAAAACAGAGAATGGAGACGCAGGAAGTTTCGGGAGAAAGAAAAGAGAAAAAAAAAAAAAAAGAAGAAGAAGAAGAAGAAGAAGAAGAAGAAAAGAAAGAAAAGAAAAAGAAAGGAAAGGAAGAAAGGAGGAGAAAAAGCTTGTCCAACTCAAGTGCTTATTGTTTTGGGTTTATACAACCACTTTTTCTTAACTTTAAGAGGTAAGTGGTAAAATATTTATTGTTCAATAATGTGAAAAATTAGGGCTTTTGATTTATAGTTTAAATGTGAGTTATATATGAATGTGGGAATGATTATTTTGGTGATTTTAGTTGTATATTTAAGTATTGAAATAAATGCTTGATATTAAAGATTAGGGTTTTATGTTATTGGGTTAAACTAGTGATTAAGTTGAGATAAACTTGTATTTTGATTTGTTTTGTGCTAGAAATGGAATTGTTGGTGTTGGTAATGAAGGTTGGTTTAGTTATGAAGATGGGTAAATAAACTAGTAAGTTTGTAAAAATGGAAAATTGGGATTTAGATAAATGTGGCTCTAATTTTGAATCTTAAGTTATATTAGAACTTAATTAGTCTTTAGAGGTGATTTTGTGTTCCTAAGTAAAAAGGGTAAGTATGGTGTAATATGAAATAAACAAGTTTAATGAGTTAGTTTAAGTATGAGATTCTTTTACCATTTTATCTATTAAGGTGTTTTTAAATGTTGATGTGAAGATTTTATTTTATCTCAGGAGGTGACGAGGAAGTTGGTGCTATATATCGACCAAGTTAGTTGATTGTCAATTATTTTATGAGTGGAAAAGTTATTCTTTTAAAAACTTAAAAGAATTCACGTTATTCAAGTTTTCTATTCACAATGATTTTCTACATGTTACAAATGATTTTTAAGTTACTTGATTTTAGCATGATTATCAAAACAAATGTTTTAAAATTAAGTTTGTTTATCGTGATGACTCTTTTTACCATGTTTTAAGATCATGATTAGTTAAGTTGGCATGTATGATTTCCAAATCATCAAAAGTACCTATGTGATTATCTGTTCTTGTGTTAGTGTACGGAGGGAGCCTTGGGCCCGTGTACTAGAAGATATTATTTGTGATCTTAAGACTCTGTCACGGAGGGGGCCTATGGCCCATGTTCAGATGATCTAAAGATCCACTCTTATGCACGGAGGGGGCCTATGGCCCGTGTGTAAGGATGTATATATGAGCTCTTTGGGACCTAATTTTGTACCCAGAGGGGCTTTGAGCGGGGTACGGAGGTGCTCGGTAGTATACGCGCGTATGACTAGATACATATTTCAGATGATTTAGTTGGGTACCTTTGGTGTGATTTTCTTATGTATTACAGTTTATCAGTTATGCTACAGATGATTATTCCAAGATCTTTATGATTATTCTTAGCATGTATGATTTGATTTAAAGTGACAAAAGCTTATGAAACAAATTATGTTTTCAGAAATGGTTTATAAAATACTTTTATTTCAGAAATTCCACTCACTGAGTCACAAGCTCATGTTTTTCCCCACCTTTACAGTATAGGAAGAAAAATAAGAGTTTCAGCAGCATCGAAGGAGCCTTTGCAGTTCTCGAGAAGCTTTGTAACATTGTCATTTGTAGGAGTTACTTCGGTAAGCTCCTAGGAGACATATTCTAGAAAGATGCATTGGAATATGCAGTTATTCTATATAGGTAATATACTTTATCAGGAATGTGTCTGATGATGATGTATTTTGAATCATGTATATATATAGAAGTGGGTTAAGAATTGTAGTTATTATATTATGTCAATTGTCTTGGTTGGAAGATTTGAAAAGTGATATAGTTATTTATGATTGCATGTTTGAGAATTTGTTATTGTTTTACAGGTTGGTTAAGTCAATATTATCTAGTTTGCACATGCCATCGGTCCACCACACGTTTCATATCCAGTAGGGTGATCTGGGATGGGTCGTGACAGGAATCCTAGAAAGTCTTGGAGTGATGAACAAGGCTAGAGTCATTTTCTTGATGACTGAGTTGCAGAAAACAAGGAAGGGATCGATGAGTATTGATAGCTATCTCACAAAAATCAAACAACTGGCTGACAACTTGCAAGTAGCAAGTAAAGACATTCCACAATCAGATCTGGTAACACAAGTCCTTGCAGGACTTGATGAAGACTATACCCCAATAGTCGTTCAAATCAACAACAAAGAAGAGATCTCATGGACCGAGCTACAGGCAGTCTTGATGACCTACGAAAGCAAACTTGAGCATCTTTACCCAATCAGAGTTGGGATGGGCTCAATAAATCTCTCACAAGCTGCCTCAATCACTGCTCAGAGGTTTGGAAACTCATCTAGAGGAGGAAGATAGAATGGTTTTGGTAGAGGAAGCAGATTCAGGGGTAGAGGAGGTAGGTTCAATGCTACCAATGCACCTAGAGCAAACTATCATACTTGTGGTCGTAATAATCATTTGGCTTCATGGTGCAACAAAAGATTCGATGAGAACTACATGAACTCAAGGCCGGAGCAAGGAAACTCACCTTAGAACATGTCACCAATTGCATATGTTGCTACTCCAGACACAGTGACTGATCTTAGTTGGTTTGTTGATTCTGGTGCCTCAATTCACGTCACTACAAGCAAGGAAATTCTGGATCAATCTCATGAATATACTAGTATATTAAAACTTTAAGTTGCAAATGGAAAATTTCTTGACATGTTACGTATTGAACATGCACAACTTGAAACACTGAATAACAAACCCATTGTACTAAACAAAATGCTAGTTGTTCCCGAGGTCAAAAGGAATTTGGTTAGTGTTTCAAAGCTTGCTCTAGACAATAACGTTTTTTCTTGAATTTCATGGTGATCATTTCTTGATTAAGGACAAGGAGACTCAAGTCATTCTGCTACGGGGGAAAACTAAGGAAGGTTTGTACAAGTTCCAGCCTACAAATCAAGAAAATCCAGTCTACTTCATCAATGTTCAAACATTCCAAGAAAAACCTATTACTGCTTTTCACTCCCAACCTGTTGAGTCCAGTTGTAATAAATCTGTCATGTCTAGTATTGAAATGTGGCATAGGAGGTTGGGTCATCCCAGCCCTCCTATTATTTCACAAAATTTGAAAACTAGCAAAAGTAATCTAAATGGCAATTCTGATTTTTCTGTGATGCATGTGTGTATGGAAAATCTCACAAGTTACCCTTTGACATCTCTCAGTCACATGGAAAAAATATTCTAGACCTAATCCACACTGACCTTTGGGGGCCGGCCCCAATAAACTTAATGTCTGGCTTGAAATATTACATCATTTTCATTGATAATCACACTAGATACACGTGGATCTATCCCTTAAGACACAAATCTGAAGCTTTGTCTAAATTCACAGAATTCAAGCAATTGGTAGAAAACAAATTTGAGAAAAAAATTAAAACACTTCAATGTGATTGGGGCAATGAAGTAAGAATTTTTTCTAATATGTTGAAAGAATACGGTATTGAACTCAGAGAATCATGTCCATACACCTCTGTTCAAAATGGTTGAGTTGAGAGAAAACACAGACATGTAACTGGGTTAGGGTTGACACTTTTATCCCAAGCCAACATGCCTCTCACCTACTGGTGGGACACATTCCAAACTACAGTATTCCTTATAAACAAACTACTTACTCTCACACTAAAAGACTAAAAAATATGTCTGTGTTTGACTACAAAAGACTAAAAAATATTTGTATGTGCCTTTTTCCCTCATTTAAGCTACCAAAATCACAAACTCAGTTTTCAGTGCACAAAATGTGTGTTCCTTGGTTATAGCACACATCAAAAAGGTTTCAAATGTATGAGTCCTACAGGGAAAGTCTACATATCTAGGCATGTTTGAAAATGGTTTTAGAAATAAATTGAATATACACTACAATAAAAAAGGTCGTTTGCAACATGCAAAATGCAACATTTGCTAATTGAATGTTGGTGAAAGGGGTCTATCGCAACATTTTATAATTAAATTTTGCCTTTGATATGAATATTTAAGATTTATCCCCTTTTACAACGTTCAAAGATTGTTGCGATAAGTTAAAATATTTAAAACGATCAAATTAAGCTTTTTTAGTGTTTTACAAATGTTGCAAAGAATTACCTTTATCAAAGTTTAAAAAATGTTGCAAAATCCTAGGCAATTGCAACGTTTACAAAACGTGGCAGATTTTTTTGCAACGTTTATAAAACGTTGCAAAAAATTAGATTTTGCAACGTTTTATAAACAAGTTATTTTCTAAAAAAATTATAAAATTGAATCAGAGTCGAACTGATTTCAATTAAAAAAATTATTTAGAAAATCAAAATTTTTTCTAAAAACAAGTTATTTTACAAATGAAACAATATTTACTCATTTACAATTACCAATTCAATGAAAATATATATTCATGGTTGTAATTTTATTTATTGTATTATGCATTATAATTTATTTCAAAATTTCAAAATATTTAAAAATATTTTAACCAATAAAAAATAAGATAAAGATAATATTTAGATAACCTATTTGGAAGAGAAAAGTTCAATAAATAAAAGCAATTTTTAAAAAAATAGAACAAAGCAATTAAAAAAAAAGAATGCATTTTAAACAAAAATAAAAAAATGGAGAAAAGGATAAAAATATAAATCAAACAAAAAAAATTAAAAATAAATAAATAAATAAAGGGTGAAAAATCCAATCCCACATCGGTTGCTTTGACGTGGGTTGGGAGCTAACAACCCTGGTATAGCTTCAGTACAAACTCAAATGGGGTCGAGGGGCTTGTATTTTTACAGAGCAGGCCCGAACTTTAGTTAAAATAAAATAATAATTGGTATAATCAAATTTTCTTTTAAACTGATTAACTGGTTTTTTAAAATCCGGACCGGGCACTAAAAAATCGGTTCCTGGTTCGGTTTTAAAAGGGGCAGTTTTTAAGACATTACGGACCGGTTTACCGACCAATTCTCGATTTTTCCAGTTGAATCGGCTGATCCGATCTGATTTTCTAAACATTGCTTTTTAGACATACACGATAAATTGATACAAAATGTGTTATCTAATGAAAATCTTGAGGATAAGAATGTTTAATGAAAAGTCGTTATGTGGTGGAAAAAATAAAAATTGTAGTGAATATAATTACCTATTTCTAAATGTAGCCTAATTTCTTTTCTTTTTTACAAATAGATACTCTTATGATTCTGAGGAACGCACATAAACTTTTGAATTACGTAAGTCAAACTTTCTTAACAGAAAACTCCTAATGCTAATAAACTTTCCGTAAAACCAAATGCCACACATTTCTAAACAAAATTTCCCGTATTGATTCCTTCACATTAGGGACATTAGAAACCTCGCTTTAATCGGCTTCCAAGCCCTCTTTATCTTTATCTCGTTGTCGCAGTCCTCTACTTACCTCGTCCTGGATATTAGACTCTCTGTTTTCATTTTGGGCTTACTAGGATTATGCCATTTAATGTTCTCGAACATCATTTTCCTACACATCCTGACTATCACTAATCTAATTGTTCTCATCTCTTTTACCATCCCCAGTGCCGTCCAAACCTTAAGTAACAGTATACCAAGGTAGTACATATCTTATAAAAGCTGTCACAATCGCTAATAGGAACATTACAAACCCGAGACACCGAACAAATTCCCTTGGACTTAATTTTTACAGATTAGAACTTTAATATGACTTCTTGGCCTTGGGATGCCCGTGAGAGTAAGCCACAACCTTATCGAGTTTCTTTTCTTCTAGAGGAGCTCACTCATTTTAGTTCCCAGCTAGAGAAAAATGGTGCTCGCACAATGTATTCCCTTCCGTAAACTTCCTTTTGCATCTCAAGCCCTTCCAATCAGTTTTACAACATAAAATTATTGTTGGTCGTAATATCGCAAATGTATGATATCATTAACAAGTAATAGAGTAAACTTTTGAGTCAAGATTGTCAATCCACACGGACTAGTTATTTTTTATCGATTTACTTTAGCCTAATGATCCTATGTTGGTCCCAGAGATGAATATAAACACGATTGTAAACAAGAATAAAAAAAAAAAAAATCAGAAATTCAAGAACACGAGAATTTTTGGCCTAAGCCCCGGAGATTCGGTGTGCAACACCTACGTCCCTCGTTGAGCATCCACGAAAGGATATCGCTCAAATCCAATAAAACACCCCAAAAATTAGATGTATAAAGTTATAGAACAGCCTGAACACCAACAGTTCAGATTACAAGCCCTTAGCAACACGTTTCCATAGAAACAACAACCAAAGTAGAGGAATCACTATCAATTAGAGATCCTCTAACAGTTTCGCAAAAGAAACTACACAAGATTCTCTCTAAAATCTGAACAGAATCAGAAAACTACTAAGAAGAAGAAGAACAGGCGGAATTGCCTCTTAGAGAGAGAAAAGGGCAGAGATGTGATAAGATCAGAATCCATGAATCTGGACGCATATCCACCAGATAAGGCCAATCAACAAATCAGAACACATCCAACAGCCAGGATAGCTTCCAGCATATAGCGTGATACCAACAAATACACTTTAATCACTTCCAGATAGTTCCAACACCCAGGCTAAGCTGTAGGGCCAGGTCAGGCCCAAGATTGATATGGGGCAGTATTTCCAATTTTAGCATAAATGTAAATGGACCAACTCCAACAATCTCCACCTTGCTGGAATTGGAATCAGTGGATTTGAGTCTTATCTTTTTGTTTCATTTGCTCAGTGTACCTGCAAGAACAAACCAGAAGTTAGAACTGCTCGAGATTAAACAATCTCAAAGAGTCCTGAAATTTTGAAAGACGAATAACCTTTGTACTAGTATCAGGAGAATTAATTTTGGTATGAATTTTAATGAGCTTAATATCACCATTATCTACTACATTTCTAATAAAATGAAATTTAACATCTATATGTTTGGTTCTATCATGAAAAATGGGATTTTTGCTAAAAAATATAGCACTTTGATTTTCAGAACAGAGCTCCACCTGATTTTCTATAAAACCTAATTCAGTTAAAATGCCTTTCAGCCAGAGACCTTCTTTCACTGCTTCAGTAGCAGCAATGTATTCTGCTTCAGTGGAGGATAGTGCAACAAGTTTATGAAGTTGGGACTTCCAACTAATGCAAGTAGAATTAATCACATAAAAACATGAAGTTGTTGACTTCCGATTATCACAGTTTCCATCAAAATTAGAGTCTACATATCCTTTTAAAGAAATGTCATTTTTATCAGGTTTGAACATCAGACCAAGGTATTTGTACCCTTAAGATACTTGAGCAAATTTTTCATGGCTTCCCAGTGTAGTTCCCTTGGGTTGCTCATAAATCTGTTGAGAACACTTACTGCATATGCTATGTCAAGTCTAGTACAGGCCATAATATACATTACAGAGCCTATAGCATTGCAGTAAGGCACATTATGCATTCTAGAAATTTCAGAATCAGTTTTAGGATAATGTTCTACAGATAATTTCTCATAACCAGATAGAGGTAAACTTACAGGTTTAACATCATGCAGAGAAAACTTATTCAAAACTTTTGAAATATAAGATTCTTGTGTTAAAAATAATTTTCCACTCTGTCTATCCCTTTTAATTTCCATTCCCAAAATTTTCTGTGCTGGTCCTAAATCTTTCATTTCAAACTCAGATTTCAATTTAAATTTTATATCTTCTAAGATAGTAGAATCATGGCCAGCTAAAAGCATATCATCAACATACATAAGCAAGAAAAATATTTCAGAATTGTTATTTTAAAATAAAAACAGGAATCATATTCAGACTTCTTAAAACCTAAACCTTGAATGAAAGAATCAAATCTTTTATACCATTTTCTAGGAGCTTGTTTTAATCCATACAGAGATTTGTTTAACAGGCAAAGATGTTCCTTTTTATTTTGATTTATAAAACTTTTAGGCTAAGACATATATATAGTTTCATCCAAAAAACCATATAAAAAGGCAGTTTTGACATCAAGTTGTTCTAATTCTCGATCAAATTGAGCAACAAGTGCAAGCAAAATTCTAATAGAAGTATATTTCACAACAGGTGAAAAAATTGCAGTATAGTCAATACCTTCCCTTTGGTTAAACCCCTTAGCCACAAGGCTAGCTTTATATCTCCTAGTTTCAGATTTACCATCACCTTCTTTTATTTTATAGATCCATTTACATCCAATCAGTTTACACCCTGCAGGTTTCTTAACAAGAGACCAGGTCTGGTTTTTGTATAAGGAGTTCATTTCGTCCTGCATGGCTGCAAGCCATTTTGTAGAATTTGTACAGGTTATAGCTTGACTATAGGTTTCAGGTTCTAACTCGAGGGGTTCACTATCTACCTGTGTACTTACAAAGTCTGCGTGTTGATATCTAGAAGGTAATCTAATTTGTCTCCTTTCTCTATCTCTATCCAATTGATAATTCTGTAGGTCATTTTGAGGGTTCTAATTATCATTACTATCAATGTTATCTTTTTCAATATCAGGGTCTGATTCAGATTGAGGTGTCTCCACCTTAATTTGAACAGGTTCACTAATTTCAGGTTCTGGATAGTCAATCTCAGTAACAACTAAATCATTCTTGTCTAGTCTTTCTACAGATTTATCATTTAGACAAGGAGAAGAGTTTTCATCAAAGATGACTTATCTGCTAATTATTATTCTATAGCCACCTATTCCTTTAACCCAAAGCCTATATCCCTTAACACCTTTACCATACCCAAGGAAGACACATTTTATTGATCTAGGGTCTAGTTTTGACTCAGACTGATGTGCAAAAGCCGCACATCCAAAAGTTCTCAGGTAAGAATAATCAGTCACATTATTAGACCATATCTGATCAGGAATCTTATATTCAATAGTACTAGAAAGACATTTATTAATCAAATGACAGGCTGTCTTAATAGCTTCTGTAGCAACCGAGAATTTTCTTTAAATTATATAGCAAAGTTTTTATCGAAAAAAAAAAACGTGTCGCTAAGATTTAACCCCAAATTTTATTTTTTTTAAAAAATAAAGCCTGTTCGTCTAGACATTTACAAGTGAAATTAAATTTATTTTAATCCGAGTCCAATTCCAAATTTATTAAAAATATCTCTATTTTCCTTATTAAATTATTTTAAGTCCAAATACGAAATTCATTTTATCTCAAAATTTATTTATTCTCAAATTTTATTTTCAATCCAAAATATATCAATTTTAAATACATTACCGAATCAAAGTTAGTCTAATTTTTAGTTAATTATCCTAAACTAATCCTACCAACTAATCCTAATCAATATCCACGTTTTTTTTTCTTTCTTTCTTTTTCTTCTCCATCAAATCCATCATCATTATGTATCGAAAACATCATGATTCATTACACCATTTTTCCACTCCATTCCAACCTAATTTTCTCTACTAATCCATTTTTTTTTCTTTTCCCATCACTTTATCAGTTTAAATTCTCTCCACCCACAAATTGTCCCCCCAATTCTTGCTATAAGTAGAGCATGATTTGGGACTGGTAAGAGAATAGGTTTCGAGATTGCTCCAGATCACACACTTATGTTCAAGGGTCGTCTTTGTGTACCAAAAGATGATCAAATCAGGAATGAAATCATGGTGGAAGCTCACTCGGCACCATATGTAGCTCATCCAGGAGGGACAAAGATATATCGCGATTTGCGTAATACTTTTTGGTGGAGGAACATGAAAGGATGTATTGCAAAGTTTGTTTCTCGATGCATGACCTGTCAGCAGGTCAAAGCTGAACATCAGAGACCGTCAGGGTTGTTGAACCCTTTGGACATACCAGAATGGATATGGGAGAAAATTTCCATGGATTTTGTGACGGGATTACCGAGATCAGCAAAAGGACATGACGCTATTTGGGTAATCGTGGACCGACTCACAAAGTCAGCCCATTTTCTCCCAGTTTGAATGACTCTTGGTGTTGATTCGTTGGAACATATTTATGTTAGAGAGATTGTTCGACTTCATGGAGTTCCAGCGTCCATTGTGTCAGATAGAGATCCGAGATTCACCTCGAGATTTTGGAAGAGCTTACAGACTGCTATGGGTACTAAGTTAAATTTTAGAACCACTTACCATCCTCAGACAGACGGGCAGTCTGAACGCACTATTCAAATATTAGAGGATATGCTTAGAGCCTGTGTTTTAGACCTGAGCGGCAATTGGGAAACTCACTTGCCATTAGTAGAGTTTGCTTATAACAATAGTTTTCAGGCTACCATTGGTATGGCACCATACGAAGCACTGTATGGGCAAAGATGTCGATCGCCAGTCTATTGGGATGAAATTGGCGAGAGGAAATTATTGGGTCCAGAATTAATTGAGAGAACAGTGGAGGCTATCGAGAAGATCCAATTTCGGATTAAAGCTGCTCAAGACAGACAGAAAAGTTATGCCAATCAAAGGAGAAAGACTTAGAGATTGAGATTGGAGAGAAAGTATTCTTGAAAGTAGCTCCTATGAAGGGTACTTTTCGTTTCGGCAAGAGAGGGAAATTAAGGCCTCGTTTCATAGGACCATTTGAAATATTAGAGAAAGTGGGTAATGTAGCTTATCATTTGGCGTTGCCACCCGAGCTCTTGGCTGTACAAAATGTCTTTCACATTTCCTTATTGAGGAAGTATGTTCACGATCCCAGTCATGTAGTGAATTTTTAGTCTATTTCGATTCAGAAGAATCATTCTTACGAGGAAGCACCTATATGCATTATTGATAGAAAAGTCCATGTTTTAAGAAACAAAGAAATTTCGCTAGTCAAAGTCCAGTGGGGTAAACCTGGTAGCGATGAGGCTACCTGGGAAAAAGAGGATGAGATTATGGGTAAGTATCCAGATATTATGGATCAAGTAAGTTTAAATTTCGAAGATGAAATTATTTTAAGAGGGTAAGGTTGTAGCGACCAAGAATTTTCTTTAAATTATATAGAAAAGTTTTTATCGAAAAAAAAAATGTGTCGCTAAGATTTAACCCCAAATCTTATTTTTTTTTAAAAAAAATAAAGCGTGTTCGTCTAGCCATTTACAAGTGAAATTAAATTTATTTTAATCCGAGTCTAATTTCAAAATTATTAAAAATATCTCCATTTTCCTTACTAAATTATTTTAAGTCCAAATACGAAATTCATTTTATCTCAAAATTTATTTATTCTCAAATTTTATTTTCAATCCAAAATATATCAATTTTAAATACTAATACCTAATCAAAGTTAGTCTAATTTTTAGTTAATTATCCTAAACTAATCTTACCAACTAATCCTAATCTATATCCACGTTTTTTTTTTCTTTCTTTCTTTTTCTTCTCCATCAAATTCATCATCATTATGTATCAAAAACATCATGATTCATTACACCATTTTTCCACTCCATTCCAACCTAATTTTCTCCACTAATCCATTTTTTTTTCTTTTCCCATCACTTTATCATTTTAAATTCTCTCCACCCACAAATTGTCCCCCCAATTCTTGCTATAAATAGAGCATGATTTGGAGAGGAAAAATGCACCAAGACGAGAGAGAAAAAAAATAGTAGAGAGAAATTTGTGAGTAGAGAGAAAAATAGAGAGAAATATTTGTTTTCTCGTGAGTATTTTTAAAATCTATTATTTCAGCCCTATAGTTTAATATTCGTTTTGAGTTTCAACTCAACTTTTAAAAAGTATTCATTTTAGTCCCTCAACTTTCAAAATATTCATTTTAGTCCCTCAACTTTCAAAGTATTCATTTTAGTCCCCCACTTTCAAATCATCAATTTCAGTTCTTAAATTTTAAATTATCATTTTTTTTACTATAAATTTCAAAAGATTAATTTAACTTATTATTCTAATTGGCTAGACGAAGCGTACGGAGATTTGAAAGATTGAAGCCATTCTTGCTCAACCACACTCGTTATGTTTAAGGTAGACTCGCCCCCACTAATTTATTTATATTATAATTGCATGTGTTATGTAGATTTACGTGATTATATGCTTAATTGCATAAGACAAGAGTATCTCTTATGAGATAAGACAAGAGGATCTCTTATGAGATCAAGAGAAATTTTGTTATGCATGTCATAATTTATATGCGTTAGCGCATAAGAGAAGAGTATGTTCATTTGCATTCACTTTGTGATGCCTATGATTAAAAAGAGAATGTCATTGTATTATTTGCATGATTACGTGTTCAATTATCTTGTAAATTAATTATTGGCGATGAGTCTACTGAGTATTTCTTTTGAAATGCTCACTCCGTTTTTAACATTTGCAGAGATCGGAAGCAGTGGCGAATGATGGGCAATGATGGCAAATAGTTATTTTTAAAGTTGAGATTTTTGGAACTTTTTTATTTATCTGAGTTTTGGAAATTTTATGGAATGTTTTTCAAGTGAATTTATTTAAATGTGAGTTCGATTGAAGTTTTTTTTTTTTTTTTTTTAATAAATGTGATGTTTGGATTTTCTTAAAATTCATTTATTTCCGCAATATTTGTTAAATATATATTCAAAAGAGAGACGAAGTAGCGTTCTGAGTTTCACGAAACTTGGGGCGTTACAGCTTCTCCCCAAAAATTTTTAGGCAAACCAGATGAAATCAACATGCATCTGGTTCTCTCAAGAATATTTCTATTCATCCTCTTAGCAATGCCATTCTGCTGAGGAGTATAAGTCACAGTCCTGTGCCTTAGGATTCCTTGATTACTGCAGTATTTGTTAAATTCAGCATTGCAGAATTCAAGTCCATTGTCAGTTCTAAGGGTCTTAATTTTCTTACCAGTTTGATTTTCAATTAAAGTCTTCCAATCTTTAAAAGTTTGAAAAGTGTCAGATTTAGTTTTTAACAAAAGAATCCAGGATTTTCGTGAGAAATCATCTATGATCAGCAAATAATATCTGTATCCTGAGGTTGTCAATACAGGTGCAGGCCCCCGTAAGTCACTATGAATTTGTTCCAAAATGTTTTTAGACTTATGAGTTCCTATACCAAAAGGAAGTCTACTTTGTTTTCCCAAAACACACTATTCACAAAAGTTTAAAGACTAACAGTGTATTTCCCAAAAGCCCCATTTTGGACAAAAGTTTAAGTCGCTTTTCTCCAAGGTGGCCTAATCTTTTGTGCCACAGATTAGACTTATTGTTTTCAGATATCAGATTGGATGCAACAGGAGGAGTAACAGCTTCAGCTGAAATGATGTAGATTCCATTTATTCTAGGAGTATTAACAATTTCATTATGATTTCTTTTAATATTAGTAAATCCTTTTAATATTTGAATATCAAAATGTTCATCATCTAGAACTCCCAAAGAGATTAGATTTCATCTCAAATTAGGAACATATCTGATATGTTCTAAAATCAAGATTTTATTGTCATTTAATTTTAAAACAACATTACATATTCCCTTTATAACACAGCAATTATTATTACCCAGAATCACAGATCCTCCATCTATTTTAGAAAAATTGGAGAACCATTCTTTATTGGGACACATATGAAAAAAGCAACCAGATTCAAGAACCCAATCTTGACTTTGTGATGCTACAGTGGACACATAAGCCACACCCAAATTTTCCCCAACTTCTCTATGAGCTGCAAGATTATTATTTTTATTATTTGAGTATTTACCACTCTTCTGATCTTTAATTTTCTTAAAACAATCTTTGATAAAATGTCTGATTTTCCCACAATAAAAACATTTTTTCTTCTGATTAATCATGTCAAAGCTTTTATCATTACCTCTGTTAAAAGAGTTGTTGTAGCTGTTGGAATTGGTCCATTTATTTCTAATCATTTGCCTATTATGATTCTGAAAATTGTTGTTAGAAGATCTTTGATTGTAGTTATGATTATACTGAACCAATCTTTAGAAGTAACACACAAGTTCTCAACATGAAGAACTTCTTTTTGTTCAGATTTTAATTCAAGTTCCCTATTTAGTAGAGATTCTTGAATAATGTCAACGGTCAGATCCTCTCTACCATATTCAAGAGCATTTTTAATGTATTTATGTTTTTCACCCAAGGCATTAAGAAGACATACAACTCTCTGATCAGATGAAACCTTCTCTCCACAACTAAGAAGTGTTTGAAGTGCAATATTAAATCTGTCCATGTTAGACTCTATGTCTAGACTTGGATCAAATTTAAAATTGAAAAATTGTCTCCAAAGGAAACATTTATTAGGCATGGTTTTGGTAAGGTAATGAGTTTCAAGTATTTTCCAAAGTTCCATGGCATTGTCAGAATCACCAACCTTTCTGATTATAGATTCAGAAAGATGGAGAAACAAAGTACTCCAGGCAAGCTCATTCATTTTAGTTCTTCTAGCAATAGGAAGATCATCAGGCCAAGTTTCATCAATGGCCTTGAAACATTTTAATTTACATTAACAGGGCTTTCATTTTCTTTCTCCATAGACTAAAATCCCCCTTACCATCCCAAACCTCTACATCTATCTTAGTAGACATTATATGTATGGTAATTTCAGAACAAAGGCAGTGAACAAGAATACAGCAAAATTAGAGTAGATAGGAAAAAGTGAACAGAATCACAGTGTAAGCACTTAATGTCAAAATAGAATATGCAGTATTCAAAACCCTAAAAGGATAACATACACGAGAATATACACAAATAAACTCAATATATGTTTAAGTAACCTATCGGCTAAGATAGCAGAATATGAGGAATGTAAAACACGTGTCAGATAACTATCTGTATGAGCAGAGAAACAAAAACAAATTGAAGAGTAAAAAACCCTTAGACCGAAGCCCTAATTCCCTCAGATTCTAGACTTTTTAAGAAACCCTAGACAAAGGTAAATTTAGGGGAGGTTTTCAGGGATCTAGTCCTACGAGTAGAGAGAATCAAGAAATTGTTACCCAATTTATGTTTTACAAATCAGTTTATAATAACCAAAAAATTCTTCAAAAACTGATCAATCACCACCGGATTTGAAACAATACAAATCTTTATACAAGATTTACAATAATCTCCAGTTCTGTCAAACAAGGAAAATCAATAGAATTAGATCCAGAAAACTTGAATATGCAGAACAAATAATTTAAAGAATCAGATCTGAGATTTTAAAAAATCTTTTACACAAAAATAAAGATCTGGTAGTTTTAAAATATACAATTTTAAAAATAGATCTGAAAAATTTGAAAAACGTTTATTAAAGAAAATCTGATGGCTCTGATACCACTGTTGGTCCCAGAGATGAATATAAACACAATTGTAAACAAGAATAAAAAAAAATTCAAGAACACAAGAATTTTTGGCCTAAGCCCCGAATGTTCGGTGTGTAACACCTACGTCCCCCGTTGAGCATCCACAAAAGGATATCGCTCAAATCCATTAAAACACCCTAAAAATCAGATGCACAAAGTTACAGAACAACCAGAACACCAACAGTTTAGATTACAAGCCTTAGCAACACGTTTCCACAGAAACAACAACCAAAGTAGACGAATCATTATCAATTAGAGATCCTCTAATAGTTTCACAAAAGAAACTACACAAGATTCTCTCTAAAATTTGAACAGAATCAGAAAACTACGAAGAAGAAGAAGAACAGGCGGACTCGCTTCTTAGAGAGAGAAAAGGGTAGAGAAGTAATAAGATCAGAATCCATGAATCTGGACGTATATCCCCCGATAAGGCCAATCAACAAGTCAGAACACATCCAACGACCAGGATAGCTTCCAGCATATAGCGTGATACCAACAAATATGCTTTAATCACTTCCAGATAGTTCCAATACCCGGGCTAAGCAGTAGGGCCGGGTCAGGCCCAAGATTGATATTGGGCAGTATTTCCAATTTCAGCATAAATGTAAACGATCCAACTCCAACATCCTAAACTAAGGCAATATCTAACTATGAAATTAAAATTGCAAAAGAAATCCAAACACAACAATAAATAGGGAAACTGACGAAATAAACAATTTAAAAAGAATAAAAAATTAAACTATTTGCAACTAATTTAAAATATAAAACTCAAAAAAATTGACCAATGAGTTTTCTTAACAATAAATGAATATTGTGATTAATGATTTCGAAACAATATTCTAGCTTAATTTCGCATCTCAAGTTCTTTTCTAAAATTGTATTTGATCGAATTTACACATTTATCTAATTTACCTCTCTCGAGATCAAATTAGTCATTTCTAACTAAGTCAACTGTATATCTCTACATAGGATCAGAATTCTTCCTTAGTTCTGCTATTCATTCTTATAGGGCTAATATTGCCAGTCTTTGAAGATTCTCCGAGGGAATGCTGATGCATCACTTGTTGGTGGTCTTCAACCGCACATTCCCAGTCTTCGTCACTTATTTCCAGATCGTGTACAACCTGTTTTCCCTTAATTGACGTCATATCCATGTTAATTGGAACATGATCAACGTGGTCTGTTACATTACGGTTTTGCGGTGGCTATTTTCAGTGGATTGATGTTCACTACAAAAATGTGTCCTATTGGTCAGATTGAGGTACTAGAGTGGTCGAAGGTACGGTTTGGCATTTCAGTTTTTGGTTTAGTTATTGAAGGAGTCGAAATCGAACTGAAAATTTCGGTTCAGTTCCATTTTCAGTTCTTTTGTTAGAAAATTGAACTTTGAGAAAATATATGCAAAAAATATATAAATGTTGAGTCCAGATTTCCCAAAGAAAACCATCCATAGGGTAAAATATTCAAATTGAATATATTCATGTTCTAAAGACACTAAGTACAATTATAATATTTTGTATATTCTCACATGTCAACGAGAAAGGTAAGAACTTGATTTTTCTGTTGTTCTATGTGCTACTTATGTTGGAATGCTCAGATCATCCAGATTAAAATATTAAATGAAAATGATGGCATATCGACACATTTACCACAACATAAAACTATTGAGCTCATTTGAACCTATATATAATTTGAAGATAAATATCATTTTTAATGAACTCTAATCTAAGACTTCAATGTCAAACTACAATTCACTAATGTACTTCCAAAAAAGTCACATACATGTCAAACCGCACACCCTTCCGAAAATTAGTTCAATACATATAAATACAACAGCAATTGCTTTAATTTGTAAATATTGCACCAAAAAGATGGACTGAACCAATGCGAGTGAGAGACCAAATATCCAATCTTCTAAAAGTGATGCACATAATTTCATGTAAGATGCAACATGATATAAACAATTCAACAATTATCATAATACATCTAAGTAAGCTTGATTTATACACCTATCATTTAAGTAACACAGAAAGTGTTAAAAGTGTCACGTGAGCTTATTTTTTAAATTAAGAATATTTGGTTCCCGTTTCTCAAACAGGAACTGATCAGTTTTCAGTTCTCCATTTTCCAATTTTGGTTCCCTTTTGGTTCTCATTTTTCTTAAATAACTTATCAGTTTTGTTTTTTTTTTTGTTCGGTTCCCTTTTTTCGCCCAATGATAAGTGTATTTAATACACTTAGTAGGATTTTATTTGTTTGTTTGAGAATATTTGCTATTTATTTTGTTAGTATTTGTTTATATTTCAGGAATAACCCCAAAGTCGAGAAAACAGTGGAATTGAAGCCAAAATAAAGCAGTTGGATGATAAAAGTGTCAAAGTATCCAAATAAATAATGGATGAAGAAGATCAAGGGCTCAATTTGAAGATACTCAAAGAAGAAATCAAATTTGGAAGAAAACAGAAGTTTAGGAATCAAATTACAATAATTGGAAGTTGAAGGACCTGATGTGCAATAAATCCATGAGGACCAACTTAAAGCACTTCAAAAGATGAAAATTGCACTCTAGTAGGATTACCATGCCATCACATGGATTACAACGGTGCGATGGAATGACCTATTCAAAAATGGTCAAAATGGTTCTACGGAAGCCTGTACGATCGCATGAATTTGTACCATGCGATCGCATGGTTATTTCTGTGCCGACTGTTGGACTTTGTCGCGGAATTCAGCATTCTTTCTCCCCAAGTAACCTAGGCTTTGAGGAAACTTATAAATACATGAATTGAGCACAAAATTAGGGGTTCCCAACTTGTGAAATTGATGCCGAAAGCTGTCGAATCGCCGAGGGATCCATGCCACCCCAAGAACACAATTGAAGACCAAAGATCAATTGATGCATAGGGTGACATCTATCCACTATTCTCGTGATTTTTATTCAATTATGTATCCAGGCTAGGTTTCAAATCTGAGTATTGTGATGAAGCATTAAATCATGAATTTTATGTGTTACTTTGTTATTTAATTTAGTTAATTCATGGATTTGAGCAATTGATGCGTGTTTTTCTTATTATGCAGTTACTTGATCACTAATTGTATGATTTTAAGTTATTTTTTTTAAGTTCGAAATATTAAGAATTCATTTGACTAGCTTCAATTGCCACAAAGTCCGATAAATGACAGAAATATACCCCCATGCTTTGTGTTATCTACAATAGTATTCACAATTCTTTAATGCTTTCCTAAAAATTTGTATTTAACATAGAAATATAGTCTGGTCGTGCGTAGGAATAAGTGTTAATGCCTGTACAAAAGGGAGTTTTAACCACATTAGGAATATGGATTTTCAAAACTCCTTGAATTATCGTTGGACAATTGTAGTAATGCATATTTGAGAGAATTAATGTGAATTCTCAATTCTAGTATATTCATTTTATAGGTTTTTAAAAAACAAAATTTCTCATTCTTTTTTAGTTAATTTTAAAATCAAAATTTCCAACTCAATCAAATTCTCGTTCCGGTTAAGGTTAATAGTTTAAAATACAATTTACAACAATCTTCGTGGAATCGATACTTGGACACACATCCAATATATTACTTGCACAACATGTGCACTTGCGGTTAGTGAACAAGTTTTTGGGTCCCTCATGGGGGATTGTAGTTTAAATTTATTTTTAGATTAATTTCACTAATTCGAACTTTTATTCTCTTTATTTTTAGTTTTTATTTTTATTTTTTACTTTTGATTAACCACATGATTCTAAACCCTGTTATGCTTGGTTTTCTTGTGAGGTGTATTTGAGTCCACCATTAGTTTGGAATGAGCAGTTTGATCACACAGAAACTCATAGTGTTTGGAGAATAGTTGAAATGTCAAAAACAAGCAATTGACACGTCAGATGCAAGTCACACGCTATTTGATGAGTGTGCTCTGAACGATTAGGATGAGAACATTGCTCTTGTAGGAGATGGTCCTTCTTGTAGGAGATGGTCCTCCACTATGGAATGAAATGTTAATTGGAAAATACTAGCAGAAGCTAGCCATTTTGGATAAAGGTTATATGCTCATGGGAGATGCCATGTATTGGAGTGACTTTCAAAAGCGGGGTATAATCCACTCGAAGAAATTAATAGGAAGGACTCGCCAATGCCCATGGAGTTTGACGAAGAACCAGCCATTGAATCCAAAGATGAGTCAACTATTGAAGAAACACTTGAAAATGAAGAAAAATAAATGACAATGGAGCTAAATGGAGATTTGGACATCAATGAGGAAGAAATCAACTTACATGATTTTGACCTTGTTGATTGCCAAGTAATTGAGTTTGTAATTAAACCCGATGAGGAGGTGAAAGTCTTCATAGTTGTTTTTTAATTGGATGAGAAGGACATGTTCTATAATATGGAGAGGGGCAATTTCGAGTCTTGGAGATCAAATGAGGAGTGGAACAAAGCCAAACGAAAGTAGATGGGCAAGGCATCCCAAACTTTCTTTAGGTGCCCGTAAAGTATTTGCCAAAAAGTCTAGCTCTAGACTTTAAATGAAGCGCTTGTTGGGAGACAACCTTACTTTTCCAACATTTTTTTTAGTTGCTCTAATTATTGCTTTTGAGTTTTTTATTTGCTTTATAATTGTTTGGTTACTGGTGTTCACTAAAATCTTGTAACGCAAGTGCACGGTTCGCGTTCAAGTAGTAAAGTGGACTAGAGAAGTCCGGGTTATCGTACCCACGAGGATTGAGTGATTTGTAATTAAAATTATTGATTTCATTTTAAGAGAAAAGTCAAGTAACATAAAAGGTTGGTTTAATGGTGAATACTAACTATCATAAAATTAAAACATGGCGACATGAAAAACTAATTAATTAAAGCAAACAAACAACAATATGTAAAAGTTAGAATCAAAACTAACTATCCAAAGTAAACTAATAACAACAAGAACTTAGTGACTAAACTAAACTAGAAAACATGAGAAATTTTAAATTTAACCTAACATGTATAGTAAATTTCAATAAGAACCTAACATAATGACAAACATTTTAAAAGCTACAAGAAACATAAACAACATTCATAATCAGAAATACATAAACATAAATACCCACAATCCAAAAACAACCTAAAATGCTTAAATAACCTTAAACTAATTAAAAATTCCAACACAATAACATTAACCCATAATAAACTAACAACAACATTTAACAAATAACATAAATATATGAATAATACTTAAAATAAAGATTAAAAACAAGATAATAAAGAAAACTCCCCTTTTTGTAAAGTTTTTGAAGTGAAAACCCAAGAATCCTTCACTTTGAACCAAGTTTCTTCATCAACCATTAATATCTTCAACAACCCAAGCATAAAACATTAAATGCACTTAAAATATATAACATTTATGGTAGAAATTTGAGAAAATACCAAATATTAAAAACTTAAACTATAACAAGAGGATGAAATGTAGAAGAAGAACACAAGAACATTAAAACATTAATTAAACATTGCATTAAATAAGGTAAATGTTAAGCGAAAATACAAGAAAAATGAAAAAGAGGTAAGACTTACTTGATACTCTCAAAAATCTGATTTTATCTATTTATAATACCCTAAAAATCATCCAGAAATCCTAAAAAACATAAAGGTCCGCGTAAAAGAGCCATATAGGCCGAATCGGGTCGGCCGGGTCCGGCGCGAATTTTTTTTTCTTTTTTAAAGGTGCGCGATCGCGCGGTTCATTTTCTCGTGCTTGGTTTGTCTCGGGTCCGTTTTGAGGTCCAAGTTGCGTTCGCAACTTGGTTTGAGCCACGCTTTCGCGTGGCTCAGCTAGAGGGTGATTTTGCAGCTAAGTCCCTTCCGTAATTTCCACTAAGTCCACCATCTTTTAATCTTGAGCAATTTAGTCCCCAAAATTTCATATTTCTATCAAGTAGGTCCTTCTAAAATTGCATTTTTGGCCCTTCAACTTTTGAAATCTTTCAATTTGGTCCCTCGTTTAATTGCGCAGCTCGTCCAAGACTTCCCGGAAGTGACAAAATGGTCCCAAAACTTGGAATTTCAGCAGAATCTTCACTCCTTTTGTGATTTTTAGCCTCGAACTTGGACATTAACCTATTTAAACACAAAATATGCATGAATTAGTAGATATTTGCTCAATATATTCCAAAATATGCTAGTTTAAAGGTATAAAAAGTGTATAAAAATGCACTTAACAACTGGAAATTGCATTTAGGAGCAAGAAAATGCTTAGAATGTATGGATTTAGATGTTATGTGTATTTAGCAATTCTAGTATTCTAGTTTGCATGTTTGAGCACTTTAAGTATTCATTGCATTTTTAAATGGTTTGATGCTTTACATTGCATTTTAGGATCACTAACATGCTTAGAATTCACATTTTAACATGTTAGTTGCATTGAAAACTTTATTGGACCTATTTTTGCATGTTTTAGCATTTTAGGATTTACTTGCTTTCTATTGGTTTTGTTGTTTATCATCACTATCATCAACATGAGAACCTAGCTTAGGACATGTAGACATATTTTAGAAGTTGGTTGCATATATTGGAAGACATTTAGGGGTTGAAAACGAGATCAAAAACTCAAAAAGTGAAAAAATTCAAACCACTACCATTTCTACCATGCGATCGCATGGTGGTATAGCCGTGCGACCGCACAGTTAATTACTCTTTAGAATCAGTAGAATGATATATATGTTACAAACTTTCATTTTAACTACTTTGAAACCATTATTCCTCCCCCAAATCAACCCACTTTAAGTCCCCAACCACTCCCCAATGTTGGCATACCATATTCACTCAAATTCATGCAATACAACACATCAAAATCACTCCCAAGATATGGATTTTTCACACTTTTATGAGATTAAGCATGATTTTTGATGTTTTGCATATTTCTTGTGAAATTTCATATATGAATTGGTTGGAGTTAGGATTAGGATAGAATTGGAGACTTTGTATTGTGATTCTTTGGTAAAATTTTTGGCTTGATCCATGAATCCAACTCTATGTTCTACATTGATTTCTTCAAATGCACACAAGGTGTCTGATTAAATGTCCCAATGAGTGTTTTATTGAGTTTCTTCAAATCTTTTTGAACGATCACCTTCACCACATATTATGCATCATTTGTGCAGCATTAAATCATTGTTTACACTAATTTAAGGCATAGAACTCAAGATGAATATAATTGTACTCTAATGTACCTCATTGCAAGGACATTGCAAGCACCATTGCACCATGTCCCACAATTTCAGCATCACTGCACCTACTTTGTCACATCTTTTCAGGACTCAAATGAACTTCAAATGTGATGAATTTTTGATATGTTGTAGACCAAGTTATGTACTTTCATATGCCCGGGACGTGTCTCAGAAAATTTTCACTTTTTCAAGTCAATGTCAAGGGATGAAAGTTAGTGGTCGATCACTTTTCAAAAATTTCAAAATTTTTCTAAGTCATAGTTTGAGTGTGTTGTGTTGGTTGGTTTTAGTTCTCATGCAATATTTATACATTCTAATGTGTTTATCTTTCTTTTGCATGGAACATAATGAGAAAACACCTTGGACCAAACATGGAGAAGATGGAAAATGGTCAAATCATTCAAGATACATAAAGATCAAAACTTCAAAATGAGAACACCACCTATCAAAACCCGAGAAGAACCTAAACCCTCTTTGTTATTTTGTATTTATTTTGTTTATTTTCTTTGAATATATTGAGGACAATGCATAATTCTAGTTTGGTAGTGGGAATCTCATTCATGTGTTTTTATTTAAACATTCATTCGATTTTGGGTTGGAAAATTAAAAAAAATGAAAAATTTGAAAAATCATAAAAAAATGGAAAATTTTGAAAAATTTTGTTAATTTATTTATTGCTCATGACATGATTTAAATTCACTTTTTTGCTTTTAGTTAGAAATTTGAACGACATTGAACTTAATTTCTCTTAACATTCATCCATGTAAGACTTCATTAAAAACTTGAGCACATAGTCATTGTCGAATAATAACTTGTGTAGGAGATGCTTGATACATGTGGGGTAAAATTAATGCAAATTGAACATAGAATTGACTGAAAAATTCCAAATCTTAAGAATTTAAATCCCGACCTAAAATGAAGAATCAAACTGCTCAAGAAGCAGTATAGGGGTGGAAAGGTTAGTATGAGTATGCATTGATGGATTGAGGGTCTGAAGTTCTTTGTTTTGCATATTTAGTTTAGGAGGTTTTGATCAACAAATATAAACTATAACTAGCATAGAAACAAAAAAATGCTAAAGGTCTTATTCTACTCTTCAAAAGCTTTTTTTACTCGGGTAATTAAGTCTGAGGGGTTCTTTAAACCTGGTGCCCTAAAGTCGTCTGGCTTGAGAGTTTCCAATCTAAAGCTCGCTACATGAGTCAATTAAAAAGCAAGTACGAAAATTAGACTTACTCATAAGATTCTAATTTTTTTTGTTTAAGCCTTTATGACTCGGGTAATTAAGTCTGAGGGGTTGTTTGAACCTGGTGCCCTAAATTCATCTGGCTTGGGAAACATCAACCTATAGCTCGCTACAGGGGTCATATAGAAAGCAAGTATGAAAATGTGCAAGATGGTAAAAGACATGGATATGAAAAGAAAAAGTCTTCTAAATAAATAAATAAAAATGGAATGAAAATGGTATAAGCTTTGTTGATTGAAATTCCTAACGCTGGAGTGTGAGATTGGGGATGCATTATTCTTGGTCTATTGTGAATATTTGCCAAGTCCTAACTGCCTCGTGTGGAAAAATACAATATATAAATATTTAGAAACTACAACAGTAGCAAAAACCTCGGGATATGATAGAAAAGCAATAAAATTGTGATCATCCATGAGAGTTGTAAGCAAAATCAAAAGAAAATCATTGTTTGACCACATGGGATTTAGGTTTTCTTATGCATAATCCACCACACAGTGTTAAGTATGTTTTTACGTGAGTTGACATTTGATTTTTGGCTATTCACACATACACAATGAAGTCGAGCATCGGATGAATGAAAATATTTTTTGTTGTTCATATTTCCTTTCTAAAGTGAATTGTCATTTGGATTGTTGAAGCGCATGGTAAATAAGTTCAAAAAAAATATTTTGTTATTTGCATTTTTATTTTTCTAGTTTAGTTTTATTTTGTTCGAGGACCCCTAGCTACAGGCATCATAGGGGTTGTCGCTATTGTAGACGGATCACTTCACCAGTTAAGTCAAGACCTATGATTTGAAAATGCTTATTGTTACATAAAAATCTCATAATTTAGCAAGCTATCTATCTTGGATTATGTAATAGTTCAGAAATATTTATGAGAGTTGTGTTGTGAATATGCTCTCGACTTTATTAAGGTACTCTAGATCAAGAAATACAGGAAGTTGTCTCACATCCATAGTCTCATGTTATTCCAGAAAACAAAAAATAAATTCACCAAGGACAAAAATGTTTATCATATTGCTATTTTGAAATTGGCCAATAGGAAACAGGAGGAAATAACACAAATATAGTATCATGTCATGAATATTCAGTTCTTTGAAAAAATATCCAGGGTTATTAATCGCAAAGTTTAAGAGTGCACAAGTCAGACTCTATCTCCTAAATTACATGGGGAAAAAATCACCCTATATGTTGCAGAGTACATTTAGTTTGTCAGTTTACATTACATTTCAAATTATGTAGACATCATTTTTTTCCTGATGACCTACGATAGCATAAAGTTACATATTCAAGAACCTCGAAATTATATGGTCTGAAATTCTTGGTTCGTTAATGCCTCATATCATATGATGTACATTTCATATGATGTAATAATGCAGCTCGGGACTACATTCTAGCAATAGTCATCTTGGAATTAAAGGTAAAGGCTCATTCATACGTAATGAATTTACTCTATGAAATGTTTACTTGTTCAAGTTTAACGAATTATTGATCTAAATGCTACAAAATATGCGCAGTACTTTTCTATGTCTCTAATTTTCGTTCAAGTAACTCATCATCAATTTTTTGGACCGTGAGCCTGGAGGTGGGACAAAATCATCATCGTTAATTATGTGGATTCTTTGTGTTGTGCATGACATATCAGTTCGGTTTGATGGATGTTCTTTTTTCTTCAACTTCATGTAGAGGGGATCTGATGCTTCTGCTACTTGTGGGACCATCTTGACCACCCGAACGTGTCATCGTTCAATTCAAACTTGAGATTAGGTATATTAGCGAAGTAACATTTATATTTAAGTGAGACATAGAATCTCGTCATTGCTATCCATATCACCTTCCGAGTAATGAATTGTGTTCAGTGACAAATAGAGGGACTTACATCGGTTCGATAAAACAAATCAATGGCCAGGTATAAAGGGGGTATGTTGTCTTCCACTTCAGATGCCCAATTGAGAATTTTAGGTCACCTACTATCAATTGTAGAACATATTTTGCTTTGAAGAATAGGGAAGTTCTCTTAAATCCATGTTTGGAATGTAATGACGAATCCATTAAGCCTGTAACTCTTTGTAAGCTTCCCCTACCCTCAATGACAGCATGCTTGTTCCTTAATGCTAACTCTAGTGATGAAAGAGTAAGTTTGAAAATTTCTTTCTCCCATGGATATAATTTCATGTTGGTTGAGTCGACAACGAAAAGTATCCTTTCATTAACAAATCTCTTGTATGCCATGTTAAACATCAATTGCGGGACAAGAAAAAAGTATCCCCATTATAACAAAATCATGATTATTGTGATCTGACATAGAAGTGATGACGTCAAAAACATCGTCCTTCGAAATATGGGGTCAGTTATTGAAATATTCTTACATCAATTCCAAATACTTAGAGCATCTCCAATGTGACATTTTCCAAGTTTAAAAAGTGTGCCACATCATTGAAATAAACAATGTCTACTTATTTTTTTCCTCCAATGTACCCCATGTCATGTTGAGTTGGCAAAAAAAAAAGTTAGACATTGTCTAACTCCATGTCCAATTCTAGAAGGCATGTTGACATGCTGACTGTACATATCCTCAAGAAATTCAAGCAGATTTTAACTGCTATTAAGGGTATTCCACTGTCATTACCGCCATTAATGCTTACTGCCTTTTGGCCAAGAAAAGGGTTTATGTCATTCAACCTATCGACCTTAACGTTAAACATATTCCTTCATTTGATGCTGAAAAACAAGAAAACCAAAAAAAATAATTGCAGGAAGCAAAGGAAATATGCGTTACAGAAGGACTTGATGGTGCAGTTAAAAAAATAGTGATTAAAAAAACGAAGTAGACCCGAGATGTCAAGGAAAATGATTAGGTTTTATTTTAAACAATATAAATGCCACATAGGCATAATAATTGAGTTGTAGACATGATGTATTGGATATCAATTTTTTTGCCTCAATGTCTATTTATTAGACACTCATAACATATCCAATTAGTTTATGCCAAATGACACCTATTTTTTAGCTTAGACAATGATTCATATGCGTTGCTCTTAGAATCATATGTTCAGCGGTTGTTTTCTCCAAAGCAACGAAGACTTATTACCAAGTAAATTCATCAATTCCAAATTTAACAGTATCGTTGCCAATACAAAAGCACATCTCCTGATTGTTTGGCCGATTAACCTCCAGCAACAACATTTGGTGGATCAAGTGGGGTTTCACAATAATCTAGTGCATATATAGGAAATTTCCAAAACATGTTTTTATGAACATTGTTTTTTGTTCATCCACGAATCTCTACTTCAAAGTGGTAGCTATGAGATCCGAAGGCTTGAGGTTTACTTTACCTTGAACCAATCATCAAGATTGACCTTGAATTCCCATTGCTGTGAGAAACCATAAAAATTGAAATTAAAATAATATTAAAGATCTCAAATCCCATTTAGGAAAAAATTTGATTTTATAACAATACATCGCCTCATGGATGGAAATCATATGGTTCCTCCGCGTAGATTCCACACATGATACAAAATTCAGGAGATTTACCAGTTATACTAAAAAAGAGTATATTGAGGGGAAAAATAACAACTTCATCAATGTATGAAGAAACAAAGTCACATACATAGATATAATAATTAAATTATCACTCTCGGGGCATAGCTCAGTGGTTATAAGATAAGAGTGAGAAATCTAAGCTGAGCTAGCAGTTGCAGGATGGAAGTTCGAATCATACTTTTGGTATGGATGAGGCTCCTTACAAGCGCAGTTAAGCAACAAGCTCTCAACCCTGTTCCATTTAATCACATCATACGATTTACATCATCTACGAATCCACAACGAAGGGATTGTAGGAGCTCCAAGGGTTGGAGTTCAACCTTTTCTTAATCAATTATGGCTCATCTAAATCTTTCCTTTAATGATTATAGCTGGAACCACATCAAAATACAAACAAATCATAATCCAGGTAATCCAAACATCAATTACCCCATTCAGTCTGCATAAATTGAGGCATCACTGGTATCGTCGTCTATACCGAACTTGATCAATAATTGGCGGATGAAAAAAAAAAACTGGAAAATAATCCCAACTTCTTTTTTGGGAAAGTATCATTATTTATACTAGACAACGTATATATGTTGTATATGGTTTATGATGTTCTCTCTGTGTCTATACTTTTTGGTCTTAAGTGTGCCTAAAGGTCAAAATATTCGGTCTAATTTTGAATGATATCTGCATTTTCGAGGTAATGACAACATCTATGTGCCTGTGATTCATATGTGAATGTATAGTCATTGTAGCTTCTTTTTATTGTATTATTACTAATATACATTTCTTCGATTAAAAATAAAGTTCAATATGCTACAGAAATTGTGGTTGTTTTCAATGTTTTGCTTAGCCGTTCATATCTGTAGGTAGTCTCTCACAAACTATCGTTATACTGAGCCAAAAATGTTATATATCATACCTTATCCATGGTTGCACGGACGCCGACACTCGACACGAATACGACACGATACGGACACGTCGACACGTGATTTTTAAAAAAGTTAGGACACAACACTTTGGGTACACGCAAATTAATTTTTTTTAATTTATTATTATTTTAGTCTTATATACAAACAATACATTATATAATTATTGCATCAAAATGAGGATATCAAATAAAAACAAAATTGTAAGTTAAACTTATCATTTTTTTTAATTGAAAGTGCATCGCCCCTTCCCCTCTCATTTTGATGCATATGGTGTAGCCTCAACACGTTTCGAAGAGTGTTCGGAGAGTGTCGCTGTGGGACACAACACATTGGCTCTAGGAATGCTTTATTCTATTATCTGATGCACACTACGGTTGGGATCATGCTGATCATAATTGAGTGTTTAGTTTTCCTAGCCCAATTGAAAATCTTGAACAATATGTTGCAGTCTGCTTATCATTTTTGAACGATAATGTTCCTTCCACTGTACAATCTATTTATTATGATTGATTTGGCCAAAGAGTCTTAAAAATGATGTAGAAACTTTTTCTTCAACAGCAGTGACTGAAGCTGAAACACGGCCCGGGTAATGATTCTGAGAGTTTTTTGAGTTCAAAATCAGTCTAACAAGATTGAAGATGATAGACAAGAAAGAAATGCTACACAGGTGAAATGGAGAAATCTTAATATTTCAGCTCACAGAATCAATGAATTACAAAGACTAAAATAAATAGGCAAGAACCTATACACACAACCTATACAAAAACTGAGAATTCGTTATATAGCAGAGCACTATCTTTTCATGTATTTTGTCTTATATCGCAGAACCCCTTAATTGTAGGAAATCCTAGATGATGACTTGGATTCTTCGCAGCTGTACTCAGGAACCGCAGAAGGAAGAATCACACTTGTGGTAGACAACATAATTGCACTTCTATGTATCACGTTTTATCATATTTTTCCTTATATCCACTTTCATCCTCTGATTTCTGATTCAATGATATTTGGTCCTTGCTTTGATATTTAACTCTCCCCATCAAGGTGGAGTGGGTAGACCTCACACCTACCTTGTCTCTTAAGAATAGAAATCTTGATGTCGGTAGAGGCATAGTGAATAAATAGGCAACTTGATCTGATGTTGGAATATAGTTCACCTCTAGTTCTTGTCTTGCAACTTTATCCTGTACAAAGTGTATGTTAAGCTCGATGTGCTTCGTCCTAGCATGAAAAACAGGATTTAAAGCCAGAGATTTTGCTCCTAAGTTATCACACCACACAGCAGGAACATATTTAGTAGCAATCTTAAGTTCACTTAGCAAAGACTGTGTCCAACAAATTTCTGAAGTGACATGAGCTAAAGCCCTATATTCAGCTTCGGTACTTGAAGAAGCCACAACATTTTGCTTCTTTGCACTCCAAGAAACCATATTTCCTCCAAGATAAACGCAGTACCCTGCAACTGATTGTCTGTCATCAGGGCAAGATGCCCAATCCGCATCACAGTAGGCTGTTAGATCAAGATTCCCATTATTCTGAATTCTTATTCCATAGTTTGAAGTTCCTTTGATATATCTAAAAACTTGTTTCAGTAAATTCCAATGTATATCAGTAGGTGACTAAAGGAACTGACTAAGTTGATTCACATCAAATGAGATGTCTAGTCTGGAGTGATATAAGTATTGCAATGCTCCAACTGAACTTCTATACAGAGATGGATTGATCAGCAGCCTACCTTCTTCTTTTGACACCAATTTACCAGAAACCATAGGAGTTGTTACATGCTTTAAGCTGCTAAATCCAAATCCTTTGATGATGTCCTAAGCATATTTGTTCTGTGAAAGAAGCAGTCCTGATTCATCTCTTTTTACTTCTATTCCCAAAAATTTCTTGAGGCTTCCCATATCTTTAAGAGAGAACTTATCATTGAGCTTATTGATGAAATTTTGTAACTGAACTTTGCTACTGCCTATAACAATAATGTCATCAACATATATTAAAATCAAAATAGTGTTGTTCTCCTCCAGTTGAAAAAAGAGTGAATTATCAGCCTTTGATTGAGTAAATCCCCATTAAATTAGAGTTCCCTTTAGTTCATCATTCCATGCCCTTGGAGGTTGCTTCAAACCATAAATGGCCTTGTTTAGTTTACACACAAAAATAACAACCTGTAGTTACACTCCACATTTGACCACAACAGTTTAATTATTGACAACAATTCCAACAAACTTCAATACCACAAAATATCCCAGAAAAATCAATTCATCATTCCCCAACATAACAATTTCTAATCATGGTCTCCAATATCACAATATCACTTCCTTCAATACATCAATTGGCTCAAATGACCACTCATTTGTCGTATTTATAAAATATATACCACAAATCATAATCCCAAAATTTCTTAGTTACAAGACCAAACAACATTATAAATTTATCTCAAAATAGAGGAATAATTCACTTACTCAAACACAATATCAATTCTTAATTCCCAATAATTTAGAATCAAAACTTTAAGTCTCAAATTTCATAATTCTTCTCATAAAAGTCTCAATAAAATCATATTACTTGTACTTTCATCATCTCATCACAACTTCATAAAACTGGTTTGCCATTTCTCGTTGAATTACTGAAAATGTTGACAATAAGTGACTAATGAGCTTTTTGCAACAATTGTTCTAAAATCACTAGCCATGGCCTCACAATGCGCGGAACAATGGTTGATAGTGTGGTCATATCTCTTTACATGAGGTGTCAGTCTAAACGATAGATATTCCGAAAATATTGTCTAATCCTTTCTGTTGACTTCTCGTAAATGGTGCCATGTCTAAAATCAATTATGCAAAGTCCAGCTAGGGTTCATCATTTCTAAGTTCGAGGACAAAAATTATTATAAAATCATTCTTAAATCATATTATTCCCATTATACTCAACACTCGTTCTCTTTCTTTTCTTTTCTTTCTGATTCGGATAAAATTTCTCGTTATGCTCCGAAAGTCATTTCTTTCTTTCTTTCTTTCTTATTCGGATAAAATCTCTTTCTCTTTCCCTTCATTCTTTCTCATAAATCATTAAAATAAGTATCCGAAATACTGAAATAACGTTAAACATCATAAACTTCTTTACCTCGGAGTTGGTGGGACGAATGATGGTAGTGGCAATCTTCATCAATAATAATTAAATAATGTAAAATGTTTCTTGAAATTTCTTTTTGAAAATTTTACCAGTCTACAGAAACGCAGATTGGCTCTGATACCAAGCTGTAACGCCCCGGGTTTTAAATATCCGGTTCACTACGTCATCGTCTGATCTAACTTTGAAAATAATATTTTAGCGGAAGAAATGACTGAAATTCATTTTTGGAAATATTAAATAAACTGTAATGGTCGATAAAATTGAAAACATTTATGAAACAATTCGAAATAATAAATCGAGCCATTAATATTGTAAAGTAATTGACAATGTCATAATTTCTCAAGTAACTGAAATTCTCAAAATTATTAAATGTTTGGAAATACGAAAATCATTAAAATAAGACTTTCAACCATGTAACGACTATTGCCACAATCATCCATCATTTGCCACCCTCTCCGAAATCTGCAAATATTGTTAAAATAGACATGAGCATTTCATAGAAATACTTAGTAGACTCATCGTCAATTAATTAATCTACAATATAATTGAACACATAAATGCAGGCTCTTTAGAAATCATAGGGTGTGGGTTGCTCTTCTCGTGCATTAAAGCATATGGCTTCTTCTTGAAAAATCATAGGCTCTTTAGAAATCATAGGGTGTAGGTTGCTCTTCTCGTGCATTAATGCACATGACTTCTCTTTGAAAATCATAGGCTCTTTGAAATCATAGGGTGTGGGTTGCTCTTTCTTCTCGTGCACATAAGGCACATAAGTTATGCATAACATCATCATTTATCTTGCAAGATATTCTCTTTTTTCTTTTCTCATGCATAAAAGCACATAAGTTATGACAAGCATAACAACATAAATATTTCATAAGAAATATATTCTCATTTCAACATAAATATTTCCGAAGAAATACATTCTCGTCTCTTTTCATAAAAATGACTTTCACATAAGTCACATAACATACACATTCACATGCAATCATAATTTAAATCAATTAATAGGGGCGAGTCTACCTTAAACTTAACGAGTGTGGTTGAGCGAGAATGACTTCAATCTTTCAAACAATCGTACGCCTCGTCTAGCCAATTAGAAAATAAGTTAAATTAGTATTTTGGAATTTATAGTTTAAAAATAATAATTTACAATTTGGGGACTGAAATTGATGATTTGAAAGTTGGGGGACTAAAATGAGTAATTTGAAAGTTGATGGACTAAAATGGATACTTTGAAAATTGAGGGTCTCAAATGAGTAATTTGAAAGCTGAGGAACTAAAATGAATACTTTGAAATTTTCGGGACTAAAATGAGTAATTTGAAAGCTGAGGGACTAAAATGAATACTTTGAAAGTTGAGGGGCTAAAATGTAAATTTTCAGTAGTTGAGTTGAAGCTCAAAACGAATATTAAACTAGAGGGCTTGAAATAATTGATTTTAAAAATGAAGGGCTTATTAAAATCATTTAGAACTTAAGGGGACTGAAATAATAGGTTTTAAAACTATAGGGACTGATTTGAAACATTTTAAAACTTGGGGACCAGGCTGCAATTTTCGAAAATCAAAATTTATTAAAAACAAATTTTCCCCAATCTCTCTCTCTGGTCCGAAGAGAAGAGAGAGAGAGGAGGAGATGCGACCGGAAGTCGCACCTTACGCAAGTCTGGCCATTCAGCCGGCGAAACGCCGCTGCGGGTGGCGGCCCAGAAAAGATTAAGATTTTGAGAGATTTTGTGTGAATTTGGGATGCGAATCAAAGGTAAAACGAGGCTGATTTCGCGATGTTTTCCGGCGAGTGAGCGGCGAATTGGGGTGGTTTCGTACGGTGGTTCAGGTGGTGATGATGATGATGATTATGATGATGAAGGAGGTGGCGGTGACTGGCCACAGTGGTGGTTGCTTGGTAGTGGATTGGTAATTGATGGTCGTGACTGTGGAGGTTGGTGGCTGCAGATGGAGGTGGTGGCTAGGCAGTGGTTCAGTTTTGGCAGTGAGTTTGATAGCGTGAAGGAGGTTGGTCATGGCGTCCATTCTGGTTCAGTGAAGGTGTTGCTGGGAACAGAGTATGAAGGTGGTTGGATGGTGATTGCTTGGTTGAGGGTAACGAAGATGGAGGTTGCGATCGGTGTTGATGCAAATGATTCCTAGAATGGCTGGAACTGAACTGCAGAGGGAGAGGAGGTCTGATGAAGATAAGGAGGGGGAGTTTGGAAAAGTGAGAGAAATAGGGTATGGGTTTAAGTTGGTGGAAGTATGAGTTTTGGATGGGATTGATGGGACAGATAGGAGTTGGTAGTGTGTGAAAATCAAGACAAGTATTGCACGTAGTTCGAGGTAAATTCGCACGCGGATTCAACTGGGTCGGAAGAATGAAACTGATAAAATAAGATTGACGTAATTTGGAATTTAAAACGATTTCGAAAATAATAATTAAAATAAGAAAATTTTGAAAATTCGGAATTTAATTAAAATCGAATTGACTTTACATTTCTCGACTTGACTAGACGAATACGTCGCGGCGTTAACTAAAAAATGGGTGAGATCGCAGCGGCACGATTTTCCATAATTTAAAATAATTATTTAAATGCATGAAAATTCTTGGTCGCTACAGAGGGGGTTAAGGTTATAAATTTGATTTCTTTTGTAAATTGCAAGTTTAGTCCCTAGCCTCCTCAATTTGATGATTTAAGTCCACAACTCACAAATAAATTCCAAAGTGCTACCAAATTTTTTTTTTCCAAATTTCAATTTATGCAATTTAGGTCACTTACAACTTACTAAAAATATAAATTAACAAGCTTAAAAAATAAAATAAATAATTAGACAAAGAACTGTACATAAACAATGTATAAACTTTTTAGTTGGCACATTGATCGTGACGGCGTTCAAGTCCTTCCACTGCAAAATAAGTCAAATATTAACAATAATAATAATCAATTACATAATTTATAAAGGTACCAAAATAAAATTACGTGAAATTCAAGAAAGCACGTTAAACAGTAAAGTGGTATTACATCTTGGGTGAGATTTGAAGGGATAAGATTGATACACGAACGAAAATACATGTGAAGAAAATTTTCTTTTGTCATTAAAATGTCTTATAGAGAGGGATCTACATCATCATCTTTTGTGGGTAATAACAAACAACCCAACGGTAAGGACAGAAAGGTTGAGTCGGGTAATGATGAGATTGCGACGATGCGGGTACAATTTGAGAGGTTTATGGCTCAGATGGAGAAACGGGATACAGAACGTGATCAACGACCTCGAGATCAATCTCATAATGGTTCTCAGGCTAGGAGAGGTAATAGGCGTGAGGTTGGTATGGATGATGAGGGCATGGGTAGTGAGAGTGGTTGTGTATCTTCGATGTTAAGTTTACGAAGGATGGATAGAGGAGATAGGTATGGGAGGAGGTATAATAGGGAACATCGTGATGCTAGGAGGCATCGTGGAGGTAGGGATGTTGTTGATGGATACCTAGGGAAGATTAAAATGAAAATACCTTCGTTTCAAGGTATGAGTGATCCGGAGGCATACTTGGATTGGGAAACAAAGGTTGAACTGCTTTTTGATTGTCATAATTATTCTGAAGAGAAGAAGGTGAAATTAGCCGTGATCGAATTTATGGACTATGCAATCATTTGCTGGGATCAGTTGGTGACGAGTAGGAGGAGGAACCTTCAGAGGCCAGTGGAGACTTGGGGTAAACTAAAAACTATAATGAGGAAGCAGTATGTAACAACCCATTATTATACGGATATTTATCAGAGGTTCAAGGCTTGAATCAGGGGTCAAGGAGTTTGGAGGAATATCATAAAGACATGGAGGTAGCAATGATTAGGGCCAACGTGGTGAAGGATCGAGAAGCTACAATGGCGACGTTTTTTAGTGGGCTAAATAGGGATATTGCTAATGTGATTGAACTACAGCACTATGTGGAGTTGGAGGACACGGTGCACATGGCAATGAAGGTGGAAAGACAATTGAAGTGAAAAGGGGCAGCAAGACACTCGTCGGGGTCTTATCCTTCATCACAACCAAGGAGGGATCGCAATGATGAACATGTCCCAAAAGGGAGGGATGAACCAACCACAAAATATAAAAATATTTCTGATTCTCAACCTACTAGCGATAGAAATATTAAATGCTTTGAGTGTTTGGGTTCGGCTCATATAGAATCCAAGTATCCAAATAAGAGGGTAATGCTTTTGCATGATAATGGTGAAATTAGTTCAGAGGATGAGTTTAAAGGGATGCCTAGATTACAGGATGTTGGGGCTAGCAGTAGTGATGAGGAATGGTTGACTTATGCTATGAAGGACTCACTAGTCAATAGGCATGTCCTTAGTTCTAGAGCTAAAATAGATGAAATTGATGAACAAAGAGATAATATGTTTCACACTAGGTGCTTAGTGGGTAAAAAGGTTTGTGGAATGGTGATTGATGGGGGTAGTGGTACTAATGTAGTTAATGCAATGTTGGTTGAAAAAATGGGGTTGCCTTAGTTAAAACATCCTAGGAGGGGGTGCATGATGGGTTTAAGAATCAATATTCTTTTGTGAAGGGTGGAAAGAAAATTACCCTTGTGCCTTTTTCTCCTAAGGAGGTCCGAGAGGATCAATTGAAAATAAAATGTGAGTTTGAGAAAAAAATAAGAATATTGAGGCCACAACCTCAGAAAAATGAGAGGGTGTGAAAAATTGAAAACAAGAGAGTTGGGGCCACGACCTCAGAAAAATGAGAGAATGAGTGCAAAAAGAAAAGAGAGTCCACCCACAAATTGAACTTTTTTGCACAAAGGTTGATGTACAAGAATTTATGCCATGAACTTAACTATGCTAATAAATTCCACCCCAATTTTATTAAATCTGTTTTGCAGTTGTCAAAATCAAGTCACAAACTTAAGACGAGAAAGGAAGTTATTTGCAAAGATGGGCAATCAAAATGATTGAACAAAAGCACTAGGCATGTGAATGTTCCTCAAACAAATAAATTTAGAAAACACTTGAAGCATGGGCCAGTTACAGATTCGAGGTCGAATCTTCTTCAAGGGAGAGTGGATGATGTGATCTAGAGCAAGAGTTCAATGAAGACGTCATCACACAAGGAATCCAAGCTCAAGCACAAGCTCAGGGACTTAAAAGAACCAACAAGAAGTGATAATAGAGGTCCCAAAACAAGTGACAATCAATGGAAGCCAAAATTCAAGTCAAAGGGCCAAAACTCAGTCAAGAACTTTTGGATTCAACAAGACATTTACTACCGTGAAAAATATAACCGCGCAATCGAGCGGTATTTTTCCTACGCGATCGTGCTGTTCAAATTTTTAGGTTTTCGCAAATTTTTTGTTACTTCCCATTTTAATTATTTCTTAACGCTATTTTTTAACCCTAATGCGGCTAGGATTAGTTTTAGGCATGTTTTACCTTATATTGTCTTGTTTTTCATTATTGAACACAACTTTGAAATTATTGAATGAAAATTGAGAGTTTTTCTCTTGTAAGGTGAGTTATTCCCTTAAATCTTAGAAATTATCAAAGATTCGATCTTTGTGGTATTCACCAAACGAACTTATTAAGGAATTGACATCCCTTGTGGCATTCACCAATCTTGGTTCATATTTCGCACCATTCTTGCGTCGCAAATATTGGGTAAAGGTTCTATTGTCAATTTATTCTTTTATCTTTTGTTTTCTTGTTTAATCTGATTTAGATCTTTCCTAGGTTATTGTTATTATTTATTCCGCGTTTTGTCGCGTTTCCTGATTGAGTTCGCATCAGTTGTAAACTTAATAGTAATTGTAATTGTAATTGAAGTTTTAGGACTATACTTGAAATTATTATTATTGAACACGTGAATTTGAACTCTTTTTGTACCTACGAATAGAAGTTATGTGCAAGCATATTCCTACAATACACCATACTTGTTCCATATTGTTCAAATTTGAAGATAGAAAAAGAGGAAAAATTGTCCCCAGGGTATAACTCAGTTTACTGCTGAAGTAACTCTAAGTCTATCACGTTGGTAGCCACAGGGTGAGGTTCGAATCCTGATAAATGATTTGGATTTGACCTCGTTGTGGTGGAAACCTATTGGTAAGCTTCAGAGTCTGACTAACTGAGACACATCCCGCGATTAACCACATCCACAATGCTCTAGGATGGGATAGTGGGAGCTGTTAGGATTGTTGTTCAACTTTAATAAAAATAAAAGAGAGAGAGAGAGAGAGTGAAGGATACTATAGAAGGCTAAGAGGTCTTGAATATCAAGTTCTTGAAATTAAAAAATAAAAATCCATGACCCAAAAAATTTAGAAGTACCAACAAAATAATTATTGAATTTAAATAAATTCTAAATAATTATTTTTTGATTAAATATAAACGTGAACATCTAGATGACCTTCTTTAATTTTTAATTAGAAAAAATACATATATATATATATATATATATATATATTAAATAATTCTTATTCTGCTTCCCATCGTTTTTGGTTCAACAACTTTTAAAGAGACTAAAAATCTCCAATATATATTTACGATCAAAAAAAAAAAAAAAAATTCTCCAGTATGTTATAAACTAGAGAGAAAAAGAGAGAAAAGTAGAGACACCAATAAACTTGTGTATTATTATGAATCAAAGCCCTCATAAATATAGGGGGAAGAAAGGATATATAAGGTAATAATACCTAGAGTTTTAGGGATACAACTGTCATTCACTAATACAATATAATATTTATAATACTCCCCCTTGAATGACATATTACAAAATATATGTCTTGTTAAAACCTTGTTTGATAAAAATCCAATTGGACAAAAATATCAAACGAAGGAAAAAGAGTACAGTTATTCTTGGAGTATTAAGATGAATACTGTCTCTTTAAAACCTTTCCAGTAACATCCAATGGGACAAAACCTTAGCTAAGGAAAAAGAGTAGAACTACTCCCATAGTGTTGATCACTGTAAATCAACAAGTCGATGCATCCCAATCTTGTGAACTGATTCCTTGAATATAGATGTTGGCGGTGCTTTTGTAGATAAATTAGCTACATTGTCACTTGAGTGAATTTTTTGAAAATTCTGGAGTATTTTGATACTGCCTCATTAAAACTTTGTCAGAAAAACTCAGTGTGATAAAACCTGAACGAAGGAAAAAGAGTACAGTTACTCCTCCTGATTCAATCTCTATTGAATCATCCATATTTTGATCTTTTCAGGAGTCTCGTATAGGATAGTATATCAATAGATATTGATAACAGCTACCTCATTAAAAACCTTGTCAGGAAAACCTCGTGGGACATAACATCGGCTAAGGAAAAAAAAAGTGTGTAGCACATATTTGCTCCCCCTCATGGGAACATTACAATTATTTGGATATTGCATATAATTATTTCAATTATTAATTGGTGCAATATTAAATATCTTCACCAAACATATATAAATGACGCATATATCATATTATTTGTTCTTCGAATATAAATTCAATTATTCCTTTGAACTTGAAGAACATAAAATGTTTCCAATCATTTGAACATGCTGCATCGAGCCATATTCTATAATAAATCTTATCAATGCATTTAATGCAGTTCTAAAATTTGGAAATGACTTATTCACTTCAATGAACAATTAACTTATTCACTTCAGGTGAATAGTTGACCATGAATTTGTATTTTGAAAATCAACTACCTAAATTTTTAAATATAATTTTATGCTACAATCACATTTCATTACAAAGTGTACTATTCAAGGCATATTAAATATTCAGATCGTAAAGTATTTTTATATTTTGATCAAACAAGTTTCTTAAAAACTTGAACTATATATTTCAGATATATCTAATCCTTCAAGGATTATACTGTATGCTTCAGACATCGTATATGTTTCACATTGCAATTGTCAAATTGCTACCACCAAATTTAAGTCGTGAAACTTTAGATGTGTAACAATTCCTATATTTTAAATATATTTTCTCTAACCATTTCACCGCAATCCCAAAGTACCGAGGTATTGATTACCCTTTTTAAACTCACTCATTGATACTTCAAAGAATTCTCCCAACGTACTGAGTTAATGATCATACATCTTGATATCATTCATTGATACTTCAAAGAGCGCAAGCTAGTAATCAGAGTAAATCATTTTTCATTATATACATTTCTAATAATCATTTATTTATTGACACCTATTATGCATTTGTCAGGTAAATAAAATATTGAATCTGCGCCAGATCGTTGAAACATTCGTTGCGCAACAAGTCGTGTATTATGACTATACCTATAGGTATTTTACTGGCTTTACACTTTTAAGTGTTTGGACTTCGGGTCCCAAAACTTCAGGTTTTGTAATAAGTTTAATTTAGCCTGAATGCATACTTTTGCAAACTATTTTTATGTCGATTTTCTTCGACATATTTTCTTTTACTATCCTAGCTATCATTCAAATTTTGATGCGGCTAGTTTCACAATTTTCTTTTACATAAGTGTTTTATAAAGTATGTCGACACAATTATCATCTCAATTCGATTTCTTTCCCCACAAGACATAACTATAGAGATCTCAATTTTTTTAATATTTCAAGTACTTGAACCTCTTCTGGAGATTTATAATTAATTATGTCAATAAATATTCTCTCACGAGTATATGCCTCCTCAATAAGACTATCATAATCATTTGCTCTATTTTTATTTATTTGGGGATCTTTATTCGAATCAGATATTGCTACGCTTCAGGCATACCATACATCAATATAAGATAGAGCATTTATAACTAGTACATGAGATTTTATTAATCTCTTATGCATCTTGTAATTATGTTATCTCTTTAACTTTTTGTTCGTATTTTCAATCGAACTTATGATTCGTATTATCAATCGCGAGGATATATATAACATAATATGATGCATTTGTTTGATTTTAAGCTACTAATCTTTCCTATAATGTTGAGAAAATTGTCAAATCAAATTGACAATAATTTTTTTCGACGTTGTGAAATATCACACATTTGGTATATATGTTCAAACAATGCATTTTTCTCAACATTCTTTATTTTTTATATCAGTGCATTGTGGTGGATCAATTCCACAATTAAAAAATTATATGAAAAAATTAGGCTCCAACCATAAGCCAATTATAAACAGGGAGAACTATTATGTTGGCATGATGGGTAATAGAATTCTCTAAACAAAAAGTGAAGTATTTTGTTCTCATTTAAATTAATAGGAGCCGTTTAACAAGCAAAAATGTTAAATCATTTATGTAGCGACCAAGAATTTTTACGCGATTAATAATTATTTTAATAGAAAATCGTGTCGCTACTATTTCACCCATTTTTATTAAGTTAACGCCACGACGTATTCGTATAGCCAAGTCAAGAAATAATCGAGATCGTTCGATTTTAAATTAAATTCCGAATTTCTAAAAATATCTCCATTCTCTTGATTTAAAGTATATTAAGTCCAAGTACTTAATTCAATGTTATCCCAATATTTATTTATACAAAAATTAATTTTATTATTGAAATTAAGAAAATATATGCAAGCATGAGAGGTTCCATTATATATAATAATTATGAGAATCTTAATTTAATAAATATGGAAAAGTATATGAATGAATTATATACTCCATTATATGTAATCATGAAGAGCATAATATTTGTATAAATATGAAAAAGTATATGAATGAATTATATACTCCATTATATGTAATCATGAAGAGCATAATATTTGTATAAATATGGAAAAGTATATGAATGAATTATAGACTCCATTATATGTAATCATGAAGAGCATAATATTTGTATAAATATGGAAAAGTATATGAATGGTTGATAAGACTCCATTATATGTAATCATGAAGAGCATAATATTTGTATAAATATGGAAAAGTATATGAATGGTGCTTTACTTTAAGAAAAGGATGTGTTAAAATTAATAGAATTGAATGATTATGTTTACAATATGCCAACTTTATACATCTATTTAAACCCATCTCTTTTACACACAACTCTACACATATACACTTATTTCCAATCTCTTGACAAAATCCACAAGTAAGAGAAATTCAAGGTGGTCAAGAAAGTTTTGGTCCATTTACTACTACACTTCATTTTAATCTTTTAAAAGGTAAGTATATCTTATGTTTTTATGAAAAGTAAGTATGTTTTTATGAAAGGTAAATACACCTTATGTTTTTATGAAAAGTAAGTATGTTTTTATGACAAGTAAGTATATCTTATGTTTTTATGAAAAGTAAGTATGTTTTTATGAAAGGTAAATACACCTTATGTTTTTATGAAAAGTAAGTATGTTTTTATGACAAGTAAGTATATCTTATGTTTTTATGAAAAGTAAGTATGTTTTTATGAAAGGTAAATACACCTTATGTTTTTATGAAAAGTAAGTATGTTTTTATGACAAGTAAGTATATCTTATGTTTTTATGAAAAGTAAGTATGTTTTTATGACAAGTAAGTATATCTTATGTTTTTATGAAAATGTTTGGATCATTGCTATGAAATCAATCTCACAAGATTGTTATGGGTTCCATATGATATGTTTATGATTATGCTAAGGGGACCGGAGTTTAGTAGCGCTACACATAAGAATTCTTGCCATTTAAGTTCGGTAAAATTCTTGTGTCTCCCTATGTTTATGAATATTTCAATCCTATCCTATGTTATGATGAAAATGATCCATATGCATTCAAAAGAAAATTTATGCTTGGTATACTTACTGGGATTTTATAAATCTCACTCCACGATATTTACCATTTTCAGATAATTGAAGGTTCGAGGCGGTCAACATGGAAGTGGCAAAAGTGGTTAAGATTGATGAGATAATTATGTTGAACTTTATGTAAGAAAATTATGTTCTATTTTTATTCACAAATAAAATTATGGGATTCTAATTATTCTTTTGAATAATTTTACATTACTATTTAAGTCTCGATAATATGATATGAGTCACTTTTTGTGGCACTCGAATGGTCGAGAATTCGGGTCGTCACAGTTGGTATCAGAGCAAAGAGTTTTAAAAACGATTCTGTAGATTTTTGAAATTTTATTTCTTTAAAAAAAAAAAAAAAAAAAAATCACTATTCACGTGAACAGTAAAACGACGTGCTATTCATGATGAACAGTGAACGAAATCACTATTCATTAAAAAAAAAAAAAGTTGAATTTTCACATGTCAAGTATGGTTATGATTTTGAAAAGCATGATGAAATTTGATGTGCGAATTTCAAGGACAAAATTCATTTTAAGCAAGGGAGTTTGTAATGTCCTGAAAATTTTATGGAATATAATTAGTTAGTGATATGATGTTTATATTGATGTCTTTGATAAATTTCTAGAAGTTCGGGGACTAAAGGAAAAATAAGATTTGACGATAAATTTTATTTGGGTTAAGTTATTAATTATTGATGGGGAGATAATTACTATATCGATATTGGATTTGTTTTGAAGACTGTGATTAATTAGGAATTATGATTCAAGAAAATGTTGATTTGGATACAACCACATTAAATTATTGTTGATTAAAGGAAAATAAGATTATATGAAATATTTTAACTCATCACTCTACTATGTCACTCTCCACGTATTGACTCCTCGAACCAGGTATGTTATATGCTTTGCAAGTCATTTACGATTTTATTAAGACATGTTAAGTATGAAATATTCATATGTTATGAATCTTTATGTGTTACACATAATATACATGTCAAGTATGATATAAATTGATAGAAGACTCAATTTTTTTATTCTTTTCAATGTAGAATCATGAGACAGAGAGGATATTTATATGAATTTTGGTGCATATTAAGCTTAGTAAGATTGACTCAATTAGAAATTAAGTTGGGTTGTAACTTTTGCCCAAAATATATGGAATAATATATTAAACAAACAAAATTAATAATGAATTCGTACAATAATTTATCCCTTTATCACTACCTTTGTGTAAAAACAAGGGAAAAACTGTGGATGGTTATTAGTACTTCCTCTTCAAGTTTCAATTTTTGGTTCAATAATTTATCCCTTTATCACTACCTTTGCTTAAAAGCAAGGAAAAACTGTGGATGATTATTGGTACCACTCTTCAAGTTTCAATTCTGAAAAAAAAAATTCGGAAAGAAAAGAAAGAAAGAGAACGGGTGTTGAGCATAATGGGAATAATATGACTTAAGAATGATTTTCAAAATAATTGTTGTCCTTGAGTTTAGAAATGATGAACCTTAAATGGACTTTGCATAATTGATTTTAGACATGGCACTAAGTATGAGAAGTCAACAGAAATGATTAGAAATATGTTCAGATTATCTATCATTTAGATTTAATGAGAAATAGCGAGCCAATTTTATGAAGTTTTATGAGATGTTAAGATTATAAGTGATATGATTTTAATGAGACTTTTATGAGAAGCATTATGAAGTTAGAGATTTAAAGATTTGGTTATTGGGAATTAAGTAATGGATATTATGTTGAGTAAGTGAATTATGCCTCTATATTGAAGAGAAATTTATTATGAACTTTGGCCTTGTGATTAAATTTTGGGAATATGATTTATAACTTATAAATATAAGTATGAGTAATCTTTTGAGCCAATTAAGGTATGGAAGGAAGTGATATTGTGATATTGAAAAATATGATTTGAAATTGTTATGTTGAGGAATTATGAATTGAATTATGGGATATTTTTTGATGATATTGAAGTGTTGGAATCGTTTTCAATATTTTTAGATCGTTGTGATCAAATGTGGAGTTATTTATTATTGTGAGTTATGAAGTATGCTTATGGTTTGGGATAAGTCCAAATTACAAGGGAGACTCTGTCCAGAATTTTATCATTTGGAATTAAGAGCATGATATGATAAGCATCCACTAAAGGAATTAAGGTTAGACATGCAAGTTCATTTACATCACAAACGAGATTTAGTAGATGATAGCAGAGATTTTATTATTTTCTCATAAGAGAACACACAAAGAGTCACACTGGAAAAGAAATACATGAAACACGCAAAAGCAAAAGAAAGCAACATGGGAAATTCCTCAAATTGAGAGATGTGTTTCCGAAGTAGCCGTAATCTACCACCTGGAACCTTTGAGGTACACACAAGATTTAAACATTAAGGAAATCATAGGAAATTAGAGGGGTGTCTCGAGAGTAAGAATACTCCGTACTCTACCCCCACCTATTCTAAGATTCATAAAGTTAAGTTTACATTAACCGGACTCCATTTTCGCTTGATTCCCCTTCCTTGCGACCAATCTATCTTAACCCCTGCTGGATCTTGTATTGAGATATATGACTGCAGCTTATCCAGTAGTTCATCAATAGTAGGAGCAGAAATAAGGAGCCTTCTGGAAAATGGAGAGATGAATCCCTGTTCCACAGCATAATCAAGAAAGGTTAACAAACCATCAAAGAAATTGTTAACATTCAGAAGCCCAATAAGCTTAGTATGGAGATCTAGTTGAGCCCACGAGGTAATGTTAAAGATTTCTTCTAAGGTACCAAAACCTCCGGGTAGGGCTATAAAGGCATCAGAACCATATAGCATACAAGTTATGCGTTCATGGATGGATAAGGTTTGAACTTCATGCCCTCGTGTTTTTCCTGCAACATCTACCAAAGGGACAGGTATGACACCGATTACTTTTGATTTCTCTGCAAGAGCAGATTGGGAAACACAACCCATTAGACCACTGCTACCATCCCCATATACAAGAGTGATACCTTTTTCCCCCAGTTTCTTTCCAAGATCTACGGCCGCTTCTAGATAACCGAAGCCTTTCCCCACTTTTGATCCACAAAATACACAAATAGTTTTGATCTGTCGAAGTTTTGGTGCTTCCATCTTTGATAGTATAGAAGGGAAAACTTACGAAGAAGATGTGATTTTGGGATGCCTGAACTATGAAATATGTTTGGCTATTTAAAGCCGGAAAAATTTACTGTTTTTGATTGATTATGAAAAAGTAAAGATTTACTTTTGACAAAATCGGCCAACTTTTGACTGTTTTACCAAAGATATCACCTTTCGGTGATTTATTTCCAGCTTTATCAAAACTCGAGAAAGGAAAATATATTTTATTTCCAAAACGCGTGAAAGAAAACAGCAAAATATTTTAAATGTGTATCAAGAGATTTACCTTATATCATTGTTGAACTGCCAGAAGCCTCATTTTGTAAAACAGACTGGCAAACAGGATCTTTTGCTATTATATTTTGGAGACTATAACGATTTTTGTCCTCGTTAAACTAAGCGTATAAGGAGAGAAGTTCACGTTGCACATAACCACTTGGGTGCGTCTCAAGAGTCAGTCGAATATCATCCAAAGACTCCTTACTCAGTCCACCCTTTATGAATTTGATTTTATCATCCCGATTAGTAGAAGAATATCCTACTGTTTTGCAACGAGTATCACAGTTCCAACGAGCACATTTGTAGCAACCATTCAGCCTTTTTGCTCTTCGTTTCTTTGCGAAGGTGCTTTTGCCTAAACCAGGCATGTGCTTTGGAAATGTCATAGGTAATTCACCAGATAGTCGAACCTTTGCTTCGATCAACCAGCGAACATCTTCTGAAACACCATGAGCCATCAGCAACCTCAATCTTTCGAGTCTTATTCGATAGATTTTCCTCAGATCATTCATTGGAAGACTGGAATAATACTTGCGAATGTTTGTAAGAATGATATCCATGTTTTTGATGGATCTAACCTCTTCCCAGCATGAACTATTTAAAAGCATTAAGGATCAGAGGAAATCCGCGTGATATTGATTCCAGCAAGAAAGCGCGGAATAGAATAATGGAAAAGAGGGAACAAGAGTTTATGCGCCGTTTACTTTCTTGATAAAAGGAAGATTTGATGATGACGGGATTTGAGATATGGAATATTTTCTTGGATTTTTGGGTACTGATATTTTGATATAATAATCAAGGTATAGAAATAATACGGGGATACGTGAAAGTGAAATAAGGACTGTATTGAATCAGGATTAATAAGTTTGTGCAAGTGAAAGGAATACCTTACGGGAAATGTTATGATATTTGAGTTAAGAATTTTAATTATTTGGGAGATATTTGTTTATTGAATTTTGCAGAAATTTTGGGTTACAAATATTGGAAAGATAAACTGATGATTATGTTGATATGTGAATAACATGTTTGGATATATTACATAGAGAATATTCAGGTAATCGTTTTAATTATTTTGGGATATTTGGTGATAAGAAGAAATGACAAATTATTATGGTATGATATGTTAGTAAAGATTTATTGAAATTTTAGAGATATTAATACGAATATTTGAGGTTACATGATACTATGATAAGTGACAGGTTACATGAGTACTACAAGATATGATGAAATATCACATACGATTGGGAATTTTCATTTTGATTCAGAAGAATTTATGAGTAGACATATGTCTATTATTGATAGAAAAGTTCATGTCTTAAGAAAACAAATTGATGCATTTAGTCAAAGTCCAGTGGGTTAAATATGGTTGGGTTAAATATGGTAGCGATGATGCTACATAAGAAGAAGAAGAAGAGATTCTGATTAAGTGTTCAGAAATCATAAGATCAAGTAAGTTTAATTTCGAGGACGAAATTATTTTAAGGGGGTAAGTTTGTAGCGACCAAGAATTTTTACGCGATTAATAATTATTTTAATAGAAAATCGTGTCGCTACTATTTCACCCATTTTTATTAAGTTAACGCCACGACGTATTCGTATAGCCAAGTCAAGAAATAATCGAGATCGTTCGATTTTAAATTAAATTCCGAATTTCTAAAAATATCTCCATTCTCTTGATTTAAAGTATATTAAGTCCAAGTACTTAATTCAATGTTATCCCAATATTTATTTATACAAAAATTAATTTTATTATTGAAATTAAGAAAATATATGCAAGCATGAGAGGTTCCATTATATATAATAATTATGAGAATCTTAATTTAATAAATATGGAAAAGTATATGAATGAATTATATACTCCATTATATGTAATCATGAAGAGCATAATATTTGTATAAATATGAAAAAGTATATGAATGAATTATATACTCCATTATATGTAATCATGAAGAGCATAATATTTGTATAAATATGGAAAAGTATATGAATGAATTATAGACTCCATTATATGTAATCATGAAGAGCATAATATTTGTATAAATATGGAAAAGTATATGAATGGTTGATAAGACTCCATTATATGTAATCATGAAGAGCATAATATTTGTATAAATATGGAAAAGTATATGAATGGTGCTTTACTTTAAGAAAAGGATGTGTTAAAATTAATAGAATTGAATGATTATGTTTACAATATGCCAACTTTATACATCTATTTAAACCCATCTCTTTTACACACAACTCTACACATATACACTTATTTCCAATCTCTTGACAAAATCCACAAGTAAGAGAAATTCAAGGTGGTCAAGAAAGTTTTGGTCCATTTACTACTACACTTCATTTTAATCTTTTAAAAGGTAAGTATATCTTATGTTTTTATGAAAAGTAAGTATGTTTTTATGAAAGGTAAATACACCTTATGTTTTTATGAAAAGTAAGTATGTTTTTATGACAAGTAAGTATATCTTATGTTTTTATGAAAAGTAAGTATGTTTTTATGAAAGGTAAATACACCTTATGTTTTTATGAAAAGTAAGTATGTTTTTATGACAAGTAAGTATATCTTATGTTTTTATGAAAAGTAAGTATGTTTTTATGAAAGGTAAATACACCTTATGTTTTTATGAAAAGTAAGTATGTTTTTATGACAAGTAAGTATATCTTATGTTTTTATGAAAAGTAAGTATGTTTTTATGAAAGGTAAATACACCTTATGTTTTTATGAAAAGTAAGTATGTTTTTATGACAAGTAAGTATATCTTATGTTTTTATGAAAAGTAAGTATGTTTTTATGACAAGTAAGTATATCTTATGTTTTTATGAAATTGTTTGGATCATTGCTATGAAATCAATCTCACAAGATTGTTATGGGTTCCATATGATATGTTTATGATTATGCTAAGGGGACCGGAGTTTAGTAGCGCTACACATAAGAATTCTTGCCATTTAAGTTCGGTAAAATTCTTGTGTCTCCCTATGTTTATGAATATTTCAATCCTATCCTATGTTATGATGAAAATGATCCATATGCATTCAAAAGAAAATTTATGCTTGGTATACTTACTGGGATTTTATAAATCTCACTCCACGATATTTACCATTTTCAGATAATTGAAGGTTCGAGGCGGTCAACATGGAAGTGGCAAAAGTGGTTAAGATTGATGAGATAATTATGTTGAACTTTATGTAAGAAAATTATGTTCTATTTTTATTCACAAATAAAATTATGGGATTCTAATTATTCTTTTGAATAATTTTACATTACTATTTAAGTCTCGATAATATGATATGAGTCACTTTTTGTGGCACTCGAATGGTCGAGAATTCGGGTCGTCACAATTTATCGATATCCCAACTAACACTTATTAAATGTTGAGATTCATGTCCACTAGCATTAACAAGACACATTCTTGATTATATAATCTGAAAATTATGCTCATAATTTAAAACTTGCACAATAATTTCGCAAACTTCAGATTGCGAACACCATGCAATCATCTAGTATATGTATCAAATCTATTAGATACAAATAATATTTAGACGATCAACGTGGAGGATGATGGGGGCCTATTTATCAACCTAATTATTTTTCAAAAATATTGGGAATTTAATCCTTATTTTAGCTAGTGACAGTTAAAAAATTTCATGAAAGAGAACAAACGTCATATATGATTGGATTGAAGAATCGTCTGGTTCTTCATTAAGTATCCATTTTAATTTCGCATCATTATTGATCCAGTGATGGTCCAATTGGTCATATCAAATAATAAAATCAAATTGAAATTCTGGTTCAAAATAAGATATAATTTAGTGATTAAACATTATATAATCATATATTATTCAAGTAGTCAAACTAATCAATGTCCTTATGACATTAATTATATGTTTTCCTTCAGGAATAACCATGAACTCAAATGAGATATTCTTCGAAACATATGATAATTCGAAAAGCACGTTTTTATTACTCATTCAAAATCAATATGTCAATATTCTTTCGAAATATTGTAATTGTAATATCATACTCTTCAAAAGCGGATAATATTATTTTATAACAGTCGTGCTTCTTCGGGAGCAACAACGTATTGCTTCTTCAAGAGCAAAAATGAAATATTCTTTTGGAATATTTTATTAAATAACTCAAATGAGATATTTCTAATGCTGCAATATTTTACTGAAATATCGATTTAGATTAATAGTCTTTTGGAATATTGATTTAAATTGTTTCTTTTTCTAGAATAGTGATACAATATTCTCTTCTGGAATATTGTACTGTATTATTGAATGTAAAGCATACATTCAAATAAATGTTTATTTTAAATTGGTATAATCAAAACGATGTGATAAGATCGAATAACTATACCACTTTCTATGAAAATTCAAAATTAATAGAATACTAACATTTACTTTGAGCAGAAAAAGAAACTGTATTATTCGTCAGCAAGTAACATAATAAAATGAAATATTTATCATAAAATAAAGTTGTTATTCTTTAGGAGTAACAACAAAATATTGTCCCAGAATATCAAATTAATAACATATATCATATTATTGTGCTCTTCGAGAGCAAATTATATTCCATTATAAAGTTTCATATAAGATAAAATTATGACTTTTCGAGAATCATCACAACAATATATTATTCTATATCATAATAATCTTCTGGATTATTAATAAAGTCAAAAATTCGAATTTCTTTGAAAAAAAGAATGCAATATTTATCACATGAGCAATAAAATAATATTCTTCTAGAATATTGAAACGTAGCAATAATGCAATATTCTTCTGGAATATTGATTCGAAGCTCATTCAATTATAACAATAATTAATATCTATTATGCTAGTTAGGAGGAAAAAAATGAATTATTCTTCTGGAATAATTATATTTCTAAAATTGCGATTCTTCTTGAATATTGACAAATTATGCTCTGCAGGAGCAAATAATATTCTTCTGAAATATTTATATTAATTATTCATTCTACCTTTCGAACTAACAATATTTGTGCTCTACACAATTGACGATAAAATATTCTTCTGGAATATTTATCTAACTTGGGTTGTGTTTATTCGAGAACACCAACACCATATTCGTTTAAAGCATATTTTAAATTATGCTTCTTTAGTAGCATTTAGTCAATATTCTTCTAGAATATTGAAATTGTAATATACTACTCTTCACGATTAAGTAATAATATATATACAGGATATTACTTGGGTTACATGACAAATATAAAATCTAAAGATTACAAGAATATTGGATTAACATAAACAAAGAGATACACTACAAATAAACCGTGAACGTGGTTATCCAATCTTTTCTGATTTTGATTCCAAGATTTTGGACTGATTTTGATTCCAAGATTTTAGACTGATCTTGTGCGTCACAAATGGTAAAAAAAAAAAATTGATATAGGCAAAAGGAGACAATGACAAATTTTTTGTACATTTTAGAATGAAAATTAAAGTGCTGGAACAATATACGTCTTCTTTCGCTAACGAACTTATTTCGATTTTTCAAAAATAATAAACCAATATTCTTTTGAAATATTGAAAATTATAATTTATACTCTTCGGGAGCAAATAATATTCTTCTAGAATATTAATTATAATGTTGTGCTACTTTAGGAGTAACAACAAATTGTTTATAATAGACATCTATATGGTTAATATTCTTTTGGAATATTAGTTATCCGTTGTGCTACTTCAGGAGCATCAACATAATGAATTATCAATTTAAATCAATAATAACAATAATAATTGTAATTGAGAGATTTATAATTAATATTCTTCTGGAATATTAATATATATACTGTTGTGCTACTTCAGGAGCAACAACACAATAACATCAATAACATCTATAAATTTTTAATGGACAAATTTATGATTAATATTTTTCTGGAATATACTATTGTGCTACTTTTGGAGTATGTTTTATTTTTTTATTATTTCTTGAATAATAGGTGGAATATTGACAATTATAATTTATACTCTTCTGGAGCAAATAATATTCTTTCTGGAATATTATAAAGTTGTGTTACTCCAGGAGAAACAACAAATTATTTATGATAGTCATATTAATATTCTTCTGAAATATTAATTATGCAGTTGCGCTACTTCATGAATAACAATGTAATGAACTATTAATTTAAATGATAAAAAATTCAACAATAACGATGTTATATAAATTAAACTCACATAAACACGAACTTTTAATTGAAGTCCCAAAAAAATTGCACAAAATTGGGATTGCACTTTAATTTGTGTGCATAATCAGAATCAATTATTTGAATTAATAGTGCAACAATCAGAATCAGTGATATGAATTAATGGCACAGTAATCAATGTAGGATCAATTTGCGTGCATAATTACAACCAGAATTTGGATTTATTTCAATTATGCTTATTTATAAAAAAACGTGGAACAAGAATATACACATCAATAATACACGTAAATTAATGAATTGAATACAGACGTGTGTAACTTGAATTGACAACAGGGTTCGACATCATTATGTGTACATATATATTAAAAAAAAAAAATCACGTGTCCCCAAAAGTAATTTTTGGTTCACATGACAGATAAAAAAAAAAAAAAAAATTACCTTCTAACTCAATTTGGTAGAAATTCGTGCTGATAACGTATTATAAATTAGAGTGAAAAAGAGAAAAAAGTAAAGATACCAATAAACTTGTGTATTATTATGAACCAAAACCCTCATAAATATAGGGGAAATAAGGGATATATAAGGTAATAATACCTAAAATTTTAGGAGTACAATTATCATTCATTAATACAATATAATATTTACAATACAGTATATATTATATATACAATAATGCAAGGCATTGTGAAAAAGTGTGGTTTAGAAAATAGATAGTAGGGCCCAAGTAACTGGCTGCAGACGGACTTTACAATCCGGACAAAAATAATAATGCTGAGTATAGCTTATATGATAGGGTCATTGAACCAATAGTACTATTAAAATGTTATAACTTAAGAGAACTATAGTAAAAGTGAAATTTTCACATCAAAGGTTCCCCTGGGTACAGTTTTAGAGAGTAGAATGTGAGAACAAAAATATACTTGTTTGGAATTTCTCATAAATATATAGGTTGAAAGTATAAATGACTAAAATAAATGATAAATAAGTCACTGTTTGGTAAGAATTTTTTGTTTATAAATAAGAATGCGATATTTTCGAAATTAAATATATGTTTGAAAAGTAATTTGAGTATATTATGTACTTAAAAAGTATTTTGAGGAAGTATGTTTTTTTTATAAATATGTTTATAAAAAAATTTACAAAATGGACAATAAGTGGTAAATTTTATGAACCGTGTAGTTAAAATTAAAATTTGATCGACTTTTGATTAACATCGCTTGGTGTTAAACTGATAACAGATTGTTAATATATATAAGAACTCATCTAGATGATTTTTTTTTTTTTTGGGAACGAACATTTAGATGATTTTCTTGATGTGTAACAACTATATGAGTACTCTATTTTTCAAACGATACATCTTGATGTTTGGATTGAACATAATATATAGATGATTTCTTTCGACTCAACGTGTTTTCATATACGCACAAATTGTCCCTCTTCAACGCTTAAATGTCAGTCTCGCCAAAAATAAGGCCAAAATATCATCGGTAAAAATAAAAATACCTAATTCAAGGACATCTCATCACCTTACCTCAATGTTTATGAGTGATAAAAAGTAAAAACACAATGTATGGGGAGCCTTGACAAAGACCAGGAAAAAAAGCACAACTTTTATAAGTGATCATAAAAACACATGCACATTAAAAATAATTAATAGGACAAGCTTGACAAAGACCACATGACCACATGCTAGAAGCATGCACAATGATCACAAAAGTAAAAGATGTGGTTATGCCATTTCCAAGTTCCAACCATTGCTAGGAAATGCCATAAATTGTTGTAGGACATCGTGGTCCTTAATTGTTAAATTTCTTTCCGAAATGGGAATAGAGCAATTATATTGATGCTACTAATTTTGTTAACTACACCATATTATATTTACACATTTATTAAAATATGAATTTTATAACTACATCACATTCTTTTTACAACTATAACATTCACTAAATAAAAATAAAAAAAATATGATACACCACATCAACGTACACAAAGAATACATACTAATATATACAAAAAAATACACACTACACCAAGAACACATACTAAGACACGTGAAATTTTACACACCACACCCATAACACACAAAAGATACACAATACACCAAGAAAACACACTAACACAAAATCAAAAAAAATCCAATTTTGATAAACATTTGAATTAGAATCACAAAAACTACACTATATCTTTTTCTCAAATGTGGAATAGATTATAAAACACAAATGTTTTTTTTTTATTTGATTTACAGATAAGATACTCGCCAAAAAAAAAAAAAAATAGTAATAATAAATAAATTGGATCAAAATGAAGATGGCAAACGTAGATCAAATTTTTCAATTTCCAAGTTCAACATCAAATGCTTATACCTACAATCACAGCGAAAGTAAAAAAATTGAAATCACTAACATAAATAAGGCAATAGAACCTGTACTCATTAGTTGAGAAATCCTCTTATCCTCTCTTCATTTCTTGCTTATTTCTAGTTTGATTAGCATGAACATTTGGTTCCAATCATATAGTTAAAAAAAAAAAAAAAGAAAAAAAAAAAAAAAAAAAAAAGAAAGAAAGAAGAAGAAGAAGAAGAAGAAGAAGAAGAAGAAGAAGAAGAAGAAGAAGAAGAAGTCCACAAGAACTTCAATTCAAAGTAATACATGTATAATTTAGGTTTTTAAAATCCGTGGTGTACACAAGAATAATGAAGAAGAAAAACTAATAAAATAAGAGGTTATTTAAGTCAATTTAATCATAACTAATTTTGTAACTATGAAAAATATTGTATGATTAACAAAATTAGTGGTACGAATATAATTACCAATGGAAATAAGGTGGACCACTTATTTGCATCTCATATATGGGTGGCAAACGGGTTGGACAGTTCAAGAGTTCAACCCGGTTTGGTTCGTTAAAAGTTCGGTTCGGCTCGTGAATAAAGAACTTGGGCTTGGATCGAACAGAAAATTTGATGTTGGACAGTTCGGGTTCGGCTCGTGAAATTCATGGACCGGTTCTTGAACTACTCTAACGAACAGCAAAATGGGCCCGAAATGAGCCAGCCCATGTATGTTCGTTATCACGAGACCGTTTGGGTCTCAATCGGTGGTAATCTTTTTTTAATTTTTTTTTTTTTTTTACCTATAAATACCCCTTTTGTCTTTTCTGTTTCACAATCTCGACTCTGTCAACTATCTCAAGTCTCAATTGCAATCTTCTACTTCTAAATTTCTAATGCTATAATATGTCACATACAATATTGTCTCAAATTTCATATTTCATTTCCATCTCCAAAATTCTAAATCTATTATTTCTAATGGCACACTCACAATTTCATGCTTATTCTTCTAGCTAATTTGTTGATGAATTTTTCGGTCTCAAAGATATTCCAATTCCAAAAAATTTGGTGGATTTAGAAAATGAGATCGAAGATATAGATACTAGAACTCCTCTTAATTTGGATGACATTATTGATGAAGCTATCGCTGCGGATCCGGCTCCGCTAGCACGACAGAAAGCTCCAACAGAAATCCAAAAAAGACGAAAAAATCAAACTGTTGGAATTTTTTGATTGGATTGAAACACTGCTAAAGACACTGATGGAAAATCAGTATTTAAAGCACAATGTAAAACTTGCGGGGGACTTTTCCCTTGAAAGAAAGGTGGGGCACAACACACCTCAATGGACATTGTAAAGGATGTCGAAAACCTGACTCAGTTGAAGCAAACCAATCAACTCTACAAGTTGGTCAATCGAGTCTAACCAATTGGGTCTTCAACCAAGATCTAGCGCGTCCTGAAGGGATGGTCATGTTCATATTGAATGGTGAGTTCCCGCTTTCAATTTTAGAAAGTTCATAATTCACGAATTTCATTCAAAAGTATCTCCAACCCAGGTTCAAACTCATTTATAGAAATACTTTACGAACTGATTGCATTACTAAATATTTCGAGAGAAAACAAAGTTTTATAGATACTTTAAATAAATATAATGGCAACTTATCATTTACTTCGAACTTGTCGGTTGGCAATAATCATAGAGGTTACGTTGCTGTTACTTGTCATTACATTGATGACACTTGGTTAATGAACAAAAGAATTATGGCATTTAAAGTTATTGATTACCCACATAATACAACTAGGGGTGGGCGTGGGTTGGGTTGGGTCGGTTTTTTGCCCAACCCGAACCCAACCCACTACGGTCGGGTTGATAAAAAATCAACCAAACCTAACCCAATTACGAATTCAAACACAACCCAACCCAACCCACCAAATTTCGGTCGGGTTGGGCTTTGGCCCAATTAGTAAAAATTTTGAAAAAAAAAAACTTATGAATCTATCTTTAATTCAAATCAATTATGTACGCTACAATAACAAAAAATACAATAAATTGAACACTTGCTAATAAAATTAAAATATGTTCAATCAATATTTAAATAAGTCAAGTTTCATTACTTAAAAAAAAAAATTGTCTTTTTTTTTGGGTTGGGTTGGGTCGGGTTAGTCACCCAACCCGCAACCCGACCCAACTCGAAAAAAAAAATTAAAAAAAACCCGAACCCAACCCAATTTTCATGAAAAACCGACCCAAACCGATCGGGTTGGGTCGGTTTGGGCGGGTTTGGCGGGTTCGGTCGATTTTTGCCCACTCCTAAATACAACAAATATTTTCAATATACTACTTGCAATTCTTAGAGAATTTAACTGTGATGGAAAAGTTTGTAATTTTACACTAGATAACGCTTCTGTTAATAAATCGGTGATATATAAATTAGCTAACCACATGAATCCTAAATTTGATGAAGTCATATTTCATATTCGTTGTGTGTGTCACATTTTTAATTTAATAGTTCAAAATGGTCTTAAACTTATAGAAAATCAATTGAAAAAATTAGGCGTGCTTGCAATTTCGTTATGATAGCACATTCTAGAAAACAAGCTTTTGATACACATTGTGCAGAAAATAGTATGCCAGAACGATCATTTGTTACATATATAGGATATAGATGGAACTCAACTTATTTAATGATTGAACATTGTCAAGGTTACGAGAATTTAATATGTGAATATTACAATGGTCGGCACTTACATGGCCCAAGTTTTGATTTGGGGACTAATGATTGGGAACTTGTATTTCATGTTAAAACTTTTTTGAAACCCTTTACAATTCTACAAATGAATTATCCGGTGTTTATTACCGAACTAGTCATTTAGTGTTGAAGCATTTTTATTGCATTGCTAATAATTTTAACAAGTATAAAACATTTCCTATTTTTTATTGAATCATAATAGTAATGGAGACTAAGTTTAAAAAATATTGGGAAGATGTGCCCACTTTGTTTCCATTAGCAATGATTATGGACCCTATAATAAATTTAGAGGGAACTAAACACGATATAAATGTAATATCAAGGAAATTAACTTTTGGGACTCTCTTGACATGTGCAGATTTAGAAAAATGTTTATGTCAAATATACGAGATCAATGTCGAAATGTCAGGAAAAAATGTTAGAAGAACTGCTCCCAACCCTAATGTGATACAAAATCAAGACAATGATTTATTTTCTTATCTTATGACTATGAAGGGAACTTCTAGTACATATCACAGTGGTTCTAGTTCTTCAAGTACATATAATAGTTCAGATAAAATTTCGAGCGAGTTAACTAGATATTTTTCACATAACCTTTTTAGCATGTTAGACAAGGATGAGAGAAATAATTTTGACGTTCTTAAGTGGTGGAGACTAAACGAACGTCAATACCCAGTTGTTTCTATGATTACACGAGATCTACTAGCACCTCCGGTATCAACTGTGGCATCGGAGGTTGCTTTTAGTGCAGGTAGTAGAGTGTTATCTCAATATAGGTCAAGACTTAAAGAAAACATATTGTAGGCCTTAATATATTTGAAGGATAGATAATTTGCGGAGAAAATGTTACAAAACAGAATAAGTGAAATTCTGGCCGAGGAATTCGGAGAACAATCGTATTGGTGAGCAAATTATTTTGTATTCTTAATTATTATTCTTACAATTATGCTATAAATAATATATGCATTTTTCTTTTTCTTTATTTTTAATTCTTTCTTTCAAATAAAAAAAATTGTACACGTAATATTTTCTTCATGTACAATTTTAGCTCCGCTTACAAAAAGTTAAATGTAGCTCGTCTCAAGCCTGGATTAAAGGATGAGGGTTTAATTTTTTATATTTTCAATTATTTTAGTATTAGTAATCCAGACTAGCCGTTACCCGTCTCTATAATTAAAAAAAAAATCAAGTCGACGAGCCGGCTCGTACGGTCATGAGCTCATGAGCCAGACTTGGGCCGGCTCAGTTGGAGACGAGCTGACTCGGCCCAGCTCATTTCCCATACCAGCCGTCCTAATTCCGACTTGTGGACCAAACCAAGCCCTTATTCACGGGCCGATTTATTTAAAAAGTGTTTTATAGGCAATGGGCCATAGGCTTTCACACAAATGGGTATTTGATTTAGATAAAAATTAGATTTTTAATAGATTTTGATAAAAATTGATGGAATGTATGGGTAGAAAGTTGTGGATATCATGAAATAAAGTTATAATTAATTATTGACTTTGATTTATATTTTTGAAACAAATAGGAATTAACAATAAGGTTTTAGTCTAAATGGTTCTTGTTATAAACTTCTAGATAATGTAGAATGAGCAAACTCCCCAACAAAATATGTTTAATCTATATCATATATACTATAATAGAACACCTGTCACAAAAATAGACACATAAGTTTCCGTCAAAATGTACTATCTATATTCTAAATAAATATTTGTAGAAAATTTAATATTTATTACATACTTAGTAAAAGTTGTAATAAATATAAATGTGTAATATTGGAGATTAAAAATTGGGTTAATATATTTGAATATACATGAATGTGGTATTCTATATAAATGCATTATATTGAAAATAAAAAACTGGATTAATACATTTGAATACAAATAAATATGCTAGAATTTGTGCAAATAAATCATTTTTTAAGAAAATTTATGCTAAAAATTATTTGAAGGATCACTCAATACCTCGGTTATCTATTAAGAAGAAACATTTTTTTAAAGAAAAGTGATTAGTTTTAAAATAACTTTGAAGAATCTCCTTATTGCTAAATAAATCCAATATTTTTGTTTCATAATTCATTTTTCAAATTTAATATTCATATTCTAATTTCAATTCCAGAAAAAGTGTCAAACACCTTAATTAATCCTTGTGGATAATTATTGTCAAATACTATTTTAATTTAAAATTAATGCTTTTCTAAAAATAATTAGGGTCCGTTTGATAAACAGGGAGGAATCTGTGCGAAAAGAAAACAAATTCCAAGGAATTGATTTCCTAGAAATTTGAAGTTTAATGTGTTTGATTAGTTCAATTTTGTAGGTGGGAAAATGAAGAATTTGTCAAGTTTTGTTATTTAATTGACATTATTTTTCATGACAAATAAACTAAAATTTAGCTATTTTAATCAATTTTTTTAACACATTTGTACTGGATAATAATAACGTTAATTTTTGAAAAAAATATGTCAATTAAAAACAATAAAAATAATTAAACGTGACGTTTAATGTTTGCCACGTAAAGTAGGAAATCATTTATCACCTAAGTCTTGAGAATTGGTTTTCCACCAAAACAAGGCAAAGTAAAAAAGTAGAAAATGATTTTTCAAAGGCAAAAGTGTATCGAAATGTGAACAGTTGGAAAATGTTTTCATGTTCCATGACAAATGGGCATATCAAACACTATCTTACTGTTATTGGGAAATAAAATGGTACATTAATCTATATCTATATCTTAATCTTAATATATATAAAATAATATGTATTTAATTTCTCACTTTCCATCATTTCATTTTTCAATCATTTATTAAAAGTCAATTTCGTTACTAAATTAGTGTGTATTCAAATGTAACAAATTACTTCAAGTAATCAAATTCATGCATTGTACTAGATACACTAGGGTATAGTGTTCGTGTGAAATCGCAAGTGCACGATATCGTTAACAAGTAGTAAAGTGGACTTTTGAGTCCGGATTGTCGATCCCACGAGAACTATTTATTCGTTATAAATTTACTTTGATTCTAAAATTCCTAGAGTAAAACCAAACACTAACTAAGAAAATAAAATGCAAACGATTCCAAAAACATAATAAATTGAGAGATTAATAAAACTAACAATTCCAAAAACTAGGAAATAGAAAATCAAACTAAAAGCAACTAAATTAAACTATAAAAAGGAGAAATTGAACGATGAGTTTTCTTAACAATAAAGAACTATTGAGACTAATGATTTCGAAATAATATTCTAGCATAATTTCGCATGTCAAGTTGTTTTCTAAAATTATATTTGGTCGAATTCACGCTCATCTCTAATTTACCTCTCTTGAGTTCAAATTAAGCCTATTTAACTAAGTCAACCATGTATATTTACAGCGGGTTAGAGTTCTTCTTAGCTAAATGCATTAAATTAACTAGGAATTCATAAGTAACCACAAGCAACCACAAATTCATATCTCTGTCTTTTTGTTGAAATTGTCGAATTTTACTACATGATCTAATTATTAACTCACCTCTCGAATTATGAAAACAACTATTAAATCATGAATTAGTGGCCAGTTAATTCAAGTATTAAAAATATAGTAAAACCAATACATGAAAACAATAAAATCCCCAACTTGAGAATTGAAATTAAAACTAGAAATATTAAATATTCATCATCAATCCCAATATTAAATTTAGCTACTCATATTCTTGGGACTAAAAATAGCAACAAATAATGAAAGTAAAACCCGGAGTTTGAATAGTTGAAGTCCACACATCGCCCTTCAGGGTGTGGGACATGTTTCTTACATAGTTGGTGAAGAGACTTAGTTGAAGAAGGAAAGAAATTCGTCAAACCCGCAAGTCTTTTCTTGTATCTGCACAATGTTCAGTATTTCAACCATATCTTTCTATTCTCTTATCTGATTATGGTGATTTAAATTGCTTTAAAAAGATAACTTAAAGGACTACAATTCATCCTGAAAAATGATTTTTACAATTCAAACGTTTACTACCCTAAAATTAGGTCTAAAAGTCCTACTAGAAATCTATTCAGAGTCTGGTGTGGTCGGAATCAATTTTATCGTAATATTCTTGTCATATTCCCATTCCTTTTTGCCATCTACTTGCATCCAATTGACTCCTAAAAATACTCAAAGTATTTTCTTGTGACCCAAGTCAATCATTGGATATTTGCAAGTTGTTTCCTCATGTTTAATTTGCTCTGCAGTCCTTCAACTTCTGATTTCTTTACTTTGGTCTTCTAAGGCTTGCGTTGGAGATAGTGGAAACTAGAGTAAACTTCTTCCCACCTTTCAAAAGACTGTATCTATTCGTATACCCATTATGTGGAACTACCCTTTCATGTTGTCATGGCCTCCCCAACAATATGTGGTCAACATGTATAGGTACCACATCACAGACTACCTCATCATAATATATACCAAGAGAAAAAGTCACAAAAACCTATTTATTCACCTTAATTTCCCCTAACTCAGTTAACCACTGCAATTTATATGGCTTTGGATGTTTCATTAAAGGTAATCCCAATTTTTCCACCAACATTGTACTAACTACAATAGTACAACTCCCCCCATCAATCACCATACTACAAACCTTATCATTCACTAAGCATCTAGTGCAAAGAATATTATCCCTCTGCTCCTCCACATTATCCACAACAACCGCCTTACACCTAGGGCTACGAGATCGTCCGTTAAAAGGTGATTCACCTACAACATTTCTCAATTTATCATTATCACAAACATCCTTCAACTTAGTTACCCTTTCAACTTTTCTTCCAGAAACAACTTTCACATCATGCATATCCTTTTTATGTGGACATTGAAGTGCAGTATGACACAAATCCAAACATTTAAAGCATTTAGTATTTCTATACTTAAGAGGTTTGGACTCGGAATTATATTTACCTTTGGGTGTTGATTCCTCCCTCCTTCTTGGAACATTATCACTACTCTCCTGTTTTGATGTTTCTTTTCGCTTCAATGGTCTTTCAGGAACCCCATCTCCACCCCTAGTATTGGATTCAAGCTTTTTATCCCTCCTAGCTCTAGAATCCCCTTGAGATTGCTCCTTTTGCCATTGTGCTTCTCTTTCATTCATCCTAGGCAAGAATTTATCACATTGTGCCTCCATGAATTTAATCAATTTAATTTGTTGTTCGACACTCATTGATGAAGATTTTTCCCTTTGAGACATGTTTAATAATAAGAAAAAAAATTCCTCACAAAATTTATCACTCGTGTATCACTCAAAATTCCTTTTCCAATATCACCCAAGGACTAATCAAGGATCAACAAATAAGGAATTTATGGAAGGCACGAAGAAAAGTAGTAAATGAGAAATTCTCGAAGTTTGGGATTTTTTTGGCAATTTTTTGGATTTTTTTAATCGGAAATTCAACTACGAACACGAAAAAACAAACGGAACTAAATTCGGATAAGAGTTGGATAAAATAAACAAGTTTGAATTTTTTGTGTGATTCTTAATGGATCAAAATAAGGAAAACCAGAATGACACGAAGAACACAAAGAATAAGGAAACAAGAAAACAAGAATTTGAAATAGATCCAAGCCCTGATACCAAATTAGATGATCCCACTCGGGAATCTCGACGAAAAACTCCGAATAAACACAAACAATAACCTAGGAAAGACCTAAATCAGATTTGACGAAGAAATAATAAAAATAGTCGATAGGATTCCAACCCAAATCTCACGACGCAAGAAATTGACGATGGGAGGAATGAACTGGAATTGGTGAACGCCACAAGGATTGCCTAATTCCTTGATAAGTTCATGGGTGAACGCCACAAAGATTTAATCTTTGATAAGTTCTAAACAAAAGGGAATAACTCAACCTTTCAACAAGAGAATTATCTCTCAACAATATCAGTAAACTCAAAGTTATCTTTGCAATGAATGAAAAATGATAATATAAAGTAAAACTGACCTAAAGCTAGGTTTAGCCGTTAATGGACCCTAAATTATGAAAATAATAAACTAAAAACGGAAAATAATTAAAATCCATGAAAATTCGGAAAAATAGAGTTACGGCCGTAAGAAGCTTTCAGGTAAATAGTTACCGCCGTGAATGTAGTACTTACTGCTGTAAGTTTAAAAATTCTGTAATTCCTTGTTTTGACCCGAGACAGCGTTACGGCCATGACCAACTAGGTTTACGGTCGTGAATATGCTTCTGGACATCAAACTTCGGCCATTTGATCCGGCTCGACTTCAACACGAAACTTGCTCTGTTTCTCACATAGATCACTGTCTTATTGTTAGTAGCTCGACTTCTCCTTTCGATGCCTATTTTGGATCACATCATATAGTTTTATCTAAGGTTTCTATTTGAAGTGAAGAAGATATTTATTTTGTTCACTGTCGTAGGTCGCACTTCATGGACGAGCCATATTACCCACAGTTCTCGTTCGATGACACACAATATGATAGGTTCACCACTATTGACAGCAACCAACGCAGTTCATTCTACGATTTTGCCAATGACATCTTACCGTAGACGCCCCATTTGTATTCTTATTTGGGGTCATCTGAGACGAACTACAGCAGATCTTGATCCGTGGTCCGCTATCAACGCCTCAGACAGGGATTTGGAGGTGGGAGTGGGGGTTCCGCTCTCAATGCTGCCATACCGGGGAACTGGGGGTGGTGAAAGGGAACCACCTAGGGAAAGAATTTTTCTTGCCTTGATTTGACACTTTGACAGGTTTGTTGACCATGGATCGAACAAAATGAGACAGACGGGCATATTAAGAAATCCCGCCATGGGAGGTGAACAAAATTGATTATATTAGATTAATTTAGGGGAGTTTATTCAATTGAGATTTCGAAAGACATTTAAAGACTTTTTTTGATGGACTTTTTTTAATGGATTTCATTGAATTTGATTGACTTTTATGAATTTATATAGATTTATAAAGACTTTCGTGGACATTTATTTAAAAGACTTTCATATACTTTCAAAGACTTTTATAGATTGATTTAAAAGACTTTCAAATACTTTTAAAGACTTTTAAAGACTTTTATTTTTTAATTGAAAAACATAAACTCTAATAGATTAATTTTTGTATGATGTGAATATGAATCGTTAATAATAATTATATGTAAAGTGAATTTTAAAAAAAAAGCGTGAGAAATATAAATAGTTTTAACAATAAAAAAAAAGCGTGAGAAATATAAATAGTTTTAACAATATAAATATGACCCGGACGGTTACAACATTTAACACCACTCATTTTCTAAGCTTTACAATTGGACCTCAAAATGAGTTGGTGACTTAAAACAAGGACCACCACTCCTTTTCCAGCTTTACGACCAGATATCGAAATGATAAGGTGGCTTACAACTAGGGACAACACTTCTTATTTACCTATCGAGCTTTAAAATGACTAAGACACGTACAAAGTATATAATAGATTTACAATAAAAAAAAAAACTCTATTTTGACAAATGATATAATCTAATTCAGTACCAAGAGAGAAGATAACATTTCAATGAATATCAATAAATTAAGCTCGAGTGCTAGAGAAATTTTTTGATACAAATGATGATGAAAAGTTTAATATAGTCAGACAAAGCTTTCAAGAATATAATCTTTTGTTAAATGATAGAATCAAGAAGTACCAAGAGATGCTAACACTTAAATAAGTAATAATAAGTTAAAGCTCAATGTGTTAGACAAGAGAACTTTGATGAATCAAAAGATAATGAAAAATATAGTAAAATTAATCGAAGTTCTTCAATAGAAATTCTCTCTTAAAATATTGAAACATGTTTAGAACAAATAAAGACTAACACAAGAGAGATTTAACACTTTCTTCAATAGAAATTCTCTCTTTAAATATTGAAACATGTTTAGCTCAAGTGTTTGATGTGAAAATTTTCATAGAAGATTTTCACTTGCTAATCTCTCTAAATGTTGATAAAAAGTTTAGCACAAGAGAGATTAACAATTTAGTTCCATGTTTTGGTGTGAAGATGTTGAAGAAGTGTATGCAATGTAAAATCAAAGATCTTCACAAAAACTTTCTTTCTAGTCTTTGATAAGAATGTTGATGCAAATGTTTAAATCAATCAAACTTTTGATATGAATAAAATAGACAAATAAAGATCAATAAATAGCACTCTTAAATGTTCTAGCAAGTTGGTTTTGTTGAATGCAAAAGAGATGGTTATTTGAAAGAAGAAAATCAAACTCCACGGACTTTTCGGTTGACCAAATTTGATCAACTAAAAGACTATTGTTAGAGGAATATGACCGTTAGAGAAGTAGCTATTGCATTCAATAGTCAAGGTTTTTGGTCAATCGAAGTTGACTTTGGAAAAATCATGAAAAACCTCAATATTTTGGATTCTAACTAGATTTTCAGAAGGTATGACATAATATAATAAGCATCTTAGATAAAATGGTATTTAAAAAAATACCAACTTTGATAAAAATATTTTATGCAATTGATGAAATGTGTTTGATGCACAAAAATTATTTTTGAGCTGATTAGAATTTATTGTTAAAGATTGGAAGCATTGTACCTTCACACAGGTCTAATAAACTTAAACTCGAGCTCTAATTTTAGAAGCTTGAATTCTTTATCTTTATTTCATGATTTACATTTTGAAACATGATGTTGAATATTTTTTGTTCTTTCTTGATCTTGAACGACTTAGCTTTGACCTTCGCGTCTTGTGTGCTTAATCATATAGCTTAAAATTATTTTAAAATAAAAAAAAAAAAAAAAAAAATTGAGAGATGATTTGAATATTGAATACTTTGAAGATTTATCATTACATGAAATACTTGAAGAACACTTGTTACAATACACGATAATCTTGTTTGTTACTATTAAAATAATAAGGTTAATGTTAATCATATGTCAACACAAGCTGATAGCTTTATCCCAAGCTTCATATAATGATAACTTGTTAGATTTACAATGAAAGATTTTCTTCAGATATGGAATTCAACTCTCCAAGAATCAGTTTTGTAAGAATTTTGAAGAGATGGAACACATGTCGTATGCATCGTGAATAGATTGTTTAATATCTACTATGTTGTGCACAAAACCCGACACTTGTTATGTTATTGTTATAGTGAGATGGAATCTGTCTAACCCTGTTGTAAAGCATATCTTTAAGTACCTTCAAAGAACAATGAATCATATACTTGTTTACTTATCATCAGATCTTGTTCTAGTTGGTTTTAAGGATTCAAACTTCCAAATTGATTGAAATTGCTGGAAGTCTACATCAGGATCATTTTTTACACTAGGTAATGTGGCCATTATCTGAAGAAGAAGAATCAATCAATTATACAATGCTGATTTCACCATGGAGGCTAAGTGTGTGGCATCTTGTAAAATTCTAAAGAGGCGATGTAGCTCAAGGATTTTTTAAATGTATATAGAAGTGGTTCCTGCATTTCCACAACCATTGACGATGTATTGTGATAACAATGGGGCAATGAAAAATGCTAAACAACCAAGGAGTCATCAGAGAGTAACTAAAGAAATAAAATATCATTTCTTGTGAGAGATTGTTAGTAGAGGAAATGTGCTTGTTACTAAGATTGTTAAGGGTTAACCTCGTTGATCCATTTATCAAAATCCCATCAGCTAAGGTTTTCGAGGGACATTTGCAAAAACATGTGGTTGAAAAACATAACATACATACATACATACATACATTTATATATAGTAGTTCCCCCCCCCCCCCCCCCCAACGTACTTCGCATGCCTTATTTATACTATAAAATAACTTATACTTTGTGTTTTCTATGCAATGAAATATAATTGAACTCTCATGGTTGTGTCAAATTAAGTAATATTAGGAATTTTAATTTTAATAGTGAAATAATTATATGTATGAAATTTACTTATTTACTTATTTATTATTAATTTGTGTGTAAACTTATAATCATTACTCTTTTGGTTTTTCCCATTAAACTATTTGTACATCATAGTGAGTGAAAATTCAAGAAGAGGTTGAAAACACATTTCAACCTTAAAATAAATTCATTTTTATCATATTTGAATAACCAAAGGGTTTCATTTTTCATTTAGCATTCATCATATAAGTGAAGATTGATTTATTTATAAATTTGTTTTAATAATTTACCTCTTATGGCGCCTGAGCAAAAAAAATTATCTTTCTTCAAAGTAACTCTCAATTTAACGTCCAAATAAATAATTCACTTTATTTTTTATTTTGGTTATTCAAAAAGTTATTGATTTTGTGAGATTATCTTAATTCAGCTATAATATTACCAAAATCACGTATTTAATAAGAATTATATGTCCATATTTAAATGATTTATTGAGTCAATAACAAAGGAAAAAAAAATGAAGTTAGAGAAACTAAGAATATAAACTTCCGATGTCAATTTATTATTAAAAAAGTTGTAGTTTGTTCTTAAGCATTAAATACGATTAATCATACAAATTTGAGGCGACGTTGTAATAATTGAATTTGAAAAATTGTATAAACATATATGTTGAATTATAATGTGGTAAAATATTGAAAAAAGTAATCAATAAACATGTTTTGTAAGTTATATCATTGTTTAATTAAATCAAAATCACTTGAAAAGTCACTCGACATGTATTTATATGGATTTCTTTTTTAAATATGGCTATTATAGATAAAAGCAAAATAGATATATGGACGTTATTGTCGATTAAAAGTTTCTATATTGCTGATATATATATATATATATATATATATATATATATATATATATATATATATTATGTGCTCATGAAATGTAGTTTTGCTGATGAAAAATAACTATTTTTGATAGTAAATTAATTTTGATTTTTATATATTTTTATTACATCTATGTAATATTCAATATGTGAATTAAAGTTCTTATCATTTACTTACTATAATATAAGTTGAGTGCTTGCGTTGAGAAGTAAAATGTGAAACAACTTATATTTTATCATAAATAATTTGTTCAATTTCATTATATAAGGGTTGACACAGCATACCAAAAGGTTGTAGTGTTAATAAATTCAATATTTGAATTTGTGATTTGTAATCATCTAGAAATAGTTAAAGATACAACTTTACACTTGGAGTGTGATGAATGGACAACTTTTCGAGTTTTTTACTCTATAATATTACGTTTACCATATTAAATTCTTAAATACCTTGATTGGGTTGTACATATCTTTTAATAAGTTTGATAATTCTTTAATTTACCAAGGAGTGTGATTGGTCAAATACCTATTTGAGTTTGGGAGCTTCAGAACGATTGAAGTAGAGAACATGAATTTTGTCAGAAATTGTTACTTTGAAAAATGGATAGAGAAGTATTTCATGTTGAACAATTAAAATTAGAATTAACTGTCTAGCCAATAAACTTCCATGTCTTTGATTGTTGGAAAACTGATTGCAGTTTCAATAATATTATTTTCATCAGTTTCATTTTTAATTTCCAGAAGTTACAAAATTTTGTTGAATGGAAAATTTACTTCATCCGTTTCATTCTCATCAATCTTCAATTTTCAAATAGTGATTAAATGGCATCAAATGTTGTTGCCCTATATATAAGCCATCTCCCTTCTCGATTAGAAGTACAGTGAAAGAAAAGAAAAGCAAAACAAAACAGCTTCTTGCATGATCCAGACTCCTGTTTCTTTGCCATTCCTTTGAAAAATTTCTTTGAGAGAAAAAGGGTAAGCACAGCTAGTTCGACAGGCGGTGAGCGCAGTGCAACGTAAACCGACAACCGATTTTATCCTGGGAATCGAACACCGATTAAAACCTCTTGCACCCTGGTGAGGCAGCGAATTCGATTTAAGGAAACTGTGTAAACACGAGACTTCGGTTTGATTTCATTTACTTTGATTCTCTAAATATTTTCCCAACAAGCTTAAATCGAATTCGTTTCGGGAACTTTTAGAGAATCCGGTTTTGTTTGTTTACTGTCATCATCAAGTTTTTGCTTACTGTCATTTTTTCTTCTTCTTCATTTTACTGTTTATATAATATTATCTGCATGGTTGATAATTATTCTGATACAAAAAGCTAGCAGGAATTTGATACTCGTTTGAGATTTGTTGTCTGATTTTATATATAATGCATGTGTTTACTGTCCAATGAATTTTAGTAGTCTTTGCATGTTACAATAGCCTCTCTCTCTCTAAAAAAAAAGGTGGTTTATGGTCTGCATGATTTTTGGATAAGAGTTACTATAGGTTGCATGAGTCTTCCTCATATTTGCATGAAATTTGAGTTTGTACTTACATGAATTGGAAGTAGTGCAGAGGGGTTTCATGATTGTTTTGCATGATTTAAAACCATTTACCAATTTATGAGTACCTCATCATTTGTAATAATTGGTAATTAACCTTTCTTTTAATGATTCCTTCACTTATTGGTTTAAATAATTAAATAATTGCTGGGAAAAAAAATCCATCATCAGTTTGCATAAGGAGTTCAGTCTCTGCATGTGTTATCTCTAAGTAGTTTTGCATGGTTTTAGAAATGGTTTTGCATGACATGCATGGTTTTTAAATTATTTGGTAATGATCATTATATAATTCTATTAATGATTGATATAATTGTTAACTTTTCTTTTCTTGATTATTTATTATTAGTTGATGATTTCTTCTTCATCATTGTCTAATAATTACTTTCTCATTATTATTTAATAAATATTTCCTATATTTCACGAGACTTAATTTTGTTTCTAGTGTGCTCGATTTTCTTAAATTTGAAGCCATAACTCGACTCTCGAATTTATACAAAATTTTACAAATTTATAATTATCCTAATTTATTTGTTGCTTATTTTAAGGTTAAATGACTTCTTATGGAAATGACGATGTCAACAACGGAAGCAACACTGTTGGTATCGGTGTACTAAATCCTACAATGACTGCGGTGAACCCTGTTGAGACCTCGACTGTCTTCCCTCCCGTGGATGGGACACTTGGTGGCGGTATTCCTCATGTTGGAGTGAACCCCACTTCGCCTACGGCTGCGGCCTTGGAAATTCAATTTGGCACAATACCTTTGCCAGTACCTAGGGCGGCGTCCGCGGTACCATTGCCATCGTTTCCGGCTTCATTTCCTGTGAATCATGCGATTCGACCTGACAAGTTTGTGGGGACTGATTTTAAGACATGGCAGAACAAGATGATTTTTTATCTTACAACTTTGGGCCTTGCACGTTTCCTCACCGAGGATGCCCTTGTTGTGGCTGAAAATGACACTGATTTGCATATGCGTGCTGCTTGGGATGCATGGAAAAGTGCTGATTTTCTGTGCCGCAACTATGTCCTGGATGGCCTACAGAATTCTCTGTATCACGTGTATGTGGTAAAGAAATCTGCTAAGGAGCTTTGGGAGTCCTTAGAAAAGAAGTACAAGACCGAGGATGCTGGGTCTAAGAAATTCTTAGCCAGTCGGTGCATGGACTTCAAAATGGTGGATTCACGTTCAGTGGTGAGCCAAGTGCAGGAGTACCAAGTGCAGGAGTACTAAGTGCTTTTGCAGGAAATGCATGCTAAGGGTTTGACTATGTCAGAATCCCTACAAGTGGCTACTGCTATTCACAAGCTACCTCCTTAGTGGAAGGCTTTCAAAAGCTATTTGCAGCATAAGAGGAAAGAGATGTCTTTCGAGGATTTAATTATCAAGCTACGGATCGAGGAGGAGAACGAATTGGCTGAACGTAAATCGGAGAATTCTTACTCTGAAAAGGCTAATGTACTGGAGCACGACCAGAGTTCTGGTACCAAGAAAGGTCAATCTTTTAAAGCCAAGCAGGGTAATGGGAATCAAAATGATAAAAAGCAGGCCATGAAAGGGTCTCAGTTGAAGATTGGGCACATATGATCGAATGTTTGGGATTATGTAAGATTATGACGATTGTCATAAGGTCATTTAAATATAAATGGTACAATAGATGATTTTAAGGAATAATGTGATGATGAGAACTGAAGGTGATGATGTATTCAGAATATGAAATAAGTTGACTTGTCATGAATAGGTTATGTTATATTTCGTTCTAAGTGGAATTCGAAGAAAGACGAGTCTCAGTCATGGAAATGAATCAGGGTTTCCTCGTGATCAGTGGAGGATTTACTGATGTACATTAAGTTTTCATTTATGATACTAGAAGATCATGAGAGAAAATTGTTGGATGAAATTGATGAAAGAAATTTTTATCAGGTCCTAGATTTGTACAAGTATTGTAGAAGTAATGCATTTGAACGGAGGAAAGTTTATGATAAGAACCTACCTCGAAATTTTGGAAATTGTTACTAATGGTATCTTGGTTCGAAAATAAGAAATGAAATTTTATGTAATTGTCCTTGTGGATAGAATTTTTGAAAAATAGGGATAAGACTTCACAATGATGACTTATTTTGGAGTAGTGTGCAAAAGAGTGACAACGGTAGAATCCAAGATTTATTTAGAATGAGAGATTGAAATATAATCTTAGTGAGCAGATTGACGTATAAGGTTCACGTGATAGGTATGATGGTTATTATATTGAAATCTTAGAGAGATTGATATGAATACTTGAGGTCATATGATACAATGATAAGTGACAAGTTACATGATTACTACAAGATATGGTGACTAGACGGTTAAGGGATGTTATGGTTATCCCGTGAAGAATAGTGTGAATATATTGAGTCAATTGATCTCATTTTGATGGTTTATTGCATTATGGTGAAAGATTACCTACGATTGAGAATTTTCATTTTTAGTCATAATATATGGATTTATTTAAGATTTTGGTGATGCAGTTTTGATTTCTTATTACCGGTTGTACTTTAGACGTGAGTAAATATTTTGGCTACAATAATGGAAAACCTGAGATGATCAGTTGTGTGACTTTACTTATGATGAGATTGTATCTTTGGGTTAAGCAAACTTGATGAGGAATCCTATATGATTCACAGAAGTCTTATTCAATAGTGATAGACTTAATCAGAGTATTGTTCATAGTGTGACATGAATTGAAGTTTTGGGAGAACAGGGAAAATTGAATCTTGAACTTCAGATTGGGAAATTAGTGAGGTTTCTTAAGTTTGAGAATATCATATCTGATCCTTATGATGATGCTTTACGTTAGTACACTAGTCCTCGACTAGAATGAGTATGTGATACCAGGTACTTGATGCATGATTTGAAAGTATGGACTAAAGGATTTAAGTTTGAATTTCTTCAATTTTAAAAAAGGAATTTCAGTCGAGTTTAGAAATGATTACGTTTGTAAATCCTTTTCAGAAAGATTTTGCCAAGTTTGGGTTTGTACTCAATATTTTGGAATTGATACCGCGTTTCTATATTTCGGATCATAAGGTTTTATTCTTGATCAATCTTCTTGATTTTTAGTTTAAGCATTGGAATGATTGATATTTATATCGTGGATTCGATATCAGTATAGATCGTTGAAATGTTGGAAATAGAAGGTCAATGAATGTGTTTATAAGTTGGATAATGTCGGATGATTGATTGAGTTCTACTCAATAGCTATCAAGTGTCTTTTCGCATAGCTTCGTATGAGGTACAGATATATGTTAGAGAGGTTGTCCGATTTCATGGATTTCTAGTGTCCATTTTTCAGATAGAGACCCGAGGATTTTTTTTTGAGATTTTGGAGGAGTTTACATGTGGCAATGGGTACTAAATTAGATTTTAGTATTGCCTACCATCCCAGACAGACGGACAATCTGAACGTATTATTCAGACGCTGGATGATATGCTTAGAGCCTGTGTGCTAGACTTGAGTGGTAGTTGAGAGATTCGTCTACCGTTGGTGGAATTTGCCTACAATAATGGTTTTCGGGCCAACATTGATATGCCACCATACAAAGCACAGTATGGATGAAGTTGGCGAGAAGAAATTATTGGGTTCAGAATTAATTGAGAAAACAATCTAGGCTATCGAGAAGATCAGATTACAGATTAAAGCTGCCCAAGACAGACATAAAATTTATGCCGATCAAAGAATAAAAGATTTAATGTTTGAGACTAGAGAGAAAGTGTTCTTCCAAGTAGCTCCTACGAAGGGTACTTTTCGTTTCGGAAAGAAAGGGAAATTAAGGCCTCGTCTCATCGGACCATTTGAAATACTAGAGAAAGTGGGGAATGTGGCTTATTGTTTGACTTCTCCACCAGAATTTGCAGCTGTTCACAATGTGTTTCATGTTTCCTTATTGAGAAAGTATGTTTATGATCCTAATCATGTGGTGAATTATCAGTCTCATGTTGTCCAGAATGATTTGACTTATGAAGAGGCACTTATGTGCATAGTAGAGAGAAAAGTCCATGTCTTAAGAAGCAAAGAGATTCCTTTAGTCAAAGTCCAGTGGAGTAGACACAATAATAATGAAGTTACTTGGAAAATGAAGAGGAGATTCTAGCTAAGTATCCAGAAAGAATAGATCAAGTAAGTTTAATTTCGAGGACGAAATTATTTTAAGGGGGTAAGGTTGTAGCGACCAAGAATTTTCACGCATTAAAATAATTATTTTAAATTATGGAAAATCGTGCCGCTGCGATCTCACCAATTTTTTAGTTAACGCTGTGACGTATTCGTCTAGCCAAGTTGAGAAATGTAAAGTCAATTCGAATTTAATTAAATTCCGAATTTCCAAAATTTTATTATTTTAATTATTTATTTAAATTATTATTTTTGAAATCGTTTTAAATTCCAAATTACGTCAATCTTATTTTATCAGTTTCATTCTTCTGACCCAGTTGAATCCGCGTGCGAATTTACCTCGAACTACGTTCAATGCCTGTCTTGATTTTCACACACTACCAACTCCTATCTATCCCATTAATCCCATCCAAAACCCATACTTCCACCAACTTAAACCCATACCCTATTTCTCTCACTTTCCCAAACTCCCCCTCCTTATCTTCATCAGACCTCCCCTCCCTCTGCAGTTCAGTTTCAGCCATTCAAGCAACCATTTGCATCAACACCGATCGCAACCTCCATCTCCGTTACCCTCGACCATGCAATCACCATCCAACCACCTTAATACTCTGTTCCCAGCAACACCTTCACCGAACCAGAATCGACGCCATGACCAACCTCCTTCACGCTATCAAACTCACTGCCAAAACCGAACCACTGCCCAGCCACCACCTCCATCTCCAGCCACCAACCTCCAAAGTCACGGCCATCAATCACCAGTCAACTACCAAGCAACCACCACCGTGGCCAGTCACCGCCACCTCCTTCATTATCATCATCATCATCATCACCACCTCAACCACCGTACCAAACCACCCCAACTTCGCCACAACACGACCGCACAAACCCATCATCATCGCTACCCAATCCAAGTCAAACTCAAAATAAAACCCAAAACCAAGAAGAAGACTTAACCCAAACACTTACCTCGGCCGCCGTCCAGTTCGACGCTCACTCGCAGGAAAACATCGCGAAATCAGCCTCGTTTTACCTCTGATTTGCATCCCAAACTCACACAAAATCTCTCAAAATCTTAATATTTTCTGGGCCGCCACCCTGCGGCGGCGTTTCGCCGACTGAATGGCCAGACTTGCGTGACGTGCGACTTCCGGTCGCATCTCCTCCTCTCTCTCTCTTCTCTTCGGACCAGAGAGAGAGATTGGGGAAAATTTGTTTTTAATAAATTTTGATTTTCGAAAATTGCAGCTTGGTCCCCAAGTTTTAAAATGTTTCAAATCAGTCCCTATAGTTTTAAAACCTATTATTTCAGTCCCCTTAAGTTTTAAGGGTGCGTTTGATTCACTTTATTTTCCGTGGAAAATATGATTTTCCATGTGAATTTCCAACTTTGCGCTGTTTGGTTGCCTAAATTTTCCATGGAATTCATTTTTCTCTTTCCTCGAAATTCGGTATTTTCCTTGTTTTGAATGAATTCATTTTCCAAGGGGGGGGGGGGGGAGGAGGTTTTATTTTCCATGGAAAATCTTATACCATTTTCGTTACGTTTGATCATTTATGTTATTGTTAATTGATTTATTTTTTTCTAAAAATTAACATTATTATTATCAAGTACAAATGTGTGAAAAAATAAAAAAAAATTATTTTTTTATTAAAATAGATCAATTTTACTTTATTTTCCATGAAAAATAATGTCAATCAAACAACAAAAATTGGAAAATTCCCTACTTTTTCCACCTAGAAAATTAAACCAATCAAACACATTAAACTTCTAATTCCAAGAATTCAATTCCCTAGAATTCATTTTCTTTCCACCCAAATTTCATTCTCGCTATCAAACGCACCCTAAATGATTTTAATAAGCCCTTCATTTTTAAAATCAATTATTTCAAGCCCTCTAGTTTAATATTCGTTTTGAGCTTCAACCCAACTACTGAAAATTTACATTTTAGCCCCTCAACTTTCAAAGTATTCATTTTAGTCCATCAGCTTTCAAATTACTATTTTAGTCCCGCAACTTTCAAAGTATTCATTTTAGTTCCGCAGCTTTCAAATTACTCATTTGAGACCCTCAACTTTCAAAGTATCCATTTTAGTCCATCAACTTTCAAATTACTCATTTTAGTCCCCCAACTTTCAAATCATCAATTTCAGTCCCCAAATTGTAAATTATCATTTTTAAACTATAAATTTCAAAAGACTAATTTAACTTATTTTCTAATTGGCTAGACGAGGCGTACGGTGATTTGAAAGATTGAAGTCATTCCCGCTCAACCACACTCGTTAAGTTTAAGGCAGACTCGCCCCTATTAATTGATTTAAATTATGATTGCATGTGAATGTGTATGTTATGTGACTTATGTGAAAGTCATTTTTATGAAAAGAGACGAGAATGTATTTCTTCGAAAATATTTATCTTGAAATGAGAATATATTTCTTATGAAATATTTATGTTGTTATGCTTATCATAACTTATGTGCTTTTATGCATGAGAAAAGAAAGAAGAGAATATCTTGCAAGATAAATGATGATGTTATGCATAATTTATGTGCCTTATTGCACAAGAAGAAAGAACAACCCACACCCTATGATTTTCAAAGAGAAGCCATGTACGTTAATGCACGAGAAGAGCAACCTACACCCTATGATTTCTAAAGAGCCTATGATTTTTCAAGAAGAAGCCATGTGCTTTAATGCACGAGAAGAGTAACCCACACCCTATGATTTCTAAAGAGCCTGCATTTATGTGTTCAATTATATTGTAGATTAATTAATTGGCGATGAGTCTACTGAGTATTTCTATGAAATGCTCATGTCTATTTTAACAATATTTACAGATTTCGGAGAGGGTGGCAAATGATGGATGATTGTGGCAATAGTCGTTAAATGGTTGAAAGTCTTATTTTAATGATTTCCGTATTTCCAAATATTTAATAATTTTGAGAATTTCAGTTACTTGAGAAATTATGACATTGTCAATTGCTTTACAATATTAATGGCTCGATTTATTATTTCGAATTGTTTCATAAATGTTTTCAATTTTATCAACCATTACAGTTTATTTAATGTTGCCAAAAATTAATTTCAGTCATTTCTTCCACTAAAATATTATTTTCAAAGTTAGATTAGACGATGACGTGGTGAACCGGGTATTTAGAACTCGGGGCGTTACACCCTCCCCATTCCACACCCAACACACACACACACACTCTCCCCTCCTCCCCGCTACCTCTCTCTCACACTACCAACGATGCCTCCCTCACTCTTGGTTCTCCACCCAACCATCCATCACCATCACCACCACCACCACCACCTCCACAGCCTACAACCACCCACCGGTAAGGCACTTCCCTTTTCCCTCCTCCCAACCCCGTACGTACAGCGCACGCAAAACACACACACACACACACACACTTGCGTGTTACACACACTCTTTTACACGCGCACACACATTTATGTGTATTGATGTATATATGTCGAGTGTATGTTCATATGTTAAGATTTGCAGATTTCAAGATATGCAGATTTCGAATTCTAAAGGTTAAATTGGAGATTTGGAGTTATAACTGTAATTTCAATTGTGAGGTCGTTCACTGTAAGTTTTTAAATTGTGAAATTGGTAAGTTTAATTGACGTCACGGGCAACCAAGGCTCTTCCACGTACAAATTTAAGAAGTAAAACCTTAAGGAATCCAGGTAAGTAAACTTCTCATATTTTCATTAAAGTAGAATGTTAATGTGGAATTAATGTGCTTAAATGATTTTGTGTTAATTAACTAATTTTGTTGCTTTTGGTTTACGATATGAAAGTATGAGTATCAAAGAAATGTTCAAGTATGCACTTTATAATGTCATTGGATCATCTAGCATGCATTGGCATCGAGTTTAGGAAGTCAAATGTTTTTTATGAAAGAAATGTGTCAAGGTGCAAATTTGTTCAAAAGTTATGTATTCCAGGTTTTTTTTAAGAAAGAATGGGTGTACTTCTATGTCATGAAAGATGTGAGTGGGAAATGGGGCTCGGGGGAATGGCGTACCTGAAAGTAATGAGCCACTTTGCGGTGAAATAAAATGAATGAGCCGCTTTGCGGTGGAATAAATGTTGACCGCTCTGCGTGGTTTACCTATAAATGTGATCTGGTTTCAAATAAGAATTGTCCACTGTTATCTGATTGACTAAATGATACATCAAGTGAGCTCACGATGGAAATGACGTAAAAGTTTTGAAATATTTAAGTGAAAGTTTGAAAGTTCTGGAAAGTAATATAAATGATGATACATATTTCGAATTGTTTAAAGCATTTCATGTCATGAGCATACATCAGGTGCATAAAGTTTACTTACTGAGCTTTAGCTCACCCCAAATCCCTCCCCAACATTTCAGGTGATGAAAGCTAGATGATCTGAGGATAGAGCATTTGGTGGCAGACTCGCACAGTACCACAGTAACTAATTTCTAAATAAAGTTTGAACTTGGGATTTACATAAACGTTTTATTTATTTTTTTATTAGTTCATCCTTTTAAATTGTTTATTGGATTTAGTTTTGATAAGTCATTTATCAATTTAGTAGTTTATTAATCCTCCATTTAGTTAAATGGAACTCATGGTTTAAATTTATTTACGTTGAGGAGTTTGAGATTGATTTTGAATTATAGTAGAATGTTGGATGTTGAATGGTTTCTGTTTGATAATTTAATTTATTATGTTGGTTATGAGGTCTCTCTACAGGTTGGTTAAGTCCAATTTATAGAGGAGACTTTGCCAGAATTTTTGTAGAATTTTATAACACAAAAAAATGAAAATCTTAGTGTTTGAATGTATTAATTCCGCATTTAAAGTAAAGGGAAGTTAACATGCTTAGGTTTAAGATTTTAAACTTGGGGTGTTATATTTTGTGGTATCATAGGTAAGAGTTTTAAAAGTGATTGTGTAGACTTCAGACCTAATTTGATTTGAAAATGTTCAGGTACAGAGTCACGGCACGAGTGTATCTTCCCCGATCATATGGTAAGTTAATTTCTACTTAAATCATCAAAAGTTCTTTGATGTTTCAAGTATTTCAAATTTTTGCATGTTAATGTGTAATAAATGAGAAAGTGAGAAGAAAATGGTTATTATAAATTAGGGTTGTGATTTATAAGCTCTTTTTTTGAAAGATATGAAGTGAATGTGAATAGTACTTTGAATTACGGAGACTACACAAGCACGAGTGTATATAATGTCCAAATAGGAAGTTGAGAAGGTATCGAACTTAGTGTTAAGTACTTATCATGTTTGATTTCGGGACTACCCACTAATTTGGTAGTCTCACATTCATAGAAAAATTGAGTTATCCATCTCCGTAACTGGAGACCAAGTTTATATTGTCAACGCCATTTGAAGAACTGTTGAACTCTAGTTATGTGTTGAGAGATTTCTCGATCGTGGTGAATGGGAAGGAGTAGATGACAGGTCTCATAACACCGAATATCCAGGATCTTGATGTCATACTAGGAATGTAATTGTTATTACGGTATAAGGCTTCAATCGTCAGTCACAATAAGGTGGTGTCTGAACCTCCAAATGAAACCCGTTTTTCACTTTGTTGGGGTTGAGGTGAAGCTTTCTATTTTGATAGTATAGGCGATGAATGCTCGTCAGTTGATGAATAAGACTTGTAAAGCCTACTTGGCTATAGTAATTGAGCTTATTAAGGTAGGCCCTTCTCTCTTGAACAAATTACAATCGTTCGAGAATATCCAGACGTGTTTCTAGATGATCTTTATGATCTACCACCTGAAAGAGAGATTGACTTCGTCATCGGTTTAGTGCCTAGAATAGCTCCAATGTCTAAGGCTTCGTATCGGATGACTCCTGTTGAACTTAAAGAGCTCAAGGAGCAGTTACATGATCTTATGGACAAGTGTTTTGTTCAACGTAGCTTTTCACCATGGGGTGCTCCTGTGCTGTCATAAAGAAGAGAGATGTTTTTATGAGACTTTGCATAGACTATAGAGAATTGAATATGGTGACAATTAAGAATAAATATCAATTTTTAAGAATTGAGGATTTATTTGATCAGCTTCAGGGTATTTTTTAAAGATTGATCTGCGATCTGGTCGATCTGGTTACCATCAATTGAAGATCAAGGAAGAGGACATTCCAAAGATAGCTTTCCGTACAAGATATGGGCATTATGAGTTCTTAGTGATGCCGTTTGGGTTAAGAAATGCTCCTGCAGCATTTTCTGGACTTAATGCATCGGGTATTTAAAGAATATTTGGATCAATTTTTTATAGTTTTCATTGATGACATATTGATTTATTTGAAGTCTGAGGAAGAACATGAATGAAATTTGATGATCGTGCTTCAGAAATTTAGAGAAGAGAAATTATTTGCTAAGGTTAAGAAGTGTGAGTTTTGGCTAGATACGGTGCTATTCTTGGGACAAAAATGCTCCAAAAGTATTTCTGGACTTAATGCATCGGGTCTTTAAAGAATATTTGGATCAATTTGTTATAGTTTTCATTGATGACATATTGATCTATTCGAAGTTTGAGGAAGAACATGAAAGATATTTGAGGATTGTGCTTCAGAAGCTTAGAGAAAAGAAATTATTTGCTAAGTTTAAGAAGTGTGAGTTCTGGCTAGATAGGGTACCATTCTTGGGACATATTGTTTCAAGGGAAGGTATTGAGGTTGACCCGAGTAAAATTGAGGTAGTTTGTAGTTGGCCAACACCCTCTAATGTTAAGGAAGTTCGTAGTTTACTTGAATTAGCGGGTTACTATTGAAGATTTGTGAAAGGATTTTCCAAGATTGCCTCACCTTTGACTAAGTTGACCAGAAAGGATACAAAATTTCAAAGGAGCTCAGATTGTGAACAGAGCTTTGAAGAGTTAAAGACACGGTTAACGATTGAGCCCATTTTAACCATTCTATAGGATAATGAAGGGTTGGTCATCTATAGTAATGCTTCATTAAAAGGGCTCAGTTGTTTTCTTATGCAACATGCCAAGGTGATTTCCTATACTTCAAGGCAACTGAAGGAGTATGAGAAGAATTACCAAACTCATGATCTCGAGTTGGCAGCTATCATATTTGCATCAAAGATACAGAGTTACTAACTTTACTGTGTTAGATATGAGATATACATCTATTATAAAAGCCTTAAATACTTCTTCACTCAGGAGGAACTGAACAGGAGACTGTGCAGATGGTTGGAACTTGTCAAAGATTATGACTGCAGTATTAATTATCATCCCAACAAGGCTAATGAGGTAGTTGTGCTCTTAGGAAAAAAAAGTCATGGAACAATTGCTCATTTGTACGTCATTTAAAAAAAGTTACTAGTAGAGATATCCAAAGATTTAAGTTACAAAACGTCCTTAAAGGTAAATCAGATTAACTTGCCAACAAAACTTTGGAATCGGCATTGCTTGAGAAGATCAAAGTGTTACAGTTTGAGGATCCTCGAATATTGAAATTTTGTACTGAGGTTACTTACGGAAAGCACACTAATTTTATGAAAGAAGCTCAAGAAGTACTAAGATGGCTCGAGACTTGAGGAAGCATTTCTGATGGATTGGTCCGAGCAGGGACTTGGCTGATTATGTTTAGCATTGTCTCACTTGTCAGCAAATTAAGGTCGAACATCAACAACCTTCTGGATTATTATTGCCTCTTATGATTCCAGAGTGGAAGCGGGGACGAATAACCATGAATTTTGTTGTTGGCTTGCCTAAAACGAAAGAAGGTTATAATTCTATCTGGGTGATTGTTGATCGTCTTTCTAAGTCAGGACTCAGCACACTCTCTACTGATAAAGACTATTTATAATATGGAGAAGTATGCAGAGTTATATGTGGTATAAATTGTTAGACTTCATGGAATTCCCTTATCCATTGTGTGTGATCGTGACCCAAAATTTACTTTTCATTTCGGAAGATTTGCATAAGGCCATGGGTACTCAATTGAAATTTAGCATGACCTTTCACCCACGGAAAAATGGGTAGTCAGAGAGAACGATTCAAACCTTGGAAGACATGTTGAGAGCTTGTATTATTGATTTTCTAGGTACTTGGGACAAATTCTTCACATTGGTTGAGTTCTCCAATATCAATAGCTATCAAGCTTCTATACACATGGCTCCTTATGGGGCACTATACGGGAGGAAGTGTATATCGCTAGTGCACTACGATGAGGTAGGAGAAAGGAAATTATTGGTTCCAGAAATAGTACAGCAGAAATCAGAAGTTGTTGGAAAGATTCATCAACGGATGAGAACTTAGCAGAGTAGACAGAAAAGCTATGCTGACAAAAGAAGAAAACTATTGGAATCCGCTGTGGGTGATATAATATTTTAGAAGGTACCTACTATGAAAGGAGTTATGATATTCGAGAAGAAAGGAAAGTTGAGTCCGCATTTTTTGGGCCCCCTTTAAGATACTTGAAAGGGTGAGCGACCTAGCTTATCGGGTTGTATTGCCACCAGTACTATCGGGGGTGCACAATGTTTTTCATGTGACCCCATATTCTCAATTATGAGTCATTATATCTTCTTGAGGATCCGATTCATGAGGAATCACTTATGAGAATCCTAATGAAGGCCGACGAGGAGCTTAAGAGAATGAAGATAACATCAGTTAAAGTCCTTTGGAGGAATCATGTAGCAGAAGAGGTTACTTGGGAGCGCAATGATGAAATGCATGCCAAGTATCCACTTTTTTGTGAGTTCTAATTTCGAGGACGAAATTTCTTTTAGGGGTAAGGAATTGTAATACCCCTTTTTCGTTTTACGCTCTTTCTTGAATTTCACATAATTTTATATTAGTACAATTATAAATTATGTAATTGATTATTATTACTATTCATATTTGACTTATTTTGCAGTGGAAGGACTTGAACGCCCTCACGATCAATGTGTCAATTAAAAAGTTTATAAATTGTTTATATACAACTCTATGTCTAATTATTTATTTTATTTGTTAAGCTTGCTAATTTCAATTTTTATTAAGTTGGAAGTGACCTAAATTGCATAAATTGAAATTTGAAAAAAATAAATTGGAAGCACTTGAAATTTATTTGTGAGTTGTGGACATAAATCACCAAATTGTGGAGGCTAGGGACTAAACTTGCAATTTTCAAAAGAAATCAAATTTATAACCCTAACCCCCTCCCCCTCCCACACCCAACACACTCTCTCTCCCCTCCTCCTTGCTACCTCTCTCTCACACTACCAACGACGCCTCCCTCACTCTCGGTTCTCCACCCAACAAACCACCACCACCTCCTCCTCCACCGCCTACCACCACCCACCGGTAAGGCACTACCCTTTTCCCTCCTCCGACCCACGCACGTACGTACGTACAATGCACGTAACACACACACGCACACACAAAAGTTACACACACTCTTTTACACGTGCACACACATTTATGTGTATTGATGTATATATGTTGAGTGTATGTATATTTGTTAAGATTTTTAGATTTCAAGATATGTAGATTTCGAATTCTAAAGGTTAAATTGGAGATTTGGGTATGTTCATATATGTATGTATAGATGTATATATGTGTGTGTGCGCGCACGCGCATAGCTGTGCTTAAGTTCATAACTAATTTTCAGATTTTGAAATTTTATAGATTTATTTGTTTAGTTGAGATTTTTAGTTTAATTTGGAGTTATAACTGTAATTTCAATATTGAGGTTATTCACAGTAAGTTTTCAGATTGTGAAATTGGGCAGTTTAATTGACTTTCTATTAGTTTAATGTAGGGTTAATTTGAAAAGCTCAGATTTTTGGAATTATGGAATTTATTTGTTTTAGCTGAATATTTTTAAATTGGATCTTTGAATGTGATTTTCAGATAGTCCATTATAAGGTTGGTGTAATTGGAATTAGTTAAATTTTGGATATTAATAGTAATTTCTTTTAGATTTTACATTTTGGTGAATTTTGAGCAAATAGATAAGAAAAGTTGCTAAGGTCAAGTTTGAATTAAATTGATCTTTTGTTCGAATATGGTATTATATGTTTTGGACATAGCTTAAGGTCAAGTTTGAATTAAATTGTGAATGAAACTGAAGTCGAGTTTAAAATGTGTTTTCGGATTAAAAGTTATATTTATTTGATGAATGAATATAACTAGGATTTTTGGTAAATTGACATCACGGGCAACCGAGGCTCCTCCACTTGCAAATTTAGGAAGTAAATGGGGATACATATTTCGAATTGTTTAAAGCATTTCATGTCATGAGCATGCATCACGTGCATAAAGTTTACTTACTTAACTTTAGCTCACCCCAATTGAAGCAGGCAGAAACGGAGATAAGAAAAACAACACAAATTCAACATTTTGATTCAAATGAATACCGAATTGAATTGATTGCAAATTGGAGAAAACACCAAGAACACAATGTTTATTTGTCAAAAACTGCTCCAAACACATGAGAGAACTTCACTTAAATATAAAACCCTAACCCTAAATGCGCAATACTGAAAAATTAACAAAATGCCCCAAAAAAACATAAAAACAATTTAAAGAATGTCTGTTTTGATTGTCTTGTCCGACTCGTCGAGACCTTTCCGAAAAGTACTTATGGGCCCAAAACAGACATCGTATGACCCTGTTATGACCAATTCTTTGAAAACTTCGAAACCGAATGATCCCGCGCGTCCAAATAAGCCAATGCTCTATCCTCGAATCCATCACCAATCCTTCCCCAACATTTCAGGTGATGAAAGCTAGATGATCTGAGGATAGAGCATTTGATGGCAGACTCGCACGGTACCACGATTACTCATTTTTAAATAAAGTTTGAACTTGGGATTTATATAAACGTTTTAGTTATTTTTTTTTATTAGTTCATTTTTTGTTAAATTTTTTATCGGATTTAGTTTTGCTAAGTCATTTACCCATTTAGTAGTTTATAAAATCCTCCATTTAGTTAAATGGAACTCATGGTTTAAATTTATTTATGTTGAGGAGTATGGGATTGTTTTTGAATTATGGTAGAATGTTGGATGTTGAATGGGTTATGTTTGATGATTTAAATTATTATGTTGGTTATGAGGTTCCTCTACAGGTTGGTTAAGTCTAATTTATAGAGGAGACTCTGCCAGAATTTTTGTAGAATTTTATAATAAAAAAAATGAAAATCTTAGTGTTTGAATGTTTTAATTCCGCATTTAAAGTAAAGAGAAGTTAAAACGCCTTGGTTTAAGATTTTAAACTTGCAATGTTACACAGGAACTAATCAAGGATCAAGAATCAAGGAATTTATGGAAGACACGAAGAAAGAATAGAAAATTGAGAATTTCTCGAAGTTTGGATTTTTCTTGAAATTTTAGTTTTTATATTTATTTTAAAAAAAATTTGAAGAAAATTTGACTAAGATTATGGTGAAAAAAGGAATTGGATTTGGATGAAAAATGACATAAAAAAACACTGTTGAATTTTTGGGAAGGATTTTTTAATGGATCAAAAGCTGAAAAAAACGCGGAATAAACAATAACAATAACCTAGGAAAGATCTAAATCAGATTAAACAAGAAAACAAAAGATAAAATAATAAATTGACGATAAAACCTTGACCCAATATTTACGACGTGAGAATGGTGCGGAATATGAACCAAGATTGGTGAACGCCACAAGGGATGTCAATTCCTTGATAAGTTCGTTGGGTGAACGCCACAAAGATCGAATCTTTGATAAGTTTTAATAATTAAGGAAATAACTCGCCTTACAAGAGAAAACTCTCAATTTTCATTCAATAATTTCAAATTTGTGTTTAATAATGAAAAAACAAGACAATATAATGTAAAACACGCCTAAACCTAACCCTATCTGCATTGGGGGTTCAAAAATAGCATTAAGAAATAATTAAAATGGAAATTAACAAAAAATCCATGAAAAGCTAAAACTTTGAACAAGGCAAAATATCGCACGATGCGCGGTTATATTTTTCATGGCAGTAAAAATTTATTTACAGCCGTAAATGTCTTGCTGAATCTAAAAGTTCCTGGCTGAGATACGGCCTTGAAAGCCTTAGTTACGGCCGTAACAAGCTCACTGAGTCATTTTTTAGCCATTCGACTTGAATTTCGGCTTTCATTCACTTTCACTTGTTTTGGGACCTCTTTTATCACTTGTTGGTTCTTTTATGTCCCTGAGCTTGTGCTTGAGCTTGTGTTCCTTGTGTGATGACTTCTTCTTTGAACTCCTGCTTCGGATCACATCAACAACTTTAATAGCGATTAAAATTACGTCATTTTTTTATAGTTGTTGCAATTAAGTCCCAATACTATAGATTTATCATAAGGACCTAATCGCACATACAGTAATTGAAAGTTTGTAGTTGTCTAATCTTGTGATTAATTAAACGAAATTGACTGTCACGGAAAGTAAAGTATAGATAGAAATACATGACGTCTTGTTTAGCACAAATCCAGATGAATCTAGTTATTACAGATTCATCTGGATAATAAATCGTGAACAAAATTATTAAGCGATGCAGAATTGTAAAGCAATTGGAACACAATATTTGAGCTTAACATGAGAAAAATACTTTTAGGGAAAACCCACTTGCCCGCACCAAGAGGAAAAAAATCAATTATTAATAAGAAAAAGATGCTACACAGTTCAATAAAAATACATGACAAATTTACGCATAAATTTATCAAACACTCATGGAATCAAATGAACCACTACCTGATTTTTTAATGGTGTGCAATGTGAGCTAGCGTCCCACCACTCTTCAGTAACTTCCGTTGACACTGCACAATACTTCAGCAAATTCTAACTCCCGTTCGATCTTGATCCGAACCTCCCGTTTCTCTATTTATGCACACACCAGTTTCTTGTCCACTAAGAGTTCTAGTCAAAGATAATTACAAATTAATAAAGATAAGGTAAGATAATGTTATAATAAAAACTGTCTTACCCAAATTTAATCACTTACAAACAAAGTGATAGAGTTGGACTTTAAGAAAAATACATCCTAGAATTTTTGGCCAACAAGAATATTGGCCAAGCTAAAACATTATCTCATACATAAACATTTATCAAGTAATAAGAGATAAGTATAGAAAGTTTATAATTATCCCCAATAAATCAATATCATTAGAATTATGAAACAAATACAAACTCCAGTCCAAGTAAAAAACTCGTAATTTAATTAAAATTAATAAATTAATAAACAAAAATATTTAGTAATTAAATTAAATTGACCAAATTACAAACCCGTAGGAAGATAGAAAATATCAACTTAATACAAGTTATGAATATTCGAACACCAGTATTTAGATCTGTTGGGGAATTTGATCTCAACCAAACCTTGGGGGCGAAAATGAAACATCTTGTTGGGTTAATTATACTTCACGAGCCTATGGCTCAGATCAAAGATTTATATACTGTTCGATATCCACAACTAGTGCAACCCATATAATTAGATAAGTTAGGGACTTTGCTACACATCTTGAGGTGTTAATTGGGTTTTAAGCCCTATTGCTTGATGGGTAGATCCGGTGACGATCCAAGTTAATTAGGGCCTTATTATTGTCCTAACCTAATTAACTAGTCCACAATATATCAATCCCTAATATCTCTTGCTCAGTAGAATACTACCCTTGAGCCTTACTTTCTTCCTTTGTGAAAACTAGTGGCTCTTTCTTCATGAACTTGCCTTACCCATCTTTTGTTCTCTCTTATGCTTATTGCTCCATTCCTTTTGTTGCCTCTGTCTAGTGCTACCCCTTCATGGCTGGCATCTATCAGGTGTTTCCCTTTTGTGATCAAAATCGTGTGTCTTCGATAACTTCTTGTAGCTTCTGTTCAGTGTTTCTTTGGTGATTTTAGTGGTAGTTTTTGGTTTGTCTAGGAGTGTTCTCTAGCCCTTTTGAGTACTGTTCCATTTTGTGGTTATTGAGCAGATTTCTGAACCCTCGTTCTACACCGGCCGACTATTATTGTGCATTTGAGGGAGTTTTTTATACTGCAATATATTGCTTATAGTTTCGATTTATATAATTTTCTAATCTATATTATTTAACCTTGATTACATGTGTGTTTTGCGAGGTTATTCATCAAAGGATCACGTCTAATTGATCCTGGACCACTGACCTAATAATTTATTTTTACTTTTTTTTTTAACTAAAGACACGAATGACCTATGAGAATATATAAATCTAAAACTGAATAAATATGTAATATTTTCCTCTGACCCTTCTTATATGCATTTTATCCCCCATTCGAAACCCAATAATTAAGTAGGGCAAATAATCATTTTTCTCTAATTATTCTCACTAACTTAATTATCATTCTTTTTAATGTTCTTGTAAACAAATCAAAGACACCGAAGTTTATTGGCTAGACACTTAATTCAAATTTTAATTGTTCAACGTAAAATACTTCTCTATCCATTTTTCAAAGTAACAATTTCCGAAAAAATTCACGTTCTCTACTTCACTCGTTCTGAAGCTCCCAATTCAGATAGATATTTGACCAATCACACTCCTTGGTAAATCAAAGAATCATTAAACTTATTAAAATATATATATACAACCCAATCAAGGTATTTAAGAATTTTATATTATTAACGTAATGTTATAGAGTAAAAAACTCGAAAAGTTGTCCATTCATCACACTCCAAGTGTAAAGTTGTATCTTTAACTATTTCTAGATGATTACAAATCACAAATTCAAATATTGAATTTATTAACACTACAACCTTTTGGTATGTTGTGTCAACCCTTATATAATGAAATTGAACAAATTATTTATGATAAAAATATAAGTTGTGTCACATTATACTTCTCAACGCAAGCACTCAACTTATATTATCGCAAGTAATGATAAGAACTTTAATTCCCATATTGAATATTACATAGATGTAATAAAAATATATAAAAATCAAAATTAATTTACTATAAAAAATAGTTAATTTTCATCAGCAAAACTACATTACATGAGCACATGATATATATATTTATTAGCGATATAGAATCTTTTAATCGACAATAATGTCCCTATATCTATTTTGATTTTGTCTATAATAGCCATAATTAAAAAGGAAATCCATATAAATAAATGTTGAGTGACTTTTCAAATGACTTTGATTTAATTAAACAATGATATAACTTACAAAACATGTTTATTGATTACTTTTTTTCAATATTTCACCACATTATAATTCAACATATATATATACAATTTTTCAAATTCAATTATTACAACGTCGCCTCAAATTTGTATGATTAATCATATTTAATGCTTAAGAACAAACTACAACTTTTTTAATGATAAATTGATATTGGAAGTTTATATTCTTAGTTTGTCTTACTTCATTTTTTCCTTTGTTATTGAGTCAATAACTCATTTAAATATAGACATATAATTCTTATCAAATACGAGATTTTGGTAATATTATAGCTGAATTAAGATAATCCCACAAAACCAATAACTTTCTGAATAATCAAAATAAAAAATAAAGTGAATTATTTAATTTGGACTCTAACATGAGAGTTACTTTGAAGAAAGATAATTTTTTTTCGCTCAAGCGCCATGAGAGGTAAATTATGAAAACAAATTTATAGATAAATAAGTGTTCAATCTTCACTTATATGATGAATGTTAAATTAAAAATGAAACCCTTTGGTTGTTCAAATATGAAAAAAAATTAATTTATTTTTATGGTTGAAATGTATTTTCACCCTCTTCTCGAATTTTCGCTCACTATGATGTACAAATAGTTTATTGGGAAACACTAAAAAAATAACGATTATAAATTTACTCACAAAATAATAATAAATAAGTAAATAAGTAATTTTCATATATATAATTATTTCACTATTAAAATTAAAATTCGTAATATTACTTAATTTGAGACAACCATGAGAGTTCAAAAATTTATTGATTTTCATTTTATATTTCATTGCACAGAAAGCACAAAGTTATTTTATCATGTAAATAAGGGGTGCAAAGCACGTGAGGGGAAAACTAGTATATATAAATGTATGTGTGTGTGTTATGTTTTTCACCCACATGTTTTGCAGATGTCCCTCGAAAACCTTAGCTGATAGGATTTTTATAAATGGATCCACGAGGTTAACCCTTAACAATCTTAGTAACAAGCACATTTCGTCTACTAACAATCTCTCCCAAGAAATGCTATTTTATTTCTCTCTTTACTCTCTGATGAGTCATTGGTTGTTTAGCATTTTTCACTGCCCCATTGTTATCACAATACATCGTCAATGGTTGTGCAAATACAGGAACCACCTCTATATACATTAAAACAAATCCTTGAACTACATTGCTTCTTTAGAATTTTACAAGATGCCACACACTTAGCCTCCATGGTGAAATCAGCATTGCTTAATGATTGATTCTTCTTCAGATAATGGCCAAATAACCTAGTGTAAAAAATGATCCTGATGTTTCAGCATTGGGGGCGGGGGCTTCCTTTGCAATTTTTGAAATTGTAAGGACATGTTTGCAATTTTCGGTTTAGGGTTCAGAATTGAAGTGGGGTATCATTACAATTTATGAAATTATTATGAGCCCCTATCTGCAATTATGAAATAAGGTCAAAATTCAATTTTAAATTGAAGGACCTATCATGTAATTTGTGAAATTCGAGGGTCTCAGTGTAATTTTAAATATGGGTCAAATTGCAATTTTTAAAAGGGTTTAAATTTTGATTTTAAATGGGTTTGACCCAATTTAAAATTTTGACCAGATTTTTAATTTTGACTCAATTCAAAATTATATTTTAAAATTCACGACTTTTAAATTATTGTTAAAACTGGATTTTAACGAATATATAATTTTGACCCTAAATTGAATTTTATTTTATTTAGGAGTTTTATCCTAAATTAAAATATTAATTCAATTTGCCCTAATTCTAGAATTAGAGTTTGGACTCTAATTTGGTGTTTAATTAAAATTTGATTTTAATTAAATTTAATAATTAGTTAATTTGATTAATTGATTATTAATTGAACCTTATTTAGGATTTGATCCTAAATTCAATTAGCCCTAAAATCTTGAAATTGGAGTTGGACTCTAATTTAGTATTTAATTAAAATTTGATTTTATTTAAATAAACCCGTCAATTAATGTAATTGATTAATTTGATTAGTTAATTACTAAATTGAATTTTATTTTATTTTAGGAGTTTTATCCTAAATTAAGATTTTAATTCAATTTGCCACTTTTGGAATTAGAGTTGGACTCTAATTTGGTATTTGATTAAAATATGATTTTAATTAAATAAGACCCGCTAACTTAAGTTAATTAATTAATTTGATTAATTAATTATTGTTCCGATCCATTTTATCTAAATTAGTTTAGACGGCCTAAATTGCTGGAAACTTGAAATTTGTTTATATAATATTAGATATTATATTATAATACATTTATATGATGAATGTGTATTTAGTGGATGGTTATGGACTCGATCCATGTGATTGGTTGGATTGTTAATTTATTCTGTTTTTGTTGATTGGGCCTGCGAGCCTATTATTATTTAATTGGGCCTGCGTGGCTATTATTTAATTTATTTGGGCCTGCGAGCCCTAATTTGTAGATATGGGCCTACGCGTCCTTTGATACAGGTCTGCGTGCCAACTAGTATAGGATACAGGTTGGAGCTGGCCACAAGAAGACAACTAATATAGGATACAGGTAGGGATGGCAAAACGGCTCGTCGGCTCGGGCCGCTAGGGCTCGGCTCGGAAAAAGCTCGGGCTCGGCTCGCGGCTTGAGATTTCGAGTCAAAGCTCGATCCGAGCTTTTTTTTGAGAAACGGGCTTTGGCTCGGCTCGGCTCGAACCAAAAAAAGCCCGCTAAAAAAACTCGATAGGAGCTTGAGTAATGAATTTCGACCACGAGCTCGGCTCTACTTACTATATATACACATTTTCAATACAAATTTTATGAATTTTTGCTATAAAAATAATAAAAAAAAAAAGTAAAAGCTCGGGACTGGCTCGGCTCGGCTCGGAAAAAGCTCGGGCTAAAGCTCGAGTCGAGCCTTATTTTTGGGGACGAGCTTTAGCTCGGCTCGGCTCGGGCCAAAAAAAGCTCGACCCCAAAAAGCTCGAGCCAAGCTCGAGCCTTGATCTTCCGCTCGCGAGCCGGCTCGGCTCGATTCGTTGACATCCCTAGATACAGGTTGCAGCAGCAGATGGAGATGATTGCATTTAGCATTCGATGATCGAATGCAATGTCCCCTAGGAATTGACCAACTAGTTTTCTTCATGGCTCGAGAAGACTCGATAGATATTGTCCTTAATCATCCACATTAATATTGTATGTATGATTAATTGCATGGTGGATGTTAGTTAATATACATAATAATGATGAGACAAACCCCTCACTTAATATTATATTAAGTCATAAGCTTTCCATTGTTGCAATGAAAAACCAGAGTTTACTATCGATGTCAGCTTGTTGAGTCACTCAAGGCTACTCAATGGTAGATATGTTTCTCATTATGAAGTATCAGATACTTCTGAACAATGGGTCAGACTTAACCAAAACAACATCATTTTGAGTCAATCAAAAGTGATATAATTTTGGAAGCAATTTATTAAATTCGTATTAATTGGTTAATACAAAGTGTCTTCCATTGTTATAGTGAAAAACCAGAATCCGCCCTCGATGCGGTTTGTTGAGTCACTCAAGACTGCAAGTGGGAAGGTGTGTTTATCACTATGAAACATAAGATGTTTCTGAACAATGGGTAGAATTTAACCGAAATCTATCTTTTGTTGAGTCACTCAAGGAGATTAGATTTTGGAGGCACAATCAAGTAAATACATAAGATGTGTGCGACAAAGAGTTGTCTACTTGATGATCTTGGAGTCACATGGAGATGTAATTGATGGGAGTATCTACCTGGATGTCTCATTAGAGCTTGTTGAGTCACTCAAGGTTCTAATGGAATAAATGGGATCCTAGCCTGCTGTGAATCTAACAGGATTCTACGAGATTAATGTTGAGGGTCATTAATTCAAGTAAAACAGTAGGAGCAATCGATTTAATAAAAGACCTTATTAAATTGATTTATACATGATAATACGTGATTTATTTTTTATTGTTGTTGTATGAGTTTTAAAATTTTAGTTATTACGTGAACTTATACAGTGCAATTGACACTGAGTAAGTTCATTAGACTGAAATCCTTAAATTGGCATCGTTCTTTGAGAAATGATCTCAAAAACACGATATGATCGAGAATACTCTTCTCGAACATTCCAATAATAGGACACTACATTTATAATTGTAAGGCTTCTTTAACTGAACTGAAGAAGTGAGAAGTTTTGTGATCTTCTACTTCAATTTTCTATTTGATAGAGGTTAAAAAATCTACTTAGCCAATCGAGTATTAGATACTGATAATATACAATGGTTAAAAGTAGAATAATTGCAAAAAATGGTGATATACCTATTTGTAGGTAATAAAGCAAATGTTTCTTCAACAGCTTAAGAAGCTATCACCTTTCTTTGCCTTCTCATTCAGTTTAAAATTAGACAATTGTTAATTACAGTTCTTATGAAGAACAACACTTCCACTTCATGTTTGGACATGAAGTGATTATCTTCTTTAATTAAGAATAATAGTTATTCGATAACTTAAATGGGATATTATGGAAGTGAGGTAAATAACAAACAGTCTACATTCTGAATATTGGCAAAGAAGAAGTCACACTTAAATCTGACACTTGACTTATTCAATTAATAGAGATATATGTATATCTCACCTTGGAGGTAAATTGATAAGTCAATTTTCTTTGAAAAGGGAAAAGGTGGGATGGTTAATCCACTGAGCGTGTTACATTCGGATGTAAGCAGACATATGTCAGATTGGTCTTTAATCATTAGATAACCATGATTGTCATTGTTATCTATAATAAAGTTTAAATCTATAAGTTTGAAAATTTCAAATAATACAGATATAAATTTGAGTACCAAAATGAGTAAAATATTCTAAGCACATAGATTTGACCAAAGTGAAGAATATTTTAAAGTGATTGACTTCAATATTATGTTATGAGAACATAATTTTCGCATAGATAACTTTTTCATATACGTCTCTGCACAATGACGAATACGAAAGGACAAAGATTGTAATTGATGCAATCATTGATGAAGCCACGAAAAAATTTCCAAAACAATTTTTGGAGCCTTGCACTAAAAACTTTATATTACACACTTAGTCATGTTCCATGATAATCGGTTGATGAAGGTCTATATAAGATATGGATTTCAAAGGTCTAATCTTCCTCGCGTTAAGATTTAAGACCTCGATACTTATTAGAAGTATACCAAATTTGGATAAGAAATAGCCTTAGTCAAATATGTATATTTGTAGGATATCCAAAAGATGGTTGGATATTATTTCTATATTCCTATCTAGAAAGAAAGTCTATCTCGAATTCTGTCATTGTCTTAGAGAAACAGTTCATCTAAGAGAAGACAGTGGGAGTAAAAGTAGAACATGTAAGAGTTCATGATTGCACATATACTTAACCGATTAAATAAGCTAGAATTTGCGCTTGCATTGGATGAAGCATAGATCAATGCTTGGAACACGCGCGCTGCTCAGGACGTGGTGACGATTGAGAACACACTAGCTCAATGTAAAGATATTAGGATCATGTATACTCCATTGAGTTACACATCCTTGATTGCTAATATTGTATTAGTCATCAAGGATAATGAGCCAATATTTACATAGAAGCTAAGTCAAGTGTTGACTAAATGAGATGGCAGGAAGCCATGGAATTCGAGACAAGAACAAGTTTTGGAACTTATTTGATTCTCCTGAAATGGGTAAGACCCATAGGCTGTAAATGTGTTTATTCTGAATCAATTCGAATTCTGCTTGCAGTAGCAACATCCGTAACTATGGAATTTTTGAATCCTTATATATACTTAAACATAGTATACTAACTACAGATATCTATTATGGATTAAAGCAAGCCTAAGGGAGCTAGAATCTTAATTTTGATGAGATAATCAAAATGTTTGATTTTATCAAATGTTGAAGATAAAGAATGTGTGTATATAAAAGGTTAGTGGGAGTATTCAATATTTCTGATACTATATGTAGATGACATATTATTGATCAGAAGTTGAGTCTCTAACCTATAAAATGAAAGTACAATTATTTTTTGAATTTCTCCATAATAGATTTGAGAAATAAAACCTTTACTTTGGGAACCAGAATCTATAGAGATAGATTTGGAAGGTTGTTTTGATTCTCAATCCACGTACATAGATGTAATTCTAATGGGGTTAGCATGAGTGAATCCAATATAGGATTCTATCCCAAAAGTTTTGGGGTTAATCTTTTCAAAATGGTGTTTAGAACACGTATTGAGAAAGAATGACATGGAGAAGATACTTGATTGTTTGACAATAAGATCTTCTTAACCGAGACATTATGTACGATACCTTTTGTATTATTGAGTACTTGAGAAATACTAAGAATACAATAGACACGAGGAGAAATGTAGACTTACAGTCTTCAGGTACAGAGATACCATCCTTTAGTCTAGGAAGTGAAGAAGGAAATATTCAGTCTAATTTTTAATTAACTCATAGTAGTGGTGTGATTAGTTTGAAATGGTTCAAACAAGAAAGACCACTAACTATACCAAATACATAAGTGCTTGTGAAGCAATATCGATCGTTAAGTTCATTAGTGAACTATAACTGTTCCTAGCATTTTAGCTCCAGTAATGAGTACTGTGATGACAATGGAGCCATCGCGCAAGCGAGGGAACTGAGTCTCATCCATGATCTGAGTATGTATTTAGGGGCTACTATCTTATTCGAAGATTGTAGAAAAATAGAATTCACGCCCACTAACCTTGCAAAGGTTGAATACGTGAAGAGTCACATGTCTAAGATCCACCTGTAAATCCACTATCCTAACAGGAATGTGATTGTCACATAAACTCGTTATGTATAAGATACATGAGTTATTGGATCGAGTGGGGGTATGTCAGTGTTATACTCTAAATCCAATCGTTGAAATAGCATAACACATATTATCATTATTACAATAAAGGATGATCTATTATTAAATTGAGTTTAACTCACTATTTAGATAATAGAGTCCGTAGAATAAGTTTAAGTAACTTGTAAGTCACAAGGTGTTGTGACTGTGAGACACAAGTCATTAATATCTTATTCTAAAATTGTCCCTAGTCGAAGTAACAACAAGATACGGATATTGTTATTGCAGTTAGACTAGCATGTGTCGTATTTCTTTCTTATGAAGAAAGTAGCTTATCTCACAAGCTAGAATGTAGAGGGACATTCGAATGAACACGTGAATGCATTGTTAGATGAACAAAGCTTTGGATGACCCGCCTAAAGATTCCACATGGATAACTATCCAAGCGTCAGTGGTCAATCTCTAATGCGCGGTTGTGGATTTGGTCCTTTGACTTGAGGACGTCATAGAATCTTATATGAGGATTACTATGCTTTGGCGAGCGTTGATGTTAGCTCTTGAGAGGGAGTCATCAGGATGACGTCGTACATGTATAGTGAGAGTCATATGAAAGTTGTGTATGTCCAATATGAGGATTCGTCACTCCTGGGTAGTAGGAGATTATAACCAGTATTTCACTCACTTAAGTTGATGTAAATTCCCCGGCCGGGGTGAAGTTATGAGTTGAAAATGTGTTTTCAGTCATAATAAGATCAACTAAGATAAGAAGTGAATAACATAATTGGTTGAAATGAGATTGACGCTATCCATATCTCTTAACCAATTGTGTTATATTGATGAAGGGATTGTATTTCCACAGTAACCGCACATGAACTGGTCTTGTCATGCCGCATGACTTTTCCTTTCACATGGATTGCCTTGACACATTGCTAGATGTCAATCTAGGACGACGGCGTGAATTAATCGATCTTGGTGAGTCGAGGATGAATTAGAAATAGAGATTTAAATTCATCTTATTCCAATCAGATTGGAATAATAATAATAATAACACGACGTTTGCCATCGTGAATGGAACCTAATGGGTCACACACAAAAGGTGAGAATTGAATACCTGGAATTGGATCTTGTCCAAGTGGGAGATTGTTAGAATTAATGTACAAGCCCAATTGTTGGGTCGAACTTTACAATTAGATTAATTAATATGATTAATTAATCAAGGCCCATTAAAAGCCCTATTGTCACTAGGGTTAGGGTTTTGAGGTGCACATATTAATATGTGCACTATTGTAAAGAAAATCATGATAGTCACTTTTCATAATATTCTAACGCAGATTTTTCTCTTGCTAGCACAAAGAGAAAAATCAATTCTCTCGAATCCATTCCAAAAGTTGGAGATTGATGGAGTTCTAGAATCAACTCGCTGTGTAGATTTCTGTTAGAGGCTGGACAATTGGACAGCTGGTGGTGACAAGTTTGTACCTCCTGTTTCAGATTTCAGATTCACGACATTCATCGAAGATATTATTCTAATCAAAAATTCTATCTAAGTGCAAGGTTGATCTGAGCTATGATTTCGTGTTTGTTTAATTTTCGCTGTACATGTATGTATCGAAACCTTACAGTGATGTCCCTAGTTGTAAGTCACCAATCATTTCAATATCAGGTCGTAAAGCTGGAAAAAGGAGTGGTGATCCTTGTTTTAAGTCACCAAGTCATTTTGAGGTCCAATTGTAAAGCTTAGAAAATGAGTGGTGTTCCATGTTGTAACCCACCGGGTCATATCAAGATCATGTGAAAGCTTGATCGGGTTTTGATTGCACCTTAAGTCAATCTAATATAATCAATTCTGTTCACCTCCCTGTTGCAGGATTTTTTAATGTGCCCGTCCCTCCCATTTTGTTTGATCCATGCTGAATGAACCTATCAAAGTGTCAAGCCAAGGCAAGAAAATTTCTTACCCCAGGTAGTTCCCTTTCCCCACTCCCAATTCCCCGGTCTAGCAGCATTGAGAGTTGAACCCCCCTCTCCCACCCCCAAATCCCCGTCTGTGGCATCGATAGCGGACCATGGATCAAGATCTACTGTAGTTCGTCTCTCAGTTTTGTTCCACCGTCGATCTCATCGCTTGGTTCATCTCTCAATTTTTCTCCGCTTTTTAATATCATCTCCGTCTCGATGATCTCACGGCGAGGTAACTTTATTTAATTCTTGTGCGTTCCAGATTTTGGGGACACATTTTTGGTGCTGCAAAAACTTAGGTTAGTATAATTTATGTTTGTTCCATGAATCAACTATAAATTTTATAGAATTGTTGGGCTGATTAATTTACAGAACCGATTGGAGAACATGGAACCCTCTTTGGGACTAAACCGAATGGGGAAGAATACTTTGCCCGTCACTTGTTTGATCTATTTGTTAAGAGTTAAAAAATGATTCTGTTGTTGAATTGAATTGTTCCCTTTTGTTGAATTGCATTGTTCCTATTTGTTGGAGAGACTAATTAAATGGTACACCGTCATACTGATTATGATAAAAATGATGTGCATTAGTACTTGAACGTTCGTGTTGTGTCAATTGCTATGATTCTGGAATCGAATGTACTGATTCACTTATTTGCTATGATGTAGAATTATGTGATTTGAGCAAATTAGTTTATCCATAATGGGAACGGGAGCAAATTGTAGAGCCTAAATGTTGGATCTCGAACATGGGTCTAGCTTTCTAACAAAAGGGCTATGATGATTAGTCGGTTTTGCTTTGATTCTGTAAAGTGATTTGACAATAACAAAAATGTATTTGTATCTTGGCGTGGCATCCTGGATGGCATATAACTCATGCAACAAGTGAACTGCAGCCATGGCGGTGCCTTTTCGTTGTTGTTATACTGCAAATATCTGAGCCTCTGTATGATGAATAATATAACTATAAGTTTCATTTTTGAAGTCTCCACAGATCAATGTCATCCTCTAGTGTGACTGGCATGCCGTCCCACATTCGATGCAAATGAAGTGCATATATGAAGTTGAAGATATTCCGAAGTGTGAAGTACCCCAACTGTAGATATTGGAAATGTAACCATTTTTTCTTTGTTTTAATGTAAAATGTTAGGTTGTTATGTTACAAATTTTGTATTAAAGACTCGCACTTCAGTTTCTAGTGTAGACAATTTTGTTTAAACATTTCATAATGAAAGTAGTGCTTGAGTTAATTGCTGTGTTATTTTATAAAGATAGTAGTCACATAAGAACGGCTAATTAGTTGTGCATGAAACAAATTCCTTTAAAAATTACATACCGACAAACAACAAAAAAGGTTTATATTGTACGCATGTCACAAAAAACGACATCAAGATTTATAATTAGTACAATCTGAGATGACCCCAAATAAGAATACAAATGGGGGATCTAAGGTAAGATGTCATTGGGAAAATCATAGAATGAACTGTGTTGGTTGCTGTCAACAGTGGTTACTGGTGAACCTATCATCTTGTGTGTCATCGAACGAGAATTGTGGGTAATATGGCTCATCCACGAGGTGCGACCTACGACAGTGAACAAAATAAATATCTTCTTCACTTCAAATAGAAACCTTAGATAAAACTACATGATGCGATCCAAAATAAGCGTTGAAAGAAGAAGTCGAGCTACTGGTAAAAAACAGTGATCTACGTGAGAAATAGAGCAAGTTTTATTTTGGAGTCGAGTCGAGAAGGCGAATGGATCGAGCCGAATCAAAGGGGCGAAGTTTGATGTCCAGAAGCATATTCACGGCCGTAAACCTAGTTGGTCACGGCCATAACGCCGTCTAGGGTCAAAACAAGGAATTACGGGATTTTCTTACTGCAGTAAGTCCCACATTCACGGCCGTAACTATTAACTCGAAGGCTTCTTACGGCCGTAACTCTATTTTTTCCAATTTTTCGCGGATTTTAATTCTTTTTCGTTTTTAGTTTATTATTTCCATAATATAGGGCCCATTAGTAGCTAAACCTAGATTTAGGTCAATTTTACTTTATATTATCATTTTTCATTCATTGTAAAGACAGTTTTGAGTTTATGGATATTGTTGAGAGATGATTCTCATGTTGAAAGGTTGAGTTATTCCCTTTTGTTTTAGAACTTATCAAAGATTAAATCTTTGTGGTGTTCACCCATGAACTTATCAAGGAATTAGGCAATTCTTGTGGCGTTCACCAATTTCATTTCTTTCCTCAGCATCGTCAATTTCTTGCGTCGTGAAGTCTAGGTTGGAATCCTATCGTCTATTTTTATTATTTCTTCGTTAAGTCTGATTTAGATCTTTCCCAGTTTTTTTTTGTTTATTTCGCGTTTTTCGTTGAGATTCTTTAGGTGGAATCGCATCATTTTCTATCAGGGCTTAGATCTATTTCAGATTCTTGTTTTCTTTTCTTGTTTTCTTGATTTTTCTTGTTCTTTGTGTTCTTCGCGTAAGTCTGATTTTCCTTATTTTGATCCATTAAAAATCAAACAAAAAATAAAAACTTGTTTATTTTATTTAATTCTTATCTGAATTCAGTTCCGTTTGTTTTTCCGTATTCGTAGTTGAATTTCGGATTAAAAAAAATCTGAAAAAATTGCAAAAAAAATCCCAAACTTCGAAAATTTCTCAATTTACTACTTTTCTTCGTGTCTTCCATAAATTCCTTATTTGTTGATCCTTGATTAGTCCTTAGGTGATATTGGAAAGGGAATTATGAGTGATACACGAGTGATAAATTTTGTGAGGAATTTTATCTTTTTTCTTATTATTAAACATGTCTCAAAGGGGAAAATCTTCATCAATGAGTTCCGAACAACAAATTAAATTGATTAAATCCATGGAGGCACAATGGGATAAATTCTTGGCTAGGATGGATGAAAGAGAAGCATGATGGCGAAAGGAGCAATCTCAAGGGGGTTCTAGAGCTAGGAGGGATAAGAGGCTTGAATTCAATACTAGGGGTGGAGATGTGATTGATGAAATACCATTGAAGCGAAAAGAAACATCAAAACAGGAGAGTAGTGATCATGTTCCAAGAAGGAGGGAGGAATCAATACCCGAAGGTAAATATAATTCCAAGTCCAAACCTCTTAAGTATAGAAATACTAAATACTTTAAATGTTTGGATTTGGGTCATATTGCACTTCAATGTCCACATAAAAAGGATATGCATGATGTGAAAGTTGTTTTTGGAAGAAAAGTTGAAAGGGTGCCTAAGTTGAAGGATGTTTGTGATAATGATAAATTGAGAAATGTTTTAGTTGAATCACCTTTTAACGGATGATCTCGTAGCCCTAGGTGTAAGGTGGATGTTGTGGATAATGTGGAGGAGCAAAGGGATAATATTTTTCACACTAGATGCTTAGTGAAGGATAGGGTTTGTAGTATGGTGATTGTGGGGGGGAGTTGTACTAATTTAGTTAGTACAATGTTGGTGGAAAAATTGGGATTACCTTTAATGAAACATCCAAAGCCATATAAATTGTAGTGGTTGACTGAGTAAGGGGAAATTAAGGTGAATAAATAGGTTTTGGTGACTTTTTCTCTTGGAATATATTCTGATGGGGTAGTCTGTGATGTGGTGCCTATGCATGTTGGCCACATATTGTTGGGGAGGCCGTGACAACATGAAAGGGCAGTGCTACATTACGGGTATACGAACAAATACAGTCTTTTGGAAGGTGGGAAGAAGTTTACTCTAGTTTTACTATCTCCAACGCAGGCCTTAGAAGTCCAATTGAAATTGAAAAGTGAGTTTGAGGGGAAAAAAGAGAGAGTTGAGGCCAACACCTCATAAAAAGGAGAGGGAGAGAAAATTGAAATAAAGAGAATTGAGACCACGACCTCAGAAAATGGAGAGGGAGTGAAAATTGAAGAAAAATGGTTGAGGTTTAAACCTCAGAAAAAAGAAAGATTGAGTGCAGAAAGCAAAAGAAACGAGAGTCTCTACAAAAATGAGTCTATTTCCACTTACTCACGCTAACACACCCCTCCCCAGTTCTATAAAATCTGTTTTGCAGGTACCTAAGTCCAACTACGATCTTAAAACAAGGACGAAATCCATTGGCACAAAAGAGCAACCCAAAAGGCCGAGAAAGTTGGAAGAGAGAAACAAGCAACCCAAAAGGTTGAAAGAAAGCACGAGGCATAAGCTTGATCATCAAGCCCACAAAGTAGGAGGAGTTTGAAAAGCCGACCAGAAGTTGATTCGAGGTCGAATCCTTTTCAAGAGATGGGAGATGATGTGATCCAAAATAGGCATCGAAAGGTGAATTTGAGCTACCGGCAATACGACTGTGATCTACGTGAGAAACGGAGCAAGTTTTCTGTTGGACTAGAGCCGGGAAGGAGAATGGATCGAGCCGAATCAAAGGGATGAAGTTTGATGTCCAGAAGCATATTCATGGCCGTAAACCCAGTTGGTCACGGCAATAACGCCGTCTCTGGTCAAAACAAGGAATTACAGGATTTTCAGACTTACGACCGTAAGTCCAACATTCATGGCCGTAATTATTAACCCGAGTGCTACTTACGGCCGTAAGAATGGCTTTCACGACCGTAATTCTATTTTTCCAAATTTTCATGGATTTTAATTCTTTTCCATTTTGAGTTTATTATTTTCATAATTTAGGTTTCATCAACGGCTAAACCTAGCTTTAGGTCAGTTTTACTTTATATTATCATTTTTCATTCATTGTAAAGACACTTTTGAGTTTATTGATATTGTTGAGAGAGGATTCTCTTGTTGAAAGGTTGAGTTTTTCCCTTTTGTTTAGAACTTATCAAAGATTAAATCTTTGTGGCGTTCACCTATGAACTTATCAAGGAATTAGGCAATCCTTATGGCGTTCACCAATTACAGTTCTTTCCTCCGTATTGTCAATTTCTTGAGTCGTGAGGTTTGGGTTGGAATCCTAGCGTCTATTTTTATTATTTCTTCATTAAACCTGATATAGATCTTTCCTAGGTTATTGCTTGTGTTTATTCCGCATTTTTCGTCGAGATTCCCGAGTGGGATCGCGTCACTATATCACTTACCTATTTTGGAGTGTCAGACACTTTCTCCTAGCGTGTCCACTACGGCCACATGCACCGTAGTTTTAGTTGTCCTAAGCCATTGCTTTCTCCTTCCCCGACTTCAAATGCTTCCTGCACCCCTTTGTCCTTACACGTTGTGGATCAGCAACAACTTGTGTATCGTCATGGCTCTTGGAACTGTTCCGACTTATCTCGACATCACCTCCAGCGTCGACCTACTTAACTCATATTTTAAGCATGCGAAACTCATCCATTAGGATGCTGCTGCGAGCTTTGGTGATGGCCTCCTCATCTACCAATTCTGATGTTGTATAACTGAGCATACCATGACGTGATATTAATGATTGCCCATGTGATAACTCAGCTGCGAGCTCTATTACAGGACTTTTTTTTTAGCATTCTGAGACCAACGTTTCAAAATATACTTCTCGAGAAATGTCATGATTTGCTTCTTCTTAAAAAATGCAAGAATATGGCGGCACGGATATCCCTCGAAATCAAACATTTAGCAACTGCATGTTATTAAATCAGATTCTACAAAAAAACTCAACTCTTGTTGTCGATCATACATGTTTCCTGCCACAACTCGCTGAACTAAATATACTTTTAGCACATCAGAGCTAGATCGCCACATGCAAAAGTAGAAGGTACTCTGTTCCAACTCTGTTTGGAACAGCAAAAAAACTGCCTTTGTGTACACACTTGCCATTTGCATTTCCATCATCGATGCCATGGTCACACGAGGCCGTTCAGTTAGCTCAACATGGTTAGCTAGCAACTCATGGTGTCTTTGTTTAGCTAAAGCTCGCTTGAAACGTGTTATGAAATCGATCGAAGAATTTTTCTTATCGACATATCTTTTGTAAAATGCGTGATTACTTTCTAATTGTTGGCTACTACACATTCCCGCAGCAAAAATATGTCTGACGTATGCTGGAACCCACCTAGATTGTAACTCGTACATACCCCGTAGCCATTCATTATCCCCTAGCTCAGTGTTCTCCATCAACTCCGTCCAGCAGCTCTCGAACTCCTCAGTCATCTCTGACTGTCTAATGATACTGAGAAAATTGTGGTACTGCTTCCTATACAAGACCACACTCATCTTCTCTGAAAATGTGTTTAGAATACGCAACCCACAATATCGGTGTAATTTTCCTGGAAAAACTTCTGCAAAGGCTGTTGAAATAGCTGCATCTCGACCTGTAATAATTACTGTAGGGAGCGCTCGTCCAATCATGGCTTCGAGGAACTTTGAAAATAGCCAAACAAAAGAATCAATCTTCTCGTCACTCAATAATCCACACCCAAACTTTTCTGGTGATGGTTAACCCCCACAAATGGGGCAAATACCATTGAGCAAATACTCCATTCTCATTAGTCTCGTAAGCACAAAAGAAGTTGGGGTTCCTGTCTTGCTTAGTGGCAAAATGCTGGTTCGGTGTCTCTGCATCATGGTCAATCAGTTCCTGATGCACATCCCGCTGGTTTTTCCTGGTATCCCTCTCTAGGAACCCCATTGATGATGGACCACCTGCATCAATCTCCATTAATTGAACCTGTTGACATGACATAATGTTCACTTCCACGAGCTGTTATGCTAGTGTCTTTTTTTGCAGTGGACACCTTTCTATGTGATTTCAAAAAATGTACTTTACTATGTGTAATAAGTGCATGGTTATGTTGTTCCATGAAATGACTCACAACACACAAATTTCCAAGTTGGTGTTTAACAACAGATAATCTAGCAGGGCAACCGCAATGTGTATGGCCACAGTTTCTTTCTCGAGTACGTGGCATCAAATTCTTAATCTTGTTTTGCCAAGTCTCGTCAGTTTTCCCTTCCTTCAGGCACACAAACAATTTCTAGAAAACCTCATTCATTTCTGTATTCTTTTTGCTGTTCTCTGTCCACACACTGAATCTCGCGACACATGCATACTCATTGTAGAAATTGTGCTTAGCCTCGATTGTTTCAAATTGCTATCTGATTTTAGGAATTACATCGATCGTAACTTCAAGCACAAATACATTATCGTCACCCTCTATTTCCTACAAAATAAATGCACGATGAACATTGAAAAATCTTGTTTGATAACACTATGTGATTTATAGAGTTTTTTTTTTTCATTTATGCTTACGAGGTAAAAAATAGTTGTTAGAAATCTGGAAAGAAAACTTGTGTGCCACTTTCCTAAAAAATAGTTGTTTGCCACTTTTTAACTACACATGTTTTGTTTCCAATTTTTAGCAACTATGTAGTTTATAAACAAGTTTATTTGGCTTACCGAATGGATGCTAATAAATTCACAGTTAACACTTCATAAATTAGTAACAAATAGTAGTAGTAGTAGTAGTAGTAAAACACAAACCTTCAATGTGACATGGCAGATTAAGCGAGCAAGAAATCTTTGAATTTGGAAGATGGAGAGAGCAAGCTGTAAAATTTTATTTCCACATTAATAATTTTTAGTTGACATAAAAGAAAAAATTTTTAACTTGCGATTAACATTGTTTGTGTTTAATTAAAAGAAAAAAAAATTGACTTACGATTAAAATGAACCAACCTTGAGGCTATGTAAAAGAAGAACGAAAACAAGGAACCAGAGAAAAAATGGTAACAAGTGATGAGCAAAAATAAATTCACTACGTGTACTTGTTATACTGCAATTTGGGATGATGGATATGAGGAGAGGGGTGGGGGCTTAGGTTGGAGGGATATGAGGGGAGGGTGGAATAACTTTTTGATTTGACACTTTGACAGGTTAGTACACCATGGAACAGAAAAACTGGAGGGATGGGCACATTAAGAAATCCCCGTGATGGGGAGGTGATCAGAATTGCTAATATAATTGCCTGACAGAGAGCTTGGTAATGGAATACGAAAATCAAGTGGTTAGATTGAATCTCCTTAAATATATCGTTTGCATCCTCTTTTCTTTTCTCTTTTACTTACTTACTTACATTGCAATTACTCTTATTATGAAATACTATATCTAAGTGTTATACTTGCTAATTTATTAATTAAGTTTGCGTCTTTAAGCACTCTACATTGATAATTGACTTACTTTAAATCTCTTGTTAGACTAAGTTTTCATACTTGTATTTATTGGTTTTAAATTTGAGATTATTTATCCAAAAAAAAAAAAAATTATAAACTAATTCAACCCCCTCTTGTTCAGTTACTCTTCAGAGAACAACTTGTTCTTTGATATCCAATGATCTTTATGCCTAGAACATAGCCAGTCTTACACAAATACATTATAGGAATTTGTTGGCCAACTATCCTTTTCTAGAAAAATGTTCTCATATCATTTTAAACTAGTAGAATATCAACCATATAAAACACTTGTAAAATTACAGTTTTGTCATGTATCTTCTTATTGACATAGGGTTTCTCCATGTTCTTAATGAAACCTTATATCTTAATCACATCGTCGAATCTCTTGTTCTAAGATCTTAACACCTGATATAATTCATAAATGGCATGTTGAAACTTAAAAACTTCGATTTTCATAATTAGCTTCAATGATTTCATTTGTTTGTTTCATATAGATATAGAGTCCTCAAGATGGACATTCCTAGATTTTGTCTTAAATTCCCAGATTTTGTCTTAACATCAATTGTCACACATGTTAATCACAATGGCTTGGGATAGATGAGATAATCTATATAGACTTAAGCATTGCCATAGGAGAAAAGGACTCGTCATAATCATTGCCTTCTACTCAGGTAAAAGTTTTTAGCTATTATCTTTGTTTTGAAGGTTTTTACCTTTCCATCAACTCTTCTCTTTCTCTGTAAGACCCGTTTGCACCTAGTGAGGTTTTTTTTTTTTTCTTTCTTCCCTTTGTTGTATACATAAGTTCTTAGACCTTTGTTGTATTTATAAGTTCTTAGACCTTATTGGAATGTTGGATTCAATTTTAGCATCATATCTTGAATCCGTAGATTTGTATCCACATTGTCGAAAGCCTCCGTATGTCAAGTCGGATCATCAACTTGCACTCCGAAGATTTTCGATTGGATTTTTGAGCTATAAGGATCTAAAAGGCGGCAAGATGACTCGGTGACTTTGTGTAGTGGTGGTGGACCTTGAACTATAGCATCCTTTCGAACTGTAAATCCTTTATTAATGTAGATATCATCAATCAGTTGACACCCTTGCCTCTTTAACACCTTCAATGTTTACTTGATATATTGAATCATGTGACAACTCATCTCCTCCACTTATATCATGTTGTCTAGGTATTTCTAACACCAATGCTATTTGTCATGTTGTGTTTCAAGAATCGATAGAGAAAATTGTTCCCAACAATTTATTTAGTGAAGGCCTCACTCTTGACTAACGTTCATTTATGTAGTCATCCTCCATAATATTACATTTAAACCAACAAAGACCTTCTTATAGAAGACTAAAGATTAGAGAGAAGGATATAAAAGTATATATAAAAATTATATACTCTAGTACCCTTAGGGTATCACAAAACATGTATATCTCTAACATAAATTCCAACTTTTCTACTTTCTCTTTCAGCACATGACTTGGACATTCTCGAACTCGGATGTGGCGCATAGCTAGATTTTCATCCATTTAACAATTTCTTGTAGGTATTGAAAACTCAAAATAAACTAAATTAAAAACATGTCTCATTGTCTCCAGTACATATCCTCAAAATGAGATAGTATATTTTTGAAACTTATCATTGACCTTATCATGTCCAATAATTCAAGATTCATGTCTTCTTCCTGAAGCATCTTTCTGTTGGGATGTACCAGAGCTCTCGGTTGAGAAAATAATATAATCTTCTATCGAATAATGCCTAAATTATCTCGAGAGATATATTCCACTCGACCTAATTTAATTGTCTTAATAGTTTTACAAACATATTAAGAAGTTGGGGGGGCATATTCAAGCTATCAGTTAAATGTATAAAAATGAATCTTTTAGCCCCCTCTGTCAAGTGTATCTAAAATTTCACACATATCAGAAAGAATTAGATTAAATATTTTTTTTTCCTCCGTCCTTTTTCCAAAAAAATCTCATGCTCATTTCTCCTTTTAAACAAGAATCACAAATTGGCAATTGTTCAACTTAAGAAGTTAAGGGGACCATATTTAGCAAAACTTTATAACATTTTAAAGTTAATATGTAATATTATGAATAAGTAATAGGTAAACCTATTGGAAGTTCCAACTTGTCCACAAGTCAGGGGGGTGATATGCAGTCCCCATGCGATGATGAGTTGAACAATCTATTATTGATTATTGCTCGTGGTGCCTCGAATCTAGTGAAAATATTTTTTCTGATAAAATCAACCACGATCTGTGCATCATTTGTTGGAGTTTCTTTTGCCTCCACCCATTTGGACACATAGTCAATAGCAATCAAGATGTACCTATTGTTGTAGGATGATGGGAATGGACCTATGAAGTCAATACCCCACACATTGAACTTTTCCACCTCCAAGACATTGTTAAGTGGCATTTCTTACTTGGATGATTGTTTCCCCTACGCTGACATGCATCTTTAAATGAAGTAGGCTAATAAAATCCACACTGCAATACCTTAGCGGCTGTTTTCTTGGCTACAATGTGTACACCATATGGGGAAGAATTGCTCTTCTCTAGAATAGGAATCATCTCTTCATCTAGAACACACCTCCTAATTATTTGATCTGGTCCTCTACAATATAAGTACGGATCTTCCCAATAAAAGTACTTGATATCACTGTAGAACTTCTTTTTCTGCAGATAAGAGAAATGAGGTGGAATGAAGTTACTGACCAAGTAATTCACGTAATCTACAAACCATAGTCCCTTGTCTTCTTTTGCCACTTCCATCATGTTTGCTATCATCATTAACTGCTCATCAGGGAACATCTCCTTTATTTCCTCAACATCATCCTGGTTTGTTTGCTTAAGTCTAGATAAGTGATTTGCTACTTGATTTTTTGTTCCCTTTTTATCACAACTCTCAACGTCAAACTTCTAAAGCAACGATACCCATATGATCAACCTAGGTTTTATATCTTTCTTCACGAACAAATATTTCAAAGTAGAGTGATCATTGTATACAATGACTTTCGACCCAATTAGATAAGATCTAAATTCGTCAAAGGCAAACACAACAGCCAAAAGCTCTTTCTTAGTTGTTGCATAGTTCACTTGTGCATCAGTCAACGTCCTGCAAGTGTAGTAGATCACATGAAATATTTTGTCATTTCGCTGACTCAATGCTGCATCCACTACATAGTCACTTGCATCACACATCAACTCGAAAGGCAGATTCCAATCTGGTGCTATGTTAATTGGAGCAGTGGTCAACTTTTCCTTGAGTGTGTTAAAAGATAAAATGCACTCATCAGAAAAATTAAACGGGACTTCTTTTTCCAATAAGTTGCAGAGAGGTTTGATGATCTTAGAGAAATATTTTATAAATCTCCTGTAAAACCCTACGTGTTCCCAAAAAACTCCTTACTCCTTTTACTGAGCTGGGTGGTGGCAACTTCTTTATGACTTGAATTTTAGCTTTATCAACATCAATCCCTCTATCAGAGAACCTATGCCCCAAGATTATCCTTTAATTGACCATAAAATGGCATTTTTCCCAATTTAAGACCAAGTTAGTCTCTTCACACCGCTCCAACACCAAAGACAAATGATACAAATACTGATCGAAGGAGGATCCAAAAATAGTAAAAGCGTCCATAAATACCTCAATAAAATGTTCTACCATATCTGAAAATATTGCCATCATGCATTACTAAAATCTCGTTGGAGTATTACACAGTCCAAATAGCATTCTCTTAAAAGTGAAAGTACCATAGGGACAAGCGAATGCTGTCTTTTCCTGGTCAGCTGGAGCTATGGCCATTTGATTATACCCCGAGTATCCATTAAGAAAACAATTGTGCGAGTGACCTAGAAGCTTCTTCAACATCCGATCAATAAATGGTAGAGGAAAATGATCCTTCCTTGTAGCTTTATTCAATTTTTTGTAATCAATGCACACTCTCCAATCTGTTACTGTCCTAATAGGTATGAGCCCATTGTTCTCATTTTCCACAATTGGTATGCCCCCTTTCTTTGGTACAATATGAACTGGGCTAAGTCATGCACTGCCAGATATTGGATAGATGATCCCTACATCAAGTAGTTTCAGAAACTCTTTTCTGACAAGTGTTGGATTTAATCTTCACTGTCCTTCCACGGTTGGCTTAGATTCATCCTCTATCAAGATTATGCATGCAAATAGATGGGTTGATCCCTTTAATATCTACATAGTCCATCCAATGGCCTTTTTATGTTTTCTCACCACCCGTAATAATTTATCCTATTCTAATTATGTCAAATGGTTGGAGATGAAAATTTGAAGAATAGATGATTCTCCCAAAAATGCATAACGAAGATGAGTAGGGATTGGTTTCAAATCTAGTTTAGGTGGTTTTCCTAATGATGGTAGGAATTTGGGCAAGTCTTCACCCAATGGCTCAAAATTAATTATTTTCCCGTGAATAAATAGATTTGAGCCCTCTAATGCACATGCCTCCTCAGCGACTTGACTGTCATCTAATTTTGATGTTTCAGATCACACTATACCTGCGTCTAAGGGATCCTTTGGATATTCAATGTCAAATTTACCTTATGCCTCATTTCCCACAAGATCAACCTGAAAAACAAGTATTTGCAGATGCTGGATATTTCATAGAATTGAAAATATTTAAGGTAATATTTTCTTCATCTACACGAAGCACAAGTGTTCCTTTGTCAACATCGATCACTGCTATTCCAGTCCTCAGGAATGGTCTGCCCAGAATCGGTGGTATTGATTTGTCATCCTCCATGTCCAAAATAACAAAGTCTGCTGGGTAGATGAAACCATTCACCTCTATAAGCACATCTTCAAGAATACATGGATATTTGATGGACCTATCAGTGAGTTGCAAAGAAATTGTAGTTGGTTTTGCTTCTCCAATGCCAAGTTTCCTGAAAATAGGCAAAGGCATTAGATTAATACACACCCAAATCACACAAAGCAAATTCAAATTCAAGAGACCCAATAGTGCAAAGTATTGTGAAACTTCCTGGATCCTTCAACTTAGGAGGTAGCTTTCTTTGGATAATAGCACTACTGTGACGCCCCGGGTTCTGAACACCCTGACGACACTTCATTGTCTCAACTAACTTTCAAAATCATAATTAAGCGGAAAATAATTGAAATATCAATTGCATTATTTTATAAAGTTTGACTCAAATGGTCAACAATTCGAATATTGAAATAATTTGAAAAAAAATCAACTTGAAACAAACATGAAATAAATAAGTTTCAATTTCAAATAAATTTTTTCTAAAATCTCAGTAATGGCAACCATCACACGCCTCGCCGCCAACTCCATCATCTGCAAAATTTTATTTTGGAAAACGTGAGTATTTCTTAGAAATACTCAGTAGACTTGCGCACAATAATCATTTAACATCATAAATTAAAACACATAATCATGATATTCAAGTCTCAGGTGTCTAATGATCACCAGTATTCTCATGAACAAGTAAATAACATACAAGTTCAAGTCTCATGCATTTAAGCAAGTAAATTCTCGTAACATAGTGTCGTGCTTAGAAAGCAAGTAATTCTCATGAACACAATCATACATGCTAAACTTATAATCCAAATAATTATTGATGCGCACTTTTGAAAAACATAAATTTGTAAATAAGAGTCTACCTTAATTTCTCGAGTATTGAGCAAACCGGAATAATACTTCTAATTCTCTCGCGCCTCATCTAGCCCTATAAATAAATTACTAATATTAGACTTTTAGATAAAGAAAGCTTTAAAAGTAGATTTGTTTAAAAGAAAATAGAGTTTTAAGAACTTTAGGGACTAAATCGTGAAAATTGGAAAAACTAGGGACTGTTCGTGCAAATATGAAATTTTGGAATTAGGGACTGAATTAAAGAGATTTTTAAAATGAAAGGACTGATTCATAGTTTTTTCAAAAATCGCGGGGCTGAGATAGAACGTTTTTAAACATGAGGGACTGAAATAAAAGATTTTTGAAACATAAGGGACTTAATTGGTAAATTTTCCAAAAATATATAAAAATATATGTATCTATATCTCTCAACTCTCTCTCTCTTACTAAACTCGTTAGAGAGAGAGAGAGAGAGAGAGAGAGAGAGCTTGGAGAAGAGGGGCGACGGTGCCCCTCCGACGGAAGTCATCCGCGGTCAAGCTGCCGGCGCTCTTACGCCGGCGAGTTTCCAGCGGTACTGCCGCCATCCCTTGGAAGCGGCGGAGGTGGTTTTTGGGTGTGGGAACGAAGGTAACCGAGGTTGTGAAGCTCGGGTTTGTGGGGTTTCCGATGAAGAACTCCAGCTATTATTGAGGTAAGTTATGGGTTAGCCTGATTCTTGGGATTTTTAGGTTTGATTTTGGGTTTTTTTCTTGACTTTGGGCAGTGGGCGATTTGGAGCTTGGTGTTGGCGATGGCGGTTCATGTAGTGGTGATTGGTGTTTCGTCGTGGCGGTGTTGGTCGGTGATGATTCCAACGGTGAGGGAACGTGGTGGTGGTCTGATTGATGTTGTGTGGCGGATGTGGGAGGTTTGGGCGCAGCCTATGTTGGCTGTGAAAATTTGGGTGGTGATGAGGTTGGTGTGGAATTATGCATACTGCTGTATGGAGGTCACGACAATGTGTGGTGTTTTCGATTTGTGGCAGTGGGCAGGGGAGGTTGCGATGGGTAGAAGGCAACGATTATGGAGGCCTGACTGTGTGAAAATGAAGAGAGGGAAGTGCATACCTTGTTGAGCTGAAGGATGGTGTGTGTCGTGGTCAATGAATTGATGATTCTACTTAATGGTTGGTAGTGTGTTAAACATGGAAACTTAGGTCAAATCTGTAATTGGGGAATCAATGTAAATTCCATTGAAAATTCTGAGTATATGTGGTATGGAAAGTGCTTGTGAAGATTGGAAACATTGTTGAAGAATTTTGGAACTAAAATTTGTTAAATTAGGAAATCTTAAATCTTGCTGTCAAAATTTTGGACTAAAGATGATTTATTGGATTTTAAATGGGCTTAAGGAGTTGGAACTATCATACTTAAAATTGTGGGCTCAAAATAATTTGAATCCAGTTAGTTGAAAATTGGACTTTAAAATAAATAATTGGCTTGGACATCGTATAATAAATTTTGGAATTGGAATAGGATAAATTTAGAATAAATTTAATTTAATTTCACTTCATTGGCTATACGCCTACGTGTTTAAAATAAATGGAGAAAATCGTAGCGACGCAATTTAAACTAAAATATTCATTTAAATAAGTCATGAAAATCTCGGTCGCTACAACCCTTCCCCCTTAAAATAATTTCGTCCTCGAAATTTAAATTTTCTTGATTCAAAATATTTGGATTCTAGATCAAAATTTCTTCTTTCTTTTCGAGGTGGCTTCGTCACTACCATGTCTACCCCGTTGACCTTTTGAAATAAATAATAAAACTGAGGTAAAAATTTTAAAATCGAAATTTGGACTTAAAGATTTAAATGAATTTAAATTTCTTTCTTAAAGTCTTAAAATAACTAATATGACTAGACGAGGGCGCTATTAAATTAGTTTTGTACTCGAAATTTAACTAATTTCTTCTGGGAGGTCTAGTATTTGGCAAAATATCTTCTTCCTTTCCCCCAGTGACCTCAACTTTATTATATCTATCCCATTGGACTTTGACTAAAGGAACATTTCGATTTCTAAGGACATGGACTTTTCTTAGCATCATAATCAATCATCTCACTTACATGTAAGTCTACTCCCAAGATTATACCACAGAAATATATCAGTATCTTTCTAGCTATTAGATCGGTATCAATCGTTCCTTCGGATGGCATACAAATCTCAAAATATTACTAGTTTCGAACTAACTAGGCATGCTTCAGAAAATTATGCTTCATCAAAGTTTTTATGAAAATATAGGGATGCTGATAGTATACCTGGGCTCGCATCAGAATCTCGATTGGCGTCGTCATAGATCATAGAGAATACCCTGGCCTTTCCTATCTGCCCATTATTCCCAGCTGACCCGGCGCGACAGTCCTTTGCCATGTGACCCGACTTCCCGCATCTGTGGCAAACGCCCTTACCTCATAGACACTCCCCACGATGGGGCTTTTGATATTTAGTGCATAAGGGAGTAAAACTCGATCTCTGTCCTCCATTAGGCTTGTTATTGGGTTTCTTGTTAGGAGCGTTGCTCTCGTTCGCGTTCCGATCTCGATTGTGGTTCTGCCATTTTCTTTTACCATGCTCGTTCTCGGAACCCTGTCCTCCATACTTCACACTAGCATAAGCCACAGTTTAAGCTTTCCTTACAACCTCTCGATAGGTAGGAAACTCGTGTGAACTAACAATTTGTCTGATCTCCTAGCGTAGGCCCTTCTCAAATGGACGAGCCTTTTTAGCCTCAGTCTCCACCAGGTGTGGAGCATATCGTGATAGTTCCTCGAACTTTATCTCCTAATCCGTTATGTCCATATCTCCCTAAGTCAAACGTATAAACTCAGCCTCCTTATGGTCTCGAAGGGCTTGTGGGAAGAATTTGTCTTTGATCTCGGCTTTAAATTCTTCCCAAGTTAGAGTTGCCGATCTCGATTGTGGTTCTGCCATTTTCTTTTACCATGCTCGTTCTCGGAACCCTGTCCTCCATACTTCACACTAGCATAAGCCACAATTTGAGCTTTCCTTACAACCTCTCGATAGGTAGGCAACTCGTGCGAACTAACAATTTGTCTGATCTCCGAGCGTAGACCCTTCTCAAATGGACGAGCCTTTTTAGCCTCAGTCTCCACCAGGTGTGGAGCATATCGTGATAGTTCCTCAAACTTTCTCTCGTAATCCGTTATGTCCATATCTCCCTAAGTCAAACGTAGAAACTCAGCCTCCTTATGGTCTCGAAGGGCTTGTGGGAAGAATTTGTCTTTGATCTCGGCTTTAAATTCTTCCCAAGTTAGAGTTGCCTGTTCCGCTTCAGTTCTGGTCCGCGATGTGGACTCCCACCAATAGCCGGCCCTTCCGAACAACATGAACTCAGCACATAAAACCTTCTTATCCTCAGGGCAGGATATGTGCTTGAAAATTCTCTCGATGGTCTGTAACCATTCCTCAACAGCTAGCGGACCATGCCATCAAAAGTGGACGGACTGTACCTTCTAAATTGCTCTATCATCGGCACTATGGAAACTGCAGGAGTTTGCCTCAAGCTTTGTACTGCTTGGAGTAGGTCCCTGATAGCCGTGGATTGGGCTGTGGGGCCCTGTTCTGGGTTAGCTTGCTCGACTTCACTTCTGTTTCCGCGCCTCGACATTATCTTAAGAAGAGGAGTAAAATATATTCAACTTCTCGATATGTATATATATGCATATATTTTTAATCATAAACCAAATATAAAAAAAATGTTTTTATCAAAATAATATTTTTATTGATAATCCAATAATCCTTCGAGTGAGGATACAAAATAAGAGCGGTAAAATGCTACATAGTTCAAAATACATAGGGCCTATTCTACTACCAATTATATTAATCTATTAGGTAATACATGACTCGGCATTCGAGAATTCCCCTAGTGCTACTTCAGCATCCTATCTGGGTTCCTTCTCGGGTTCTTCTTCCGGATCTTCTTCAGATTCTTCTTCTGGGTCCTCCTCGGGATCGCTCTCGAGTACTAACTCATTCTCTTGTCCTGGCTTGGGCTCAGGTTCTGGCTCGAACATTGGCTCAGGTTATGGATTCCCTTCAGGTGCAACCCCAAAGCGGTACTCGAAATACACGGGCTAATATGCCACAAACCTCACACAGAAGGTGTTGTACTCTATGTCCACATTAAGGGACACTAGTGCATCTACGTATATGCTACATGCTACCTCCGCATAATCACTTCGGAAAGTCGAGAGCAAGCGATGGATTGACTGGCAGTTACTAGTCACATAACCATGTTGTATAGCCCGATCACGTACGATATTCAACTGTTCTATGTGTTGGGCAATGGTCCAATCAAGTCTAGGCCCGAAGCGTTCATAATCTCTAATGGCTTGTTCTGCTTCACTGAGTATATCTCTATGAATGGCATGTCCTAAACCAATTATGCAAAGTCCAATTAAGTGGGGTTTCATCCATTTCTCTTAGTTAAAATTACGAGGACATAAAAATTTAAAAGATCTTCCAAATTATGCTCAAACTCGTTTTCTTTCTTTCTTTCTTATTTCGGATACAAAATTTTTCTCATTCTTTCTCGTCTAAATCTCAAAACTTTAATTTCTCATGCATCCGAAATTAAAATAAATAAACTCCATAGTAAAAACTATTTACCTTCGGAGTTGGTGGAGCGAAAGATGGCAGTGGCAAAATTCGTCAAAACATTATTTATTATTATTTTAGAAAATTATCTTTTAAAAATTTGCAAGTCTACAGAAACATAGACCCGCTCTGATACCACCTGTAACGCCTCGGGTTCTGAACACCCGGGACGCCACTTCATCGTCTCAACTAACTTTCAAAACGATAATTAAACGGAAAATAATTGAAATATCAATTGCATTATTTTATAAAGTTTGACTCAAATGGTCAACAATTCGAATATTGAAATAATTTGAAAAAAATAAACTTGGAACAAACATGAAATAAATAAGTTTCAATTTCAAATAAAACTTTTCTAAAATCTCAATAATGGCCATCATCGCGCGCCTCGCCACCAACTCCATCATCTACAAAATTTTATTTTGGAAAATGTGAGTATTTCATAGAAATACTCAGTAGACTCGCGCACAATAATCATTTAACATCATAAATTAAAACACATAATCATGATATTCAAGTCTCAGGTGTCTAACAATCATCAGTATTCTCATGAACAAGTAAATAACATACAAGTTCAAGTCTCATGCATTTAAGCAAGTAAATCCTCGTAACATAGTCTCATGCTTAGAAAGCAAGTAATTCTCATGAACACAATCATACATGCTAAACTTATAATCCAAATAATTATTGATGCACACTTTTGAAAAACATAAATTTGTAAATAAGAGTCTACCTTAATTTCTCGGGTATTGAGCAAACGGGAATAATATTTCTAATTCTTTCGCGCCTCGTCTAGCCCTATAAATAAATTACTAATATTAGACTTTTAGATAAAGAAAGCTTAAAAAGTAGATTTGTGTAAAAGAAAATAGAGTTTTAAGAACTTTAGGGACTAAATTGTGAAAATTGGAAAAACTAGGGACTGTTCGTGCAAATATGAAATTTTGGAATTAGGGACTGAGTTAAAGAGGTTTTTAAAATGAAAGGACTGATTCATAGTTTTTTTCAAAAATCACGGGGCTGAGATAGAACGTTTTTAAATGTGAGGGACTGAAATAAAAGATTTTTTAAACATAAGGGACTTAATTGGTAAATTTTCCAAAAACATATAAAAATATATGTATCTATATCTCTCAACTCTCTCTCTCACTAAACTCGTTAGAGAGAGAGAGAGCTTGGAGAAGAGGGGCGACGGTGCCCCTCCGACGGAAGTCATCCGCGGTCAAGCTTCCGGCGCTCTTGCGCCGGTAAGTTGCGAGCGGTACTGCCGCCATCCCTTGGCGGCGACAGAGGTGGTTTTTGGGAGCGAGAATGAAGGCAACCGAGGCTGTGAAGCTCGGGTTTTGGGGTTTTCGGCGAAGAACTCCGGCCATTATTGAGCTAAGTTATGGGTTAGCCTGATTCTTGGGATTTTAGGTTTGATTTTGGGTATTTTTCTTGACTTTGGGCACTGGACGACTTGAAGCTCGGTGTTGGCGGTGGCGGTTCATGTGGTGGTGATTGGTGTTTCGTCGTGGCGGTGTTGGTCGGTGATGATTCTGACGATGAGGGAACGTGGTGGTGGTCTGATTGATGTTGTGTGGCGGATGTGGGTTGTTTGGGTGCAGCCTATGTTGGCTGTGAAAATTTGGGTGGTGATGAGGTTGGTGTGGAATTATGCATACTGCTGTATGGAGGTCACGGCAATGTGTGGTGTTTTCGATTTGTGGCAGTAGGTAGGGGAGGTTGCGATGGGTAGAAGGCAACGATTATGGAGGTCTGACTGTGTGAGAATGAAGAGAGGGAAGTGCATACCTTGTTGAGCTGAAGGATGGTGTGTGTCGAGGGCAATGAATTGATGATTCTACTTAATGGTTGGTAGTGTGTTAAACATGGAAACTTAAGTCAAATCTGTAATTGGGGAATCAATGTAAATTCCGTTGAAAATTCTGAGTATATGTGGTATGGAAAGTGCTTGTGAAGATTGGAAACATTGTTGAAGAATTTTGGAACTAAAATTTGTTAAACTGGGAAATCTTAAATCTTGCAGTCAAAATTTTGGGCCAAAGATGATTTATTGGATTTTAAATGGGCTTAAGGAGTTGGAACTCTCATACTTAAAATTGTGGGCTCAAAATACTTTGAATCCAATTAGTTGAAAATTGGACTTTAAAATAAATAATGGGCTTGGACATCATATAATAAATTTTGGAATTGGAATAGGATAAATTTAGAATTAATTTAATTTAATTTCATTTCATTGGCTATACGCCTACGTGTTTAAAATAAATGGGGAAAATCGTAGCGACGCGATTTAAACTAAAATATTCATTTAAATAAGTCATGAAAATCTTGGTCGCTAGAACTACACTTTTTAGTTAACAACACCGTTTCATGTTCATCTAACTTCCATTTATTTGAGAGAATTTCCTTCATGAACCTTGCATAAATAGGCATATTGACTAAAGCTTCTGCAAAAAGGATATTGATGTGCAACTGCTTGATTTTTTCGATGAATTTTGTGAACTCCTTCTCTAGCTTATGGGAGGTACATATGCTTTCACTAGAGTTGGAGCCCTTTTTGTCTAACTTTTTGGGCCTGATGGTTTCTCTGGGTAATCAACCACTTTTGGATGTTCTTGTTCCTCTAAAACTTCTTCCTCTAAATTTCCCTCTTCTTTCGAATTCTTCATTTGTACTTCAGGTAATTGAACCCCAATCCTCGTTGTTATTCCATGTACTTGCTCACTAGAGTAGGTTTCAGCTTCACTTCGTGGTTTTGATTGTTAATTTTCTGCTTTCATTGTTGCAATGTCTGCTATCCATCTTTTGATCTCCTTAACTTTAGCTTTCTGATTTTGTAGAAGCTGAAGTATCATATCTTCTTTTGATTAACTTGCTACCTATTGTTGTAATTCAAGTTGTTTACTCTAGTCATCCAACTTCTTTGACAGTTCTTCAAGTTTAGCCTCTAGTTTTGAATATTTTTCTTTAATCACATCAATTTCCGGAATACGACCAGCCATAGGAGCTCCTTGATTAGTATACCATTGATAACTGTTTGCTGCAATCTTCTAAAAAATTTAAGCTGCTTGCTCGTATGTCATGTCCATAAGTGGCCTCCAACTGCGAAATCTGCATGTCTTTTGTTTTCATATGTCAGCCCTTCATAGAATTGTTGGACCAATACCCATTCAGCTAACCCATGTAATGTACATTGTCTTATCATATCATTGAACATTTCCCATGCTTTGAAGATTGATTCTTCTTGAAGTTGACTGAAAGACAAATCTTCCCTTCTGAGTTGTGATATTTGACCTGGTGGGAAGAATTTATCCACAAATGTCCTACTGAGTACTGCCCATGAGGTAACAGAGTTGGCTGGAAATGACTAAAACCACGCTTTTGCCTTGTCTGCAAGAGAAAAGGAGAACAATTTCATTTTGATTGCTTCATCTGGGACTTCATTTATTCTTTGCATATCATAGATCTCTTGAAAAGCTCTCAAATTTGCATGAGGATTGATAGGGCGCATATTTGCTATTTAAATTGTGATATTTTATCTTACTCCATTGATTTTAAATGCTTAAATTATGGATATTAATCATATTTTGTGTTTTGTGGATTAGGTGGAGGAGTTGGAACAAAATGGACTCAATATCACAAATTAAAAGAACAAGTTTGGAACTCAAAAAGTTTACAATCAGATCAGGACTTTACATAAAGCGTGGGCACGCCTTATTTCGGACAGACAGCAACCTCAGCAAAAATTCATGGGCCATCATAATAAAAAGATTCTTGGAAGCTGAAATTAAAAAAGAAAAAAGAAAAAAGGGAATAAAAGAGGAGGGACCAGGACGTTTATTTTGGTGGTTGAGAGAAGGAAGACTTCTTGGAGAATTGAGACTCTCATGACTTATCCCAACAATTGATTGGAGCTGCTTTTCTCAAGGGGAAAAAATTGGACTCTTTGCTGCCAATAAAATTAAGAAAAAGGTAGGAAGATTGCTGGGGGGAGTTCACGTGGAAAAAGAAAGAAAAGAAGAAAAAAAAAGAGAGGGAGAGGAAGGAGGAGGCTGCAACACGTTTCATCGATTTCTAGAGTTTGATATCAATTTTTATTATTTTTTCTTTTAGTTTTATTTTCGAAATGTTTATGGATAGCTAAACTTATTTTTTCAGTTCAAGGATATTCGAAGTTTTGATTCACCAAGAATTTTGAGATCTAATTTAATTTAATTGTTCCTTTGATTGTTTTTTATTTATATATCTTTTGGTTTGCATCAAAGTTCTTGTTTCGATTTATTAATGCAAAGTGCACGTTGTTTTAATTGTTAAAACGATGCTTAGCCAATTAGGAATCTAAATCCGTAATTGTTTAGGTTTTCTAATACAGGTGGCAAATAACATAGTTAATTATAGACTGATTTTTGACTCATGTTATGAAGGCATATAACCTAACTTAAATGAATCACACGTGTGAATTTGTTGGTTAGAATTGGTCATCTCTCTAGAAATTAATGCTATTGGTAAATTAAATCCTACGATCGTATCTAGGGTTGTTTATTGATTAGGGAAATAATTAACGAGCGTCTCTTGATTATCGATAAAGTAAGGAGAGATAGGTTGTTAGATCGTATCAATGACCATAACCAATTTAGAGAATGAGTAAAGGATTTTATATTTGCATCTATGATCAATTCCGTGAATCATTACTGAGATTATACCTTGGGCTGGATATTTGTTCAATTTGATATTTCCAAACAATTTAATTCCGCAATTGTTTATTTATAATTTGATTTCACATTCAAAAATTCAAAACCCCCCTTGTTTTTAATTCATTGTTTTTAATTTCCCCGAAGAATTAAATCTAACCAGTCCCTGTGGATTCGACCTTGCTCACCACTATTGCAATTTATTTTAATGAGAGCAAGAAATTATTATTTGTTGGATTCGAGACCCATCAAGGATCTTCTAAGGTTAGACCATGAAACACAGGTGTTTGTTGAATTAATGAAATCACTGAAGTTTTGATTCCATAATCATTTGCTGAAATGACAGGCTGTGCAACACATGTCCTCATGTTATCCACTAAAGGGATCAGTTAATCCCTTATGGGTCTTCCTCCATTTATTTATTGTTGATTCATAGTATTCATCCGTGCACTTGAAATCCAATTTTCTGCCACTTTAAAAATTTACCAGCTGCTTAATGCTTCCAATTGTTAGAAAATCTGTTCAATTGCTGATTCAAATGAAATCAGTCCACAGATGTTATAAAAGAATAAAAACTAAAACTAATATTAAAAATAATTAGAAAATTCAAATTAAAGCAAGAATTAATTTATGACAATATTAATAAAGTAGTCACTGGAAACGGTATCAAACTTGATGTGTACTAATTGCAAGTGTACGATATCACATCCATGTAATAAAGTGGAGAAGAGAGTCAGAATTATCATCCTACGAGGATTATGATTAACTACCAAAGTTATTCTAATTCTCTCTTTATTTGAACAATTAAAGAAGGAGATTTTATTGAGCTAAATGATTTAATCGAAAATCAATTAAACAAGAAAGCAAATTGTGTATTTGTAATCAATGAATGACATGTTGAGATTTCATGATTTCACATAGTCAATACTTTTAATTCCACCATTCAAGTTTTAATCTAATATTGTGATCGATCGAGTTCACTTTTAATTCCTCTCTCGAGTTTAAATCAAATCTACCTAATTAGTCAATTGTGTTTCTAGATAGCAGGTTGTAATGATTAGGTGCATAGAACACACGAACTCAACTAAAGATCACAATAATAACAAACATATATCTCTATTGTTCGTTCAATTACCGGGTTTTATTCCTAGATCTATATCGTTAGCTCACCTCTCAGATTATGAAAATAACCCATTAAATCAATGAATTAGTGGCCAGTTAATTCATGTATTAATCATAAAATAAAACCATCACATGCAATATATACATAAAACTTTAACAATGCAATTAAGAGCGGAAGACTACACTACATCGTTAATCCCAATAAGAAGTTTAGTTGTTCATCACATTGAAATTGAAAACATAAATAATAATAAAGAACAACATCATGAGTATATCAAATGAACAAGTAAAAGAACTCTTTCACCAAGAATTAGCTTCCACGTGTTGATCTTTAACACTCACACCTTTGCCTTCAATTAGCTTCAACTCTCTCCAAGGTAGGATGATGAATTCCACCTCTTGAATATGTGTGCAAAGGTCCCTCAAACGTGCATGATAAGTTGTATATATAGATTATCAAAAAACAATGGTAAAAAAAACTTGAAATCATGTGTGGGCCTGATCCCTTGCTGGGCTAGATAACTGCGAAACTGCACAGTTATATGCTTGGTGGTCGTGCAGCCATTTCAAAATAGATATGCTGATTTGATGCCTGAACGCGCGGCCACCTGGTAGGGTTGGCGTGGCCTTGTGGTTGACTTCTTTAGTGTGATTTTCCATTTTTTAAATGTGTTTAAGTAGGTCCTTGATCTTTATTTGCACGTGAGTCCTTCATCTTCTAATTGCAACGATTTAGTCCTTTAACTTTCGAGTCAATTAAATTCTTCTTCAAACTTCAATTGAGCCTTCCAACTTTGATTTCTCACACTTAGCTCCTCTTGAGGGTCCCGGTTGACAACATCAACAATCACTTTGTCCAATTTTACTCCAAAAGTCATCCAATTGTACATTATTTCACTCTATTGCTTCATTCACGTGAATTTGGGATTATTTCTATGATGTAATCAAATAGAAAGAAATTATGTACAGTTTATTAAAGGATGACAGTAATTTATTCTAATTTAGATATATAAGTAAGTGTATAAAATACATTTATCATGTTCCAATATAAATTGACAAAAATTGTATATAGTTGTTCGCTCATGGTTTCATGAAAAATATTTAAGAATAAAACTCAAACGATGTGTGCAGGAAAAATCCTCTTTTGATAAAGTTTGAAAAGGGGTGCAATTGAGAGTAGAGTCGTTACCTCCAAGGGGGCGCAAGCCCAATTATAGTAAAAGAGAAATTTGACGCGTAAAGTAGAATAAAAAATTACATTCTCCATTTTGAGGCTTGATTTGTTTGTTTTTTTTTTCAAAATATCTTCATTTCACGATTTTATATGTCTAGAAGCTGTACCTCTGAAACTGCCATTCAGTTTCAAAGCTGACATATCCTTGTTTGAGTAATCTCACTACTTGCACCTTTGAAATTGCTTCCCATGATCTTCCCTATAACTTCTTTCACCAATAACCTTCAGATCATGGTGGAATTATGGGTAATTGTGAAGGATAATTGCTCCATTACTTTGTCACTTGTGCTCCATGCTCTCCTTTTTTTTCCCTTGAAAATGTTTTATTAGAATCTCGTCCAGGATATCTGCTCCCATCTACTTCTCTCGCCCTAATTGGATGATCAATTCTCATTTTGTTTGCCCTAATGAGGTGTACTTTCCCTTTAGATCAGATGACAATTCACCTAATACTGATCATTTTAATATTTAGGTATCAACATCACATTCACCTTTATTTTTTGATGATTTTTTGCTTCAATAACTACCCCCAATACAGATTAATTAATGTATTTATCATTTAATTTTGCCATATTAATTAACGACAGAATCAAAGATTTCCTTAGATTTTAGTTCCTTTTCAATGTTATTTTGTTGTTATATTTAATGCGTTTATTTTGAAAGGGAAACATCCTTGTCCTTTTCATCTTCTTAGAACCGCTCATTTTGAGAATTTCTGTTTGCAACTCCAACTTCTTCTCCAAAGTTGCATTTTTCTTAATTCGTACTTTGCAACAATTTCTTCATCTGACGCCCTTACTTTCCAAGTTGCCCATTGGCCCAATTTGTTCTCAAAATCCCATTAGCGAGTGGTCAAGGTGGGATTTGTATTTTTAGAAATAGCTAAAGTATATGGTTTCTCATACACTTGCTAGAGATGGGTTTGTGAGGCAAGTTCTCGACTTTATAGAGATTTTAGCACAAATTACCTCTTTCGACCCTTCTCCTTTTCCCATTGCTTTGAGTTATTGGTTCATAGAGTACAATACATTATTCTTCCCATGTGGTCCTTTCACCATAAAACTTCACGACATCTAGCACCTTGATAAACCTTTTTTTCTTTTTTTCTTTTTTTTTAAAGACCTCCTACCATTGATAAGGCCATATTTTCTTCTTACAAGTACATCGCCACATTTCTCTAGGGAGATGATCGTGCATCTTCCGACCTTGAGCTAGTAGCATTCATTCATTATTTGTTTTGAAAGTTTATTACTGTATGTTCCAGTTGCAAACTAGTTGTTGTGTATTTCTCATTCTCCTGTGAGATACGAGATGGTCGACCTGTAGATGTATGCACTTTTTGTGTTGGAAGTCATTTATAAGGGCTTGGCTATCCTCATGACCCACTTCATTTGTGTTCAACTTTTTATGGTACAGGTCCGGTATTGCTCGCCCAACCTTAGAGAGCGTTTTTCCTATTTTGGGTCCGCCAAGGATTCTTGTCCCCTTACTTTTTATGGATCAATTTTGTGCAAACTTGATACCATGGCCAACCTAAAGGATAAGTTTTCATTCACTTCTACACATCAAAGTTACCATCTTGATTTTACCAGGACCTACCTTTGTCCAGCTCTCGTCTAATGACCACTCTATTTAATATTGGTCTCGATTCTTAGTTAAGCATAAGCTCTTCCATGACTTCTTGACTGACACTAATCTCAAAGTGAAGTTCGAAGTATATTCTCCCAACTTCATGGCTCGTCAATTCGGCCTAGAATAAACTTGGACAACACTCTTCTTTCTTTTTTTAACCTCCACTTCAATAACCGCTTCCTCAAAGTGACTTTTGGTGAAGCTGACAATGCATAAATTAATATTAGCATCTTATTGAGGTCTTTTGTGAGTGCTTCTGCATCTAAAACCTGTTCTAAATCGATTCCTTCCAGAAGGAGAACAACGTTAAGGGTGCAATTTCCCCATCTGCTCAGGCTATTAGATCTACACTAATTTTGACCATAGAAAAAGCTTCTAGTGCTCAAATATTGGCACTCCCAAATCCAATGAAGAGCCAATCGACCCTTAATTAGGAGGTATCAAGTATGCACAAAGTGGATCTTCATATCATTCTATAGCTTTCCTTAGTACTAACCTTTTGCCTTTTGTGCTTCCTGGAAATGGTGGGTAGAGTCCACCCTAAGCTTTGATATCCCTCTAGTTGACGTTGTTTTGGATGAGGAAGGGGAGCTACGTGGAGATGTAAGTTCTCCATTTATGAGGAACATAGCTCTAACTCCAACAAGAAGTAGGAAGAATAAGGTGGTTATACGGGTTCAACTCAAGATATTGCCCACTCACTGGCTATAAAACTCAATAATCTTCACCAAAGTAAAATTCAGCCAAGTGTTGAGGAAATTCCTTCTTCTAGCCCCTATTTCAATTATATATCCTTTTTTAAGCCAACTGTCCCAACAATCACAGAACCAAATAGCCCGTCTCGTCCCTCAAAAGTTTTATCCAAACTTTTCATTGTAGCAAATTTCGTTACAAATTTGGACCTGAATTCTATACTTGACTCTTTCTTAGTTTTTCTACAGCTGATCCTTCACAACAAGCTCCTTCAGTAGAGGTCCACAATGTTGGTGAACCATTGGGAAAATTTCCTGATGTTGTTCCTAACTAAACTCTTGTTACGATTGAAAGGTATAAGGATGCTTCCACTATGCTTCCTCGCTCTAAGAACGTGTCATCATCTTCAGTACCTCCCACTGATGTGATTTTGTTCTTCCTTTATTGGGTGAATCTTCAATTTTCTTTTGTCTATTATTCTCGTCCTAACTTTGATTTGTTCATTGTCCAGGATGCTAATTTAATCTTGGGTCCATCCCCAATATTTTTTTTAATAGGACTTCATAAAGTTTGCTTCTCTTCTTCCATCAAAGCCCCATGTGCCTATTCCCTCGAAAATAGTTGCACTGAAGTAGATAGTGTATGTGTACACATCGTTCCTTGATCTGGATGTGCACATGGGCCGCAATTCCAAAACACATGGAAAAGCTAACCAAAACTTTTTCTAATCTCACTTAATTTCTATCTTCACCTACTCTGCATATTACGGCTAGTTCTAAATCTGTGCTTCAAAACCCCGAGAAGAGATTTTCCTTACTGTCATAGAGTATAATTAACTGAAGGCTCAAAAGGTCATTTTTTAGTCTAATGTGGTGGAGAAGGAACTTTTGTGCATGGAAGTGACTACGTAAAATCCTCTCTTAATGATTTGGCTACGGAATTTTTGATTGAGGATTCCATGTTCATGAGTTTTGTGACAATTTAAGGCACAATTGGATGAGTGTAAAGCTTGCAAAGATGCAAAATACAATTTTTACCCAAGGTATTGACAAGTTAAGTCCAAGATGGTCTCGGTACAAGGAACTAAACCTAACCAGTAATGATGCTAGTTTAGCTGATACAACTTTATAGGAGCGCAATTGTGCGATGATTGGGAGGCTGAAAGGACTTCGATACACAATCTCTTAGAGAAATTATCTAACTAGGACTTATTTAGTAAATATATTTTTGTTCTGTCTTTTGTAACTGTAGTTCTCTTCCTACACTTAATGAAATGAGGCACTTTATTTCAGCCCTTTTTTTTATTTGAGTTTTTTGCTTTTTACTTGATTGGCACACACTTGTTCTCTTTCCCATATGAAAGGAACATATTTTTTTAAGTATTTTCTATTAATCTCTCTAGTATGCAAAGTTCCATGTAGATCTTTTAAGTGATAAGATCCATTGGATAAGATAATATCTACTTCATATGGTCATTCCCAAATGGGTGACCATTTCCAAAACTTAGTGTTTTTAATGTTCAGAGGTAATATGGCCTTCCACGCTAACTTTCCTTGATCAAAAGACATAGCTACTATTTTCTGATTGTAATAATTGTTCATTTTCATTTTTTTGAGCTTCTAACTTGTTCAAAAAGTCAAATTTCGTTTCGTCTAAGTGTAGCAAATGTTGAACCATGGCTTCAGTGTAAGCTTCATAGTTTAGGTCATTTAATAAAGATACTCTGATGAATTTAATACTGACTTCCATAGGAAAAACGGCTTCTTTCCCATCAGCTACTTGAAAAGGTTTAACTTTAGTACTTGAACAAGGGGACGTCATACAAGCTCACAAAACATGTTTAAACATTACTGCCACTGTCTGGCATTCCCAACAATCATCTTTCAGATAATATTTTTAAGCACCTTGTTTGATGACTTAGCTTGGTTGTTGGATTGGGCATAGTAAGGTATTGAATTTATTAATTGGATCCCAAACTCGTCAAAAAATTGTTTCGCTCTTTCACCATTTAAGGACATCTCATGATCCATCATTAATGTCTGAATAGTTTCAAACGTGTAGATGATTTGATCACTAATGAAACTGATAAAATGTTCATGTGAAGTTTCTTTAAGGGAAATGACTTTTATCCACTTAGTGAAAAAATATGTGGCTACTATAATGAATGCGTGTTGCTTGGACTAGAGTGGGTAAATTTTCCATATCAAAGCCAGCACCCAACCACTAAATGGCCAAGGTTTAATATTAGGGGGGCATGTCTCTTGCTGGGGCTCTTAGGGATGGCTCGTGTTTTTGTCATGTTAAACAACCATTTGCATATTGCACTATTGGCTCCCCTAATTTCAACAAAAAATAACTTCTTACTATCAAGCATCTTATTTTTCTCCAACTTAATGAGCTCAACATATACCTTCATGTACCTCGGCCATTATGACTTTGGCTTCAGACAAACTAACACATTTTAGTAGTATGTCATCTGGACGTTTTTCATATAACACTTGTTAAATAAAAGAAAACTAAGAGCGAGTTCAGTTTTCTCTCGACCTTGCCACTGGGTTCTTTAAGAAAACTAATAATTTCTTCTCTTCAATCTATTACTTATCCATCCTCTATACATAGGTTGTTTGACTCGATTTTCCTTCGTTGTACATCTGACCTGATTATTTCATTTTTGCATGTAGGGAGTTCTAAAAGGGTTAATAACGAATCCTGAAGTTGTTTGGGCCAAATCGTTGGTCATGTGATTGTACATTCTAGGGACATACTGGATCTCCACTTAATCAAATCTATCGAGTAATTCTTGAGGGATTTCATATATGCCTACAACTAAATTGTTTTGACCTTTAAAGGATCCTATTAATTGATGAATCACTAATTGGGAATCGTTTTTAATTGTGATGGTCCATGAATCCATGTTCGCTAATAGTTCCAGACTCATTATCAAGGCTTCATTTTCAGTGTGATTGTTGGTGCAGAAATCCCTCAAATTGAAATGGAAATGAAATTTTTACGTTAGGGGACTAATTAACATCATGTAAATCCCTACTCCATTGGTTTCCTTTGATCCATCAAGGTAAATGGTCCATGGAATTATCTCATAAGTATTTATCTTGTTTGATTTTTTAAGGATGTCTATGTGCGGAGATCATCTTAAGAAATCGGTCAAGGCCCGACTCTTTATGGCCTTTTTAGGAGCATATTGGATGTCAAATACAGATAAATATAGAGACTTTAGAAACAAATTCTTTTAAATATGATTGGGTGAGAAAAAATTTACAATATTAGATTTATCCTAGAAACTAAGTAAACATTTACATGCCTTAAATAGGCCCTCAATTTTTTGCATGTGAAATACAAAGCTAGACACAACTTCTCCATAAGAGAATAATTACATTCACGTTTTAACAATTGCGTACTAAGATAATAGATGGCCCTTTTCTCGTCCAAGTGATCTTCTTTGATCATACCCATAAATGAATGTTCTTCAACCGATATATGCAGCTTCATTGGTCGCCCAGATAGAGAATAAACCAAAATTGATGGCCTTGTAAAATATGATTTTAGGTTATTGAAAGCCTCTTGATGCTCTGTATTCCAGAAAAGACTTTTTTTCGACTTGAACAACTTCAAGTGAATCTTCTTAGGAAATTGATGCTAAAAAATTTTGTAGTTCCTTTTTATTACTAAGTGGTTTAGCTGCTAAAGTGGCTCTAGAATTGTTCTTGTAAATTTTAGTTTTTCTTTGATGCACCAAGAATCCCAGGTAACATCCAGATCTTACTCCAAAAGCACATTTTAGAGGACTCAATTTCAATTTATAACGTCTCAAACGTTCAAATGAACATTTTAATTGATCAAAATGATCACTAATTCTTAAACACTTTACCACTGTATCATCAACATACACCTCAGCAAAATGTTAATCATATCGTAGAATATTAGTTTCATGTGTAGCGATCAAGAATCTTTTCAGTTGATTATAAAATAAATATTTAATTTTTCAAAAATGTTTCACTAAAATTTCACCCATTTTTAAATTTAAGTGTGTTCGTCTAGCCATGTTGTCGAGCCAGTAAAATATAATTTGAGTCCAATTCGATTCCTAGTCCAACTTCATATTTTTAAATAGTGTCCAAGTCCAAATTGATTTAATTCCAAAATTCCATTTATTTTAAACTCAAATTACTTTAAATCCCAATTTCAAATTTATGCTTATCCAATTTTATTTTTAATCAAACTTTTATCTTTCAAATAGTTACTTTTGATAAGGTATTTTATTCGCATTGATATTCTTATATCCCAAATCTTTATAATCCTATTCCAAGTTAGACGTTTCCATATCCAACATTCCACAATTCTATTCCAACTACAACCAGGCCAAACTATATATATTCCCTTTCTTCAATCCCCATTCACGTACAAAATCATCTTCTAGGTAAGATTGCATAGTTCAATTCATGTAAACTGCCTTCAATTCGGACTCTATTTTCAATTCGCCATCTCCAAATCAGCCATGGACAAACCTCCAGACCATCAACCTTGTTCCCCAAAAATCCACCATAATCAAACCCACTGCTTTCATGATTGAAACACCAACACACAATCACTGAACCACAAACCCGAAACACTACCGCCGACCTACCGCTGTCGTCTGAACCTAAATTGACCAAACAGTACCACCATCACCCAAACGGAAGCCACCACTATTGCCCAAACCGCCAACTGCAACCACTCAAACCAACCCACCGAATGCTCCAATTTCAACACCACGCAACTCGCCACCTCCAAACCACAGCCAACAGACCGTCACACGCCACCCGTAACCACCACTACCCAAACCTCAATCCCTCAAATATCATCCAAATCACAACCGAAAACCAAGAATAAACTTAACCCAAACATATACCTTGGACCTTCGGCCTTCGTTTCCAGATTTTAGTCGAAATCAAAGCTCCAAAATAACAACCCAATAGCCTCAGTGTACCTCGGTCTTCGCCAAGAAATTGCCCAAATTCTGCTTCTTCCACCGCCCCTTCAACCCGCCGTTGTCGCCGCCCCTTGATGGCGGTGTCACTGCCTATGAACGCCGGTGAAGGCACCGATAGCCAGGGACGGATGTAGCCATATGCGAGCTCGGTCGGCCGCTCGTCCTGGAATTTTCAGATTTTTTTTATTATATAAATCAGAACAGTGAAGGAAAGAAGGTGAATCTAAGTCAAGAATGACTGTTTCGCTTGAAATGTTGAGATTTACACGGGTTTCTCAATTCTCACCCAATTCTCACAGTTCTTACTTTAAGAAACTCTTTTTTTGATATTACATGATATATCATGTTATATCCATTCCCATTTTATTTTATTTTATTTTTTTGTTTTTGCTGGAAAAATTTTAATTTTGGGCTTCAAAAGGTACTCTCCAACCCAATTTAAAAGCAAATGTCCAACCTAATTTCAATTTAAAAGCAAATGAAATCTGAATCTTACAAAGCAAATTGACGTCTTCTTCACAGACTCCGCTTGACCCAAGTGACCTGTGACCCAACTCCTTCGTTTCTTTGCTTCTTCCTTCCTTTCACTTCACTGCTTCTTCCTTTCACGTCGGCTTCAATTCAAGACCAAGACTCCGCTGCTCTGCTCCAAGCTCCGACATTGTCCGTGTGCTAGCCACTAGCGAGGCGCCGAGGCCACATGTTAGTGAATAAGTACTAACTAACTTACTTTGCTTGCTTCAAAGTTCAAACCCTAGAATCTAAATTGTGAAAACTTGTGATTTGAGTTATGAGCCCCAATAATTCCCCCATATTTTTGTGAATTTTTTTGTGTTATTCATTTTACTTTCACTTTCACAGATAGTTTATTTGATTATTTTTAATTTAATGTATTTGGGGATTTTGTATGATTTAGCTTATAATTTAGAAATTGCTAATTTGTGAATTATCTAACAGTAATTGTGATTGGGAATGAATTGTTATATGTACATACATTTGAATACATTTGAATTTTGAATTGATGCATTCTATTGATTAATCATATGGAACGTTATTTCCAACTGAAACGGAACTTACAACGGTGTAGGATCATGTATTTTTCCTACTATTTTTGTTTGTGTTTGTCTATATTTCCGTATTAAATGAAAATAACGTTTTATAGTATTTAAATGTTGTTCGTAACATTTTTAATATTTTTAATTAAATAATATTTCGGTGGCTGGGACCGTTGTTTTTCGTTAGTCAACGGACAACGGTCAACTATCAAAGGTCAAAGTTCACTCTAGCTGAACCAATATCCTGGATTCGTCACTGCCGGTAGCCCCGTCGTCTTTTACAACCTCCCTCTTCTCCTATGTCGGTTCCAACAGAGATAGATTTGAGTTTAATTTTTAAAGATTTTGATTTTACTAAAATTGTCCCTTAAGCCCCCATCTTTTAAAGTCTTTTAATTTGATCCCTATTAATTTAAAATCCTTTTAATTTCAACCCCAAAGTTCTCTATTTCAGTCCATTGATTTTAAAACATTTATTTCAGTCCCTGTAGTTTTTGAAATATTTTATTCAGCTCTTAAGTTTTGCAAATCATTAATCTCAGCCCCTATTGTTTTGAAAATAAATTAGTTTGTCCCCAAGATATTTAAAACATATGGGTTAGCCTAACAGCTCTCAAAATCATTTATTTTGGTCTCAACTCTTTTCAAATCCCAATTATATTTGGTTTTCAATTTAAACCCCAAATTTTTCTTTTTAAAACTCTTTCATTTTAAAACCTTTGAATTCCAAATTACAAGTTTAAGATTTATATTATATATTGGCTAGGCGAGGCGTGGACGTTTAGAAGATTAAAGTTTTTCCCGCTAAACAAACTTGAGAAATAAGGTAGACACCTACTTATAAACTTATTTTCTAAAATATGCATAAATAATTTTTTGTACTATAGATCTTGTATGTATAATTGTGTTCATGACAATTAATTGTCTTCGAACATGAGACTATTTGCCTTCAGGCATGACAATTACTTGCCTGTTTAAGCATGATGTTACGAGAATTTACTTGCTTAAGTGCATAAGACTTGAACTTGTGTTTATTACTTTTTCATGAGACTACTTGAATATCATGATTAGGTGCTTTATTTGTAACACTAATTAGTATCATGCGTTGAGTCTACTGAGTATTTCTATGAAATGCTTACCCTATCTTTAAACTTACAAATTTTCAGATTACGGAGTTGGTGACAGAGCGCGCGATGGTGGTATAAGAATTAGAAAAAATGTTTTGAGATAATTGATTAAACACATTTAATTTTAAGATTTCGAATTCCTCATTATTGTCTAATTTATTTTTGAACGTTTGAATTATTTACGATTGAGTTTTTAAATGAAATTAAATTTTTATTACTTCTACCTAAATTTTTATTTCAAATTTTAAATATTTATCGTTTGAGTCATTTTTATAAAATAATGCGATTGAATTTTAGTCATTTTTTAGCTCATTTATTATTTCTAAAGTTGGATTGAAAGGATACCGTGGTGTTCCGGGCGTTTTGAACTCGGGGTGTTACATCATGGCCCTCTGGTATTCGGTAAATAACTCTTGCATTTTTCAGGCTAAAATTCATTACTACCATCTAATGGTTGTATCCATAGTGTCCATCCATGAATCCATAGTGTCCATCCATGAAAGAATAAACCTTATAGCTTGTAGTTGAGTCAACTAAGTAGACTACTGTAGGTATATGATACTCGTCTTTGGGCATTGCTAAGTTAAATTTTTTAAATCTATACGTATTCTTATTTTTCCATTTTTCTTCATAACGGGGACTATGTTAGATAGACATTCAACATATCTAGTCGTTCTAATAAATTTTATCGATTGCAAATCTCTTTGGGGGTTATTTGAGAGGTGTGTAATTGGGGGGTTTGAGAGTAAGCTATGTTCAACAAGTCCCCTATCTAACCTAGAAATTTTCTCATATTTTCATTCAAAACAATCTTTATATTCTTTTAAGATGGAGAAAAGTTTCAGGCTTACATCATCATTCATGAGTTGGCCAATATGTGTCGGATGATTTTTCGTTTCATCTTCAAGGTTGACTTCCTTTAAGGGTTCTTGTGCTTTGACAAATCCTTGTTTCACATCAATGTTCAATCTACTCCCGATTTTTTATGTCTTCATCAGGTAGCTTTCTTAGAGACAATCAACTTTATAAACCTATCACCGAATATGTTGCTCCATGATGTGTGGACCAGTTTTTCTCTTAAAGCTGAAACTGCATCTTCTCTTCCATATTTTGCTATTTTTTTTTAATCACTATAAGTCACGATTGAAGCTTTTATGGTCGAAACTACGTCATGTTCTTTATTTTTCCTAGAACTCTTCATGGGCTTTTGTTAGACATTCTTCCAATAACTAGCTATTTAAAGGCTACTATGTTTTGTTTCATTTAGCTAAATAAATCCTTCAGAGCCTCCATAGAATATGGCTAATCATTTGATGACACTAATGTTGTTTCCTCCCCATCTTACACCAGTCTAAATGGCCGGTAGTTCCCTCCAGCATACATGGAGTATTCTAAAAGTTAGTTTTTGATTGGAAACAATAACTATTAGCAAGAACGATCTCCGCTTCATATATCTCACCCTGCATATTTGGGTGGAGAATCTAACACGTGTAGCGCATCGTTTGGCTGTAATTCCTCTGAAACCTCATTTCCTTTGTTTTGATCATTTGATTAAAAGAGATTGATTCCCAGTTTGGTTGTTTTAGGAATGCCATGTACTGGCTCTATGCATTGATGGTCGGAATGTCCTCACTTTATGGATAAAATCAGGGTATTTCTTGACAAGTCTAGGCACAATTTTCTCAAATTACCACATCCTCTGAGGCCCTCCAAAAGAAGTCCCTCATTTGCGAGTTTCTTCGAACCCTTTCATCATCTTGTCCCAATTCAGCATTTTCTGACAACGTGCACACAAACCTTCTTCATGTATTCAATTTCAGCAAGTCAAAATTCTGTCAAGTTTTATGCACATAAAAGGTATGTTGTTAGAATATTATTATGCACGTTAATTTTTACCAACTATACTAGCAATCACATTAATTTATTTAATGATGAACACTGCCAACAAATAAAGAATCCTCCAATAACTTTGAGAAGTCAAGTACTTCTTTCTAGCTTTATATAGAGGTATACCATATACAATTTACAATGACTTGGAGGATTTCTAAAACAACTGAACTGCTCATAGCAAATCTGCTTTACTAGTAAATTTCTCAATCATTGGTAATTGATGTTCAATTTATATTACTGAATTAATACAATGCAGTTCAACTTACGAATATTCTTCAAATGTTCAATAATATTATTTAATTATTGCATATCGATATCCATGCAAAAAACAATATTGTTCCAATTTAAACCATCTTTTGTTATTATGAACCATCCCATACTTCATATGAAGAGAGTTCAAAACATTGAGAAGGTTCGTTCGTCTATGTAATTTGGAGTGCTCCTATTGCAGGACGTGATCGTTTTATCTTTGGAGATGAATGCCGAAAAACCGTTAGCATCCGTGCAGGGCATTATCATCTTAAGGACAAATAATCGAACTCTTGCCTCGACCGAATTCATATTCATGCATTTTTTTATTTCTACTTCATGTATTCAATTTTGGCGAGTTGTAAAAACTATGTTATTAAAATATAATTATGAGCGTTAATCTTTACCAACAATTGTTGGAGATGGTACTCAAACAGGTCAATTTTGACTAACAATTCGAGTGTATCCTGATATCCTTTTCATGCATTTGAGAAGTCTAAATTATTCTATTCCGAACATAGATAACCATGGTATATTTGGATTCGAAAATCCATTTCTAGATGAATGAGAAATTGATGACTAAAGTGAGGTGTTGAAATGAGCTTGTTGCAAAAAAATGAACAAAAGTTAATGTTTGTCTCACATAGGAAAAGATGAAAAATCGGACTTGTTTATTGCCTTCAATTTGGCATTTAGGTTTGGTCCCTAAGGGGTATCAATAGTTTTTGAAGGAGGGAAGACTTAGCTCCTATTGGATTTAGTCCAAAGCCCACACATGCGCGCGTGCCACTGCCGCAGTTTGTACGAGCGGCCAGCTCAACTCAACATGGCACGAGCACGAGGGCTCGGACTCGAGTCATGGGTCATGAACCAATTCATCTATATTTCTTTTTGGAGAAAATTATAGTAAAATAATTTAGTTTTATTTAACTTTGAATTTTCTTTATTTGAAAATATTCCAAAAATAAGCTAACAGCTTTAGCGGGTTGATTTTTTTAAAAACACTCAAGCGGTCATCGAGCATGATTCGAGCCGTCGCTTGGTCAGTAAAGGGATATGACTATTCCAATCAATGCCAATTTGGGGCGTGTCTCTCGGGCCACATCACTTCAACATCTATAAATATGACCCCTTTGTTTAGATTGTATTTATTCCAATCATTTCTATCATTCCATGTCACTTGCATTATTTTCAAAACTTTGCATCAAAAGTTCTTTTTGTAGAGAGTACAAAACTTGTTTCAAGTTGGTTGTTTCTTCTTGCAATTTGAAGCAATTCTATTGCAAGAAGAGGACCTTTGTATCTTGAGAGACGATTGTCATAACACCGTGAGCACCCGGGCATGACAATTTTTTCTTAAAGACAGAGTTGAACTCTTGCCATGGCATACTATTTTGATTTGTTTTATTCTCATTTTTCATATTTACTTTGCAAGTATCAAGTATGTAATTTCGTAGTTTATTTATAATTTTATTAATTTACTTATCTTATTTATAATTTACAATATACAACTATTCAATTAAAATTTTAAGACGAGACTTGTGTGTTTTGTTTATTGTTATTTCCTCTCCTCTCCTAAATTCTTTGGAATAACATTTTAATTGTTATTCATTTAATTTTTAAACTTTTGTTTTTGTAACAGAAATGGCAACTAATACTTCTAATGTTGGTAATACCTCAAATGTACAACTTATACCCCTAATGTTGAGAATGCCTCAATTGGTACAACAAGCATGGTTATGCCGCTTCAATCAACTTCGGTACCGCATGGAAAAAAATCGAAAAAATTTAGAGGTGTTGACTTCAAAAGATGGCAACATAAGATGCTATTCTACTTGACCACATTGAACTTGGCAAAATTTCTGACTGAAGATGCTCCAGCAGTTCAAGAAGGACCAAATAATAGGGAGTCCCTTATTTCTTTGGATGCATGGAAGCATTCCGACTTCTTATGCAAAGACTACATTCTTAATGGATTGATAACACACTATACAATGTGTATAGTTCTATGAAGTCTGCAAAAGAATTGCGGGAATCCTTAGAAAAAAGGTATAAAATGGAGGACGCTAGCACAAAGAAGCTCATTGTTGGATTGGAAAATCTCTTGAATACAAGATGGTAGATTCAAAAAATGTGATAAGTCAAGTTCAAGAATTACAAGTTCTTCTTCACGACATCCATGTTGAAATATAACATTGAATGAGTCATTCCAAGTTGTTTCAATCATTGAAAAACTTCCTCCATGGAGAGATTTCAAGGACTATCTTAAGTAAAAATGTAAAGAGATGAAATTGGAGGAATTAATTGTATGGTTAAGGATTGAGGAACACAATCGCACATCTAAAAAGAAAACTAGAGGACAATTTTCAGCAAAGGCTCATATGGTGGAGCAATAATAAAAGGAAGCATTCTATATACATATCTATATATATATATAATTTAATCCAAAATTTGTTTCTAACAATTGGGCTAATTATCCTTGGTTAGAACTTAATTAATTGAAGGACTAATTGCATTAAGTACTTAAAACTTGGGCTTTAACTGAATTTTACGTTATGTCTAATTTTTAACAATTTTTACGTGTAAGGGCAAAATCGTATTTTTGGTCATTTGGGCCTCAAACAGACTTTTACATTCTATTTTTGTTCAACTGTCGCTTCATTCATCTCCATTCTTCAACTTCGTCTTTCTTTCGTCATTAATCTTCAATTTTGTCTTTTAAATATTCATAAAAAAATCACTCAATCATGATATAAATTCCACCAGTCTCCGTCTCCTACGAAAAACCTAAATTGGTAGTTACTTGTAGTACTAAATAAGATTCGGAAGTTCAATTACTAATTTTATGAAATTGACAAAGTTGTTATTGATGAAGTGGAAGAATGAACATTCTAAAGATGAGGATCCCATTTTGAAGGCAGGTACATTTACATTTAATCATCAAGCCCCAATTTCCATTACAGTTGTTATTATGGCCATTGGTAGTTTAAGTTAGGGTTTTAGAATAATCATTATTATTATTCCTTTGTATTAGAATTTATTGCAGTTAATATGTGTTTGTAAGAATTTTGTTTTGTTCACATCATTGTTAGTTGGTTCATCATCGACTTCATGTTATTGATGTAATGTTCACTGCATTAATAATTTTTTTTTTTTAAAAAAATCTCTTTAAAATCTAATGTTCTACAAGGAAGAAGCAGAATAACAAGCCTATTGCTTCAGGAAATAACGTTGAAAGGAATAGTCGAAAGTGAATGAGCAAGATGATCCACCTGATGTTAATTCTCTCAGGGTGAATAGGTATTTGTGTTTTTAGTAATAAGTATCATATTTTTCTTAAAGTATCATACCATGTTACCTTGTTATTTTGCCCTTTTTTGCTTACCTAGATTGGGGTCTTCCCTGATGTGTGTACTTTGTTTCTGTTCATATTTTTTTAGTTGCCTTGTTTACTTCCATTTTTTTCTTAATGGTTTGGATGATGATGATGATGACGAGGAGATGGAAGGGAATGAAAATAGTTTGTAAAAGGATAGATACGAAGATGATGTATTTGAGCAAGATGTTGCTCTAAGGTAAATAGATTTACATATCATATCAAGTTACATTTTTAATGGTTTATAATTGTTTAGAAATGTGTCAGTGTTAGAAATATTGTATTTTTGAAAGTATCATACCATGTTACACAAAATTTGCTATTTTTGCTTCCCTAGTTTGAAGTCATATTTTTTGGTTGCTTAGTTTCTTTTACTGAAAAGGACTTCGATATCAAAAGATGATTCGAAAGAGATGAAAGGAGATTGATTGAAGAATGAAGACAATGGAAAGGAAGATGATGAAGATGCGATGGTAGAGAATAAGAATGGTTCAGAAAAATGATGAATCAGAAAATGATGTCTTGAGTAGGATGTTGTTAGGTTTAGAAGTATCTTATTATGTTGTCTTTTAATGTCTTAGAGTTGTATAGTTAGAATTGTTTCAGAAGTATCATACTTTTTTTTTAAAGTATCACAATCAAATTCTATTTTTTCTTGCTTTTATCTAGTTATATTTGTGTATCGTTGTACATATGTTTTTTGCTTTTTGTTTGCTTGAGTCTTTTTCCTTCATTCGTCTTTGTGATATTTTTGCTGAATTTGTTTTGTACCTTTGATTTTCTTAGATAATAATTTTTTATTTGCAATAAACAAAAGATGGCTAAGTATTATGCAATTAGTCAAAGATGGAAGTAGAAGAAGAAAAAACAACGTGCAATTATTGAAGCAAGAAATAGAAGAGGATGAGAATTATTAAAGTTGTTTTATGAGCTGGTAGAATGTGTCGAAAATTTGGGAAGATGGGTCTGAAAATGACCAATATGAGGATGACATTTATGTTCCATATGCAACGAGACTTATATCTAATTTTGATGCCAATGTTTATGTACGGATCGGAAGAGAAGGGTGCAATTTGTGTTAAGGCAAGTAGATTTGCTTTCAATTTTGATATTAAGAAATATATTTAATATTTTGTACAAGTATCATATTATTTTAAATACTGTCATACTATTTTACAGTTTGTCATTATTCGTTTTATTTGCATTTATGTGCTTAACTTGGTGCATTTGTGTGCCTAAATTGATGTGAATATGAAGGACCTAAAGAGGATGAGGACGTGTCCATTTCTAAGATAAGTAGAATTACATTTAATTTTGACATTAAACAATATGTTTAATAATTTTTATAAGTATCATATTATTTGAAATAGTATCATACTATCTTACTTTTTGCGGACCATTACAGACAAGCTTTCTCCATAACAGAAGATTTTTAGAGATACTTTATTTAGTCGGTATCTCGATATTGGTAACATTTGCTTTCAGTGATGGCGAAAAAGCAAGCAAATGAAGCAAATGATTAGATTCAATTCGAAGTTAGATTAAATTTGATTTTTGTAATGGATATTGAGTTCTTGTTTTTAGATATTATCTTTTCACTGTGATTTGAAAAGTTATTGTGGTCTTGTATATAATTTTTTTAATATTGATTATATTATATTTGGGATGAAGATTTATTTCTTTAATTGATTTCGTGTCACTATATTGTAATTTTGAACTTGATACTATTTTAGCTTTTATTTATGATGCAACAAAGACTTGAGATCATACTATAGCAAGTATCACCTCTTTTAAGAATGAGAAGTATCATGTATAAAAACTCCAATGCATGTATCTAAATATGAAGTACCGTGTATTTAAGATTGAATATACTGTAACTTTTGTACTTTTTTTATATGTATTTTATGCAAAATTTGTCAATCTTGTTTCTTTCTCATCCTGCTCGACTTCGACCTCACGGATATTGCATTATTGGATGTTCTTTTGTTATGCCTCTAATTATTAAACCTTATACATTGATGGGTGTTTATAATAATGGCTTTGTAAAGGTGCCAAACAAGATCTTAATATCCTCTTTATGTTCTTTTTTTATGGAATTTATTTATCTTTAGGCCTTTGAAACTTTTGTGTTGGAATATGAGGTAACATCTCTCTCAACATGACATCATTGGTACTCTTCAACTAGAAAGATTCCCAAACTGAAAAAAAAGTTCATATTAGTACATTTTAAGTCTACACTATGATGCCAATTGTAATAATTGAAAATCTACTATATAATGTTTTTTAATGAAAAGTAGTACACCACGACACTTGATATTATTTCACATTAACACAACAAAACATTAAGAAACAATATACATTAGATTAAATTGTTTATATAATAAAAAAATTTAAAGCTTGGTGAAGCATCCCAAGTGGGATAATTGAAAAATCCACATGTACTATACTTTTTTATTGAAAAGTAGCATAGTATGATACTTGATGATATTCAAAATAATCACAACAAAACAAACAAAAAAATTAACTATTGTATTATATTCTTTATATAATCACATTTTTTAAGCTTACGAAACATTTAGAATGTAATGATTGAAAAATCCATGTATGATACTTTTTACTGTAAAGTATCACAATATGACACTTTTTAAAATATACTATATGATGCTTTTTAATGAAAAGTAGCATAACATGATACTTGATATTATTTCACACTAACAAAAAAAAAAATTAAGAAACAACAAACATTAGATTAAATTGTTTATTATATAATAAAAAAAAAATTATAGCTTGGTGAAGCATCCCAAATGGAATAATTAAAAAATTCACATGTACGATATTTTATTATTATTGAAAAGTAACACAATATGATACTTGATCGTATTTCAAAGTTATCACAACAAAACAAACAAAAAATTAACTACTAGATTATATTGTTTATATAATAACATTTTTTAAGCTTATGAAACATCTCAAATGTAATTATCGAAAAATCCACGTATGAGACTTTTTATTGAAAAGTATCACAATATGACACTTTTTTAAAATAAAAAGCAGTCCAACGGTGCTATCACAAATAATGTGCCTTGTGGATTTTTGTTCCAAAAATGTAATTCAAAGTCTATATGCACAATCTTAGCAAACGGTACAATAATGCCAAAACAAATAAGCTAAAAATAAAAAATAGTTAGCTATTTCTAATGCAATAAGTCAAAAACATATAATATTCAAGATTTTAATCATAAATATGATACTATAAAACATAGCAATATTGGCATCATCTCTCAAACACTTCATAAGCAAATTAACCTTAGCCAGCAATCCAATTATACCACAATAAATAGCACATCATGTAACTTTCTTATGTAAAAAACTCAATTCAAAGTCCATATGCAAATCAACCGTAGTCGGTCCAACAATGCCGCGCCAAAACAAATAAGCTAGTTATTTCTTATGCAATGAGACCAAAACATATGACATTTCAATTTTTTTTATCACAAAGTATCACAATATGATACTTCAAAACACATTAACAATGCATCATCTCTGAAACATATCATCAAATCTACAAACAATCTGTAGCGACCAAGAATTTTTCATGACTTATTTAAATAAATATTATATAAAACGTGTCGCTACGACTTTACCTATTTATTTTAAACACATTTTCGTCTAGCCATTTAAGTTAAAATTTAAATTATTTAAATTTATCATAGTTCAAGTTCAATTTTTATGAAAGTATCTTATTTTCATTATTTATTTATTTATGTATATTAATCCAAATTTTAATTATTTAAGTCAAAAAATGTTTTAAATCACCAATTCACATTCATTTTATCCCAAGATTTCCTCACCAACTTCCATTTTCATATAAAGCATATTTTCCCCATTATCTCTACCCAATCCCTCTCAATTAGCCATTCCACCTAAATTACAGAATTTAATCAGAGTCAATTCATCTTCTCCAATCCCACAATCCTCCCTCATTCCATTTTAAATAACCAATTCAATTTAACACTACTTCTTCCCATTTTGGTAGTTTTCTTTTCCCCCACAATCCCATATCTTCAGCTCATCAATCAACTTTAATTCTCTTGCAAATCCCTTCAATTTTCCCCCAAATCATATGCTGCCCTAACCTACCAATTTAAGCCCCAACAACACGTGTATATCTCCCTCACCATTCACATAAATTTCAGCAATACAATAATACTCTCAGTATGAATTCATCCACCTCCATTCACCATAGCCTGCAACCACCACAAGCCAACCGCCAATGACCAAGCCAATTTCACAACCAAAGACACGATCTGAACTACAATTTACCATTACACCACCAACATCAAACCACAAAACCCATCTCTAACAGCCAACTTCAGATTTGACCTCAACCCATCTTCAACATCACAACCCAAACATCACCAACTTCACTATATCAATGCAACACCACCACAGCCCCATCACCGGAATTCCAACCTCAAAATCAACACAAAAACCGAGCCTCAATCGTCTGCAAATCCATCAACCACTGTCTCAATCAATTTCACAACCTGGACCACCATCACCACCATGGCCATAACCACCGCCAACGGACCACCACACACCACCCGCAATACCACTGCCTAATCCCAATCTCAATCCAAAAACCAAACCTGAAATCAAGAAATAAACCAAACCCAAACGCTTACCTCAACCGACTGCACGTTCGACCGAAGTTTAGCTGGAAATAGTCGGAAAACACAGCGACTCAAGCCTCGGTTTGACTTCGGATCCACCCCTAAATCACCCAAAAATCTCTCCCTTTCACACACACACACACCCCAATCCCAGCCGCCACGTACCGGCGGTGCCATCTCCGGCAGTTGGCGCCGGAAGGACCCCCACCAGACTCCCTCAGCTCGCGAACCTCTCTCGCCTCTCTCGCACTCGTCACTCTAATTCAGACAAAGAGAGAGAGAGAGAGAGAAAATTTTTATATTAACTGTAATTTTTCGAAAATTACACCCTAAGCCCTAAGTTTGCAAAATGTTTTATTTCAGTCCTTTCAGCTTTAAACTTATTATTTCAGTCCCCTTAAGTTTTAAAATGATTTATTTCAGTCCTTTTAGCTTTAAAACTTATAATTTCAGTCCTTAAAGTCTTAAATGATTTTAAACAGTCCCTTCAGTTTTTAAAATTTATTATTTCAGCCACTATATTTTTAAATTAAGTTATTCGAGTCCTCTTTAATTAAAATATTAAAATTTCAATCCCAATAGTTTTAGCCTTTAGCAAATCAGTCCCAAGGTTTCAGTTATTCATAATTGAGTCCCTTGTAGATTTGAAATATTTCTAATCAGTCGTAAATTTTCAAAAGTTATTATCTAAGCCCCCATATTTTAAAGTCTTTTTAATTTTGTCCATATTGATTTAAAAATGATATCTATATATTTATAAATCCCAACTATGTTTGATTTTTAATTAAATCTCTAAACTTTTATTTTCTTATTTTAAAACTCTTTTGATTCAAAAATATTTGAATTTCAAATTCAACTTTAAGATTTATTTTGGCTAGACGAGGCGCTTGGACATTTAGAGGAACAACGTGAACTTTCTTGCTCAACTTTCAGACTCGTGATTTGAGGTAGACTCGCCCCCACTAATTAGTTTAAATTATAATTGCATGTCTTGTGTGAAATTACGTAATTTACATGCTTTGATGCATGAGACAAGAAAAGAATATCTCTTATGAGATAAGATGAGAAATGATGATGTTATGCATAACTTATGTGCCTTAAGTGCACGAAACGAGACTACCCACACCATATGATTTTAACAGCCTTGATTTTGAAAAGACAAGAGCCCAAGAATATGATGATGATGTCACTATATGATTGCATAATTACGTGTTCAATTATTCTATAAATTAATTATTGGCGATGAGTCTACTGAGTATTTTTTTCGAAATACCCATTCCATTATTTTAACAGTTTTTGCAGATCTCAGAGATGGCGGCGAATGAAAGGGGCAGCGTTGGAAAATTTAATAAATGATGAAAATTTCTGTCAATTTTACGAATATTATTGATTGGATTATTTATCGTTAATTTTATTTAAACAAATGAGACCTAAGTTTTATGTATTGTTCTATATTTCAAATAATTAAGTTTCCGCTGATGTTTCAAATAATGAATGTGAGGTTTTGAATTAAATTGACTTTCCGCAATAAAATCAGATTTAAAGGACGACGTGGCGTCCCGGGCTCCGCGGAATTCGGGGCGTTACACAATCAAGATTTACAATCATTTTCTTCATTTCATTTTCTAATTTCTAGTCTCATAACCAATTGAAAACTCAACAAACAAACAAAAAATTCAAGAATTATCACTCTATATAATCGCATTATTAATTCAATTTAAGTTTTTATATTTCAATAGCAAACCGTAGTAAAATTAGCAAAATCGAAACTCAAAATTCCAAAATCAAAACTTGAATTTGCAAAATCGAAAATAAATTAGTAAAATCAAATTAGAGCATGGATCTTGCCTAAATTACCTTTAGTTTCTATGAAAAAAAAAATGAAAAATCACGCCAACTTTCCTGGATATAGGTTGAGAATTTTTTACCTAAAAGCAATTATATGTTGAATCTTTCACCTAAAATCAGTTCTCTCAAATTTGATAATCGACGTAGAAGACTTTCCTATGAAATCATTGAATAACAGAATAAGGAATTTACAAGAATAATATTGGAAGAATATTATAGGAGGATGAACGTATTTTTAAGTTTTTTCTTGTTTGGGGGAAGTAAGCTTCCTTATTTTCCTGTAAAACGCAAATTTCAGTTTGCGAGTGTAATTATGCATTTAGTCCTTAATTGAACCTAAAAATTACAACCCATTTAAATTCTTTAATTAAAGGGTTAAGTACACAATTACACACATTTAAGTATGAATTTTTTTAAATTCAGGTGATTTGTAACTAATTATAGAAATATCAAAATAATTTTCAAAATCAGGTATTTTTTTATTATCAGAAATCAAGGTTTGTAATTAATTACAATTGTAATTTTATTTCAATTTTGTAATTAATTACAATTGTAAATTTATTTCAAATTGTAATTAATTACCACCATCATCATCACCACCTAATTTGTAACCAGTCACTGCCGCCGCCACCACCACCACCTTATTTCAGTTTTGTAATTAGTTACAACTGTAACTTTATTTTCAATTTGTAATTAGTTACAATTATAATTTTAACTATAATTTCAATTAATTACCACCATCGATCACCACCTAATTTGTAATCTATCACCGCCACAACCACCTCGGAGATACAATTGTAATTTTATTTCAATTTTGTAATTAATTACAACTGTAATTTTATTTCAATTTATAATTAGTTACAATTGTAAATTTAACTATAATTGTAATTAATCACCACCACCAATCACCACCTAATTTGTAATCAATCATCGCCCCAAGCCCCCAACCACCGTCGAAAATACAGTTGTAACTTATTTTAATTTTGTAATTAATTACAATTGTAACTTATAAATTAGAACTTTACTTCATTTTGTAATTAGTTACAACTATATATTTAACTACAATTGCAATTAATTACCACCACCACCACCAATCACAGCCTAATTTGTATCAGCTACCGTCACAACCATTGTCGAAAATACATTTGTAACTTATTTCAATTTTGTAATTAATTACAATTGTAACTTATGAATTAAAACTTTATTTCAATTTGTAATTAGTTACAATTGTAAATTTAACTACAATTGCAATTAATTACCACCACCACCTAATTTGTAATCAGCAACTACCACAACCATCGTTTAAAATACAACTGTAACTTATTTCAATTTTGTAATTAATTACAAATGCAATTAAATTTCGATATCACCACCACCACCATCATCGTCACTGGGCGTTCTTCTGCTATTGTGATTTTATTTCAATTTTGTAATTAAGTGCAATTTTAATTTTTACCACTACTTGTTGTCTAAACAGCACCACTACAATTGTAATTAATTACAATCGCCATCATTGCCTTCACCACAAATCCACCACCACCACCACAGATCCACAACCACCACTGCAGATCAACAACCACCATAACCACAAATCCACCATCATAACATCACCACCACAGACCCACCATCATAACACCACCACTACCACAGATCCAACAAATCGAAAATCACACACCTCAGCAGACCGTCAGAAATCGTCGCCGCCAGTGTTTACTAGAAAAACGCTTCAAGCACAGGAAGATGCTCCTCTTCATCGTGAATCCAGCACATGTCTTGTATGAAATCTGCCCTTTTGTATGAAATATGTATTCTCTGCACACAAAATGTGCTTTGAATGTTTGGCTTTCTGTGTTCCAAAGTCCAAATTTTGGTTTGCCCTGTTGAGTCCACTGCTCTTCATATTTCTTCCACAATTGAAGTACAGCTCCTTTATTAATTTTATATTCATGATGATGATTGGCTTTTCCAATCCAAATAATCTTTTGAAATTGTCCCCCAAGTGAGAAGAACTTAATTATTTTGGTTCCAAAAACATTCTCTCTTCCAACCCAAAACGAAGTTCAGGTTCTCCACATGGTTTTGCAAGGAAAGGACTCGACTCCTCTTCAAGACCAGTCTCCTCTTCTCTTGCCATCTTTCTATTTCATGCTTATTTGAGCAAAATTACAGAAACGTGTATATATATCTTGCGTGAGGACATAAAGAATTTTCAAGGTTGTCTTTGAATCCAGACAATCTTTATCCTTCTGGAGCACTAACTTTTAATGAGTTTAAGCAGTTAAAATATCGATGATTCGATACTCCTTCGGCTGTTGCCACGACCACCGAATCCGAATCCAAATCCTTTTTATCCCCCTTATTTTCATGGCAAGCAGAGGGAGCAAACCCAAATTGATGGCAGATTTTATGAATTTCTTGATGAAGAAAAACATTATGAAAAAACACTAACTCAGGACTTGGTCGACAAATATTCACCTAGAAGCATTTTGACAAATCATCTTCTCCAATAAATCCTTGGCCTCCAGCGAAATTGACCGAAAAATCCCTTCCAACCTCAAAAGTTTCGGAGGAAGAATGGCCTGAAGGGTGAAGAGAGAGAAGTAGATTAGTCAGGGTTTAATAGATTCATAACTGATTTTAGAAAATAGTATATAATTACATGATTTTAAAAATTTTAAATTTAAATGTATGATTTTGTGTAATTTTTCCTTAATCAAACCGATCCATTAAGCTATTTGTCTATCTAAGCCCATTTCATCACTTAAATAACCCGATTATATCATCTCGTTTCTTCTTCAATTTGGCTGACGGCTTTCACTCTCTCTCCATCTTCCCACATTTCAATTTACCAAATCCCTAGCTTCAATCTCTATTTCTCTCATCACAATTCCATGTTTCCTCTTAAATCTTCTAAAGGAAAGGGTAAGGCTCCTATTACCCAAAAGAAAACAAGAAAAATGAGAGGAAGAAGGGTAGTGGTACAGCTCGGACCTGTGGCTGTACCTCTCGGTCTTAGCTTCAACTGATCAACTATCCTACTCTTTGGTTTAAAGATGCTACTTCAGGTGGTTGTTATGAAATGTTCTGACTTCAAGCTTGCACCAGGGAGGTGTATAAATATGGCTTTACTTGAATCTTTGCAATTTCTATTTTTGGAAAGGTTTAGAAACTTCAATTGGTTAAATATGTTGTGGGTTGAGGAACGTTTTTGTGAGAGGTTGGTGAGACATTTCTATAGTAATGCGTCGATGTTGGAGAGGGTGTAGAAATTCAAGTCCGAATTTCCACGTATGTGAAGGGGAATTCCAATGTGATTGACGAGGGTTTGATATCTAATCTTTATGATGTTCCATTACCAAGAGAAGCATTTGGACTAAATTTGATTTGTCAGAATCTTGAAAGGTAGTTTATGAGGATCCTAAGCTAAGCTCTCCTCGATCAAACGTAGTTAGGTTGGATAGAATCATCAGACTGTTTCATCTTATTGTGGTTCATTTCTCTAGACCTAGGTTGGGTAGACTATCCCATTTAACTAAGGAAGATATCTGGATGCTGTGGAAGATTGTGATTGGCCACAGGTTAAATATTTATGACTTGATCATATTTGGCATTTCTGAATTTATTTTCCATCCCACGTTAGGAATAACGGTGTTTGGTTGCCTAATTACCAATTTATTGAATAAATTGGAGTGGATTTCTTTAGGAAAAAGATGACTCCTTTACCTCCAACTAGGGAGATAGGAAAGGTTTTCCTTAAAGCAAATCTGTACTTAACAATAGGATTTGGGCCAAGGCCAGAATACCTCCTAGGTATACTACTAGCGTGCCTCCTAATGTCGAGAGTTGGGATGACTTTGTAGTTGACATGTGGTGTTTTCAAATTGAAGTTTAGGAGGAACTTTGTGCGTTAAGGAAATCCATTAAGGCCATAGAAGATTTTGCTAAAAAGAGTTCGAAGGAGGAAGAGACAAAAGATAAAGACTAGAGTTACTTATAGTTATGGCTTTTTTTATGCTATTTCCAACATGCTAGTATAAGATCATTTGAAACAACCCTTTAAGTTAGTAAATTTACATGTTGAATGATTGAATCCTTTCCTTTCATTTGCATGCATTATATCGTTTCCATATTTTACTAGTTTCGGAATTGAGATAACATGAAACATTATAGTAGTTTTAAAGATTAATTATAGTTAGTTCATGGAAACTGTAAGTCTGGAACTTAAATAACTGTACACTTAAGATGCTGCAAATATCTCAATTTATAGTAGGAGAATCATAAAATTTTGCTATTAATATAATCTTCAAGAATACCCCATGGATACTTGATAGGCCTGTCAGCTAATTGTAGAGAAATTGTAGTCGGTTTTGCTTCTCCAATACCTAGTTTCATGAAAATAGACAAAGAAATTAAATTAATACTCGCACCCAAATCGCATAAAGCATATTCAAATTTAATAGACCCAATAGTACAAGGTATTATGAAACTCCTTGGATCCTTTAGCTTTCGAGGTAGTTTTCTTTGAAGAATAGCACTACACTCTTCAGTTAACATCATCGTCTCATGTTCATCCAACTTCCGTTTATTTGCGAGATTTCCTTCATGAACCTAGCTTACCTAGGTATATTGACTAGAGATTCTGCAAAAGGGATATTGATGTGCAATTGCTTTATTTTTTTGATGAATCTGGTGAACTCTTGCTCCAGCTTATGCTTCTTCATCCTTTGTGAATATGCAAAGGGAGGTACATTTACTTTTACAGGAGTTTTGTTTGACTCTCTGGATCTGATGGTTTCTCTAACTGATTAACCACCTTTGGGTGCTCTTGTTCCTCTACAACTTCTTCCTCAAAATTTTCCACTTCTTTTGAATTTGGCATTTGCATTTCAAGTAGTTGAACTCCATTCCTTGTTATTCCATGTACTTGCTCATTGGGGTAGGTTTCAGCTTCACTTAGTGATTTTGATTGTTTATTTTATGCTTTCATTGCTACAGTCTCTCCTACCCAGCTTCTGATCTTTTTAACTTTAGCTTGCTGATTTTGTAAAACCGAAGTATTAGATCTTCTTTTGCTGATTTTGTTGTCTGTTGATGTACTTCAGTTGCTTATGCTGGTTATCCAATTTCTTTGATAGTTCTTCAAGTTTAGCCTCTAGCTTTGAGTATTTTTTTTTATCACATCAATTTCTTGAATACAACCAGCCATAGGTGCTCCCTGATCAGTATATCATTGATAACTATTTGCTACCATTTTCTCAAAAATTCCAACTACTTGCTCTATGTCATATCGACCCTCTAGTTGTTGAATCTGCATTTCTTTTGTTTTAATATGGCAGTCCTTCATAAAATTGTTGGATCGATACCCATTCTGCTAACCCATGTGTTGGACATTGTCTTATCATATTATTAAACATTTTCGATACTTTGAAGATTGACTCACCTTGAAGTTGACTGAAAGGCAAATCTTCCCTTCTGAGTTGTGACATTCGACTTGGTGGGAAGAATTTATCCACGAATTTCCTACTGAGTACTGCCCATGAAATAATAGAATTTGCTAGCAATGAATAAAACCATAGTTTAGCCTTGTCTGCAAGAGAAAATGAGAATAATTTCATTTTGATTGTTTTCTCAAGGACTCCATTTATTCTTTGCATATCACAGATCTCTTGAAAAGCTCTCAAATGTGCAGGATGGTCTTCTTTAGGTAGACCATGAAACACATGTCCTAATGTTACCCACTGAAGGGACCAGATAATCCCTTAACGGTTGTCCTCCCCACATTTGTTGTTGATTCATAGTTTTAATCTGTGCACTTGGAATCAGATTTTCTGCCATTTGCAAAAATGCACTAGCTACTTGATGCTTCCAACTATTTGAAAATTTGTTCAATTCTTGATTGAAATGAAAATAGTCCACAACTTTTAAATGTTGTAAATAAAATAAAAATAAAAATTACAACTACAATTAAAGATAGAAAATTTCAAAGTAAAGCAACAACTAATTTATGACAATATTAATAAAGTAGTCCCCAATAACGGTGCTAAAAATTTGTTCACTAAAATCACACTGCAAGTTTACGGGTCGTGACAGATAAAAAAGTAGACCTAAGAGTCCGGATTACCGATCCCATGAGGACTACTATTAATTACGGAAGTTACTTAGTTCTCTACTCTATTTGAACAATCGAATTTTGAATATTTGAATCAAAGAAACTAATTAACTAAATTGTTTAAAGAAAATAACAATTTTTCCACTTATGATTTTCTTAAGTGACGAATAAATCAAATTGTTGGGATATACGATTTAATCCAAGTTTTCGTCATATTCATGTGCTCAATCGAATTCACTAATGCATATGAAATTCCTCTCTTGACTTTAAATCAAATCTACCTAATTTAGTCAACCGTATTTCTAGATAGAAGATTGTAACGAATAGATACATGAAGTTCAAGATTTCTATCAATAATCGTAGTAACTATAAACGTATATCTATATCGTTTATTTTGTTCCCAAATTTTATTCAATTATCTATGTGTTAACTCTCTTCTCAGATTACGAAAACACCCATAAAATCAATGAATAAGCGATCAATTTATTCAATCATTAAACACAAAATAAAATTAACACATTCAACATATGCTCAAAACTTGGAATCTGAAATTAACAATATCTAACTAGGATCCACCGTTTGTCCCAATTACTATTTAGTTGTTCATCATGAAATAATCAAGAACAAATAAAATAAATAATGAAAACATGTTGGAGTTGTAAAATAAACAAGTAAAAAGGAATCTTGAACCAAGAGTCGGTTTCGCTTCTTAATCTTCTCAATTCCAATGTTGTTGCCTCCCAATCTCCAAGAGAAAATTCACGCTCAAGCATCCTTGTTGACAGAAGAGAAGTTAGGAAAAAGTCTCCAAATTTTGTGCCCCCTTTTCCCTAAAAACCAATCACCCATAATAGACAAAAATCGCGCATTGGGCCTGATGATTCCTAGGCCAGATAACTGGGCGGCTGTGAATTTGTGTTTGGTGGCCACGTAGTTGTCCTAAAACTTGTTCTGTTAAATATTGTTTTTGACGCGCGACCATCTACTAGGGTTGGCGTGGCCGCGGGGTTCAACTTTTCAACGCCCTTTTTCATCTTTCAACATGTGTAAGTTGATCACTGCTTTATAATTACACTTTTGTCCTTCATTTTCTCATTGTGACAATCTAGATACTAAACTCTTGAATGTTTTCGATTCTTCTTTCCTACTCCAATTAATTCTAATCAGACCCTCCTTCTTCACTTCCTTGAGCTTGAAACCATGATGTGAGTCCTGATAGTCCTCATTTGCCTCCACTTTATGCTTTTGAGCCCAAATATTCATCCCAATGCTCATAATTCCCATAATTTATTTTTGGAATCTTTTCTGAAATATAAACAAATGAAAAGTATTTGAGTAGAATTTGTCCAAGAATGACAAAAGATTGTTCAAATTTAGATGCGTAGATACACTTATCAAGTCTTTCCCTACAAACCCTTTGGAGACAAGTACAATTTGTCACTTAAGTTATTTCCCGACAAAACTAATCATCTACTAAAATTAGTTTGACCTGCGACATAGGTTTCATAGGCACATGATAAAAATATAATCGTACATTTCCCATCAAAATTATTTTGTGTCGAAAAAGACTTGTATGTTTAGTCCTACATTTCCCTACCAAAACAAATTTGTGGGAGGCATATTTGTGGGCACAGTATATTGTTTATCCCAACGATACTATAATTTGTAGGGAGAAATTGAATCCTTTTAAATGTTTTTATTTTTTATTTATACTATACAATCTTTGTTAACATTAGTGAAAATAAAATAAAGATGCAAAGAAAAATTAAAAAAAATAATAATAATGTCAATCAATATTTGAACCTGAAATAATACTATACCAAAATATAAATAGAAATTATCCAATATAGCTAGCAAACATTCTTTCTAACTTTTTATATCTAATATTAAAAAAAGAAAAGAAAAATCATTCATCATCATAAATTAGATACGTTACTCATCGTCACCGAAGTAGTCCTCCTCATCAAACTCGTTTTCTTCGTCCCCAATATCATCATTTTCCTCATTAGTATCATCTTTTACTAATAATGGAGTAAATGATGGTAGAACAATGCTAGAAACTTGACTGCAAAGTTTTGGCATAGAGATGTACAAAGTCTGCAGAATAGAATTAAATTGATTCCCAACAAGCTTCAATTTTTTTTTGCATTCTTTGCTCGTTCTCAATTCGAGCATCATCAGCTCTCTTTCGAGCAGCACGTTTTTTTTCTAGCTCCTTCATATGATCAACATTGGAAGAACTCCCTGTTGACCCAAGAGTAAACTAACCAAGAGGGGGGTGAATTGGTTTATAAAACTTTTTCGATAAATAATCTCAAACTTAAAACCAATAGGTACAAGTATTAGCACTTAGTGTTACAAGTAACTAAACTATCAATGTAGTGTGCTATATATGTGTAAACTTAATTGATAAAGCAAGTATAGCACTTAGATATAGTGTTGCACAATATAAATTGATAGAATAGAGTAAGTGCAATGTAAGAAGTAAAAGGGATAAGAGAGTGCAAACGCGATTTATGGAGGTTCAATCAACCAACGTGATCTACGTCCCCCATTACCGAGCTCTCCGTCACGAGCAAGGCCAAATCCACTATTTTGGTAACTTACAACAAGGAGTACCAAATCCTTAGGCGACTTACAACAAGGAGCGCCTATCCTTTACAATCGAGTTTTCACACGGCTCTCGAAACCAACAATCGAGTTTTCACACGGCTCTCGAAACCAATCAATATAATGAATTGAGTTTACAATTGAAACAACTCTCTTGACAAATGATATACTCAAATTAAGTACCGAGAGAGTTAGGCTAACACTTCAATAGATAGCAATGAATTAAGCTCGAGTGTTAGAGAAAAACTTTGATGCAAATGATAATGAAAAGTTCAATGCAATCAAACAAAGTTTTTCAAAATAATCTCTTGTTAAAATATTGAATCAAATTAAGTACCAAGAGATGCCACACTTGAATAATTAACAATGAGTTAAGCTCAAAGTGTTTAGGCAATGGAACTTTGATGAATCAAATGATAATGAAAAATGTAGTACAAATAATCAAAGTTCCTTAATTGAAATTTCTCTCTTGTAAAAGATTAAAACAAGTTTAGAACAAAGAGAGACTTACACTTCAATTCCAATATAGTGTGAAGATGTTGAAGAAGTTTAAACAATGTAAAACCAAGAATCTTCACGAAAACTTTCTTCCAAAAACTTTGATGAATTTGATAAAACAAAGTTTAGATCAATCAAAGTTTTATGAAAATAAAAGATGAATATAAACCAAGTAAGAACAATAAATTTTCACAAGAAAGTTTGTATAAAATGTTTTCTAAGTTGTTGTGAATGAATGCAAGAGAGAAGGCTATTTATAGATCAAATTTTGCACATTCTGTCTTTTGCGGTCGACCTGTTCAGCCATGCGGTCGACCTCAATATATCCGTTGCAAGAAAATAGCCGTTGAGTTCAAAAACAGCAGTGCGGAAGATCAGTGCGGTCGACCTCTCTTTTGTCATGCGGTCGACCCCCCCTTATCATGCGGTCGACCTCTCTGGTCGACCTCAAAAAACAGCATTTCAAGATTTTGATTTTTCAAGGTTTTCTGACTTGTTTTTCAATAGTATAATCATGATTTAAAATCAAATAACCTTTGAAAGACAATCTTGACTTAGATAAAAGTATTTTATGCAAGTGATGAATTTTCAAGTAAGTTTTTTGATGCATAAAAAATCATTTTCGAGCTCGTTGAATTTCATCGCTAAAGATTGAGAGTATTATACCTTTACATATGTTAAATCAACTCTAATCTTGTATGCTTGAATTCTTGATCTTCATATCATGCTTTTCAACCTCAATTTTGATCTTTGAATATCTTCAATGATTTCATGATCTTCTTTGCGTCTCATGTGCTCGATCACATAATTTTCATTTATATCTTTGAGAGACGATTTGAACATTGAGTGCTTTGAATATTTATCATTACATGAAACACTTGAAGCACACTTGTTAGCAACACAATATATTCTTGTTTGTTATGATCAAAACAATAAGGTCAAGTTAACCATAGGTCAACACTCCCAATATGGGCCGAGCTACACTCGAATTTTGGCCGAACTATTTCTCTTCTTTTTTTAAAAAAAGACCACATGAGCCTTCACTGTACAGGGATATCGCCCAGTACTTCCCTTACATAGATCTGCCCATGCGAATAGTAAAAGTAGGGATGGTAACGGGACGGGAAATACCCGAAACAGACAGGGACCCGCCTCGAACGGGACAGGGAATCCCTGACAAAGACGGGGATGTGGATGAAAAAGCATCCCCGAACCGGGGACAGGGCGGGGACGGGGATGACCGTCTTATCCCCATCCCAAATTAACAAGTTTCATTAAAATTTAAAAATCCCAAAAAAAATTCATATATTATTTATACAAAAGTCCTATGATGTCAAAATTTATTACTTATCAAGTCATAAACTTTAAATACTTATTTTGAAAAAGTTATTGATTATTAGTTATTAAGCTTATCGAGTTGTATTTTCTCATCTAATTAAATATAAAATAAAGACACAAACAAAGATGAATATATATATTTGATTAATGTTAAAAAAATGTGAAAAAATTATTAGATTTAGAAAATGTTAGAAAACGAAGATTTTCTCATCTCCACCCCGCCCCATCCCTGATTAAATGGGGACGGGACGGGGATGGGGATGGGGATGGTAAATCATTAAGGGGGCGGGACGGGGAAAGGTATCCCCGTTCCATATCCGTCACGTTGCCATTCCTAAGTAAAAGGAAAGAACCATTGACTGAAATTGCAAGGAGTAAGGAAAATGTAAAGTGCCAAGATAGCCCTTTTATCAACAAAGACAATATTCTACACTGATGGAATGACTAAGAATAACATTCATCAAAGCAAACAAAATTCAAGACCCAATCACTTCGGTAATAAATAGCACCAGAAATGAACCAATTAAATGACCAACGCTGCCTAGACAAGCAGGATTGACATAAATAAGTTATATGTATAAACGATATCTAGAAGAAATGCTAGTAAATCAAGCACTGTTGCGATTCTATATAGCAAATTGGAATTTCTAAAATAAAATAAAACACAGCTGCTATTTCTACAAGGAATCTCGGAAATGAACACTGCAATCCAATTGAATCCCTTCAAATTATAACATATTAAAACAGTTAAGGGGGTGCAATTTACGGGACGAGAGAGGAGCCTAGTTGACTGAAATTCAGAAAATCTACACTTCATCAAATGGGCCAAAATTTCCTTTCCCGAATTTCAGCAAATTTGGACAATAATATTAAAAATTTTTGAAAGGAAAAACAAATTTAGTAGAGATTATGCATTGAAGATGAAAGACATGGAAGAATTCTTACCTGATTGCACGTCGAATTCCTCCTATTTGTCTGATTGCTACGCAAGAATTTTGGGAAGCCTGAGATCAGGCCGTACTTGTAGTTTGGTGGGCCAAAGGCAAATTTCAATAATTGGGCCCCTGAATTGGAGTAAGCAATTTTTTTTTTCTGAGACTAAATTTGCTAACTTAAAATCAACGACAAATAAAAAGAAAGATTAAAACTATTTTATATTATAACAAAATGTTCCAAACATTTACTTAAATACAACTCGTCTTGCGATTTTAGAGGCAAAAATATGAATCCAATTGTTCAACTATTTCTTTTTCGCGTGAACTGAATTTTGATTACTGAATAACAGAAGAAGAAGACATTGGAACTATAAAACAAGATAGAGCTGCAAAACTGGAAATAATATGACAAGGTAGAGTTCTAAATGGGTAATAAGTCAGGGCCTTTATATTTTAAATGTGGGCTTAGTATTCATTTTGGTTCAGATTAAAAAACATAGGCTTGCTCTTAAAAAAACAAGATGAAACAGAAAAATGGGCTCCTTAAAGTCTTAGGCCTAAGGCAATGGCCTATTGAGCCTATGCTTAGGTACGGGCCTTCCAGAGACTTGTGTTTTCACCTTCACAGATTTCAGTTGTAGAGCAGCTTCCTCTTCAATATCGTGTTTATTGATGAGAATCATAATAGGCTTGATAGAAAGATTAAATATTCAAGCCAAAAAAAGTGCAATCCAATCAATCATGTCAAAATTGGATGCATAATATATGTTTTTCGAGTAGAAACGGGGCACTGAGCAAAACACATGGCCAAATGCCCTTGAACCCATTGATTTTTGGTCAAATTCCATCGTTTGGGGTTTCAAAGCAACAGGTCAATTATGCAGACGGATATTTACAATATTTCCATAATTTCAAGATTATATTTACTTTCTTCTTTATTATTGTTTCTAATTAAATTAGGACTCTATTCTTAGAGTTACGTATTCTCTAATTAGATTAGATTTTATATAGTTTCTTAAGTAGAGTAGGATTTTTATTCTGGTAGCCTATATAATAGCGTCTTCATTGTAATATAACTTAAACTCGGATGAAATAAAATTGAGTTGAGTTGTTCCTCTCCAAATCTTTTTCTTGATTGAACATTTTCGAATTTATCAAAGATTATCAAATCTTGTAGCGTTCACCAATTGAACTTATCAAAGTCGTGAACTACCTTTGTGCATTCCCCCCATGTTGGTTATTGTTTCCGCATCTCAATGTGTCTAAGGTTTAATATACATTAGATTCTTGATTCGTAAAGCTCGGGTCTCCACATTACCGTCCATCCACAACCTAAATTGGGAACTTTCCCCGCGTTCATTCAATTATTCCGCGAGCATTCTGAATGGGATCATATAATCTGACATCAGGATTGGACTCTGAATTCAGGTTTTTCTTTTATTCTATCCTATTTTGATTTTTATATATTTATCATAGAGTCTACCACATAAAAATCATCCATATCCTGTTTTTATTTTGTTTGTTGAGTCTTTGTTTCTTGTTATTCACGTTCGTCATATTTGTAAGTCTTTGATCTAGAAAATATCCAAAAAAAAGTCAAAAGTCGTTATTATTTTCGTTTGTCATTCAAATTACGTTCCGTTTGTTTTATTATATTCGTAATTGAATTTTCGAGTTAAAAAAGAAATTTTATTTTATTTTATTTTATTATTTTTTTTTCAAAAATTCCAAAAAAAAAAAAAGAAAAATTCTAGAATCTCTTTTTTTTTTTTAACTTCCTTAATCCTTGAAATCCTTCTTCGTGCAAAATTCATTCTTAGTCCTTGTATCAAAATTATTCCATTTCGTTCCAAATGTGTAAATTTCGAGAAGGATCATCATCTGGGGAAGATAACCAACAATTTCATCTACTTGTAATGTTGGAAAAACAGTTTGAGAAGTGATATGCGAAATTGGATGCGAAGTTGGGGGAGTTTGAGAATTCAATGGATGCAGAAATTGTTCAACTGCGTAACGGATATAGGCATAATCATAAACATAGGGTTCGAATTAGGGATGAGCAAAAAAATATGGGAATAAAGGATGAATTCAAGGAGATGGGAAAGATATTAATATAGTAAAATAAGGAAATGATTGCACAGAGAGCAAGGAAAAGATTGGCTAAGTTACAAAAGAAAGAGAGTGAAATGAAAGTTTTAGTTAAATTGGGAGAAGAGCCTCGGAATAGGAATGTTGAGAAGAAAGAGGGTGAATTAGAAAATGAATTGAAAGTTGTGGAAGATAAATTGAAGTGGTTGAGAACGAAAAATGTGAAAGAGTTGATTGAGTCCAAAAATTTAAAAGAGGCGGTTGAGCATGGGAATGTGGAGTTAGAAGAAGTGGTTGATCTTGAGAGTTAAAAAATAGAAGAGTTTAAGCAAGAACTTGAAAAGAAGGAAAAAGGTGAAGAGAAGAGCCTCATGGTTCGAAAAGAAGAGTTGGAGGTGATACACCATGAGTACAAGGATCCATACCTTATACTTTATGAAACTAACGTTTCCCACCCCCATTTAATCTGAATCTTGCTTGCAGGTTGATTATATTTGGGAGCTTTAGCCATACTACATATCTCCAAGGAAGTTCATATTTCAACACTTCCATGTTTACGAATTAAAGGAGTGTAACTTACTGAATTCATGTCATGGAGGCCAAAATTTTTCATTTGATCCAGGTGGGGCAGCTGTACATCATGAACAAAGTTATGATTCGGGATGAATCATCCTGAAAAAGGAGGGAATGATGAGAATCATATTGGGCTTGATAGAAAGGCTAAATATTCAAGCTAAACAAAGTGCAATCCAATCAACCATGTCGGAATTGGATGCATAATATATGTTTTTCGAGTAGAAACGAGTCTCTGAGCAAAACTCAAGGGATAAAGTCTTTGAGCCCACTGATTTTATGGCCAAATTCCATTGTTTGGGGCTTCAAATCAACAAGTCACTTATGCAAACGAATATTTACAATATTTCCATAATTTAAAAATTATGTTTACTTTCTTCTTTATTATTGTTTCCAATTAAATTAGGACTCTATTCTTGGAGATTTTACGTATTATCTAATTAGATTAGATTTTATTTAGTTTCTTAAGTAGAGTAGGATTTTTATTCTGGTAGCCTATATAAAGGTGTCTTCATTGTAATATAACTTAGACTTTGATGACATCAAATTGAGTTGAGTTGTTTCTCTCCAAATCTTGTTCTTGATTGAACATCCCCGAACTTATCAAAGATTATCAAATCTTTGTGGTGTTCACCAATTGAACTTATCAAAGGCGTGGACAACATTTGTAGCGTTCCCCCATGTTGGTTCTTATTTCTGCATCTCAACGGGTCTAAGATTTAATATACCTTAGGTTCTTGAGGCTCAGATCTCCATGTCACCGTCCATGCACAACATGAATTCGGAACTTTCCTGACGTTCATTCAATTATTCCGCGAGCATCCCGAACGGGATCATTTATGAGATAGGCTAGCAGTTTATGGTACAGTCAATTCAAAAGGGTGGAGGGAAGGAAATAAGTTTCAAGAGGGAAACTTTTCTCCTCGCGTGGTTTTTTTTTCCCATCAAAGTTAGACTAAATTTGGACTCTTTATTTTTGGACTAGTAAAAAAAATTGATAATTTTTCTTTAATCATTAATTTTTTTTTTGCTAGAAAAATATACATGTGAGCACAAGTCCTTTAACTTTAAAAAATTTGGAGCCAAATATTAGTCCTAAGAATCCTCATTTTTAAGGAGTAAAGTGATTTCCGCAAATAAATCTCAATTTGTATGCAGGAATTTTGTAGGATAAGTGTAAATTTCTTGGAGACATATCTTGTCTGATAAATTTGTTGTCAGGAAAATTTCACTTGTTCGTGAGCACAAATCATTTCAATTTGAAAATTTAGGAGCCAAATCATATCCCTGTAAAAATTATCTTTTGTGAGAAAAATAATACTCCACCTACAAATATAATTTCGTAGGAGGAGAATTTGTATTTTAAATATAAATATTATTTGAGTTAAATTCTTATCCTACATAAAATCGTTTTGTAGGAAAAAATAGACTCCACATACAAATTTCATTTGTATATGAAAAATTTTTAGTTTAAGTATAAATATTTATGGAGTAAAATTCTTATTGCTACAAAATAAACTCCGCATACAAATTTCGTTGTGCATGCAAAAATTGTGTAGGTTCAGCCTAATTTTCTTGTAGTGATAAAGCCGGCCACCCTTCAACAGTGGATCATTCGGTTGGTTTAAGTTGACTCTAGTTTCTTTTCACATATATATTATTTTCTTTGGATTTTAATATCATTGTTTTCCTCTTCCTTATTTGACTCAACACCTCTATGCTCACGGGCAATCTTACTTTAACAAGTACTTAAATTATATGTTTTCCGTGTGTGTACAGTGAATAGCCACTCAGTGATATTGCTATGCTTTATCAACCATCCACTAAGTAATATCAAATATTATATAGCCAAATTACCCATAAATTAAGCTGCACTAAAAATAATTGCAAGATAGAGATGAGTTATTGAAAAAGTGGGTCACAATTAATGTCAACTAGTAATATAATGGCTCTAAATATTCAATGGATATGTTGTTTTGTAAATTGGATTCTTATGTATTTGTGTAATCCATCCACAGTGTAGCATAGTAACATTTTCTTAATAAAAGAAACTACTACAAAAAAGAATCTCATTATTTTTATAAAACTATCAAAATAAAAGAACAAGAGAATAGAGATGTAGAGAGAGTAGAGAGAACTTCTCATTAGGTGTGTTCCTAATAAAATGAAATAGCTCCTATTTATAGGAGGGAACAATGACACAATCGTAATATATAAAGTTTACAGGGGTATAATGGTAATTGGTCATTCACATATTTTATTATTATATTTATAACACTCCCCCTTGAATGACCTATTCTGCAATTGTCTGCCTCGTTAAAACATTGCTAAGAAAATCCAGTGGGATAAAACTTGAGCGAAGGAAAAAGAGTACAGTTGCTCCCCCTGATGTTGGTCATCGTCAATCATTGAGTCTAATGTTCGAGTAGAACAAATCATGTACTGAATCTTGAAGTTCTGAAGTGCTGCCTTATTAAAACCTTGTCAGCAAAATTCAGTGGGTTAAAATCTAAACCAAGGAAAAATAGTACAGCCACTGCCTCATTAAAACCTTGTCAGGAAAACCTAGTAGGACAAAACCTGGACGAAGGAAAAAGAGTACAGCATGATTCTCCCCCTGAAGTGTGTAATTAAGTATTCATGAACCTTTTGAATAATGATATCATCTTTCGTCTGGAATATGTATATATGAAAATCTTCTTGTGTGTAGCCGATATCATAACATTCTTCATAAGATGTGTATGATTTTCTTCATTTGTTGATATCATTCCAGTATAACAATGTGTTGCTGAATTATAGCTTGTTGATAGCTATGATGATGCCTCAAAAACCTTACTAGGAAAACCCTGTGGGACAAAACCCCAGCGAAGGGAAAAAGAGTACATTATTCTCATTAATTTTCATCAATACGCCTCAACTGTTACCTCATTAAAAACCTTGCTAGGAAAACCATGTGGGATAAAACCTTAGCTAAGGGAAAAAGAGTGCAACGCGTATTTATTCCTTTCATGGAATATCACAATTATATTGGTGCAATCACGAATCTTTTCATCAAACATATAATTTATGATGAGCTTTTATATAAATCGTTCATAGCTCATGATGTCATAACATGCTATATTAAGCAATGTTGTAATAATTTATCGATTGCATCTTTCACTTCTGGTGAATAATTAAATTTAGAATTCACTTCTGGTGAATAATTAAATCTAGAATTCACTTCTGGTG